>CM060354.1:97777528-100177528 GCA_030545235.1 Helianthus tuberosus | reverse complement strand
ATCCTAAAGATTGTGAAGGAATCCTGGTTCACTACAATCGCAGCTCTGATACCAATCTGTCACACCCCTTTCTAAGGCGGAAGCACGAGGTGTGATCTTGAAAGGTTCTCATTGCATACGAAAGGTAAACTTACTACATGCTCGTAAAATAACTCCAAATGCCATTATCATTGCATAATTAAAACATATCATAGGTTAAGTGTTTACATCACAAGACAGCATATTGTCTGAAAAGTTTTACACCTTTATTTAAAAGACGAACATCAAGGACTTGATTCTTATATCCCACATAAGATGAAATATAATAACCAATTCCCACAAAACAGGCATCGGAGTCTTGACACAAGATAGCTAAAAACATAAACAACATCCAAGAGCAATGGTAAGACCGCGCGCACATCCACTTTAGTTACCTGAAATACATGTGAGTTTTGGAAAATCGTCAACATAATGTTGGTGTGAATTCATGCAGTTTTTGTATTGAACGTGTGTATACTTGAATGAAAACATGGTATGTAATTTGTATGAAACAAGTATTTCTGTAAATATAAGGAAATCGAGATCGCTAATGGTTTGCAAGGCCATTAACATGTGACACGACATAGGAAGCATCCAAACCATAGGCATTTTTAGCTGTCGAATCCATGACTGTCGATTCACGACTAGAGACACAAAAGCACTACTTGGTAAAAGAGTGGCTAAGAGTGTGGCTGCCTGAAACCCGTTAGATATAACCTTTTGTTCCGCGGTCTTGGTATGTAACTGATTAATGGTGCTTATGGCACCCTATTCGTGACATGATCTAAAGTATCATTCCTTAGTTTTTGTATTCAACATACCATAACACATGTATTTTCCCCAAGTTTAGAAAACAAGTAAAAGTTTAAAAGTGGGGACATGAACTCACAACTTTGCGTATCCTGCGCCGTAAACTTCACCGGTTGTTTTTATAGCGTCGTGACCTATACGTGTTTTATTAACGTTAGTCACTAGACTTGTATCGCACAAGTACAAGTCACCATCTTTTATGTATGTGTTCTTTGTTGTTAAAAATAATTTATATTTTTAACTATGTATCTTACTTATATTATTTTCCCAAAAATAAATATAAGTATCTTGTATTTTTCACCCGAGTTATATATTTTCGTCCAAAAATACATTTTAAGTTCATAACTTGTCCAAGTTACATAATCTATTAAGAAATATATTTTCATAAATATATTTTCTTGCATTTGTCTATGCATGTAGTATGTGTGTTTTTTTGTATTTTTACTCCTTAGGAGTATTTAGTGTATTTTCAAGTCCTAATACACAATTACGTATAATACATATTACATACACTTAGCACAAAATTTGGTGACCAATAAATATATATATTTTCCTCAAAAATATACATACTTAATATCAATTTTTATCTTGAAGAAATCATCATTCCTTAACTTTGAAATTTACCCAAAAATTAGGGAAACCTTGGTAAATATTTTTAGGTAAATTTTTAGGGAATAGGTTTCACCAAAACTTATATTTTTCTAAGTGTCAAAATTTTATAGAAATTTTGACATAGTTTCCCCTAAAATTGGAGGTTTCCCATGTTTTCAAAACATGTGGTTATTTTCTTTTTAATCATCAAAACAAATTTGCAACAACAATCAACAATGAAATCAACGCTCACCAAGTGCCAAAATTATGTAATTTACCTAACAACATGAACTTGAACTTTCATAAAAACTTGTAGTAATTTGGTAGTGTGTTTAGTAGGTTTAGTTACCCTTTAAAGTGTGTTTACTTCTTTAAAAGTTTCATTCTTGAAAGATTTAGGTGTTTACAACTTGTAAACATGTTTTACAAAAACATTTCTTTATGAAATCTTCTTGCTTCCCAAGTGTTTCTACACTAGTTTAACCCTAAAAAAAATAGTGTTTGTTTATGTAAAACCCAAGTCTATGTAAATCTTGTTATTTAACTTAGTTTCTTTGGAAAACTATTTTGGAAATCATCCACTTACAAGACTTGTATTTTGTTTAAATCATCTTTACGTATGAAAACAAATTTCATCATTCAAGTCCATGTATACAAAGTATGATCATCTTGGTCTTTCACAAGATCATCACCTTATCTTACTAGATCATGTGTTTAATCACAATCTAGTAGGTTTCATATGATGTCTAACATCATAAACACAAATCATCAATCATCAAGAAGCAAATCAACACTAATCAACATGTATTCTTATGTTCTTAAGCTTATGTTAAAGTTTCATGATTATGTTCTTTAGTGTTCTTCAAGATTAACAATGTTCATCATCTTTTAACCAACAAAATGAGGAGTAAATTCAAGTGACAAGAAGCTTACTACTAGCACATGGGCTAGGGAAGAACACAAGAAGATGAAGGTGACAAATGTGATGGATAATAGCAAATGAGAAAGGTCCTTCAATCTCCAAGACCACCAAGCTTTCTTGTATGGCTCCTTACACCTTGTGATGACCTTGAAATGGATGGAAGTTGGATGAAGATGGTGGTGGTGTGGTGGGTTATGTTCGGCCGAGAGGGGGAAGAAGGAGGGAGAGAGAGTTGTGTATGAAGTGTGGGTGTGAGAATGAGAGCTCATGTTCATCTTATAACCATGTTATAGTTTTATCCATTGTATAATGTGTTTCTTAAGTACATGGCAAGATCTTAATCAAATCCAAGTGAATCAAAGGAAGATCATGTAAGATCTTGGTGGTGGGGTCACCCTTGTGACCGTAAACATGAGGGGGGTCTAGTTGGTGTTTAATGGTAAGTTATGCAATCTAGTTAGATTTCAAGTGTGATGATTAGGTGTTATGCATATGATGCGTTATATAGTGTGTTAGGGTGTTCGGGGATCATAACTAGCTCAAAAATAATAAAACAATGCTTCTAATATAATTTTGATGTTTCGGGTAGTGTCCGGTTGTTCGGTTAGATACCGGTTCGTTAAAGTGCTAAATTGCGCCGTTTAGTGTCCTTTATGTACCCTTTTGTGACACTTTCAATTCCCGACACTTTGTAAGTTAATTTGGACAATAAAACATAAATTCTGCATGATATTTCAGTGTTAAAATGCTGATTAGAGCTGAATTATTGCTGAAATATGTAAAATTCAGCATTTAAAGTGTGTTTCGGGTGCTTTTTAGTGCATATTTTTGCTTCCGGAAAGTTTATATGTCAACCCTTGTATCCATACTTAGGTTTTAATGTATTTTAGACGTTGGACCTACTCCTAGGTCCTAATTCCATTATCTGACTGCTTTCTGCAGAGTTGCTGACACAGTGTGTCTTACCGGTGAGTTTACTAGTCTTTCTGACGCAACGCTAACAGTAATGCATAAAGCAATATTTGAAGTATAAAACGTGCATGAATTCACATGTATAGTATGTAATCAGACAATGTTGACATTTAAGCACATAATTGCAGATATTAAATAATAAGGAAAACTGTACGGAAATTACAGGTTTTGTGCCAGTTGTCACATTTTAGTATTAACGTTTCTGAGTTACGTTTCTGTTACGTCTTCAATATTATTCCAAGTTATATAATTATTGTCAAAATAATTATTATTTTAACTTAAATTGTATTTTTAGGTTTTGGAATAATTATTAAACAATACTTTGGTAATAATACTTCTCAAGTATTTGTGTTCGTATTTCCTTCCCAAGGATGGAGGTATCTTATACATGTGTATTCGTATTCTTGTATTGGTATATATTGCCGTGTGTTGGATTCGTATTCTGGTGTGTACGTATTTTCTTAATAAATATCCAATATATTTCCAAAACAATATATTTTCAAGTCTTACTTAGAAAATATATATAAACTTACTTTTATCCAAAATAATGTATTTCAAGGAAATATATATTTTTCCCAAAAATTATATATCTTCCAAATATTCCAAGAAAATATATTTTACTTCCCAAAAATAATATATTTTCTCCTTGGTAATAATAAATAAAACCATATTTTCATTTCTTTTGTATCCAAAATAGTGTTCACCAACAATATGCTCATAAATGTATTTTCCGGAATATTTTGTAAGTTACATCCTTGTTCGGTTTTCCAACATTGTGTGTGTAACTTGTGTAATTATTCCTTGTGATTTTTGGTAACATCTTTGGATTGTAATTTCTTGGTATATGTTAAGTTATATCATTTTAACCCTAAAATAACATAACTACTATACAAAGCATACAAATATTCACACACATCATGTCTTTAATGTAAATATATATTCTAAATACATATTTATCCATTTTTATTTGTAAAAACCAACCTCCAATACTTGTATTTTTGTTACAAGATTTATGGCAAAGTTTATATTGAAAACCATAGTTAAAATACACTTGTAAATATTTGTTAGAAAATATTTTTCTAAGTGTTTATATTTTTAGAAAATTTTGCCATAGTTTCCCCTAAAAATGGAGGTGTCCATGCTATCAAAGCATATCATTTTCTTTTTAAAATCATCACAAACAATCAACAATTATCCCTAAACAACTTACACTTACCAAGTGCCAAAACAATGCTATTTACATAACAATCATGAACTTGAACTTTCGTAAAAACTTGTAGTAACTTTGTAGTGTGTTTAGTAGGTTTAGTTACCCTTCAAAATGTGTTCACTTCTTTAAAAGCTTCATTCTTGAAAGATTTAGGTGTTTACAACTTACTAGATGATTTTTTCAAAAATCATTCTTTTGAATTTTTCTTGTAAACAATGTATTCTTATACTTGTTTCACCACTAGAAACATGGTTAGTGTCTTTAAAAAAACAATGTTTATGTAAACCTTGTGATTTAACTTAGTTTCTTGGGAAATCTAGTTTTTAAATCATCCAAGTTTATGTCTAGTAACATATTACATGTTTCATTGTTCATAAAATCATTTTTATTCTTCAAGTTCATGAAAACATAAAGTATGATGATCTTGGTCTTTCACAAGATCACCACCTTAACTTACTAGATCATGTGTTAAATCACAATCTAGTAGGTTTCATATGATGTCTAACATCACTAACACAAATCATCAATCATCAAGAAGCAAAACAACACAAATCATCATGTATTCTTATGTTATTAAGCTTATGTTAAAGTTTCATGATTATGTTCTTTATGATTCTTTAAGATTAACAACATACTACATCTTTTAACCAACAAAATTAGAAGTAAAATCAAGTAACAAGAAGCTTACAAGTAGCACCAACAAAATTAGAAGTAAAATCAAGTAACAAGAAGCTTACAACTAGCACAAGGGCTAAGGTAGAACACTTGAAGATAAAGATGACAAATGGGTTGGATAAAAGCAAATGGAAGTGGTCCTTCAATCTCCAAGAGCTCCAAACTTCCTTAGACACCTTCTTGCACCTTAGGATGAACTTGGAATGTATGGAAGTGAGTTGAAGATGGTGGTGGTGTGGTGGGTTATGTTCGGCCGAGAGGGGGAAGGGAGGAAGGAAGAAGAGTGGTGAGAAGTGTGGGTGTGAGAATGAGAGCTCATGTTCAACTTATAACCATGTTAAGCTTTTAACCATTGGGTATTATGTTTCATTAGAACAAGACCAAATCTCTAATCCAATCTTAGTGAATCAAAGGAAGATTTTGGTGGGGCCACTCTTTGTGACCGTCCACATGAGGGGGGGGGGGGTATTAGTTGGGTGGTGAGGAGCAATTAAGTTAGAGGGTTAGATTCTAAGTGTAGTGTTTAGTGTTTAAGCATATTATGTGTTATATAGTGTGTTGGGGTGTTCGGGGATCATAACTAGCTCAGAAATAATAAAACAATGCTTCTAGTATAATTTTGGTGTTTCGGGTAGTGTCTGGTTGTTCGGTTAGATACCGGTTCGTTAAAGTGTCAAACTATACCGTTTAGTGTTCTTTATGTACCCTTTTGTGACACTTTTAATTCCCGACGCTTAGGAAAGCATTCAGGACCATTTAGTCATATTTTTACATGTTACTAGCTTGTTAAAAAGCTGATTTTTGCTGATTTATGCAGAATTCTGCACTTTATGTGGGTTTTTGGCACTTTCCGGCACTTTATCTATCACCTAGAAAAGCAGTTACACACTATACTAGTGTAGAACTTGGTTTCTGGCTCATACTGGGTCTCAAAACACTGTCTGTCTATGCACTGAACCCCGTCAGCATATTCCTGTTTTATCCGTTAACTGTGCTAACTGTGCTTTGTGCATCATGTATGTCAATAAAGTTTGCATGTAATAATGATGTGACAGTATGTAATATGTGATGCACATGTAAGTATGATGCAGTAATGTAAGTATGATGCAGTAATCAGAAAGCAGTTCAGGTCATTAATTGTAATTCAGCACAGTCATT
Organism: Helianthus tuberosus; assembly: GCA_030545235.1. Classification (NCBI taxonomy): domain Eukaryota; kingdom Viridiplantae; phylum Streptophyta; class Magnoliopsida; order Asterales; family Asteraceae; genus Helianthus; species Helianthus tuberosus. The sequence goes on along the minus strand of CM060354.1, from coordinate 100,171,172 downwards.
AAGCACTAATCATAGTTTATTAATGGTACGGATACCTGGATTTTTGACGATTGTCACACTTATGTTCATTCCACTCTCGTACTTGGATTCCGCACAAGATACGAGATCTACGCAGTCAACGGTGTAACGGAATCGATTTAACATGAACTCACATAACCCATGAACTTTTATATTAAACTTGGAAGTGATTTATGATGAATATAACTTTTATAAAGATTAAACACCATAATTCACACTAAGATGATTTTAAAAGTATGATAATCAAAGTTGTTTAATTGGATGAACAAGACTTTAAAGTGTGTTAAATTGATGGTTTAAGTAATCTTGTTAAAAGATCTAATAAGTGTTATCATATTATTATTAAAAATGTAGTTAAAATTATATATAAAGTTCAAGGATTATGAGGATAATTATGTGTGAATTATTACTTGAAACATGGATTAAATATGTTTTTAAAACGTGGAAAACGCCATAGTTTAGGGGAAACTATGGCGAAATTTTCTAAAAATCTAATCGCGATTAAAGTATGATTAACGGGGTGATTAACGGGGCTAAACACGATTAGTGACCTTAATCGTCATTAAAGAAGTTTTAACGAAAAAGGTTAAGCCCTAATCTTCCAAGAACTTTAATAAATGCTTATATATTTTTATAAGTTAAAAATGAGTAACATTTATTACATATATATATATATATATATATATATATATGGATAAAATATATGTATATATAAACATCATATGTATATGTGTATAAATACATGTATATTGTGTGTATGTATTAGAGTTAGGATTCTACTCACTAAATACAAAGAATACACCATACATGAAATGGTTATAAATACGCAAACGTATAATCGGACAAGGAACTTTGAGTACATCCTTATCGGAAAATAATACACAAAGATATACACATATAAAACACACTTACATGATACCCTTAAACGGGACGCGGACAACGGACAATCGGACCTCGGACAAACCGTACGAATAAATATATATATTGACAAAATAATATATATAATCAAAAAGACGCGACATATATTTTAAACACTAACGAACATAAAACGTCGTCACCAGCAACGATCGCCTTAGCGCCACGATGAGTAGCGTGCAAATATCACGGACGACACTTTGTCACTTTCGACGCGAATATATATATATATAGGGAGAAGACCATGCGAGAACCACCTCTTATTGCGAGAACCGCAAGAACCAATGTGAACACAACCAAAAATGCCTAAAAATAGCTAAAAATCACACAAAAATTTTTTTTTTTTTTTTTTTTATATAAAAATCGCTACTTTTCGAAGCCATTTTTAGATTTTTTTAGGTTTTTTGGGGGGTTTAGTTTTTAGCATTTTAGCTTGGGGGGGGGGGGGGGGGAGGGGGGGTTAGGTTTTTTTAGCTATTTTAGGTTGTGTTCACATTGGTTCTCGCGGTTCTCGCAATAAATGGAGTTCTCGCATGAGCCCCTCCCTATATATATATATCACGGTTCCTAGCATAATCAGATGTCTGCAGATGTGGTTCACAGACTACAGACGTTTTAAAAAACAAACAGCACCTTAAAAACTAAACTAGTGATTAACTCATGGATGTGGTAATGGGATACGAGATTATGATTATCCTATTTTAACATGTCGCTATGATTTTAATTTTGGATAGGGATAAGAGGTTTTTTTTTTCTTTTTTTTTTTTTAATAATGATGGTAAAAAATAAATTATAGTAATAATATGACGTTAGGGTGGGAGTTGGCTACAAAGTCCATTTTTCCTACGAAGTGTAAAAATTAATAAAACATCATAATGTTAACCATAAAACACACTCAAAACCCACAAATAACATAGTGGAGATTACTAAAACACCATATTTGTGGGTTTTGTGTTGCGTTTTGGATGATAAGGCTTTGATCATCGAGTGACTAACATCAGTGTGTTTTATGTTGATTATTATGTTGTGTTTTATATTTATAGTTGTACGATGTTGTGTTTGAAGTTTTTAAGAACTGTTAGGGTTTAGATATTGTGTTTTAGTTAACTTCACTATGTTATTTGCAGTTTTTAGTGTGTTTTATAGCTGAAATTGTGGTATTTTATAACTTTGTACACTTTGTAGGAAAAATGGACTTTGTAAAGGAACCCTACCCTATGACGTTAATATGACTAAAATAACATGAAGGCATCCATGCTAAAAATAAAATTAAAGAAACAATGTAGTCTTATAGACGATAATGGCTATTTATCTTGGTCGTGTGGCATTAAATTGATCAAGATAAACAATTAACTAATATGAGTAAGATCTATAGTGATTCACTAATTTAAATTGATCAAGAGAAACTCGTATATTTATGCCCACATCAACCAATTGGTCCTAATTGCCACATATCTCATCATGTTTAAATAATTTGTTTTTCTTAGAATTTTGTTTGTTCCATTGGCAAAGAAATATTTGTCGGTAAATAAAACTTTTGTTATGTCGTCTTTAAGTTGTGTACTGTACACCGTTATAAACTAGTCTTGCATCACCAAAAGATTTTAAAAAATATCAATTAATTTAATATTAATGATATAAGACTTATTAAGAAAACATAAAGTGTATTTATTCATTTATTTTAATATTATAACAGAACCACTACAACTACCTTTTGCTATCAATCATCCCAAGGGTATCTTATGTGCATCCCGTGGTATTTAAATATTGTAAGATGAATAAAGTTAAGTTTTATGATGGCTAATAATCGCGCAATTTTTGTGTACAAATCCCTCGAATAAAACTATAATTTAATTTTGTCATATTCTCCCTCCATTATTAATTAAAAAAGTTATTTACATAAAAAGTCCCTTAGTTTTCTCTTGATTACAACTTTAAGGTTCAAGTATATAAAACTGCATGTTTAATTTACATGTTCTATATTTTGTAACAAGTGTGATTCTAACCTTAACCAACGTTATAGTAACTTAGAATGAAATAATAGTTTTAATATTCATATGCTATAGTGACTGTTTATTGTTAAATAAAGAAACTATTGCAATGTATGAGACGTGTCAATATCGGTTGTATAGGCAACAAATGTGGGATTTATAGTCCAAATGAGTCATTTCACCTATCAAACTAGTCTTTTAGGCTGAGTTTTTCTGTTTGGACTACAAGATTTATGTAGTCTAATAATATTCTTCGTTTGTATATTTCATGTTTGTTACATCTTTGAGACATGAACATTCATCATACAAATATATTTCATTAAGCATAGCCACTACTACTTGGTTATATCTAATACCAAAAGTTCTACCCAAACCAAACCAAACCAAATCAATTAATTTGTATTGTTTCTAGCCAAAGCACAACTAATTTATACCTAACCTCCTAAAATATTTAGTCAAAATCATTTCCCTAAGAACCCTTATATATCTACTAACCTTTATCTTTTTTTTTTAAAGGTGTAGATCGATTGGAAACCCACTACCGACTGCGCTTCAACTCTTTTTATCGGAAGCACAGCCACCCGGGTTCGAATGAGGGGGAGTGCAGTGCAGAGCCTTTTCTCGCACCTCGTGGAAACTTAATCCCGACTGTCAGGCTCGAACCCGTGACCCCGGTCATGAACCCCACCAAAGTGGGTAAACCTTACCACCTCACTTGCAGGTAAGACTATGGGGTATGGGGCGGGGGTTTGGGCGTGGGTTGGCTGAAAACGCCCAAGCCACCACCCCGGGTGGGCTTGGGTTTGGGCGTGGGATTCAGCCCGGGCGTGGGGAGGGCTAGTAAGTGACATGGCAGGCTCTCAATGGCCAAACCAAATTCATGCCCCCAACCCAAGCCCCACCATACCCCATGGGCGTGGGTTTTGGTGGTGGGGGGCTCCCATTCCACGTGTCAACAAATGCCCCAACCCAAGCCCCTCATACCCCACGGTCTAATGAGGATCGAACCTGAGCCTCATTTGAGAACTCAAGCACTTTCCACCATTGGACCACAAGGTCATTGGCATCTACTAACCTTATCTAATTAGCATAAGATCATCATGATCTACCGCCATCATAACCATAAACACATCCTAGCCTCTGAGCACTATAAATATATTAACATTACTCTAATAATTTAATTAAAATAAATTAAAAGAATTTTAAATTAGGCTTTGTTATCATCCAAAAAAAGTAAGGGCCCTCAAGCAAACCGTCCAAAGTGGAAGTCACCATCAGTCATCACCCATTATCTCATTCATATTCAAATCTAAATTCAAATTCTTCACTAAACAAAACACCCACTAAAACACCATCACCAACACACATTTCCCCTAAAACCTGCCTCCTTTTCTTGATGCTTCTGCTAGTGTTTTACCTTTGAAGATGGTTCAAAGAAAGGTTGCCAACAAGTCTGGTATCAAACCTCATCTCCATAAATTAGATACCCAATTGGTTAACCTTAAACCATCATCATCATCACCATCACCATCATCATCAACTTCATCATCCTCACAAGCCCATGACAAGCTCAAGAAGATCATGAAGAAGTCAAAATCAATCAAACGCGCCGATGAATCGCGGTCGTTGGCGCCGTTTAAAACCAAGAAAACACCACCATCAACTCCAAAAAAACAATTAGAGCATCTCCAACGCATCCCTTTTCAAACGCCTACAAACACGCCAAATGCATCCCCTTTTAAACGCTCACCAAACTACATGAAATCCACTAGTAGTTTTGAAGCAAGAAAAGAGCAATTACCATCATCCAAGAGTACTCCAATCACAAAAGTGTCAAAAAGTTCAAAAACAAATGAATCATCTTCTGGGATTAAAGGGTCAAGAACATCTAGTTTAAAGGTGAGGAGTTTAACTAAAACCTCCAGTTTTAAACCGTTAAGATCTTCAAAAAAGGTGATCATATGTGAAGATGTGGATTCTCAACGCGCAACTTGTTCTTCGACGTTAAAAGATTCAAAGTTCCCGGATTATCTACAAATAAACGATGGAGGGACGGAGTTAGACGGGACTTCTGCTATGAAAGTATGTCCGTATACTTACTGTTCACTCAACGGTCATCATCATGCGCCTGTGCCTCCATTGAAGTGTTTCTTGTCAGCAAGACGACGAGCTTTGAAAACGCAGAAGGGGTTTAAGCTTGGCTGTTTATCGCCACGCCAGAATAAGGCTTCTGTAAAGAAATCCGCAGTTAAAGAGCCTGTGATTGTAACTCCAAAAGAAGTAGATATGGAAGACGAAGATTTCTTTATCGATATCTACAGCGCTCAGAGGGTACCGCTTCTTGCAGATATGAAGGGTAAGGATGCGAGCATCAAAACCAAGCGTGCTGTAAAGAAATCCGCCGTTAGAGAGCCTATAATTGTAACTCCTGAAGAAGTCGATATGGAAAACAACGATATCTTTAATGATATCTACAGTGATGACAAGGAACAGCCTCTTGTAGAAATGCAAGGTAAGGATGTGTGCATCAGACCCGAGTTGGACGGACCCGACACATGCGAGAGCCTCATGCGCCAGGTTTGCAGTGATGACAAGGAAAACAAAGGCGCTCAGGATTCGGAGTGTTCCGACATCGAATGGGAAGAAGGTTATCGTTCTGATTCAGGTACCGACGCGTTAAGAGAGATATTTGTAAAAGTTAATTCTACGTACAGAAAATATCATCTATTAATGTTGTTTCAATTCTCTTTCAGATGGTTTCAAGTTGCAGGAGGTTGATGGTGGTGTAGGTGAAGATCAAACAGAGAAGACAGGTGTCGAGATGCTGTACAACGAGCATCAAGAATTGTACGATGAAGAAAGTGTGAGCTCGGGAGCCTGGTCAGAGGAAGATTGTGATTCTGCATCAGACAGTTCGTGCCAACATTTGAAGATTAATCAAGATTATATGAACTATTATGACGAATCTGAGGTGACATCAACAACTTCTAAATCGGATATAAATGATAAAATGGATCAGAATATGAATTATCAGCAAGAACAAACTTCTCGGGAATCAAAAACTGTCCCAGATTTCGCAGAGAATTCAAACAATGAAGCCGACAAGAATCGCACTACGATCATTTACAACATCATACAGTTCAACATATCTGTGTTCATCAATGGCGAAAAAACAGAGCACTCTGTTCAAGTCCCTGCAGCTTCTGTTGCTGCTGATAAAATGGAGACAGACGAGCCCATGGAAGAACAGGAAGCAAGTAGAGAACACGAAGAAGCCAGCGAGGTGAATCACATGGCTGCAGATGAAGAACTTCCGTTCGATGTTCAAGATCATGCATCGGACGAGCAATTGGATTTGATGGAAAAACAGGATAAACCTGAGCAAGAATGCAATGAATATGAAGCTGCAATCACATCAGATGAAATAATATCTGAAACAGATGTAAAGGCAGATTCTTTGGGTAAAAAGAGTGCAGCAGTTGACGAGCAGCCGGACCCCTGCGTAAATCTCAGGGATCTCACCGGTGTTAAAAAACCTTGCGAAGAAACTGGCGACGATTCACGGGAATTCAACCCACGAGGACCAAATTTCCTGCCGGAAACACCTGACCCGGATGCAGAAACAGTGGATTTGAGGCACCAGACGATCGACGAACGAAAGAACGCGGAGGAATTCATGGTGGACTTCGCTTTACAGCAAGCGGTTACAACACTCGCGCCAGCACGTAAGAAAAAAGTCGCACTACTTGTTGAAGCTTTTGAAAAGGTGATGCCCGATCAGACTCCGGTTCGGCCTCAGGTCCATATTCCGGGGTATGAACCACAAAAGAGGCATACTTCAAAAGCTTTCACAAATTCAAGACCCATGCAAGCTTGCAGCTGATAAAAGTGGTATGTTAAAAAAAAATCAGTGAATTTAAAGATATTTGACATCAAGAAAAGTGGAATTAATCAAACTTTTGTTATGATTTGTGCAGCATTCGTGAATTCCGGAGAACTGCTTGGATTGATTGTGAAACGACGCCAACTACCTACCATTCGAGCTGAAATATTGGGTGACATGGTTAATCATCAGTTTGTGGTCTGCAAAGCAGTGCTGAGAATTAGATGATGAAGTGTTATGATTATATATGTGTGATTTGAGTTTATGTAAGAGAATTATAGTTGGATTAAGTGTGTTGTGTATCCATCTATATGTGACTTGTATTGTAGCAGAGGCACTCTTGCCTGCCTCTCAATATTTATGAATTAAGTGTGTAATTTTACAAGAGTCTTACTATTATTATTTGTTTTATTTTCTTAAGTTTCTTAATCAAACAATTTTGTACTCATTCGGGGTTGAACAATATACATGTTACACTTGTTCTCTGCGTGTTTTCATTGTTTGGAAACAGTCAGTTACGCTTGAATTAGTAAGACCATGTGTAGTGGAAGACACCCACCCTTGGGCGTTTTGCGCCATGTGGCGGTCCAGTCAGCAATGGGGCATTATGGGGCGTTTTTCTAAAATAGGTGTAGTGGGGATGTGGGCATTGTGGAACATTATGTTAAAAGGGATATAAAAACTTAAATAAAAAAAAAACCATCAAAAAGAGGGTATTGGCCAACCAAAAAGTAGAATACATGTGAAAGTTGCTTCAGTAATAACAACCTACAAGGTATTTATAAGCAACATTAGCAAGTCTCTGCAACACAAATTATACAATTGTTCACAAAATTGTTACCAGATAATTAACCAACAAGTAAATTTTAACTAATTAACGTACAAGTCTTTAATAGTTTCCAAGTGAAAGTTGCTTCAGTAATAACAACCTACAAGGTATTTATAAGCAAGAACAAATATTTCCACTTAGCTATACATAAATAGGAAAGTTCACCACTATTATCAAATTTTGAGCAAGAAGACATTATATTCCATTTTTTTCCAACTAAACTTTTATGTGTTATTATGTGTATGTATGATATTATGCTACGTCTTTTAACTTTAATACACATACATACAAGAACAAGATCGAGAAAGGAATTGTATTGAAGATTTGACTCTTATTACAATAGTAGCAACTTGTAAGCTTTTTTGACTATATAATAAGTTGTTTACTCTTTGAAAAAATTGACAGCAAGGCTAATGCTGGTGTTTTCTTTAAAATACCCACCAATCATGAGAGCATCTGAAATGCGAGAGCTCGATGGATCCCTCCACGTCAGCTTGCCCAGCTCCTCTATCACGGACCACGTCATCTTTCTCTCTCCTCCCCCTTTACACAAGTTGCCTTTTTCTCCCACAGACAGTCTAGTCACAGTTTGCAAGGGCTCTCTCCTCCCTCTCTTTCTTCTACGTCGGCCCCAAAAACACTAAATTGCACATGGTTTGACGAATAATAATGTGTTCTAAATTCCTTTTCCAACCCATTGATATGAACATGAGTCGATTGACATAAAGCCATGTAAAATATAGAAAATAATTGCTAAATCTTTTTGTTCGGAATATATATTATATATGAATAATTTTAATAGCATAGTTTTTTACTTTTTATAATCATAGTCAATACAATAACTATTCTAATAGATACCAAACCTATTTTGACCTGCACATGAAATTAACTTTAAGAATATAACACGCTCAGCCTGCTATCCAACCTTCCTGACCCCTCCCCTAAAAACTTTCCGAAAGACTTAACTGCAGCTGCATTACTCTATTGATGTTTGGTAATTTTCAGGATTACGGTATTCACTATTCAGGATTTGTAAATCATTTGGTCTAATATTGATGATTGGGTCAACTGTTGTTGGTCTGCTACTGGAATTATTGCTGGTTTTCCGATTTTCTATTGATGATTAATAATATGGTTTGTCCAAGCACCAGTTTTGGCACTGATCATATTGATACTTTTAAAAACGGGTCATTTCAAACCCAAACCGGGTATGACCTGTTATATGTCCTAACATGACCAACTCGACCGTTTTGCTAAAGTTTCAATTGTTTGACACCATGTGAGATCTTCCCACATTTGCATTGACAGTAAGTTAGAAATTTCAAAAAGCCTCAGAAATTTCTAAAAGTATGTTTCTTTTTCTAAAGTTCGAAAAAAAATCCCAAAAAAGAAATTATTTAATCTCACAAACTACAATTACAATTATAGTTAATATTACCCATGAGTATCTGTTAATAATAAGGACCATGTGTCTACAACAAAATGGACTGTACCATAATCATCAAAAGATGTAACATCAAACGATCAGTCTATTGCATCATGGTTGCGAAACAAACCTCATTCGCGGGAAGGTTCTTTGTCTGACGATGAAACACCAATTGTTTTATCCCATGATTGCACCTCGACAGCAGGGCACTCGACAATGAGAGACTGAAGCTGTCTATAGCAACCATTGAGAACACTGCAATCTGTTTGACCACCCGGTTTGACTTCTTGTTTTGAAAGATAATCACCGAAAGCCTTCAATGCATCTGTTGTTGATAGTTTATTAACAGCTTCATACAACTGGTGGAACTTGTTTCTCGTTTCGGGTGATTCGATTATCTTTTCTCTTAATTCACTAGGAAGGCACTCCAGAGCTCTAAACCGAGTTGCAAAGTAACACCAATATGAAAAATAAATGTTAGAAAAAGAAAGCTGATTATTTATTGTCAAGTTAGTTAGGGTGGAAGGGGTGGGTTCGGTGACATGATGCGGGGATGGGGTTCACCGCGCATCGATGTGCGGTGAAATGCATTTATCGGTGAGTAGTCACCGAGTGGAGTGAGAGGAGAGAGACGGTTAATGGTGGGGCCCACTCTATTCCAACCAATCACACATTTATCCTTTTTTTTAAGAAAAAAAAATGTTTTGGTGGAGCACCCCTAGTGTTTGAGTGCAAAATGGGGAGTGAAAATAGGAGTTGACATGGCATGAGATGATTGGCTAGATGGAGAGCACAAGGAAAAAGAAATGTACCCTGTGACACCTCTAACAAGACCAAAGTTAAATCCAAGGAGTACAGATTCCTTAAAGCCAATGTTGAAACCTTGTTGTGCCGAATCTTCTTTTCCTGCTATAAGGCCGTCACGATATCCAATCTGTTGAATTATTTAACATTTACATAAAATGTGATACACCACCAGTATAGCGTTCATACATATATTTGAGTATGTGTGTGTGTGTAACTGAGTATGAGAAAGTGCGTGCATTTGTGTGTATGCATACCGCATGGAATTGACTTTTTCTTCTTTGCCATTCTCTGTCTAGGTCAGAGGACAGATCAAGCGTTGCGTCTGCATCATTCCATGATGATCCATCTCCGTACCACTCTTCATCCTCATCATCTGATATTAAACAGTAATTATATGTTTTTGATTAAGTTATATTGTTTGCTGACAATCATACAACTTCACCTAATGCATACTACCTACTAATTAGCACACAATGAACCCGGATCTTATACCTACTGAGTGAGGTTGCGTAATACGATGAGCTGATGGTTGATCCGATTCTACTTTTGGTTTTGAAATCTCCGAGTAGAGCTCATCAGCCAGACTTCTATCCATCTGTTTTGTGTGACGTAGTTCATATCAGTTATCAAGTGGAATTGATGACAATAGCATTAACAGCATAATGTTATAATAATTAGAGGTGTAATCATCAATCTGTTTTAAATAAATTATCGTATTATTTGTGTCATTATCATCATTTGTGTTCAACTCAAAAGTCAAAACCATCTGTACCTTTACAAAAGAACTCACCATTGACCACCACGGTGGACCAAGGTTTAAAAAAACGGAAACGAGTTTCGAGGTGTTTTCCCTTCGCCTCACGAGGCGTAAGCCTCGAGGCGAACCGAGACGTAAGCCCGAGGCAGAGTTAAAAGATAAATATAAATATTATATATCTTATAAAAATAGTAATAGTAACTAAATTCATCAAAATAATAAAAAACACACATAAAAAAGACATAAATTGCTTGAAATTCACAAAAACATCAAAAACAAATATCAAAAACCCCTGAGGCGCACCTGAGGAGCAGCCTTTTTAGCGCCTCAGTCCCTCTGAGGCGCACATACAGTATAAACCCCCTGAGGCGCGCCTCAGAATCGTTTTTTGGCCGTTTCACCTTGAGGCGCGCCTCAAGGCGCACGCCTCAACCGTTTTTTAAAACCATGCGGTGGACAAGAGGTTTGACCTTGTAAGTTTAGTTACAATCATATGCAATATAGATCATCTTACCATCAATATATCTAGAAATATGATAGCCTAATTAACTTGGTGTCACATGTAAACATAGTACTCTTGTTGGTGTTTAAAATCTAGTTATTATACAAATAGTTAGAATTACCACAGCTAGAGAGTAGTTGAATATTACCTCAGTTTAGCAAATAGTTGTGATTGAAAGCTGCTGCAGAGCAGAATTCAGAAACCTGAAAATGATTAAACAATAGTCAGTCGGTTTTGAACACAATTGGTCAAATCAAACACTAACATAGTCATGAATCAAAATTTAGTTAACAGTAAGCCACAAATTAAGTGATAAAATACGCATTTTAAAGCTATTTCATGTTTAAAATACACGTCCTTATTTAGCATTTTTCATGAATAAAAACCAAATACAAGTCTTCCATTTCCCACATCTCTTTTTGCCACAAATTGTAAAAAAAAAAAAAATGTATCCAAAACATACGGGTGCCGTTTGTTTTTCTTTTGCATTCTATGTGTACATTTACAAGCAAGGAGTCAAAGATATAGATAACTAGTAACATGTACAGATAGCACAGTCACATACACAAAATACAGTGCAAATTCAGAGCCAAAAAACATTGACCATCTTGGAGAACATTCTTTAGCAACATAAAACTCTCATTGGAGCATTTTATCGAACACTTGGTGTGAACCAACAAACACTAATTAATACACATAAGATAGAGATGACAAAAGAACATACCACAGGAAGGAAAATACCAGATATGAAAGTCATAATACGAAACTATGTGATTAGTATTTCTTGTATTGCACAATCGAATTCAAACAGCACAAAATCGACCACTTTGTGCAATCTGGTTTCAAGAATAATAATAATAATAATGATTAAGAAACAAGTAAGTAATTAATAAAAGCTAGAATTACGGCAGAATCCGGCAACCACCAGTTCACCTACAAATCGACCAGCTAGTTCTCGAGCGACGGAGGAAGGAAGAATATTTGCGGGGCCAGGCCCAAAATATATTTTCTATAAATAAATGAAGGGTCAGGATATCTAGAAGTTTATTTGGATAGAAATTAATTTTGACGATTAATCAATTAAGTAATCAAAGGGATTGGATTACCCATGGCATTATAGCCTAGTGGTATCTTGGGGGTGGGATAAGACTTATAACCATTAGGTCATGGGTTCGATTCTCACAAAGGGGGTTTTCCCAGATTTATTGGGTTTCCTCCTGAATTGGTGTATAGGCATTATTGCCTAGTGGAGATGTATATGATCGGGTGGTTCTACTGGTGGCACGATGATACTCCAGTGGTCCGTCAGTGATCCAAATTTGCCGTTCAAAAAAAAAAAATAAAGGGATTGGATTAAATAGATAGAATTAAAAAAAAAACAAAAAGGCACGTGAGATTTCCAAGTCAATAATTTCTTTCTCCTTCAATTCATCATCTTTTTAAAAGTTAATAACTTTTTCATAGGATATTATTTTTCTATAAAAGTTGCACCATAAAAACAAGTGTTTTTTATCTTTAAAACGAGCACACTATTGCCATACTTTTGAAAAAAAAAATCGATAACCCAGATGCGTAAAACGCAATGGCCAAAAAAACACAAAAAATGATTTTTTTTTTCTAAAACGCAATAGACTAAAAACACAAAATAAAATGTTCTTTCTAAAAGACAATGGACAAAAAAACACAAAAAAATGTTTTTTTTTTCTAAAACACAATGGACTAAAAACACAAAACAAAGTGTTATTTCTAAAGCGCAATGAATCAAAAACACAAAAGAAAGTGTTTTTTCTAAAACGCAATGGATAAAAAAACATAAAAAAATGTTTTTTTCTAAAACGCAATGGATCAAAAACACAAAACAAATTGTTCTTTCTAAAACACAAAAGAAAGTGTTCTTTCTAAAACGCAATGGATAAAAAACACAAAAAATGTCTTTTCTAAAACGCAATGGATCAAAAACACAAAACAAATTGTTCTTTCTAAAACGCAATGAACTAAAAACACAAAAAATATTTTTTTTTCTAAAACGCAATAGATTAAAAACACAAAAAAAATACGTTTTTCTAACATGCAATGGACTAAAACACAATAAAAATGCGTTTTTAATTGGGTTATAAAACGCAATGCATTAAAAACACAAATAAAATGTTTTTTTGTTGTTTTAAAAAACGCAATTAAAAAACGTAATGGAGTAAACGCATTTTATTGTGCTTTTCATTGTTTTATTTCACTAACGTGGTTTTTGTTTTTTGGCCAGACGTTTGGATGCTACAGCCTGTTTGTTTTCTCGCAGACCTTTCATTAAAAAAGGTCTGCAAAACCTCTTCACCACACAGACATTCACCCATGTCTTCTTGACACAGACCTCTACCTCTTCTTGGCACAGACTTCTTCTTCTTCCACACCTCCACCCCCACATCCCCGCCACCACCGTCACCTGATACATCACCACCACCACCATCATCGGAGAGAAAGACCGTAGAGAGAGAGGGAGAGACCGTAGAGAGAGAGAGACCGTAGAGAGAGAGAGAAAGAAGAGAGAGAGATCGGTGAGAGAGAGATACCGTAGAGAGAGAGAGGGGGAGCGGCAGGAGATCATCATCGGAGACCATCAAAAACCCCCAAATCGGAGATTATAAAAAAAACCCCAAATCGAACCCCAAATCGGAGATCATCAAAAAACCCCAAATCGGAGAGGGAGCGGTGGGTGGTTGTGGTGGTAGATGAAGGCAGACGGGGGTGGGTGGTTGTGGTTGTTCTTGGCGGTAGATGAGGTCGAGGAGAGAGAGACGGTGGTGGCGGTGGTGTAGTGGTGACGGTGGTGGTGGTGGGTTTGCGGTGGTGCTTGGTGGTGCTGATGAAGGCAGAGAGAGTGATCGAGGGAGGAGAGAGATCTGTGGAGGAGAGAGACTGTGTGTTGTGTGTGTGTGAGAAGTGGTTTATGTATAATAAAAAAACAAATCCTCTTCTCCTTGCACACTGCAGACATTTGGTCCACCTCTTCTCCTGCAGATGCCTACACTTGTGGTCCGCAGACTGCAGACATTTTCCTGCAGAAAAAACAAACACCACCTAATTCGGAACAAATTATTGATATCGTATGCATAATTCACAAAAAAAATACAAACTATCACCAGATTAAAGCTTGTGAAACACAATATACAAACAAAAGCCTTTTTTTTCTTTTAAAAAACACAAGAATTAAAGGCAAACAAACAAATTATTTGACTTTGTTACGTTTTTTAATTACTGTACATCAAAAATGAATATAAGGAAATTGACTTTATTATCCAACAACCCAACAGAACAGATGATATATATCCAAAACTGAACATGCAATACCCATTTGACTTTATTGCGTTTTATAATTACTGGATATCCAAAATGAATAAATGGAATTTGACTTTATTATCCAAAAACCCAATAGAAAAAGTGATATACATCCAAACTGAAAAACACAATACTTGTTGATAAATGATTCACATAATCAGAAGCATAATACTTATACTCATCTCCAAAATCAATAAAGAACTAGTCCAGGATTTGACTTTTACATCAGGTCAAGCTTCAAAAATAATGGTTCGACGACCATTGCATTTTAGCTTAATCTTTTACTTATGAACAGAATCGGATACCTTTCTTCTTGAAATCGTTTCTTCAAGTTAGTTGCATCGAAAGTGAACTTGACAACTCTAAGAAGGCAGCAGCTCTGGTGATGGCTAACACGTTCCGTCTCCGTTAGGGTAGGGCCGTCGTTGCGGCGGTGAGATAAACTTAATACAGAGCTGACAAATGAATGGAGTGGTGGTAAGGTTAAGATGTAGGGCGGTAGCTGGTGATGATAGCGGTGGCAGATTGTCGAATGGTGGTGATGATGTAGGTTGGATATGGTGGAGGTGGTGGTTATGGAAGTGGTAGCTGTTGTGTTGGTGAGTAGGGTTGAGAAAAGAACGTAATATGGGTTTTGAGAAAAATAAAAAAGGACAAAATTACCCTTTAATCTATTTTTTAAAGAGTGACACATGTTATAATCACATTTCTTCTTACCCTTTCTATCCAAACAAAACTTCCTATTTGATCTCTTCTCATTAATAAAAACCAAATTTTATATTATCGCAAATTATTATAGTTAATTGTATTAATATTTTTATTAAATAAAAATTACTTTATTTATTGTTAGGATCAAAACTAATTTTGGATGATTTGGTTACGAAAACTCACTTAAATCTTGAAAACTAATTTATTATAGGGTAGGCGGAATGGGTTTAGTGAGTGGGGCGGGGCGGGGAGGGTAGTTTACTGAGGGGTGATGTGGTGCCAGGGTGTTATCGGTGATCGAGGAGTGGGTGTGGCGGTGTATACTCACCGAGTGAAAGAGGGACAAAAAGTGGGAGGCTTTGACAATTTTATGACAGTTTAAAAAATGACCGTTTGTCATTAAATAAAAAAAATTTGTTATCTTTATTTAACCCACACTTTTAACTCATTTTACACACCATTCTTTCTAAACAACACCCACACCACACCATGGATAAACAAAACAAAGGTGAACCCAAGAAAAAAGGTTCCGCTAGCCGAGGATCGGATTAGAGAAAAAAGGTTTCGCAAACGAGACGAGGTGATTCTAGAGGTCCGAGTGCACCGGTTCAAACCCCATACGGATATTCACCAAACTCTCAACCTCAATTATTTTACCCCCAACCTTCACAACCGACTTTTTATAACACCCAACTTAATTTTCCGCCACAAATATTTTCACACCCAAGCTTCACAACCGGCTACGATCCATTTGCATTTAGGAGTCTGCCAATTCAATCACCAAGAGTGAATGTTAAGCGCCCACTTCCGATCTACAATGAAGACTAAGGGTTGTCCCAAAAACACAACATTTGGCTGAAGATAGTGGCGAGGACGAAGAAGAATATAAGGTTGAAGACGATGATATTGGTGAAGCACGTGAGCCGAAAGAAAAGGAAGGCAAGGCGGAGCGACAAAATTGGATGAAAAAACAAGAAGAGGCCTTAGCCAAGTCATGGGCTCATTGTTCTTTAAACAAAAAAAAAAGGCAACCAACAAAGAGCGGACAATTTTTGGAAAAAAGTTCTCGAGCATTACAACGAAACGGTCGACGGAAGTACATGAACAGTTCATCAAGTACGTTCAACATGGCTCCCTATGCTGACTAAAATAAACTACTTCAACGCCCTTTGGCAACAAGTGGTAACATTTTTTTTTAACATTTAATAATTATTTCCATAACATTGTTTTTGTTTTTTTTATTTTTTACTTTATATTTGTTATATATGTAGGATTGTATTCCTGTTAGTGGGTGTGGCGACGTTGAGATCATGAATAGGGCTTTATAAGATTTCCAATCAAAATATCCGAGTGGTTTTCATCATGTTGAGGCATGGGAGGTTGTTAGTAAACATGACAAATGGGCACCGGTACCATTGTTGGGTGAAGATAGTGGAAGTTCGGGCCAAAAAAGAAAGTCGTCCGATTCGGGTAACTATAATGCGGGTAACCCGGAAACTGAGCTCACTTGTGATATACCTGACATAAACATAGATCCCTCACCAACAAGACCACGAAAGAAAGATAAGAGACCCGCAACATCACCAACCGATAGCAAAACGGTTTTGACCGAGAAACTCGCGCAATACACTCTTATGACAGAAGAAAAAAAAAGCACGGACGATAGAGTTGTCGAATATAAAAAAGAAACATGAGGAAGACACCATAGCGTTAGTGGCGGAACAACGCGAGGCGGTGAAACAACTTTTGTATGATCGGGATTTGAAGACGTTTACTAAGCCACACGACCATGCTTCACCCGGGATGTTGTCGTTTATTATAGCACGGAAACGGGATATCGCAAAAAAAATATAATTGGCCATGCAATTTCTAAATTTTAGGTTTATTATGGTTAATTTTGTAGTTTTAAGTATGTAATGTGTTTTTTTAAAATGTACTTTTATTTTGTTTAAAATATGTTTTATTTATTAATGCATAATTTCTAGAAATAAAAAATATATAAAAAAAGAAATAGATTACCCTTGTCTTTGACCATTGCTAGTGATTGAGTGTAAAATGAAGAGTGAAGTGAGGACTTGAGATCATGAATAGGGCTTTATAAGATTTCCAATCAAAATATCCGAGTGGTTTTCATCATGTTGAGGCATGGAAGGTTGTTAGTAAACATGACAAATGGGCACCGGTACCATTGTTGGGTGAAGATAGTGGAAGTTCGGGCCAAAAAAGAAAGTCGTCCGATTCGGGTAACTATAATGCGGGTAACCCGGAAACTGAGCTCACTTGTGATATACCTGACATAAACATAGACCCCTCACCAACAAGACCACGAAAGAAAGACAAGAGACCCGCAACATCACCAACCGATAGCAAAACGGTTTTGACCGAGAAACTCGCGCAATACACTCTTATGAAAGAAGAAAAAAAAAGCACGGACGATAGAGTTGTCGAATATAAAAAAGAAACATGAGGAAGACACCATGGCGTTAGTGGTGGAACAACGCGAGACGGTGAAACAACTTTTGTATGATCGGGATTTGAAGATGTTTACTAAGCCACACGACCATGCTTCACCCGAGATGTTGTCGTTTATTATAGCACGGAAACGGGATATCGCAAAAAAAATATAATTGGCCATGCAATTTCTAAATTTTAGGTTTATTATGGTTAATTTTGTAGTTTTAAGTATGTAATGTGTTTTTTTTTAAATGTACTTTTATTTTGTTTAAAATATGTTTTATTTATTAATGCATAATTTCTAGAAATAAAAAATATATAAAAAAAGAAATAGATTACCCTTGTCTTTGACCATTGCTAGTGATTGAGTGTAAAATGAAGAGTGAAGTGAGGACTTGAGATCATGAATAGGGCTTTATAAGATTTCCAATCAAAATATCCGAGTGGTTTTCATCATGTTGAGGCATGGGAGGTTGTTAGTAAACATGACAAATGGGCACCGGTACCATTGTTGGGTGAAGACAGTGGAAGTTCGGGCCAAAAAAGAAAGTCGTCCGATTCGGGTAACTATAATGCGGGTAACCCGGAAACTGAGCTCACTTGTGATATACCTGACATAAACATAGATCCCTCACCAACAAGACCACGAAAGAAAGATAAGAGACCCGCAACATCACCAACCGATAGCAAAACGGTTTTGAGCGAGAAACTCGCGCAATACACTCTTATGAAAGAAGAAAAAAAAAGCACGGACGATAGAGTTGTCGAATATAAAAAAGAAACATGAGGAAGACACCATAGCGTTAGTGGCGGAACAACGCGAGGCGGTGAAACAACTTTTGTATGATCGGGATTTGAAGACGTTTACTAAGACACACGACCATGCTTCACCCGAGATGTTGTCGTTTATTATAGCACGGAAACGGGGTATCGCAAAAAAAAATATAATTGGCCATGCAATTTCTAAATTTTAGGTTTATTATGGTTAATTTTGTAGTTTTAAGTATGTAATGTGTTTTTTTAAAATGTACTTTTATTTTGTTTAAAACATGTTTTATTTATTAATGCATAATTTCTAGAAATAAAAAATATATAAAAAAAGAAATAGATTACCCTTGTCTTTGACCATTGCTAGTGATTGAGTGTAAAATGAAGAGTGAAGTGAGGACTTGAGATCATGAATAGGGCTTTATAAGATTTCCAATCAAAATATCCGAGTGGTTTTCATCATGTTGAGGCATGGGAGGTTGTTAGTAAACATGACAAATGGGCACTGGTACCATTGTTGTGTGAAGATAGTGGAAGTTCGGGCCAAAAAAGAAAGTCGTCCGATTCGGGTAACTATAATGCGGGTAACCCGGAAACTGAGCTCACTTGTGATATACCTGACATAAACATAGATCCCTCACCAACAAGACCACGAAAGAAAGATAAGAGACCCGCAACATCACCAACCGATAGCAAAACGGTTTTGACCGAGAAACTCGCGCAATACACTCTTATGAAAGAAGAAAAAAAAAGCACGGACGATAGAGTTGTCGAATATAAAAAAGAAACATGAGGAAGACACCATAGCGTTAGTGGCGGAACAACGCGAGGCGGTGAAACAACTTTTGTATGATCGGGATTTGAAGACGTTTACTAAGCCACACGACCATGCTTCACCCGAGATGTTGTCGTTTATTATAGCACGGAAACGGGATATCGCAAAAAAAATATAATTGGCCATGCAATTTCTAAATTTTAGGTTTATTATGGTTAATTTTGTAGTTTTAAGTATGTAATGTGTTTTTTTAAAATGTACTTTTATTTTGTTTAAAATATGTTTTATTTATTAATGCATAATTTCTAGAAATAAAAAATATATAAAAAAAGAAATAGATTACCCTTGTCTTTGACCATTGCTAGTGATTGAGTGTAAAATGAAGAGTGAAGTGAGGACTTGACATGTCATGACATTAGACCGTGGGGTATGGTGGGGCTTGGGTTGGGGGCATGAGTTGAAACATGGAGTTCGAGCCCTCCCACCGCCTAGTGACGTGTCCGTGGGGTATGGCGGGGCGTGGATGCACCGCGTGGGTTGGCAGGTTATTAAAAATATATATATATAAATTTAAAACTCAAGGCGAATAGGAGGCCGCCACATCAAACCGAAGCCCGCCCCACGCCCGGCTTCAAACCCAAGCCCCAAGGGCCACGCCCCAACCCAAGCCCAAGGGGTGGTGGCTTGGGCGTTTTCCCCCAACCCAAGCCCCACACCCCATAGTCTTATTGACTAAAAAAATATTTAAACACTCACCATTTAATGATCACTCCCTCCACCCTTATATTTCTTCTCGTCTCTCTTACATCCATGTCATTTCTCTCGCACTTTCTTAAACAACATTGTATATTTATTATAACTAGTTTTTTTATATTGCGCGTTGCGGCGAAACCAAAAAATTTATAATGTAAAACAAACGTGATTTAATAATAAAGCATGTTGTTTAGAAAGTCAAACCATTAGAACGATTTAGTTTATCATCGTACCGTTTTATGATACCAAATAAATACTTTATTTTGAGTATAACCTCGTTTTAACAAACTTATAACGGAATGTCAAGGAAAGAAATCAAGCACAACTACGTAATTAAGTTTTTAGAAAAAAGTTATAAACATAACTTATTAAAGAAGTATCAAATTAATCGATAAATTAATATATGTTAAAAAAAGAAAAAAAAACAATTATTAGAAAAAGGTAAAGGAAATAGATGTTAAAAAAAGAAAAATATGTTATTAAAAGTAAATATAATAATAAACTATTATAATATATTAAAGAATAAAATAATAAAAAAACTATATATTATTATAAAAAAAAAGTTACTATTCATCGTCTATCGAAATCAATATATACTAGGATTTAGGACCCGCGCTTTGCGATGGAACTGTTAAACCAAACAAAACGTAAACATAAAAACATTGAACTATTCACGCACGTTGCAACATATTAACTCGCAAAAATTAAACCGAAGTGTAAACATAAAGAAATAATAACTAAATTGACAATGAACAAAGACTAAACCGAAGTGAAAAACATACAAAAACGAATAACTAAATCGACTTAAAACTGAATGTGTTACAACGGATTAAAAGGTTATTCATGTAACAAAAACATTTCAAGGACGAATTTGTAAGAAAAGTAGTATTCGATTTTCAAAATATTAAAAAACAACAGTAATAATAATTTATAAAAGTACTTTTGTTTATTTTTCTTTGTATATAATTTGAACTTTCACATCCACCACTCCCACCGTCATTTACGCATATTTTTTAAGATCCATAGTCGTCTTATCGTCCTATCGTTGATAGGCGTGGTTGGTATGAGGGAAAGGGGGAAAGATAAAAAGCTTTATGAGAGAGAATATGAGAGGAAACAAATTGGTATGAAAGAGAGTAAGGATGGAGGGTATCGTAGGGTGTTTGAGTGAAATCATATCGAATAATATTATGCATGTCAACTCCTCATTCCACTTCTCATTTTGCACTCAATCAAGGGGTATGGTAAATCACTCTAGGGTGTTTGAGTAGGTTAAAAAATAAAAAAAATTGTGATTGGTTAAAAGGGGTTGGGACCCACCATTTTCTCAATCACTCTCTCTCAATCAATTCGGTGAACTATCACCGATTTTCACACCCTCTCTCCAAGTCACCGATCATCTTCATCAACAAGGTATAGTCACCGATCGGTGACTACACCTCCCCGCTCAAGTCCCGGCTTTCTATACCCTCCACCCTAAGTAGATGGGGAGGTGGTAATCATGCAATAGAAAGAGAATATGAGAGTCAATGAGTGTTAGAGAGAGAGAGAGTAGAGAGAGAAAAGTTGAACAGTAATATGTGAGGGGGACAAATTCTGTAAATTAATATAGGGAAAGTAAAAAATGAATCTTATACGTTGACCTCATTTATTAACAATTTAACACCAATCTTTTTAACTTGAATCATATTCCATGTGTTCTCTTCTTCACTAATTAGTAATAGTAATTACATTGCACATGCCGTGGTGATGTATTGTTAAAGGCAATGTCTTTAAACATTTTGAGAGAGAGAAGTCTTGGGTTCGAGTCCTACAAACGACAGGAGTAAAGAAATTTCGTTCAAAAAAAATACATTGTACTATTCATTATAGTAGGATTTAAATCAGTCTTTTCATTTTTAAATGCCTGGATAAGTAACAATTAGGTGAGCACTTACATGTAGGTGAATAGTTGTCCTTAAATACAATAAGTGGATGTCGATTTCTCATGACCTAGTTTTTCAGAAAATCACTTACATGTAGGTGAATAGTGTCCTTAAATAAAACAATGACCAAGAGCTTACTAGAGAATGGAAAAGGGTTGGGAAAAGGCGACGGTGGCAATTTGTTGATCGGTTCACTTTTTTTTAGTCTAAAATTAACATAAGAGAACAGAGTGGGTTTGAGCAATTTATAATAAGACTAAGGTTTCTGATGTATATAGTCGAGTGCGTGCGAGGATTAATGGCAATTCGATGACTAAGGTTGGAGGTTAAATGTTTTTTTACCACTAACTCACACTCTCTCTAAATCTACTTCTAAAACTACACATTTTATCCGATATGAGATTTGAACCTTCCACCCTATGAGGAGAGGCACCTTTTCTATACACCTTAGTATTGATAAGCTACAACCCCCTTGGTAAATGAGTTTTGTAGCTATCACGAGCAGCGAGCGAAAAAAGGAATCGATCAATGGTAGCAACTCACTAACTCGGTCACAAAATTTGATGCATAAAGAAAAAGAAAGACATATCTTAAGGTGTACAAATCGTGCCCATGGAAGTATAGGGCTAGATATCCTCTTCCAAGTAGTAAAATAGAAAACAACAATACGTGCAAAGAAAGTATCTTATGGGACCACCAATTGAAGTAATCACATTTGTTGCAAACACATACGCTCACACCTTAAGGCTGCGTTTGAGAAGACTTTACTAATGTCAAAAGCTCATGTCTTCTAGAAGATGAAGAATTCCAATGTGAGGAATGAGTTCGTAAGGGCTATTAGGCCACCGGGGCACTCCACGAGTAGGAGGTTGCGGGTTCGAACCAGCGTCAGAACACCGCCACCACCCCGCGGGTATGGCAGCCGTGTTCGGTTGGCTAGCATGAATACACGCGTGAGTTTTGTATTCTTCGATGCTTTTTTGACCGTTGAACCCCAAAATTGAGCGTTTACTTTAAAAAAAAATACAAATAATTTATTACCTTTCTCTATTTAACCAACCCATTCAATTATTTAATCTACCTCATCCACAAAACTCTCTCAATTTTATGTTTCCATATACCAAAACCTCTCTAAGTTTTATATTCTCATCTACAATCTCAAAATGGCAAAGATCCCGTGGACCGAAGAGGAAGACATTGTGTTGGCGATGTCTTATGTCGCAATCCATCACCAACGCTCATCCCCTAGTGGAAAGGCTACTTTTTGGAACCGGGTGAGGTGTTCCAACAATATTGTATCCACGTTGGTGAGACAACCGGAACTGTGGATCAAGTAGACTCACGTTTCTCGTTTTTCCGTTTCAGGTGTTCAAGATTCCATAGAAGGTTTATGAATGTGTAAAATCCCCACAACCAGCTCTCGGAGTGGAAAGTTATTTATGTGGCCCTTGTGGACTACAAACATGCCTACGATGAGGACTTTGAGCACGTTTCAATGTGGCGAATTATTAATATGTATGTTTAAGTTTTATGTTATAATTTTATGTAATGCTTAAGGTTTTATGTTATGTAATGTTTTAATTAGTATGTTTTATTTTAATGTAAGGTTTTAAGGTTTAGGTTTTATTTTTATGTAATGTTAACTTTTTTTGTTTTATTAATGAAATTTAATTTTAAGACTTTATTTAATTTAAAAACATAAAAAAATTAGTTTATGGCATCCTGTGCTTACTAGCTAAGAGTTACTTTGCACTAAATTTGACGTGGCGGGTGATAGTTGATCTGGACTAGGGTAATTACCCTTGAGCAATGTTTTAAAAACTGGTTTTTAAACCGAATCGGGTTAGGCTTAGAAATGGTTCAAAATGAATCGGGTTGTACCGAGCGATTCAACCAGGTTGAATAATTAACCCTGAAATCCATAAAATACAATTTCAACTAAAAAAATAATCAAAAACTATATTATTCCATAATAAAAAGTATTCCAAAAGCTAACCTATAATATAAAATAATCCAAAAGTTCAGTGTTGGTACCTTTTAGGGCGTTAGGCCATAATAAAAGAATAATCCAAAAGTTCAGTTTCGGTATATTTTTTTAGGTTTTACTAAGAAGGTAAATCGTCACATTTTTGGGCATTAGGTTTTACAAAGAAGCTAGATCCTCACATTTTTTGGCTCATAAAAGATTAAAAAATCTAAATTTTAACGTTTGGCCTGGTATAACCAAATTTAGCGATGGTACAACTTCTTTGTCGTTCTCTCAGTTTACCGTATAATTCGTGCCGGACAGACTTTCAACATCCGGTTTAACTGATTCAACTGACCGGAATAAACTGGTTTTTAAAACCTTGCCCTTGAGTTCCCGTGCCTCCCATAATAAAACTTTATCTTTTACCGTAACTTTTCTCTTCACACATATTCTATACTTCCCTTTTTTGTTCATTCGACCCAAACATTTAATCAACCGAATGTCAGCATGCAATTTCACACCCAAACATTTTTTTTAAATATGTTTTCATCTATCTATCGGTGGGTCAAGTTCCTGTACGCCCAACCCGCTAGGTTGTATGTTGGCAGCGAGTGTATTGGGGCCACCACTGGAGTGCAACAGGGAGATCCATTGGGCCCCTTCTCTTTGCCCTAGCCTTACACCCCCTTATTCTCCGTGTCCAGGAGCACTGTAACCTCCCCTTTAATGCTTGGTATTTGGATGATGGCACGATTATAGACAATGCAATAGAAGTTGCTAAAGCCTTGGACATCATCAACACGGAGGGACCATCCCTAGGGCTCCATCTCAATATTAAGAAAACGGAAGTGTACTGGCCATCGTGTGACGGTCTCAAGGTTTAGGACGGCCTTTTCCCGAGAGGGATAGGTAGACCTGAGAGGGGGGTTAAGCTCCTTGGGGGGGCGGTTAGCCGAGATTCTGCTTTTATCGGGGAATTAGCTGGGCGGCAGGCATCGACAGCGGTTGACCTTATGAAACTCCTGCCCTGCCTCCAGGACCCCCAGTGCGAGCTTCTTCTTTTAAGGTCATGCATGGGGGTAACTAAGTTACTATTTGGGCTGCGAACCTGCCAACCCCACTTGATGGCAAATGCAGTATCCTGTTTTGACGATGGTCTCCGAGATGCTATCGAAGACATTGTTGTTTGCGGGGGGTCCTACTTTGGTGACCTTCAGTGGCGTTTGGCATCTTTGCCGATGCGTTTGGGTGGTTTGGGCCTCCTCTCAGCTCGGGAGGTTGGAGTTTATGCTTTTGTGGCGTCTAGAGCTCAGTCGTATGTATTGCAAGACCATATCCTTCGGAACAGTGGGGTTGTTAAGCTTGATGTAGACTACCAACAGGCCCTTGAGTACTTAAGTGTCTCTCTTCCAGACTTTGATATTGGCGGTTTCTCTAATATGGACACCGCCCCCCCAAAGCCACAAAAAACTTTGGCGAATGCTCTATTTGACAAAATCGCTCAGAGTCTGGGAGAAACATTTGATCTGTCTCCCCGCCAGAAGGCGGTGATTGAGTGCTTGAAAGGCCCCCATGCGCAAGACTTTTTGACTGTTATCCCGATCGAGGGGCTGGGGCAATGCATGTCGGCTGTTGAGTATATGGCTATCCTCAAATACCGGCTGATGATCCCTATGTATCCAGAAGACGAAACCTGCCCAATCTGCCGTAAAGCCTGCATGGATAAATACGGGGAGCATGCTGTTCATTGTAAGGAGCTCCCTGGTTTCAAATATCGGCATGACTGGGTGAGGGATGTTTTGGGGGACATCTTGAGGAGAGCGGGGATTTCTGCGAAGAAGGAGGCCCCTGTGAATTTCCTTACAGACCCCATGGAAGGGAGATCTACACTGAGACCAGCGGATCTGCTCGTCTTTGCTGGGCGGGAGGGAAACATGCTTGTGTGGATCTCACAGGAGTCTCCCCCTTAGCTGGTTTAAGGGAAAGCGGGTTTGTAGCAGGACAAGCTATAAGGAGAGCAGAATCAAAAAAGGTGGATAAACACGCTAAAGCATGTGCTGATAACCAACATGCATTTGTCCCCTTCGCCTTCGACACCTTTGGCTCCCTAGCTCCAGAAGCTATCCGTTTGTTGACTAGGGTCCAAAAGGTTGTCCATAACAGTTGCTCATCAACAGGGGGGCAGGGGTTTGTCTCTAATAGGCTAGGGTTTGCTATTCAGAAAGGGGTAGCGGCGCAGCTTGTTGCTCGCTTACCTACGATATTGATGTAAAGTGCACTTATTATTAATGAAATCAAACCGAAATTTATATTTTATCATTACGCATGTCAATTATTTGACTTTCTGGTTTTTTTTGTAAATATTATTTCATAAACTAAGTTTTGATAACATTAAAACCATTGGGTGTGGTTTGGTTAGTCCCCAAAGAGACTATCCACCATGTAGGCGTCACCTTACCAAGGGTGAAAGACCATCCCCTTAGGTTAGAGGGTATGGTGCCCATCCTCCCTTGGAGGATGATCCGCCACGTAGGCGTCACATCATAGTCCTCCCAAGGATGGTCTCTTACCATAAAAATGGCTGCATGCGCAACAGCATCAACTATGAGAAATCCACCGATCCACATATGATGTGTGAACAATGATAGTTGTGTACCATAGTCAATAGCTAGAATTGGTCATCCCACAAAACTAGTGGAAATGGGAGGATGGTCCTAGATGATCCTACCCCACCACTTTTATATTTTTTATTTTTTTAATCTTCCACTTTTTTAACTTTTAACAAATAAATTAATAAAAAAAAATTTCATTAATATTAAAAAACAATACATAAACTTAAAAAAAAACATAAACTTAAAAAAAAAAACATTGTTTTGGTCAAAAATTACCGAAGTAATTAAGTGATCAAATTAGTTTTGTGAGTTAGTGTAACACCTCGAAAATTTCGGGTTCAATAATAAAACGACACGTGTCATGTAAGACAAAACGCGTTGTAAACCCGGATTAAATAAAGATGTTTCGGCAGGATTTAAAGTGGCGTCATATTAATTTTTACCACTGAACGACTTCAATTATAAATCCCAAGACCCGATTAAATGTTATACACATCTTGTATGCCCTCAATTCAGGGAATTGTTGTTAATAAAGAAATTCCAAAAGCATGACATGATCCCACGAAGAAAATGAATGGAAACCCTTTGTTTTCGGGTCTTGTATATGCATTCAAATGAAACAAGTTCAATTGGTAGGGTATGTAACTGTTTTAGACACTTTGTGGAGGCCCCTAAATGATAATTGAGGTCTAAAAATCGTGCAAGTGGATTACCCTTTCAAAACTTCAACAAACAACAACAAATCTGCCTCTGAGGAGGGCTAGCGCACCGCTACAATGGGAGTGTAACGGTGCGCTAGCAGTTACCCAGCACCAGAAAACAGGCAGCAGCCTGTTTTGTGCAATTGTGACCCATTTAACCGGTTTTTCTCACAAGTGGACGACCCTTAGACTTCCCTAGGCACTAGTAACAAGTGTTGGATGGTTGTGGTTGATCATAGACTTGGTTGTCAACCAATCATGGTGAGTGAATCCATTATAAAAGGCCAAGTAGTGCACACAAGTTCCTCACAACAATTTCTCTGCATTCTGATTGATTCTGGAGCTCAAGCTTGCTTCCTAGTGATCATATCTCGTGCATAGGACTTCAGTAAGTATTCTTGTCCTTCTCTAATTGAGTTTAGCTAGGTTAATTAGCTAAAAGTCAAACCGTCGTAATTACGGTTTGACTTCGAGATTAGTCACTAATGGCTCAGTCATATCTCGAATTAAAAGTAGTTATAGGTTGGTATTTATGTGGGTAATAAAACCCCAAGAGGGTTTCCCCTGATCACCATCCTAACCAGGTCAAATGTCGGGTCAAACTTTTAATTAAAAAGTCAACATAATGCTTAAAATGTCATTTATGCATAATTAGCTATCTAGAACATGTACAACCTGTTTGATCATTGTTATAACTTAGTAGTAAGTGTAAGAACATGTCCAAACATGTTCAACCCGACTATTTCCTGTTTAGGCCCAGTTCGGAACCGAAAGTCACATAGTTTGACTTTCACTTTGACTTTCAGTTCTGACCCGTTTAGGTAAGTTTTAGAAATACCTTAGAGCTTCATTTGGACTAGGTTACATGCTAGTATAACCCTCTGTGATTATACACCTCGGTTCATTAGTTATCCGATTAATACGCATGATTCCGTTAATTGCTCATATGTTGACCATTATGCCCTTATTACCATAAAACGTGATTTATGAAAATGTAAAAGTGTAGAAACCTTAGTTACTGATATATAAACTTGTATGCAAAGTTTGACATCAGTTTGACCTGTAGATTAAGGGTTATGCTCAATATCGCAAAATTAAAGCTTTATGTTAATAAAATAGTGTAATTAGCGTATAGCCTAGTTAAGCCTACTTTTTGGTATCAAACTTAATACCCACTGATGTAATATATTATTTTGGGATTTTTAAAGATTTTTAATTAATTTTAGGCTGAGCATAACTAGTAGTCGTAGGCTTAATCCGGTAATTGTCGGTTTTGCCCTTACGGGCCATAAAATGAGTTTTAATTATCTAAACGACTCCAAACCTTTTGCTACTGATCACATATGATAAATAAATTATTTTAAGCCTTCTGGAAATATAAAAATATCAGATTTAAGTATCGAACCCGGAAATGGCCTTTAATCGCCATAATTAGCGTTTTTAACGCATAGTATGTCTTAAAATCATATTGGACATACCCGGGTTGATACCTACTGATATATAAGGCAAATTATGATATTTTAACAGTAAGAAAAGGTTGATTAACTCAGACTTCGTTTTTGAGCTTTTCGGCTTATGTGAAATTACCAAAATACCCCTACGGGGCATAGTTTGGTTAAAGATGATAAATTTCACATATATGCTTTAGCCTACAGTTATAACTCATCAAATTGAGTATGTTTGTTGTTTACATCAGACCTGTAACTCAGTTAAACATTTAATTACAACCTTTAAAATGACCAAACTACCCATACGGGGCATAGTTTGTGTTTAAATTAATTTCGGGCATAACGAAAGACATCCTACTAATGTCACAACATATTTGGAGCATATTAACTTAGGAAACCTGTATATGGCTCTTGCGGATACCCTTTACGCTTATTTCGCGTTCGGTTCGGTTTATGTAACAAGTTTACATAAATTAGCCGAAACGGGTCAAACCTTATCGGTTTTATCTCAAAATCCAGAATATGAATAATAAACCCATATTAAACAAGTCTCTGAACTTGTCGGATCTAAATCACATTCTATCCGGTCTTCGCCTAATCGTGCGTACGAACCGTATCTTTGAAACTAGCCGGTCTAAGCTTAAGCTTAGTAAAAGACCCGTAGTATTCTAATAGGTTATATTAAACCTTCGTTCCAGATTAGGAGAACCAGTAAAAGCTACGTGCATTTTGCTTATTGTGATTTATACTTTGCATCAGGTAAATACTTTTAACTTATTTTCCCTATACGGGCTTGGGTTACGGTATATAGCATACCGCTTGATCGAGCATCAAATCTCCACGCTTAGTGGGTAGTTGAATAATTTGATCGGCTCGTTTAAACAGTCTTGTTTACTTTACAGCCTTTGGGGGGTTAATGACCATGTCCCGGATATCCTTGGCATCATCTTACGAGATTGGCCACGACCTGAGCACGGGGTGTAGGCGTACACCTGACAGTGTATAACTCAATAACGTGGTGTGTCTATTGATCTTTAACCCGGACTAGATCCGGGCTACTGAACGCATAAGTAACATGTAATTCGTTCACAAGATTATAATATTAAATAATTCTCCCAAGTTAATAAAAAGATTAATCTTGCCTCTGTGCATTTTAATCAAATTATAAAATGTTTATGCCATGTGCATCCAAACCAATTTTCAATCATTTTTCCAAAATGAGTCAGTTGAATGTATTTACCAGTGTAAACTGACGTATTTTCCCAAAAAGACTAAATGCAGGTACTAAACGTAATTGGCTGGATTGTCTCCTTAGCATCAATAAAGAGTCTCGCAAGCTTAAGATGCCTGAAGTCTGTTGAACTATTGTTTCCATTTTATGTTCGATCCTTCTGTGGATAAACTTCCGAATATTGTGACAGTTGATATTACAATAATAAATTCGGTTGTATTACATTTTCAATTGCTTCCGCTGTGCTTAATAATATTGTGTTGTTTGACTATTACGTTGCCAACCATGACGTCACGATACTCCCCACCGGGCCCACCGGTGACACGTGGAAAGTCGGGGTGTGACAGTTAGTGTGCTAGTAATACTTTGTGAAAAATATGTCGGTTTGTTAGTTTGCAAAAACAGTTTCAGGATATAGCTCAGGATACCAAGCTATATCAATAATCAAACAATGAGCAGAAATATAAAGGGTGACACGAGATGTACGAGAAAAGCTATCGTAACCCCCGTCCCCTTAATTACCCGGGAACGGGCGGCCGCGGCCATTTTCGGTGGTATCGGTATTTACCATTTTGGCAGCGGAATTTACATCAGGACCGTAGTTAAGAAATATTTTATCAGAGTAAAATACCACGCTTTTAATATATTTAACACATGGGAAAATCCCCAGTTTCAAGTACACACATTTTCATAGGGATAAACCCTATTTTATTTAAATAAAACATCTCTTTATTTTAGGTAACTTTATAGCCACTTTTCCAAGCCTTTAGTGCTGTCCAACTGGCATCTATTTGGCTTTCACATTTTGTTACATGAAACGCGTTTAAAAACATTTTGTCAGTGAGAAATACTGGTGAGTGAATCTCAGTTTAATCAAGTTTAGTAAAAACCATTGTACAGTATTGAGGGCGGTCGCGCAATTACATTTGTTTCCATCTACTTTAATTACCACCCACGGTACTGTCAACCCGACTTGTGGTCATGTTACTACTCACAATGTAGTAACAAATTTTGTATACAGAACCCCAATATACCAGCGATAATTGTAGAATACAAATACCCAATATACCGGCAATTACATTTGTTTCCATCTACTTTATTAATTATGTGAGGTTTTGTAAAAACAGTTTACAAAAAGGAGATTACTGATGTGCTGAAAGTGGTTCAATAAAAACAACTAAATTAACCCTAAATTAGACACTCTAAGCTTTAAATTTATAAACTAAGACTCGACCTAAAACCCTAAACCACACAACCGGCAAGTGTACCGATCAATGTAGTAAAGCTAAAGTAAGTCCGAGTATCGAACCCACGAGACTCTAAGGATTACGCTAAGACTCTATAAAGACTGAGACTGACACGACTTAACCATTTGTTTATTAATTGGGGGGGGGGGGGGTTGCTAAAAATCCTAAGAATGAAAATAATGAATACTAACTAGACTAGACGAACTAGACACGAACTCAAGTGAAAACTCTGACCAGTGATGGATGAAGACTACCTAGGCTAGACGCAAGCTAAACTCAGAATGGATCTCTATTTGATAATTTTGTGGTGTGGAACCGGGATCTTAAAATGCTAAACCTATTAAGACACCACTAAGCCCCTCAAACACGCTCAAGGCGATTCTTGTGGCACTACCTAGGCTGTTACGCTTACCGGTTTGCTAGATTTCTTTTCCGTCCTCTAGTTTCTTGAAAGTGCTTATGTAAGACGCTCTACTTTGCCGCGCGAACGTCTAAAGCGACAATGGTTTCTAATCTTGGTTTAATAGGCTATGGGATGTTAAGGACTTATAACCAAACCTAGACCTATCAATAACCTCGAGCCTTTCCGCGACGAGTTTAGCAGCACATTTGATTTTATAATATTACCGAGTATTACTTCTAAGGTTACTTAAGCTATTTTCACCCTAAAGGATTAATGATTTATTATGTGATAAAGACCGTCACCTAAATCAAGAAACCCTAATACAACCCTATTATGTGATAAAGACCGTCACCAAGAGTTATATGAAGCAATAAACAATAATAAAACAATTGTCAAACACGCATATGCACCAAGGTAGATTCCCAAAGCTTTTACAATACAAGAATATCCACAACCACGCTAAAAATCAAATAAAGATCCAAACTTTATTAAGCTATTGTCATTAACCTAGGTAGTTTATGAAGTTTAGCCAAGAAACATGTCTAAAAACATAGCATAAAACATCGTCAAAACAGAATTCATCATCAAACAAAGTAAAACGAACGAAAACGAGAGAACAAAGATGATTAAACCCGTAATCTCTACTCCCGAATGCTCCAAAGTGTCACCCGATGATTCCCAGCAGTTCCAAGCCTTCAAACGCCTCTAATCAGCCCTCCAAATTGTCCAAAGATGTCTAAAATTCGTAATTGTGGTGTTGTCCTCGGCTGATTATGATAATGATCGTTTATAACCTCAAAACCCTAAATTTCTTGCTGATTACGATTCTGTTTCGCGTAAACATAACCCACGCGGCCCGCCTGGATGTTTCAGCAAGTTAACGCGGGCCGCCCGCCTTCAAATGACCGGAAACAATAACTTAAGTTGATGCGGCCCGCCTGGAAATGTTCATAAGCCTATGCGGGCCGCCTGGAACCCTCAGAACTGCAATTCTTGCTCCGTTTCACTCCCGAGCTCCTCGATTTCCGTGCCAAACTTTCTCCTGTCCAGATTTTATCTCGTATCTGTTCCTTTTGCTGCAAAAACCTGGAAAACACAAGACAATCAAAAGTATGTACATTCTATCTAAAACCGACACTAAAACTAACTAAAACCGAACAAACCTAGACGCGAATAAAGATGTATTTTACAATACATCAATTACTCACATTGCTGTCTTAGGTTTCCTTTAAGAATTTCCTGGTGATTATCTATAATTTACACAAATGCACACGCGTTAGTATAATAACCCAATATTTACATTAGTAATACCCTCCCCGAGACGGTACTCCAACGACTACGTCGGGCAGAACCACGACAGCCGTTACGGAACCCTGGATCAATCGGGCAGCGTATCTAATACGTAACCGGGGGTTATGATACTTACAACGGGGCAGAACTTCGTTATTTAGGGGGTATTATACCCGGAGATTACTATTGCTATGTGAAAATTCGAGAGAGAAAGAAGTTTTGGTGCGAATTGGACTGAAGGCCGATCAAGGGAATTTATAAGGCTGATCAGACTCATCGTCGCGCCCCGCGACGGAAACCACGAAGGGCTTCGCGGCCCGCGACGGCTTGTAGACTAGGCCGTAGCCCTGCTGAGTTGACACGTAGCTTCGACACGAGTCTGACACGTGGCGGCACCATGTTAAGCCTGGTGGCCAGGCCGTTGCACCTCGCGACTGAAGTAGCCAAGGGCGTCGCGCCCCGCAACGACCCTTTTAATTTCGTTTTTTATTTTATTTTTTTTAATATTAAAGGTATTCGGGGTCCGTTTTCGTGTACGGGGTGTATTTTAGGACGAATAGGGACACTTTAATCATTTTGGTGAAGTAGCAAGCTTGTTCAAATGCATGTTACGGAGCAGGAGGAACGGAACATCGAGGTGTCTGCGGTTATGGATGCAGTGGAGGACAACCAAATCTCTCAACCCAACAACGCCACCGCTATCATGCCTTTGGCTAAGAGAGTAGCCGAGGAGCCTATGGATGCATCGGTAAAGCGGGTCCCTCAGCTTAGTGCAGTGCTGCTCGGATTGTAATGCCCTTCACCAATCTGAGCCCATGCGGCTTGGCGTTCATTCTCATCCAACTCGCGCACCCCTCCGGTGTTTTCTTCATTACCCGCATCTTCCTCCGCATACAGCCCGACTATCGACCCAAATTGTGCCATTGAAATCGAGTACCTAGTTCCACCACATCGGAATGCTACCCCATCATTGTCAAATGGGTCGCACCTTGAATTGAACGTGAAGGTGCTATAGAATTCCATAGTGCATTCGTGGACTGATCGAAGTCGAGTGGTTAGGGCGACTCTTAGTGGTCCGGTGACTAGGTTGTTGAAGCGATCAAGTTGGTTCACCAATGCTAACAAATCCATGCGTGCTTGTCTTGGGTATTCTTCCGGTCTTGTTTGAAGTACTTCGTATCTAGCCCTAGCATCGAACTCATTTGCGTTGAACCTTGTGAACTTCCTTGACATCTGAAAGAATACACCAAAAGTTAGCATGAAACAGTGGAGTTTTCGGACAAAACTGCAAACAGCGAGCTGGACACGACCCCGTGTTCAGCGGACTCGGCCCCGTGTCTAGGCGTCTGTTACTCAAAAACATCATTTTTCGACCCGGTTTCGAAAACTTGAAAATTTTTGGTCCAATAGGTGCGGTTTCCCCCGAAAATGAAACCCCAAGTGCCGTTTTTCCCAAAACAACCCGTTTACCCATTCAATTTTATCTTTTTCGGTTCAAAAAACAAGGGTTTGGGGTTTTTGTGAGAAATCGGGCGAATCCTTGAACAATACAAGTGGATTTACTTCCTATAATACTTATCTAACTAAATGCTAACATATTTAAGCAAAAATTTGAGGTTCGATCCGGGTGTAGTTCAAGAACCCTAGATTTTTCTCCAAATTTTTGAAGTTTTAACTACATGCAAATGCCTAATCTAACTACTAATGGTGATAGAATCATACCTTGATGTTGTTAGAATGATAGGAGACGTCAAAAATCTGCAGAAAATCGCCTCGAACCAGAGTTTTTTCGGGGAAACGGGGCGTGTGGAATGGTGTAACTGTTATGAAAAAGAGGATTTATCCCGACAGTCGCGCGGACACGGCCTCGTGCCGAGCAAAGTTTAAATTTTTTTTTGTGCTCGTGTGAGTGCCCTCGTTTTCCCAAAACTTGGTTAGAAGACTTACCGATTAAGATGTCACCCCGTTGGTTCGTAACTTACCAGGTATGATGTTGTTGCTTTTATTCTTCGACCGTTTGAAGCGAGATTTCTTCCTCCTCATCCTCTATAAATCCTTGATAGAGTTTCAGCCGTTGGCCATTGACTTTGAATGGAATTCAATTCCGAGATTTAATTTCCACTGCACCGTGTGGGAAAATATGGGTGATGGAGAAAGGTCCTGACCACCTAGACTTTAATTTACCAGGAAACAATCGAAGTCGTGAATTAAACAAAAGGACTTGATCTCCTACTCGAAATTCATTAGGTTTAATATGTTTGTCGTGTAAGTTTTTCATTCTTTCCTTGTAAATTTCTGAGTTTGAGTATGCATAATTCCTAAGTTCGTCTAATTCATTTAATTGACAAAATCGATTTTTACCAGCAAATTCTAAATCTAAGTTTACATTTTTAATTGGCCAGTAGGCTTTGTGTGCAATTTCTACTGGCAAGTGACAACCTTTTCCATAGACGAGCTTATATGGGGTTGTACCTATTGTTGTTTTATAAGCAGTTCGAAAAGCCCATAAAGCATCATCTAATTTATCTGCCAATTCCTTTTTATTTAACCCTACGGTTTTTTCGAGTATTCGTTTTAAACCTCTATTAGTCACTTCGGCTTGTCCGTTTGTTTGAGGGTGATATGCTGTTGAGACCCGGTGATAGACCCCATATCTTGTTAATATTTTTTCAAGTTGATGGTTGCAAAAATGGGTACCTCTATCACTTATTAATGCTTTAGGTGTTCCAAAACGAGAGAATAATTTTTTTTCAGAAATCTTACCACGACTCTTCCATCATTTGTTGGAAGTGCCTCGGCCTCGGCCCATTTAGACAAGTAATCTACTGCCACAAGTATATATTTGTTTCCTTTTGACGGTGGGAAAGGTCCCATAAAGTCGAGTCCCCACACATCAAAAATTTCACAAACAAGAATGCCATTTTGTGGCATTTCATTTTTGGAAGAAATATTACCTGTTCTTTGGCAAGCATCGCAAGTCTTGACAAGACTTTGGGCATCTTTGTAAATGGTCGGCCAATAAAATCCTGAATCAAATACCTTTCGTGTGGTACTAGCGGCACCATGATGTCCTCCGTATGGACCTTCATGACAATGGCGGAGAATTCTTCGTACTTCGCTACCATGTACGCATCGTCGGATGAGTTGGTCGGCACACATTTTGAAAAGATATGGATCTTCCCAAAAATAATGTTTCACATTGGCAAAGAATTTTTTTCTTTGATGATGTGGCCAACCTTTTGCGACTATACCGCTAGCAAGGTAGTTAGCATAGTCGGCGTACCATGGTTCTTCCTTGTATTCCACCATTTCTAGGGACTCCGTTGGAAATTTTTCGTTGATTTGCTCGTCCCTGGTTGCCTCCAAAGCTGGGTCTTCTAAGCGTGAAAGATGATCTGCTGCGGTATTTTCTGCTCCTCTTTTGTCTTTGATTTCAATATCAAATTCTTGGAGGAGTAGAATCCACCGAATCAAACGTGGTTTTGCGTCCTGCTTTTTGAAGATATATCGAATGGCTGCATGATCTGTATAGACTATAGTTTTAGAAAGAACAAGATAGGAACGAAATTTATCAAAAGCAAATACCACAGCTAGTAATTCTTTTTCAGTTGTTGTGTAATTTTCTTGTGCATCGTTAAGTGTTTTACTAGCATAATAAATTGGGTGGAAATGCTTTTCTTTTCTTTGTCCTAAGACAGCTCCAACTGCAAAGTCACTTGCATCACACATGATTTCGAAAGGAAATTTCCAATCAGGCGCTATCATGATAGGTGCATTGACTAGCATTTCCTTTAGGGTTAGAAATGCTTGATTGCAATCCTTGTCAAAGATGAAAGGGGCATCTTTTTCAAGTAATTTTGTTAGAGGCCTTGAAATTTTAGAAAAGTCTTTGATAAACCGCCTATAAAATTCGGCATGCCCTAGGAAACTCCTGATAGCTCTAACGGAGGATGGGGGTGGTAGTCGAGAAATGGTGTCTATTTTGGCTCGATCCACCTCCATTCCTTCGCTTGAGATTTTATGACCGAGTACTATTCCCTCCGTTACCATGAAATGACATTTTTCCCAGTTAAGGGCGAGGTTAGTTTTCTCACATCGGGATAGCATTCGTTCAAGGTTATCGAGGCATTGGTCGTATGAATCCCCAAAGATAGAAAAGTCGTCCATGAAGCTTCCATTGTCTTTTCTATCATGTCATGGAAGATGGCTACCATGCAACGTTGGAATGTTGCGGGGGCATTACATAGACCAAACGGCATGCGTCGATAAGCAAAAGTTCCATAGGGACATGTGAAGGTTGTCTTTTCTTGGTCTTCAGGTGCTATCGGGATTTGAAAGTAACCTGAAAAACCATCCAAGAAACAGTAAAATTTATGACCGGATAATCTTTCTAACATTTGATCAATGAAGGGCAAAGGAAAGTGATCTCTCCTTGTTGCTTCATTTAATCGTCTATAATCTATACATACTCTCCATCCTGTGACGGTTCTCGTTGGTATTAATTTATTCTTTTCATTAGTTATTACCGTCATACCTCCTTTCTTTGGAACAACTTGGACGGGACTTACCCAAGGACTATCGGAGATAGGATAAATAAGTCCGGCGCCAAGTAATTTGATGACTTCGTTTTTAACCACTTCTTGAACATTGGGATTTACTCGACGTTGTGGTTGTATTACCGATTTGTAGTCATCATTCATTAAAATTTTGTACGTGCACATGGAAGGACTTATTCCTTTAATATCTACAAGCTTCCAAGCGATCGCATTTTTGTGTTTTTTCAAAAGACTAATTAATTTTTCTTTTTCTAAACTATCTAACTTTGATGAAATAATTACAGGTAATTTACCATCTTTGTCTAGAAAAGCATATTCCAAACCTTTTGGAAGTTCTTTGAGCTCAAGAGGTGGGTCTTTAGGAGACTCCTTATTTGGTTGCTCATTTTGATCAAGAACTTTAAAAGTTTGTTCTATGGCGACCTCTTCTTCAACAAAATGGTCAAACTTTTCACTTGTATCGGGTGGTTTATCTTCATCTTCAATTAGGGGGTCATTATTGCCGAATGGACATTTCATTGACCGCTCAAGATCGACACTCTTTTTAAATGCCCCTAATTGAAGAGGTAGATTGTTGTACTTCCGGTTTTTCAAAGCTTCGGGAGTTTTTACAAATGGTCGTCCCAACATTAGAGGAGCGTCATCGAGGATGACAAAGTCGGTTGGGATTACCATTTGATTTGTTTGAACCAAGACATCCTCAACTACACCGATTGATTTTATTATTCTTCGATTGGATAGAAAAATGGGTATTTGAAGTGGAGAAAAATCACTAATACTTAATTTTTCGAAAATGTAGTTAGGCATTATGTTAACACAAAGATCTTTATCAATCGTGACATTACTAATAAATGAATTTTGAAAAAAACATGGAACCGGTGTAATGTTAATTTCAAATGGGTCTTCTTTTATTAGCGAGGTTTGATCATTAGTTAACTTAACACTTACCGTTTCGTCAATTTTAGTGTTAGTGTTTAATTATTTTAAAAACTTAGCATGAGTTGGAACTAAACAATGATTTTCAAAAGAAGGTGACAAGAGATTAATTTCTTCAAAATTAGACTCTTCTTGAATGTTTGCGTTAACGGACTCACCTTTTTCGTTGTTTAACTCATGTGTCAGTTTTTCACTTGTTTGTTCTTCCATTTTCACACTTTCAGTTATCACTTCTTTATTTAATTCTTCTCTTGCACGGGACTCCTCTTCCCTTGCATGAGATTCTTTTATATAGTGATCGATAACTCTAAGGTGTTCTAATATCCTATCGGTTACTTCGGTTATAGAAAAAGGATCAGGATTTTCAAAGCTTGAATCCAGTTGTTCGATCCTTTGTTCCTCATAATACCTATATGAAGTAGATGGTTCACACCATTGTTCTTCATTGTAAGCATATGATGGATAAGGGTAGTAATTTTATTCTTCATAATACTCATACGAGGTGGGTTGTTCACGCCATGGTTCCTCATAATAAGCATATGAAGGTGGTGGCTCATATCTTGGTTCCTCAAAGTAGGAGTAAGAGGGCTCATACCTTGGTTCATCAAAATATGAGTATGAGGGAGGAGGTTCATACCTTTGGTCTTCATAGGATGTGTATGAAGTTGATGGCTCGTACCTGGGCTCCTCATAGTAGGTGTATGAATTGGACGGTTGATATAAGTTATAATATTGAACCAAGTGCGGGTCACCACAATTAGTGCAATAATTTTCCCTATAATCATCCTCCTCATAGGTGTAGTTGTAACCTCCTGAGTATTGATCTATAAGAATCACTCAGCAGACCACAACCAAGTCTCGAGATCAGAAAACAAAAAATAAAAACGGAAACAGAGGCTGGACACGGCCCCGTGTTCAGTGGACACGGCCCCGTGTACAGAATCTGTATCTGGGCGTTTTAATTAAAGTTACTGATTTCGTTTAGAACGGGGGCGTGTTCAGTGAGCACGACCCCGTGTTTAAGCTACTGTATCTGGGTGTTTTATGAAAAATATGCAGCACGACCCCGTGTTCAGTGAGCACGGCCCGTGTTCAACCTACTGTAAATGCAAAACTAAACTAAAATGCAGAAAAATATGCGCGCGTTTTAAAAAGGTTTTGAAAAACAGATTAGGCCGTCGATTTTAAGCTTTCTTAAAATCCTTGTGTTCCCCGGCAACGGCGCCAAAAACTTGATGCGTGTGAAGTGTGTATATAAGTTTAAGTATATTTTAAGCCCTTTTTACACTTTCTTTAGCCAAGTTTTAAATTTATAAAACATGATATTTACTAACACTAAACACACATATGGGCAAGTGCACCCATCGTGAGCGTAGTATAGTGTTGGTAAGATACCGAGGTCGTCCAAGGACACAAGAGCTTTTAGTACCGGTTTATCCTCAACGTCTAATCAAATCAAAAAGTTAGAAAAAGGTTTTAAATTAGAAAAATAAAAACTAACTAAAATGCTGAAAATAAAAATAAAATAAAAACAGATAGACAAGATGAATCACTTGGCTCCGACTAGTGTATAGTGTAACCTTTGATTATTTCCGCACTTTTGTACTTTTTAAGAGATTATCTTAGTTATTGTAGTAGGCCCCTCTTTTGAAGGTGACGTTACCCTCAACCCAGTAGTTTGAGTCAGCAAGGATACAATCCTAAAGGGTCGGATTATTAAAAGATAATTAATTAAGTTATTAATGCATATTATGGTAGGCCCCTCTTTTGAAGGTGACGTTACCCTCGGCTAAGTAGTCTGAGTCAGCAGGGATACAGTCCTAATTAGCCGGGTTAAAGTATTAATAGTAGTTTACATATGAGGGGATCAAAGAGTTTGGACCCCCGCCATCCAATACCGTTAAGTATTGAAGGAGGTCCTACTAAATTTGACCCAGGTCCTTGCAGGATCTATACACTGAACAAGGCAAGACTCTTACCAAACCGTTCCCTTAACCCCCGACCAGGTAGCCAACATACCTCCATATAGACCGTGGAGATATGAATGGTGGAAATCTTTTATTTTATATAGACAGTAAAATAATGCCAAGACACCACGGACAAACGATAAGGAAAAATCACCTTCAACATAAGAAACTAGTTATTAAAGTCATTAATACATAACCAAGTAAAAAGTGCGAAAAGATTAAAAATAAAAAGTATTACACTAGACACTTTGTCTTCACCAAGTGTTGTAAGAGACTTAGGCAAACATGGCCTTGATTGTCAAGAACTCTTACGATCAATCTTGGATCCTGAGACGACTCACACACTCTATTATGGACAATGGATGATGGTGGCGGATGATGGTGTTATGGTGGTGGTGGGTGGTGGGTGAAGTGTGAGAGAGGTGGTGTGCCAAGGGATGGTTTGAGCTTGAGCCAAGCACTCCTATTTATAGGCTGAACAGAAGCTCGGGCACGGCCCCGTGTCCATCCTCTTCTCTATCTTCATTAATTGCACTTTGTCTGCATTAGTTGACCACGCCCCCGTGTCCGCTGGGCACGCCCCCGTGTGCAGAAGCATATCTGTACTATCAAGATTTACTTGGATTCTGCGAATCTTATAGTTGACCACGGCCTCGTGTCCGCTGAGCACGGCCCCGTGGTGGGCGATAGAAGCTTCTATAGCTTTGTCTTTTATGCTGGCACCTGGGCACGCCCCCGTGTTCACTGAGCACGGGGCGTGTTCAGCCTTCTATTTTCTTGTTTTGCTTGGGAAGATGTTGTTGTGGGTTGGGCATGTCACGTTTGTTCCTTTTCTTGTATTTATGTTAGATTTAGCTGCCTTTTTGCTTCTTTTGTTAATTTGAGCTCATTTAATCCTGAAAATACAAAAGGAAGACAAAAACACACTTTTTCCAACATTAGTACTAAAAAGGGGTTAGTTTTATGCCACAATTGATGTAATTTATATGTTGCATTTTGCACACATCAAATACCCCCACACTTGAATCTTTGCTTGTTCTCCAGCAAAACTCTTTATAATGTGGCTTTACACTCCCAAATAGAATGGGTAGAAGAGAAGGTTTTTGGGCTGGTCATAGAGTGTCGGGATTTCCAAGATTCTTTATTAAGTTTTATCTTTTTATTTATTTACAATCCTATTCGTCATGATTTATTTAAAACTTTTCATAAGATAAATTACTTATTAGGGCATAACATGCCTCTTTAAAATTCCATTTATATACAAGTTCACATACCTCACGGGGGATCACTCAACACTCGGCCGAAGATGTATTTTAGTGAATCACTCGAGAGCGGCATGGAACTTACTCCTACCATAGGCTTGCCAAGCAATCAATCCTCCTCCTTTTTAACTATATACCTTTGTAAATATCAAGAGGACTTTTGGGGTGAAGGGTTAGGCTTGAGTTAAAGGTAGGTGGTTGGGTTAGTGGTTAGTGAAAGGGCGAAAAGCGTAACAAGCGTTGGTTTTCGTAAGACTTTTTATTTTTGCAACTTTTATTTTGATGAAGCTTTTATTCAAACAAAGTTATTTTTGATAAACTTGTTTGTTTATTTCTCTTTTGCTTCATCATCAACATACAAAATTTTTATTATTATTATTATTATTATTATTATTATTATTATTATTTTTTTTTTTTTGAAAAGTCATACAAAAAACCGAGCTTGTTACTAAAATAAAAGGTTAAAAATAAAAAGGGTTTTGGTGGGTGAAAGGGGTGTTTGGTTTGGGTTATGAAATGAAAAAGGTTTAGGTTCAAAGGGGCTAACTAGGGGGATTTTGGGTAGGTGGTAAAAAAAAATGGTGTAGAAATAAAAAGGGTTAGTCCTAATGCCTCCATCATTTACTTACTCGGGTTTAAGTTGGTAAGGACTGGGAATGTATCGTCGTGGCAAGTTTTAGAGTCGTAAGAACCAAGCGGCTATTCACACAAGAAACGAAAAATGAGCATTTAGTTTAAAGATATGTATTTATATGCTCAATAAAGGCTCAAAACTCACTTTTGTGGGAATGGGTTTTTATGTGATCAAGTATATATAATCAAATTTTAACTAAGCTTGTCATGCCGTTTCATAATTTTCTTATGTTGGTTCTTTTTATCACGACGCTATCGGTTGTAAATTTATAAAAATATAACCTTTTTAGAACTTGAAATTCCCAAGTTAAACCTAGACAAGTAAAAAATGAAAATTTTTGAAATTTTTTTTGGGGTGATTAGCGGTTTCAATAGAGTTTTGTGTAAGGCTTGTAGTTAGGACTTGCAAGATTCAAGGTTTTAGCATCCCCCCCACACTTAAATTACACATTGTCCTCAATGTGTCCCAAAAATAAGTTTTTAGGTTGATTGAATGTGTAAAAGGGTGTGAAAAAGCAAAAATTTGTGTTACTGGGCGTCTGGACACGGCCCCGTGTCGAATGGACACGTCCCCGTGTACAGGTGCCAGTAACGAAAAACTTACAGAAGGTGGACACGGGGGCGTGTTCACTGGGCACGACCCCGTGTCTGGCAAAAGTCTGCAGATTTTAAACAAACAGCAGGTCTGGGGAAGTGGGCACGGGGGCGTGTCGGCTGGACACGACCCCGTGTAGACAATCTGCAAGGTTGAAAAACAAGTTTCTGGCTCCGGTTTTCTTGTCCCGGCTTTAGTAGCACTAATGTTTAGTGCTCTAAGCCTCGTATGTACCTGTTTTATCAATAAACACTATACCAAAACATAGCAAACATCCTAATTTACCAAGTTAAACATCCATGTCTGCAAAGTTAAAAGAAAAACAAATGCAGAAAATTAAAAGGGTTAAAAGAAAGTAAATTGTTCAACACACGGCACGCAGGCCGGAAATTGTTCAATATAGAAAGGGGGGGTTAACCTGTGGAATTACCAACCAACCGCTTCTGCCTCCGCTCCTCCCGCCTAGTCCATATCCTCATCCTCATCATCATCATCTCCTCCACCATGCCCCGCAATGTACTCCCGGATATTTCCAATATCATCTTGTATATCGGATATGTTTCTCTCGATTGCTCCAACCCGGTTGTACGTGTTGCTCGCCATGTTATAGGTGTTCCTAGTGCACATGAGGTTTTCCTGCAATAAATCATGTAAACTTTGGAAGTTAGGAAAACCACCTCCTTGTGAGGAGGATTGGCCCGGATCACCATGGGGCTGATACTGGTACTGATGATGTTGTGGAGCGTGAAGGACGAGTGCCTCTTGCGGGTTCCATGCATGCCCCTGCATCCTTTGGAAGCTAACTGTCCCGTCTTCAGTCTCATAGATCAAGCTCATGGAGCGGCAGATGTGTATGTCTACTCTTCCTGACCATGGGCTCCTTTCGAATGACCTAGGTATGTTGGTGAAGTGCTTGAAGAGACGGTAGACCCACCCTCCAAAGAAGATAGGGGTTGGTGAAGCAGCAAACTTGTTCAAATGCATGTTACGGAGCAGGAGGAACGTAACATCGAGGTTGT
Organism: Helianthus tuberosus; assembly: GCA_030545235.1. Classification (NCBI taxonomy): domain Eukaryota; kingdom Viridiplantae; phylum Streptophyta; class Magnoliopsida; order Asterales; family Asteraceae; genus Helianthus; species Helianthus tuberosus. Next base: position 100,127,462 of record CM060354.1, on the reverse strand, counting down.
TGGATCGTTCCGGTGACCCTAAACAGTCAAGTTGAGTAGTTCATCATCATTTACAAAGGCGGAATCAATGCAAACAATGTCAAACAGCTTGTTTCCTTTCAATTCTTTTCTATTACTGATTTTCTGAGTCTTTACAACGATTTCTGACAAAAAATCCGGCAGCACCTCGACTTAATACACAAGACCAGATCCGCTTTAAATGAAACAACACAACCCTATTTATAGACAGCATGATTTCGCTTGAACATGCACCAGGTTGTTTCAAGCGAAATCACATGTTATGATTTCGCTTGAACTGCACCTATACACTTTCAAGCGGAATCACTTACCTTAACATGTTCTAACTCTAATTTCTATCCTGTTGTGCACTCGTTCATCCTATCTAGACATAAGACTCGATTAAGACGAAGTTAACAGACACTAGGTGCACCAACAGACTCCCCCTTGGATGTTGACGAAGTCTTCGGCGTCGAGTCTTAGTCTTTGTCTATCTATCCAAATTATCTTGACATGTAAAAGCTCTTTCAATCTTTATCTCTTCAATCAACAGCTAGCATAAAGCACAGAATCTGAATCTTTAACAATCTTCAAGCTCCCCCCTTGAATGTAGATTCAGGAACTGCATTATGACTTTAAGTCTTCAGACTCCCCCTATCAGTAGGCTGGGATTTTGCTTAGCTGCTTTCTTAAACTTAAACCTGTTACCTGCATATACTCTACTCAAATATAAGATATATAGCAATAACAATTTCAATCCAAAACTTACCATTCAACTTCAGTTAATAATCTTGTCAGAATTAGAAATCGACTTAAGTATTCAGGTCCAAATTAATGACCCTGATTACTCAATTTGTCTACCAAGTCCAACTTAATGACCTTGGTTGATCTGAAACAATTCACACTGACATTTTATTCAAACATTTTCTGAAAATTTACAAGTTTCAAATTAATGAACTTGCTTTAACTTTCCAACTTTCACAAACCTATCATGTTTTAGCTCCAAACTCATCATCCAGCCCAGAAACTTCCTGCATCTGCTTCAATTCGAATCTGAAGATCAACTCTCCATTTTGGTTTGTAAAAAATAAAGCAGAAATGTAAAATCATTTTGGATTTTTAATAAAATTTCTAAACTAGAAATGAAATACAAAACTAAAATGCAATGAAAGTAAACTATTTACAAACATATTTTTGGTGAGCGTGTTAGGAAATCATATCAGCTATTCGACAAGTCACAAGTACCATTAAGCTTTAATTACATACTCAGAATTAAACAATTCGCTTAGATTGTCGATATACTGATCCACTTAAATTCTCACACAATTTTCAATCTGTCCAGGATACGGATTTAGTGTTTTATAGACTTAAACTTATACGTGTGTCCCACCTCTTGAATATACTCCCGTATCTAAATCCCAATATTCAGTCTTACAGGTGAGTATACCACAGATGATATCTGTAAGGGGTTAAGATGCGAAAAACTGTGAGAGCTCAGGTCAGAACTTCCGTTCAGCAGAGAGATGACGGCTTCGACTTTGGTGTGTCCCCTTTAGAGGATCTTTTTTACAACAACTATGACTAGCATTTTTCACTGTTTTATCATTTTTTAGCTGAGGGCGGTGCTATGTTTCAAGCAATGCAGAAAGTATTATTCGGGGACTAGGCCATTGCTTCCGCATTATCAGAAGTCCCGGAATAATACCCCAGATATCACTGAGTATAAAGACCTAGTATCTCAGAAAAAGGGATCCTTCAAACAAGATTTCAGGGGTTACCTATATATCCAAGTAGTGTTCCCCACGAAATAAGCAAGTAAGGATTTTAGGTTTATATCCTGAACAAACCTACTAAATGTGCAAAAACCTATCGGCACATCATCAGCGAGACTGTTTAACCTTTTAAACTTTCCATTTCTTTAGCATACCGTAACTGTCAAGCCGATGTACTATCATTTTCCCTTTTTACACAAACTCTTTTCTGGTTTTCTATTGTTTTTGAATTTTGAAAATATCTTATGTTTTTATATTTTTACATTTTTTATTGTTTTTGTATTTTCTGAAAATATTACCCTACTATCCCCCTAAATACCAAAACAAGTAAAAAATCGACAAACCATTGCAGATTGCTTCTCAACATCATCATCTACAATGTCTCCTTCATCAATGCCAAGAATCTCTTCCAACACCGATAAAAGCTTCATACCGTTCAATTTTAGCAAATATTGAAAATGAGTTTTGTCAAATGCTTTGGTATGTAAATCAGCCTTTTGTTTGTCAGTGTGGATTTTCTCAATTCGTATCAACTTCTTCTCGAAACAATCTCGGATGAAGTGATGACGAATTTCTATGTGTTTGGTTTTAGCGTGATGAACAGGATTTTTAGTAATGTTAATCACTGCCTCATTATCAACAAAGATAGGGGTGTTTAGAAATTGCAAACCGTAGTCGCGCATCTGTTGCTGGATCCACAAGATCTGTGAGCAGCAACTGCTAGCAGATACATACTCCGCTTCACATGTGGATAAAGCCACAGAGGTTTGCTTTTTGCATTGCCAGGTGACTAATCGTGATCCAAAGAACTGGCACCCTGCTGTTGTTGATTTAGCGTTAACTTTGCAGCTTCCGAAATCCGAATCGGAATATCCTTCGAGCATAAATTCGCCATCTTTTGGATACCACAACCCCAACGATGGAGTTCCTTTAAGGTAGCGTAATATCCTTTTTACAATAATCATGTGCGACGCTCTTGGATTAGATTGAAATCTTGCTGCGAGGCAGGTTGGGTACATGATATCGGGTCTTGAAGCTGTCAAATACATCAGCGATCCGATCATAGAACGATACATCATTTCATCTACCTTCTCTCCGGTGAGATCCGGGTTTATCCCATGATTCGTCGCTAATGGAGTGGAGGCTGGAGTAGAACCTGACATCCCGAATTTCTCCAAGATATCATGAACGTACTTCGTTTGATGTATGAAAATTCCCTTAGGCAGTTGATCAACCTGAAGTCCCAAGAAGAATTTCATCTCACCCATCGATGACATTTCGAATTTCTGCTTCATAACTTGTTCAAAATCTTTGCATAAATTTTCATTTGTTGACCCAAATATGATGTCGTCCACGTATATCTGAACTATCAGAAGATGTCCGTTGACTTCTTTGGTGAAGAGAGTGGCATCCACTTTTCCATCAATGAAGCTGTTGGCTAGCAGGTGTTGAGACAATGTCTCGTACCAAGCTCTCGGGGCCTGGTGTAAACCATACAGCGCTTTGTCTAACAAGTAGACCCTGTCTTTGTGGATTGGATCGGTGAAGCCCGGTGGCTGTCCGACATATACCTCCTCTTTTACCTTCCCATAGAGAAACGCCGATTTAACATCTAACTGATATACTTTGAAATTTTTCCAAGATGCAAATGCTAGGAAGATTCTGATCGTTTCTAGTCGAGCAACCGGAGCATATACTTCAGTGAAATCTATACCCTCTTACTGACTAAATCCCTGGACTACGAGTCGAGCTTTGTTACGAACAACAACTCCTCTATCGTCTCTCTTGCACTTGAACATCCACTTGGTGTTGATCTTCCTCTGACCATCAGGCAAATCTACTAACTTCCACACTCCTAACTTCTCAAACTGACTTAACTCTTCTTGCATAGCATTGACCCAAGAATCTTCAGTTAGCGCCTCTTTATATGTTCGTGGTTCGATCTGCGAAATAAAACAACTAAGTGAAAACTCAGTTTGTAAAGGTGCTACTGTAGAATAAAAACAAGTAAGGCCTTGGTCAATTTGACGTCTAGTGCGAACGCCTGTTTGCAATTCTCCAATAATCAGCTCCTCTGGATGGTATGAAAGAGTTCTTGGCATCACCTCGCCTGAAACATCTACCTCGCCTTCCAGATTAGTAACATTCTGATTTGCACCTTGTTCACTGACTGGGTTTGTTTGACTTGAGATTTGAATTTGCTCCCCCTCAGAATCTGAATCACCACGATCAAATACTGGCATGTTTTCAGATTCTTGATTATCATTCTTTACCGTCTGATTATTATGAGCAACTTCATTTTGTTGAATATCATCATGTTCTCCAGCATTACTTGGACCTGCTTCATCGTCATTTGAAGTTTGTTGCGGTCTTCTTGAATACTCAACTGGGAACCTTTCCTGCGATTCTTCATACTCTCTTAGAATATCCAACTCATCAAAGAAGTCTTCTTCTTCTTCTTCCTTTTCTTCTTCCATGTCAAACGAATCCCACAAAGTGTCATAATGAAAACGCATGAATCTCCAGGATTCTGCAGTGGCATTGTGTAACCTTGACACTCAACATTGTGTGCTTCAATAATCCGCTTCAAGCTTGGAACAAAGACTCTTTTCAATGGACTTTGATAACCCATGAAAATTCCTTCAATGCTCTTTGGACCAAATTTACCAAAAGGCTCTAGAACTGTGCAGGGAGACCCAAACGGTTCTAAATACTTCAGGTTCGGCTTGCGGTTATTAATCAGCTCGAAACACGTCTTATTGAATTTCTTTACAGTGAGAACCCGATTGAGTGTATAGCATGCGGCGGATACTGCTTCTGCCCAAAAGTTTACTGGTAGCTTTGAATCAGCAAGCATCGTCCTAGCCGTTTCAATTAGCGTCCTGTTCTTTCTTTCAGCTACTCCATTCTGCTGCGGAGTGTAAGGAGTACTAAATTCATGAAATATACCTCTTTCATCACATGATTCTTCCATCTTGTTGTTTTTGAACTCAGTACCATTATCACTTCTGAATCTTTTGATACGCCTTTGGTACAAATTTTCAATTTTCTTGAACAACGCCATCAAACTATCAAACGTCTCATCTTTCCTCTTCAGAAATGAAACCCATGAAAACCTTGAAAAATCATCCGTGACAACCAAACAATAGTAATCACCCGTGATGCTTTTGACGTTCACTGGACCAAAAAGATCCATATGAAGTCTTTCTAAAGGTCTCGATACTGAATTGACTTTCTTTTGAGGATGTGATTTCTTCTTTTGCTTGCCTTTGATGCAGCTAATGCACTCCCCCTCAAGATGAAAACCTTTTACATGAACACCAATAACCAAATCGTTATGCACCAAATGATTCATTTTTCTAAGATGTATATGACCCATCTTCCGGTGCCACAATTGCGATTCCTTCTCAGTTGCTTTTGATACAAAACAATGTGCCTGACCCGTTGTTGTAGTTGCTACACTCATGTCCAACACATATAAATCATTCACTCTAGGTGCCCTCATGATAATCCATTCTTCAGGAATAACAAATCCTGGTTTCAAGATCAAACATTCTTTGTCAGTAAAGTGAGTGGTATACATCCTATCACAGATTTGAGATATGCTTAGAAGATTGTTTTCAAGCTCAGCGATGTAGTTAACTCTTTCAAACGTTACAATCCCATTGGATAACGTTCCTTCACCAACTATTCTACCACCTTGATTTCCTGCGAATCCCACATAACCACCATTGAAATTTCTAACATCGTACAACAGGGCTGTTTTCCCCGTCATGTGCCGAGAAGCTCCACTATCCATAATCCATCTTGAAACAGATCTTGGAAGCTCCTGCACCAGATAGAAATATGATTAGCTGAAATAAGCTGCCCAAGCCTCATCAGACTCGGGTAACTTAACTTCATCTACACACTTTACAACCGATTTAAGAGGTGGAAAGTTTTTATCATTCATTTCCAATTTGTTTTGAATATCCTCTTTTATGTCAACTTTCTCCTCTTTTTCCAAAGAAACATTCTCTTTCACAAAATTTTCATAAGAAATTGGAATGTTTTCTTTTCTGTTTTCATTTTGAAGAATCTTTTTAGGAACAACTTTCTTCTCTTGTGGAGTTGAAACTTGTTTCTCTGATTTTGGTTTCCATGTTTGTTGAGATGATGCAACCCGTTTGTAAAATTTATCATTTTTAGTCACCATATTCTTAACAGGTTCAGTTTTGATCTTGATGTTGTTATTTTTCAAAATCTTTTTCTCAACAACCAATGGAGCTTTTCCTTTTGCATCAACCTTCTTCTTTTGACTCTCAGCAACTTCAGACTTAGGCTTAAAGTTGGTGCAATTTCTTGCAATGTGACCAACTTTGTTGCATCTAAAACATGTACGAGTATCAACTACCCGACTTGTGCCTTTAGTCTGAGGTTGTGAGGCCCTCTCCTCAAAGAACTCTTCATTCGATTTTGAAAAAATTTTAGGTTCTTCAACAGAAAGTGAACTCGAACTGTTCACAAACACCTTTTTCTCAGCAAACTTCTTGTTTTGAAAATTCTTTTTCTGATAATTCTTACCACCCTGATAACCACCCGACCATCTGTTTCGATTGTTGTTATAAAAAACATGGTGGAACAACAGGTTTCTTGTAGTAAGCTTTATCTTTTTCAAAATTTATTTGCCTCTTTGTCTGATTCAAACCTTTTACTTTAGACAAATCAATTTCAACCAATTTGAAAACATTTTTCAACTTGTTCACATTAACATTCTCCAGAGGAAACTCAGAATCCGAATACAACTTATCCGATCCAGCCATCTTGTACATCACAAGACCCGGTTCATCACCTAAGTTGTTTTTGGATTTTGGTTTCGGAATGTAATTGTCCAAAAAACACTCTTCATCCTCAGCTGAATCACTATCCAAAACACTTTCAGCCATGCCTTTAACAATCTCAGTTTGAACACTATCATCAGATGATGATGAAGAAAATGTCACATCAATTGACTCTGGAAGTTTTATTTCATTCGTTTCATCTTCATCATTAACCAACCCGGACTTTTTCTTTGAATAATTGTTTAAAACTGGTGGTGGAACCTGATGAAACCCAACCCCAGTTCCATCCGAGTAAACATCTTCGCCAGCTTTGTTTTTCCCGATGGGTTTAGGAACAATATGTTGTAGAACAAAGCTTGTAGAGCTGTAACTGGTTAATTTCAGATTGATACGCTCATTCTCAATCTTCGCTTCTTCAAACTGAAGTTTCAATTTAGCAATCTCATCCAGTTGTTGGTTGATTTGCTCTTCTTTGTGTCTCAGAACAACACTTAAATGCTCATTTTCTTTATTTGTTTTACCGTTTCTTTCATCCGAATCCTTTACCGTTCGTTTTAACTTGTCAAAATTTTCTGAGATTTTACGATTTTCAAGAACCAATTTTTCATTTTCTTTCTTAATTCTTTCTACTTCAATTTTATCATTTTCAATTTTCTCAGTTAAATTTTTAGCATGATCATTTGAAGCTTTGAGCATTTTATCACGATCTAGAATCTGATCTTCAACCTTTCTGACTTTTCTTGTCAGTTCTTCAATCTTTGCATTACTAGAGTAAGTAAGTGTACTACAAAACTTGCAGTTTTTCATGCAACTTTTGCAGTCACTATCACCTTTGACTTTCTTACCTGTCTCACTTGTTGAAACATTTGGACTGACCTTGCTTTTAGACTCAGATTCAGACTTAGAGTCTACCTCAAGTTCTTTTGCAGCAAGCACTTTGTCAGCCATCTTTCCCTAATTTTCAGCAGTGAATTCTTTTGAAGTATCGATAATCCCATCATCAATCTTCTTTGACTGAGACTCTTTTCTATTTTTCTTTCTCTTTCTCATCAGATTCTCCTCCTCCCCACCATTTTCTCTGTCTGGCATCTTCTTCTGCTTTGAATTCCTCAATGAAAGCTTCAATACTAAGAGTTTTCGCATCAATAGCAATGTTTCCTTGAGGATCCAGATAACATTCTCTATCAGCATCCCATCTCTTTGCTCTTTTGGCTTCGTTGAACATCTTAGATAATCTGATCATCTTGTATTCTGCTTTCTGCTTTCTTGATTGATATTTTTCTTCTTCAGTTCTAGTATCTTTCGGGACAGGAATTTCGTCTTCTTTTGCTACAAACGCATACCCTGCTGCATCTTCCTCTGGTAGCAGTTCACTCCAATCAAAACCTTCATCATCATGAATAACAGCAAGAGCTCTTCATTTTTCTTTGGGGTTATCTTCAAGCTGCTTCATTCTGGGCGGTTCTGATTTATTTTGATGATAGATCGCTCTTTTGTAGTAATCCTCCCGAAAAGGATTTGCAGTATCATCAGTGTACGCATTTCTGCACTCACGTTTAAAGTGACCTTTCTGTTTACACTTGAAACATGTGACTTTTGATTTGTCAAAGCCAAGTTTTGTGGATGGTCCACCAATTGAATGTCTGCCCATAATCTCCATAAACCTTTGGGCTCTCCGGACTGCACTGGCCATACACCACCTGATATCGATCAGTTCCATCGCTTCAGGATCTATCTGATCATAGTCCTCCTTAGTCAGGTTGGTGTTTCCAATCTTGCCCGCCACAAGGCTCTCGTACGATTCTAACACAGACGCTAAGAACACCATCTGTTGTTTTGCTGACTCTTCACTAAAATTTTGAGCATTCTTCAAATCAACAGCAATATTACATTGGAACAGATTCTTTGATGCAGATTGACTTGAATTTGTTGAAGAAGATCCACTATGAAAACCACTATGAGGAGTTTCTTGATTCACAGAATTTGAACTCTCTGCAGAAAATGCTGTTCTCGGAGAACCAGTTTTTGGTAGATTTCCTCTGTAGTACAACTCCACATTCTGCTGATAAGATGTGTTGTTGACTTTGCTAGATTTCTTAATATCCAACTCGTGACTCTCCAGTCTTTCAATAAGCCGATCCACTGTCAAATCTTCAGACTTGATTGTATTCTTCAGCATTAATGCAAAGTATTGCCAATCTTGTTCATTCGGCAGTGAGTCGAACAACTTGTCTACCAGCTCTTCTTGAGTGTAAATAATTTCATGTCTAGCAAGCTCCAACTTTAGATGCCCAAATCTCTCAATCATCTTGGAAACTGACTCGTTCTTTAAACAACTAAACAAATCAAACTCTTTTCGTAACAGTTTCTTTTTGTTTTTGACTATTTCAGCACTACCTATGCATTTTACTCTCAGTTTTTCCCAAAGATCTTTTGAATTTACATATTCAATCAATGAAATTATATCATCTCTCACAGACTGATGAATCAACGCGATGCACTTTTGTTCAGCAATATATCTTTCAACGTCATCAGGATCTGTCAAACTTTCACCAAACCGTTCCCCTCTAAGGTAACCATTCTTTAAAATTTTCCAGCTTGGATATGCAAAAGCTTGAAGCCACTCGTCAAATCTTATAGCCCACCTATTATAATCTTCTATTGCCAGCAACTTTGGAGGTTTGTTATACGTCCCATACGCACTCTCTACACTCATAGTGTCGGAAATAATCTTCTTTGCACTTGGAGCTTTCTCATTCGTATTGTTTGATGTGTCATTTGAAATATCATCTCCACCATTTCCAGCAAAGGCAAAAACATCATAGAATGGATTGAAATTATCCATCTTCACGTACCTGAAATGATCAACAAACACTTAGAAAATTTTTGATTTTGAAAAATACAAATTCAAGCGGAATCTGTTTAAGCGAAATCAGCTTTAAACAAGATAGCTTTTCAAGCGAAATAGCAAATCAAGTTCAAGCGAAAACAGGTTGAAGCGAAATCAGGTTAATTGAAGCGAAATCTCTTATTTCGCTTGAATTTTCAAGCGAAACCTATTTTCAAGCGAAATCTGACAACCGTTTCAAGCGAAATGACGAATATGTGTATCCTTCAAGCGAAATCACTCAAAACTTTCAAGCGAGATCACGATGACATCAGCAATGTTCGAACAGTTTCAAGCAAAAATACATTTTAGATCAAGTTTTAAGCCGAATTTTAGTCCAAAACTTTCAAGGATTAGTTAACAATGTGTTTCGCTTGATATGTGTCAAAATCAGACCATTTCAACCGTAAAATTATGTCCAAATCAGAAAAGAAAGGTAGAAGTGAGAGAATCCGGTAAAATCAAGCTGAATGTGGTATGAACTCCTCGTCCTGAGCTCTGATACCACTTGTTGGATCGTTCCTGTGACCCTAAACAGTCAAGTTGAGTAGTTCATCATCATTTACAAAGGCGGAATCAATGCAAACAATGTCAAACAGCTTGTTTCCTTTCAATTCTTTTCTATTACTGATTTTCTGAGTCTTTACAACGATTTATGACAAAAATCCGGCAGCACCTCGACTCAATACATAAGACCAGATCCGCTTTAAATGAAACAGCACAACCCTATTTATAGACAGCATGATTTCGCTTGAACATGCACCAGGTTGTTTAAAGCGAAATCACATGTTATGATTTCGCTTGAACTGCACCTATACACTTTCAAGCGGAATCACTTACATTAACATGTTCTAACTCTAATTTCTATCCTGTTGTGCACTCGTTCATCCTATCTAGACATAAGACTCGATTAAGACGAAGTTAACAGACCCTAGGTGCACCAACAGAGGTGTCTACGGTTAGGGATGCAGTGGAGGACAACCAAATCTCTCAACCCAACAACGCCACCGCTATCATGCCTTTGGCTAAGAGAGTAGCCGAGGAGCCTATGGATGTATCGGTAAAGTGGGTCCCTCAGCTTTGTGCTCTTAGTGCTGCTCGGATTGTAATGCCCTTCACCAATCTGAGCCCATGCGGCTTGGCGTTCGTTCTCATCCAACTCTCGCACCCTTTCGGTGTTTTGTTCATTACCCGCATCTTCCTCCGCATACAGCCCGACTATCAACCCAAATTCTGCCATTGAAATCGAGTACCTAGTTCCACCACATCGGAATGCTACCCCATCATTGTCAAATTGGTCGCACCTTGAATTGAACGTGAAGGTGCTATAGAATTCCATAGTGCATTCGTGGACTGATCGAAGTCGAGTGGTTAGGGCGACTCTTAGTGGTCCGGTGACTAGGTTGTTGAAGCGATCAAGTTGGTTCACCAATGCTAACAAATCCATGCATGCTTGTCTTGGGTATTCTTCCGGTCTTGTTTGAAGTACTTCGTATCTAGCCCTAGCATCGAACTCATTTGCGTTGAACCTTGTGAACTTCCTTGACATCTGAAAGAATACACCAAAGGTTAGCATGAAACAGTGGAGTTTTCGGACAAAACTGCAAACAGCGAGCTGGACACGACCCCGTGTTCAGCGGACACGACGCCGTGTCCAGGCGTCTGTTACTCAAAAACATCATTTTCGACCCGGTTTCGAAAACTTGAAAATTTTTGGTCCAATAGGTGCGGTTTCCCCCGAAAATGAAACCCCAAGTGCCGTTTTTCCCAAAACAACCCGTTTACCCATTCATTTTTATCTTTTTCGTTTCAAAAAACAAGGGTTTGGGGTTTTTGTGAGAAATCGGGCGAATCCTTGAACAATACAAGTGGATTTACTTCCTATAACACTTATCTAACTAAATGCTAACATATTTAAGCAAAAATTTGAGGTTCGATCCGGGTGTAGTTCAAGAACCCAAGATTTTTCCCCAAATTTTTGAAGTTTTAACTACATGCAAATGCCTAATCTAACTACTAATGGTGATAGAATCACACCTTGATGTTGTTAGAATGATAGGAGACGTCGAAAATCTGCAGAAAATCGCCTCGAACCAGAGCGTTTTCGGGGAAACGGGGCGTGTGGAATGGTGTAACTGTTATGAAAAAGGGGATTTATCCCGACAGTCGCGCGGACACGGCCCCGTGTCCAGCAGACACGGCCTCGTGCTGAGCAAAGTTAAAAAAAAATTTTGTGCTCGTGTGAGTGCCCTCGTTTTCCCAAAACTTGGTTAGAAGACTTACCGATTAAGATGTCACCCCGTTGGTTCGTAACTTACCAGGTATGATGTTGTTGCTTTTATTCTTCGACCGTTTGAAGCGAGATTTCTTCCTCCTCATCCTCTATAAATCCTTGATAGAGTTTCAGCCGTTGGCCATTGACTTTGAATGGAATTCCATTCCGAGATTTAATTTCTACTGCACCGTGTGGGAAAATATGGGTGATGGAGAAAGGTCCTGACCACCTAGACTTTAATTTACCAGGAAACAATCGAAGTCGTGAATTAAACAAAAGGACTTGATCTCCTACTCGAAATTCATTAGGTTTAATATGTTTGTCGTGTAAGTTTTTCATTATTTCCTTGTAAATTTCTGAGTTTGAGTATGCATAATTCCTAAGTTCGTCTAATTCATTTAATTGACAAAATGAATTTTTACCAGCAAATTCTAAATCTAAGTTTACATTTTTAATTGCCTAGTAGGCTTTCTGTGCAATTTCTACTGGCAAGTGACAACTTTTTCCATAGACGAGCTTATATGGGGTTGTACCTATTGTTGTTTTATAAGCAGTTCGAAAGCCCATAAAGTATCATCTAATTTATTTGCCCATTCCTTTTTATTTAACCATACGGTTTTTTCGAGTATTCGTTTTAAACCTCTATTAGTCACTTCGGCTTGTCCGTTTGTTTGAGGGTGATATGCTGTTGAGACCCGGTGATAGACCCCATATCTTGTTAATATTTTTTCAAGTTGAGGGTTGCAAAAATGGGTACCTCTATCACTTATTAATGCTTTAGGTGTTCCAAAACGAGAGAATAATTGTTTTCAGAAATCTTACCACGACTCTTCCATCATTTGTTGGAAGTGCCTCGGCCTCGGCCCATTTAGACAAGTAATCTACTACCACAAGTATATATTTGTTTCCTTTTGACGGTGGGAAAGGTCCCATAAAGTCAAGTCCCCACACATCAAAAATTTCACAAACAAGAATGCCATTTTGTGGCATTTCATTTTTGGAAGAAATATTACCTGTTCTTTGGCAAGCATCGCAAGTGTTGACAAGACTTTGGGCGTCTTTGTAATTGGTCGGCCAATAAAATCCTGGATCAAATACCTTTCGTGCGGTACTAGCGGCACCATGATGTCCTCCGTATGGACCTTCATGACAATGGCGGAGAATTCTTCGTGCTTCGCTACCATGTACGCATCGTCGGATGAGTTGGTCGGCACACATTTTGAAAAGATATGGATCTTCCCAAAAATAATGTTTCACATTGGCAAAGAATTTTTTTCTTTGATGATGTGGCCAACCTTTTGCGACTGTACCGCTAGCAAGGTAGTTAGCATAGTCGGCGTACCATGGTTCTTCCTTGTTTTCCACCATTTTTAGGGACTCCGTTGGAAATTTTTCGTTGATTTGCTCGTCCCTGGTTGCCTCCAAAGCTGGGTCTTCTAAGCGTGAAAGATGATCTGCTGCGGTATTTTCTGCTCCTCTTTTGTCTTTGATTGCAATATCAAATTCTTGGAGGAGTAGAATCCACCGAATCAAACGTGGTTTTGCTTCCTGCTTTTTGAAGAGATATCGAATGGCTGCATGATCTGTATAGACTATAGTTTTAGAAAGAACAAGATAGGAACGATATTTATCAAAAGCAAATACCACAGCTAGTAATTCTTTTTCAGTTGTTGTGTAATTTTCTTGTGCATCGTTAAGTGTTTTACTAGCATAATAAATTGGGTGGAAATGCTTTTCTTTTCTTTGTCCTAAGACAGCTCCAACTGCAAAGTCACTTGCATCACACATGATTTCGAAAGGAAATTTCCAATCAGGCGCTATCATGATAGGTGCATTGACTAGCATTTCCTTTAGGGTTAGAAATGCTTGATTGCAATCCTTGTCAAAGATGAAAGGGGCATCTTTTTCAAGTAATTTTGTTAGAGGCCTTGAAATTTTAGAAAAGTCTTTGATAAACCGCCTATAAAATCCGGCATGCCCTAGGAAACTCCTGATAGCTCTAACGGAGGATGGGGGTGGTAGTCGATAAATGGTGTCTATTTTGGCTCAATCCACCTCCATTCCTTCGCTTGAGATTTTATGACCGAGTACTGTTCCCTCCGTTACCATGAAATGGCATTTTTCCCAGTTAAGGGCGAGGTTAGTTTCCTTACATCGGGATAGCATTCGTTCAAGGTTATCGAGGCATTGGTCGTATGAATCCCCAAAGATAGAAAAGTCGTCCATGAAGCTTCCATTGTCTTTTCTATCATGTCATGGAAGATGGCTACCATGCAACGTTGGAATGTTGCGGGGGCATTACATAGACCAAACGGCATGCGTCGATAAGCAAAAGTTCCATAGGGACATGTGAAGGTTGTCTTTTCTTGGTCTTCGAGTGCTATCGGGATTTGATAGTAACCTGAAAAACCATCCAAGAAACAGTAAAATTTATGACCGGATAATCTTTCTAACATTTGATCAATGAAGGGCAAAGGAAAGTGATCTTTCCTTGTTGCTTCATTTAATCGTCTATAATCTATACATACTCTCCATCCTGTGACGGTTCTCGTTGGTATTAATTCATTCTTTTCATTAGTTATTACCGTCATACCTCCTTTCTTTGGAACAACTTGGACGGGACTTACCCAAGGACTATCGGAGATAGGATAAATAAGTCCGGCGTCAAGTAATTTGATGACTTCGTTTTTAACCACTTCTTGAACATTGGGATTTACTCGACGTTGTGGTTGTATTATCGATTTGTAGTCATCATTCATTAAAATTTTGTGCGTGCACATGGAAGGACTTATTCCTTTAATATCTACAAGCTTCCAAGCGATCACATTTTTGTGTTTTTTCAAAAGACTAATTAATTTTTCTTTTTCTAAACTATCTAACTTAGACGAAATAATTACAGGTAATTTACCATCTTTGTCTAGAAAAGCATATTCCAAACCTTTTGGAAGTTCTTTGAACTCAAGAGGTGGGTCTTTAGGAGACTCCTTATTTGGTTGCTCATTTTGATCAAGAACTTTAAAAGTTTGTTCTATGGCGACCACTTCTTCAACAAAGTGGTCAAACTTTTCACTTGTATCGGGTGGTTCATCTTCATCTTCAATTAGGGGGTCATTATTGCCAAATGGATATTTCATTGACCGCTCAAGATCGACACTCTTTTTAAATGCCCCTAATTGAAGGGGTAGATTGCTGTACTTCCGGTTTTTCAAAGCTTCGTGAGGCTGGACACGACCCCGTGTTCAGTGGACACGGTCCCGTGTACATAATCTGTATCTGGGCGTTTTAATTAAAGTTACTGATTTCGTTGAGCACGGGGGCGTGTTTAGTGAGCACGACCCCATGTTCAAGCTACTGTATCTGGGTGTTTTATGAAAAATATGCAGCACGGCCCCGTGTTCAGTGAGCACGGCCCCGTGTTCAGTGAGCACGGCCCGTGTTCAACCTACTGTAAATGCAAAACTAAACTAAAATGCAGAAAAATGTACGCGCGTTTTAAAAAGGTTTTGAAAAACTGATTAGGCCGTCGATTTTAAGCTTTCTTAAAATCCTTGTGTTCCCCAGCAACGGCGCCAAAAACTTGATGCGTGTGAAGTGTGTATATAAGTTTAAGTATATTTTAAGCCCTTTTTACACTTTATTTAGCCAAGTTTTAAATTTATAAAATACGATATTTACTAACACTAAACACACATATGGGCAAGTGCACCCATCGTGAGCATAGTATAGTGTTGGTAAGATACCAAGGTCGTCCAAGGACACAAGAGCTTTTAGTACCGGTTTATCCTCAACGTCTAATCAAATCAAAAAGTTAGAAAAAGGTTTTAAACTAGAAAAATAAAAACTAACTAAAATGCTGAAAATAAAATAAAAACAGATAGACAAGATGAATCACTTGGCTCCGACTCGTGTATAGTGTAACCTTTGATTATTTTCACACTTTTGCACTTTTTAAGAGATTATCTTAGTTATTGTAGTAGGCCCCTCTTTTGAAGGTGACGTTACCCTCAACCCAGTAGTTTGAGTCAGCAAGGATACAATCCTAAATGGTCGGATTATTGAAAGATAATTAATTAAGTTATTAATGCATATTATGGTAGGCCCCTCTTTTGAAGGTGACGTTACCCTCGGCTAAGTAGTCTGAGTCAGCAGGGATACAGTCCTAAGTAGCCGGGTTAAAGTATTAATAGTAGTTTACATATGAGGGGATCAAAGAGTTTGGACCCCCGCCATCCAATACCGTTAAGTATTGAAGGAGGTCCTACTAAATTTGACCCAGGTTCTTGCAGGATCTATACACTGAACAAGGCAAGACTCTTACCAAACCGTTCCCTTAACCCCCGACCAGGTAGCCAACATACCTCCATATAGACCGTGGAGATATGAATGGTGAAAATCTTTTATTTTATATAGACAGTAAAATAATGCCAAGACACCACGGACAAACGATAAGGAAAAATCACCTTCAACATAAGAAACTAGTTATTAAAGTCATTAATACATAACCAAGTAAAAAGTGCGAAAAAATTAAAAATAAAAAGTATTACACTAGACATTTTGTCTTCACCAAGTGATGTAAGAGACTTAGGCAAACATGGCCTTGATTGTCAAGAACTCTTAGGATCAATCTTGGATCCCGAGACGACTCACACTCTATAATGGACAATGGATGATGGTGGTGGATGATGGTGTTATGGTGGTGGTGGGTGGTGGGTGAAGTGTGAGAGAGGTGGTGTGCCAAGGGATGGTTTGAGCTTGAGCCAAGCACTCCTATTTATAGGCTGAATAGAAGCTCGGGCACGGCCCCGTGTCCGTTGGGCACGACCCCGTGTCCATCCTCTTCTCTGTCTTCATTAATTGCACTTTGTCTGCATTAGTTGACCACACCCCCGTGTCCGCTGGGCACGCCCCCGTGGTGGGCGATAGAAGCTTCTATAGCTTTGTCTTTTATGCTGGCACTTGGGCACGCCCCCGTGTTCACTGAGCAAGGGGCGTGTTCAGCCTTCTGTTTTCTTGTTTTGCTTGGGAAGATGCTGTCGTGGGGTTGGGCATGTCCCGTTTGTTCCTTTTCTTGTATTTATGTTAGATTTAGCTGTCTTTTTGCTTCTTTTGTTAATTTGAGCTCATTTAATCCTGAAAATACAAAAGGAAGACAAAAACACACTTTTTCCAACATTAGTACTAAAAAAGGGTTAGTTTTATGCCACAATTGATGTAATTTATATGTTGCATTTTGCACACATCACTGGTCCTCTTTTGGAGTCCCATTTTACTTTGACCAGAACTAATCTCTTGTGTTTGAGGTTCTTGACTTTCCTGTCTTCATTCTGTAGAGGCCTCTCTACAAACTTTAACTGTTCATTTACCTCTATATCCTTAAGAGGTACTAGCAGTGACTCATTAGTTAAGCATTTCTTGAGATTAGATACATGAAATACATCATGTATTCCTGCCATTTCCTCTGGCAGTTGTAGCTGATAGGCTACAGGTCCTATTCTTCTAATAATCTCAAAAGGTTTAACATACCTATGGCTCAACTTTCCCCTTTTTATGAATCTTACCACTCTTTTCCATGGAGAGACTTTCAATAACACCTTGTCACCTACTTGAAATTCCAACGGCTTTTGCCTGTTATCAGCATAACTCTTTTGTCGGTCACGTGCTGCTTTCAGCCGTTCCTTGACTTGAATGATTTTGTCGGTTGTTTCTTGTACTATCTCTGGTCCAGATAGTTGTTTTTCTCCAATTTCTGCACAACAGACTGGAGTTCGGCACTTTCGTCCATAAAGTGCTTCGAAGGGTGCAGCATTGATACTTGTGTGATAACTGTTATTATAAGAAAATTCTATTAACGGTAAATGATCATCCCAATTACCTCCGAAGTCAATTACACAAGCTCTAAGCATGTCCTCCATTGTCTGAATTGTTCTTTCGCTTTGTCCGTCCGTTTGAGGATGATAAGCTGTGCTTAGATTCAACTTGGTTCCCATGGCTTTCTGGAAACTTGTCCAAAAATGAGAGGTAAAACGGCTATCCCTATCAGAAACAATTGATAAAGGAATTCCATGTAATGAAACTATTTCATTTACATACAGCTTAGCTAATTGTTCCATACTGAAAGTTTCCTTCATTGGTAGGAAATGAGCTGACTTAGTTAGCCTGTCTACAATCACCCAGATTGTATCATTACCTTTCCTTGTTTTGGGTAATTTGGTAACAAAATCCATTGTTATCAATTCCCATTTCCACATGGCATTTCTAACTGTTGCAATAAACCTGAGGGTTTCTGATGTTCAGCTTTAACTTGTGAACATATTAGACACTTAGAAACATAAGTTGCTATATGCTTTTTCATTCCTATCCACCAAAAAATCTTTCTTAAATCCTGATACATTTTATAATTTCCAGGATGCATTGTATACTTAGACTTATGGGCTTCTTCTAGTATACGGTGACGTAGGTTTCCTAATTTGGGTATCCACATTCTTTTCTTATGGAATCTCCATATTCCATCTGTTCCTTGTTCTAGTTCCTTAATCATTCCTCTCAATTTTTCAGTATCATCCTTGATTACAAATTCTTGTACTTTTCTAATCTGTTCATTTAAATCTACCTGTAGATTTAATCTAGGAGAACGTACTCTTTTTGGCTTTTCATGATACTTTCGACTTAAAGCATCAGCTACCACATTAGCGTTTCCTGCATGATACTGGATATTACAATCATAATCACTAAGAATCTCCATCCAGCGTCTTTGTCTCACATTCAATTCCTTTTCCCAAAAACATACCTTAAACTCTTATGATCTGTAAAATAGTAAACTTACTACCGTAAAGGTAATGTCTCCAAATTTTCAGAGCAAAAATTGTGGCTCCTAACTCTAGATCATGGGTTAATAATTCTCTTCATGATTCTTAAGTTGTCTAGACGCATATGCTATAACCTTTTGACGTTGCATTAACACACAACCATAACCTAACTTAGAAGTGTCACAATAGACTAAAAAGTCTTTAGTTCCTTCTGGTAACGCTAGTATGGGTGCATTGGTTAATCTGTGCTTAAGAATTCTAAAGGCTTCTTCTTGTTTTGGTCCCCATTCAAACTTAACAGATTTACAAGTTAGCTTAGTTAAGGGAATGGCTATTCTAGAAAAATCTCGAATAAATCTCCTATAATAACCGGCCAATCCTAAGAAACTTCTAACCTCAGTTGGCGACTCAGGGGTTTTCCATTTGGTAATTGCTTCGAACTTGGTGGGATCCACATGAATTCCTTCATGATTGACTAGATGTCCAAAAAACTGTACCTGTTCTAACCAAAATTAACCACTTTGAAAATTTAGCATAAAGCTTTTCTTTCCTTAATAAACTTAGAAGTGCGTGCAAATGCTTTGCATGTTCCTCTTTACTCTTAGAGTAAATGAGAATATCATCTATAAAGACAATTATGAATTTATCCAAATATGGCTTACATATTCGGTTCATCATGTCCATAAATGCGGCTGGGGCATTGGTTAAACCAAATGTCGTGACAGTAAATTCATAATGGCTGTACCTTATTCTAAATGCGGTTTTAGGAATGTCCTCTTCCTGTACCTTTAATTGACGATATCCTGACCGTAAATCGATTTTAGAGAAAAATCGAGCTCCTTGCAATTGATCGAACAAATCATCGATTCTTCGTAATGGATACCGATTTTTAATCGTGACCTTGTTCAATTCTCGGTAGTCAATGCACATACGCATAGATCCATCTTTCTTCTTAACGAATAAGATTGGTGCTCCCCATGGCGAGGAACTTGGCTGTATGAATCCTTTTTTCCAACAATTCGTCTAACTGTTTCTTTAGTTCCTGCATTTCTGCGGGTGCCAAACGGTAAGGTGCTTTGGCAATTGGCGCTGTTCCTGGTAGTAGATAAATTCTGAATTCAACTTCCCTGTCTGGAGGTAGTCCAGGTAATTCTTCTGGAAACACGTCTGGAAATTGAGATACTACTGGAATATCCTTTACTTCTTTTCCTTTAGTGTTAGTGATTATGGAAATCAAATACACTAATGATCCTTTTCTTATATAACCTGATGTTTTCATCACGGAGATGAATTTCGTGGATCTAGATGGCTTATCTCCTTTAATTGTGATCTTTTCACCCATAGGTGAATTTACTTGGATTGACTTTTGATCACATAAAATACTGGCTTTATTGGCTATTAACCAATCCATTCCTAATACAACATCAAATCCTGCCAGATTCATTGGATAAAGGTTTGAAATAAATTTTTGATTTAAAAATTATATTCTTGCTCCCTGCAAGATTTCAGAAATCCTAACGGTTTCCCCATTTGCTGTCTCTACTAGACATTCTTGTGGGAGTTTAGTTAATGGTTGATTAAGAAGTTTGAAAAATGAAGTATTAATAAAACTTTGGTTCGCACCAGAGTCAAATAATACTTTAGCAAAAATATCATTAACTAAAAACGTACCGGCTATCACGTCTAGAAACATCTTGGCCTCATCTGCCGTCAGAACAAATGCTCTAGCATTTTTGGTGGTCTTATTTCCCATGGCTGGAACTAGTTTTGGACAGTTTGGTTTGATGTGACCCTTTTCTCCACAGTTGAAGCACATCCCATTATTAGGTTTCCTCCTGCAATCTTCTTCCTTGTCTCCTGGTATCTTGGAGAAATTGCAATAAGTGGAGCATTTTCCCGAATGCTTTTTCTTGCAGGCTTTGCAGTAAGGTGCTGAGGTAGAACCTACATTTTTCCCACGGTTGGAATTTCCATTAACGAAATTCTTGGGTAAGCCTTTGAGCTAGGTTCCTTCTCTGGTCTTCTTCTCGTGTACGAACTAATTCATCAGTCAAGGTATTTGCTAGTTCTACAGCTTCTTCTATAGTTTGAGGTCTAGCTGCCTTGACTACATGCCTAATCTCACTGATTAATCCCCAGATGTAACGGGAGATTAATACTGGTTCAGGTGATGCAAGGTGTTAGGGGAGGATTTTCCAATGATCAGTGATCCTCAATTACTGTTGGGTTTAGTGATCCTCACTTCTGTTTGAATTAGTGATCCTCAGAAGTGTTGCAGGATCAGGATCATGGATCATCTTAAGGATCCTTATACTAACGATTGTCTACTTTGAATATGATGTTGTTTTGCAGGAGTAAGAGCTTGGACTTGGTCTTGGCGATATTCCTGGAGCATATTCCATATTTATTCCGCATGTGCATGGCTGAAATGGACGTTATGGAGGTCGTGGAGGACTTGCACCAAATGCGGAATGTTTGTTAGCTTAGATATTTTCCATTTTTAAAAGGGGTAGCGAGCTAAATAGAAAACACTTGGCTATTTTTAGCATAACACACACTCTTGCAACTGCTCTCACCAGCTCTCGATAATTCACTTGGCGATCACACACTTTTTTACACAATACACTATAGTGATCCTTGTAATTAGCTCGCTATCATCCGAAGTTGTAATACATTTCTTGTTTAATTTGAGTTGGTGATCGGTAGTTTCCATCACCCGAGGTTTTTTATGCCGGAGATCATTAATTGATCAAGGGCTTTTTCCTCGTATAAATCTTTGTGTCACTTATTCATTTCATTTCTGAGTGATCCTTAGTGTTGTTCATTGATTCAAGCATCATACCTCACAACCGAAAGTTTGGTTGCATTGTCATTGCTTGATTTTTGACCAAAACAGTTTGGCGCCCACCGTGGGGCAATTGGTGCTTCATTCCTAAGAAGATTCATACTTTTGTGGTCATTTCGGTTCATTACAACCAAGCAGATGGCTTCCTCAACAAAGAATACATCAAGTTCTATGTCGGCAATTATTTCTTCACAAGGTGTTCCACCTTTGCCTCCACCACCTTCTGGATCCCAGAAGAATGCCGAGAATGCCGCGAAGAGACAAACCCCCATTTTCACAAAACCACCAACCTCTTCTGTTTCTTCTAATCCTACTACTAATGATCTTTACGCTCTGATTTTGCAGATGAGGAATCACGCACAAGAGCAGGACAAAACCAATGAAAGGATCCTCCGGGAGATCGCTGAGATCAAGAAACAGAAGAAATCAGTGGAGGATCACTCTCCTCTGATGCCAAGGTCGCTGAACTTCGACACTCCAGTCATAACTTCCCAGCACTCAGCAGCTCCGGACGTGCAATACTTGGGTGAATTACCAGGAAGGCGTTATGGAACAGCAACTATGAGTCAGGCATTTGGCTCTCATTTCCAGCCTCAAGGATCCTCTTCTCAACCATCGAGATCCTCTTTTCAGCATCATGGATACTTCACGTCAGGAGGATATTTGGGAATGCATGCGGTCCAAGGATCCTCCCAGGTCCAAGGATCCTCTCAGGTCCAAGGATCCTCCCAGGTCCAAGGATCCTCCCAGGTCTAATGATCCTCTCAGATCCAAGGATCCTTCCCGGTCCAAGGATCCCCCTTGTCCCAAGATCCTCTCTGGTTCCAGGATCCTTTCAGGCTCAAGGATCATCTCAACTTCAAGGATCCAACGTCTTTCAGAATCAAGGATTCTTAAGAAGTATGCAGCCTCAAAGCTTGGATGTTCATCAAGGAGACTTCATACCGATGCAAACCATTGCTTCATCTGGTCCTTCGATCATACCAGAATCTCATCAATATGGATTCACATCTGGAATTCAAAACACGAATCCTGTGGGAGGTAACACTTTTAATAATTCATATAACACTAATCATGGCTTAATGCAGGATACAGGTATCAATCAGGCTATGGCCAGGGAGTTACGGAAGCTCAAAGATATGATATCCAGTGTTCCAGAAGTGGTTAAACCCATTCCTGAAATTGCAAATGGTAACCATAGGATATCTCGTTTTGCACCGCCCTTATGTGATGCTGAGATACCCAAAAGATTCCAGATACCATCCATGAAGCTATACGATGGTTCAACGGATCCAGAGGAGCATGTAGCTCAATACAGGGAGAGGATGAAGATCAATCCAATCCCGGAGAGGTTAAAAGAAGCATGTCTATGCAAGGGGTTTGGATCCACACTTACAGGATCTGCTCTTAAATGGCTGCTAAGTCTTCCCCCTTACTCTATTTCTTCATTTGCTAATCTAGTTAATTTGTTTAATAGTCAATTCTCTTGTAGTAGAAAATTTGAACGATTAACTAGTGATCTATATAGGGTAACACAAGGTCAAAATGAATCACTTAGAGATTACATCACTAAGTTTAGTAAAGAATCCTTAGATATTCCTAATTTGGATATTGCTACGGCTGTAGAAGCCTTTAAAATGGGATTGCTTAGGGATTCATTATTCTATGATGATCTTGTGATGACACCATGCAGAAATCTTGATGAAGTAAGAACCAGGGCTCTTAGGTTCATCCGCTTAGAGGATGACAAAAGGATCCGGGATAGATTGACAGGATCCTCAAAGCAGGAGAAACAAGGATCCTACTTCAGGAACAACAAATCAAAGCCCTACAACAGATCTGATAACCAGAATGTGCATGCAGTGGAACAAGAAGAGGATGATGAGGATTATCCTCCTATTTCTGAATACTGTTTTTCTGTTGATAACAATGAACTAATCCTTGCAATGCAGAATCTAGGTGAAAAAGCTAGGTGGCCAAGAAAAAGTGATAAACTAGCTGCTACAAAGGATAAGTCCAAGTGGTGTGCATATCATGAGGATTTCGGGCATCTCACTGAAGAGTGTATTGCACTAAGAAAGGAAATTGGTTACTTGTTGAGCAAGGGGCATTTGAAGGAACTCTTGGGACGGAAGAAGTCAAGGATATAGGATCCTGAAAGGATCCCGGAAAAGGCTCCTGCTCCTCCAGCAGATGCACAAGTTATAAACTTCATATCCGGTGGATCAGACATCTGTGGTACTTCCTTTTCAGCAGCAAAAAGACATGCTAAGGAAACCAAGATGGACAATGGAGACAGACCCGTCCGGACCTCCGTTGTTACCCAGGATAAAGTCATAACTGTTGATGAGGATGATCGTGTTGATATCCAGGATCCTCATCATGATGGTCTTGTAATCACATTGTTTATTTCTAACCACTTTGTTCGCAGGATCCTTATAGATGGAGGAAGCTCTGTGAACATCATTCAGCTTGATGTCCTCAAGAAGATGAATATACCAGAGTCTGATGTTGCACCAAGATCCTCAGTACTTGTGGGATTCAGTGGGGAAACCAAGAACACATTGGGGGACATCAAACTCCCAATCTATATTGAAGGATTGCATTCTTATCAAAAATTTTGTGTTATAGATTGCTTATCTTGTTGCAACGTTATCCTTCGTAGGCCATGGATACATGATATGAAGGCAGTCCCATCCACCTATCATCAATGTGTAAAGCTTCCAAGTCCATGGGGAGTGGTGAAAATTGAAAGTGATCAACAAGAGGCTAAGAATTGTTATACATCATCAATGAAGCCAGCCTCAAGACCAAGGGAGCAATAGCAATTAAAGTATCCTTCAAGAGATATCTTGGAGGCAAGAGAACAGGATTTGAAAGAAATCCTCATGGATCCTGATGATCCTGAATCCAAGATCTTCATAGATTCAGGGATCCTTAGCGATATTAAACATGAGCTAGTATCCTTCCTTAAAAGAAGGAAAACTACCTTTGCCTGGAAGCATGAGGATATGACAGGTATATCTAAAGATATAATTACTCATAAACTTGGCATTGACAGGTCATTCAAACCAATTCATCAAAAGAGGAGGAAGTTTGCACCTGAAAGGAATGCTATTATCCAGGAAGAGGTAGATAAACTACTTCGGGCAGGTATGATAAGAGAGGTTAAGTATCCAAGATGGTTAGCCAATGTGGTTGTTGTTCAAAATAAGAATGGAAAGTGGAGGGTATGTGTCGATTTTACTGATTTAAACAAGGCATGTCCCAAGGATCCTTTCCCATTACCCCACATTGACTCCATGGTGGATGCTACCGCGGGTCATGAGTTGTTGACTTTTATGGATGCTTCATCTGGATTTCAACAAATTCAGATGGAACCATCTGATCAAGAGGATACAGCCTTTATGACCCCAACTGGTATATATTGTTACATTGCTATGCCATTTGGACTAAGGAATGCAGGTGCTACTTATCAAAGGCTAGTTAATATGATGTTCAAGGAACAAATTGGACACACTATGGAAGTCTATATTGATGACATGGTGGTTAAGTCCAAGAAAGCTGAGGATCACCTTAAAGACTTGGAGGAAGCATTCAATATCCTTGATAAATTTAATATGAAACTAAATCCTTCCAAGTGTCATTTTGGTGTTAAGGCAGGTAAATTCTTAGGCTATATGGTGACAAAGAGGGGCATTGAAGCAAGTCCAGAGCAAATCAAGGCTATTGTGAATATCAAATCTCCTGCCAATACTAAGGATGTGCAAAGATTAACGGGCAGGATTGCAGCCTTGAATAGATTCATATCCAAATCCTCAGAAAAGTGCAAGGAATTCTATGACATCCTGAGGAAGAACAAGAAATTTGAATGGACTGAGAAGCATGAAAGTGCCCTTAAAGCTCTTAAGGATTACCTATCCTCAGCCCCAGCCTTGATGAAACCAGAAAAAGGGGATATATTATCCTTATACTTGGCAGTATCCTCAAAAGCAGTAAGTGCGGTCCTTGTTAAGGATCACCAAGGTACACAACATCCTGTTTATTATGTAAGTAAGAGTTTACTTGATGCTGAATCCAGGTATTCACACTTAGAGAAACTTATCCTTGCATTAATAATGGCGTCTACTAAATTAAGACATTATTTTGAGACTCATGCCATTATTGTTAAGACTAATTTTCCAATTAAGAATGTTCTCAGGAAACCTGAAATGTCAGGAAGGATGGCTAAGTGGGCAGTGAAGCTTAGTGCATACGATATAAGATATGAGCCTAGAACTACCATCAAATCCCAAGCTTTAGCTGACTTTGTGGCAGATTTCAGTAGTGACTTGCAAAAGGAAGCTGAGTTAGAAGTCCAACAACTTGAAGAGACTAAGGATCCTTGGATTCTCTTCACTGATGGAGCCTCTAATGTAAAAGGAACAGGGCTTGGAATACTACTAAAATCGCCACAGGGGGGACATAATACCCCACTCCATAGCTTGTGAATTTCAAACTACCAACAATGAGGCTGAGTATGAAGCCTTGATAGCTGGTTTGCAAATTGCTAAGCATATGAGGATCAGGTATCTTGAGGTACATGTAGATTCATTATTAATCACTAATCACTTTAATGGATCCTATGCTGTTAAAGGTGAAAAGCTAATCAAATATTTAGAGATAGTCAAAGAATTGGCACTCTCTTTTGTTTCCTTTAGTTTGACACAGGTACCAAGGGAAGAGAATGCAGAGGCTGATGCATTAGCCAATCTAGGATCATCCTTGAAGATCCCGGAAGATATGAGGATCCCTATTATCCACATCCTGGCCCCTGCTATTGAGGATCTCGTAGCTATGGAGATAGGAGAAGATTCTGCAATCATCCCTAGTGATGATACTCAATCTCATTCAGGATCATGGATCCTCCCAATCATGAGATACATACAACATGGAGAGATTCCTACAGGAGAAAACCCTAAGGCTTTCAAAATTAAGGTATCTCAATTTACAATATTGAATAATATGTTGTATAAACGATCTCTTGCAGGACCATATCTAAGATGCATTGAGGATCCTGAAATCCAAGAAGTCCTAAAGGATTTCCATGAAGGAGATTGTGGAAACCACACTGGGGGCAGGGCATTATTCTCAAGGATCCTGAGGACAGGATACTATTGGCCTACTATGAAGAAGGATGCTGTGGAATATGCCAAGAAGTGTGATCCTTGTCAGAGACATAGTAATATCCTTCACCAACCAGCAGAGCTTTTGCATCCTATATCCTCTTCTTGGCCATTTATGAGATGGGGAATGGATATAGTTGGTAAGCTTCCTAAGGCACCTGGTGGAAAAGTATTCATGCTTGCTATGACTGATTACTTCTCCAAGTGGATAGAGGCTGAAGCCTTTGCTCAAGTCAGAGAAAAGGAAGTTATATCCTTTATTAAAAGGAACATTATTACTAGATTTGGTATTCCTTCTGAAATTGTTTGTGATAATGGATCCCAATTTATTGGGAATAGAACTACTAACTTTTGTGACAGCTGGGGGATTAAGATGATAACATTAACACCAGTCCACCCACAAGCTAATGGTCAGGCAGAATCATCCAACAAGATCATCATCAACAACTTGAAAAAGAAGCTTGGATCCAAGAAAGGAAAATGGGCAGAAGAACTACCTTATGTGCTTTGGGCTGATAGGACAACTCCCAAGAATGCTACTGGCCAAACTCCATTCTCTTTGGTATTTGGAGCAGAATCAGTGATCCCTACAGAGATGGTGGTTCCTATATAAGGATAAGGATCCTGTATCCTTTATCCTCATTATGGTAATAATCTAATCTCAAACTATTTCATTTTTTAATTATCCTATATAAGGATAAGGATCCTGTATCCTTTATCCTCCTTTCACTTGATTCTGAGTTTTGAAGGTTCAGGTATCCTTAACAAAGGAATGATTATCCACAGAAGTATCCAGTTATTTGGGCTTGACCCCAGTTATTTGGGCTTGACCCCAGTTATTTGGGCTTGACCCCAGTTTGGGCCTGCCCCCAGTTTCGCCAGTAGCGCACGATGATCCTGGTATAGTTCATGGCAATGGGACCAGTACTCGCTTTAGGGGCTGACAATTTCATTATACTGGCTATATTCAGGATCCTACGTATAATGGTAGACGTACCATACATCCGTTCCTAAGGTTTCTAACGTTTTCACGTTAGCTAAGGTTTTGGCATTTTCATGTCACTAAGTTTGGATAGTCGCCAGTGAGGGCCATACTCCAGTTTACACACGATCCTTTGGGCTTGTCCCCAGTTATCCTTTGGGCTTGTCCCCAGTTATCCTTTGAGCTTGTCCCCAGTTATCCTTTGGGCTTGTCCCCAGTATATTGGGCTTGTCCCCAGAATTGTTGGGCTTGTCCCCAGTTACTAACTCTTATCTTATATTGGCTTAGTCCCAAGTTGTATCCTATTTCAGGTTTTTGGAGATAAATGACCAAGGATCCTTGATCCTTACCTTCTACTAAGGTTTGTCTTTTGGCTATCCTGATTATAAGTGTTAAAGGTTAGGATCCTAACTTGGATTCTCAGGTATGATCCTTAACTATTTCTATTTTATTCATTTTTCATCTGAGTTACCCTTATCCTTTGACAACTGAATTTATGATCCTTAAACTATGTTATTTTTCAGAAATTACCAACTAAAGGGTAAGTGATCCTTGATCATATCCTAAACTCTTTGAGGATATTTATTAAATTTTTTCTTTACTTGATAATTTTAGACAAAATGAATATCACAACAATTGAAAAGTAAAATACTAACAAGGATAGTAACACGGGAGATAGCCAAAAAGTTAGAATTATTTTATTCACAAAACGTTAAACCCTTTAAGGTTGTCAAAATTGCCAACCCACATTTCTACCAGCAAAACGTGGCCCGTCCACATGGGTTGGCAAAGGGTGTCCATTGTTTACGGGTCTTGGTAGTGCATGAAATAAAAGACGGAAGGATAACGAGTGGCTTCATCCCCCAAACAGAGGATCCATCCACCACCCATTATCCTACCTATTATTCAAGGATCCATGATCCTTCACCCTAGAAACTGTTGTCTAAGGTTATTACAGCCCATCATTGTTCAACAAAAACACCATAACCAAAATAAACTACCAAATTCTAAACAAATGGGCTCCGGCTACGTCTAGAAATGTCCTTCATCGCCCATTCCTGCAGCTTACACCTTGGCTGCATCACCATCTCCTCCAGCTCCAGTATCCTTCGCATGATCCTTGCCACTGCCACCAGCCTCGATTTCCAGAACCTCTTCAGCCTCTTCTTCATCCTCCAACTCAGCCAGCCTAGCCTTCTAGCCCTCCATGTCCCAGTTGCTCCTGTCAAAGGCAGGATGCTGAGCTTCTTGGGCCATCTGCAACTTGGTCTTATGCATGGCAATGGCAGCGGAGACTTTAGCATCCTCCATGATCTCGTGCTTCTCATAGTCAACATTGATCTGAGCTGCAACCATCTTAGTTTTGGTATCATTGAGGTCCTTTTCGAGGGAAGCAATCTTGTGATCCTTGAGCACCGCCACTTTTTGGAGATCAGAGTATTTCTCCTTAAGCTCTTCGACGTTCCCAACATAGTCCTCGATTTCAGCAAATTTCTGCAAAGAAGACAATGTAAAGTTCAGGATCACGTGATCCTCAAATGGGCAGGATAATCAAGTTAAGTCAGTGATCCTTACATCAGCAAAGTACTCGAGGAACTGATGGCGGATCAGAGGCAAGCCTTCTAGGTTGTCAGCTTCAGAGATCTTCCTTTTCTTTCCACCTCTTCCCTTTGAAGTGGTTGCCTTGGGGACTGTGACGGAGGGGCTAGCAGCAGACTTTTTCTTTGAGGATCAGACAGTGTCAAGATCAGTGACACTGAATTTGGAGGCAGATCTTGAAGGTTTTCCAGCGCCTACACACCCAAAACAGATAAGTATCCTTATCCTATTTCTATTTAACTATATATTTAAACATTTAATTATGCAAAAAACAGGATACTTACTCGACATAGTGACAGAACCTGAGGATACTTCTTGAGAATCCTGAGTGTTTGCTTTAAATGATCTTCTTGCAGGATCAAGTCTCTGGAAAGCGGCAAGCCTTTCCTTTGTTGCAGGTGTTGTGATGAGGTGTGCGACAGTAATAGCTGCAAAAAAGAAACAAAAGGACGTTAGTGATCCTAAGATGAAAACAAGGTCATCTGGTGATCCTTCTCAGGATCCTCTATCCTACCATGGGTGCTCCACTTCCTTGGCAGATCCTTTCCATCAGGGATAGAGTCCCTTCTGACAAAGAAGAATCGCCGTTTCCAGTTGGTGTCATTCTTAGTGGCTTTGAAGATGGGATGTTCTTCACCAGGTTTATGTTTGAGTAGATATCGGTGGGATCCATGGCTAACGAGGTCATACATCTCTGCAAACTCTGACATTCCCAAATCAATGCCTTCTTGCTCAATGATCCTTTCAAGGGTATATAAGACCCTCCAGATCATTGGCATAGCTTGAATATAGGAGATGCCGGTGAGGGAGAAGAAAGACTGGGTGAATTCAGGGAAAGGATACGAGTATCCTATTGTGAATGGAGTGACCGGGAAAGCTACCCAGGTTTCAGAAACGTGATCACTTAGAATGGTGGGATCAAATGGTTTGAAATCGGTGTTTGCCGGAAAGCAATGTCGGATCCTGTCTATCTGTGGATCGGTAAAGCAGCATCTTTCTTTCGCCGAGTATTTGATGATCCCCTGGCTCTTAAGAGGACTGTCTTTCGTGTGATCCTTAGCCGGAGAGGATCTTAGCAACATCTTGGTCATAATGGTAGAGAAGAAGATGAACAGAGAAAGAAAACATAAAGGGAGAAGAGGAAGAGAGATACCTGCTTGATCTTCGAATGTGGATTTAAAGGGAGTCTCTCTTGAATTTAAATGCGAATTGATCCCTATCTCTAACTTCAATTTATAATGATGGTCTTGCAGGATAGTCACTTCAGTGACGTCAGGATGGTAACGGCTAGTCCGATTACAATGGCTAGTTATCCGTTGATTCATTACGGATAAGAACATAAAATATAACTCGTTTATTTACATAATTACTCCTTATATTTTGGGGGCAATTGTTAGGGGAGGATTTTCCAATGATCAGTGATCCTCAATTACTGTTGGGTTTAGTGATCCTCACTTCTGTTTGAATTAGTGATCCTCAGAAGTGTTGCAGGATCAGGATCATGGATCATCTTAAGGATCCTTATACTAACGATTGTCTACTTTGAATATGATGTTGTTTTGCAGGAGTAAGAGCTTGGACTTGGTCTTGGCGATATTCCTGGAGCATATTCCATATTTATTCCGCACGTGCATAGCTGAAATGGACGTTATGGAGGTCGTGGAGGACTTGCACCAAATGCGGAATGTTTGTTAGCTTGGATATTTTCCATTTTTAAAAGGGGTAGCGAGCTAAATAGAAAACACTTGGATATTTTTAGCTTAACACACACTCTTGCAACTGCTCTCACCAGCTCTCGATAATTCACTTGGCGATCACACACTTTTTTACACAATACACTATAGTGATCCTTGTAATTAGCTCGCTATCATCCGAAGTTGTAATACATTTCTTGTTTAATTTGAGTTGGTGATCGGTAGTTTCCATCACCCGAGGTTTTTTATGCCGGAGATCATTCATTGATTAAGGGCTTTTTCCTCGTATAAATCTTTGTGTCACTTATTCATTTCATTTCTGAGTGATCCTTAGTGTTGTTCATTGATTCAAGCATCATACCTCACAATAGAAAGTTTGGTTGCATTGTCATTGCTTGATTTTTGACCAAAACACAAGGGTTGGCACTATTCTAGCATATTCAAAGAATAATGTAGTGTATCCCTTACTATCCACTCCAGTAATCCTAAGGTTTAAGAACTTATTTGCTATTTGTTCTTTTTCATTGGGAGGGCATAATTTCCTTTCTACCATGTTCTTAAATTCTTCCCATTCCATATTGTAAACTCTGTCACTTCCCCTAGACTGGATGATAGTGTTCCACCATTCTAAGGCTGAGTTCTTAAACAGATTGGAAGCAAACATTATTTTATCTTCTTCCGCGCACTTGCTTATTTTTAAGACAGCCTCAGTCTTTTCTATCCAGCGTAGAGCTGCAACGGCCCCTTCATTGCCCGAGAATTCCATTGGTTTACAAGACCAGAATTCTTTATAAGAACAATCATAAGATATGGTTCTTTTTCTTTTGGGAATGGGCACTTGAAGTATGGGTCCATTGTTTACGCTGTGTTCAGGTTCAGTGGGTCGTTTACTGCTATGGTTACTTTTATTATCCGCTTCCCTAACTGTTTTGATAATATATGGCATTGAATCTAGTATCCCTTGTTCCACTATGTGTTGGATGGCACTGTTATCCACTTGATTTCCATTGTTATCGTTGTTAGGATTATCATTATTCGGGTTATTGTCATTCTGGTTATTTTTTTCTGGTTTTCCTGGTTCACTTCGTTGTCCATCTGAATTTTAAACATTTACCACGTATTAATATCACAAGATAATATTTAACACAACCAATCACACAACACGCATATTGATCAAAAACGTCGAACATTGCGACTTACTCTTTCTTATATAGAATGCATCTAATACAAACTGAAACTAGAAATTAAAATTACAATACTAGTAGGCATCCGTAGCTATTATCTAGATTTTTTTTCAAACTTACACACATATTATATATATTATATTATTATTATTATTATTATTATTATTATTATTATTATTATTATTATTATTATTATTATTACCACCACCATCACTGATATGGGTTCATCCAGAACTCCATATTGCGTTCATCATACTTCCAGACGAGTCACTCTCCGACCTGCCTCATCCTCTCGCTACTTTCTAAAATCTCTTCACCGAAAGTTCGGAGCTCTTGCAGATTTTCTGCACTCATTGGGGGTGCAGGTGCTGGGACTGGGTTTGGAAACTGGGGCATGGGTTCCTGGTACGGGTATGGATTCTCTAAAATTTCCCTAATGTATTCATCATTATCATAGTAGGGATCTAGAGGGTCCAAACCTGGGTAGGCTGTTAGATTTGTCATGGGTTC
This sequence comes from Helianthus tuberosus, assembly GCA_030545235.1. Lineage (NCBI taxonomy): Eukaryota > Viridiplantae > Streptophyta > Magnoliopsida > Asterales > Asteraceae > Helianthus > Helianthus tuberosus. Next base: position 100,094,926 of record CM060354.1, on the reverse strand, counting down.
ATCTTCTGGTATTGGGTAGCGTTGCTGGTAATCCCTATGTTCGTCTAACCACGGGTCGTAGTCTGGGTCTAAGGGATTGGGTGCTTGTATCCTAGGTATCTATTCTGGGTTAAAATCAGGCATTGGGAATTGGTTTTCTGGGTTGTTCTTGATTTCCATTATCTGTGTGGGGAATAGTGGTAATGGTTGGGGTGCTATGAGTTGTTCCAGGTTAGGGTCGGCAGCTGTGGTTGCTGGGATATGAAAGTTTGCTAGACTCCTATTGAGCATATCTTGGGTGTGGGCATCTATCTCTCTTTTAGCGGCTGCTAGGGCTCGCTGTTGTTGTAACTTTTTCATTCTTTTCCTACGTTCATGCGCTCCTCTACTGAACCATCCTCTCTTTTTAGGAGGGAATGGCTCTTCAGACTGAGCCTTAAACACGAATATCCCATCTTCATTGTCAGCTAAATACCCTGAGAGGGCAGGCTCTGAAGAGGTGCCTTCGCTCCTAGGTGAGCTGGACAACTGACGGTAGGTGTCGGAAGGTCCTTGGTCGCTCATACTGTAAACTAACAAATAGTCAAATAACACACAACACTAAAATGCAAATATGCACGTAGTTTCGTAGAAAATTTCCTAACATATTGAATAATATCTTGGTGTCAGCAGAACATTTCTGTGGCTGAATCTGTGGCTTAGCTCTGATACCACCTTCTGTCGCAACTCCCGTCCCCTTAATTACCCGGGAACGGGCGGTTGCGGCCATTTTCGGTGGTATCGGTATTTATCATTTTGGCAGCGGAATTTACATCAGGACCGTAATTAGGAAATATTTTATCAAAGTAAAATACCACGCTTTTAATATATTTAACACATGGGAAAATCCCCAGTTTCAAGTACACACATTTTCATAGGGATAAACCTTATTTTATTTAAATAAAACATCTCTTTATTTTAGGTAACTTTATAGCCACTTTTCCAAGCCTTCAGTGCTGTCCAGCTGGCTTCTATTTGGCTTTCACATTTTGTTACCTGAAACGCGTTTAAAAACATTTTATCAGTGGGAAATACTGGTGAGTGAATCTCAGTTTAATCAAGTTTAGTAAAAACCATTGTACAGTATTGAGGGCGGTCGCGCAATTACATTTGTTTCCATCTACTTTAATTACCACCCACGGTACTGTCAACCCGACTTGTGGTCATGTTACTACTCACAATGTAGTAACAAATTTTGTATACAAAACCCCAACATACCGACGATAATTGTAGAATACAAATACTCAATCACTGTTTAATATATTATTAATTATGTGAGGTTTTGTAAAAACAGTTTACAAAAAGGAGATTACTCACATTGCTGTCTTAGGTTTCCTTTAAGAATTTCCTGGAGATTTTCTATAATTTACACAAATGCACACGCGTTAGTATAATAACCCAATATTTACATTAGTAATACCCTCCCCGTGACGGTATTCCAACGACTACATCGGGCAGAACCATGACAGCCGTTACGGAACCCTGGATCAATCGGGCAGTGTATCTAATACGTAACCAGGGTTATGATACTTACAACGGGGCAGAACTTCGTTATTTAGGGGGGTATTATACACAGATATTACTATTGCTATGTGAAAATTCGAGAGAGAAAGAAGTTTTGGTGCGAATTGGAATGAAGGCCGTTCAAGGGAATTTATAGGGCTGATCAGACTCATCGTCGCACCACACGACGGAAACCACGAAGGGCTTCGCGGCCCGCGTCGGCTTGTAGACTAGGCCGTAGCCCTGCTGAGTTGACACGTAGCTTCGACACGAGTCCGACACTTGGCGGCACCGGGTTAAGCCTGGAGGCCAGGCCGTCGCGCCCCGCGACTGAAGTTGCCAAGGGCGTCGTTGTAAGACCCCGAAAATAAAAAATTTTATATTATAAATTACATGTCGGTTATAACCAAGATAAAGTGACTAGGAATAAATAACCTAGTTAATCACAAGCCAAGTAATAATAAGGGAACTTGGTTAAATCACACTATATAAAATTTGAGGAAAATTGAGGGGCCAAAAGTGACAAAACCGAAAATGCTTTTTATTAAATTAAAATAAAAAAAACCCAAAACACACACTAAGTGTGTGTTCTGGTTTGACTAAACACAGGGGGCGACCAAGAAGTTCCCCACCAAACCCTAACAAGCTCAAAATCAACAAATTGGAAGGGCAAATCGAGCCCAAATCGAAATCCAATCATAGATTAATGATCACCGCAGTAAAGGGATCATAAGGTATGTAAAATTTCGTTGTTTGATTTCATCTTGAATTCTAGATGAACACATGAGAATCGAAATTAGAGCTTGCATGATTGTTGTTTGGATGAAATTGGAATAAAACCATGTCTAGGGGTAAACCCCAGTCATTATCTTGTTGAATTAATGATTAAACTATGAAATTCATGATCATCCACCATGTGTGTGTAGTGGGTTTTGTAGAAAAATGATGAACACTAGAATCTTGATTAGTAAACTAGTGTTATTTGAACTCTATGAAGTTAATCTTGATATTGAACAATAAATTAGATGATTGACTAGTAAAAGGTGTTAAAATCTTGGCTAAATAAGTAATCATGAACTTGATTGTTGATTTAGTGAAATTATGCCCTTTAGGTGTTTGTTGAAATGCCTAAAAGAAAGCTAAATATGGTGATTTCGAACGAAACGCATATTTAAATGATAAGATGAATTATGCGTTATAAGACATGAATGGAGTTCTAAACGAAGTGTTGATTGAACTCTATAGGCAAAGGAGCCGAGTCTTCAAGCGGACAAGCCGGAGCGGACACGCGCTTGAAAGGAACGCTTTGAAGGTACGCGACTTGTCGTCTCGTTACATTTATGTAGACAAGCCTAGTTGGTTAGATATGTTTATTGATGATATTGTTTAATAAGTCATAATGGGAATGTAAGTAAAGTGATGTAATTCACTAGATAAAGAACGGGTTAAAATAAGGGTCGAAATGGTAGTGTTCGAAGTGACTCGAACGTCACTCGTTAAATTTGAGTTATAAAAGCGTAAACCATGGATTGGAAGGGATACGCTGAGGTTGACAAGCCCGAGAATGGGTAATTATGGTTAGAAAGCAATGTTGATGAATTATGAAGGTATGTAACTTGATTCGTTACATTAAGTAAATTTTGGTATTTGAACTTGTATAGTTGTGTTTTAGAACAAAAGCTTGTGTTGATTAAGGTGACAATGTTCACCACTTGAATTAATAGTTTACGACTCGACTAGGAATTGTTTGGTAGTCAATATAAATGGAGGATTCCATAATTGAGCCAAACGGGTCGAATAATTGGGTAGTTAGTAATGTTAGTGTTTGATAGTTAGCTTTTGGCACCGACAATCGCAGGAGCATTAAGCCATAAGATTGGTAATAAATTTCCGGTGATATTAAGCCCTGGATGTTCGGTAAAAACGCCTTAAGGTCGCTATCTCATTTGTACAAAAATTGGTATAAACTTGATGGGTTGAAAAATTAAAAAGTTATTTCGGTCATTCGATCCGTAACCTGAATTTTTGGAATAATAAATGTCATAGGCACGTCGGTAATGAAATTACAGACGTATAGGAAAAAGAATCACCTAAAACGGAGCTACGGATCAAAAGTTATGGTGGTTTTAAGTTCGGACTTGATAAAAGGTTGAGCTGGGAAAGTGCAGCAACATAATAAGAACTTGCTGTCAAAACGGGGGCTAGGTGTAGCGCGACGCCCCTAGGTGTAGCGCCATGCCCCTGATTTCGAAATTGTTTAATTTTTGTTGTTTTGACTCATGAAACTTGTTTTAACATGTAATTAACTTATCAAAACTAACTTTCATGTTGGTTTTGAATTTAGGTGATCTTAGTTAGCATCCGGATGATGATCAAGTCAAGAATCAAGAACCGAACACTCGCCCTTGAAGCTTCCGCAATGAAACTGTTTTGTTTTTGTTACAAATAACTTTTGTAAACAAATTATTACTATCATTCGATTGTCATAATCATGTTTGAATGATAACTTATAAAAGTTTTTAAAAGGCCGCATTTTCACATAAAATGCGTATTAAATATTATATTCGTATTATAATGAGACGGGTGTTACAAGTTGGTAATCAGAGCCCAAGGTTGTTGACAAAGTGTGTTCGGTTCAAGCTTGATCAAACATCCGGTAAGAATTAGTTATTTAGTAGATTTTATTAGATTGTTAGAAAAAGGAATTCGAGTTGATGTGCATGGGAAGAGCGTGTTAACACACTCAAACCCGGAAAGTGCACTAAACATGAATGGTTTAAGCAAGTTACAAACTTGGCCAAATCAAAATGAAAGATGCAAACGATAATGGAACGAAATGTTTGACAATTGATATAAACATGTCAGAATTGAGATGTCTAATGTCGGTAAAAGATGATTAGGTAGTATGAATCCTAATCATAGATTGAATATAAAATAAGTACTTGTGAAGTAAGTATATTTGAATGTCTCGTATAACAATACGGGCAACATTGAATAGCAAGATTAAAAATAAATTGGAAATGTTCAAATGATATGATAACCGCATCTGAAGATGACGGGAGATAAATAATCTAGATGGAGGAAGGTTCAGAATCATGACAAGGAACATGCTAGCAAAGGAATTAAATCAAGTGATGACTTGAAACAACAGAGTACATCAGGCGAGTATCAATCAGGTACACGTTATAAATTACGACTAGACAAGTAGAATGCGATAATTCACATAATGAACGATAGTTGCATATGGGCATATATGATTAGTGAAATGAATAAATTATCTAAAAGAAAAATATATATATATGTATGTATATATCTATAATATTATAAAAAGGAGAAGTGATGTACAAAAATGTAATTTTGTCAAACATACAAATTAAAAAGCATAATGTACAAGAGCTTAGTAGCCATATTAAAGAGATAGATTAGGAAAGTGGTCCAAATTTTAAGACGCATTAAGGTTAGTATAGGGATTTCATCATGAACTTTTAGAAGGCGGGCATTGAATGGCTTCAGAACACTACCCCTTCCATTTACCGGCGATTGGTTTCCCCTGTCTGTTTCACTTGAAGCCTACTATTTTAAGCCCACTTTTGAGAAGAAGGAATCCCAAACACGCCCTTCTTCTCGCCAGTTAGTTTTCTGAAACCCTAATTTTTCTATTAATGGTGAACGGCATACTGCAATGGATTCGAAGGGTATTCAGATTGAAGCCATTTCAGATTAAACTCGCAATAACGAGGACAGTGATTTATTTTCATTTTAGGTATGTTTTTGCAGTTTGATGCTCTTATTGGTATTATGTGATTTCAATTATTCGCCTCAATCCACAAAATTTTCTTTTGAATTTGCCTGCTTTCCTCTGTTTCGGTTGATTAATCGAACACCCGTTTCGATTTCACAGTGTTTGTTTCGAATTTTGAGTTTTGCCGATTAGGGTTTTGGCATGATAATCAAGAGGAAGTTGAAATCGGCAATGCTAATTTAATCAAGTGCAGTTTTCCCGATTATGGTTCAAAGCAAGGTTTGCACCTTTTCGATATATATGTGGTATTGCTTATTTTGTTTCTAAATCTCTAAAAGATAAGTCCATTAAGCCTTCAATTTATGTTTATTGTTTGTAACATGGAAACAACAAATCACACCTTAACTTCTTCCAATTTCACCTCTAGATCTCTTGTATCTACCAATAATGGATTCCGTCTTCACTGAAATTGTTGTTAAGAAGAAGCTTGTTATCATCAAAATAGGCACCAAAGGGAGGTAGTTGTTGTTAATTGTTGTTTTTTTGGTTGTGAATTCTTGGTCGAGTGATTGTTGATGAATGATCGGATGGTTTGTCTTTGTTTTCTTTATGTTGTGATTTGTTTCAAGATGTTAAATTTTATGGCCTTTATTTGTGAAACTGAGTTTTGAATGGTTCATGACATGGTGTTTGTCTACAATTCAAATTCGGTTATGAATGGTGGTGGGTTAGGTGGGATGGGGATGGGGATGATGGGTGGGTTGGGTTGGGTGGGGCTAGGGGTTACAGTTGTTGCGGGGTCTCCGGCGGTTTCGTCGGATGGGTTAGGGAAGAGTTTGGGGGTGACACGTCTTCGGTGTCGCCTGTTCCTTATGTTTTAAATGGAGTTTTTAGGGGGGGGAAAAATGGGGCTATTGAGAAAGTTGTGGAGAGGAGGGAGAGGAAGATGATTAAGAACCGAGAGTCTGCGGCTAGATCACGCGCTCGGAAACAGGTTGGCATGCTTAACATTGCTGGTTTTAGATTTATTAGTTTTAGTTCTTTTTTAGCACTTCAAACTGTTGTGTTTATTGTTGAATTTACTTGGTTACAGATTATAATATAGATAGAATAGTAACATACACTCATAAAGTTAACTGTTTTTATGTATAATTTCAAAACACATATCCAAACAATACTTAAATTCCCTAAACATCTATGAATCACCTCAAACAGCTATACTGTGTGTCTTGCTTATCTCGGGCCCTTGATTGGGTGCGCCTATCGTATTTGACTATCTATTTTTGAAGCACTTTAATTTTGAAGATGGTGATAACAATGTCATTATGCATATTTTGGGCATAATATGCAGTAAATTCTCCTATTAAATTATCAACTTTTTTTTGTTTTTTTATTTGGTTTTAAGGAGACTGAATTTGGTATTTTTCTGTTCTGAACCATTCAGTGCAATTTCCTTTTGCCGAACCTTGTTTAGAATTACTTACTGGATAGACAAAGTAGAAAAGATTTAGTTTTTTGTTGTCTGTAACTAAATTCTATGAGGCTGGGTTTTGTTTATTTTATTTTCTAACATTTGGGGTATCTTTAAAGGTTCTCAACTTGAAAAAAAGATTCGGGCTCTCGCATCTTATCGTGACTATACATTTGCTGCATATGGGAATGATATTGGCGTATTCAAGCGTGCACATCAGGTTTTTCAATCAAATCCCTTTACTTTTTTTTTAATATTCAAAGCGTTAAAGTGTGTGTTCAAGAATGTTTTGTTTTTCGAATCGTTTGCTTTTCACGACCCACAAATTCTAATAAATGGCTTTTGTTCATTTGGACATTTATAACAGTTTTGTTTTACTAAAAATAAGGCTCGTGTTGGTAAAATTATAAAAAAATTAATAATAACATTAACAGAACTCTACAAGTTCCACTTGTTTAAAATACCTTCTTTTTTGAATTATGAAATACGAATCGTTCATTGTGCATACAACAGGTGGCTACATGGAGCAGCCATAATGCTAAGGTGAACTTGTTACTTTTAGTCAATCCACTCGAGGTGCTGTGACCTCTTTATCGTTCAGAACAGGTAAGATCTCATGCTGATGATTATTAAAGAATGTGCCAGTAACTCTTGTAGTAGCATCTCCATGTTTTGCATTCGGATAGTTTTTTGTTTAACTTTCTTTTGCATTAGCTACACTTGGGATGTTTGTATTTTCATCTAGATGTTGAAAAAGTGATGGGTTGGGTATAGGTTGAAATGGGTTTGGGTCAAACGGGTCATTTGGAAACGTACAAAAGTAAAAGGGTCGGTTTAGTACATCAGCAACATTTTCTTTTTTCGGATGGAAATATGTGTCGTCAGGTTGCATGGTTTACCACAAGCCGGGATTCATTACCTGTCGTTGAGTCAGAGCTCGATCGACGACCCGATTGCCACGAGTATAATTGTTTCGGGTGGGTATGAGGGTCAAACGGGTCATTTGGAAACGTACAAAAGTAAAAGGGTCGGTTTAGTACATCGGCAACATTTTCTTTTTTCGGATGGAAATATGTGTCGTCAGGTTGCATGGTTTACCACAAGCCGGGATTCATTACCTGTCGTTGAGTCAGAGCTCGATCGGCGACCCGATTGCCACGAGTATAATTGTTTCGGGTGGGTATGAAGATCAAAACAGTTTACTTTTGTCTACCACCGCGGGGCGGTTGGTGGTGGCTGTGACTGTATTTCTGGATGTATAGACGGTTGTTATTGTGCTAAAAGGAAAGGTGGTGAGTTTGCATATGATCAAAACAGTTTACTTGTTAGAGGAAAATCGCTAATCTTCGAATGCGGGCCACATTGTAATTAGAGCACACGCTACTAAGCCGGACCATGTTCCACAACTTATGGAACATGTTACATATGCATCATGTATGCAAATTCTTTTAGTCATATAATCAGTGTATTTCTTCATGTGAAATGCATCATGTATTTCATTACTTTGTGTTTGTAGGCCTATACTATGGAACTGGAAGCCGAAGTCTCGGAACTGAAACAGAAGAATCAAGAACTGAAACGGAAACATGTGAAAGCATATTTGATTGTATGAATCATTATTTGTCACGATTTTTATAAATTAAGACTCTGGATTGACATGCCTCTAATCTTGCAGGAAGAAATGCTGAAGATGCAGAGCGATCATGAAGGTCCAGTTCACAGATTGATGTTTTCTCCTACAAATGTAGGTAGTTTTTGCTTGATTCTTGTATTTAACTTTGCATAAAGGCCACTGTTTCTATCTTTACTTGTTTCTGTATGGGAAGCTTGGTACAAGCTCAGTGAAAAATAGCGACTTCAAACAAATTATTTTTTGTTGGAGCTGATTTAGATGTGTCACACTAGCTACGAATTATTTGGAGGGGATGTCATTTATAATAGATATCATAATTGAATCAATATCAATCGGGACACCCGCCGCAACGTGCGGGCATTCCCACTAGTATAAATAAATAAATAATGGCGAGTATGTGAAACCGAGTTAAAAGTAATCTCGATAAATATTGCAATGGGAAGGAATGCGCGTACACTCGAACCCGGGAATGCAATGAAAGATAAGTGTCATGATGGGAAGGAGTGTGCGTAGACTCGAACCTGGGAACTTAATGAAGTGAACAAACGTTGTATTGGGAAGGAGTGTAATTACACCCGAACCCGGGATTTGTAATAGTAAGTAAGCGGTGAAGACAAGGTTACATACTTGTCTAAACCTAATAAAATACGTAGAAACACCGTTTATATTGATAAACGATGTGGGTAAATTCCATACAACGACATGGAATAATAAAATGAAATAAGTTGAATTTGGTTATTCTTACAATGGAATGATGTTAACCGCAGTTGGCGACGACACGATAACCCTCATAACTGAGGAGACGTGCAAAAAAAAAGATCTATGGAAAAGTCAGAAAGGCTATTGAAGCCGTGTAACCCGGAATCATGGAAAGGGCTACAAGTCACCATGATGACGGCAAGGAAAGAAGAGATGAACGAGTTGGGAGAAAGCCCATCGGGGTGAGTAACGTAGGTACACGTTATAAAATTACAACAAGATAACGTTAAGCAAACAATTAGATAATGGATTAAGGTTATGAATGAGAAATTTAGACTTGGGCAGAAAATACCCTCCAGGAAAACTAAATGGATGATACGTATTATTCGCTACTGTGAATAATAAAGTATCAATAAATGCGGATTTAGAAACTTGGGTATGAATAACCGCCCAAGTAAGACATTATTAATCAAATCCTTACGAGGAAGAACGATGATCACACTGATGGGTGTGATTGTATAAAAGATTAGTGAAATAAACGTATTAAAAGTGTTGGAACGAAAACGGGTAAAACCCCAAAAGCCATATAACAATAACAGTGGTTTTATCAAATAAGGCTTAGGAAATGGACCTTCAGGACATTAATAAAAGAGACAGACCTAAGGGTCGCTAGCAAAAGAAAGACGGGTGTTCGGATCAAATAAGTAAAATGTTTTATAATAAAGGAAAACGCAAACCAGTGAAACTGGAGAGTTAAAAACATTAAGATAAAGAACCCGGGTAACGGGCTGTAAAGAAAAATAAGTATGAACCGGATAACGGTAAGCGAAGAACGAACCGACGTGTAAATGATGGAAGAAGTCATAGAGTCGGAAGAATAGTTCAACAGGAAACGGGTGTAGCCTTAGACTACGGTCAAATCAATAAAATTCGAAAATGAAAAATGAATAAGTTTTAGGCTTGAAAAGGGTGCCCTGGCACCAGAAGTGTGTTTCTAAGGATATGAAATGACACAGGCAAAAGATGATCTATGGGATCATCATAACCTTTGGGATTATAAACGAAGTAAAGGTTTATAGGATTAAATAACCCTCGCGTCAGCAATAAAAAATATATAAATAAATAAAATAAAATAAAATATAGGGGCCTCACCAAAAAGGGTAAAAACCTAAAGAAATAGCCTACGAGGCTAAGCAAAGGAACCTACGGGTCACTTGGGTAAAGCTTGAGAACTAATTATGATTCCCCGCATAAAGCAATAACGAAAAAGAATGATTTTTGTCGACAAATTCTCGATATGATTAAATGACATGTGTTAAAGAGGAAAACGTTAAACTAAAATTTAGTTTTAGTAAGAAAAAACATTTAACGATTATGATTATTATGAGACAAATTAGAAAATAGTTAATAATAAAGGATATAGGTCTTTACACTGATAGGTGTAAGACGATACATTAGAAAGAAGATTCTGTTAATGAAAGGTTTATGAAAACGTAAACATGACGTGATGCGATGCGATCATGGTCATAAAAGGTGATACAGAATACAACCATGTTGTAATATGAGTTACTGGATATGAAATTATAAGCGCGCAAAAATGGCCGATGACGGCAATATAGTATACCAGAATAACGAGGTATGAAGTAAAACGGTGACTAATCAATCTAGCCGATAAGACCATCCGAAGCCAAAATATTGTTGTGATTTATACAAAACACTGGTCAATATGGGGTTAGTATGGAGTAAACATGTTGAGGAACTCATACTATTGAGTGGTTGATTGTCAATTGGGACAAATAGACGACAAAAATAAGAAATATAAGGCGAAAGCGAAGGTCCATGAGGACTTATACATAAAAGACACCCATGTCAATACGAATGATAACTCCTTACCGAAAAGAAGGAATGTCATGAAAATGAAACTAGGTTCGTTGGTCTAACCAATGAACTACGTAAAGAAGGTTTCGGGGACGAAACCTCTTTAAGGGGGGGGGGTAGACTTGTAACACCCTGAAAATATAAATTTTTATATTATAAATTAAATGTCGGTTATAACCAAGATAAAGTGACTAGGAATAAATAACATAGTTAATCATAAGCCAAGTAATAATAAGGGAACTTGGTTAAATCACACTATATAAAATTTGAGGAAAATTGAGGGGCCAAAAGTGACAAAACCAAAAATGCTTTTTATTAAATTAAAACAAAAAAAAAACCCAAAACACACACTAAGTATGTGTTCTGGTTCGACTAAACACAGGGGGCGACCAAGAAGTTCCCCACCAAACCCTAACAAGCTCAAAATCAACAAATTGGAAGGGCAAATCGAGCCCAAATCGAAATCCAATCATAGATTAATGATCACCGCAGTAAAGGGATCATAAGGTATGTAAAATTTCGTTGTTTGATTTCATCTTGAATTCTATATGAACACATGAGAATCGAAATTAGAGCTTGCATGATTGTTGTTTGGATGAAATTGGAATAAAATCATGTCTAGGGGTAAACCCTAGTCATTATGTTGTTGAATTAATGATTAAACTATGAAATTCATGATCATCCACCATGTGTGTGTAGTGGGTTTTGTAGAAAAATGATGAACACTAGAATCATGATTAGTAAACTAGTGTTATTTGAACTCTATGAAGTTAATCTTGATATTGAACAATAAATTAGATGATTGACTAGTAAAAGGTGTTAAAATCTTGGCTAAATAAGTAATCATGAACTTGATTGTTGATTTAGTGAAATTATGCCCTTTAGGTGTTTGTTGAAATGCCTAAAAGAAAGCTAGATATGGTGATTTCGAACGAAACGCATATTTAAATGATAAGATGAATTATGTGTTATAAGACATGAATGGAGTTCTAAACGAAGTGTTGATTGAACTCTATAGGCAAAGGAGCCGAGTCTTCAAGCGGACAAGCCAGAGCGGACACGCGCTTGAAAGGAACGCTTTGAAGGTACGCGACTTGTCGTCTCGTTACATTTATGTAGACAAGCCTAGTTGGTTAGATATGTTTATTGATGATATTGTTTAATAAGTCATAATGGGAATGTAAGTAAAGTGATGTAATTTACTAGATAAAGAACGGGTTAAAATAAGGGTCGAAATGGTAGTGTTCCAAGTGACTCGAACGTCACTCGTTAAATTTGAGTTATAAAAGCGTAAACCATGGATTGGAAGGGATACGCTAAGGTTGATAAGCCTGGGAATGGGTAATTATGGTTAGAAAGCAATGTTGATGAATTATGAAGGTATGTAACTTGATTCGTTACATTAAGTAAATTTTGGTATTTGAACTTGTATAGTTGTGTTTTAGAACAAAAGCTTGTGTTGATTAAGGTGACAATGTTCACCACTTGAATTAACAGGTTAGGATTCGACTAGGAATTGTTTGGTAGTCAATATAAATGGAGGATTCCATAATTGAGCCAAACGGGTCGAATAATTGGGTAGTTAGTAATGTTAGTGTTTGATAGTTAGCTTTTGGCGCCGATAATCACAGGAGCATGAAGCCATAAGATTGGTAATGAAATTTCGGTGATATTAAGCCCTGGATGTTGGGTAAAAACGCCTTAAGGTCGCTATCTCATTTGTACAAAAATTGGTATAAACTTGATGGGTTGAAAAATTAAAAAGTGATTTCGGTCATTCGATCCGTAACCTGAATTTTTGGAATAATAAATGTCATAGGCACGTCGGTAATGAAATTACAGACGTATAGGAAAAAGAATCACTTAAAACGGAGCTACGGATCAAAAGTTATGGTGGTTTTAAGTTCGGACTTGATAAAAGGTTGAGCTGGGAAAGTGCAGCAACATAATAAGAACTTGCTGTCAAAAAGGGGGCTAGGTGTAGCGCGACGCCCCTAGGTGTAGCGCTACGCCCCCTGATTTCGAAATTGTTTAATTTTTGTTGTTTTGACTCATGAAACTTGTTTTAATATGTAATTAACTTATCAAAACTAACTTTCATGTTGGTTTTGAATTTAGGTGATCTCAGTTAACATCTGGAAGATGATCAATTCAAGCATCAAGAACCGAACACTCGCCCTTGAAGCTTCCACAATGAAACTGTTTTGTTTTTTGTTACAAACAACTTTTGTAAACAAATTATTACTATCATTCGATTGTCATAATCATGTTTGAATGATAACTTATAAATTTTTTTGAATGGCCGCATTTTCACATAAAATGCATATTTAATATTATATTCGTATTATAATGAGACGGGTGTTACAGTCGTGCCCCGTGACGACCCTTTTAATTTCGTTTTTTTTTAATATTAAAGGTATTCGGGATCCGTTTTCGTGTACGGGGTGTATTTTAGGACGTATAGGGACACTTTAATTATTTTTAGGGTGTCGAAAATATTTTGAGGGTTGTTATAAAAGCCCTTGATCAATCTAGATCGCCGGCACAAAACCTCGGGAGCTGACAATCGCTGCTGCCTTGTTCTTCTTATTACTTCAAAAGTCAGGATATAGTGCATGATAATGCTCAGATCTCTACTAAGTGTTACAATGATTGCAAGTGATGAGTGTTAGTGTGTGATTGCAAGAGAAATGTGTATGAATTCGAGAGTTAGAAGTGGAGTGAGTTGAAGTGAAGTGTCCTACGAGATCTGGCCATCCATATTTATAGTTACAAGAACCAACAAACTATCCTATTATTCCGGGATACTTTGAAATATTCCCTTTTGAACGTCATAGACTGTTTCTCCTGGCTCCAACGTCTCTTTTCTAACCATTTAGACCGAGTCTTCAGGAAAACAAGTCTTGGTTAACGTTACAACATTAATAGCATTTAATTAGCTTCCGTAACTCCCTAAGAATACGCCTTTCTTCAATGCTGACCGTTACAAGAGCTATTCTTCCGCCATCAACGTCCTTATCCTAACCAATTTGAGCGGGTCTTCAGGATGACTTGGTCCTCATGAACGTTAGTCCCTTGTAACCAACGTTTACAAGCAAATTGTTAGTAATAGTCAGGATACTGCCTCAGGATGTTACCAATATCCTGGTCCGGTATCCTGATCGTAATCAGCTATCATAAAATCAAGATATAGTGTCAGGATATGGGCTCAGAATTTCACCCATAACAATTGTCCCCAAAAATATAACTGTTGGATATCCCGATTCCAACGGATATATTTTTCAGTCGTTCAACATCCTTAATGAGATAGAGATGTTAATGCGACTTCGTGCAACTTCCAAGGTTATACTTTCTCATAAGTAGGTAATCTCCTGGCATGTCTGGTAAGGATATCTATTTTAAATATTCCTGCATATGTGAGGTTACTTCAGAATATTATCATGTAATGAAATTAGAATTACTCCCTTTTACGCAGATTCCACCAAGGACCCTACTACTTTCAATCTAGAGGAGCTGACAGCTTTTCTAAGCCTGCCTTGGTGAAAAAGCCTTCCTTAACACCCAATCTCCAACTTGAAACCTTCTAGTCCTTAGATTCTTGTTATATGCTCTGGATATCCTCTGTTGATATGCTGCCATCCTCAGCTTTGCCGCATCTCTTGTCTCATCAACAGTATCCAACTCTTGATGCAAGGCTTCAGGATTCGTCTCAGGATCCCGGAGGCTCGATCTTGTTGTAGGTATCTGTTATGGGTGAAATTCTGAGCCCATATCTTGACTTTGTATCCTGATTTTCTATTAGTTGTATATGATCAGGATACCGGATCAGGATACCGGACCAAGATATTGGTAACATCCTGAGGCAGTATCCTGACTATTACTAACAATTTGCTTGTAAACGTTGGCTACAAGGGACTAACGTTCATGAAGACCAAGTCATCCTGAAGACCCGCTCAAATTGGTTAGGATAAGGACGTTGATGGCAGAAAAATAGCTCTTGTAACGGTCAGCATTGAAGATTGGCGTGTTTTATGGAAAGTTACAAAGATTGGTCAAAGATATTAATGTTATAACGGTTATGGAAGCTTAAATCCCGGAGTTATAGTTGGAATGCGCGTGGAAAACGAGTTGATACAGCCTGGCAACGTTCAGAAAGGAAATAATCTCAGTATCCCGGATTTTTAGCATAATATCCCGGATTTTTAGCATAGTTAGTTGTTTCCTTTTACTATATAAAGGAATGCACGGATCATAGGAACACACAACTTTCACACACACAATCTCTCGTACACTCTAGCTCTCTACCACCTGTAACCACTCACGAACACTCACACTTGTACTTGAATCGCATTGTAACACTTAGTTGATACGTATCATATCCTGCATTGTATCCTGTTATTCAAGCAATAAGAAGAACAAGGCAGCCGACGATTGTCAGCTCCCGAGGTTTTATGCCGGAGATCTAGATTGATCAAGGGCTTTCCTCGTACATCACGTGTCAACCTTTACTTTTTTGCTCATTGTTTGATCATAGATACGACTTTATATCCTGAGCCGTATCCTGAAACTGTTTTTACAATTAACTTGGTTAACATATTTTTCACAAAGTATTACTAGCACATTACCTCACAAAACTAATTTGATCATATAATTGCTTAGGTAATTTTTGACCAAAACAATTTGGCGCCCACCGTGGGGCAAGTGGTGCTATTTCTACTAAAAGCTTTTGTAAAATCGTTAATCGGTTTTCTATTTTCAAAACTTTTTACCACACTATTTTCAATGGCTTCAATATCAAACATGAGCTCTTCCACCGTGTCTGCTACAACCTCTGCAACAATTGGTTCAATGCTTCCACCACCTCCTCCGAGAATGCAAGCCTCTTCACAAGGAACCGAAATTCATGTGGCTCGGGATGTTATTCCCACTCCGAATATTCAGGGATCTGGTCCTGTTTTGGCCTCTAATGAAGAAATTCTAACTTTATTTGGTAGTGTACAGGAACAAATGAGGCAGCAGCAGGAGACCAACCAAATGCTGATGAGAGAGATACAACTCTTGAAATCCAGCTCAAGCAGGCCCACTGAGGATACTGTCACTCCCTTGCAACCAAGAGCTTTAAACTTCAGTTCTGCAGTATATGCTGAGGATAACAGGGGGAATATTGTACCTAGCCATTCCCGGAGTCATATTCCCGAGATACCCTCTTCGGTCAGGGTGTCAACTGTGATAAATCCAGGATATGCTCCAGGATGTGCTCTAGGATATGGCCAGAATCACCAAGCTGGTAACTTGTCTGTTAACACCAGTATCCCTGTTACTAATAATCTTGGATCATTGCAGGATGCAGGTGTAACATCGGCTATAACCAGAGAGCTTCAAAAGTTGAAGGATATGATATCAAGTGTGCCTGGGATAGTGCAGCCTATACCAGAAGTATCCCGGGATAGTCACAACATATCCCGTTTTGCTCACCCCATTTGTGAAGCAGAAATCCCAAAGAGATTCCAGACTCCTAACATGAAGCTGTATGATGGGACGACGGATCCTGAGGAGCATATTGCCCAGTATAGAGAGAGGATGGAGATTAACCCTATCCCGCTGGATCTTAAAGAAGCATGCTTGTGCAAGGGCTTCGGCTCTACTTTAACAGGATCAGCCTTGAAATGGCTTCTAAATGTTCCACCTCATTCAATTACATCATTTGCTCATTTAGTTAATTTGTTTAACAGTCAGTTTTCTTGCAGTAGAAACTTTGAAAAACTAACAAGTGACCTCTACAGGATAACACAGGGACCTCAAGAATCCCTAAGGGATTATGTGAATAAATTCAGCAGGGAATCCTTGGATATCCCACACCTTGATGTTGCTACAGCAGTCCAAGCATTCAAGATGGGACTACAAAAGGATTCCCAGTTTTATCAGGATCTTGTGATGAATCCTTGCAGGAACTTGGACGAAGCTCGAAACAGGGCCTTGAGATATATCAGGCTGGAAGATGATAAGAAAATGCAAGAGAGGATGAATGCATCCTCAACATATGAACCAACTAACAGGAAGTCAGAATCCTCATAGAAACCATATCGTTCTAAGCCTTATGACAGGAATGATAGCAAAAAAGTGAACGCTGTTGAAAATGAGGATCCTGAGGAGTATCCTGAATTGTCAGAATATTGTTTTTCTGTTAATATACCTGAACTAATGTATGCTATGCAGGGTTTGGGAGATAAAGCCAGGTGGCCTCGGAAGAATCAACAAAAAGCTGATTGGAAGGATAAGTCCAAATGGTGCGCCTTCCATGAGGATTTCGGGCATGTTACTGAGGATTGCATTGCCCTGAGGAAAGAAATAAGCTACCTACTAAGTAAAGGACATCTGAAGGATCTTCTGGACAGAAAGAAGAATAGGGGTCAGGATATTGAGAAGGATCCTGAATGAGCAGCATCACCTCCCGCCGACGCCAAGATAATTAACTTTATCTCAGCAGGGTCTGATATTTGCAGAACTTCTTATTCTGCAGCCAAAAGACATGCAAAGGAAGCTAAGGCCGAAAGGGGGAATAAGCCAACCAGGATATCGACCCTCACGACTGATAAAATGATCACGTTCGATAGTGATGACAGGGATACTGTCCAGGATCCTCATCATGATGCTCTGGTGATAACTTTATATGTTGCTAATCACTTTGTACGCAGGATACTGGTGGATAATGGCAGCTCAGTCAACATCATCCAATTGGAAACCTTGAAGAGAATGAACATCCCCGAGATAGAGATTACCTCAAAGTCCACTGTGCTTGTAGGGTTTAATGGAGAAGCAAAGAATACGGTAGGGGAGATAAAGTTGCCTGTGTATGTTGAAGGGGTCAACTCAATACAATGCTTCTGTGTCATGGACTTCTTATCCTGCTACAATATCATATTGGGTAGGCCATGGATCCATGATATGAAAGCTGTGCCATCAACCTATCATCAGTGTATCAAGATCCCTACTCCTTGGGGGGTTGTCAAGGTGGAAAGTGATCAACAGGAGGCAAAGGAATGTTACTCATCCTCGATGAAATCCTCAACCAAGCCTAATGCAGCATAGCAATTAAAGATGTGGGCCCAGGATATCGTGGAGGCTTCAGAGCAGGATGTAAAGAAAATTATCCTGGATCAGGATAATCCAGATATCTCGGTGCTCGTAGGAGCCAATATCCCTCAGGATATTGAAAATCAGTTAACTAACTTTTTGAAATGCAGGATGTCAACATTCGCATGGAAGCATGAGGATATGACAGGTATTTCCAAGGATATTATAACACATAAGCTTGGTATTGACAGGTCATTCAAGCCGGTCCAACAAAAGAGAAGGAAATTTGCTCCGGAGCGAAATGCGATCATCCAAGAGGAAGTTGAAAGACTACTAAGGAGCAAGATGATTAGAGAAGTGAAGTTTCCTAAATGGCTTGCGAATGTAGTCGTGGTACAAAAGAAAAATGGGAAATGGAGGGTTTGTGTAGATTACACAGACTTAAATAAAGCCTGTCCCAAAGACCCGTTTCCTCTACCTCATATTGATTCGATGGTAGATGCTACTGCCGGTCATGAGATCTTAACCTTCATGGATGCATCCTCAGGATTCCAGGAGATCCAAATGGAACCTTCAGACCAGGAGGATACTGCTTTCATGACACCAACGGGTATTTATTGTTATACTGCTATGCCCTTTGGTTTGAAAAATGCAGGTGCAACGTACCAGAGATTGGTGAACATGATGTTTAAAGACAAACTGGGGGACACCGTGGAGGTGTACATTGACGATATGGTAGTCAAATCCAAGAAGGCTGAGGATCATCTCCAGGATATTAAAGGAGCATTTGATATCCTGGACCAGTACAATATGAAACTAAATCCTGCCAAGTGCCATTTTGGAGTGGGGGCAGGAAAGTTTTTAGGATATATGGTGACTAAAAGGGGTATAGAAGCAAGCCCGGAACAAATCAAAGCTATCCTGGATATCAAGTCACCATCCAACATGAAAGATGTGCAAAGATTAATTGGACGAGTAGCGGCATTGAACAGATTTGTATCAAGATCCTCAGAAAAATGTAAGGAATTCTACGATATCCTGAAGAAGAATAAGAGGTTCGAGTGGGGAGAAAAACATGAAGCAGCCTTACAGGAATTAAAGCAATATCTTTCAACCGCACCTCTGATGATGAAGCCCGAGGATGGTGAACCATTATCCCTGTATCTTGCAGTATCAGGGAATGCAGTAAGTGCTGTTTTGGTTAAGGATCACGAAGGTCAGCAGTATCCTGTCTATTATGTTAGTAAAAGTTTATTAGATGCTGAAACTAGATATTCACACTTAGAGAAATTAATATTGGCTCTAGTTATGGCATCGACAAAGCTTAGACATTATTTTGAAACACATAGGATTCATGTTAAAACCAACTATCCTGTTAAAAATGTGCTTAGGAAACCTGAGATGTCGGGTAGAATGGCTAAGTGGTCAGTAAAATTAAGTGCCTATGATCTAGTGTATGAACCTAGAAATGCTATAAAGTCTTAGGCTCTAGCAGACTTTGTGGCTGATTTCAGTAGTGATATTCAAAATGAAGTAGACCTAGAAGTACAACAGCTAGGAGAAAACTTAGAATCCTGGACATTATATACTGATGGTGCATCCAACATAAGAGGTGTAGATTTGGGTATACTACTAAAATCGCCACAGGGGGACATATTACCCCAGGCTATTAGATGTGAATTTTCTGCTACCAATAATGAAGCCGAGTATGAAGCTCTAATAGCAGGATTAGAATTGGCTAGAAATATGAATATTAGATATTTACAAGTATATGTTGATTCCCTGTTGATTACTAACCATTTCAATGGATCTTATGCAGTAAAAGGCGAAAAGTTAGCTGAATATCTTGAAATTGTTAAAAAATTAGCAGGATATTTCGAAATTTTTATACTTGAACAGGTACCAAGAGAAAAGAATGCTGAAGCTGATGCTCTAGCAAACTTAGGATCTACTGTCAGGATACCGGAGGGAACTCAGATACCAATAGTGCACATCTTGTATCCTGCAATAGAACATTTCAAATCTCAGGATAAAGAAGTAGCATGTATCCAGGATCCTGGTAATGGATATCCTGAGAAGGATCCTGAATCCTAGATGACTCCAATTATGAAGTATCTTCAAGAAGGAGATATCCCAAAGGATGCAAATCCTAAGGCTTTTAGGATGAAGGTATCTCGTTTTACTATTATAAATAATATTTTGTATAAGAAGTCCCTTGCAGGTCCATACCTAAGGTGCTTGGAAGATCCTGAAACCAAGGAGGTACTTCAGGATATACACGAAGGAGACTGTGGCAACCATACTGGGGGCAGATCTCTGTTCTCGAAGGTGTTGAGAACAGGATATTACTGGCCGACCATGAGAAAGGATGCCGCGGAGTATGCTCAGAGATGCGATGCATGTCAAAGACACGGCAACATCCTGCATCAGCCTGCAGAACCATTATATCCTATCGTATCCCCTTGGCCGTTTATGAAATGGGGAATGGACATAGTGGGAAAACTTCCAAAGGCTCCAGGAGGAAAGGTTTTTATGCTGGCAATGACAGATTATTTCTCCAAGTGGGTTGAAGCCGAGCCATTTGTCCAAGTCAGGGATCAAGAAGTGGTATCCTTCATAAAGAGAAATATCCTGACCAGATTTGGGGTACCAGCTGAGATAGTTTGTGACAATGGCTCTCAATTCATAAGCAAAAGAACTACTGACTTTTGCAAAAGTTGGGGAATTAAGATGATTACGTCAACACCAGTGCATCCTCAAGCAAATGGACAAGCAGAATCCTCGAACAAGATAATCGTCAACAATTTAAAGAAGAGGTTAGGTGCCAAAAAAGGAAAATGGGCAGAGGAACTACCATTTGTCCTATGGGCTGATAGAACAACTGTGAAGAATGCTACTGGGCAAACCCCATTTTCTTTGGTATTTGGGGCAGAAGCAGTGATCCCGACAGAAATGGAGATACCGACAGCTAGATCAAGCCTACAAGATCCCAAATCAAATCCTGAAATCTTATGTCAAGAACAGGATACTATTGATGAGACAAAAGATGCAGCAAAGCTAAGGATGGCGGCATATCAACAGAGGATATCCAGAGCATATAACAAGAATATAAGGACTAGAAGGTTCCAAGTCGGAGATTGGGTGTTAAGGAAAGCTTTTCAGAATACTACGAATCCTGCTGATGGAAAGTTGGCTCCAAAGTGGGAAGGACCCTATGAGATTGAATCAGAATCCGGAAAAGGAGCATACCAGCTTAAGAATATGGAGGGGGATATACTACCAAGATCCTGGAATGCTATACATCTCAAAGCCTATTTCAAGTGAGTTTAGAATTTAATTTCTAACTCAAGATGGTATGAATTCTGTATCTTTTAAATATAATTTATTTTATTTGAACCCAATACTAACTTAAGCATCGGAGGGGTGTTAGCCAAGCTAACACCCACCTTAGTTTAAGGTTGTTTTGCAGAATATGCTTCGGGATATAGCTCCAGGATACACACTCGGGATACTTCGAAAGATTAGAGGA
Organism: Helianthus tuberosus; assembly: GCA_030545235.1. Taxonomy (NCBI): domain Eukaryota; kingdom Viridiplantae; phylum Streptophyta; class Magnoliopsida; order Asterales; family Asteraceae; genus Helianthus; species Helianthus tuberosus. The sequence goes on along the minus strand of CM060354.1, from coordinate 100,073,379 downwards.
TTGGCCCCCTCTCTCACGTTTAAGGGATCCTGATCCCTTCACAGGTTTAAAGGTATTCACCTTTCTCACAAATTGGGTTTAAACACCCCGCCTGGAGCGCAAGTTATCCAGGGATAGTTCAAGGTGGCGGGACCAGTTCATGTAAAAGTGGCTGACAATTTCGTTACTGTTGGCTATACCCTGGATCCTTAAGGTATATGAGGATTGATCACCCTCTCTCGAGAAAGGGTATTTTCATACTCTCTAAGGTTTAAAGGTTTTCACCTTTCTAAGTCTTGGAGTTTATACACTCCCGCCTGTAGCGCACGAAAATTTGGGATTTTCCCTAGGATACTAAGGGTTTATCCCCAGTACATTAAGGGTTTATCCCCAGTAAAACTAAAGTTTTTAACAAGATTGCAAAGATATAACAAGCTGTGATTACACACGTTCTTTTGTTGATAAGAAGCTATGAAGTTTAATCGCTAAGTAAAGAAATGCTCAAGTATGTCATGCACTGATGCAATATCCTGCACAGACAGGGGACAGACAGGGGACATCCATGCCGGGGACATTACAAAGGATTCAAAGGTTAAGGTTGGAAATTATGACCTAAGTATTTCTGGTATGATTTATTATTCTTCAAGTCTCGAAAACCTTATCTAAATGATCTATGTTTTCTAAAAAGTCATATTCAACCATGTTTTGTCTAACATTTAGAAGACATTTCATCAGTATCCTGACCAGGATATTTGATCAGGATATTCAAAACATACCTTTCAAAATAAAAACATAATAAATAAGACTAAAAGGTCGGTTTATTATTATTAGTCCAAAAGATTGTATTCTTGGTTTCGTCTCAAAAAGAGACCCATCCACCAAGAACACAATTAAGTTTTTAAAGCATATTTACATAAACAGTTGAAGGCTTCGTCCTGAAAACTCAGGATCCCTCCACCTTCAACTGTCAAACTATTCTACTTGCAGGAAATTAAAATTGTTTTAAGTGCAGGACGACCAGATGATTTAGAACCTACAAAATACAAGTATCATTAAAGACAGACTAACCAGGATACAGGTTCAGTATATGTACGAGATACAAGATCTGGATACTTACCTTATTAGGGAAAGAGGTCATGGGCTCGATAGATTCCGTGAAGCCAAGGTCATCATAAGAGAAACCTTTGGCAGTAGCAACAGACGGCTCCTCTTTCACCAGAACAGGCTTGGGATAGCTGTCAAGCTTCTCAAGATCGATGAAAACATATATCCTTACCAGACATGTTGGAATGACTAAAAAATATACCCGTTGGAATCAGGATATCCAACAGTTATATTTTTGGGGACAATTGTTATGGGTGAAATTCTGAGCCCATATCCTGACTTTGTATCCTGATTTTCTATTAGTTGTATATACCGGACCAGGATATTGGTAACATCCTGAGGTAGTATCCTGACTATTACTAACAATTTGCTTGTAAACGTTGGCTACAAGGGACTAACGTTCATGAAGACCAAGTCATCCTGAAGACCCGCTCAAATTGGTTAGGATAAGGACGTTGATGACGGAAAAATAGCTCTTGTAACGATCAGCATTGAAGATTGGCATGTTTTATGGAAAGTTACGAAGATTGGTCAAAGATATTAATGTTATAACGGTTATGGAAGCTTAAATCCCGGAGTTATAGTTGGAATGCGCGTGGAAAACGAGTTGATACAGCCTGGCAACGTTCAGAAAGGAAATAATCTCAGTATCCCGGATTTTTAGCATAATATCCCGGATTTTTAGCATAGTTAGTTGTTTCCTTTTACTATATAAAGGAATGCACGGATCATAGGAACACACAACTTTCACACACACAATCTCTCGTACACTCTAGCTCTCTACCACCTGTAACCACTCACGAACACTCACACTTGTACTTGAATCGCATTGTAACACTTAGTTGATCCGTATCATATCCTGCATTGTATCCTGTTATTCAAGCAATAAGAAGAACAAGGCAGCCGACGATTGTCAGCTCCCGAGGTTTTATGCCGGAGATCTAGATTGATCAAGGGCTTTCCTCGTACATCACGTGTCAACCTTTACTTTTTTGCTCATTGTTTGATCATAGATACAGCTTTATATCCTGAGCCGTATCCTGAAACTGTTTTTACAATTAACTTGGTTAACATATTTTTCACAAAGTATTACTAGCACACTACCTCACAAAACTAATTTGATCATATAATTGCTTAGGTAATTTTTGACCAAAACAGTATCACCATCTCTGTCGGGATCACTGCTTCTGCCCCAAATACCAAGGAAAATGGGGTTTGCCCAGTAGCATTCTTCACCGTTGTTCTATCAACCCATAGGACAAATGGTAGTTCCTCTGCCCATTTTCCTTTTTTGAAACCTAACCTCTTCTTTAAGTTGTTGACGATTATCTTGTATGAGGATTCTGCTTGTCCATTTGCTTGAGGATGCACTGGTGTTGACGTAATCATCTTAATTCCCCAACTGTTGCAAAAATCAGTAGTTCTCTTACTGATGAACTGAGAGCCATTATCACAAATTATCTCAGCTGGTACCCCAAATCTAGTCAGGATATTCATGTTTATGAAAGATACTACTTCTTGATCTCTAACTTGAACAAAGGCTTCAGCCTCGACCCACTTGGAGAAGTAATCTGTCATTGCCAGCATAAAGACTTTTCCTCCTGGAGCTTTTAGGAACTTTCCTACTATATCCATTCCCCATTTCATGAATGGCCACTGGGATACAATAGGATATAACGGTTCAGTAGGCTGATGTAGTATATTGCTGTGCCTCTGACATGCATCACATCTTCGAGCGTATACTGCAGCATCCTTCCTCATAGTCGGCAAGTAGTATCCTGTTCTCAACACATTCGAGAACAAAGATCTGCCCCCAGTATGGTTGCCACAATCTCCTTCATGGATATCCTGAAGTACCTCCTTGGTCTCAGGATCCTCCAAGCACCTTAGGTATGGTCCTGCAAGAGACTTCTTGTACAAAACATTATCTATAATAGTAAAACGAGATACCTTCATCCTGAAAGCCTTAGGATTTTCATCCTTTGGGATGTATCCTTCTTTGAGATATTTCATGATTGGGGTCGTTCAGGATTCAGGATTTTTTTAGGATATTCATCGTCAGGATCCAGGATACTTGATACTTCCTTATCCTGAGACTTGAAGTGTTCCATCGCAGGATACAGGATACGTAGTATTGGTATTTGAGTTCCTTCTAGTATCCTGACTGTAGATCCCAAATTTGCCAAAGCATCTGCTTCAACATTGTCCTCTCTTTGTACTTGTTCAAGTGTAAAAACTTCGAAATATCCTGCTAATTTTTTGACAATTTCAAGATATTCGATTAATCTTTCACCTTTGACTGCCTAAGATCCATTGAAATGGTTAGTAATTAACAATGAATCAACATATACTTGCAAATTTTTAACACTCATGTTCTTGGCCAACTCTAATCCTGCAATCAAAGCTTCATATTCTGCTTCATTATTAGTGGCAGGAAATTCACATCTAATAGCCTGGGGTAATATGCCCCCCTGTGGCGATTTTAGTAGTATACCCAATCCTACACCTCTCACATTAGATCCACCATCAGTATATAATGTCCAGGATTCTAAGGTTTCTCCTAGTTGTTGTACTTCTAGGTCTACTTCATTTTGAATATCACTACTGAAATCAGCCACAAAGTCTGCTAGATCTTGAGACTTTATTGCATTTCTAGGCTCATATACTAGATCATAGGCACTTAACTTTACCGACCATTTAGCCATCCTACCCGACATCTCAGGTTTCCTAAGCACATTTTTAACAGGATAATTAGTTTTAACATGAATCCTATGTGTCTCAAAATAATGCCTAAGCTTAGTCGATGCCATAACTAGGGCCAATATCAATTTTTCTAAGTGTGAATATCTAGTTTCAACATCTAACAAACTTTTACTAACATAATAGACAGGATACTGCTGACCTTCATGATCCTTTACCAGAACAACACTTACTGCATTCCCTGATACTGCAAGATACAGGGATAATGGTTCACCATCCTCGGGCTTCATCAATAGAGGTGCAGTTGAAAGATATTGCTTCAATTCCTGCAAGGCTGCTTCATGCTTCTCTCCCCATTCAAATTTCTTATTCTTTTTAAGGATATCGTAGAATTCCTTGCATTTCTCTGAGGATCACGATATAAACCTGTTTAATGCTGCTACTCACCCTGTTAATCTTTGTACATCTTTCATGTTGGAAGGTGACTTGATATCCATGATAGCTTTAATCTGTTCCGGGCTTGCTTCTATCCCCCTTTTAGTCACCATATATCTTAAAAACTTTCCTGTCCCCACTCCAAAATGGCACTTGGCAGGATTTAGTTTCATATTGTACTGGTCCAGGATATCAAATGCTCCTTTATATCCCGGAGATGATCCTCAACCTTCTTGGATTTTACTATGTATACCTCTATGGTGTCCCCCAGTTTGTCTTTAAACATCATATTCACCAATCTCTGGTATGTTGCACCTACATTTTTCAAACCAAAAGGCATAGCAGTATAACAGTAAATACCTGTTGGTGTCATGAAAGCAGTATCCTCCTGGTCTAAAGGTTCCATTTGGATCTGCTGGAATCCTGAGGATGCATCCATAAAGGTTAACATCTCATGACCGGCAGTTGCATCCACCATCGAGTCTATATGAGGCAGAGGGAATGGGTCTTTAGGACATGCTTTTTTCAAGTTTGTGTAATCTACACAAACTCTCCATTTCCCATTCTTCTTTTGAACCACGACCACATTTGCTAGCCACTTGGGAAATTTGACCTCCCTGATCATCTTGGACTTCACTAACCTTTCAACCTCTTCTTGAACAATTGCGTTTCGTTCAGGAGCAAACTTCCTTCTCTTTTGCTGAACAGGCTTGAAAGACCTGTCAATTCCAAGCTTGTGAGTTATAATATCCTTAGAAATACCTGTCATATCCTCATGCTTCCATGCGAATGTTGACATCCTGCATTTCAAAAAGTTAGTTAACTGATTTTCAATATCCTGAGGGATATTGGCTCCTACGAGCACCGAGATATCTGGATTATCCTGGTCCAGGATAATTTTCTTAACATCCTGCTCTGAAGCCTCCATGATATCCTGGGCTCGTGTCTTTAATTGCTATCCTGCTTTGGGCTTTGTTGAGGATTTCATCGAGGAAGAATAACTTTCCTTTGCCTCTTGTTGATCACTCTCCACCTTGACAACCCCCCAAGGGGTAGGGATCTTGATACACTGATGATTGGTTGATGGCATAACCTTCATATCATGGATCCATGGCCTGCCCAATATGATATTGTAGCAGGATAAGGAGTCCATGACACAAAAACGTTGCATTGAGTTGATTCCCTCAACATATACTGGCAGCTTTGTTTCTCCCGCAGTATTCTTAGCCTCTCCACTGAACCCTACAAGAACAGTGGATTTTGAAGTGATCTCCATTTAGGAAATATTCATCCTTTTCAGCGTTTCTAGTTGAATTATGTTGACGGAGCTGCCATTATCCACCAGTATCCTGCGCACAAAATGATTAGCAATATATAAAGTTATTACCAAACCATCATGATGGGGATCCTGGACACTATCCCTGTCATCACTGTCAAACGCTATCACTTTATCAGTTGTAAGGGTTGTCATCCTGGTCGGCTTGTCTCCCCGTTCTGCCTTAGCCTCCTTTGCATGCCTTTTTGCTGCAGAATAAGAGGTCCCACAAATGTCGGATCCTCCTGAGATAAAGTTAATTATCTTGGCATCTGCGGGAGGTGATGCTGTTCGTTCAGTATCCTTCTCAGTATCCTGACCCTTATTCTTCTTTCTGCCAAGAAGATCCTTTAGATATCCTTTACTTAGCAAGTAGCTTATTTCCTTCCTCAGGGCTACGCAATCTTCCATGACATGTCCAAAATCCTCATGGAAGGCACACCATTTGGATTTGTCCTTCCAATCGGCCTTTTGCTGGTTCTTCCTGGGCTACCTCGCTTTATCTCCCAAACCCTGCATAGCATACATTAGTTCGGGTATATTAACAGAAAAACAATATTCTGACAATTCAGGATACTCCTCAAGATCCTCATCCTCAACAGCATTCACTTTCTTGTTATCATTCCTGCCATATGGCTTAGAACGATACAACTTATATGAGGATTCTGACTTCCTGTTAGTTGATTCATAGGTTGAGGATGAATTCATCATCTCTTGCATCTTTTTGTCGTCTTCCAGTCGAATATATCTTAAAGCCCTGTTTCGAGCCTCGTCCAAGTTCCTGCAAGGATTCATCACAAGATCCTGTAAAACTGGGAATCCTTTTGTAGTCCCATCTTGAATGCTTGGACTGCTGTAGCAACATCAAGATGTGGGATATCCAAGGATTCCCTGCTGAATTTGTTCACATAATCCCTTAGGGATTCTTGAGGTCCCTGTGTTATCCTGTAGAGGTCACTTGTTAGTTTTTCAAAGCTTCTACTGCAAGAAAACTGACTGTTAAGCAAATTAACTAAATGAGCAAATGATGTAATTGAATGAGGTGGAACATTTAGAAGCCATTTCAAGGCTAATCCTGTTAAAGTAGAGTCGAAGCCCTTGCACAAGCATGCTTCTTTAAGATCCGGCGGGATAGGGTTAATCTCCATCCTCTCCCTATACTGGGCAATATGCTCCTCAGGATCCGTCGTCCCATCATACAGCTTCATGTTGCGAGTCTGGAATCTCTTTGGGATTTCTGCATCACAAATGGGGTGAGCAAAGCCGGATATGTTGTGACTATCCCGGGATACTTCTGGTATAGGCTACACTATCCCAGGCACACTTGATATCATATCCTTCAGCTTTTGAAGCTCTCTAGAGAGTGCCGACATCACACCTGTATCATGCGAAGATCTAAGATTGTTAGTAGCAAGAGTATTAACATTATCAGGTAAGTTGCCAGTTTGAGGATTCTGGCCATATCCTGGAGCATATCCTGGTACCCTGACAGTCGATATCCTGGCTGTTGAGGGTATTTCAGGAGTATTGCCCTGGGAATGACTTGGTACAACATTGCCCTGACTATCCTCAGTATACACCATTGAACTAAAGTTCAGCGTTCTGGGCTGCAAGGGAGTGACGGTATCCTCAGCAGGTCTCTTGGAGTTAGACTTCAAGAGTTGTATTTCTTTTATCAGCATCTGGTTAGTTTCCTGTTGTCGCTTCATCTGATCCTGTATATTACCAAACAATGTTAAAATTTCATCATTAGAAGCCATAACAGGAGTTCTCCCTGGGACACCAGATCTGTTGACATTCTGAGCAAGAGGAGTTTCTCGGGATATTTGGCTTTCACTTCTCCTTGGAGGAGCTTGAACTTGTGGGTGTGGAGGAAGCACCGAACCAGTTGTAGCAGAGGTTGTAGCAGGCATGGAAGAAGAGCTCATGTTTGATTTCGAAGCCATTGAAAATAGTTGTGTAAAGAGTTTTGAAAATAAAAAGCCAAGTATTGATTTTAACAAATCTTTTAGTAGAAATAGCACCACTTGCCCCACGGTGGGCGCCAAATTGTTTTGATCAAAAATTACCAAAGCAATTAAGTGATCAAATTAGTTTTGTGAGGTAGTGTGCTAGTAATACTTTGTGAAAAATATGTCGGTTTGTTAGTTTGCAAAAACAGTTTCAGGATATAGCTTAGGATACCAAGCTATATCAATAATCAAACAATGAGCAGAAATCTAAAGGTTGACACGAGATGTACAAGGAAAGCCTTTGATCAATCTAGATCGCCGGCACAAAGCCTCGGGAGCTGACAATCACAGCTGCCTTGTTCTTCTTATTACTTCAAAAGTCAGGATAATGCTCAGATCTCTACTAAGTGTTACAATGATTGCAAGTGATGAGTGTTAATGTGTGATTGCAAGAGAAATGTGTATGAATTCAAGAGTTAGAAGTGGAGTGAGTTGAAGTGAAGTGTCCTACGAGATCTGGCCATCCATATTTATAGTTACAAGAACCAACAAACTATCCTATTATTCCGGGATACTTTGGAATATTCCCTTTTGAACGTTGTAGACTATTTCTCCTGGCTCCAACGTCTCTTTTCTAACCATTTAGACCGAGTCTTCAGGAAAACAAATCTTAGTGAACGTTACAACATTAATAGCATTTAATTAGCTTCCGTAACTCCCTAAGAATATGCCTTTCTTCAATGCTGACCATTACAAGAGCTATTCTTCCGCCATCAACGTCCTTATCCTAACCAATTTGAGTGGGTCTTCAGGATGACTTGGTCCTCATGAACGTTAGTCCCTTGTAACCAACGTTTACAAGCAAATTGTTAGTAATAGTCAAGATACTGCCTCAGGATGTTACCAATATCCTGGTCCGGTATCCAGATCGTAATCAGCGATCATAAAATCAAGATATAGTGTCAGGATATGGGCTCAGAATTTCACCCATAACAAACATAAACTTAAAAAAAAACACAGACTTAAATAATTTGATGCTTCTTCATGATGTCGGTTTGTAGTTTTTTCAACATCGAACGTTTCGGCTCGGGATAATTATCGACATCCATCGTTATTATTTCCCATTCCTTGAGCCGAATCTTTTCATCGGACAATCGGATTTTTTCCTCGGACAATCGGACCTTTTCGTGTAACTTTTCTCCCGCCACACGAGAGTTTTCTTCGACGGCCCGCTCCTTCGCCTTCGCCTTTTGGGTCGTCACCTCGTTGTACGTTTTAAATTGTGCCATAAATTCGTCCATCTTCGGGTCCACCTTGTGCTTTTCTTTCTCCTTCGCCCGCTCCTTCTTTGATTTGTCCCGGCCCGTGGGACGCTCCGCTTCATGTACGGCGTATTCTTCTTCGTCGAACTCGCCGTCATCGTTTAAGTTTATGTGACACCTCGCGTCCGATCCACCGGCGCTAAAACTACCCGATTCCGATGTCCTTTGCCGCTTCGCCATCTCCACCTCGTTGGGAATCGGCGCCCATTTTTGGTGCGTTCGCAAAATTTCCCACGCGCGAACGTGTGCGAACGAGGTATTACCATTGTTCGCCTTGTACATCTCCAACGCCTTTCTAAACACATCTTCGTCGCTCATGCCGGTACGACGCCCACTTGAATATATTTTATTATATTCATCGCAAAACTTATTGACGAACCCGTTCATTTTTCGCCACTTTGATGACACCGAGTCGATATCTCGATACGGGCCTTGGTCCATTAGCCCAAGGAACTTCACCAAAACCGCCTTCCAAAACCCGTCACCCGTTTGATTATTACCTATAAAATATGTTACAAAAAACATGTTATAAAAAATAAAAAACTAATTCTAAAAAATTTAAACTTAAAAAAAAAAGTTAGTTTTACCAACCTTTTGTCGGGTGTGTAGACGTGCCTATGTAAGCCTTAGCTAAGGCTTCTTCTTCGATTGGCGTCCACGGTTTCGCCTTTGGTTTGGACGGTTGCTCACCCACTACTTGCTTGCCTTTTCTTCGTTTGCCTTTTTCTTTTTGCGGTTGGGTTTCGGGAACAACTTCCACATCCTCGTCGGGTTCGGATTGTTGAACGGGTTGCGTCGGGATCGGTTGGGGTTGAACGGGTTGCGTTGGGTTCGGTTGGAGATTAAAAGCACCCCGCATCATCAATTGTTGAAGGGCTTGATTTTGAGAGAATTGGTTTGGTGAGTGTTGGAATGCGGCAAAGGCGTTTGACGAATATTGAGAGAATTAGTTCGGTTCGATCGTCGGATAATATCCTGGAACCGAGAAAACATTCGGTTGGGTCGGGTTATTGGGATTGTTCGGGTTGTTGGGGACGTTTGGGTTGTTGAAGGGATCCATGGTAGAATATAAGTTTATAAAAGTGGAAGATGTTTTATAAAAAAATAAAAGGAGAGAGATGAGAAAAGGGGTTAAAATGGTGAATGGAGGTGAAAAAAGGTTTTAATTTTATATATTTGGGGGAAATGACCGTTTGTAGAAAATTTGAAATGTAAAATTAATTTTTTAATTAACGGTCAAAAAAGCAACCCCACATTTATTTTGTCGTTTTCTGCCCGTCTCAAACGTCTTGATGTCGACGGAGACGACGGGGGATGGTGTACACGCGACGCCGGTCCTCGACGGGTATGGGGACGTACCCCATACCGCACAGCCTTAGGGACTACCCAAGAGTGTGGAGGATAGTCCTCCCCCCTTTTTATTATTATTTTTTTTTATTTAGTTAAATAATTAAAACAAAGTAAATAAAAATAAAAAAAGTTATATTTAAATAAAATCCTAAAGCTACATTAAAAAAAACCTAAAGTTACATTAAAAAAAACTAAAGTTACATTAAAAAAACAACCTAAAGTTACATTAAAAAAACTAAACATTTAAAAAAAATACAACACAAATAAATAAAAAACTACTCGTTGTTTTCTTCGAGATTTCAAATGTGTTCGATCAACTATGATTGAAGATTGGCATGTGTGAAATCGTTATGTATTGAGAACCTGTTTAAATCTTGTTGTTCTTCACTAACCGGAACATTATTCTGCTCCATCGCATTTTCGTCATACTCACAGATTGCGTGGCCTTCGTCTTCGATGATCATGTTATGCAACAAAATACAAGCATACATATAGTATCGCAACTTTTTGGGTGTAAAAGCGCGTGCCGGGTTTTCAATAATATGCCATCTTTGTTGGAGACCACCAAAACACCGTTCAATATCTTTTCTCACCGCTTCTTGAAACTTGGCAAATTTCTTTCTTTTTTCATCTGGCGGATGCCTAATAGTTTTAACAATTGTAGAGTACTGTGGGTATATTCCATCAGCCAGATAATACCCGCGTCTGTACTCCACTCCCGAAACCATAAACCACGTATCAGGACCGGTCCCTTTTATAACATTGTCAAAAATCTCGGAATTTTGTAGAACGTTGACGTCGTTATTCGAACCAGGAATCCCAAAGAAAGCATGCCAAATCCATAGGTCTTGAGACGTAACAACTTCTAGAATTATTGTTGGATGTCCTTGATCGCCTCGCGTATACATTCCTCGCCATGCAGTAGGACAATTCCGCCATGGCCAATGCATGCAATCAATGCTCCCGAGCATTCCTGAAAAACCGTGCGTTGCTTTGTGGTGTTGATACAATTGTTGTACCTCATTGTAACTCGGTTTTCGCAAATATTTTTTGCTGTAGAGCCTCACCACAAATTTGCAAAACTTGTATAGACATTCTCTAGTAGTTCTTTCGGACATCTTTAAGTATTCGTCCCAAGCATCGGCTGCTGTCCCATAAGCCAGTTGACGAATCACCGCAGTGCATTTCTGTAAGGTGGTGAAGCCCCTTTTGCCTCTAGCATCGTATCGCAATGTAAAAAAAGGGTCATATGAGGCTAAATCGTCGGCTATACGTAAGAACAGTCGTCGACTCATTCGGAAACGGTGTCTAAACATAGTCTCCGAGTACAACGGTTCGTCGGCAAAGTAATCGGCGACTAATCTTTCATGAGCACCTACACGATGTGGCAAGTAATATATAGCAACACATATATAACTTATAAAAATAATGCAACGTGATGTGTGTAAAATGCAACATATAAATTACATCAAATGAGGCATAAAACTAACCCTTTTTAAGTACTAATGTTGGAAAAAGTGTTGTGAACGCGTTGTAGGTCCGTAAACGACTCCCGAACGATTGCGAAAACACGCGTGTGACGTGCGGAATCCATACACGTGCGAGGACCGAACACAAGAACGTAATATAATCGTGATTCTATTGAAGATGTGACAAAATACAAGCACCGTGAATCACCTTTGCTACTTTCTCTCTCTATACTCTCTCTCTAGGCTCCAAAGCTTCCAAGTCACAAATGAGCAAAAGTCTCTAATGTCTAACATAAGGTCACTATTTATAGGCAAAGGCTTAAAGGAAGTTTTCCCTAATTACAAGTTTGCCACCTTGCCTTTTTCCCTATATTTTATATTATAAAACCGTGACTTCTTCTGATTTTTGCTATGAACTGGATTGGCGGAGGCGATAGACACAAATACACTCACAAGTGTGTTTTTGTCTTCCTTTTGAAATTACAGGACCAAATGAGCTTAAACGAGCAAAAGGAACAAATATACAGCAAAAACTAACATAAATACAAAGAAAAGGAATAAACGTGACATGCCCGACCCCTCGGCAGCATCCCCAAGAGCAAAAACAAGAAACAGAAGGCTGACCACGGCCCGTGCCCACTGGACACGGGGGCGTGGTCAGATGTCTGCAGAAAGGACAAAGCTGTGGAAGCTTCTACGCTCACCACGGGGGCGTGCCTAGCTCATCACGGGGCGTGGTCAACACTAAGATTCGCAGAATCTTGCAAAATCTTGGTAGTACAGATACGCTTCTACACACCTGGTCGTGCCCGCTGGACACGGGCCGTGTTGAGCCCTATGATGACAAATGTAATTAATGAAGGAAGAGAAAAGGATGGCCACGGGGGCGTGTCCGCTGGATACGGGGCCGTGGCCGGGCTTCTGTTCAGGCTATAAATAGGAGTGATTGGCTCACTTCAAAGGCATCCCTTGGCAAACCACCTCTCTCCCACTTTGCCACCACTCCACCACCATTACAACACCCACATCCACCACCATCATCCACCTTAGAGTGTGTGTAGTAGTCTCGGGATCCAAGATTGATAGTAAGAGTTCTTGTCAATCAAAGGTCATGTTTGGCTAAGTATCTTACATCACTTGGTGAATACAAGCATTTAATGTATTACTTTTGATTTTTAATCTTTTCGCACTTTTTATTTGGTTTTGTATTAATGACTTTAATAGCTAGTTTCTTATGTTGAAGGTGAAACTTCTTTATCATTTGTCTGTGGTGTCTTGGCATTACTTTACTGTCTATATAAAGTAAAAGATTTACACCATTCATATCTCTATGGTCTATATAGAGATATGTTGGCTACCTGGTTGGGGGTTAAGGGAATGGTTTGGTAAGGTTCTTGCCTTGTTCAGTGTATAGATCCTGCAAGGACCTGGGTCAAGCTTACTAGGACCTCCTTCAATACCCACTGGTATTGGATGGCGGGGGTGCGAATGGCTTGATCCCCTCATATGTAAACTACTATTAATACATTAAACCGGCTACTTGGGATTGTATCCCTGCTGACTCAACCCACTTAGCCGAGGGTAACGTCATCTTCAAAAGAGGGCCCTACCACTTTTCGCATTAATAACTTAATTAATTATCTTTCAATATTCCGACCCTTTAGGATTGTATCCTTGCTCTCAAACCACTGGGTTGAGGGTAACGTCACCTTCAAAAGAGGGGCCTACTACTATAACTAAGATAATCTCTTAAAAAGTGCAAAAGTGCGGAAATCATCAAATGATACATTAAAAGCGAGTCGGATCCAAGTGATTCATCTTGTCTATCTGTTTTTATTTTATTTTTATTTCTGCATTTTTTAGTTTTATTTTTCATGTTTAAACCTTTTCTCAAAAAATTTAGATTGATTAGACGTTGAGGATAAACCGTTACTAAAAGCTCTTGTGTCATTGGACGACCTCGGTATCTTACCAACGCTATACTACGCTCACGATTGGTGCACTTGCCCATGTGTGTGTTTAGTGTTAGTAGAATATCGTGTTTTATAAATTTAAAACTTGACTAATGCGTAAAATGAGCTTAAAATATCAATAAAATCATAACACACCTAACGCACACCACAACGCTATAAAATATAAAAATAAAAATAAAACTAACCTTCTCGGTCTCGGTTGATGGCCGGGTTATTGTTTCGTGGTTGTGACGAAACCTCCTCCTCCTCTTCTTCTAGAATAGGTTGTGTCGCGGCTACCACCGTGTTTATAAAATATTTTACGGCTTCTCTGGTATCCGTCTAACCCGACGAAGAGGAAGATGACATTGTCTATTTTTTAGAGAATATTATTTTGTAAAGGGGGTTGTTTGGAGAGTCTGGGTGAATTTTTGTATAAAAATGGTTAAATGAATCGGTATTTATAGGGTTTAAAATAATTAAAAAATTATTTTTTTTTAAAACTAGCCGTTAGTCAACGGCATTAATTAAGGGGGGCCACATTTTTGCCTCGTTTCCAACGGCTTGGAGAAGCCCGGAGTGCCGCGACGAGCCCGGGGGGGGGGGGGGTGCGACGTGGGGGACAAACCAGGACGGGGACGACCCCCATACCCCATGGTCTAAGGCCATGGGGTATGGGGCTTGGGTTGAGGCGTGGGTTGGGGGAAAACGCCCAAGCCACCACCCCGGGTGGGCTTGGGTTGGGGCGTGGCCCTTGGGGCTTGGGTTTCAAGCCGGGCGTGGGGCGGGGGAGCAAGCTGACATGGCGGGTTTGTGAATGGCCCATTCAAACTAGCTGTTGGCTAGCCGTTGGGGGCTATTTTAAAAAAAAAAATTTGTTTTTTCCTTTATAAATACTTACCACATTTAACATTTTTCTCACACAATATCAAACACATAAAACACAATCTTGTCATGAGTTCTTCAAGTTATAGTGAATCGTCATCATCATCTGACGATGGTGCGGAAATATTTCTACAAACGATCGCGGCGGTTGCGTCCCAAGATCTTTGGATATGGCATGCGTTCTTCGGTATGCCAGGTTCACATAATGATATTACCATCATAAACCATTCGCCTCTTTTCAATGATCGGGTAAATGGTATAGGACCCAAAGGAACTTTCTTTGTAAACGGGGTTGAGTACGTGTACGGGTACTACCTAGTTGATGGGATTTACCCAGAGTGGGGGGTTTTCGTAAAATCGTTCACAAGACACGGTACCGCAAATCCAAAGAGATTAAAGTTTAACAGGGTCCAGATGGCTGCACGTAAAGATGTCGAGCGAGCATTCGGTGTTTTGAAGAAAAGGTGGCGAATATTGGCAATGCCTTGTCGACTATGGGACAAGGATCAGATTGGAAACATGATTTTGGAGGATGAAGGTAGAGCGGTCGTAACCTACTATGATGATGATGACCCCCAACCAGGTAACGTAACAGACGAAGATAAAGCGGCAAATGAATTTTTTATAAAGTCAAGGGATATACATCACAACCTTCGATCTGATTTGGTGGAACATGTTTCAACGATTCCTGGGTTCGAAACCGACGAAGACGACGAAGAATGATAGTTTTTTATTTTGATAATTATTTTGTATGTTTATTTTAATAATTATGTTGTATGTTTATGTAGTTTTTGGTTATAAATATATATATATATATATATATATATATTAAAAAAAAGCTGATGTGGCTTGGCCACGCCAGCCAAACCACGCCCACCATACCCCCTTCAAAGTGGGTTGAAAACTTAAGTTTTGAAATTCCACGTGTCAACCAATGCCCCAACCCAAGCCCATACCCCACGGTCTAAGCTTATATCTTTTCTTAAACATTTATTGCTTTGACATTTTTAAAACTTAGTTTTGACAGTTATATGTTTCTAAACTTGTTTCATTTAAAATAAGTGTTTATATATTTTTGAAATCTAGGTTATTATAATTTTGAGTCTTATAATGTTGTTTAAAAAGTTAGAAATGTTATTGAGTTTTAAGTTTTAATAACCGTACGTTTTTAATATTTTTAAAAGTTGAGTTTTAACTATATTAATTTGCAATTCCTAACTATTTGTAAAACGTTAATAGAATGAACGAGGTAATGGAATAGACAAGTGAATTCAATAGATCATTACCATTTCAGGTTTTGTTTGGTTACCATGTGAGAATAAAATGAATTATTATTGTATATTGTTTGGTAGGCAAAAAAAAAAAAAAAAAAAACACGAAGGAATAAAATTAGCGGTGAGTGGTGGTGGTCGGTTGTAGTGATTGTGGGTGGTTGTAGGTGGCGGCGGCGAAGGCGGGTGGTGGTGACGTGACCACAAGGGGGGGGGGGGGTGCGTGGCGGCAGAGGTAGCGGTGGGCGGCGTCGGAGGCGGCGGTTGGTTGTGGCGGTGGTAGTGGTAGGTGACGGCGATGAGTGGCGTTAGCGGCGGCGGTGGTGGTTGGGGTGGCGGCGGAGGCGGTGACGGGTTGCGGGTGGAGGCGACGATGGCGTCGGTGGTGGGTGGTGGCGAAGATGGTGGTTTGTGGTGTTAGTGATGAATGGTGCAAGAGGGGATGGAATGAAAAAAAAACATGGGGGTGGATGAAGTGATTTTGAGTGAATGGAATGTCTTATGGAATGGGTGATTCCATTCCATTGACTAACCAAACACCATTTTCTTCATTCCCTCGTAATGATGCTTTCCATTTCGCCTCTCATTCCTGCATACCAAACACTACCTAAGTATTAAAGTATTTCATTGAAATTAGAGTAGATTGTTTTTTGAGTCCATGTGTTTTAGTGGTTATAACCACCTAAGTTCAAAAAAAAAAAAAAAAAAAAAATTAACGCCCTGATTACTTGGTAAATCTATAATCGTTTGAGTCAAATTTTTTAACTCTGTTAGAATTACCTGTTAACTCTTATCAAAAAACCTAATTACATCTGGCAACAACAACACTATTGTTCTATTTTATGTGGATTATTAAAGCTTGCAAAATGTACTTCATTTGCTAAGCAAAAGAAAAAAAAGAAGTATTCTTATTCTTCTAGTGCCATCAATGAATCTGCACCCATATTTGGTGTAACTCCCTTAAAATTTGTATTTTGATTATTAGTTATGTGCTTAAGGTTTAGTTTGGCCATTTAGACTCCAAAGTTTAGCAACATAGGGTTAAAATCACTAGAATTGAGAAATACAAAAACGTATTAGGCTTTCGAAAAGGGCCCCAAGATTTCAATTCGCTTAGGACCTTTAAAAAGGTTGGAACGTCTCCGGTAAACGATTAATAATATAGGTGGCAATGGTAAATTCATCAACCCAATAAGAAGTGACCGGACATGAGTGTGAAATAGCATAGGTAGACCCATTTCTACAATATGACGATGTTTCCTCTTGGCAGGACCATTTTAAGGAACGGTGTAAAGACAAGATAGACGATGAAAAATACCATTGTCATCGAAAATTTTACGAACATGTCCATTTACAAATTCCGTCCCATTGTCACTTTGGAATACTTTAACTTTCCTTGAAAATTGTGTTTAAACAAGACCCAAGAAAGTGGATAATATAGAGTAAAAACCATTTTTTTTGTTTTAAGAGGATAAAGCCATGAAAACCGCGAATGATCCTCAACAAACAAAACATAGTATTTATATCCATCACTACTTATAACGGGCGAAAGACCCCACAAATCACAATGAATAAAATGGGTTTGAGGCATCTTTTAAATTTAAATCAAAGAGAAATTTATTAGCATTTGCAAGTTGGTATGGAAAACTAGCATTAGGTTTAGGCAAAATAGAAGTAGAGAACCAGCAACCAAGTTTTTTTTTTTTTTTTTTTTCTAATAGAAATAGTATCAAATGCAACATGACCTAAACGATTATGATAATTCCAGTGAAGCTTTATTGGAAGAAATTGAGGTAACATGAGCGAGATTTACATCCCGTAGCACATAAAGATCGTTTTCAACCCGACCTAGAGCTAGAGGTTGGCTTGTTTTCCGGTCCTGAATAGTAAACAAAGGTTGGGAGAACAAGACACCAATGGGATAATCGTTGGTTAATTGACTTATGGATACGAGATTTTTGGTCAAATTAGGAATAGCCATGACATCTTTTGAAGATAAGTGTTTGTTTAACGAATTTTTAGCCGTATGAGAAATAGGTAAGGAAATTCCATTACCAATGGCGACTTTGGAATTACCCGTATATGGAGCAGTTGTGTGAAGGTGATTGCTGGAGTTCGCCATGTGAGTAGTGGCCATGGAGTCGACTATCCAATCTGGGGCATCCGTGGTGACGTGGCACTAAGCTTGAATAGCTAGAGGACAATCATGGGCATTTGTTTGCATAATGCCCATCAACTCTACGTAACAGACAATGGGGCGGTTTGAGTGGTCCACAAGAGAAGGAAAGCGATTTGCCTTTATCCGACTAAGTTTCGGAGCCACGAAACGTGTCTAGTTGGTCGTGAAGGCAACATGAGGAGGTGTGGGTGGATGAAAGGTATGCAAAAATTGTTCATGACTCTCTACCATTGTAACGCCTTGCTTTTTGGAACTTTCCTTATTTAGAAAGTTCATTTGTATTTCTATTTATGGAAACTCTTATTTTCTTGTAATCATATTTCATTTCCAATCATTGTAATCCGAGGCTTTGATCGTAATAAAACTTGATCATTTTACATAAATTATACATTGATTATATATGCTTGTCATACATTCGTCTTATATGCGTACAAACTCAATATATTCGTCTCTCACATAAACTTATACTTGTTTTACATACAATCAGTTGTAAATACGTGTTTGGATACTCTTCATAGGTGCAAATACTTATACATGCATTCACGATACTCAATTTATGGTTTGGTATAGTTTATATACTTAGAAACATGCTAGAAATAGAAGTTGTGGCTTAAAATGGTATTAACATCAAACTTTAGGGGCTAATATGTAAAAATTACAAAAATCTGGAACGGGCATGCGCCGCGCCACCCCCTCCTCCGCGTACCGCCAGGGGTACCAATCCGAAGCTAGACGTTTCCTGCACGTGGGTTGGCATCTTTTCTCACACTTTTTCACACCCAATCACCTCTAACCTTCATTAAACATCTAAACCTAACTCACCACTATATAAACAAGCTTCCTAACACTAATTTTCACTTTCCAAACACATCTAAACTCTCAAAACACTCCCAAATCTGCTAGAAAATCAAGAACAAGGCAGAATCTTTCAAGTGCTAAAAGTGAGTTCAAACTCACATTTCTTCATCTTTTCTCCTTCATTCATTCTTCTACAAAGCTGGGAACATCTCTAGGAGTGTTTCCACAGGTTTACCATGGTAAACCAAGGTGGAACATCACCATTTTGAGGTCCAAACTTTATGTTTTGGAAGAATATATGGAAAACTTTTATGAAACTTAAGGGTCTGTTTGGTTGACAGGAATCCATAGGATTTCAAGGGAATTGGAATTTGAATTCCATTCTTTGTGTGTTTGGTTGGACAAATTAGTTGAAGGGAATTGGATTTCAATTCCAAAAAAATCCCTTATTTAATGGAATTCAGATTCCTTCTAAATTTCAAAGGAAAGTTAAAAAAACCATGGGAATGTTTCCAAAGTTACGGAAATAACCCATTGCCTCTTTCATTTTCGTCTAAAAACCAAAAAATAATAAAAAAAATCAAAAAAATTCTAAAAAATCCAAAAAAATCAAAAAATAATAAAAAATCCAAAAAATTTCTAAAAAATCAAAAATTTCTAAAAAATCAAAAAAAATAATAAAAAATAGAAAAAATTCTAAAAAATAGTAAAAAATCCAAAATATTCTAAAAAATAAAAAAAAATCTAAAAAATCAAATAAATAATAAAAAATCAAATAAATTCTAAAAAATTAAAAAACTCTAAAAAATCAAAAAAATAATAAAAAATCGAAAAAATCCAAAAAAACCAAAAAATTCAGAAAAATCAAAAAAATTCTAAAAATAAAAATCCAAAAAAATCTAAAAAATAATAAAAAATCTAAAACAACAAAAAAAAATTCTAAAAAACCAAAAAAATTATAAAATAAAAAAAATCTAAAAAAAAATCCAAAAAATTCGAAAAAATCCAAAAAAATAAAAAAAATAATAATAAATCTGAAAAATTATAAAAATAAAAAATTTCTAAAAATAAAAAAAGTAATAAAAATCCAAAATATTCTAAAAAATCAAAAAAAATAATAAAAAATCAAAAAAATAAAAAATCCAAAAAATTCTAAAAAATCCAAAAAATAAAAAAAATCCAAAAAAAATCTATAAAAATAATAAAAAATCCAAAAAATTCTAAAAAAACAAAAAAAATCCAAAAAATTCTAAAAAATCAAAAAATTATAAAAAAATCCAAAAAAATTCTAAAAAAGCAAAAAA
The DNA here is from genome assembly GCA_030545235.1 of Helianthus tuberosus. Lineage (NCBI taxonomy): Eukaryota > Viridiplantae > Streptophyta > Magnoliopsida > Asterales > Asteraceae > Helianthus > Helianthus tuberosus. The sequence goes on along the minus strand of CM060354.1, from coordinate 100,053,364 downwards.
ATTAAAAAAATATAAAAAACCAAAAAAATAATAAAAAATCCAAAAAATCCAAAAAAAATCAAAAAATTAAAAAATAAAAAAAATATTTTTTTAATTTTTTGGATTTTTTATTATTTTTTAGATTTTTTTTGAATTTTTAGGATTTTTATTATTTTTTAGATTTTTTTTACTTTTTGAATATTTTTTTATTTTTAGAATTTTTTAAACTTTTTATTATATTTTAGATTTTTTTTTAATATTTTGGATTTTTTGGATTTTTTATTATTTTTTTAGAATCTTTTTTGATTTTTTAGAATTTTTTTGAACTTTTTATTATTTTTTAGAATTTTTTTGATTTTTTAGAATTTTCTGGATTTTTTATTAATTTTAAGATATTTTTGAATTTTTAGGATTTTTTATTATTTTTAAGATATTTTTTGATTTTTTAGAATTTTTTTTGATTTTTTAGAATTTTTTTGAACTTTTTATTATTTTTTAGAATTTTTTTTATTTTTTGATTTTTCAGAATTTTTTGGATTTTTTATTATTTTTTATATTTTTTTTTTAATTTTTAGGATTTTTTATTATTTTTAGATTTTTTAGAATTTTTTTTGATTTTTTATAATTTTTTGAACTTTTTATTATTTTTTAGGATTTTTTGATTTTTTAAAAGTTTTTTGATTTTTTTTTATTTTTTACATTTTTTTTTAATATTTTGGGTTTTTTATTATTTTTTACATTTTTTTTTGAAATTTTTTTTATTTTTTATAATTTTTTTGAACTTTTTATTTTTTTTTAGATTTTTTTTTATTTTTTAATTTTTTTTGATACTTTTGAATTTTTTAGACTTTTTTTGAATTTTTATAATTTTTTATGATTTTTAGAAATTTTTTGAATTTTTATAATTTTTTAGAATTTTTATCTAAGATAGTTGTTTTTAAAGCTTTTGCCAATTGTTTATAACTAGGGGTAATTTTGTCTTTTTAGTTATTTTTAAATTATAATTCCATTAAGATATTTATCAACCAAACACATCTATGGATTTCAAAGGAATCCATTAAATTCCAATTCCCATAGGGATTCAATTCCAATTCCTACACATTCCGCGAACCAAACGCCCCTAAGTTTTTGAATCTCACGCCTAACATCTTCCTAAACACATCTATGGTTTTGTGACTTGGTAGAGCTTGATTCTTACAATTTTAGAGATGTAAACACCCTCTAAACTTTCTGTTTTGATTGGGTTTAAGACAACCCAAAAGTGTTGAAGTCATCCAAGTCTACCATAGTTCATATGGCAAGACTTGTGTTTGATGCAAGTGTGAACCTTGGAAGCTTTGGCTATCCTAACTTGTTCCACACCTCACTTGATGTTTTATTTTGCTATTCCAAGTAGCTTACTAGTCCGAAAGTAACATAACCCCGTCTAGCCTCCAACACTTAGTTCATTCTTTCCGTGTTGAGACGGCACACCCGGGTTAATCTTACTTGGCTACTTGAAGACATATTAGTTAGTTGTATATTTCCTTTTCATTCATGACCATCCGAATCATCCTTGTGATGATTTGTGCATTGGTGAATTCATACAATGAGGTTTACCTCCATGCTTGACTTATACGACAATCTATGATACTCTTGATGGACTTAGCTTAGGATTACTATATATATATATATATATATATATATATATACAAACATGGCCGAACTCTCGATGAAAATTGGTTTATGATTGTGTCATGAACTTAGGCTACTTTATCTATGGTTCTAAGTCTCTCGTTATTGATTCTAATGGGCAAACTAGGACCCATAAAATCGCATAAAATTTAGTGTCAAAACGAGTACATAACAAGACATACTTTTATGCATATATACTTTTTGTACTTTAAATTCCAATCCAAATCCTCCGTTAACATTCCGATTACTCACACACCTTCGTTTACCCCATGTAGGGTGATGATGTATTGTAAAATACATCTATTATTCATGTTTAGTTTGTGCGTTTTTAGTTAGATTTAGTTAAAGAAGTCATATTTTAGTTAGATTTAGTTAAAGAAGTCATATTTAGTTAGTTTGCGTGTTTTTGCTATTTTTAGGTATTTTTGGTTGTGTTCACATTGGTTCTCGCGGTTCTCGCAATAAAGGGTGGTTCCTAACGGATCCTTCTCCTATATATATATATATATATATAGTTTTTATATTTTTGGGTGTTACATAAAATCAACCATTTTTAGTACTAATGTTGGAAAAAATGCGTTTCTTTGTATACTTTTGATTTTTAGGATTAAAAGAGCTTAAATGTACAAAAGGAAAAAATAAAGACAAAAACCAACATAAATATAAAAGAAGGGAAGTTGATACGTCATACCGACCATCCGAGCTTCACCCCAAGACCAAAAACAATGAATCAGAAGACGAGCACGGGGCCGTGCCCCACTAAAGATTCCAGAAAGAAAAAGACAAACAAAATCAGACAAGAGACACCGGGCCGCGTTCAATGGACATGAGCCGTGGTCAACTCCCAGATTTGCAAATCTTGGATAGTATATTAAGTACAATGGCCGCAGCGCCGTTCCGTTGACACACGGGGCCGTGCAAGCATCCGGACTGACACATCTCATTAAATGAAGACATAGAAGAAGGAGGCACGGGTCCGTGTAAAGCTTTTGTTTCCAACTATAAATAGGGGTGCTTGGTTCAATTGCAATCCATCCCTTGGCAAACCACTTCTCTCACACTTGCCATCACTCCACAACCATAATACCACCATCATCCACCACAACCGTTAGAGTTTAGAGTGCGTAGTAGTCTCGAGATCCATGATCGATCGTAAGAGCCTGTGTCAAACTATGACCATGCTTGGCTAATCTCTTACATCACTTGATGAAGACAAAATCTTTTGTGTATTACTTTTGATTTCCAATCTTTGGTTAGCTTTTTAATTGAGTTTGTATTAATGACTTTAATAACTAGTTTTTTATATTGAAAGCGAACTTTATTCTCTCATTTATTCATGTTTTGTTGATTCTCTCATTCGTATTTTTATGGTCTATATAAAGCACGTTAACTATCTGGAAGGGGGTTAGAAGGGTGGTTTGGGTAAAGTTCTTGACTCGTTTAGTGTATAGATCCTTCGAGGACCTGATTCAAGCTTATTAGGACTTCCTTTAAGGCAGATAGCATCAAATCGGGGGAAGTAAGAACGGCTTGAATCCCATATAAATAAACTACTATTAAAACTTTAAATCGGCCTTGCTGAACTGTATCTCTGCTGACTTAGACTAATATGGCCGAGTGTAACACCCGTTCTTATAAATCAAGGTTTAGCGTATTATTTACGAAAACAATCATGTAATTAAGATTACATATCCATCGGAAAAACGGGTTTACTAAAACCTTTTTACAATTTAAAAGTTTAGAACATAATGTAATTAAGTTCGTCACTTAAAAGAAACAATGAAACGACATTCGTCATTTAACATAATAACGATACATAGTGCGGAAGCTTATTTCGTGATCGTATTCGGTTCTTGCTCGTCGCTTGATCTTCATCCGGGCACTCATGGCAATCACCTATGATCAAAACCAACTTAAAAGTTAGTTTTGATAGTCAAATATGAAGTTCAAACAAGTACAGGGGTTAAATATGAAGTTCTAACAAGTACGGGGGTTAATTGTGACAAAAAATAACATTTTTCCGGGTTTGGGGGCGTCGCGTGACGCCAAGGGGCGTCGCGTGACGCTAGGCCCCCTTTTAGACAGAATGTTGCTGCATATTCCCTGCACGATTTGATTTCACGGAAACGGCCATAACTTCTTCGTTATTGATCCGTTTTACCCGATTCTTTTTCCTACGCGTCCGTAATTTAATTCTCCATCTTATGGAGTTAAAATCCAACAACCTTCATAATAAAAATTTCAGACTTTTAAGTCTTCGGCTTATCGCCCTTTTACCAAATTTTGACCCGTTTATGCATTTTATCAAACGAACATATTTGTTTGATTCCTACATCACCTACACTTCTCAAATTGTTATTAACTACCATTTTAGGTTCTAATCACAAGTTTATTTCACAATTTAAACCCGTTTATGCTCGTATGCTTATTTTGACCCGTTAAGGGTATTTAAGCACTTTAAAGCTTGACATCGCTTTCATTCCTTTCTAGCATCTTATTCCTACATTACTTATCAAGTAATATTCAACTACAACTCTTTGTGTGTTGGATTTCAATGTGTATATCTATATGTTCCGAGTTTTACCCTTCGGATTGTTATTTTACGGTAAGACTCAAATAGAGCTATTTGGCTAACGTATTACATCTATCAACATCTACACTTATTCTAAGCTTTAGTTTAATCATAAGACTCGTTTCCAAACAACCTCTAAGGGTTGTTTGTCCGATTTAGCCTACAAGGGCGTTTTGGTCGATTTTGGTCCTTCTTTTACAATGAAGGACTCTCACCAATTATTCGACCAAGATATCACTTTTAACTACAACATAAATATGCGTACCTGGCTCGGATCAACAAATAGACCCGATTTATACCTCGCTTTTATTATCACATTTTCTATGGCGACGGAAGTATCCGAATCGCTAATCGGTCCTGTTAGCATAAGACTTGGCAACCATATTAGTCGATATTGTCAAATGGTGTTATCACACCATTTGACCCATTTGGCCTATAAGACTAGGCATTTTCATAAGTAGCAAAACATGGTTATTAATTGCCAATTTGTTCATTCGACCCATTTCGGATTTTTGCTACTAGACCCCTTTTTCTCTTAAACTCCTTTCTTATGTTTTTACCCATTCGGCTTACGCCACAGGTGCCCCTTTTGAACTCTAATTTACTTTAGCCAATACTTGACTAAATTTTCATTTTTACTCATTTTCTCGTTATTAGTTTTCGTTAAAATAATCTTAACGAAAACTTCTTAGTTATTAGTCATTACATGACTAAATTACCGTTTCGCCTCTTTTCACCATAATACATGGTTTTTATCATTTTTGTTTGTTCCGACTCATGTTAATAACGTCGGAACCCTTAATTCGGATATTACACTAATCGCATTAGTAATTTACAAAATGATGCATATTCTACAAAAAGGATGTAAGCGTCGCTTACCTTGCATCCGGTTATGCTCTTTTTCCTTCATTCTTGATTTGTTTGACCCGCTTTCACTCCAAGCTTCACCTAGCTTGTTTAAGCGCCTACTATCATCCATCATTCACAAGGTTGTTAGATTAGTCATTCTAAATCATGACTTTCACACCTTATGAATCTTTGACTACTTTCTTATTGAACTAAATCATGAATCATGAGTTTAATTCTTATGTCACGACCCACTTCAAATCAAGTATGAACTCTTAACAATTTCCCCTTTTTTGTTCAAGTAGTTCATTTATACAAGTTAGTATGGTGTTTATAAACACCAATACAACATCAATTTCATTTAATCATCTAAAACCCATTTTTTTCCATCTTTTTATACTAAACCCAATTTATGGTAATTATGATTCATGTACCCAAACACCTAAATTGTTCAAGTACTAAATCTTTACTATCTAATATGATGATTATAATCACAAATTAGACACTAACATCATCATATTATAAAAACCCATTTCAAGACATGTATGTTTAACACTCAACTTGCTAATTGTTCAAGTATCTTGTTCCTACTAGCAACTATGATGATTATAAACATGTATACATCATCATCTTTACTACATAATCAAAACCCACTTGACATATGAGTGTATGATCATGAATTCACCACCATGAACATCAATTCAACAAATACATGACTAGGGTTTACTCCTAGACATAGTTTCATCCCTAATTTCATCCAAACAACAAACATGCAAGTTCAGATTCGAATTTTCTAGGTTTGCACAGAATTTCAACTAGAGATTTCTTAAGAAATTTACATACCTCGTGACTCCTTTTTCAATGGAGGTCACTAATTCATACTCGGATTTTGATTTGGACTTGATTTGCCCCGTCAATTTGATGAAATTGTGTTGATTAGGGTTTGAACCCTTCTTTGTGCTCCTGATGATCGATCCACACACACAAGGTGTGTGTGGTGTGTGTTTTTTTTTATTAATAGAACTTGTCACCTTTTTAACGATTTTGGTCCCTCAAGTTTTGTTAACTAGTAAGTAGGCTACAACCTACTTATTTTCAACAATACTTTGTTTTGTTAACTAGGTTAAACTTTGCTAGTTTAACTTAGTGAGTTCGGGTAGTCATAACCCGTTTTATTTTAAGTCCCGTTAGCTCGGGCCTTCTTTATACTTTGTTTTTCCTCAAAAGCTTTTATTCACTTTTTATTTAATATTAGGATTAATTATTTAAATCCCAATATTTACCGGGTAATTTTGCCACTAACGGTATTTTCCCCGTCTTTAGTATTAACGGGGTTTAATTACCAAACCTGTTTTCGGGGTGTTACAAGTCTACCTCCCTTAAAGAGGTTTCGTCCTCGAAACCTTTTCTTACGTAATTCATTGAGTTTAAACTCAATGTATTCGATCCGAGAAATATTTTAAACATTTCTCATACTTTTTAACCATTCGTTAGTATTACCTGAAAAGTGCGGTAACATCTCTTTTGGTTACTAATGTCTACATGTCTCATGTGACATAGTGTAACTTCGAAATAACACAATCTCGTTCTTTCCACTAGTTTAGTTAACTTAACGATATTCATCGCTTTCATATACTATCGAATCTCCTTATGAATCCGTTACTTTGACCCGTTTAAAGGTCTTTAGTGAAATCTTTCACTTTTAGCAACAATTTCTTTTGTTTTCAAATTCATTTATTCGGTTTAGTTATACCGAATCTACCGTTTACAAGCAACCAACTTACTTAAGTGACCTCGACCGGTCTCACTAGCTAGACTTATTAGTCCAGTTGCTTTTTTTTTTTTACCGCTCGCTTGGTTATAATGTGATTTTACTTCACATTACTTTTCCCAACCGTGATCATGTCACATTCTGTTTAGTTTGTATCAACCTTTCATCATTTTTTTTTGAAAATATCACTTTTCGAATATATCATCTTGCGCCTATCAGTGTCAAGACTTGTATCGTTCATGCTTACTATTTAAATTCCTATCAGAATTTATGTTTGTAAAAACGTTATTTCTTACTAAAACCGAAGTTTTAGTTTTAGGATCTTTTCTTTAACTAGTGTCAATCATCCATACCGGGATATTGACAGTCCGTAATTTAATCCTTTACAGTCTTAGTTTTATGCGGGGATTCTTAACTGATTTCCTCGCTTTATTCAATCTAACCCGTAGGTTTTATCACTTAGCCTTATGGGCTATTTTTGACTAGACATTCACCTCTTTAGGGCGAAGTCCTTATAACTTCTTTCTAATCATGACCCGTGGGTCGTTTTAGTCCATAGATCTCTCATTTGTTTATAACCCTAAAGGTTATGTTGATCCCGTAGATCACTCTTTTTACTCGTGTCTTATTAAAATATATATTTGGTGTCAAAGCACTCTTTTTACGTTTGATAATCATTTGTCTCAAGCTTACCGTTATCCTGCTTGCGCTTACTTATGCCTTCAAGCATTATACTTTATTCAACCCGTTCAATCTCAAAATAGTTGAATATAATTATCAAAATTTCTGTTTACGAAATTTTATGGTCTTTTAGTCATAACTCATAATCCGAGTCTTTTGACTTTAAATTCGTGTTCTCGTTTCTCGGTTTACGCATGCGTTTAAATTCTTACCCATCAACCGGGTACTTTACTGAAGTCATTATTAGTGCAAGTATTCCGGTATACATCAAGTTTTCGTTTTAGTTTGTTTGGTTGTCTTAGCGGAAGCCCTCGCTTTTATTCAACCAAACTTTTATTCTTTATTTGACCATCCTTGACAGTCTTTTAAACTATGAATGATGATTATCATCATCATCATTTCTTTACTACGACCAAAGTCAACGATTTTGATCGTTTTTCTCGTGTGGGCAATACCTTTGTTTCTATGACCCCGCGGGTCATTTATACTTTGGTTTTACAATGCCCTTTTTGTCTACCATGGTTTTTGATCATTTTTCCCATGTGGGCAATACCTTTGTTTCTATTACCCCGCCGGTCATTTATACTTTGGTTTTACAATGCCCTTTTTGTCTACCATGGTTGTTTCGTCAAAAATGACTTATGTCACGAATTTCCTTGGGTCTTTTATTTCTATGTGCGCCATACATCGTTTTTATGGTTCCCGCGAAAACCATTTATACGAGTATGCCCATAAGATTTCTTGACCCTAAGGATCCTTTAAAGTTCATTCATCTTGACCTTACTACATCGGACATAACTGCACTCATTATAAGAAGCTCATGCTATCATGTGTTCACTACTTACTTGGCCAGAGTAAGCGATCAACACGTGGTACGCGTGACCTTATTATAATTACCACATCACGTCCCATGTAAGTAACTCCTCAAATTATCTCCATGTTTATGGTTTCATTTGGTAAAACTTTATTTAATTGTTAGTTAACAATTATTAGTTTTAGTCGTTTATCCTTGAACATGTACAATGTCCCTTTTTATAAACATTTATTCACATTCATTGATGTGATCATTACTTTTCTCAATAGGATTTATATTGAGAATACTTACTTGGATGATCACTCTCGTCCAAGTTTCTATATAAACAAGTCTTGTTATTCATTTGTTATTCATCATTGTGAATAACACATTTCCTATTAAATTTTTCTTGGAAATCAGGTTTTCCAAGTTATATCATATGTGTATGCAACCGTTATTACTTACGTGTTTGTTGCATATAACGACTCGTGCGATTAAATTTAAAAGTGTGCACCTGGTAATGCTTGCCCTAACGGGCTTCTCTTGTCATTAGTCTTGTTCGCGACCGTTACGCGATTTTGGTCCTTGATGAGTATGCTCTTCCTGTCATACCTCGGACCGTTCCATCATCATATCCATAATTCGTTCAACTCCCGTCATCTTCAGACGCGAGTGTCCTTCAATTAAAACATTCACAAGAGTTAGTAATGTCAACTTCAATAATCGCCCGTATTATAATACAAGGCTTTTTCTACTATACGCGTCAACGCGCGTATTTTCGTCAACCATATCAATCATTTAAATTGGGGTAACATATACCACACGATAGCCCTATGTGTTGTTTACAACACTTTAGCATGCTAAGCTATTAACATACTTGTACTTACCGGATTTGCGATCAAGCCTCGAACCGAACACTTTACCCTTTAACATTGGGCTCTGATTACCAACTTGTAACACCCGTTCTTATAAATCAAGGTTTAGCGTATTATTTACGAAAACAATCATGTAATTAAGATTACATATCCATCGGAAAAACGGGTTTACTAAAACCTTTTTACAATTTAAAAGTTTAGAACATAATGTAATTAAGTTCGTCACTTAAAAGAAACAATGAAACGACATTCGTCATTTAACATAATAACGATACATAGTGCGGAAGCTTATTTCGTGATCGTATTCGGTTCTTGCTCGTCGCTTGATCTTCATCCGGGCACTCATGGCAATCACCTATGATCAAAACCAACTTAAAAGTTAGTTTTGATAGTCAAATATGAAGTTCAAACAAGTACAGGGGTTAAATATGAAGTTCTAACAAGTACGGGGGTTAATTGTGACAAAAAATAACATTTTTCCGGGTTTGGGGGCGTCGCGTGACGCCAAGGGGCGTCGCGTGACGCTAGGCCCCCTTTTAGACAGAATGTTGCTGCATATTCCCTGCACGATCTGATTTCACGGAAACGGCCATAACTTCTTCGTTATTGATCCGTTTTACCCGATTCTTTTTCCTACGCGTCCGTAATTTAATTCTCCATCTTATGGAGTTAAAATCCAACAACCTTCATAATAAAAATTTCAGACTTTTAAGTCTTCGGCTTATCGCCCTTTTACCAAATTTTGACCCGTTTATGCATTTTATCAAACGAACATATTTGTTTGATTCCTACATCACCTACACTTCTCAAATTGTTATTAACTACCATTTTAGGTTCTAATCACAAGTTTATTTCACAATTTAAACCCGTTTATGCTCGTATGCTTATTTTGACCCGTTAAGGGTATTTAAGCACTTTAAAGCTTGAAATCGCTTTCATTCCTTTCTAGCATCTTATTCCTACATTACTTATCAAGTAATATTCAACTACAACTCTTTGTGTGTTGGATTTCAATGTGTATATCTATATGTTCCGAGTTTTACCCTTCGGATTGTTATTTTACGGTAAGACTCAAATAGAGCTATTTGGCTAACGTATTACATCTATCAACATCTACACTTATTCTAAGCTTTAGTTTAATCATAAGACTCGTTTCCAAACAACCTCTAAGGGTTGTTTGTTCGATTTAGCCTACAAGGGCGTTTTGGTCGATTTTGGTCCTTCTTTTACAATGAAGGACTCTCACCAATTATTCGACCAAGATATCACTTTTAACTACAACATAAATATGCGTACCTGGCTCGGATCAACAAATAGACCCGATTTATACCTCGCTTTTATTATCACATTTTCTATGGCGACGGAAGTATCCGAATCGCTAATCGGTCCTGTTAGCATAAGACTTGGCAACCATATTAGTCGATATTGTCAAATGGTGTTATCACACCATTTGACCCATTTGGCCTATAAGACTAGGCATTTTCATAAGTAGCAAAACATGGTTATTAATTGCCAATTTGTTCATTCGACCCATTTCGGATTTTTGCTACTAGACCCCTTTTTCTCTTAAACTCCTTTCTTATGTTTTTACCCATTCGGCTTACGCCACAGGTGCCCCTTTTGAACTCTAATTTACTTTAGCCAATACTTGACTAAATTTTCATTTTTACTCATTTTCTCGTTATTAGTTTTCGTTAAAATAATCTTAACGAAAACTTCTTAGTTATTAGTCATTACATGACTAAATTACCGTTTCGCCTCTTTTCACCATAATACATGGTTTTTATCATTTTTGTTTGTTCCGACTCATGTTAATAACGTCGGAACCCTTAATTCGGATATTACACTAATCGCATTAGTAATTTACAAAATGATGCATATTCTACAAAAAGGATGTAAGCGTCGCTTACCTTGCATCCGGTTATGCTCTTTTTCCTTCATTCTTGATTTGTTTGACCCGCTTTCACTCCAAGCTTCACCTAGCTTGTTTAAGCGCCTACTATCATCCATCATTCACAAGGTTGTTAGATTAGTCATTCTAAATCATGACTTTCACACCTTATGAATCTTTGACTACTTTCTTATTGAACTAAATCATGAATCATGAGTTTAATTCTTATGTCACGACCCACTTCAAATCAAGTATGAACTCTTAACAATTTCCCCTTTTTTGTTCAAGTAGTTCATTTATACAAGTTAGTATGGTGTTTATAAACACCAATACAACATCAATTTCATTTAATCATCTAAAACCCATTTTTTTCCATCTTTTTATACTAAACCCAATTTATGGTAATTATGATTCATGTACCCAAACACCTAAATTGTTCAAGTACTAAATCTTTACTATCTAATATGATGATTATAATCACAAATTAGACACTAACATCATCATATTATAAAAACCCATTTCAAGACATGTATGTTTAACACTCAACTTGCTAATTGTTCAAGTATCTTGTTCCTACTAGCAACTATGATGATTATAAACATGTATACATCATCATCTTTACTACATAATCAAAACCCACTTGACATATGAGTGTATGATCATGAATTCACCACCATGAACATCAATTCAACAAATACATGACTAGGGTTTACTCCTAGACATAGTTTCATCCCTAATTTCATCCAAACAACAAACATGCAAGTTCAGATTCGAATTTTCTAGGTTTGCACAGAATTTCAACTAGAGATTTCTTAAGAAATTTACATACCTCGTGACTCCTTTTTCAATGGAGGTCACTAATTCATACTCGGATTTTGATTTGGACTTGATTTGCCCCGTCAATTTGATGAAATTGTGTTGATTAGGGTTTGAACCCTTCTTTGTGCTCCTGATGATCGATCCACACACACAAGGTGTGTGTGGTGTGTGTTTTTTTTTATTAATAGAACTTGTTACCTTTTTAACGATTTTGGTCCCTCAAGTTTTGTTAACTAGTAAGTAGGCTACAACCTACTTATTTTCAACAATACTTTGTTTTGTTAACTAGGTTAAACTTTGCTAGTTTAACTTAGTGAGTTCGGGTAGTCATAACCCGTTTTATTTTAAGTCCCGTTAGCTCGGGCCTTCTTTATACTTTGTTTTTCCTCAAAAGCTTTTATTCACTTTTTATTTAATATTAGGATTAATTATTTAAATCCCAATATTTACCGGGTAATTTTGCCACTAACGGTATTTTCCCCGTCTTTAGTATTAACGGGGTTTAATTACCAAACCTGTTTTCGGGGTGTTACACCGTGGGTAGCGTTGTCTCCGAAAGAGGGACATGCCATATTTTGCATTAATAACTTAATTATTTTTCAATATTCCAGCCTCGCGAAACTGTATCCCTGCTGACTCGGACCAATATGGCTGATGGTAGTGTTGCCTCTAAAAGAGGGACATGTCACTATAATTAAGATAATTTCTTAAAAAATCCAAAGTGCGAAAATCATCAAAGGATACACAAAAGATGAGTCGGAACCAAGTGATTCTATCTTGTCTATTTGTTTCATTTATTTGTTTAGTTTCTTTCTTTATTTTACTTATTAAAAACATTTTCTCAAAATTTGGCTAGATTAGACGTTGATGATATTCCGGTATTAAAAGCTCTCGTGTCTTTGGACGACCTCGGTATCTTACCATCACTATGCTACGCCAACGATAGGTGCACTTGCCCTAACGTGTTATAGAGAGTGGTAGTGTTATATCGTGTTTTATAAATATAAAGTTTGATAAACGAGTAAAAAGTATTTAAAAATATATTAAAAATATACACACTCGCTCACGTCATACATTTACATATCTCCACATTTGTCAGAGAGATTTATTACTCACAAATACAAGGAATACCAATTATATGGTAATGAAAAACATATGACAAAGAATGATTTTTGGGATTGGTGAGTAATTAGTGGAACGATTGTTGTCTTTCACATACCTTTTGTTTGGAAACAAGATTTGTTATGGGTTTAGTCCTCTTCCGAGTTGCGTGACATTTGACAATTGCATAAGTGAGAGTTGGTTTGGGTTTTCATTACTTTAAGAAAATGAATATATAGAGAATATGGAGATCGATGAATTTTAGTTGTGGCAACATATGAATTTGTATGTTGACTTTAACGAAGTTTTGAAAAAAAAATATTTGGTATCTCCAATCGTTAGCGGATTTAATCCTCTCTCTCTCTCTATATATATATATTATCATAAGAGAAGCTAACGAATTTTATAACCGGTCCCCATCACCCATCCATCCACATGAGCCCTTGTGCATCCGCTTGAGCCCTCCAACGAGCCCTTTACAAGGACGGTGCCGCATGTGTAAGTGTAAGGGTGCCCCTTGGAGGCCCCAAGAAGGCCTTGAAACAAAGCAAACAAGACAAACGTTTCTCAAAAATCAATGCCAGTAATGGTATATGTCCCCCTTGAGATAACTTGGTGAGTTTGAGGTGAAAACCCTTTCAATCAAGGTAGAGATCACCATTAACATATATAGCCATTTTGTAACAAAGAATATCAAATATGAAGACAGAGAATTCATGTCATTCGTTGTTGCTTTCAAGTATAAAGTTTGAAAACATTTATTAAATGTGATATTTTGGAGATTAAATGATGAATTAGGGTTTAGACATTGCAATTATGTAGAAATCTTGACACATAATTATTGAGATATTTCTAGCCGTATACTTGAACTTGTAGCTAGAGTTTAAAAATCACGTGTCTTTTCTAAAGCACGCCGTGTTTCTAGTCTAACGTATAGTGGAAACAAAAAATATAAACAAAGAGTATTTTCAAAAATAATTATATCACCGAATGGTAAAAAACGTTATGTGAGGATCCTTTTAATAGAAATTCTAAATTTGACCGGCATTGGTCATACCAAATTTAATGACAAACAAATACATAAATTATAGCAATTTGTTATTTACTCGTTTCACACTAAAAAAAAATAAGAATTTACTAAAAATGGGATTTTTTTTTATTATTTTAAACGGGGAACTTCATGTATAAGGTTACCACACTCTCCAAAACGGAGAGTCCGTATTGTCCCACTCTGCCCAGACTATGTTGTCTCATCCGGGTCCACGTTGGCTTTAAAGTTTGACTTTTTGGGCGTCCCCACAGGAAACCAAACCGTCGGCTGCCACTTGACAGTCGTTGTGCCACCACAAGAGCAGAACTCTCTTGCGTAACACACGGTGGGACGAAACCCGGTTCGGCTCGGGAGTTGAACTGGCAATCTCACACAAGTATAGTCCAAATTCTTCTTTACCTATATATCCACCCCAATATGACAAAAATAATAATTGAACTTGAGTCTCTATTGAAAAAACTAGTAAGGGGATTGGGAAAAATGTTGAGTGACGAATTCAAGGTCTTAATTGATTGAATTTAGGTAAGATAAACTGGCTACTGCCGTTTGCCACATGGTCAGGGTAGTTGAGACTTTTCGGCCCGCATACTACTATTTTATGTTTGGCGTTAATTCTGTCATGTATCTAGCTCGCTAAATAGATGTCTTGGATCTGCTCAAAACTATTCGAAAGCGATTTCCCAAGTGGCTTAACTTAAAGAAAAAGAAAAGCACAGAACGTGCTGTTTTAGTTTGTGTCAGAAGCAAAGGCAGCTTCTTTGCAGGTATTTTACTAGTGTCCCATTATGACTGTTGCTACATGAATCATTCCCCTTGTCACAAACTCAAGGCCAAACCCTACCACCATAGCAACTCCTTTTTATATTCACACCACTAACATTGTTTTCAATACCATGTATTTGATACCCAAAAAAATACTACTCGAAAATGGCATAATCTTTCCATAAATAGCAACCACCGCCTCTTCATCTTCTCGTCACAATGGCTCCGCTCCAAACTTTCACTCTCTTTTCGCTTTACTTATCTCTCGTTTCCGCCATAGTGATCACCGCTAATGGCTCTTTCTCCCAGCACTTCGCCACAACAAAACTAACACCAAATGCCCAAAAAATGACTCGCCTTCATTTCTACTTCCATGACATTGTTAGTGGCAAACACCCAACTGCGATCGCAATAATCCGACCTAAAAGTGCATTTGGCATGACAGCGATCGTCGATGACCCTTTGACCCTAGACACCAAGCCCAGGTCGAAAGTCGTGGGGCGAGCTCAAGGACTATATGCTTTGGCTTCTAAACATAATAAGGCCTTACTTATGGCTATGAACTTTGCTTTTACTTATGGCAAGTACAATGGAAGTACGCTTAGTGTTTTGGGGAGGAACCCTGTGCTTGATGCAGTGAGGGAAATGCCTGTTATCGGAGGAAGTGGGGTGTTTAGGTTTGCTCGCGGCTATGCACTTGCCAATACGGTGAGATTTAATCTAAGAAACGGTGATGCAGTTGTTCGGTATAATGTAACTATTATGCATGGTTAATAAAGATGATCTGAAGTATCCTACATTGTGATGTGTGTGAGATTGTGAACCCTAAGACTGTGGGGTATGGTGGGGCTTGGGTTGGGCGTGGGTTGGGGCAATTGCTGACACCTGGATGTTAAATTCTCATAACCCAAACCCAAGTTTTAATGGGGTATGGTGGGGCTTGGGTTGGGCGTGGCTGGGCCGGCGGGGCCTAGCCACATCACCATTTTTTTTTAATATATATTTAAATTAATTAACTACATAAAAAAACATATTTTTTTTAAATACATAAACAAACATAATAATTATTAAAATAAAAAACAATCATTCTTCGTCGTCTTCGTCGGTTTCGAACCCAGGAATCGTTGAAACATGTTCCACCAAATCAGATCGAAGGTTGTGATGTATATCCCTTGACTTGATCCAAAATTCATTACCCGCTTTATATTGGTCTGTTACGTTACCTGGTTGGGAATCATCGTCATCATAGTGGGTAACGACCGCTCTACCTTCATCCTCCAAAATCATGTTGTGAAGAATGATACATGTGTACATCACGTTTCCAATCTGATCCTTGTCCAATAGTCGACAAGGCATTTGTAATATTCGCCACCTTTTCTTCAAAACACCGAATGCTCGCTCGACGTCTTTACGTGCAGCCATCTGTACCCTGTTAAACTTTAATCTCTTTGGATCTGTCGTACCGTGTTTTGTGAATGATTTTACAAAAACCCCCCACTCTGGGTAAATCCCATCAACTAGGTAGTACCCATACACGTACTCAACCCCGTTTACAAAGAAAGTTCCTTTGGGTCCTATACCATTTACTCGATCATTGAAAAGGGGCGAGTGGTTTATGATGGTAATATCATTATGTGAACCTGGCATACCGAAGAACGCATGCCATATCCAAAGATCTTGGGACGCAACTGCTTCAAGCATGATGGCTGGACTCCCGTGAAATCCACTCGTGTGAGCGCCTTGCCATTGGGTAGGACAAAGTTCCCAAGCCCATTTCATACAATCTAAACTACCTAGCATCCCGGGTAGCCCATGATAATCTGCGTGATGTTCCAATAATTGTTGCATGTCACTGAATGAGGGCTTTCTCAAATATCTTTTCCTATAGAGTTCTAGAATACACGAACAAAAGTTGTGAAGACTTTCTCTAGCTACACGTGCAGACATTTTTAAATAGTCATCCATAATGTCCGAACTATTGCCGTACGCTAACTGCCTAAGTGCGGCCGTGACCTTTTGCCACGTAGTAAATCCTAATTGCCCGGTTACATCGGGTTTTTGTTGAAAATAAACATACTTCTCCTCAAGATCTCTAGATATCCTTAAAAATAAGTTTCTACTCATACGAAAATGACGCCTAAACATTTTTTCATCATACTTAGGTTCAGCTGAGAAGTAATCGCTTACCAACAAATCGTTAGCGGTGACCCGTTCACGAGCGATGTACCTTCTTCTGCGTTTAGGTTGTTGACTCTCTTCCTCCTCCTCTTCGTTTTCAACGATAGCTTTCACCACCGTCGCGATCGTTTGTAGAAATATTTCCGCCCCATCGTCAGATGATGATGACGATTCAGTATAACTTGAAGAACTCATGGCGAGATTGTGTTTTATGTGTTTGATTTTGTGTGAGAAAAATGATAAATATTGTAAAGTATTTATAAAGGAAATTTTTTTTTTTTTTTAAAATAGACCAACGGCTAGCCCAACGGCTAGTTTGGTTTGGCCATTCACAACCCGCCATGTCAGCTTGGCCAGACCGCCCCACGCCCGGCTTGAAACCCATGCCCCAAGGGCCACGCCGAAACCCATGCCCACCCGGGGTGGTGGCTTGGGCGTTTTCCCCTACCCACGCCCAAACTCCCACCCCATACCCCGCAGTCTAAGTTAATGTGCATTGGCTATAAAGCATTATGTTTTTGAATTAATGAAATAATTATATTAGATCCCTTGTTTAGAGAGTGTGTAGTGGGGCACTATAACACCCCATTTTTCAATTTTCGCGCCTCATAACGCCCCGCACACCACGACGGGCAGCGTTATGGGGGATTTTTGGGGGGAGGCGCCATGCATATAGCGCCGTAATGGGGGTTGTTTTCAAAAATTTGACCAATCAAAATAAATCAAGGTTTTTATAATTAATTAATAAAATTGAAAATTAATAATTAGGTAATGATGGGTAGGGGCTTTATGACTATGAGCTCTAGTGAGATATAACGTCCCATAAAGCCCCCGTGTGACGTGGCATGACACGTGTCGCATAACGCCCCAAAAGGGGTTTTATGACTACGGATGGCCTTATATACCGGGTTATATCCAATAGATATCGGTGCTTTACCAACCTCAAATTGACACCACGATCTATCTTTTTTCACCTCACGCTTCACCACTTACATCACTCTCCCTCTCTTCACATCTTGTTCCTTTGTCCGATGGTTTTCTTAACAAGATCTAATGGCTAAGGTCTGTGGATACCATTAGTGTTGTACAAAAAAACTCGCGGCTTAGAGCTTGCTCAATACAGCTTGATTTGAAAGTGAGCCGAGACTCGATATGGCTTGGATACCTTTAACATATTTTTAAAAAGTTAGCCGAGACTCGATATGTTATAAAAAGCTTGCTCGATATGGCTTGATTTGAAAGTGAGCCGAGACTCGATATGGCTTGGATACCTTTAATATATTTTTAAAAAGTGAGCCGAGACTCGATATGTTATAGAAAGTGGTTATTATTTGCTAGGTGTGTAGTTGGATATCTAGCATTCACATTGAATTCTTTATTCATATCTATATAAATATATAATTACACTAAAAATCATTACTTTTTCACTCTACTTTTTAATTAAATAATATTTTTATATTTTTATCATTACATTTTCAATCTTTTCCACTCACAACCACTTTCAAAAATTTTAAACAAAATTATAAGGGGGTGAACACCGTTCCCATATATTTATAGATGAATAGTATTTTCTCACTCATTCACTCACAACCAATCTTATAGTATAGGTAACGCACCCATATAAATATAAGAAATTCACTGTGAATGCTTTGACGTATTTGGGGATTAATTAGTATGCTAATTAACTTATATTGTATTTTATTCTATTTCATTGAAATTTTAAACTTATTTTGTACTCCGGTGAATTTGATTTTGGCTGTTTGACCTTATTTTGGATATATATTTTTTAAACTATTGAACGATATTTTTAACTTACTAAATTTTGAAAGCTATGTATTTTTTTTTTAAATTCGAGCATAACCAAGCTGTGCCGAGCTAGCTCGTTTGAAAACCAAGCTAAGCTTGAGCTTAGATTTTCATCTCGGTTTCAATTCCGTGCTAAGCCGACTCGGTTTACAGTCGAGCTGAGCTCGAGCTTACCCCTTACTCGGCTCGTGAGTAGCCCTAGATACCATCAACCACCTCCCAAAACTCAAGTTTAACCACATTGTGAATATGCACGCCTTAACCTCCATTCAATCATTTTAAAACTAATGCAAGCGCTCTCAACACCAAACTTGAAGATTATAACAACCCTTACATTTTGTATCCATTTTTTTTTTAGTAAGAACCCGCAATATCATTCCACACGAAAAGGGCAATTACAAAGCAATGGCAGGTAGTCGGGCAACAAGTTGCGCCGCCACCCCCTTTTGAATAGAAAACCCAATTCTACTAAATACATAGTTTGAAACCCAATTCCATTTCGATTTCATAAACACGGTAAACAAAATAAATAGGTAAATTACACTTTTCGTCCTTTATGTTTGTATCGAATTGCAATAGGTGTCCTTTAACTTCAATAATTACAGTCACAATCCTTTATTTGTAAAACATATAACACTCTAAGTCCTTTGATCCTAACTTGGTTAAAATTTTCAGTTAAATATGGCATGTGCCTTGCACAAAGGGTAATTTGGTACTTTTACTCAATTATTAAAAATATATTTAACAAAATAACACAACAAGAATTTGAATAATTAAAAAACTAAACACTAAAATTTCATAACGATAAGTAAATCTCATATCACAGCAACAATTAACAAATCCTATATAACCATCTAACATGAAGTCTCTCTCTACCTTTTTTTGCTTTTCCCCTTCGATCTTCATCTGCACCCGTCCCCTCAAAAAGCTATTTTATCCTTTTTTTCCCACCAACTTCTCTTTTGAAGTTCACTTCCAATAATGATTCAAAATCATAAACATTTCAACAAATGCAAGTGGATTTTTGTATAAATGATACAAACATTTATTTCCTCCGGATCATCTATCTCTCTAAAACAACAATCCATAATTCATTTCAACCACAACTCACCTCTCTCTTTCACAACCCTATTTTCTTCCTCTCCAAAAACCGAAACTTTTACCTTATCCACCACCTAAAAGAACAGATCTGAAAGACGGGGGATGGGAGGCGGTGGCTAAAAGTCGGATCTAAGTGAGCGTGGTTTGGCCAGAGATCGGAGGCGGTGGTGATGGATGAACAAATCTGATGGCGACGACGGGCCGGTAGTTGTATTGTCCGGCGATGGTGTGGTGGTGGGGTGGGGTGGGATTTTGTGTTGATGGTGGTGGAGCTGAATCAGAAGACAGGGGTGGTGGAGAAAGGTAGGAGTTATTGGATTCAAGCTTTTTTGTAAGTTAGAACAAATAATGGCTTGTTAATTTTGTAAATCTAAATAGGTGTTATTTCTTTGGTTACCTGTAGATAAGATTATTGCAATTGGATTGTTTAAAAGAGAAAGGGGTGGTGGTGGCATTGTGAGTGGAGGTGGTTTTGGATGATAGGTTTTGAGAGAGAAAGTGGTGGTGGGGGTTGGGGTTGGGGTTGGGGTTGGGAGAGGGAGAGGGAGAGGGAGAGGGAGAGATAGATGTATTTTTGTTTTTTATATATATATTGTGTGTATATATATAGGGAGCCGCTAAAATGAAAACCACCTTCAGTTGTAAAAACCGTGAGAACCACTCTCCACCAATCAGATTACACCAACAAAAAGGGTGTTTTGGTCGTTTACTCCAATTGTCTAATCTCTCTCTCTCTCTCTTCATTAATTGTGTCAGTCCTTTTATCTCTCTTCTCTCATCTTTCTTTTCTTTAAAATTCAAACCATCTTTGTATTTTGTAGCAGACAAAAAAACTCAACCTCTCATCTCTCTCATCTCTCTCTTTGAAATCCTTCTCCGGCGACGATTCCGGCCACACACATCATCATCAAACGGTAGGCGATGACAGAATGGTGGTGATAAAACCTTGGACGCCACCGTTTAACGGAGATAAATCCTTGGTCGCCGCCGCCGCCGTCTCCTCCGCCACCGTTTAGCACCCTTTTGCGACCTTGCTGGGTTTTTTTTTGGTATGTTGGGGGTTGATTGGGTTTGGGGTTTCTTTTGATTCTGATTATTTTGGTTTGGGATTCTTTATTTGTGTTTTTTGATTTAGGTGGTTTTCTGTTGCATAAAGTGTCCATGTTTTGCATATGGTGATTCTGGTGGGTTTTGTGTTTGCATAAAGTGACCCTCAATGTTTGATCGGCCGTTAGGGGGTGGTTGGTCGGCGGCGGAAGACGGTGGTGGGAGGTGGTTGGTCGGCGGTGGTGGCGGCGAATGATGGTGGTGCGATTGTGATACTGACGATTGGTGTTCTTGAATTTTGGGTCTTTGTGATTCTTGATGATTGGCCCAAAGGTTCGATTTGTTTCTGTTTTGATTGGGGTTCTTTGATTCAAAAAGTTTGGGTTTTTTTTTCTGCTAGAAGTTTGGTGGGTTTTGATTATTTTGGTGGGTTTGTAAAAAATAGTGGTTGAAGTGGGTTTTGATATGATGAGGGTTTTGATTTGTGATCTTTGAATCTGTGGGTTTTAATACGATCGATTGGGTGGCGATGATACAAAAAGAAAAAAGAAAAAAATAACGTAGATTTTGATGACGATGGCGCCGCAAGGACGGCGGAGGGTAGGTTTTTGAACCTGCAACCCCACTTTGCAGCCTTTTGATTATCGGAAAATCTGAGCCAAACCCCGTTTTTTTTTTCGAGATACACTTTGTTTTGATGTTGTTTTTTTATTTCCCCCCTTAGTCGATGATGATAACGATATATATGAGACATCTCCCGAGTTTGCGATTTCTGAGTGCGTTCATTTTTGTGTAAAAAAGTTTTTGTAAAAAAAAAAGTTAAACCGTAAACCTTTTTTTACGTAAACCGTAAACTTTTTTAACGTAAACCGTAAACTTGTTATTGTAAAAACGTAAAACGTAAAAAGTTTTACGTCGTAAGACGTTAAACGTTAAAAGTTTTACGTAAAACGTAAAATGTAAAAATTTTAACGTAAAACGTAAAAATTTTACGTAAAACGTAAAAATTTTAACGTAAAATGTAAATTTTTTTACGTAAAACGTAAAAAGTTAAACATAAAACGTAAAAAGTATTAAAAGTATAACGTAAAACATATAAAGTTTAAAAAAAGTAAAAAAACGGCGCGTTAAAACGACGCGTAAAAAAACGTGCAAAAAAATGGCGTGTAAAAAAACTTGTAAAAAACGACGCGTTAAAAAAACGTGTAAAAAACGACGCTTTGAAAAAACGGCGCGTAAAAAACGTCGCGTTCAAAAACGACCCTGTTAAAAAACGACCCGTTAAAAAACGATGCGTGAAAAAGCCGGGCGAAAAAACGGAAAACGTAATTTTTTAACGTAAAACGGAAAACGTAATTTTTTTAACGCAAAACGTAAAGTTTTTTAACGTAATTGACGGCGCGTAACGCAAAATGTAAAGCTTTTAACGTAAATGACGGCGCGTTTAAAAAAACGACGCCTGAAAAAGCCGGGCGTAAAAAAAAATGGCTCTTCACAACGTTTTTTTTAAACAAATCTTAAAAAAAATTATAATAAAAATTTGATTTCAAAAAATTGTTTAACAAAAAAATCTGTTTATAAATAAAAAATATTTAAGTCAAAAAGGTAATTAATAAATATGACAAAAAAGGTAATTTAAAATTAATATGTATAAAAATACAAAAAAGACAATTTTACTTATATACCCTTTAAGAATAAAATATTAAAAACATAATAAGACAAAAAATTTTAATATTAATTTTAACTACTTTTAATCTCATCCATCCATCATCTTGATCTAATGGCCAAAAAGTGGTTCTCGTGGTTTTTACAACTGGAGGTGGTTTTCATTTTAGCGGTCCCCTATATATATATATATATATATTCTAAATCTGATTTCTTTTATTGTTTAAAGTTATTTTAGGTAAATAAATGAGTAAAATTGCTGATCCACCCTCATGTGCAAGGCATATGCCATACTTAACTTAGGGCCAAAGGACGTAGAGTGTAATGAGTTTTACAAACAAAGGACTGTGAGTATAATAATTGTAGTTAAATGGCATCTATTGCGATCTGATACAAACATAAATGGCGAAAAATGTAGTTTACCCCAAAATAACCCTATTCATATGTTTAACCACATTGTGAATATGCACATATCTTAACCGACCCATTTTCACTGAATCCTACAACTTTTTTCTTGAACCTGTCTTTAATCTTTGATTTCGTTAAAAATCAAATAAACAACAAGTAGTATTAGAGCCACAAGTGTCATCCATGTCTTATACTACTTCCGAGTACCATTCCATCTGCAAGATTAAGTCGCCGACCCCCTTGCTTTTCTATTGACAATGAACGTTGATGGCTTTAAAACATGGATTTATTCCATCTATTTGTAATTGGGTTTATCCCTTATTAAAGCTACCTTTGTAAAACATGGATTTATTCCATCTATTTAATAAATAAAAATCCGGTGTTTTTAAACTCTGATATTTTCCTAACTCACGGTTCTGATGAAATTTCCGCTGCAATATTTTTCAAATTTAATCACCGGTACCACTGGGCTGTTCGCGACTCCCGATTCCGTCCAGGGTGGGTCGGGGGTCGTGACAGAAGGTGGTATCAGAGCCACTGATTTAAGCCTTTAGGTGTTGTAACAATAATACCTAAGTTTGTATAAAAGAGTTAGGAGATTGCTATTAAACTAGTAGCACACATGATAGCATTTAGACTTGAACTTAAGAAAAAATGCCTTAGTATAAACTTCAAGATAAACTAAGTACTTATGTGAATAAATAATGATGAGTTTTTGTATGCCATAAGAATGGGAATTAGAATATTGCAAGATATGATAAATAAGCAAGAATTAATAGTAATTATTGCTTATTGATATTACTTGGTTTATAATAAGATATGTTACGGGAATACAAATTTCCCTAATTCTGGATAAAAGCCCTAATAAGATAGGCACTTTTAAAATCTTAAAGAGATACTATTTATGGGAAATAGAAAATTTTCTCCGACAAGACTGGGTATGGTGTAGCAGACTCTCCAGTTTTTTCGGATATACTGAGGTTACCGCTCCGGCGCGAATCGGATAAGACGGGGTATATAATATGTCAAACGAGTGACAAGATTTCCCTAAATAGTATCCTGACCAGATATCTGACTGATTTTTGGAAATATGAATATGTTAAAAACATGATCTTATAAAAAGATATGTATATTACAGCATGTGAAATATGTGATTATATAGATATGTATATCTATAAGGAATTCCAAAAGCCAAATAGGAATAAAGCACAAGCATCTGTGTCTAAATTTCTTTATCAGAAATTTCTTTTCCAATATCAAACATTATTTCGATTGATCATCTGTCTCGTAGCTTGTGTGATAAAATAAACAATGGAAACCCTTTAAGTTGGGACACTATCAAAAGTATAAGAATTACCAATGCGTTATCATAAAATTAACGCAAGTGGAAAATATGTAAAGTTGTGCTAGTGCATAAGAAAACACATGAAACTTAAATTATACGTCCACAGACGTTGAAGTATATCACACACAACTTTCGAGGCAAAACTTTTGGAAAATATAAATTGGACACGATGACACCAATGTTAAAATTCCGTCAGTAAGAAGAAATACTAATAAAAAAGAAGCACTTTGCCACATGATCCTACAAAATGAATATCGCTAAGGTACGCTAGAACAGGATTTCACAAACATCCATGCACAGTCTAATCGGAGTCATAATTATTATCATTACAAAAGGAGTCACATACCTTTGCAAATTCCCTATTTAATTTTATTCAACATTCCCTGGTAATGTCACTTAATAACGGTTATCACCCGAAATTCCAGATAAAGCTCTTAAATTTCTTTCGTTAAAATTCTGACTTCTGCATATAAAGAATTGACTTTCGTGTTTCTACTTCCCTTAATAGTCATCATACCATGAGAATTTCTTTCATAGTAGCGAATATTGATCTATTTCATTTCTTGGTAAATTCATACATTACACATGCTCTATTTGTTGCGCATGTGATTCATTTGATTTATCAAGACCACTGGAGGGCTTCATTCCGATTTGTTATTTTATCCAAACTCAAATATCATTCTGCTTTTTGTACTGTGAACCGCATTATTACAAAACAATAACTCTTTGATATCGAGTCAATAAATTTCTTGAAAAAAAAAATTTAATTTTCTTTGACATACATAGTTTCTATTGTGACCATGTCCGAACTTTCTTATTAAAACTTATTTTGTTTAAATCAAGTTCAAATTATTTGACTTGCTCACATTACATATTCATTTCAAGATCCCATATGATGGATGGAAGCTATCATATTCAAAATAAGTCCCAACAAGCACTTCATTTGTTTTGAACCATAATAGGCTTGTTTAAATCTTCAATTCCATTGAATCATTTCTTTGATCACGATCACCTTGTACTGACATTTTCACAAAATTTAAAGCTTGCACTAATCTCGTTTATATATATCATATACGGATTTAATTATTTATTTAATTATATATTAAATTGCTTTGTTGATAAAAGCCATCTTAACACAAATCGTGTGCTAAGATAATGATACACAAATTCTTGTCATATTTCAGTGTATCTCTTAATGATTCTTACAACATCAATCTAGCCTTTCATAATAATTATTGCTTTAACATCTTCAATCGAAAAACATTATATAAAATTAATTATATATGGAAATTTACATAAGTGATTACCAAATTTACAAAATAGTATTACTATATTTTTTTTTAACCATTGAGGTGAAGAATTTATATTTTTATATATATATATATAAATTATGTTTGAATTATACTCTCATTTAAGTTTACGTTTAGTTATTATTGATAATTAATATTAGTTTTATTATTAATAATAAATTAATAACAAAAGTGTTAGTATTATTTTTAAGTATTAAGGTTATTGTCAGGGACAGGTATTGAATAGCCTAGCCTTAGTTAGGCATGGACTGGCCACCTATGCTTAAACAAGGCAGCTCTAACCAATATCCAACCATGATAATGACTAGTTAATATATATAAATTAAGTCATCATACTTATTTAGTAAATTTTAATTATATACAAAAATATTTTACTTTGTGCTGTAAAGAGAAGATATATTTTCATAAAACAATACAAGAAGTAGAGGGACGAATAAAATTATATAAATAATTGTCTATCACATGTTTTGTGGTAACTATATACCATAACGCTTTGGCAAGAAAATAACCATATAAGAATAATATGGTAGTCATCAATTACATTGGGTTAGGAGAACATTGTAATATATAAGAATAGTCTCCGTTTTCACTTATTTACAACATTTGTAAATACATTCACAACGTTATATGGTTTAAAAATGAAAATAAGTTATCACATAGAATCGACTCATTAAGTGATATATATTTACAAATTATTTAAAAAAAAAACTTTTGTACAATAAATATTTTTACATCTTTAATTTTTATTTAACGTTATAAATAATAGTGATTTCTTTTACAAAATAATAATACTAAAATATTTTGTAATGAAATAACTTCATTATAGTGTTTTGTAATATATATTACATAGTAAATATAAGTTATTTTACATAGTATAGTAAAATACTAAAATAATATTTATTTAAAAGTGGTGACCATTTACATATAGTAAAAATGTATAACAAATAATATATATTACATTTGTTTTACAAATATAATATAATAGTTGGTCATGCCAAAACAACTTGTTCTTATTTCAATCTCTAGGATATAGTATGAAAAATATGGTTACTACTAAATAGTGTACTATCACATTGTTTCACAATTAAAACAACTTGGAAACGTTAAACGATGATACACTAACTCTATTGTCTTTTGGTGTATCTTTGCAATTTACTCCTCTCAACACTTTGATTTTTTTTATATCATAAATATTTGACAAATCATTTTTCATGCTTTTATTTCATTTTGAACCTGTCAATTCTAAGTCTTCCTCAGTTGCCAATCAAAGTAAGCTTCTTTTTGACAAAGAATTTTATTAAATTCTAAAAATCATTCACATTCATTCTAAATATCTATTGATTATATATCTTTTGACTTGAACCTAGTCACTTTGGAAATCATATCATTTCATTTCATTCGTTTGTCATCGATTTCTTGAACTAATTCAGTTAAACCATTGAATCCTACTTATTGTACAAAATTCGATATTCAGTGTCATCTACCCTAAATATTATTTCTTATTAACTAAAAGGTGACATAAGTCTAAAAGAAATATCCAAATACACTTGGGAGCTGGAATCTGAGATAAAGAAAAAGTATTCTTACTTATTCCAGTAAATCTCGAGGACGAGATTTTTTATTAAGGTGGGGAGAATGTAACAACCCTCATTAAAAGTCCTATTTATTTTATTATTTTATTCAATAGGAAACCCTAATTGAGACACCCAAGTGATTCTGCACAAACCCTAAAAATTTCAGAACAATTAGAATTAGGATCAGGGCCCCTAAAACTCAGGGGGGGTATTCCCTACTCAACGACTATCTTCACAAAACGCTGTCAAAATTAAATTTCTCGATTCCGTCGACTCAGCAGGGCTACCCAGGTGACAAAGCAGGCCTACCCTATTTTGACATCCCAGGCGACACGCGGCACGTGACACGGATTCTTCCGCGACTAGCGGGAGGTGGAAATTTTGGGTATAAATAGAAGGGCCTGGCACTTGCATTCTGTTGTTCGATCGACGATCAAATTCACTTTGTACGTTGAGTTATAGTCGAAACAATCTCAAAACCACTAATTAATAGGGGGGTGCTGCTACGATACAGGGTAATAACTCGATCGCTACTACGATTCAATGTCCAATCGATTTAAACTATCCGACCGGATGTTTAAGCGCTATCCTTTGTCATTAGTCGTGATTCCGACAGGATGTTTGAGTATCACCCGAACTCGGGGAATACTCTGTTATTCGTTGTGAATCCGATGGATGTTTAAGTGATTGCACTTTGTCATTCGTTGTGAAGGTTTTAATCTCGTGAGTTATCGTAAATGCTGTATTAAGTTACCTACCTAGTTCGTGTACACTAGGTTACAAGGCTAAATCTATAGGCTAAGCTCTGCCTGTATAAGTCTGCAATATATCAAGGCTTATCTGTAGACTAAACTTTGGCCGTTTGAATCTGCATGCTTATAATGTGAGTCATTCTCTTTTTATCAAATTACTTTTGAAATCATGTTTATTTTTAAAGGTTATAATTACAGTGATTAAGTTTATGTAATCACCAAGTTACAGCCAGTATGTGGGGTTTTGTATACATTACTTGATAACCGTCACTATTGGACAACGAGTTAGCCAATGAGTGATATGACCATAGTCACAGACACCATCGGGCGAAGAGGCTACCGATGGATGTTCGAGTGACAAATACCGTGGGTAGTTGGTTTGATATCAGAAACATTGTAATCGCTCTTAATCCTGTAATTTATAACACTGTTTTCTAGTTATACTTTGTAGTGATTAAGTCTTTGCCAATCTTTAAGAAGCAAATGTAAAAACTCTTAATGCTGTAAATTATAACAAATATGTTTTAAGTAAAATGAATGAACTCACTCAGTATTTTCCGCTGACAAAACCTTTTTAAAACGCGTTTCAGGTAATTACAGTAGATTGGAGTAAAAGATGGATACGGCACTGAAAGGCAACAAAGAAGTGGCTTATTTTATTAATTAAATAAAATTAAAAATATTGTTTTATGTAATTGGGTTTATCCCTTATTAAAGCTACCTTTGTAAAACATGGATTTATTCCATCTATTTAATAAATAAAAATCCGGTGTTTTTAAACTCTGATATTTTCCTAACTCACGGTTCTGATGAAATTTCCGCTGCAATATTTTTCAAGTTTAATCACCGGTACCACTGGGCTGTTCGCGACTCCCGATTCCATCCAGGGTGGGTCGGGGGTCGTGATAATAAGGGTTTGAAAACCAGGGGCGCCAAGGAGGCTTGCGGACCATAAGCCTAAAGGCCATACGATCCGTAAGCACTGCAGCTGGCAGTTTTTGTGTGGAAGCCAAGTCATTCTGCCCTTGTGCCACTTATCTTGCGAATATGAGCTTTTGTGCAGCTCATGCCACGTTCATGGACACATGCTATGATCTCTTAACACCCCTGGACACCTGGATTGATTCTATGCCTCTCCTCCAAGTATAAATAGCAAGCTAATCTTACATTCTTACTTGCTCATTCTTCATATTTCTTTTCTACTCTCAATCTGGAAGTTTACGGTCATAAAGGAGGATCCCTCTGAGTTCCAAACATTCTAAGGATCACTTGTAAGTGTTCCTTTCCAGCTCTTTTCGTTTTATAGGCTTTTAATAATGGAAAGTCAAGCAAATTGACTTTTGCTTTGACTTTCGGTTTAGACCATTATGGTCCAGGCATTGTTCGAATCGAACATGGCTATGTGATCGTAATAAGGTAGGTGTTAATCCCTTTAAAGGGCACCTCCTGGAAATCACGTTAAGTTGGTCAAATGACGGGTCAAAGTTAAGTTATTTAAAAAGTCAAAAGGCAGATTTTCGGAAACTTTATGAAATGAAGTTGTAATTGTTTTAACTCATGTTTTTGACACTAAATCAATTGGTAACTAATATTAGAACATGTCTAAACATGTTCAGCCCGTCATTTCCAGCTTATGTATCGGTTCGCAACCGAAAGTCAAGCAGTTTAACTTCTGCTTTGACTTTCGATTTTGTCCCGATTTAGCAACTTTAGCTACTGATTATTAGTTGCATTATGATCATATTTTAGTGTAGAATAACCCTCTATGGTTATGCTACTTGATCATAATCAGATTCTGAGTTTTTACATAAGTTCTTATAATACGCCTATTTATGACCAAAATGCCCTTTTTGTGCAAAACTGGATTTTAATCAATGATGAACTTGTAAAATGAATAAGCTACTGATATGTTATTATAATTAACATATTTTGATATAATGAACCTGTTCATAACCTGAGTTTTATTACAAGTTCATAAATTATGTTATATTATGACTAAATGCCCTTGCGGTGCATAGTTTGGTTTTAAACGATAACCATCATACAAAATTTATAATCTACTGATGTTATAACATAATTAAAGTATTTTGGTAGAATGAACTTGTTCATAACATAAGTTTTTATGCAAGTTCTTAAAATATGTCACATAATGACTAAAATGCCCTTCTGGTGCATATTTTGGTTTTAAACCATAATAATCATATAACCTTGGTTACCTACTGACTTGGTAACATATTTAAAATTTTTGGCATATTGAACTTATTTATAGCTCACCTGATTACCCGATACCGCCTATGCGCGTACGGTTAAGCTTATGTAACTAGTTTACGCAAGTTTATCGAAACGGGTCAAATCTTTGTATTTTCTTTTAAATTCCAGAATGTAAATAAGTTTACCCATATTATACAAATCTTAGTACTTGTGAGGGTTTAAATTACACTCTATCCGGTCATCGCTTAATCAAGCGTATCATACCGTTAACGTTCTAATTGGTTAATTATACCATTCATTCCAGACTAAGGCATTCTAGTAGATTGCAATCAAGCTTAGTTAAATTGATAACGGCTGTGCTTATTATATTATCTTGCATTGTAAGACTTATTTAAGTCAGGTAAATACTCTTAACCTATTTTCCCTATACGGGCTTGGGATATGGTAAATTATTACCGCTTGGTCATGTGTGGGATCATATGTCGGATTGTGACTACAAAATCTGCATAACCCGTTTTAACCTATTTTTCTTGATAAATTAAACATTCGGCGTTAAGGCGACCATGTCCTGGATATCCTCGGCTCATTTAATTGCAAATGACCACAACTTAAGCACGGGGTGTAGGCATACACCTGACAGATGCTAATGCTAATATAAAATATTTTCTATACATATTGGGGATACCCTTTATGGGTTAAAGTGACGTGTTGGTTAATCATGTTATCGGTTTCTGTACCATGCCCCATATGTATTGACATGCATGTATACGAGATAATTATTATTGTCCCAAGTTATTTATAAAATACATGTGCCTTTGTGCACTTAAAACAATTTTGAAATATCTTCAAAATGTATCGGTTATTTGTAATTACCAGTGTAAACTGACATATCTTCAAAAGACTAAGTGACAGATTGCAAGGTTACGAAATAAGCTGGAAGCGCCGGTAATGCTTAAGAGGAATTTGCAACTCCTTGCATAGAAGCCTAATAGTCTGTTATTTCATTTTGTAAATTTACGATCCGCCTATGGATCTTTTGATACATTATCCGTCTGTATAATATTTTGAACACTCAGACATTTTTATTGTAAGAATTTAAATCCAAGACTTCCGCTCTGCTATTTGTGTATTTGATATCAATCTCGTCACGTATACCCCATCCGGGCTATCCGGGTGATATGAAATATCGGGGTGTGACACTTTGGGATGTCGACCATGGTGGTGGAAACATTGAATCCACTAACCACCACCATTTATGGCTTTGGGATAAGCAGATACGTTGTTATTAAGACATAAGAATAAGTCAATATACTTAAAATGTAGTTTGAATTATTCTATCTATGATCATGATTTTTATAACTATCGTTTCTATCTAATACTAGTAGTTTATTTCTCCTTTAATGTAAATGCTTAATATACCTTCTTCTTATTTCTCTTTAATTCTAATATATATTTTACTTTCCTGTTATTTATCTTAATAAGTAAATTCAGTTACTTATAACGGAAACATACAAGATTTTTATTTGTTACACCATTGTGTCACACGGTTACATAATCTAGTTTTTTTTATATATTGTAAACCACTTACTTATAAATAATATCTTTTGATTTCAAATCAATACCTCCATTATTGTAATGGCATCAGAGCCCAAGATCAGATCACTATCCACTTCTTCCTTTTAGCGCAACCATCTATCCCTTTCACTCCGTAAGTGCACCATGTCGGACATGAATGAAAGCCCACTAATCGTCAACACCACGCCGAATAGCCTAACTATCATAACCTTCCCTGCTTCACACAAATTATCACCCACGAACTATCTTGGATGGAAAACCTTCTCATCCGAGTACCATTCCATTTGCAAGATGAAGGCACCGACCCCCCTTGCTTCTCTATTGACAAAGAACGTTGATGGCTTTTGGATATCGACCATGGTGGTGGAAACATTGAATCCATTAACCACCACCATTGACGGCTTTGGGATAAGCGGATACGTTCTTATTAAGACATAAGAATAATTCAATATACTTAAAATATTGTTTGAATTATTCTATCTATGATCAGGATTTTATAACTATCGTTTCTATCTATTACTAGTAGTTTATTTCTCTTTAAATGTAAATACTTAATATATTTTCTTCTTATTTCTCATTAATTCTAATATATATTTAACTTTCCTGTTATTTATCTTAATATGTAAATTCAGTTACTTATAACGGAGCTATACAAGATTTTTATATGTTACACCATTGTGTCACATGGTTACATAACCTAGTTTTTTCATATATTGTAAATTACTTACTTAGAAATAACATCTTTTCATTTCAAGTTATTGTAATGGCATCAGAGCCCAGAATCTGATCACTATCCTCTTCTTCCTTTTAGCGCAACCATCTATCCCTTTCAATCCGTATGTGAACCATGTCGGACTTGAATGAAAGCCCACTAATCGTCAACACCATGCCGAATAGCCTAACCATCGTAACCTTCCTTGCTTCACACAAATTATCACCAACGAACTATCTTGGATGGAAAACCTTCTCATCCGAGTACCATTCTGCAAGATGAAGTCGCCGACCCCCCTTGCTTCTCTATTGGTAATGAACATTGATGGCTTTGGGATATCGACCATGGTGGTGGAAACATTGAATCCACTAACCACCACCGTTGATGGCTTTGGGATAAGCGGATACGTTCTTATTAAGACATAAGAATAATTCAATATACTTAAAATATAGTTTAAATTATTCTATCTACGATCTGGATTTTTATAACTATCGTTTCTATCTATTACTGGTAGATTATTTCTCTTTTAATGTTAATTCTTAATATACCTTCTTCTTATTTCTCTTAATTCTAATATATATTTAACTTTCCCGTTATTTATCTCAATATGTAAATTTCAGTTACTTATAACGAAACCATACAAGATTTTTATTTGTTACACCATTGTGCCACACGGTTACAAAACCTAGTTTTTTTTATATATTGTAACCACTTACTTGTAAATAATACTAGGGAGAAAGCCCGTGCGATGCACGGCATGCATAATAGCTATTGTTTGTTCGTGGTAAGATGGTTGACACGGCCGGTGCATAACATGTAAGACAATACGCCTACAAAGGGGCGTGCTTAAACTTTATTAAATCATGGACCATAAGTTGTTTTCTTGGCAAAACTTGCCGGCCAAAAAGAAGTGAAAAAAGATGTCTTCTAAGGAAAAAAAAACATGAAACAGACAAAGGAAAAACGGCATAAACTCTCGCACGCCTTCCTATCTTATTGGATAACACATAGACCAAACTTTAGCTAACGCATGCCACCATCATCCCCAATCCCATCACCAGCCAACTGACTGCAGTGAAAAACGAAAAGAAAACTATTAAGTTTTTTCAAAAGCCAACTTCTCCCCTTATATGTCTTTACACATTCGAAGTGATGCGTTACCAAGTTTTTTTATTCCTATTTTTTTTTAATGTAGAACAATGCACTTTTATATTTACGAACTCAAGTTTCCGACTGTTGTAGCCTCCTAATTTTAAAATAGAGTAAACATATACCAGGTATGTAAATAACATTTCAGATCGAGTAGAAAGGTAAATAGCACATCTTTAATTAAAATGGTTTATTAAACAGGGCACGAATAAGCCACAACAACTATTACGTGATTTATATAATTGTACCTTTTATCATGTAAAATGTGGTTCACGTGTTTCTAGCTAACATGAAGGTACTTTTAGTGGTAGACAAATATGTGCATGTGATCACACTTCACCTTCTTCATCGTGTACATCTTTCCGTACATCCGCTGTTTGTATATCTGATAAAAATAAAATAATGGGTCCACATCAAAATCTGCAACGAACTAAAAACAGCAGTTCGCGACAAAATTCACACACTATAATTGCAAATAACAAAATTACACTCAATCCATCTGAAAAAACTGAAGTCAGAATTACTAAACCTCTGCTAACAATATGCTATAGAGAAGACTCTTTTAAATAAGCTCAACTTGTTCTTGTAGACCACATATGACATGCAGAGCGTAGTGACAATTTAATACATAACCAAAATACATAATACACATGAATGCAATATGCATAATAGAATACTAATTAAAAGAAAGAAGGATTACTAAAAACTGAAGTTAGAATTACTAAACATTTGATTATTATTGGGATAACTATTTAACTTTATGAAGACTGTTAAGACTTCCTACATTTATCATTTATGTGTTGGTTGTAATCCCCTAGGCTTATCATAGATAGTTCATTTAAAAAGATGACTTCTTTCTCTTTCAATAATATATTTATTCTTTAATTGTGTGAAACAATCTTCTAATAAGAGACGTCCATGATTATTTTTAGTTCTAAAATCGTATTTTCAATTGATGCCCTAAAAACAAAATTATCTTTTTTTTTGTGTACGTAATCCTTAATCCTTCCTCTTCTCCCAATTCCCAAATTGTTTCAAAAATGTTATCAACATAAAAAACTGAAGAGTAAAGCTCAACATATTTGACTATAAGAAATAAGGTTGTTATTGTTGCTGCCCATAGCTGTTATTCCTTCTTGAGGGGTACTGGATACATCCTGCACAATCCAAAAATACAAAAAAATAAAATAAAAAAATAAGCAGACACGCAAATTAAACATGTTTAATTTTTTACAATTAAACCATATCTTTAAGAGCTTCAAATTGTTATATATAATAAACCATGTCTTTTACTTGAATTTTCATAAGATATTATGGAGGTAAATCAAACCTCACAATTCTTTGTATCCTTTGCTTCTTCCTGTCAGAGTTATATCCAAGTCAATACTTCATGTGCATGCTTGATTGATTTTTCTATTGATTAGACCATGCCTTTTTGCAAGTCCTTTTTCATCTCTGTTGGCGGAACAACAACGAAAAGTAAAAAAAAGGAAGGAAATAATAAAGTTGATAATTATTAAAACCCATTTCTACACACTACCATGCTTGACTTTAAAAAAAAAATCCACTCAAGAATTGGATAACTCCTATATTATACACCAAGATAACAACACAAAACAATCCCTCACATTTCTCTCTCTGGTCGAACTCTCTCTAAACACCCACACTTTTCTTTTTCTTTTTAACATAAAATCCTAGGATCCATAATCAAGTTCAGGTGTTCTTTCTTTCTTTCAAGAGATTCTCAAGAGTTCAAGTTTTGGTTGTGAAGGTTCAAGACCTTCCCTCTCTCTCTCTCTCTCACAAGATCCAGCCACCGGAGCCGTTCTCCGGCCGGCACTCCGACGCCGTACCTCCGGCACGCGACATCCACACCAAACTAAATAACCATCACTCACTCACTCCACTCTCTCTCTGTTAAAGAAACGGCCGACCACCACCATTTGGTGGCGGCGAACGGAAAGCAGCGGCAGCGAACCACCACAGGTGGCGACGCTTTGGTGGTTGGCGTTGGGCGTTTGGGCAGCGGATAACGGCAGCAACAGTAGTGGCGGTGGACAGCGGCATCGCCGCCACTCCAAAAACCCCGACGACCTTGACGGCAGCGGTGATGGTAGTAGTTCAATTCAGGGGAAAAACAAAGGGATGTAGCGAATGATATGAGAGGTTTCAAATGTTTTGGCAAGTGCTTTATATACACCCTAAATTATACTTTAAGACCAATCAAACAGCTGTAAATTGATTAGACTATTCAAATTCTCTTTTATGTATACTTATTTTATGAATTTAATTGGCCCACCGTTTAATATTAACCTCTTAATTGGCACAAAACCAAATTTAATTACTTTAAATGCCTAAATTAATGAATTTTCTTTATAAATTTTATTTATTTTAATAGTAATGCAGAAATACAAAAAATTTTGAATGTATTTAAGAGGCTCATAATGAAGGTTGTAAAAAAGTTGATATAACTAAATTTTTAAGTATATATAGATAGATTATTTTAAGTACTGCATTTAAAACATCATAAATGTTGATTTTAAAACAGAACATGTAACTAAATTTTAGATTATATATAGATCTTTTTATTTCAAATCAATTCCTCCATTATTGTAATGGAATTAGAGCCCAAGATCTAATCACTATTCTCCTTTTCCTTTTAGCGCAACCATCTATCCCTCTCAACCCGTATGTGAACCATGTCGGACATGAATGAAAGTCCACTAATCGTCAACACCACGCCGAATAGCCTAACCATCGTAACCTTCCCTGCTACACACAAATTATCACCCACAAACTATCTTGGATGGAAAACCTTCTCATCCAAGTACCATTCCATCTGCAAGATGAAGTTGCCAACCCCCTTGCTTCTCTAATGACAATGAATGTTGATGGCTTTGGGATATCGACCATGGTGGTGGAAACATTGAATGCACTAACCACCACCATTGATGGCTTTGGGATAAGTGGATACGTTCTTATTAAGACATAAGAATAATTCAATATACTTAAAATATAGTTTGAATTATTCTATCTACGATCAGGTTTTTTATAACTATCGTTTATATCTAATACTGGTAGTTTATTTCTCTTTTAATGTAAATGCTTAATATACATTCTTTTTATTTCTCTTTAATTCTAATATATATTTAACTTTCCCGTTATTTATCTTAATATGTAAGGGGCTGTTTGTTTACCTCTTAATGAGGCTCTTACTGGTTCAGCACTTAATGGTTTAGACTGAGACTGTTTGTTTCACGAGCAGATGTCTGAATGGTTAGGGCATTTGCTTCTGAATGGTTAAGCACTATATAGGGTCTGAATGGTTAAGACCTCTAATCTGAATTGGTCAGATATTTGCCTCTGAACGGTTAAGAATTATAGATGCTCTTAATTTTTTAGACCTCTTACTGGTTCAGCATTTAACCGTTTAGATATTGCTAAACAGCCCCGTAGTACGTTTGTGCAGATGTAGTTCCTTCGTGCGAATGGAAAAAAATCAACTTTTCTCATTTTTTGACATTTTGATCATGATTCTGATTGAATTTTAGTCTGAATTTTTAGAAGCTTTGTTCAAACATGTTTTTCATAACCCTCATAAAAATCAGTCCATTCCGATGGTAAAATTTGTGAGAAATGAAGAAAATGAGTAGAAAAAAGTAGACAGAAGTCTTCAATATCTAAATCTTGTTGAATGTCTCAAATATTAGCTTCCAACTCTGATGCCAATTGTGAGGATCGTTTTCCATATGAATAGATTAGGTAATATCTATTAACCTAGTATAAATTGTGCGGAATCGAATTTAGTTAGGTGATAATACAAGATTACTTAATTTTTCATTGTTTTAATTAATTTATCAATGTTTACAATCATGAAAACAAACAAATAGAGCTTCGCTGTCTGATCAGCAAAATCTTTAAAAACTTACTAACACCAAGTCCTCACGACTATTTATACTAACACGAGACATCTTCGTGCGGATTTAGATACATTCGTACGAACTAACTACTTCCGTGCAAACTTAATCACTTTCGTACGAACTAGATTACTTCCGTACGAACGTATCACATCCGTTCGGACTAGCTTACATTTGCACGAACGTGTACCTCCATACGAATGTAACTTTACAACCAAAACATAATCTAACAATTCGTCCTATTACATATTCGACACGACTCGATGACATAGGCAGAAGACATAGTGTATCAACAGGGAGTCTTCCACCACTTCCCTTGAGTTGAGCCACATCATCCGCAAGTTGGCCCACTTTCCTTACCAACGCTTCATGCGACTTGTCTCACACTTCATTCTATTTCTTCGATTCTTTCATCATATTCAGAATTGCATCTATCTTAGCCCCCAAATCATCGCCACTACCTTGATACTAGATAAACCATTGCCATTCCTACCTTGGTTGTAACCCCTTTGATAATTGTTGTTATAGCCTTGGTTACCCGCTTGGTTGGTAATCTCCTCGGTTACTACCTTGATTGTTTTGATACGATTGCCCACCTTGAATTCTCTGTTGGAAATTCGGTTACCTTTGATTTGAGGCATTACCATACCTAAAGTTAGGATGGTTCCTCAACTCGGGGTGGTAAATGTTAAAATTCATGTCGTATTATTTTCGATCTACATACACTTGACACACCTCTTCGGTAGCTTGAATTGGTTCACTTGGCAATTTTTAGCTTGATGACTAATGTCACCACAATCTTCTCATACGACAAATTGTACCGCATTGACATTTTTCTACTTCATCTTGGCCAATTCTCTTTCCAACGTGATGATTTGATCCTTAGAGCTAGAATCGAGGTCGG
This sequence comes from Helianthus tuberosus, assembly GCA_030545235.1. Lineage (NCBI taxonomy): Eukaryota > Viridiplantae > Streptophyta > Magnoliopsida > Asterales > Asteraceae > Helianthus > Helianthus tuberosus. The sequence continues at coordinate 100,014,895 of CM060354.1, read as the reverse complement.
GCAAAGATCTTGAGATCAGGTGCTTTTTGGCTCGATCGGTTGACTCAACGGTTTTGGAATTCTTACTCATTCTCTCTAAGAAAGCCCAATCTTCCTCTTTGTCATTGTTCAATAATGTGTCATTGCTCTTAGATTGGGAGATATTTCCATTCCTCTATTTTCAACCCTTTGATGAACCACTTCACCAACTCCCATAACTCGATTTGATGATGTGGGCATTTCCTTATCAGTTGCTTGAATCAGGTGAAAGATTCATGCATTGGCTCACCCAGTTGTTGTTGAAACGATCTAATCTCATCCCTTCCATCGTTAGTCTTGTCCACAGAATAGTATTCTTCGAGGAAAACTTGTTGCATTCGTTCCCACGTGTGATTACTATTAGCCAGTAATGTGAGCAACCATTGCTTTGCCTTACCCTTCAACATAAACTTAAATAGCCTCAACCTTGACTCGTTTTGAGAAAAGTCATGTCCACCAATGGTACTACACAAGGTGGAAAATTTGGCCAAGTGAGTGTATGGCTCATCGGTGGCTATATATAGTGGAAATGAGGTAATATGTTGATATATTTCGGCTTGCAATCAAAGGAACGTCATCCAATGGCAGGCAGGGAGATAGGTGTGATATTATTGGATATAGGCGGTCAAAACTGGCCATTTATACCTTGAGCTATTGGTTGTTGATGTTGATGTTGGTTTCGTGGCAGACCGTTGACCTCTTGATGAATCTGTCATCTTCAGTTGAATCTTTGATTAGCCACCCCTTAAGTGAGGGGTCCGGTTTCGGTTAACATTATTGTTGTTAACATTGTTTCGGTTCCTTTGCACATTTTCCTCAGTTGATGATTGTTGGTATAACCGTCACCACTCCTATACTCATACCTATCTGAAGTTTCAAAACCTCCCTCATCATATAAGTTCCCCTCGTTCACATAATCTCCAAATCCCTCATTCTCAAACCTATTGTCATCCCTTTTATCGTAATATCCTCATCATTTGTGTGATAAGTATAAACACTCACCCTCTGGTGATGACATCACAGAACACTAAACGGGTCATCATCATTGATGTTGTTCCATAATTCTCCATGATCGGGATTTTGTTGCTCGAGTTAACCCGCTTGAAATCGGGTAACATGCTTATACGTGGGATTGCCACGGTTAAGAGCAGGTCCACGGTTTGGGTTGAGGTTATGGTTGTTGGGATTTGGTGGAAGTTGTTGATTCTCAAGGGGGTATTCTTAGCGTTTGGCTTGGCGTTGGTTGAGATGTGCTAGGATCAGTGGTCTTCGGTTGTTGCTACCACCCGACCGTTAACCTCTTGATAAATTGGTCATCTTGGGTTGAATATTTGATTAGGCACCCCTACAAGTGAGGGATCTAGTTTCAGTTAACATTATTATTGTTAACATTGTTTCGGTTCCTTTGCACATTTTCCTTAGTTGACGATTGTTGGCATAATCGTCACCACTCCGATACTAGTACCTATCTTCATTCTCAAACCTCCCTCATCATAGAAGTTCCCCTTGTTATCATAATCTCCAAATCCCTCATTCTCAAACCCATTGTTAATCCCTGTTATCATAGTTCCCTCATCATCTGTGTGATAAGTATGAACACTCACCCTCTAGTGATTGATATCATGGAACACTAAACGGGTCATCATCATTGATGTTGTTCCTTAATTCACCACGGTTAGGAATTTATTGCTCAAATTAACCCGCTTGAACTTGGGTAACATGCTCGTACATGGGATTTCCACGGTTAGGAACAGGTCCATGGTTTGGGTTGAGGTTATGGTTGTTGGGATTTGGTGGAAGTTGTTGATTCTTAAGGGGGTAATCTTAGAATTGGGCTTGGCGTTAGTTGAGATGTGCTAGGGTCGGTGGTCTTCATTTGTTGCTACCACCTGACCGTTGACCTCTTGATGAATCGGTCATCTTCGGTTGAATCTTTGATTAGCCACCCCCACAAGTGAGGGATCTGGCTTCGGTTAACATTATTGTTGTTAACATTGTTTCGGTTCCTTTACACATTTTCCTCAGTTGACGATTGTTGGCATAACCGTCACCACTCCTATACTCGTACCTATCCTCATTCTCAAAACCTCCCGCATCATAGAAGTTCCCCTTATTCTCATAATCTCTAAATCCCTCATTCTCAAACCCATTGTCATCCCTGTTATTGTAGTATCCATCATTATCATCTGTGTAATAAGTATGAACACTCACCTACGGTGATTGATATCACGGAACACTAAATGGGTCATCATCATTGATGTTGTTCCTTAATTCGCCACAGTTGGGAATTTGTTGCTCGAATTAACCCGCTTGAACTCGGGTAACATGCTCATACATGGGATTGCCCCGGTTAGGAGCAGGTCCATGGTTTGGGTTGAGGTTATGGTTGTTGGGATTTGGTGGAAGTTGTTGATTCGCAAGAGGTTAGCGTTGGGCTTGGCGTTGGTTAAGATGTGCTAGGTTCAGTGGTCTTCGGTTGTTGATACCACCCGACTTGTTGTTTTGTTGTTGGTTTTGGTTTTCCATTTGGACAGTTCCAATGGAAGGAGTGTGATGTGAATGTTGGTTAGGTGATTCAGGGTAAGTGTTGCCTCTAACTAGGTGGCTAGGTTTATTCTCACTACACGCTCAATTTTCCGCTAGAACGCTAACGAAGAGGTTATTCCGGACATCCTTGTATGCATGCGCTACCTGTAAACTGCACAAATAACAAAACCCGCATAACAAAGGAAAGAGAATAAAGAAAAAATAACCCAAGCACTTAAACAGATTTATCACTAAATAATCAACTAACTCTAGACACAAAGCGCAGGAACTCCCTGAAAATGGTGCCATTTTGATGTAGCTGTCATGGGCTAATCAAAAGAAAGTATTTTGTAACTTAAATACCAATACTAATACAGGTAAGTAAGGTCATATCCATAGGAAATTTGTGGTTAGTGTTAAGTAAACTAACAAAATAATTACTATTATCTAAATTGGGGGTTTGTTTGATTGATTGAGAAAACACGCAAATTTGTTGAGAAAAAGTTATCAGGCTGTGAAGAAGTAACCTCCACCCAGAATTCCGATTACAAGTTTGACACAAAAAACCCGATACTGATTCAAACACCACATAGACATGGCCTTGGAATTAATGACTTTGATTAACGATTAGGGACAATTTTTAATAATAACCATAACAACCTAACATTTCGTTAAACTATATTAATTACCCACCAAATTACCAACCTGCTTACCATGCAAGGAAATCACCATTATGCTTGATAATAGACAAATAATTCAAATTTAATCAACGTTTATCAAAATCAACACATGTGATCAAGATTACAAGTTACAAGAATCAGAAAACAAAGTTTGATGTGAAAAAACTAGCAAAGGTTTAGAAAAAAGTAACCTCCTCCAAGTTTCAGATTCTAGCTTTACACAAACCTCAATTTAATCAATTAATTGGACACCACATAGACTTGGTGCTAAAAATTCGGTTAATTTAAGTGGTAATAAAAAACATGTCTGTGTCATTAGAGTTTTTACAGTCCAATTACCCTATTTACTAGTACAAGGTTTTAAGTCAACCTTCTATATGTCACCCAACAAGGTACAAGGTTTTGTCATCAACCGAACAAGTTGTAAAGCAAGGACTACTAACACATAAAAATAGTTTAAAGAAACAACAAATCCAATTGTTTATAGTACGTTGTCAATGTAAAAAACAAATCCGAACATGATAAACTAAAAAAAGTTTTAACCCTACGAGCCGTCACCCGGAGAAAGCCACTCTGATATTAACCTGACATCTTTAATTTCTTTTCCTAGATCCACGTACATTGCTATGATTTCATCGCGCATAGGAGCATGCGAACTCCCAGGCAACGGCGCCAAAATTTGATCGGAGTGTCGCGGTCCAGCTAAACATAAAATTTATAAGTCTAAATACCCCAAATAGATAGTAATTGGAAGTCAGGGTGTCGAACCATGAAGAGTTTATGGTTCGTGTCAGGATTCAGTTGATTATTGATATGGAACACTTTATGAAGCTTGCTATTTTGTAATTTTTGGTTTGTTTGATTGGTTTGAAAAGAGGTCGGCTTGAACTGACGATTTACTATTAGTGCGAAAATGGTTCTTTGATTATGATGATGAAAACTTAGAACTTTTGATTAAAAAAGATAACTTATAAACAAGGTTCACACTTGGTTTGAAATTGCAAGACCTAGGATTCCTACATGTTTTAGACTTAATTTAATCGCACTTGGTTATTAATAGGTTTAGTGTTACAAGGCTTAGGTTCCGATAGCTATCAACATCACAATGAACGGACAAAGATGCACATCGTTACCAAGAACATGTAAACCATAACTATATGAGAGCATAATTGCATAGATTAAATTCATAAAGTCAAAATTCCTAACTCTTTTGAGAATTCATTAATTCAAAATAAATGCAATACAATTAATATAAACCTCAAATGTTTAATGTAATTAGTCACAAATTAAATCTTAAAACAAATGTTAAAACCCTAGAAATCTAACAAAATCTACACCTGGGTGAAATCCTAGAAGGCTGGCTACTCATGATATGCGAGACTTGATCACCGGATGTTGAACATGATGAACGGGCCATTGAATCTTGCTTCTTGATCTTGAATGAATGATTGGTGGAATGATTGTGGATGTAATGGTGTGCTCAAAAAATCTTGGAAAGGTGATGAGGATGGTGGATTGTGATGATTATGATTGGTGTTGATGCTTGGTGATGATGGATTCGTGATGAGTGGAGTTGGATCAATGGATCCATGATGAGGATGATTGAGAGCCTTTTGTGTGTTTCCAAATTCAAGAAAATTGTGTCACTCTCTCCATGGCCACCCAAAACAAATTATACACCTTCAAAACCTTGGTCAACAGGTCAAACGAGGATCTGGATTGCAAGACTTTCCGTCACCGCATCGGCGACGTGGGAAGCCGATGACAGTGGCACAACTATATGGTTCACGTCTGATATTTCTGCCTATGGAAGGCCCTATTGTCGCAAGCTGTGTCGGCGACGACCAAAAGCCAAGTTGCCGACGCGGTGGCTATTCGGTTTACTCATCCGTTTCTTTGTTTTCCGCATCCAATTGGTTTTAGCCCCGTCTCGATGTCACTTAAAGCTCCCGAATTACTCTGTAAACTTCGTTAGACCCGCAAAACACAAACCAAAACAAAGTGGACCATTCAAAAATCAAATTCGCATAAAAATATAAACTTGGATAGGTGTAACACTAGACTTTCTTTCACGTATCAATCACCACCATCGCCGCCCCCTTGCGCCGCCGGTCATATTGCCCTTGACCATCGATTTCATTCCATCACCCCTTTTCGTCCACTGCACCACTTTGTATGTCAATTTCTATTTTTTTGTTTATTCTAATTTCTTGGGTGATCTTGTGTGGTTAAATTCAAAGGTGTTCGTAACAAGGGTGGTTTCTTGAATAGGAACTAGTGACCAAATTGTTGAATTGAAGTACTGGAACTTGGTTAGCCGAAACGGTATTTTGTGTAACACCCTATGGATGTTGTTTTGTTTTATTTGGTTTAGTATCTGGACTCCTGGTGGCACCAAAAGTTTAGTATGGATTGGTTTGTATACATGCTTTCACTAATCTGATATTTATTAAAACACATGTATAAAACCCCAAACATGCAAGCTTTAACCATTACTCATTGGAATGGCCTTAAAAGACTCATTTAGTATCTTCACGGGTCTCCATATAAAGGTATCTTGCTGGTGTGTGCAAAGCGAGATATATCTTTATTGATATTTTAAGCCCATTTTATACATTAGTCAAGTTTTAAATTTATAAAACACAATATTCTAATAACACTAAACACACACTTGGGCAAGTACACCCATCATGAGCGTAGTATAGCGTTGGTAAGATACCGAGGTCGTCAAAGGATACAAGAGCTTTTAGTACCGGTTTATCCTCAACGTCTAATAATCTAAAATTTTGAGAAAAGTTTTAAAACTAAAAAAGCAAAAATAAAATAAAATAAAAACAGATAGACAAGATGAATCACTTGGATCCGACTTGCCTTTAATGTATCCTTTGATGATTTTCGCACTTTCGGACTTTTTAAGAGATTATCTTAGTTATATAGTAGGCCACTCTTTTGAAGGTGACGTTACCCTTAACCCAGTGGTTTGAGTCAGCAGGGATACAGTCCCAAAGGGTCGGAATATTGAAAGACAATTAAGTTAGTTATTAATGCAAAAAGTGGTAGGCCCTCTTTTTGAAGGTGACTTTACCATCGGCTAAGTGGTTTGAGTCAGCAAGGATACAATCCTAAGAAGCCGGTTTAATGTATTAATAGTAGTTTACATATGAGGGGTACAAGCTATTCGCACCCCCGCCATCCAATACCAGTGGGTATTGAAGGAGGTCCTAGTAAGCTTAAACAAGGTCCTTGCAGGATCTATACACTAAACAAGGCAAGAACCTTACCAAACCATTAACCTGACCCCTGACCAGGTAGTCAACATGCTTTTATATAGTCCGTAAAGACATGAATGACGTAATCTTTTACTTTATATAGATAGTAAAGTAACTTCAAGACACCATGGAAAAATGATAGGAAGAATTCACCTTTAACATAAGAAACTAGTTATTAAAGTCATTAATACAAACCCAAGTAAAAAGTGCCGAAAGATTAAAAATCAAAAGTAATACATAAAAGACTTGTCTTCACCAAGTGAGGTAAGAGGCTTAACTAAACATGGCCTTTAATTGGCAAGAACCCTTACAATCAATCTTGGATCCCGAGACTACTACACACTCTAAAGATGGATGATTGATGATGGTGGTGGGTGTTGGTGTTGTAGTGGTGGTGGAGTGGTGGCAAAGTGGGAGAGTAGTGGTTTTCCAAGGGATGCCTTTGAAGTGAGCCAAGCACCCCTATTTATAGCCTACACAGAACCCTGGCCACGGCCTCGTGTCCAGCGCGTACGACCCCATGGCCAGCCTTTTCTCTTCTTTCATTAATTGCAAGTGTCTGCAGAGGGCCCCACATGGCCCCGTGGTCAACTTCATATCTGTACTATCAAGATTTGGCAAGATTCTGCGTATCTTTGAGTTGACCACGCCCCGTGCTGAGCTGGGTACGCCCCCGTGGTGGGCGTGGAAGCTTCTATAGGTTTGTCTTTTGTGCAAGGCTCTGATCACGCCCCGTGTTCAGCTGGGCACGACCCCATGGTCAGTCTTCTGATTTTTTTGTTTTTACTTTGGGGATGCTGCTAAGGGGTCGGGCATGTCACGTTTATTCCTTTTCTTTGTATTTATGTTGGTTTTGGATGCTTATTTGCTCCTTTTGTTCGTTTAAGCTCATTTGGTCCTGTAAATTCAAAAGGAAGACAAAAACATGCTTTTCCAACATTAGTACTAAAAAGGGTTAGTTTTATGCCTCATTTGATGTAATTTATATGTTACATTTTTAACACATCAAATAACCCCACACTTGAATCTTTGCTTGTCCTAAAGCAAAACTCTTTAATATGTGGCTTACACACCCAAATGGAAGAGGTAGAGGAGAAGTTTTGGGCTCATCTTGAGTGTCGGGAATCCAAGATCTTTTATTTTTAATCGAAATAACCTTCGACAGTATCATTTCCACACGAAAAGGGCAATTACAAAGCAATGGAAGGTAGTCGGGCAACAAGTTGCGCCGCTACCCCCTTTTGAATAGAAAAACCAATTCTACTAAATACAAAGTTTGAAACCTTTAGCGACGAAGAATTACTATTAACGACTTTTTGAACCCGATTCAAAAGTCACACAGCGTCAGGAGCGAGACCACCAAAGGTATCAAACGCAAACGGGACAAACACATGTTGATTCTCCAGGCAGTCTTTCTCATGTTTTGCCACTTTTCTCGCCTCTGCCTTGAGCACCGCTTGCCCTACGAAAAAGCCCTTGTCCTTGAGCCCGACAAGGGGGAGACTCCAGTTAAATCTACACAAGCGTGTTTCCCCCTTCCCATCCAAACACAAGGATGTCCGCCGGGCGTAAAGTGGACCTCCCCTCTAACGGGTCAGTCAGGAAATTTACTGGAGCCTCCTTTTTGGCAGAGATCCCGACCTGCTTAAGAACATCACATAACACATCTCTCACCCAATCATGCCGATATTTAAACCCTGGTAGCTCTTTACAGTGGATCGCGTGCTCGCCGAAAGAATCCAAACACGCTTTGCGGCATACCGGACATGGCTCGTCAACTGGGAACAAAGGAATCATCAGTCGGTATCTAAGGATAACACGGTATTCCACAGCCGACATGTGTTGCCCCAAGTCTTCAATAGGTGCGACAGACAGAAAATCCTGAGCATGTGGGGCACGTAGACATTCAAACACAGCTCTTTGCCGAGGGGATAAAACAAACTTCTCTTCAAACATCTTGACAATTTCGCCATATAAGGCATTCGCCAGAATTTTCTGGGATTTAGGAGGGGCGGTGTCTTTAATGTAGAAACCGCCAATATCAAGGTCGGGAAGAGAACTATGCAAAAGGTCCAACGCACTCCTGTAATCGGAGTCTAAAACATCCCCACCACATTCTCGGAGTATGTGGTCTTGTAAACCCCAAGATTGGGCCCTTGAAGCCACGAAAGCATATGAAGAGGCATCCTCGGCCGTACAAATCCCTAATTTTATTGGGTTTTATTTTTATTTTATTTACAATTCTATTCGTCATGATTTATTTAGAACATTTTATAAGAAAAATTACTTATTTGGACATAACATGCCTCTTTAAAATTCCATTTATATACAAGTTCACATACCTCACGGGAGATCACTCAACACTCGGCCGAAGATGTATTTTTGTGAACACTCGAGACCGGCATGGAGCTTACTTCTACCATATGCCTGCCAAGCGATCAATCCTTCTCCTTTTTAACTATAAACCTTCGTAAATATTAAGAGGACTTTGGGAAGGGTTAGGCTTGGGCTAAGGGTATGTGGTTTTGGTTAGTTGTTAGTAAAATGGCTAAAAGCGTAAAAAGCATCGGTCGTCGTAAAAAACTTTTATTTTCGTGACTTTAATTCAAACTAAACACATTCAAACAATATTTCTTTAAGGAACTTGTTTGTTTATTGCAAGACTTTCATATTATTATTATTAATTTTTTTTGATGTCACAAGATAACCGAGCTTTTTACTAAAACAAAGGGGTTGAAAAGAAAAAGGTTTTGGTGGGTAAAGGGTGTTTGTTTGTGGGTTATGAAATGAAAAGGTTTAGGCTCAAAGGGGTTAACAAGGGGGATTTTTGGGTAGGTGATAAAAAAGATGAAAAATAATGGTGTTGAAAGGAAAATGGGTTAGTTCTAATTCCTCTATCATTTACTTAATTGGGTTCAAGTTGGTAAGGACCGGGAATGTATCGTCGTGGCAAGTTCTAGAGTTGTAAGAACCAAGCGGCTATTCACACAAGAAAGAAAAAATGAGCATTTAGTTTAAAGATGTATGCTTGTATGCTCAATAAAGGCTCAAAACTCACTTGTTGTGGGAATGAGTTTATAATGTGATCAAGTATATATAATCAAATTTTTAATTAGATTTGTCATGCCTTTTCATAATTTTCTTATTTGGTTCTTTTTATCACGGCGCCATTGGTTGTAAATTTGTAAAAATATAACCTTTTTAGAACTTGTCATTCCCGAATTAAACCAAAATAAGTAAAAAAAAAAATGAAAAATTTTGAAAAAAAATTTGGGATGATTAGCGGTTCCAATAGAGTTTTGTGTAAGGCTTGTTATTAGAACTTGCAAGATTCAAGGTTTTAGCATCCCCCCACATTTAAATTACACATTGTCCTCAATGTGTCCCAAAAATAAATTTTCAGGTTGATTGAATGTGTAAAAAGGTGTTGAAAAACAAATTTTTATGATACTGGGCGTCTGGCCACGGCCCCGTGTGGTCCGGGCATGGCCCCGTGGTCAGATTGCCAGTACCAAAATTAAACAGAAGGCTGGCCATGGGGTGTGTTCTGCGAGCATGGCCCCATGGCCAGTTACCTGAACTAGGCAATTTTCTGCAGAGCCTGGGCACGAGGCATGTTGGGCTGAGCACAGCCCCGTGCTGAACTTGCTGTAATGCTGGAAAAGTTGTCGGGAGGCTCTGTTTTCGTGCATGGGGTGTGGTTTTAACGTTCCCTTGGTAACCTCCATCTTTTCGAGTGTGGTTTATTCCTGAAAAGTAAAACTAAACTAGAAAACATAAAAGTTAAACTAAACTAAAAACTACGGATAGTTACTCAGAATGCCTCCGTGGTGCACCACCTTTATAAGGGTCCTTGGCTAGACCCAAAGTCATTCATATGTTACCCGAGCGGGATGTCTCGCATCCCGTGTTGTACCGTCGGAGAGCGTCATCCAATCTTGAGTCTATGACATCCATGTAGTTGACCGGGTCGTCCTCTACTCTTTTCCCAACCCCGAATTTCATCTCCTTTTCTCCAACCCTTAATGTTAACTTCCCATCACTCATATCCACCATTGCACGAGCGGTGGCAAGGAATGGTCTTCCTAGAATGAGTGGTAATTCGGTGTTTTCCTCCATGTCGAGCATGACAAAGTCGTCCGGGAAGATAAAGTCTACGACTTTTACCAATAAATTCTCGACGACACGTTGTGGGTGTTTGAAAGACCTATCGGCGAATGCTCATCTTTGTGGGGCTCGTCGTACCTAGTCCGAGTCGGTCAAACATTGATGCGGGTATGAGATTGATGCTAGCCCCAAGGTCGGCTAGTGCATTTCGTCCAGGTGATCCCCCAATGGAAAAAGGGATGGTGAAGCTTCTGGGGTCGATTTTCTTTTGTGGGTGTTTGTTGAGTAGTACGGCGGAGCATTCTTCACCTAGATTGACCGATTACAATGTTTCAATCTTCCGCTTGTGGGTGAGGAAGTCTCTCATGAATTTTGAGTATTTTGGCATTTGAGTGAGGACTTCCACAAATGGAAGATTGATATGCAATTGTTTTAGTAAGTTTATGAATTTTGTGAATTGGTCGTCGGTCTTTTGACGAAGTAGCCGACCGGGGTAGGGTACCGAGGGGTTTTTGGTGGGTTCGAAATTTGGCGGAGGAGTTGGTTCTTTTATGGGTTGGTGGCGAAGTCGTGGTTTGGATGGGTGAACTTTTGTCTGTTGGGGGTAGTGGGGCTTCCTCGGGACCTACAGTCCAGTTTCTTAGTGTTATGAGGCGTACTTGCGCCTTTGGGTTGGTTTCGGTATTGCTAGGTAATGCGCCTTGTGGTCTCTCGGAGAAATTTTGGGCTAGTTCATTTAGTTGTTTTTCAATGTTTTGAATACTAGCTTGTCGATTTCTAAAGTTGGATTCCGCCTATAGGAATCGATCCGAGTACCTTTTTTCGGTTTCGTAGATGAGACGTGAAACGAGGTCTTTAAGCCTCTCCCGTCCCCCTTGTTGTTGTTGAGTGAAATTTTGTAACTCATTTCTTGGTTGTTGTTGAAAGTTTGTTCGTTGATTTTGATTTTGTTGGTTACTACTATTGCCGGGCTCCCTCCAACCAAGGTTAGGGTGGTTACGCCATCCTTGGTTGTAAGTACCCGTTGGGGGACCCGACGGCCTATGTCTATTATCAACGTAGTTTACCATTTCCGTTTGATTATCCATTTATTTCACACGACTCCAATTTTCATGGCCCACCACACCCTTCACAAGCCATAACTGAGGCCGTTTTTGCCATTTATAACTTTTTGATTTTTGAAGATAGGGCCTCGATTTGGACTTGTAAAGAGGTGTTCTCATCTACTTTATGGGCGCCAGGGGCAATAGATTTTGTGCCTCGGGGGTGTGCCATTGAAAATTGTTTTGAACAATTTCATCAATTTGATTATAAATTTCATTTTGGCGACGATTACCTAGGAGTCCCCCGGAGCTAGAGTCGAGTGTTTGTCTTGTATGTGGCAACAACCCATTATAGAAATTGGATACTTGTTGCCACACTGCGAGACCATGATGAGGACATTTCCTCAATAGTTTCTTTAATCTTTCCCAAGTTTCATATAAGGATTCCCCGTACTCTTGTGAATATGTATTGATTTCAGTCATTAATTTAGCGGTTTTAGAGGGGGGAGGGGGGAATACTTATATAGAAATTTTAGGGCAAGTTCATCCCAAGTGTTTTCCGAACCACTTGGGAGGGTGTTAAGCCAAACTTTAGCTCGGTCTTTTAGTGAAAATGGGAACATTCGGAGGCAGATGGTGTCGTTTGATGCTCCGTTGATCTGGAAAGTGTCACATATTTCTAAAAAGTTGGTAATATGTAAATGGGGATCTTCATCAGCTAGGCCATGGAAGGTTGCGGAATTTTGGAGCATTTGAATCAAATGCGGCCGAAGTTCGAAGTTGTTGGCATCGACATTTGGTGCATTGATGGCGGCTCCGAGATTACCGACCGTGGGCCGTAGGTAATCCATCATGGTACGCTGATCCGCCATTGGCAGTTGGTCCCCCGAAGCCTTCTCTTGATTTTTGGCTTTTAGTCTCTTCCTTAGAAAGCGTTCGAGTTCGTCTAGAGGCTCTTTTATGTCTTTATTGGAACTGGCGCTCATGCACTGCGTCTGCGTATAGAGTTCAGGTGCTGCGATTGGGTTCCAAGTCCTGTGACAAAAACAAAAAAAGAACATCGGTCAGATCTCTCACCACGGCCCCGTGGTCGCTGTCCACGGCCCGTGGTCGTGGATATAGTAGTTGTTTTCTGGATCCCAGTTACCGGGGAGTTCAGCACGGACCCGTGGTGCACCGTCACGGCCCTGTGGTCACTCTTCTGTAACTCAGAAAACAAAAACTGTAAGATTGATGGGCACGGCGCCGTGTCCGACCGAGCACGGCCCGTGCTGAAGTCTGCAGAAACTAAAAAATTAAGAAAAAATCTTAAAAAATAGAAAAATAAATAAAAATAATTAGGCCGTTGATTTTAAACTTTCTTAAAATCCTTGTGTCCCCGGCAACGGCGCCAAAAACTTGGTGTGTGCAAAGCGTGATATATTTTTATTGATATTTAAAGCCATTTTACACATTAGTCAAGTTTTAAATTTATAAAACACGATATTCTACTAACACTAAACACACACTTGGGTAAGTGCACCCATCGTGAGCATAATATAGCGTTGGTAAGATACCGATGTCGTCCAATGACACAAGAGCTTTTAGTACCGGTTTATCATCAATGTCTTATCAATCTAAAATTTTGAGAAAAGTTTTAAAACTAAAAACTAAAAATGAAAAAATAAAATAAAATAAAAACAGATAGACAAGATGAATCACTTGGATCCGACTCCCCTTTAATGTATCCTTTAATGATTTTCGCACTTTCGGATTTTTTAAGAGATTATCTTAGTTATAGTAGTAGGCCCCTCTTTTGAAGGTGACGTTACCCTCAACCCAGTGGTTTGAGTCAGCAGGGATACAATCCCAAAGGGTCGGAATATTGAAAAACAATTAAGTTAGTTACTAATGCGAAAAGGTAGGCCCCTCTTTTGAAGGTGACGTTACCCTCGGCTAAGTGGTTTGAGTCAGCAAGGATACAATCCCAAGAAGCCGGTTTAATGAATTAATAGTAGTTTACATATGAGGGGTTCAAGCTATTCGCACCCCCGCCATCCAATACCAGTGGATATTGAAGGATGTCATAGTAAGCTTGAACCAGGTCCTTGCAGGATCTATACACTGAACAAGGCAAGAACCTTACCAAACCATTCCCTTAACCCCGACCAGGTAGTCAACATGCCTTTATATAGACCGTAAAGACATGAATGATGCAATCTTTTACTTTATATAGACAGTAAAGTAACATCAAGACACCACAGAAAAATGATAGGAAGAATTCACCTTCAACATAATAAACTAGTTATTAAAGTCATTAATACAAACCCAAATAAAAAGTGCCGAAAGATTAAAAATCAAAAGTAATACATAAAAGACTTGTCTTCACCAAGTGATATAAGAGGCTTAACCAAACATGGCCTTTGATTGGCAAGAACCCTTACAATCAGTCTTGGATCCCGAGACTACTACACACTCTAAATATGGATGATGGATGATGGTGGTGGGTGTTGGTGTTGTAGTGGTGGTAAAGTGAGAGAGTAGTGGTTTGCCAAGAGATGCCTTTGAAGTGAGCCAAGCACCCCTATTTATAGCCTGCACCGAACTCTGGCCACGGCCCCGTGTCCAGCGGGCACGCCCCCTTGTCCAACATTTTCTCTTCCTTCACTAATTGCAAGTGTCAGCAGAGTGCCCCACACGGCCCCGTGTCTCCTGGGCACGGCCCCGTGGTCAACTTCGTATCTGTACTATCAAGATTTGGTAAGATTATGCGTATCTTTGCGTTGACTACGCCCCGTGCTGAGCTGGGCACACCCCCGTGGTGGGCGTGAAAGCTTCTACAGGTATGTCTTTTGTGCAGGGCTCTGACCACGCCATGTGTTCAGCTGGGCACGGCCCCGTGGTCAGTCTTCTGATTTTTTTGTTTTTACTTTGGGGATGCTGCCGAGGGGTCGGGCATGTCACGTTTATTCATTTACTTTGTATTTATGTTGGTTTTGGCTGCTTATTTGCTCCTTTTGTTCGTTTAAGCTCATTTGGTGCTGTAAATTCAAAAGGAAGACAAAAACATGTTTTTTCCAACATTAGTACTAAAAAATGGTTAGTTTTATGCCTCATTTGATATAATTTATATGTTACATTTTTCACACATCACTTGCTTCATCAAAAACCATTGTTACAACTTCATGCTTTCACCGATGCGGAGTGGGCAAAAGACAAAGACAACTATCGAAACACTAGTGGTTATATTGTGTACCTAGGGTCAAGCTCATTGCATGGAGCTCAAAGCGATAAACCACGTTATCTCGTTCATGCATTGAAACCGAATTTCTTATCATCGCTTCTATCACTGCCGAAATCCTAGGGCTAAAATCTCTTCTCCATGAACTCGGATTTGATTCGACCACCATCCCAACCATTTTTTGTAACAACCTAAGAGCCACACAATATTCTGTTAACCCTATTTTCCCACCCTCGCATGAAACATCTAGCTCTTGACTTTCATTATGTCCATGAAAATGTCTATGATCACTCCATCAGAGTTACACACATTGCCGTGGATGCCCAACTAACTAGCCGATGCTATTACCAAGCCCATCCTACACTCCAGATTTCATTACATCATATCCAAATCCAATATTAGACTCACTACAAGACTGTCAATATTGTGTGGGCATGAATAAGAATAATTTAAAATATTCGAAATATAATTTGAATTTATTCTATTTACAATCAAGCTCCGTAATTATCATTTTTGTTATTGGTAGTTTATTTTTCTTTATGCGTGGGCATGAATAAGAATAATTTAAAATATTAGAAATATAATTTGAATTTATCCTATCTACATTCAAGCTCCATAATTATCATTTTGTTATTGGTAGTTTATTTTTCTTTATTGTAAATGCATAATTATAGGTTGTATTTCCAATGTTCAGGCCTTTGTATTCTTTTATATATTGTAACTCACTTATTCGTAAATAATATCTTTTGATTGCAAATCAATTCCTCCATTATTGTAACTTCTCCACTTTATTATGTAAGTTCTCAATATCGATAATAAACATTTTTCTCAACTCACTGAGCTCGCCTTTAAGTCGTCACTACACATATTGAACCACTCTTGAAGTTATTCCTTAGATCCACCACAATAGATCCCAACTTGGCTAGTTCATTATGAGAACCATCGACTAAGCTCTTTGTGGAGGCTTTTCTCGGCCAGTTCTCTTCACCACCCAAAATACTCGTTGCTGCTACAACCTTGTCAAGTTTGGTTAGCATCCCTTGAACCATCCTTGCCTTGTATCAATTGTTATGAAGTGATTCTTTCAATGATTGGTATCACTCTTATTTTCTTAGATTAGCCTTTTGCAGAGTTTGTTGTGATTCAGATGAACTTGCCATGCAACACTAGATACGTATGTAACTCAAGAATGATTTGCATCGCTTTTGAACTCTTTACAATGGAGCTTTATAAAGGAATTTGTGAGGTACTTGGAGGTCCCTTGCACAAATGAAATACCACCTATTTATGTAACTCAAGAATGATTTGCATCGCTTTGGTGTGTCTATCACCGTTTGAATAGACTAGAAGAGTTGTGTGCTAAATAGGCTAGGAAGTCTCTAGTGATTGAGACTCAATCATTTGGGAATGTAAACGATTGAGTCTGGGGTTAAATGATTTGACTCTATCACTAGAATGACTTCTAGTGATTGAGCTAATCCCCTATATAATGTCTTAAACCCCAATTGTTTCATAACTTTGATAGTCAGATCTTTGTAAGAGCAATTGAGCATGTGTGTCTGAGAGGAGATCACAAATGTGATCTCTCGTGTTTAATGTTGATGTAAACTCTCTTGGTACTAATGAATCTGTGATGATTTCATGAGTTTATCTATCTCAAACATACTTTATATATCAAATTCAATCAGTTTTGTCCTAGCAATACTACTTCAACACTTTTCTATTAGGCTTTTCTGGATCAATCCTAACTACAATAGTCTACAAGGTAATTGCAAGTATAATATAGATTATACCGTGGAAGTATTCATGGAAAGTTTGATAGGGGTGTGCAAAGTTGGGTCAGTTCGTTTATGGAGGCTTAACTATAACCGTTAGCCGAGCTTAAATTATGGAAGATTGCTTAAAAATAACTATAACCTGATGGTTGGTTAAGAAGAGGTAGAATAATTGTCGGTTATGATTCAGTTTCAGTTTAGTCCAATACATTATTTTTTATTTTTTATTTTTCTTTGTTCGAGTTAAATGTTTGGTTATGGCATTCCAAGGTGGTTATGTATAGTTGCATCATGAATTTAATGGAGGTATAAAAGCTGGAAACAAGTGGAGGTATAAAATTCGGTTAATGTTAACACATTAACCATAACTGTAACTCAATCATCGGTTAATTAGATTCACTTAATCATAACATATTGCTTTGTTGGTTAGAACTAATTTTGGCAACCATTTGTTTTTCGTCGGTTTTGCTCACCCCTTAGGTAACAAATTCTATAGCATTCCAAAATTTTGCCTATGATCTTGAACCCTCAAGAAAGCTCTAGAAAATTTGGAACCCAACGTTGCGAATTGAAATTTAGACGAGTTGCGAAATAAGGTAGGATACATTATATATATGATCAAACTTTAGAGACATTTTCAACCAGGTGATTGTAAGTCAACAAGTTTTCCACATAAGAGTAAACGCTTAAGAAGCCACAATGATCCTTAGAACAGATCATGAAGGTTCTTATAAGTTAAACAGATGATCATAGATTTAGGATCACACAGTTGTTTTATACACATAAATGAGACAATCAAATTAAATAGAAACAAACATGATTATAAACTAACTGTACCTTTTAAATTTCCACGCCGAAATGGTATATAACGGTTGGTTATGCCAGCAAATAAACAAACAACCGTTGTCTTCTTTGACATTATACCCATCATACCCGTAATTATTCAACAATCTTCTAGCTAATAACATCCCATTGTAGCTCAAAGGAACCCTTCCAAACCCAGCCAACTCGAGCCTGGGAACCCATTTTTCAAGCTTCTCGTGTCTCACCCTTCTTTCAAGCCCCTCACAAGCAATGATATTCTTGATTTCTTCACCAAATAACATCTTTTCAATCTTTTGGCGCTCCAATGATGCACGTGTAACAGTAGATTCTAAACAATCGAACAGTGCTGCATAAAAGTTCAATGTTTCAAATGCTCTATCCATTAAACTGAATCCATTATGGTTTGATTCTTGCTCAGTTACCACCATTAGTTTAGGTGATAACGTCCACAGGGAATTCAAAAAGTTCATCAATTTTGAAGAACTAGTCAATGATAACGGCGAAGATGAAGGCGAATCCGGACTTGGACTAAATTTGTTTGTTACATCTTTCCTGAGAAAGTCACCTAAAGTGTGTGAATTCATCAGAACTCGTCTTGAAGTCGGGCTTCTGTTCGTTTCATCATCAAACGCCAAAAGAGTGTGAAGTTGAAGTACTGAGCTTATTGCTAAAGCATATCCTGATTTGTAACGTAAAGAATCAATGTCAAGATTTTCCAATCGACTAACTATTGGATTGAATTGAAATGGGATGTCTAATTTCTCTGCTTCTTCATTCAACTGAAACGCCATTTGTTCTAGTACTTCTTTTTGCTGATGGATTCCAGTGATCCGCAGATGTGGTGGCCCTTCGGGTCGTGCTCTTAACGATTGTAGAAGATTGATCCATTGTGCAGGCTCAGATGAACACAAATCTATAATATGAACCATCTTTTCCCCTTCCATTGCTTCGAGAATCGCTTGATTAGTAATGAGATAGGATAATCTCAAAAATGGGCAAAGATCGAAAAACAATCTTTTTACAAGAATCTCTTCTGATATTGATGTGATTCTTGTGGAATTAATGGCTTTGTATAAACCTGGTAATCCTTTAAGCATGCGATTAGCGAGTGCTTCAGTGAAATAAGCTGCGATCCGTTGCATTGTGTTCCCGTCGGCAGATGCAAGATTGTTAATCTGTTCGAGTCCGATGTTGGCATTCTGGATGTTACCAGCAGCCACATGGTTAGCACAGCCAACAAGAAGTTGGATGAGATGTAAACCTCGGCTTTCTTCGACTTCGGTTTCCCTTAGCCATGGGTATTGTGATCCAAAACTAGGTGAAAGTGACATTAATGAAAATAAGTGAAGCGGAGACGAGCTTATAGACGAAGAACCATCCTCTTGAGCCATTCCTGATATTAAGAGTATCAATCAGAGTTCTTTCCTCTTATCTTTGTACTTCTACTACTAGTATATACTTTATGCAAATTTTATGTTTTTATACTTCAATAACAAAAGGTTGCTGAGTCGAGGGTTTCATTGAAAGCAACCTCTCTATCTCTTTGGATAGAGGTAAGGTTTGCCCTCATCTTCCCTCCCAGACCCACTCTACGAGTGAGATACTACTAGTTACGTTTGTTTGTTTGTTTGTAATCAGAGTTCCAAATTAACACCTTCTTGATTAAGGATGAGTCATCCTCAAGATTATACACATGGTAAATCATGTGTGTCACCTAAAAGAAGACATAAGGACAAAGATTATGTCGTCTACATTTAAACATAACTTTTTTCAAAAACTACACACTTTAAACTTCAAACATATGGAATATTAACCAGGAAGAAAGAAGTCTACAAAGTACAGCTTTGTGTTATGAAGATAACAGTCAGCAGAATTACTCAAACGCCAACATGTTTACCCACATAAAATGATCAATCCAAGACAAAGTTTCACAGGTTTTTAGAAATTTGATGGATTATAAAACCAGAACGAAATAAACTCTATAACAAACAAGATAACGAATGAACTCACCACTGAACATATCTGGAGATGGTCCGGATAATCCAATCAAATATTGAGTGAAATCTATATATCAAACAGTGTTTTGAAAATCATTGAAACCCCATTTGGCTTCATATGCCAAAAGTCCAAACATTTTCGGCTATTTCTGTGCTTGCTGTTGTAATTATCAAAGGCTCAGGATCGTTTTCGAAAATCCAAAGTGGGTATAGAAAGAGTTAAAAGCTGTTTGTCCTGGGAGAACACATCAATGGTTTATAACCTTTTGTGACAAATAAGATTGGTTGTTTTTGTCGTCATTGCATTTGTTCTTCTTGGGGACATCAAATATGGAGGAATTTATTATGTTCTTATTATCGAATATGCTACGTGTGATACAGGATCAAGGGTTTTAAGTTCAAGTGGCAATTAACATTCCCTCACATATGGACATTTTTCCTTTTTACTTTTTTATTAACATATTGTTTTTTCTTTTATTTTTAGTGTTTGTTTTTTGTGTAACTTGAAATACCATATAACACTTTTATCATATTGTTAGAAAGTAGTTTCTTCATATATATTTTTCTTATTATGTGAGAACTTTATCACATGCATAGAACAAATGTTAAATACATCTAGCCGAAATGAAAAATAAATATGCTGAATTTGGTATGATGCATTCATATCATACCAAATTCGAGTCTGGTTACAGGTCTCAAGTTCGAGTCTGGTTAATACGGGCTTCTCATTAAATGGTTTAAATTGGGGATCTATAGTGGGAGGGGGCTCTCTAGAGTGAACCCGGTTAAGACAACGTAAGCTAGACCTCCTAATTGAATGTAACTCGCCTTAAGTCATTAAACATTATCATTGCAATAGAAGAGTTAGAGCTGCCAAGTAATGTTGAATGCAACTGTTTATTCTATTCATATATGGCATATATGACGTAGCCAATGTAGCTCGACAAACATGTCTAAGTTAGTTAACACGCTATGGCATAATAGTAATCAACGTCTAATCACCTTGAACATCAAAGAGATTATAGAGAATATATACATATGGGAAGGTTCATTTGAGAAGAAAGAAATTTAACGTGAGAAAAAAAAGAAGAAAGGGCATAATGATAAAATATTAAATAGTTTATAACTCCTTCCATTAATTGTGTTATCTCTCATTAATAAAGCAAAAAATATTTTATCCTACACCACTACTAGAAAACTATATATTTTTCTACAAAAGTTTCCCACAAATTTCCTACAACTCAATTTTTATTACAATTTTTCTACAGTTTTCTCACAAAAAAGAAAAACAAAAAAAACCCAAAACTTTTCTTCAATTTTCCGACAAAATTGTCACCCAACTACCAGTTGTAGCAATTTCGTCACAACATTAATTAGCTTTTCGACAAAATTCCGACAAAATAAATTAAGAGTAAATTTTTATTTTTGTCCCTGAGGTTTGTCAATTTTAACTAGTTTAATCCAAAAATCTAATTTATAACAAATCTAACCCTGAAGTTTTCATTTCTTAACGCTTTTCATCCCTAAGGGTGCTTTTTCATTTAATTCTTAGGGATAAAAAGCGTTAAGAAATGCAAACCTTAGGGATGAAAAGCGTTAGGAAATGCAAACCTTAGGGATGGTTTTGTTATAAATTAGATTTTTGGACTAAACTAGTTAAAATGGACAAACCTTAGGGACGAAAACATAAATTTACTCATAAATTAAATTTTTTTATTATTTGTACCCACAACAAAATAAATATTTAAAATATAAAATTTTCTAAATTTGTTGGAAAGTTGTAGCAAACTGACACTACTTGCTACAGTTTTTCGACAAAAAAGTTAATTTATTTATTATTTATCAATTTTAGAAAAATAAATAATTTTTAAAAATAAAATATTAAAATTATCAGAAATTGGTAGCAAATTGACACTAGTTGCTACGGATTTCCCACAAAAAAATAAGTTAATTTATTTGTTATTATTCAATTTTATAAAATAGGTAATTTTAAAATAATACGTTAAATTTGTCTAAAATTTGTAGCAAACTGACATAAAAAGTTAATCTATTTGTTACTTATAAATTTTAGAAAATAAATAATTTTTAAAAATAAAATGTAAAATTTGTCGAAAATTTTTAGCAAACTAGCACTAGTTACTACCATGGTTGCAAAAGTCGTTAGGCGCTCCCTAGTCGGTCGACCGGGGAGTTGAGAGTACTCGGCATAGGCGGAGAGTACTCGGGGAGTACTCGGACATGTTAAATTATAAAGAAATTAGTTTTTGAAAATTAAATATATGTCTAATAACATAAATTTACTAATATTTGTAACAAAATAAGTGAAAATGATATTCATTATTTAATATGATAATCATATAAATTATGTTTTATTATTTTTAAATTAAAACTCGGCTCGAATTGTCCTACTAGATCCGATTTTGGCCAAGTTTGACCGCGTTTGATCGATTCCGAGTAATTAGGCGGAGTAAGAGAAAGTCGCCTCGGCAGCCTACCTTGTAGCGACTACTCGGGGAGTACTCGGCCTTGGAAACCTTGTTTTACAACCATGGTTACTACAGATTTCCTACAAAAAAGTTATTTTATTTGTTAATTTATCAATTTTAGAAAAACATATATTTTTTAAAATAAAAAACTAAATTTGTCAGCAATTTGTAGCAAACTAACACCAGTTGCTACAAATTTCCCACAAAAAATATACTTTTATTTGTTATTTATCAATTATAAAAAAAACATATAATTTTGAAAATAAAATTTTACATTTGTCCATAATTTGTAGGAAATTGACAACAGTTCCTACAGATTTCCTACAAACAGAAAGTTATTTTATTTGCTATTTATCAAATTTAGAAAACATATATTTTTAAAAAGTAAAATCTTAAATTTGTCGGGAATTTGTAGCAAATTGCCAACAGTTGCTACAGATTTCCTACAAAAACAATATTTTATTTGTTAATTATCAATTACAAAAATCATATAATTTTAAAAAAATAAAATGTTAAATTTGTCAATAATTTGTACAACTTGACCCCTATACTGGCTGAGGAATAGTTATGGGGGCGCAAAACAAAAAAAAACCCTGATGGGGGACCGACATACTAGGTGTAATGCTTTACTCGTTTACGATAAATAATAGAGAAAAAGATCATTCCATTTCTACAAAAGACCCACACCCAAGTTCCATAGCTTTAGGTCCGCTAATTCGATCGTGATTTTCCTACCCACAGGGGGAAAGGCCTTTCCCTTTTGGGTCGGTTGTGGGCGAGGAGGGATTCGAACCCCCAACACCGTGGTTCATAGCCACGTGCTCTAATCATCTGAGCTGCATGCCCTATACACCATACCAATATACCATACCATACCATACCACACCACACCACACCACACCACACCACACCACACCACACCACACCACGAGACGACACGACACGACACGACACGAGACGAGACGAGACGACACGACACTACACTATACTATACTATACTATACTATACGATACTATACGATACAAAACGATACCATGCCATGCTATATTATATACCATACCATACCATACCCGCTGTATAGAAGAACCGGTTCCAGTTCCTACCCGCTGTATAGAAGAATCGGTTCCGGGTTCAAAAAACCCGTTGGTTCTTACCCGGTTCCACATTTTATAAAAAAATAGGGTCGTACCAGGTTCCTCCGTATACAAAAATAACGCGGTGCATTAAAAAGAATTTTAACACTTGTTTATCAAAACTTTATGATCATTATTTACAAAAATATGGGGAAAATAATACCAGTAATATGTTTGAGTCTCGATTGTCGGCCACTAGTCGAACGACTACTGATGGAGACCCACTCATAACGATTTTGAATGTCGTTAGAGATGAAACAGCTAAATAACAAAGAGGTAACACCCCATCAAGTGAACTTGGTAGGTATAAAGAAACATGTTATTCGCGTACTATGACCGCCGAGGAATATAAAAAGTTTGATCTTTTGTCATGATGGAAATCAAAAGAATCGGAATTCCTGATTCTAGCCACCATGGCTCGTGATATACTAACGGTCCAAGCTTCCACCGTAGCTTCGGAAAGTGCGTTTTCTCTTAGTGACAGAGTATTGTCCATACGAAGAACAAGACTAACACCGGAATCAATAGAGATGGCAATTTGCCTAAAGGATCATTTGGATGCCGTAGACTGGGTACAAAAAAAAACCCGATATGCCCATCTCTACCTTAATGGACTATATTGGGCCTTAATGGATCATAGAGGACAATAGTAGATCATAAATGTCTTAATGGACGCCTTAATGGGTCTTGGTGTACCATAGAGATCATATATGTCTTTATGAACCGCATTCGCTCTTAATGGACCACAACGGATCTTGATCTAAATTTTGCGACTTAACACGACACAATGTGTGTGTGGTTCAACGATTTTCCGTTTTGTTATACGCTTTGTCCTAAATTTTGTGAGTTAACATGGGGCAACGTACGTGTGTGGTTCAGTGTTTTTATGTCGTCTATTTTTCCCGTTTAATAAGTTTGTCACAACGCGCGGGTCCTAAATCGAGTTAGTTATTAATTTCTATGTTTTATATGTCGGTCTAATTTTTCCACGTTAAGACACTGCAACTTCAATGTTGGTGGTCGTTGGCTATAGTGTGGCATTGGTGCTATTTGTCACGGTTTTACGCTTGCGCCGCAACGCGGGGAGCTTAATACGATAGGTTATTTATATGGATGCAAGTCAGGTAACGTCGTAATTATGATACCATTAATTGGATTGAGCTTATTTGGTGAATTACTTATTTGTATAAGATAGTAATACAAAATTAACTGACAAAAACATCTTTAACACATTGTAAATGTGAATCTGATCAACAGCATGTCAATTTCGTTGGCCACGACGCAGCGCATGCGGGTCAATCTTCTAGTTCTAAGTTAAAACTAAACCTATGTGTTTTAATTTAGTTAAATGTGAGCAGAATTAAATCTTTCATAATGTAAAACACATACTACTGAGCGTTTTGGTTTAGTGGTAGCCCCGTAACTTTCTAAATGTGAGATCATGGGTTGGAGCCCGAGTCTCGCCTAGGAAAAATTTTATTTTGGGTTGATCCAGAGAGTTTTCCCAGTTGTTGGTTTCCTCATGGGAGGATGGTCTGAGTCACGATATTTGAATACCCAGTTATTTAAGAACCGAGACTGAACCCTACCCGAAACCAGATACATTGGGTATGGTTTTTTGGTTAAATAACCGGAACCGAACCGACGATAGCAATAACCGGTTCCAACTCCTAAAACGAAAAACCGAAACCAGTTCCATAACCATAATCATTAAGTTTTTTATATTTTTGGTATTGGATGAGAAAGTTAGTTATATAAGAAACTAAAATAATAATAATAGTTGTATACATGACAATTATGTTCAAATTACTCACGGGTTTCTTGAATATCTCATAAACGTTTTTTAAACATGATTCAATGTAAAAGATATGTTTGTTTGTAAGCAAAAAAAATGGTTGTATTAAATCTAAAATACTGTGTTATTTTTTATTTAACTCCAAATAATCTGCCCAACTTAATTTCCCACACGAAAATTCTAAATTTCCGCTAGTATTTTTATATCTTTCCGCCTAAATTTCCTTTACCCTCCCAAAATCCATCTAAGTACTCATTTCCAATCCCCAGTAAATTAAAAACACAAAAACACAGAGCTTTATCCTTCAGTTGAAAACCCTAGCGCCTACCACTACTATCTTCACATCAGCTATTGACTTAGAAGTAAACTCGGTCTTCCTTCCTTCTTTCATCACCATATTATACGTTAACACCCTCTCTACTATGCACAATCAACCCTTCAAGACGCATTTTCAGCTGTTTACATGTATTTCTGCAACATCCATTTGCGTTTCTTGATTGTGTGGTTGTAGTTTTTGTATGTAAATGAAGAAATTGCACTTGGGTTGCCTTTTAATTGAAGTTTTCTGATGGTGAAAATGTTGAAATTGCTATGGTTTAGAAAGTATGGTTTCATGCCCACCAAGTGTTTGATGATTTGCTCACTCGGTTGTGACGTTTGGATTAACATGCTTTTGTTGTCAGTTGTGTTTTACCTGTGTTTTGGGGTGCAAACGATCCGAGTAGCTCGCGAGCTACTCGAAATCGGCTCAATAAAAAGCTAGAAGGAGCCGAGCCTTATCGAGCTCGAGCCTGAGCCCGAGGTTGAAATTAGGATTGATTAGATATCGAGCCCGAGCTCTAGCCTTGTATGTGTAGCTCGTTTAGGCTCGACAAGTCTTATCGAGCTTAGTATACTTTAGGATTTAAACTATGCATTACTTTTTAAATGATCTAGATGTTCTTTTTTAATTGAGTTCTCAAACTATCGAGTCGAGCTCGAGCTCGAGCTCGAGCCGAGCCTTGGCTCATTAACAGCCAAAATCGAGCTCGAGTCGAGCTTTAGCTTGTTTTAACTCGCACCTTAGATGCCTAGATTGAGCTTTCGAGCCGAGCTCGAGTTTTAAGTTTACTAACGAGCTGAGCTCGAGCCCAAAATCCAAGGCTCGAGCTCAGGCTTCAGAAAATTGTAACGAGCCTAGCTCGATTAAGGTAAGGCTCGTGCTCGGCTCGACTTGTTTGCACCCCTACCTGTGTTTGCTAGTAATCTGATGTCAATACATGATTACTTTATTTTGAGATATATATATATATATATATATATATATATATATATATATATATATATATATGGCTTGTTTGTTAAGCGCTTTTATAGAATAAAGTTGCAAAGACAAAGATGTCCTTTTGATGGACTAGTCTTCTAAAAAACAGATTTTTTTTCAATTATATATAGCTTTTGGCATCTTAATCATTTCTCATTAAGGCATACGCTATGGGTTAGGAGTTAGCATTACATTTTTAATCAAGTGCTTCATTTTGAACGAATTGAATAGTGTTATTTACTATTGGTACAATCTCAGTTACGCATATAACAGTGAAAAAGATATTTTAGTTATTATGAAAAAGCTTGCATTAATTGTCCCAGCGTGTGGATTTTGAATGCAAACGGCCAAGTTGTAGAGGGTAATGGTATTGATCAGATTTTTTCATGCAACACTGAATTTTGTTATGGGTATGATTCAGGTAATGGGTGTGTGGCAAGTTCTAATTTGCCTCTGTGTAGGAGTGAAGATGATAAATTTACTCTATTGAATGGGGATTTTACTTATGGATCGGTATATATGGTATAGGTGATAAGAATTCAAGCTTAAGCTTTAGTGATTGTATGGTGAAATGCTGGAATGATTGTGACTGTTTGGCTTTTAACTCGCATGAAAATGGAGTTGGCTGTAATATATGGACAGGAACCACCGAAATTACCAAGTTTATTTATAAACCACAACTGGTTTCTCTTCCAAAGTACGTGCTTGTTTCTCCGAGCAAAGGTAAAATACTTGTTATTTGATTTGTTGGTTAACTGTTTTGCATTACTATCACTTTATTCCTCCATATTGTCTACGTTCTTGATTAATATAGCTATTCCCATATTATTGTTATTCATGGCTAGCTTAAATGTGCAAGTAGCATGAGCTACATTAGGATGTGCATTAAGCATAAACAGAGGATACTATAGCCTCAAGATCTAACAAATAGCATTGCACACAGGAAATGCTAAAATCTTTATATGGGGACCCATTGTTTCTGGCATTTTTCTTGTTCACTTTTGCTTCGGTCTATTGCGGTATCGTAAAAACAGAAAGCTTAAACGAGAAGGTATACCAGTTGATATTGATCTGGTTTTAAAGTCTATATCAATTCCATGTTCTAAGGCATGGTTTTGATTGTAGAAGAGAGACACAAGGACGATGATGAAAGACATTTGCTTGAACTGATGGGTAAATGATACTGAAAGGGGCAACAGAAAAGGAAGTGATATGGTGGTGTTCAGCTTTGCTGCTATAGTAACAGCCACATGATTTCTCAGATGAAAATAAGCTTGGACGGGGTGGTTTTGGACTTGTTTATAAGGTATTTGTAAATTTCCATACGAGCTGTAATTTTAAACCTGCTTTACTTAGTATTCCGGTATCGTGATCGGTTTTTATTCTATTTTTTCTACTTCTCTTGGATTTGGGTATTTTGTGTAGTTGTATCTTGATGTTGTTCAGATTCACTTATCAGGAATCCCTCACAATTGGTTGATTTTACTTTCAGTTTGTACTCGGATCACGCGACTTTGGGGTTGAAGGTGCATACAGGATGATTTCGGCGATCGGATTAGTTTTGAATGCTTTTAATAAGGATTTTTTGTGCATTTTGGAATGTTTTAGAATTTTTGGAATGTTTGGAATGTCTCAGAATGTTGCTTTAATATTTTTGGAAAGTTTTAGAATTTTGCTGCAATATTTTTTGGAATATAATAGTAATTTTACTGCATTTTTTTTTCATAAAAAGTGGTTTTTTAATTTCTTTAATTTTTACAGTTTGTCACAAATCTGTAGCAAACAGCTACATGACTTTTTTCTGAGTTGTAGGAAATTTGTGGCAATCTTCAACAAATTTTTTTTTTGGTTCGTAGAAATTATGTCGTAACCTTTAACTTTTGTGTTTTTTTTGTTTGTAGGAATTTTGTCGTAACCTTTCTTTTGGTTTGTAGGAACTTTGTCACAAAACTTAAAAAAAACATTTTTAAGTTGTAGGAAATTTGTCGCAACATTAAATTTTTTTTATTTGTAGGAAATTTGTAACAAACTGTTCAGAGAAAGATTTATAATTTTGTAGGAATTTTGTCGCAAAATAAAAATAATTATTCGTAATTATGGTTAATTTTTCTTATTAGTGTTATTAATTTAAAAAGTAAAATATCATAAAATAAAATACAAAATAGGCATAATTGTGGAAGAATTGTAGGAAAAACATAAAAAACCGGGTTGTACGTATTTTGTGGCAACGCTTGTGACGATAAATTTTTGTCGAAAATTTGTGGGAAATTTTGTCATAATTTTGTAGCTAACATGATTATCGACAAGCTTATTTTGCACGAAATTTTTTGTAGCAAATATGTGGGTAAGACCAATTTCTTACAAATTTGCTACAAATTTGACTGTCACAAAGTAGGCAGTTTTCTAGTAGTGCACATTTCAAAGTTTATCCTACATATATCTTACATTTACCGAAATTTACCCTACGCATAACTAATGTTGAATGTAACTCGCCTTAAGTCATTAAACATTATAGAAGAGTTAGAGCTGCCAAGTAATGTTGAATGCAACTGTTTATTCTATTCATAGGTAGAGGATCCTGTACAAAGTTCAACTTTTGTGAGAAGTGTGAGAAATAATTTGGGAATGACAAGTGTCCTTTATCTTAATTAATTCAAAAGGGTGTATTAGTAATTTTCCATTCTTATCAATTAATTGATTCCAAGATAACTGTAAAAAAACTGTCGATGAGATATTTTATGGATTGTTTGGAATTTTGTAATTTTTTGCAAGATCCAATAAGATTTTCATGTATGCATTAACCTTCTGCGATTCTGGTGTTAGTATGCTTTGATTTTGTGTTTATGTAGTGTTTTATACATTGAATTGTTTAGGGTAAGTTGTTGTTTTAGTGTTTTATCATGAACAGAGTTATTTTTTTTTTTTTTGATAATTAGATGTATAGTGTTTTATCCCCAATCAATAGTGTTATATTCTGTACAGACATCTTAATTTACTTTCATAGTGTTTTATCCCCAATCAATAGTGTTATATTCTATACAGACATCTTAATTTTCTGGTTCATAGTGTTTTATCCCCAATCAATAGTGTTATATTTTGTACAGACATCTTAGTTTTCTGTTTCATAGTGTTTTATCCCCAATCAAGAGTGTTATATTCTGTACAGACATCTTAATTTTCTGGTTCATAGTGTTTTATAGTGTTTTATCTTCATATAGTGTTTTATCAATGGTTAATAGTCAAGGAAATCGGATAATCAACTTTTGAAGGAAAGTCGTTGGTTTTTAGGAGAATGATGGAGGTTTTGGTTGTGTAGGATACGGTTACCATATTTGGAACATTTGAAAAGACACTATTGCCCTTCAATTTTACATAAGGTCCTTCTAATTAAAACACAATTTACATTTTTATACCCTGTTGATCTGAACTGTTAGATCAAATATCCAATGGTTTAAAACACTTCTTACCCTTCTCATATTTTAAACACTTTTTACCATATCCCTACCCTCTATTCATATATGACATATATGACGTAGCCAATGTAGCTCGACAAACATGTCTAAGTTAGTTAACACGCTATGGTATAATAGTAAAACATTTTATATTACACATTTCAAAATTTATCCTACATATATCTTACATTTACCGAAATTCACCCTACGTATATCTAAATTTATCATACACATTTAAGAATTTATCTTACACATACAAAAATTTATCCTACACTTGTCGAAAATTGTCCTTCACCTTAAATTATTTTATCTTGAAAGAATATATTTAAAAGTGAGTTACAAATTTAATTAGTTAGCTAATTAATTACAATTAGAAATTTACCTATATGCCCTTATTAATAAATTAAATATACATATTAAATGAAGTAAAATGGAGTATTTTTCTATTGGTTTAAAACTTATTCTTTTTATTCTTACAAAATTTGTCTTCTCATTTGAACTCTCCACTATATATATATATATATATATATATATATATATATATATATAGTGTGAGGTTCATTGGGGAACACTAAAAAAGTGGGGAACCGGGGAACACTCTTAAAAATTTAACTTACCATGTTAAAAATTAATTTTTTAAACATCTTTTTATGCGCTTCTCCTTATATATACTTGTAGAAGCATTTTTAATAAAAAAAATCAAAAACTAAAAATATTTAAAAAAAATAAAAAAGGCTAAAAATTGTTTTTTTTAGAAAAATTATTTTTTTACTCGACTAGTTTCTCCTCCTTTTTATAAAGAAAAGCGCTGAAAAATTTTAAAAAAATAAATATTTTTAACATGTTAAGTTAATTCTATAAGATATAACTGTTTTTTAAACATTTTTTTATATTTTTAGTTTTTGATTTTTTTTATCAAAAATGCTTCTACTTGTATTTATAAGAAAAAGCGCCGAAAAAAATTTATAAAAATATTTTTTTTAACATGTTAAGTATAATTTTTAAGAGTGTTCCCCCGTTCCCCACTTTTTTAGTGTTCCCCAATGAACCCTCCCCTATATATATAGGGAGGGGCTCATGCGAGAACCACCCTTATTGTGAGAACCGCGAGAACCAATGTGAACACAACCTAAAATAGCTAAAAAAACCTAAAAAAAACCTAACCCCCACCCCCCCCCCCCCCACCCCAAAAACCTAAACCCCCCACCCCCAAAAAAAACCTAACCCCCCCCCCCCCCGCTCCCCCCCCCCCAAGGTAAAAGGCTAAAAACTAAACCCCCAAACACCCTAAAAAATCAAAAAAAATCAAAAAAAATCTAAAATTTTTTTTTTAATATTTTTTATGCTCAAATCGCTACTTTTAGTGGCAAAAAAAATTTTTTATAAAAAAAAACATATTTATAAAAAAAAAAATTTAATTTTTTTTTTTTGCTTCGAAAAGTAGCGATTTTTATATAAAAATATTAAAAAAAAATTTTGTGTGATTTTTAGCTATTTTTAGGCATTTTTGGTTGTGTTCACATTGGTTCTCGCAAATAAGAGGTGGTTCTCGCATGATCTTCTCCCTATATATATATATAGGAGAAGAATCCGTTAGAAACCACCCTTTATTGCGAGAACCAATGTGAACACAACAAAAAATAGCTAAAAAACACACAATTTTTTTTAATATTTTTTAAACTAAAATCGTTATATTTCGTTATTAAAAAAATAAAAATTAAAAAAAAAGTTTTTTTTACTACTAAAAGTAAAAAAAGTTTTTTTTACTACTAAAAGTAGAGATTTTTACATAAAAAATACTTCAAAAAAAATTTGGGTGTTTTATAGATTTTTTGGGAGTTTAGTTTTTAGCATTTTAGCTTGGGTGGGGGGGGGGGTTACGTTTTTTTAGGTTTTTTTTTTGGGGAGGGGGTTTTAGTTTTTAGCATTTAGCTTGGGGGGGGGGGGGGGGTTGGGGGTGGGTGTCACACCCCGATTTTTGGTTTCGGCAGAAGCGTGTCGCGAGGTGTGGCCAAAGCGGCAATCGTTACAATCAATCGAGTAAACAACATATTTAAACCATAAAAGATTTCATCCTTACATTTATTTAGAAACCATAATTTACAATACAAACATCTTGTTCTTCTCACATCAGTTCTCATTGCTATGCCAATTATGATATAACTCTAACTATGATATAAATCTAGCATATATAAAAGTCTTGCCAATTTGGCAGTGTAGGTCCCGATACGGATCGTCGGACTACGATGACTTCTTGTTTCGGGTGTCGTAACGAGTACGGAATGTTCGTTGCAAGTTATTAACAATGGAAGGTGATTTGCTACCAAGAGCTTGGAATGCTATCCACCTAAAGAGATACTTCATGTAATAAGGATCCAGGATCCTTAGCTATTTTCGTGTCCGATGTTCATGAAGGATCCTTAGAGGATAGATGATCCTCACTCTGGGACTCGAACCCAATTCTTTTCGCGACTCCCCTAGAAAGAATAAGGAGCATTTTCTCTTATCTTTTCTACGAGAATTGATGCTTCGCGACTTTTCTACTATACAGCTACGCTACGATCTTTCTTCTCTTATGAAATTTCAGGTGATGGTACATTTCACTTCATTGCACTACACTTTACTCTCCATTCTTGCTGAAGCCTCTTGCCATCCGGGTTCCACGGCATTAAGAAGTTCATTGATCATGATTTGCATTTTTGGTTCACAAACCGAGCGAGAGAACAAACACAAAACAAAGATTCAACGTTTAAAGCTTAAATGTGTATAGATCTGGAAGAGTTTGGTTACAAGAATGATACAAGTAATAATACTCTCAAACTCTCAGATGTGTGCTCTCTTCCCTAACAGTGTTACAAGAGATGTTTATTGTAACACCTCGTAAAATCACGATCAATGTAATAAAGACACGTGTCATGGACTTTAAACGTGTAAAGAATTATTTCTAAGGGACTGAAGCTATCAAACAACGTAAATATGTGAATAAAGGGATCCAAAGTGTCAACATGCCATTCTTATGCCTCTGAATGACCTCACACGACGTTTGTATTCTTTAACGAATAATTTATCGAACTTAGAAAGTCGTTTGTGCTTAAAATAAGGATCTTATGAAGTATAGGGGTTAAAAGCGTCAACATGTTAAAAGTAACCTCTGAGTGACCTTTTTACGATCCCAAAAACATTGTGATAATTTAATTTTATCCCAAGAATAACGGATATTAAATTCGTGGAGTTTCGACGCATTTAAATAATCAAAGTGTTAATTGCAAGTAATAAGGGTTAAATGCGTCAACGTTGCAATTTAAGACCATTCGGGTGACATCGTAACTAACCGAAGGCCTATTGTTAAATGTTTAAAGATTCAAGACCCTTAAAGGTCAAGTTTGGGGGTTAAAAGTGCAATAAACGATAGTTAAAACAAGTTTAGATGGACCAGGGACTGATATTGCAATTAACTGAAACTTGGTGACCGGAGATAGCCCTTACGCGGGCCGCGTAAGCATCAAGGAAGTTCTTACGCGGGCCGTGTAGAACTGCCAGATGCAGAAAATAAAGACAGCTGCATGTACAGCCAGTTGGACCGCCTTAGAAAGCTGGTTTTCGAATTCAGGGACTGAATCAATGGTATTTCATGCATAGGGGACACCTGGGATGATCAGATTTCGTGTGTAGACTTGTGTGGAGTGATCTTGTGAATTGTTTTTGGCTATATAAGCTCTCTTGTTTGATAGTTCAATTGCTCACTCTCAAAATTTACTCTCAACTCACTCTCTGGAGCTCTCTGGACTTAAAGCAAGTTTCCTTCAGCTCCTAATTCGTGCTAAGAGCCTTTGTAAGCATTCTTAGCCTTCCTGGTTCAAGTTTTATTAGCTTAATGACCAAAAGTCAAAGCCGTTGTAATTAAGCTTTGACTTAGTGATTAATCACTAATGGTCCAGCCATTATTCAAATTGAAAGTGGCTATGAGTTGGTAATTATGTGGATAATAAACCCTTAAAAGGGCACCCCCTGATTATCACTCTAACTTGGTTAATTGTCGGGTCAAACTTAATATTAAAAAGTCAACAGAAAGCTATTTTTGCAAATAAATTCATAACTGATAATGTAGAGGTTTTGGAACATGTTTTAACACTAAAATAACTTGGTAATTAATGTAAGAACATGTCTAAGCATGTTCAACCCGACAATTCTGAGTTTAGGCTCGGTTCGGAACCGAAGGTCGCAAAAGAAGACTTTTGCTTTGACCTTCAGTTCTGACCTAATTTAGATTGTTTTAGAAATGCCTTAGGGTTCCATTAGGACCATATTACATGTTAGTATAACCCTCTGAGTTTATACAATGTGCTTCCTTTGTAATCCTAGTTCATTGCATGTTTCCGTTAAATGCCTAAAATTGACCATTATGCCCATTTAATGTAAGAACGAGATCTTTGAAAACGTGAGAGGACAAAAACCTTTATTACTGATTTATAAACATGTCCTAAAAGTTTGACATCAGTTTGAGGTCTAAACTAGGAGTTATGCTCAATATCGTAATTTGAAAGCTTTTTATTAATTAAACGACATTTTTAGCATAAAGCTTTTTATTAATTAAACGGCACTTTTTACCCACTGATGTAATATAATATTTTGGGATTTTTGAAGTTTTTTATTTATTTTTAAACTGATCATAATTTAGAGTTATTGCTTTGAGTCGGTAATTGTCGGTTATACCCTTTTCACCAATAAAATGAGTTTTACATAACATTTCCATACCAAATCTTTTGCTACTGATTTCTTATGATAAATAAAATATTTTAAGCCTTCTAGACTGATAAAAATCTCAGCTTTCCTTATATAACCTGAAAATTGCCTTAAACCGACTTTTTACGCGTTTTAAACGCATAGTATGGGTTAAAACTATTTTTGACATATAAGACTTAATACCTACTGATGTTTTAAGTAGATTTTTATACTTTAACAGTAAGTAAAAGTTTTGAACTCAGATTTCCAAATTTGACCTTTAAAGCTTATGTGAAATGACCAAAATGCCCCTACGGCGCATAGTTTGGTTATAAATGATAAATTTCACATATATGCAATACCCTACTGATATGACTTGCAAAAATAATTATTTTTACTGATCATTTCAGACCAGAACCTCAGATTAATATTTAATCTCTTTTATAATCTTTAAAATGACCAAAATACCCCTACGGGGCTTAAATTGAGTTTAAATCCATTTTGGGCATAATGGAAGGTATCCTACTGATATCACAACATATTTAAGGCATATTAACTTATGAAACATGTACATGACTCAATTGGTTACCCGTTAAGCATATTTCGCGTTCGGTACGGTTTATGTAACTAGTTTGCATAAATTAACCGAAACGGGTCAAACCTTATCATTTTTACCTCAAAATCCAGAATGTGTTTAGTTTACCCATATTGTACAAATCTTCAAACTTGTCGGGTCTAAATCACATTCTAATCCGGTCTTCGCTTAATCTTGCGTTTTGAACCGTATATCTTTCTTTAAAACTAACCGGTCTAAGTTTAAACTTAAGTAAGACCCGTTAGGAATCTAAAATGTTATTAAAACCTTCGTTCCAGATTTAGGAGCCCAGTAAAAGATATTTGCACTTGCTAATTGTATACGGCTGAGATAAATTTGAATATTTTGCTCAGGTAAATACTTTTAACTTATTTTCTCTTATACGGGCTTGGGGTACGGTATATAAAATACCGCTTGGTCGGGTATTGAATTTTTAATCATATGAAGGTTAAATCATTGAGATAACCCGTTTAATCTGTTTTGTTTGTTCTAAGCCTTTGGGGGGTTAATGACCATGTCCTGAATATCCTCGGCTCATTCATCGAAATGGCCATGACTTAAGCACGGGTTGTAGGCATACACCTGTCGGTGCGTATGTAAAATAATGAACCCACCTGTTCGAGAATAACTCGCCGTGGGTTATATTATGTGGTATGTCTATTAATCTTTAACCCGGTATTCAACCCGGGCTACTGAACGTATAACAAACATATAATTCTTTTACAGGTTTATTTTTAAATAATTATCCCAAGTTATAAAAGATTATTTGTGCCTTGTGCATTTAAATTAATTTTCTTAAACAACTTTTCAAAAGAGTCGGTTAATTGTATTTACCAGTGTAAACTGACGTATTTTCCAAAAGGCTAAGTGCAGGTACTAGGCGGAATAGGCTGGCTACTCCTGAGTGAATTAAATAAAGAGTTATGCAAGCTTTATCACTTTAAAATCTGTTGAACAATATTTTCCTTTGTTTTGATCCGCCTGTGGATCCTTTTACATTCCGTTGTAATACTCATGTTACTTTCATTCGGTTTGTAATATTATTACTTTTAGACTTCCGCTGTGCATTAAACCGTGATTATTGACCATGATGATATCAACTACGTCACGATACTCCCCACCGGGCCCACCGGTAATACGTGGAAATATCGGGGTGTGACAGTTTATAGACCCACAATGTCTGCAACCTTAAGAAAAAGGTACTGGGCCTAAACAAGGCCCAAGAAGAACCAAAACCTATGAAAGACTGTACATTCTTCGTGATTTCTAAAATCAATGAAGAACCATAGCTGAAGTATGTTCTTCGTATACATTCCATTTCATTTCTCATGAATAACTTGGCCCAAAACAAAATACTAAGCCCAATATGCATGAAATCTCTAGACAATTGTATGGCAGATTCATGCATTTCATCATTCATGCATGCGTGTAGTTTAAAGATCATGACATCATCATGGTGATGTTATGGTGATGTCATGGTGATGACGGTTCGCGGCTCTTCATGCTTTGTGTGTTGATCTCTAGGGCGCACGACAGAGAAATGTCGTGACGTCGGTCTTGAGCCGAACCGAACCGAGCCACATCCACACAAAACTGTATCAACAAACTCCCCCTTGGATGTTGCTGGTGAAGGTTCGCTCTTCATGTTGTAGTATCTTCAAAGTCTTCACATTTCACAAACAGGGATTGTATCAACAAACTCCCCCTTGAATGATGCTCGTGAATCTTTTGATCTTCAATGCTTCAGATCCTTTTGGTGTTGATGAGTGGTCAGATGCAACTCGATCATTTTGATCCTCTGATTGCATCAATGTCGTGTCTTCATTCCATAGCCTGTCATCTAACATGTTCTCTTTGCCTTTAGCTAGCTTGGATGCTGCATCTGCACACACAACAAAGCTAAACACGTAATGAGAACAACCGCTTGGAATATAGTCAAACAACACATGACACACATGAGACCAACTCTCAATCAAACACCGACCGACAACAGTTTGAAAGATTAAAAATTTATCAATTTTAGTCTTTAACTTTCAAAACTTGTTAACTTCGACCGTTTATGAAGAT
Source organism: Helianthus tuberosus (assembly GCA_030545235.1). Lineage (NCBI taxonomy): Eukaryota > Viridiplantae > Streptophyta > Magnoliopsida > Asterales > Asteraceae > Helianthus > Helianthus tuberosus. Next base: position 99,977,881 of record CM060354.1, on the reverse strand, counting down.
GCAAGTGTTTTCTTGCTTACAATCAGGATTTTAGATAGGATAGAACTCGAGTTCCAACATCGGTCAATCAAAAATAAAATAGAAATAAAATCTTTTTGGCTTTTATAAAATTTATATTAAAAAAACCTAAAATCTTTTTGGTATTTTTGAATATTTAAAATGTAAAGACGGAAAGCAGTAAACAAATATTTACAGACATTCTTTTTGCGAGTTTCGAGGGTAAGAGAATCATATCAGTGAATGGTCACGCCAAAACACTCTTGTTGTTTAATTAGTTAATATTTAGATAAGCATCCTATAACGATTATCGGTATTGTTGTCTACTTAAGCTAAACTTATCAGATGTACTCGCGGTTAGGGGATACGTTAAGGTATGATTTATACTTACCGACCGGTGTTCATCCACACACGACACATTACTGTATCAAGGTATGCACGAGAGTTCATCTTACTGGTGAGTATACCATTTATCATCTGTTTTCAACGTATATGATGTGAGATACTCACTTATTTGAGGATGAATACAAGCCCTATGTGATTAAATCACTTATTAATGAGGACCTTGATATTCGATGCATGCAGGACACGAGAGCAAGTTCGTGAACAGGTTAGTACTATCGTACCGACAAAGAGACGAACTTGACTCTCGGATGATAGATGTGATTTAAAATCACTTATTCGGGGCTGACTGTAATATTTTTATCACTTATTGATGGTCGTATGCTTCATGTATTATATACATGTTTGTATGATATGTACACGTATGTATGGTATCATGGAAGATCTTGACTTGCGTCCCCGTTATTTTCCGGTAAAAGAAACAACCATGATACCCAGATGATAAACAACATAAAGACCACGTATCTTAAAACCTCGGCAATCTATCAAACAAAATTTCGGTACCAAGACCATATGCCAATGAGTGGTTCCCACACAGTCTTCAGTCGATTTAGGTTTATATCACCCTGCACACTTTAAAATGATTGTGAGCCTACCGATACATCTTATATAGAGCTGCTTATCGTTTTTCATTTTAAGTTCAAAGAGGTTTTGACATACCACTGATGTACTATCATTTTCTCTTTTTTCTCGCCAGGAAACTCATTTTTGTTTTTCTATTGTTTTTGTATTTTTCTGATTTGGAAATTACTCCCCCTAAAATTCAAAAAGTAAATTTAAACTTTTAAAAACATCTTTTTGGATTTTCTCAAGAAAAATATTCACAAAAACGATTTCCCGATGTGAATTAACTCATGTTTTACCTCGATGCCGTTTACCAAAATTAATTTAATCAAAAATGATTTATCGAATTTTGGAAAATCAGTTGGCACGTTGGTAATCGGTGTGGACCAAAACAACATTGATGAATTTCATATTGAAACAATCACGTTTGAGGTGATATTTGAGATCAACGTGTTTGGTCAAAGAGTGTTGTATGAGATGTTAGTAATTCATAAAGCAGCTTAAATATCGACAAAGATATGAGGGATTAGAAATTCAGAACCGTAATTCTGCTACTACTTCGTGCATTGACAGGAATCTGAGTGCTCTCCCAAACTGGATATCCACCCGGTGTGGATTTCAAGGTCGATTTTGTAGCTACTTCAACTAAATGAGAATCTCTTCACAGCAACAAGATTAGAAACCTCCGGGTCTGGCTGGTAAGTGGCAAGGGAGAATGTGGGAAAGCTTGTACACATCATCATTGGTCGGTCCATACATGATGTCTTCCAAATGCTTTTGCACCAGCAAAGGTCTTCGTCTTTCTCCTTTAGAAGTAGTGTGCGGTTGTTCAATCCACTCCAAGGTATCTGCACACCCGGTTGCTTTGATCAACAAGCACATTTTCTTCAATCACACCGTGGAGAAATGCACACTGCACGTTTATCTTGTAGACTTTGAACTTCTTGTGGAAAAAAAGCCATGAAACTTCGAAAAGCTTCAGACGTGCGGCAGGCGCGTACATTTCATCTGAATCTATCCTCTTGACCCGATCAAAGCCTTTAACAATCAAACTTTGGCACGTTTTTCATTTTGTCAAAGTTTTTCAAATTCTTTCATTATCATTCAATCACCAGACATTTTTGTCTTCTTTTCTTTTTCTCTCTCTATCAAAGGCAACAATAACCTCCCCGAATGCTTTTCACATCATACAGGAGCCTTAAGTCACTGATTTTGTGCATGGACACTCCACTATCAACAATCCTAAGACTATCAATAGTTCCTCCTGGAACATCCTGCACACTCACTCAGAGATTAGTTGGAGAGGGGGACCCAAGCCTTCGTAGACTTGGGTCGTCCGTCATCATTGAGGATTGTGACTTCCATTTCCCGATGATTCAGAATTGATGTAGCTCCCCCTGAAATAGTTACCGATTTTGGTTTCCAAATATGTTTCTGTTTTTCATTTTTAACTTCTAATTTAATAGACTGTTTTTGGATAACCTCTGGTTTTAAAGCTTTCTCAACTTCTTTTCTTTGTTTCTTTTTCTGTTTCATTTCTCGTTGTTTTAAAAGACGAGGGTCCTGTTTTGGTGAAACAGATCTTGTATGGTAACTGTTACCATGGGGGCATCAACTTTTGCCTTTCCTTTCATGAGATATGGATAGTTTCTGACAATGTGCCCATATTCACCACATTCAAAACATGATCTCCGCTCAACAAACCTCGGAGTATCATAATTGTAAGAGTTTGATGATGAACTTCGTGATCTTGAGGTACTTGCTCCTACATCACAAGTTTTTGTGTTGTGTGTAGTTGTTTTGACTGTTTCTTTTCAAAATTTGTCTTTGTATAACAAAATTCGTGTTGGATTTGTTTTCAAAAGATTCAATTTTATCAGTCCCTCGGGATTTTACGAAGTTCACCTTCTGAACCTTCTTCTTGTTTTGGCTTTGCTTACCTTTTCCCTTTCATTGCGTAGCGTGATTTTGCTTTTGTTAATTGTTTTGTGGTTGCAATTTTTTATTCCCGTATTTCTTTCTAACTTCGGATTTTGGGATAGGAGCACACTGAGTTACTACAACTCCTGGGCTCGACTTTACCAAAAACTTACTAGTAGAATCCTCAAAAACTTTATCAATCAAGGATTGGTTGACATTTTTTATTGGGAAATCTTTATCTGAGTATATTCTATCAGAACCAATCAACGTGTAAAGCAAGTTCACGCTTTCAAAACTCTCAGCAAAAGATTAAATTGGTTTGACTGTAGCAGTGATAAATGGTTTTGCAGGTGGATCACAAAGAATGTGATTTTCGAGAGGTATGTTTTCCTCTTTTGTTACCATTTCTGACTGTTCAGGTTTGTCCTCATCCGACTCGTCATCCAAAATATCATAATCCTCAATAATGGGGGGGGGGGGACTTTGATCAGTAACAAATGACGAATTTTCTGTCTTTATAGATTCCTTTGAGAAAATGTCAGTTTTGAACCCTAATCCTGCTGCAAACTTTTCGGGATTAAGAGGTACAGATCGTTCAAAACGTGGTATTTCCTCCTCGTCAGGCAATTTGGTATAATTTTGTCTCAACAGTGGTGGACACGATTTATAACCAATGCACTTGACATCCCCTTTTAGCTTTTGAACTTCGATGATGTGATCAAGCACATATCGTGAGTTAGAATAACTCTCCAATTTGAGCTTGATAGCATCATGCTCGCATTTGGCAATGGCTAACTCCTTTTTCGTTTCCTCAATGATATTAATGTAATTATTAATACCCATTTGTTTGTTCAAAACTGTTTTTGTTAACTCAGACACACATTTCTTAAGAGTTTCAATTACAGATTTGAATTCTTTTTCATTCCGAGTTAAAGCCATATTTGCCTCCTTGCATTTTGAAAGATCAACTACCAGCCCTTGATTGTGACTAGTAACTACTTCAAGCTTATGTTTCAACTTTACACAATTATTGCATATACTAGGAGTTTCAGTGTGTACCTGACTTGTCGAAGCTACAACATTTGCCATAAAGGCAGTTTGATATGAAAAAGATCCATCCTCGGTGAAGAACTTTTCCATCTCCTTGGATGTAACCTCGGCTTTCTTTATCAGCACAGATTTATGGCTTTTCAGCTCCTTAGCTTCTCTCTGCTCCTCAGCTTCTATGTTTTCCTTTACCTCTAAATTCGAACCATAACCACCCGCACTTGAGCTTTCCTCATCAGAACTACCGCTATACCCAGAACTATCATCATCTTCAGAAAATTCCTCTCTGTAGACATGTTTGATGTGATTGATGATCTTAGCATAACAAACAGTTCCTCCATTTCCCAGTTGAGAGGCTGGTTGAGAAGCTTGTTGATGGGTTTGTTGTGGAACAACTTGTGGGAAAGGAAAATAGGCTTTTGGATCAAATGGTTCGCCATAAGGGTTTGTAAGAGAACCAAACGATTGATCTGGCTTGGGTGGTGGCAGAAAGGCTTTTGGATCAAATGGTTGTCCATAAGTATGTGTATTCAACAGAAACGCAGTTTGAAGCTTCGGTTTCTGATTGGTACTAACAGCAGTGTTAATACCTCCAAAGTACATCTCAGGGTTTTGTGGAACTGGAATTCGTTTTGCCTTTCGAATTTCTTCCTCATCCTTGTTCTCAAGCTTTTGAACAAATTCATAAATACTGAGCGTATCTAAAACACCGGTATGCTTTAGCAACTCAATGAATTGACTCCACTTAGGTGGTAAAGCATCAGCAAAATGCATAACCATCTCTTGTTGTGTAGCATTAACCCTATATGAGTGCATCTCACTAAGCAAATGATAGAACCGAGTAGCCATGTCGTTTAGTGTTTCGTTCTCCATGAACAAAAATCCTTCAAACTCCTTCTTTAAAAGATCATGACGGATCTTTCTTGTTCCAGCATTTCCTTCTCCTCTAGCTTCCAAGACGTCCCACAAACTCTTTATAGTTGTACAATATGCGAATTGATGATAAATATCCCTATGAAGTGCTTGAGTAAGAATGACAAAGGCTTTCTTCTCAAGATCATAAGCCTTCTTTTCACTTTCGCCCATTCCTGCCAAAGTAAGTGGACTGGAACCTACTTCTTCGAGAGCTTCATTATATGGTGTATTAAAGCATGTCCACAACTCGGTATTTTGACCTAGAACATACGTATGAAAGCGACTTTTCCATGATGGATAATCGTTCATGTGATTTAACTTTGGTGGACGATTGTTGCTTCCAGTTTCACTCTTGCTTAAGAGAAGATTTTGAATACTCTGATTTTCATTAACAACACATGCCCATTGACTAGCGGTAATCGATTGTTTAGGCATTAACCTCTTGATCCATTGTGAAGGATCTTGGCTTGTACAAGAGCTATCACTCCAATCCCAAGGATTTGTACTCATATTGATTGAACAAACAACTATGAACCAACTGTGATGCTACTGTGAAACACAAACTTTCAAAAACCACGAAAGGCTAATTCCAGGACAAACTAATGTCTACGAAATAATGATTTACACGAAAGACCTTGGCCCAGTAATATGATTGTCACAAACATCCCATAAAAAATAATTGATACCCAGGGTGGGGATCAAATAGGAAGTTTATTTTGGCTAGGAAATAGGATTATGACATGTGGCAACATTTAAAATAAAGAAAAAAGGGTATTTTAGTCAATCCAACCCTTTCTTCTTCCTTCTTCTCCCCAGTAACTTTAAAACCCACCATTTTCAAAACCCACCATCTTCAATCATTTCTTCACTTACTATCTCAATAATCACTACATTATAGTGCGATTTTCGTCACCAATCAATGATTCAAAAACCCGATCAACGTGTTCTTTAGTTTTTTTTGAAGAAAACCCAGTTTAATTTCATTCAAAATCTCGTTTTTCCCGTGATTTTAAAAATAATCACTTGATCCGTTCGATTTGATCACTGATAAGTGTTTCTATCATTCAAATTTCGTCAATCGTTGAAGAAATCGGCTTCGACCCATGTAAGAAGTTCTTTAATTTCATTTTAACGATCTGGGTTTTTGATTTAGTCATTGCGTTTTACGATCTTGACGGGGGTCCGGGGGCAGCGCCCCTGGTAGCAGGGTCCCAGGGGCGGCAGCCGCTGGCGGGGTCCAAGGGGCAGAGCCCCTGGCTGGGGTTGAGCTGTAAATTGCCTCTGGAAAACTGCATTCGTAAACTGGATTGGTTCAGACAATTCACAGCACAGACAATTCACAGCACAGACAAAACTATTGTCCTGGTTCAATGTGTTTTAGAAAGAACACTTTCTTTGGTGTTTTTAGGCAATTGCGTTTTAGAACTAAGCAATTTTTATGTGTTTTCTAGTCATTGCGTTCTAGAAAAACACATTCTTGAAGTGTTTTTAGTCATTGCGTTTAAGGTAAAACACATTTTTAGGTGTTTTCAGTCCATTGCGTTTTAGAGAGAACACTTTCTTTTATTTTTTTAGGCCATTGCGTTTTAGAAAGACATTTTTAAGTGTTTTCTGGCCATTGCGTTTTACAAATAAGACATTTCTTTGTGTTTTTTGTGCTTTGTGTTTTAGGTAAAACACTTTTATGTGTTTTCAGTCCATTGCGTTTTAGAAAACAGACATTTTAAGTGTTTTCTGGCCATTGCGTTTTAGAAAGAAGACATTTGTTTGTGTTTTTGGTGCATTGCGTTTTAGGTAAAACACATTTTTATGTGTTTTTAGTCCATTGCATTTTAGAAAGTACATTTTCTTTTGAGTTTTTAGGCTATTGCGTTTTAGAAATACGTGTCACACCCCAACCGATGGCGGAATCATCGGGGCGCGGCACTAGGCGAATCAGATTGCTCAAGAGAATCCATAACAACTATATTGCGATAATATTTAATACATTCGTTATCCCATACTAACAAATAATACAATCACATAAGTTATCACAGATTTCTTGTCCTCTCGAACAATACAAATCCGACAACCTAGATTTTAGTTATGTTTCTAGACCTCCTAGCTTGATTTTATATAGTCTGCGATCTAACCTGCAACATACGTTAAAATATTTGTCAATACAAAAGTATTGGCGAGTATATAGGTTTGATATGTATAGCATAATAGATAAAAAGTGTAGCGAATTTCCATATGCAAGAACGTAACACACGACATATATACTCACAAAGCTGATACTACCAACTAAGTCCTCGATGCTCGAATATGCGATGGCAAACTAGACCCCGTCGGGCGCAATAGTACTATACTAGTCATGGTGGGACGTCGCGAGTATAAGCCCTAGCACATATGCAACTAGCATCACGTATATCTATGCATAACAGTTATTCGCAAGTGATAATTCGATTGATTAAATAATTCGTTTGATAAGTTCAATTTGCTAGAAACGTATGTTACACCCAAAATACGATTAAAAAGGGTTCAAGTAAACTCACAGTGCGTATTTAGCGAGAATACAACTTGATTGGGTCGGTTGCGAGTACGTCTGCGTTAATCATTGAAGAATAGAGTAAACGATGTACGGTTAAGCGAGAATAGCCTTGAAAAGTCATTTATTTGGTCGGATGGTGCTCATCCGTCCGGATGACATGTTATCCGTCCGGATGACATGTGATCCGTCCGGATGACAAGTGATCCGTGCGGATGGTGCTCATCCGTCCGGATGACATGTGATCCGTCCGGATGACATGTGATCCGTCCGGATGACATGTGATCCGTCCGGATGACATGTGATCCGTGTGGATGACACGTCTGTTTCGCATTCTGAACACTGTTTTTCAGTGTTTATCGGAAGGAATACGTGTGGAGTTACCGGGACAGTGTAATTTCGCACTAACACTTGAAATTCCATCAGTTCCGACCCGCTCTAACGGCCGGGAATCACCCCGCTCCATCAGAACTGGCCGTTCTTGACAGTTTCTCTGGTTTAGCTCGAAATCGCACAGTTCCTTGGTTGAATACATAGATTTAGGTGAGATTCGTTACCAAAACATGTGGAATTCACTCAGATCTGAGGTGCTTATGGTGGGATGAGGTCACAACTTTAAGTTCATATGAACTCTTGGTGACATCACCTTAAAACACCTCAAATCAGTAGATTTCACGGTTGAAAATGGTGTTTTGAAAGATAGAATGATGTAGAATTGAGTGTAGATCATAGAAGTACGAGTTTTAGGTTGAAATCTTACCGGAATCGCGAGCAATCGAGAGAAAAGGGTCCTGAAGCGTGCTTGGTCGAGTGGGAGCTGTGACATCACTTGAACAGTGGTGTGACAGACTATTTATAGGCAACAGAGATGCTGGAGTGGTTTTGGGTCGAATGGCCCATCCGTCCGGATGGCCCATCTGTCCGGATGGCCCATCTGTCCAGATGGCCACTCCGACGCGATGAGTTTCTCCGTTTTCGATCGTTTTGATACTTTTCGAAGTACGTGTCTTCCATATTTAATTTATATTATTTATTATATATGTATATATCACTAGAGGTCGTATTTACGTATCCATAATCTAAAGTTTCGATACAACAATCGGTTTTCGATTCGAGTATGCGATTATTAGCAACGTTTCACAGCCATCAAGGAGGGTAGTATAGGTCCTTTTCTCGATGTCATAGTGAACGTTATTGTGTGTTGTGCACAAAGACTGACAGGGTACCACTTACTCGTATTGTCATCATCGTCACGATGACTGGAGCTATAGCACTCACCCGAGAGTCTTTGTTAGCGTTAATTGTCTTCGTTTTGACACATCACGACCACTGAGGAGGGTAGAATAGGTCCTCACCCAATGTCATCGTGAGTGTTAGTGCTTGTGATTGGTGTAGTATAGTGATATTGTATTTCGAAAATATGCGACTATCCTTCGAATAGCGATATATGCGATTTAGTTACATTATGATCCGAATCTCTGGTGCTAGGCGTAACGAGTATATCGAGTAGTAACAACGCACAAAAGTACGGGTTGTTACAGTCTCCCCTACTTTAGGAAATTTCGTCCCGAAATTAATCCAATAGGTAGACCTTTGAGAGTTGATCCTGGATAAGTAGCGATACAACGAGTTAATCGGGTGAGAGTTGAAAAGCGAGAGTGCTTCGAATAAGAGAGATCGATTGCGATATCGAGAAGCGACGTAAATGACCAAAGGAGCATCCCACGAGTTGGCATTCCAAGAGTACCTCGAGTCACGAAGAATTTGTAAGTTCGATGCGATTGTAATTTTAAAGAACTTTGAAAGGTTTCTCATAACGTAGGGTTAACTGAGTCGATTGTTAACCAACGTTGCAAGAAAGTTTAGGTTTTTTAAACATTTTAAGGAACTTGAAAATGAAAACTGGGGTTACGGAAACTCTCCTAGGACCTGGGTTCAATGCTGAACTCGATGTCGACCCAACGTCTTAAGAAAGATTTCGTTTTGATATTGCAAAAGTTTTTAAAGAAAAACTGGACTTATGAGACTTCCCTTGGGCATGGAGTTAAGCTGATTCGATGTTACCTCCACATTGTGAGGAAATTTCACTTGTCCAATGGTTTTAATAAAAAATTTATAAAAATCAGTTTTTAACAGTTTGAAAAGTTAATTAACATCGAGCCCCACTTGGCACTTTCTCACGAAAGTTTGGTAATATGGTTAATACACTTATATATAGGAAGTACCAACGGCGTATCCACCATGTTTCTCCATATCACTTCCGTTTCGTGAGGCGGTGTCATGTGGGCCGATATGACACAGATAGAATTTCACTACCTCGGTCCAATCGATAGGAAGTCGGACCAAGTTGAAGATAGAATCGAATAGGTTAAACAAGCGAGTTGAATTGCGAACGTTGCTATAACAGCGTGCGCGAATAACCTGGTGACACGAAATGCTTATGCGTCGTGTCTGGTTAGGCGTCGAACGGTAGGCGATAAGCGATTAGCGCGATGTCGATTAGATTCCACATTGAACCCACATGGCACGTTTCCACGAGAGTTTGCTAACATGGTGAAACACCACGTTTAACCAGGCTAGTTTTTGCCTCGTGAAGCAATGTCATGCGTGTTATTACCACATAGGTTGTACCAAACGAGCGAATAAGCGGTAGATTATACACGATAAGCGATTAGGTGATTTAGCAAATACCGCAACATCAACAATGACGGCGATGATGAACGAGTTACGATGAGCGGTAGTTGTTGCGTTGCAAGCGATGGAGGTATGCGCGATTTATGCGGTTCGATTCGATTGTTTAACACCACAATTTTACCTACATTAGACCCCACATGGCCCTTTTCCACAAAAGTCCGCCGATATGGCTAAAACACCTTGTTTTATCCATATGAGCTTCATCTCGTGAAGCGAGGTCATGTGTGCTAACTTCACACAAATATCACAGATAACGGTTTAACGATAGATTGATACACAACAAACGATATAGATTCACATAATAAACGGTAGAGATTGCGATTTACACATGATAAGCGATTGCGATTAGCCGAGTTTTGTTTCGAATAAGCTTAACGTTACGTTGCGTCGCATCACGGCTATTGAGGAGGGTAGAATAGGTCCTCACTCAACAATACCGTGAGCGTTTATGTACTTGATGAGATTCGTTGCAACAGACTTACGACCAGTCTTGCGTCGAGGCAATTGCCCTGCGAGGTAGACTCCCCAGAGTCCATCGATGAGGCAGTTGCACTGCGTTTGCAGACTTACGACAAGTCTCGTGATGATACGGTTTGTTACGCCTTGCGATTGAGTGTAGTGTGTTGAAAATAATCACAATAGTATAATAGGTCTAATAACGTTCAACTCCATGTGGCACTTTCTTCACGGAATTTCGGTAGTATGATAAAGCACACCTTGCTTGACCCCTACTACTTAGATCCAGTGGTTTGGTGTCATACTTCGTCGTAACGCTTGTGGCACCTTAGAATTTACTACGATCTCCGTGCACTGACCCAAATAATCCTGTGTGCACCCGTGATTAGTCGTTCCTTGCACGTTTATCGTACCTCGTTCTAAGAGTGTAGTGAGGGTAAAACACATTATTTCGTGATATAGTATATAGTATGTGTGTGGATCTAGTCTAAGTGTGACGACTAGAGAGTGAAAGAGAACACGAGAGCGAGAGTTAGTGTTACACATAATGGCAGTATCGAATTATAGAGTAGGTTCAAAACTTGGAAATTAACGTCGAAAATTGTATCATTACAACGTTATCCTACGCTTGCTAGATGTTTGATGCTGAAAACTTTTGCTGGAGCTGTTGTTGTTGTACTCAGGTTCGCGGTTAGATGCGGCAGTTGCGGGTGAAGTGACCGTAACAGTTGCAGTTATTGCAATAGCGACAGTCAGCCCCAACTGGGTGATGATAGGTACATGAGTAACACTGGGGATGAGCTCCAGTGTAGGCTCGTTTTGGAAACATCGGAACTGCTTGAAGAGGCTTCGGCTGTAGCAGTTCGGTGGTTGATGAGCTCGGGCTTGAAATATTTCGTTTGCGACTGGGTTTGTCGGTGTCTTGCGAAGAGGTGTCGTCGTTGGAGGATTCGTCTAATGAATCATTTGCAGAATCTTTGGTCGAATTATCGGAAGATCCGTCGGCAGATTCGTCAGAAGAATCGGCAGCAGATTCGTCAGAAGAATCGTTAGCAGATTCGTCAGAAGAATCGTCAGCAGATTCGTCAGAAGAATCGTCGGCAGATTCGTCAAGTGAATCGTCAACAGGATCGCCTGAAGAATTAGTGGCGATTGCTTGATAAGCTTGCTTGACAGGATTCTTTGAGAAAAACCCTTCCATGAGTCGTTTGTTGTTGATTTCTGCGGCTAAGCGGTAGGTTTCTTCGATGGTAGCAGGTCTTGCAGCTTCGACAAAATCACCCACACACTCAGGCAAGCCGCGAATGTACTTCGAAATGGCTTTTTCTGAAGTGTTGACTTGACTTGGGCAGATTATGCTAAGTTGTTTGAACTTAGCGGTGTAGCCAGTGTTCTCACTTTCGAGTTGCTTGATTTTCCAGAATTCGTCTTCCAGCTTCTGAACTTCGTGAGGAGGACAGTACTCTTCTTTCATGAGCTCTTTCAGCTCATCCCAAGAGAGAGCGTAAGCTGCGGAGATTCCACGTTTGTTACGTTCGGCGGTCCACCAGTCGAGTGCTCGTGATTGAAATACTCCGGTAGCACAAGTAGTACGGAAACTATCGGGACACCCACTTTGACGAAGGGTAACTTCGATAGAATCGAACCACTAGAGTAGTTGAGATACACCTCCTTCACCCGTGAACTCCATCGGGTCACAGGCTTTGAAGTGTTTGTAGAGAAAAGTAGATTGCGGCGCTTCCGTTTTGGAGTCTTCCGAGGCTCGAGAGTTGCTGAGAGAGTGCACTCGAGCGACAATTGGAGGAATAAGCTTAACCACTTCCTTAGTCACAAGTGATGCAATCCTCTTATCGGCGCTTCGTTTGGCTCTTCTCCTAGCTACTCGTCTCGAGGTAGAGTTGTTGGAAGGCATCTAGACAGGAAGAGACTTGGAATGAGATTCGATCATAATGATTTTTGAGTTTTGCGATGCGATTGAGCGCATTCAACACTTGATGCGATAGTATATTAGTAATGCGAATCACATAGGAGCCACATAGGAGACACGAAATCCCTAAGTTCTCACACATTGACTTGTTTGTTTATACGTATTTATGTACCTATATAATTGTAGTTTGTAATCATACACATACATGTCGATTTAGAATAAGCGAGGACGCGTTGAGGTGAGAAAACGATAGCGTAGGCGATAGATTATGCATTAGTTTTGTTGCGAACATTCGGGTTTCGTTTCAGATTGCGATGGCTGTGCGATTTGTGCGTTTATAAAGCAGGGAGTGAAAATCGTTAAATCGAGAAATCGATAAAGCGTAAAGTTTCAAAACGTAATTAAGTTCCAACCATTTGTAAGATCGGCGGTTCGTATGTTAGAGTGCCTTGGGTGTTTAGGCGTCGACTACCCAAGGTAACCCAACTATGTTCAACAAGTTCGTGCACGCGCGTTGACCTAGAAGACTCCATGCTTCCACTGGGATGCAGCTCATGGCATTCGTCTTCCTAGTCATCACGTGGCTCGAGTTATCGTGATAGTCGAGTCCCTGGTGAGAGCTTTTTGAAAACCAGTTTAAAGAGTGGAACGGCTCATTAAGGTATGGGTTTCACCCCTGACTTAACAGTTTCGTTCCTAATTGTGGTCATGCTCTGCGAATAAATTCGGGAGTTCCACTAGATTTCGAAATGGAGACTTTCGTCGAGATGTGGATGTCACTCCTAACTCGATGAAAGGTTCTCGTGCTAGAAAAATGCGCTGAGTGAGCAATCCTATCAAGAGTTCTTGGTTTTCACACCTGATCTCGACTGGATCGCTCAGTTTCGTTATGCGAGTATTTTCGAAAACATGTGTATTGTGTCAGCCTTAGGAAAGGCTAAGTAGTATTCCGGCCTTAGGAAAGGCTCCTTCGTGTGAAGCTGTAGTACGCGGTGTTCACACAAAGTGGTATCTTTTAGCAATTTCGATCGAGAGTATCAAGTAGGCCCGATACAAACCCTACTGGGTTCGTACGAGTCGGCCTGTTGGTACTTAGACTATAGACTAGGTCAATTTCTAAGACGACGACCCTGACTAGGTCGAGTCTGGCCTAATTCCCTATAGTTATGGCTCTGATACCAATCTGTCACACCCCAACCGATGGCGGAATCATCGGGGCGCGGCACTAGGCGAATCAGATTGCTCAAGAGAATCCATAACAACTATATTGCGATAATATTTAATACATTCGTTATCCCATACTAACAAATAATACAATCACATAACTTATCACAGATTTCTTGTCCTCTCGAACAATACAAATCCGACAACCTAGATTTTAGTTAAGTTTCTAGACCTCCTAGCTTGATTTGATATAGTATGCGATCTCACCTGCAACATACGTTAAAATATTTGTCAATACAAAAGTATTGGCGAGTATACAGGTTTGATATGTATAGCATAATAGATAAAAAGTGTAGCAAATTTCCATATGCAAGAACGTAACACACGACATATATACTCACAAAGCTGATACTACCAACTAAGTCCTCGATGCTCGAATATGCGATGGCAAACTAGACCCCGTCGGGCGCAATAGTACTATACTAGTCATGGTGGGACGTCGCGAGTATAAGCCCTAGCACATATGCAACTAGCATCACGTATACCTATGCATAACAGTTATTCGCAAGTGATAATTCGATTGATTGAATAATTCGTTTGATAAGTTCGATTTGCTAGAAACGTATGTTACACCCAAAATACAATTAAAAAATGTTCAAGTATACTCACAGTGCGTATTTAGAGAGAATACAACTTGATTGGGTCGGTTGCGAGTACGTCTGCGTTAATCATTGAAGAATAGAGTAAACGATGTACGGTTAAGCGAGAATAGCCTTGAAAAGTCATTTATTTGGTCGGATGGTGCTCATCCGTCCGGATGACATGTTATCCGTCCGGATGACATGTGATCCGTCCGGATGACATGTTATCCGTCCGGATGACATGTTATCCGTCCCGATGACATGTGATCCGTCCGGATGACATGTGATCCGTCCGGATGACATGTGATCCGTGCGGATGACACGTCTGTTTCGCATTCTGAGCACTGTTTTTTAGTGTTTATCGGAAGGAATACGTGTGGAGTTACCGGGACAGTGTAATTTCGCACTAACACTTGAAATTCCATCAGTTTCGACCCGCTTTAACGGCCGGGAATCACCCCGCTCCATCAGAACTGGCCGTTCTTGACGGTTTCTCTGGTTTAGCTCGAAATCGCACAGTTCCTTGGTTGAATACATAGATTTAGGTGAGATTCGTTACCAAAACATGTGGAATTCACTCAGATCTGAGGCGCTTATGGTGGGATGAGGTCACAACTTGAAGTTCATATGGACTCTTGGTGACATCACCTTAAAACACCTCAAATCAGTAGATTTCACGGTTGAAAATGGTGTTTTGAAAGATAGAATGATGTAGAATTGAGTGTAGATCATAGAGTTACAAGTTTTAGGTTGAAATCTTACCGGAATCGCGAGGAATCGAGAGAAAAGGGTCCTGAAGCGTGCTTGGTCGAGTGGGAGCTGTCACATCATTTGAACAGTGGTGTGACAGGCTATTTATAGGCAACAGAGATGCTGGAGTGGTTTTGGGTCGGATGGCCCATCCGTCCGGATGGCCACTCCGACGCGATGAGTTTCTCCGTTTTCGATCGTTTTGATACTTTTCGAAGTACGTGTCTTCCATATTTAATTTATATTATTTATTATATATGTATATATCACTAGAGGTCGTATTTACGTATCCATAATCTAAAGTTTTGATACAACAATCGGTTTTCGATTCGAGTATGCGATTATTAGCAACGTTTCACAACCATCAAGGAGGGTAGTATAGGTCCTTTTCTCGATGTCATAGTGAACGTTATTGTGTGTTGTGCCACAAAGACTGACAGGGTACCACTTACTCGTATTGTCATCATCGTCACGACGACTGGAGCTATAGCACTCAATCGAGAGTCTTTGTTAGCATTAATTGTCTGCGTTTCGACACATCACGGCCACTGAGGAGGGTAGAATAGGTCCTCACCCAATGTCATCGCGAGTGTTTGTGCTTGTGATTGGTGTAGTATAGTGATATTGTATTTCGAAAATATGCGACTATCCTTCGAATAGCGATATATGCGATTTAGTTACATTATGATCCGAATCTCTGGTGTTAGGCGTAACGAGTATATCGAATAGTAACAACGCACAAAAGTGCGGGTTGTTACAATAAGACATTTCTTTGTGTTTTCTGGCAATTGCGTTTTACAAATAAGAAATTTCTTTGTGTTTTTTGGTGCATTGCGTTTTAGGTAAAACACATTTTTATGTGTTTTTAGTCCATTGCGTTTTAGAAAGTACATTTTCTTTTGAGTTTTTAGGCTATTGCGTTTTAGAAATAAGACATTTCTTTGTGTTTTCTGGCCATTGCGTTTTACAAATAAGACATTTCTTTGTGTTTTTGGTGCATTGCGTTTTAGAAAAATGTCATTTTTTAGGTTTTTTTTCCATTGCGTTTTACGCAATGGGTTTTAGAAAATTTTTTTCGAAAATATAGAAATAGTATACTCGTTTTAAAGATAAAAAACGCTCGTTTTTTTGGTGAAATTTTTATAAAAAAAATAATGTCGTATGAAATAGTTATTAACGTTTAAAAAATTAGGGGGGGGGGATTGGCGGAGAGAGAAACTATTGGCTTGGATTGAATAGAATACCCTTAAACAAACTCACGCGCCTCTTTTATTCTCTTCATTTTCCTTGATTTAATCTTAGCCCTTGATTAATTAAATGGATTGTCAAGATCACTTCCTAGCCTTCTAAGCCAAATAAACTTTCTATCATATCTCCACCCTTGATACCCACGAAAAATTAAATATCCACCAAACTTAAGTTTACAAAGAAATTATGTTCACATGAAAAACCTTCCATTGAAAGAAAGCTAATGTCCACCAAATATTTGTTAAAATAAACAATAAGGCCCATGAAAATGATGTTTTGTTAGCTCCTTAATACTCACAAAGAATTAGTAATTGGCCCAAGATTAACAATCTGTGAAATATACAATCCACGAAAGATGTTTAATTAATTCCACGAAATCCAATTCCCAAAATCCAATTCGTGAAATGTATTTTACACTAGTCCACGAAGAATAAAGCTCAAATGAGTGATTGTTTCTCAGCCCAATATCACAAAAAAAATGAATGGCCCAAAAGATTTATTAGGCCCAACCTAAAAAGACTTTAGCCCAAGGAGGTCCACGAAGAATAAAAGATCGTTATTGGATACCAGCCCACTAATAACAGATCAGATATAAAGCCTACGAATAGTGGTGCACAAAAAACCCGAACCCGGACCCGGACCCGAAAAAAAACCCGGAACCGGGTATTATAAAACCCGGGTTTTTTATACCTGAACCCGAACCCGAACCTACCCGTAGGGTAGGAACCGGGTATGCATATTTGATCTAAAACCCGAACCCGGAACCGGTTTTTTTATACCCGGTTTATACCCGAAACCCGGTTTTATAAATACCCGGAACCGGGTTTTATAAATACCTGGAACCGGTTTTTAAAAAACCCCGATTTTGATGTAATCTTGTTTAATTATGTATGCATTAAGACTTCTAGTTCTTATGATTTAACAAAATTATGTATGCACTTTGATGTAATCTTGTTTAATTATTAGGTTTCTAATGATATTTGCCACCGCTACTTAATTATTTAGTATATTTCATTACAAGTGGAAACAAATATGCCAATATATGTTGACCCTTCTATTTTCTTTGTTTGTTTAATATCATTATTAGTTTTTGTATTTAATAAATTGTGCCCCTGTTTATAAAGTTCAAGAATAACCACATGAAGAACTATAAATTGTGCCTCTGTTTATAAATTGTGCCTCTGTTTATCAATAGATTTGATGTCTATGTGTGAGAGTTATGTTTGATACATTTTATAAGCATAGTTCCGGTCGGGTTTTTTTAATACCCGGTGCGGGTTTTTTCCCAACCCGATGCATACCCGAACCCTACCCGATGAATACCCGAACCGGACCCGAACCCGGAAATAGGGTATTATAATACCCGGGTTTTATAAAACCCGACCCGAACCCTACCCGAACCCGGGTATATAGGGTATACATTTTTGGTAGAAAACACGGACCCGGACCCGACCCGGTTTTTAAAAAAACCCGATTTTGTAAAACCCGATCCTACCCGAACCCGATCCTACCCGAAACCCGGTTTTTAAAAAAACCCGATTTGTGCACCACTACCTACGAATAATTGAAACTGGCCTAATTTAAACTAACGAAAAATGTCAAGTCTTTCGTGAAAAATATGATAGAAAGATTTATCAAACTTAATTATTTATGTTATGTAAATGTATTTATATTGTTATAACTTAGAACTCGGATCAAGGTGATAAGTTGTGGCGGGTGATAAGCAGGATTAATTCGAAAAACTGTCCAATGACAGTTTTCCCGCCAAACTTAACCGCCATATTAGTACATATAAATAATAGGGGACCGGCTACATTTTCCGGTACCAAGACATCCAATAATGTTCTGTTCTTGTTTTGTCCATTCATTCCATTCGTATCAATATTTGTTCAATCATGTCAAACAATTCCGCTGCCAAGTATCCAATGATGCATCATAATGAAGACGATGATCACGGGTCTGGGCCAACAAGTGGTATCAGAGCCACTTCGACAATCCTTCCGTGCCAACACTGTCTTGAAGAACAAATCAAGTTGGAGAAAAGAAATCAAAGAACAAGATTGTGTTTTTACTGTCATCGACCAGGGCATTACATTTACGAATGTAAATCGAAAGAAAATGATGAAAATACACAACTGATTAGTCAAGCGGTAAATGCAGGAATTCGAACTCAAAAGATATCTGCAGAAGATCGGAACGAACTGATAGTGACAGGAACCGAAGGCGGTATGTGGGGAGACATATGTGTAACATTCCTATTTTTATATAAGAATTATAAGTTTGGTTAAATTTATTAACCACTAGTAACTAGTTTATTTTTAATATAAATATTCAACCTAAATAGTTTTTTAACACTATATTATATAGTTGGTTGAAATATTATTCTAATTAATGGGCCTTTATATGGGTGACCTTTCTAATAAAATAAAAGTATATAAAAAACTTATATTATTAGACGGGTAGATTACGGGTAAGTTAAAAGTTAGAAATATGAAGTATTTTGACGGGCCTAGGAACCGTTTACTAATTAAACTATAAAAATATATTGTATTTTGAACCTACTCTATTTTTAATGAAACTTAGACCCAAATGTAGACAAAAATATTCTCATTCTGATGACATATTTATTATTTTATAAAACGTCGTATTTTAAAAGTTATACACGCCAAATAAGTAAAACAGTTAAATTAATTATATATATAATAATTAAAAATCAAAACACATAAAGTAAAATATGGACGTACGTGTCCAAATTAAAATAAAATAATAAAGATAATAAATTAAAGATAAACATAAGATATAATAATATTAAATAAAATAAAATAAATTAAAAACCTTACATGTGTCAGTTATGTAAGAGAGGATAGATGACAAGACAATTGAAAATGCCTAAGCCTTCATGACTATTCAGCTATAAATAAGAAGACAGTATTCTCTTTCCATCCCATTTTTCTTTCGACTCTCTTAGGCCATCCGTAGTCATAACGCCCCTTTGTGGGCGTTATGCGACACGTGGCGCGCCACGTCAGCGTGTGGGCGTTATGGGGCCTTATGCATTTAAGCCCGTAGTCATAACGCCCCTACCTCATCATTACCCAATTAATTATAAACCCTTAAATTATACATATATATGTATATATATATGTCTGTGTGAGTGGAGGGTGAACGGAGGCAACAAGCATGGCGCCGCGATAATTATCGCGCCTTCAAAAATTTTTTGGGCATAGCGCCCTTTGTTTTGGTGTGCAAGGCGCCATCTCGGCGCTATAGGGGGTTATACCGCCCCACTACGCAAGGTCTTACTAGAAATCGCCAAAGTTCTTCTCTCTTTAATATATTTATTATTTAATAAATCCCTGTTTCGTTTTAAGTATTTTAACTCCCGATCACCGCTACCCGGTCCGATTGATCTGAGCCCCATAACACATGTCAGGGCTCTGCTCAACTAAGTTGTTGGGATTCGGTCTCGGGACATCAGGACAAGGTTGAATTAAGGATACTATACTTAACACAAGTGCAATATATATTTTTAAATAGCTCAGAAGTTATACCCAAAATTCTACCATGAGGTTTCCTAGTTAAACCCTAAAGTCACAAAGTAGGTCTATTTTCTTTTCTCACCATTTTATTCCCTTTTTGTCCCAAACCATAACAACTCTCACCAAAACTATTATTTATTATTATATTTTGTTCACAATAAAACCTTAGTTAAGACACTCAAGTAATTCTGCACAATCCCTAAAATTTTCATAACAATCAGAATCAGGATCAGGGCCCCTAAAACTCGGGGAGGGGGGGGGGGTATTCCCTACTCGACGATTATCCACATATCTTGCTGTCTAAATTGAATTTATCGGTTTCGTCGACGTAGCTGAACTCCAAACACACGTGGCAACAATATGAGCTAAGGTGGCCCTCGCGTCACGCGACGCCCAGAGGGTGACCCCTCGCGTCACGCGAGGGGGTCCATTTTTCATGTATAAATAGAGGATGTTGGCACTTAGCTTTCTGCGTTGATTCGACGTCCAAATTCTTTCTGTGCACTAAGATATCGTTCAATTACTACAAAAAACACACACTAGCTCGAATTCTGCTACGATACAGGGTATTAACTCAATCGCTGCTACGATTCAATGTCCGATCGATTGAAACTATCCGACCGGATGTTTAAGTGCTATCTTTTGTCATTAGTCGTGATTCCGACCGGATGTTTGAGTACCACCCGAACTCGGGGAATACTCTGTCATTCGTTGTGAATCCGATGGATGTTTAAGTGATTGCACTTTGTCATTCGTTGTGAGGGTTTTAATCTCGTGAGTTATCGTAAATGCTGTATTAGTTATTTACCTAGTTCGTGTGCACTAGGTTATAAGACTAATCAAATAGGCTAAGCTCTGCCTGTATCTGCAATATATCAAGGCTTATCTGTAGACTAAACTTTGCCCATATGAATCTGCATGCTTGATGTGCGTGAAGTGTTATATATATTAGGTGTATATTTTAAGCCCTTTTTAACACTTATTTTAGCCAAGTTTTAAATTTATAAAACACGATATTTTACTAACACTAAACACACATATGGGCAAGTGCACCGATCGTTGAGTGTAGTATAGCGTTGGTAAGATACCGAGGTCGTCCAAGGACACAAGAGCTTTTAGTACCGGTTTATCCTCAACGTCTAATCAAAATAAAAGTTTAGAAAAAATGTTTTAAACTAAGAAAAATAAAAACTAACTAAAATGCTGAAAATAAAAATAAAAGAAAAACAGATAGACAAGATGAATCACTTGGTTCCGACTCGTATCTAGTATAACCTTTGATTATTTCCGCACTTTTGCACATAATTAAGAGATTATCTTAGTTATTGTAGTAGGCCCCTCTTTTGAAGGTGACGTTACCCTCACCCCAGTAGTTTGAGTCAGCAAGGATACAATCCTAAAAGGGTGGATTATTGGAAGATAATGAATTAAGTTATTAATGCAGTATTGTGGTAGGCCCCGCTTTTGGCGGTGACGTTACCCTCGACTAAGTAGTCTGAGTCAGCATGGATACAGTCCTAAATAGCCGGGTTATAGTATTAATAGTAGTTAACTTATGAGGGGGTCAAAGAGTTTGGACCCCCGCCATCCAATACCGTGAAGTATTGAAGGAGGTCCTACTAAATTTGACCCAGGTCCATTGCAGGACCTCTAAACGCTGAACAATGGCAAGACCTTTACCAAACCGTTCCCTTAACCCCCGACCAGGTAGCCAACATACCTCCATATAGACCGTGGAGATATGAATGGTGAAAATCTTTTATTTTATATAGACAGTAAAATAATGCCAAGACACCACGGACAAACGATAAGGAAAGATCACCTTCAACATAAGTAACTAGTTATTAAAGTCATTAATACAAAACCAAATAAAAAGTGCAAAAGATTAGAAATAAAAAGTATTATACTAGACACTTTGTCTTCACAAAGTGATGTAAGAGACTTAGGCAAACATGGCCTTGATTGTCAAGAACTCTTACGATCAATCTTGGATCCCGAGATGACTCACACACTCTACGATGGACAATGGATGATGGTGGTGGATGATGGTGTTATAGTGGTGGTGGGTGGTGGATGAAGTGTGAGAGAGGTGGTGTGCCAAGGGATGAGTTGAAATGAAACCAAGCACTCCTATTTATAGGCTGAACAGAAGGCTGGGCACGACCCCGTGTTCGCTGGACACGCCCCCGTGCCCGTCTGACAATCTCTCTCTTCATTAATTGTAATTCGCAATTACAATTAATGCGCCTGCTGTACTTTCGCCACGCCCCCGTGTTCACTGGACACGGCCCCGTGGTGGGCAATAGAAGCTTCTATAGGTTTGTCTTTTCTGCTGCTTCTTGGGCACGCCCCGTGCTCACTGGACACGCCCCGTGTTCACTGGACACGCCCCGTGTTCGCTAGACACGCCCCGTGTTGAGCTGAGCACACCCCGTGCTCAGCTGGGCACAGCCCCGTGCTCAGCTTTTCTTCTTGTTTTTGCTTTGTGAGATGCTGTCGAGGAGTCGGGCATGCCACGTTTCTTCCTTTTCTTTGTATTTATGTTGGTTTTGGCTGTATATTTGTTCCTTTTGTTCGTTTAAGCTCATTTGACCCTGTAAATTCAAAAGGAAGACAAAAACACACTTTTTCCAACATTAGTACTAAAAAAGGGTTAGTTTTATGCCTTATTTGATGTAATTTATATGTTGCATTTTACACATATCAAATACCCCCACACTTGAATCTTTGCTTGTCCTCAAGCAAAACTCTTTAATATGTGGCTTACACTCCCAAATGGAATGGGTAGAAGAGAAGGTTTTTGGGCTTGTCATAGAGTGTCGGGATTTCCAAGATTCTTTATTTAGTTTTATTTTTATTTATTTACAATCCTATTCATCATGATTTATTTAAAACTTTTCATAAGACAAATTACTTATTAGGGCATAACATGCCTCTTTAAAATTTTATTTATATACAAGTTCACATACCTCACGGGGGATCACTCAACACTCGGCCGAAGGTGTATTTTTAGTGAATCACTCGAGAGCGGTATGGAACTTACTCCTACCATAAGCTTGCCAAGCAATCAATCCTCCTCCTTTTTAACTTATATACCTTTGTAAATATCAAGAGGACTTTGTGGGTGAAGGGTTAGGCTTGGGTTAAAGGTAGGTGGTTGGGTTAGTGGTTAGTAGAAAAAGGGCGAAAAGCGTAACAAGCTTCGGTTTTCGTAAGACTTTCTATATTTTTTTTTTCACTTTTATTTTGATGAAGCTATTATTCAAACAAAGTTATTTTTGATGAACTTGTTTGTTTATTTTCTTTTGCTTCATCATCAACACACTTCTTCTCTTTTTTTTTTTTTTTTTTGACAAGTCATATGAAAAACCGAACTTGTTACTAAAACAAAGGGTTAAAAATGAAAAAGGTTTTGGTGGGTAAAAGGGTGTTTGGTTTGGGTTATGAAATGAAAAGGTTTAGGCTCAAAGGGGCTAACTAGGGGGATTTTTGGGTAGGTGGTAAAAAAAAATAATGGTGTAGAAATAAAAAGGTTAGTCCTAATGCCTCCATCATTTACTTACTCGGGTTTTAGTTGGTAAGGACCGGGAATGTATCGTCGTGGCAAGTTCTAGAGTTGTAAGAACCAAGCGGCTATTCACACAAGAAACGAAAAATGAGCATTTAATTTAAAGATATATATTTGTATGCTCAATAAAGGCTCAAAACTCACTTTTGTGGGAATGGGTTTTTATGTGTTCAAGTATATATAATTAAATTTTAACTAAGCTTGTCATGCCTTTTCATAATTTTCTTATGTTGGTTCTTTTTATCACGACGCTATCGGTTGTAAATTTGTAAAAATATAACCTTTTTAGAATTTTGAAATTCCCAAATTAAACCTAGACAAGTAAAAAAAAAGAAATTTTTGAAAAAATTTGGGGTGATTAGCGGTTCCAATAGAGTTTTGTGTAAGGCTTGTATTTATGACTTGCAAGATTCAAGGTTTTAGCATCCCCCCACACTTAAATTACACATTGTCCTCAATGTGTCCCAAAAATAAGTTTTTAGGTTGATTGAATGTGTAAAAGTGGGTTAAAAACAAGATTTTATGGTACTGGGTGGCTGAACACGGGGTGGTGTTGGCTGAGCACGGCCCAGTGTCCAGACTGCCAGTACCAAAAGTAAACAGAAAGCTGGGCACGGGGGCGTGTTCAGTGAGCACGGCCCCGTGTCCAGGTACCTGAACTGGGCATTTTCTACAGAACCTTGGGCACGGGGCGTGTTGTGGTGAGCACGGCCCCGTGCTGAACTTGCTGTAATGAAGAAAAATCATCGGGAGGCTCTGTTTTTGTGTATGGGGTGTTGGTTCAAGCTTCCCTTATCATCCTTCACCATCCCGAGTGTGTTTTATTCCTGAAAATTAAAACTAAACTAGAAAATATAAAGGTTAATCTAAACTAAACTACGGATAGTTCCGCGGAATGCCTCCGTGGTGCGCCACGTTTATAAGGGTCCTTGGCTAGACCCTCCTTATCGGGTGGTTCTGGCTCATCTTCAATTAGGGGGTCGTCATTGCCGAAAGGATATTTCATTGATCGCTCAAGATCGACACTTCTTTTAAATGCCCCTAATTGAAGAGGTAGATTGTTGAACTTCCGGTTTTTCAAAGCTTCGTGAGTTTTTACAAATGGTCGTCCCAACACTAGAGGAGCGTCATCGAGGATGACAAAATCGGTCGGGATTACCATTTGATTTGTTTGAACCAATACATCCTCAACTATACCGATTGATTTTATTACTTTCCGATTGGATAGAAAAATGGGTATTTGAAGTGGATAAAAATCACTAATACTTAATTTTTCGAAAATGTAGTTAGGCATTATGTTAACACAAAGATCTTTATCGATTGTGACATTACTAATAAACGAATTTTGAAAGAAACATGGAACCGGTGTAATGTTAATTTCAAATGGGTCTTCTTTTATTAGTGTAGTTTGATCATTAGTTAACCTAACACTTACCGTTTCGTCAATTTTAGTGTTAGTGTTTAACTCTTTTAAAAACTTAGCATGAGTGGGTACTAAACAATGATTTTCAAAAGAAGGTGACAAGAGATTAATTTCTTCAAAATTAGACTCTTCTTGAATTTTAACGTTGTCGGACTCACCTTTTTCGTTGTTTAACTCATGTGTCGGTTTTTCACTTATTTGTTCTTCCATTTTTACAATTTCAGTTATCTCTTCATTTTTTAATTCTTCTATTGCGCGGGACTCCTCTTCCCTTGCGCGAGATTCTTTTATACAGCGATCGATAACTCTTATGTGTTCTAATATCCTCTCGGTTACTTCGGTTATAGAAAAAGAATCGGTATTTTCTAAGCTTGAATCCGGTTGTTCGACCCTTTGTTCCTCATAATACCCATATGAAGTAGATGGTTCGCACCATTGTTCTTCATTGTAAGCATATGATGGATAAGGTTCGTAATTTTGTTCTTCATAATACTCATATGAGGTGGGTTGTTCACGCCATGGTTCCTCATAGTAAGCATATGAAGGTGGTGGCTCATATCTTGGTTCCTCAAAGTATGAGTATGAAGGCTCATACCTTGGTTCATCAAAATATGAGTATGAGGGAGGAGGTTCATACCTTTGGTCTTCATAGGATGTGTATGAAGTTGATGGCTCGTACCTGGGCTCCTCATAGTATGTGTATGAATTGGATGGTTGATATGAGCGATTATTTTGAACCGATCGTGCGTTACGACAATTAGTGCAATAATTACCCCTATAATCATCCTCCTCATAGGTGTAGTTGTAACCTCCTGAGTATTGATCCATAAGAATCACTCAGCAGACCACAACCAAGTCTCGAGACCAGAAAACAAAAATAAAAACGGAAACAGTGGCTGGACACGGCCCTGTGTTCAGTGAGCACGGCCCCGTGTTCAGGATCTGTATCTGGGCGTTTTAATTAAAGTTACTGATTTCGTTGAGCACGGGGCGTGTTCAGTGAGCACGGCCCGTGTTCAAGCTTCTGTTACTGGGTGTTTTATGAAAAATATGCAGCACGGCCCCGTGTTCAGCGAGCACGGCCCGTGTTCAACCTACTGTAAATGCAAAACTAAACTAAAATGCAGAAAAATGTGGGCCCGTTTTGAAAAGGTTTTGAAAAACTGATTAGGCCGTCGATTTTAAGCTTTCCTAAAATCCTTGTGTCCCCGGCAACGGCGCCAAAAACTTGATGTGCGTGAAGTGTTATATATATTAGATGTATATTTTAAGCCCTTTTTAACACTTATTTTAGCCAGGTTTTAAATTTATAAAACACGATATTTTACTAACACTAAACACACATATGGGCAAGTGCACCGATTGTTGAGTGTAGTATAGCGTTGGTAAGATACCGAGGTCGTCCAAGGACACAAGAGCTTTTAGTACCGGTTTATCCTCAACGTCTAATCAAAATAAAAGTTTAGAAAAAATGTTTTAAACTAAGAAAAATAAAAACTAACTAAAATGCTGAAAATAAAAATAAAAGAAAAACAGATAGACAAGATGAATCACTTGGTTCCGACTCGTATCTAGTATAACCTTTGATTATTTCCGCACTTTTGCACATAATTAAGAGATTATCTTAGTTATTGTAGTAGGCCCCTCTTTTGAAGGTGACGTTACCCTCACCCCAGTAGTTTGAGTCAGCAAGGATACAATCCTAAAAGGGTGGATTATTGGAAGATAATGAATTAAGTTATTAATGCAGTATTGTGGTAGGCCCCGCTTTTGGCGGTGACGTTACCCTCGACTAAGTAGTCTGAGTCAGCAGGGATACAGTCCTAAATAGCCGGGTTATAGTATTAATAGTAGTTAACTTATGAGGGGGTCAAAGAGTTTGGACCCCCGCCATCCAATACCGTGAAGTATTGAAGGAGGTCCTACTAAATTTGACCCAGGTCCATTGCAGGACCTCTAAACGCTGAACAATGGCAAGACCTTTACCAAACCGTTCCCTTAACCCCCGACCAGGTAGCCAACATACCTCCATATAGACCGTGGAGATATGAATGGTGAAAATCTTTTATTTTATATAGACAGTAAAATAATGCCAAGACACCACGGACAAACGATAAGGAAAGATCACCTTCAACATAAGTAACTAGTTATTAAAGTCATTAATACAAAACCAAATAAAAAGTGCAAAAGATTAGAAATAAAAAGTATTATACTAGACACTTTGTCTTCACCAAGTGATGTAAGAGACTTAGGCAAACATGGCCTTGATTGTCAAGAACTCTTACGATCAATCTTGGATCCCGAGACGACTCACGCACTCTACGATGGACAATGGATGATGGTGGTGGATGATGGTGTTATGGTGGTGGTGGGTGGTGGATGAAGTGTGAGAGAGGTGGTGTGCCAAGGGATGAGTTGAAATGAAACCAAGCACTCCTATTTATAGGCTGAACAGAAGGCTGGGCACGGCCCCGTGTCCGCTGGACACGCCCCCGTGCCCGTCTGACAATCTCTCTCTTCATTAATTGTAATTCGCAATTACAATTAATGCGCCTGCTGTACTTTCGCCACGCCCCCGTGTTCACTGGACACGGCCCCGTGGTGGGCAATAGAAGCTTCTATAGGTTTGTCTTTTCTGCTGCTTCTTGGGCACGCCCCGTGCTCACTGGACACGCCCCGTGTTCACTGGACACGCCCCGTGTTCGCTGGACACGCCCCGTGTTGAGCTGAGCACACCCCGTGCTCAGCTGGGCACAGCCCCATGCTCAGCTTTTCTTCTTGTTTTTGCTTTGTGAGATGCTGTCGAGGAGTCGGGCATGCCACGTTTCTTCCTTTTCTTTGTATTTATGTTGGTTTTGGCTGTATATTTGTTCCTTTTGTTCGTTTAAGCTCATTTGACCCTGTAAATTCAAAAGGAAGACAAAAACACACTTTTTCCAACATTAGTACTAAAAAAGGGTTAGTTTTATGCCTTATTTGATGTAATTTATATGTTGCATTTTACACATATCAATGCTTATAATGTGAGTCATTCTCTTTTTAACAAAATGCTTTACAAATTCTTAAATGTTTTTCAAAGTTATAATTACAGGGATTAAGTTTATGTAATCACCAAATTACAGCCGGTATGTGGGGTATTGTGCACATTACTACTTTTTATCACTTTTGGTGGGCGAACCTAATTAATGATACTCGTTACTATTGGGTGAACGGACTCAATAGTAATATGACCACAGTCACGAAAGGAGTCGATGACAAATACTGTGGGTAGTTGGTTGATATCTGAAACATTGTAATCTTTCTTAATACTGTAAATTATAACAAACGTGTCGTTTTAGTAAAATGAATGAACTCACCAGTATTTCCTGCTGACAAAACCTTTTTAAAACGCGTTTCAGGTAATTACAGTAGATTGGAGTAAGAGATGGATATGGCACTGAAAGGCTTCAAGAAGTGGCTTATTTTATTAATTAAATCAAATTAAGAAATATTGTTTTATGTAATCGGGTTATCCCTTATTAAAGCTACATTTGCAAAACATGGGTTTATCCCATCTATTTAATAAATAAAATCCGGTGTTTCTAAACTCTGATATTTTTCCTAACTCACGGTCCTGATGAAATTTCCGCTGCAATATTTTTCAAAATAATCACCGGTACCACTGGGCTGTTCGCGACTTCCGATTCCGTCCAGGGTGGGTCGGGGGCCGTGACAGAAGGTGGTATCAGAGCCACTGATTTAAGCCTTTAGGTGTTATGACAATAATACCTAAGTTTATATAAAAGAGTTAGGAGATTGCTATTAACTAGTAGCACACAGGATAATATTTAGACTTGAACTTAAGAAAAGATGCCTTAGTATAAGCTTCGAGATAAGCTAAGTACTTGTGTAAATAAGGTATGATGGATTTTGGTATGCCGTAAGAATAACGATTAGAACATTGCAGGCAATAGCACTTAATTGCTATTAATTCTTGCTTATTGATATTACTTGGTCTAGAATAAGATATGTTACGGGAATACAAATTTCCCTAATTCTGGATAAAAGCCCTAATGAAAAAGGCACTTTTAAAATCTTGAAAAGATACTATTTATGGGAAATAGAAAATTTTCTCCGGCAAGACTGGGTATGGTGTAGCAGACTCTCCAGTTTGTCCGGATATACTGAGGTTACCTCTCCGGCGCGAACCGGATAAGACAGGGTATGTAATATGTCAAACGAGTGACAAGATTTCCCTAAATAGTATTATGACCAGATATTTGACTGGTTTTTGGAAATATGAATCTGTTAAATACATTGAACTGATAGATGGTATGTTTATTTCAGCATGTGAAATATATGATTATATAGATATATATATATATCTATAAGAAATTTCAAAAGTCAAATAGGAATAAAGCACAAGCATATGTGTCTATATTTCTTTATTAGGAATCTCTTTTCTGATATCAAACATTATTTCGTTTGATCATCTGTCTCGTAGCTCGTGTGATAAAATAAACAATGGAAACCCTTTTAAATTGGAATGCCATCAAAAATATAAAGAATTTCCAATGCGTTACCATAGACTATTAACGGAAGTAAGAAGCATGTAAAGTTGTGATAATGTACAAGAAAACACATGAAAATTTAATTATAAGTCCACAGACGTTGGAGTATATCACACACGACTTCCAAGGCAAGACCTTTGGAAAATATAAATTAGGCACGATAAAACCAATACTAATTCCTGAACTACTAATAAAAAAGAAGCACTTGTCCACGTGATCCTACAAACAACATGAAGTCGTTAAGGTACGCTAGAACAGGATTTCACAAACATCCGTGCACAGTCTAATCGGAGTCATAATTATTATCATTGCAAAAGGAGTTACATACCTTTGCAAATTCTCTATTTCATTTTATTCATATTCCCTGGTACTGTCACTTAACAACGGTTATCACATGAAATTCCAGATAAAATTCTTATATTTCTTTCGTTGAAATTCTGATCCCTGCATATAATAAGTTATCTTTCGCATTTCTATTTTGGTCATCATACCATGAGGATTTCTTTCATAGTAGCGAATATTGATCTATTTCATTTCTTGGTAAATCCACACGTTACACATGCATTGTTTGTTATGCATTTGGTTCATTTGATTTATAAAGACCACTGGAGGACTTCATTCCGATTTGTTATTTTATCCAAACTCAAATATCATTCCGCTTTTTGCACTGTGAACTGCATTATTGCAAAACGGTGACTCTTTGATATCGAGTCAATGAATTTTTGTTAAACCATTGAGGTGAAGAATTTATATTTATATATATATGTATAAAAATTTTGCTGAGATATACTCTCATTTAAGTATGAGTTTAGTTAATTATTTCTAATATCAGTTTTATTATTAGTAATAAAATATTAATAGTAATAGTGTTAGTATTATTTTAAAATACTAGGGTTATTATCAGGGGCAGGTATTGGATAGCCTAGCCTTAGTTAGGCATGGACTGGCCACATATGCTTAAACAAGGCAGCACTAACCAATATCCAACCATGATAATGACTAGTTAATATATATAAATTAAGTTATCATACTTAATTAGTAAATTTTAATTATATGTAGAAATATTTTATATATACTTTATACGGTAAAGAGAAGTTATATTTTCATAAAACAATACAAGAATTAGATGGACAAATAAAATTATATAAATAATTGTCTATCACATGTTTTGGGGTAACTATGTACCATAACACTCTGGCAAGAAAGTAACCATATAAGAATAATATGGTAGTCATCAACTACGTTGGATTAGGAGAACATTGTAATATATAAGAATAGTCCCCGTTTTCACTTATTTACAACATTTGTAAATACATTGACAACGTTATATAATTTCAAAAATAAAAATAAGTAATCACATAGAATCGACCCATTAAGTGTTATATATTTATAAAATATTTTACAAATACTTTGGTACAATAAATATTTTTACATCTTTATTTATAACTTTCATTTAACGTTATAAATAATAGTGATTTCTTTTACAAAATAATAATATTAAAATATTTTGTAATGAAATAACATCATTGCGATATTTTGTAATATATATTACATAGTAAATATAAGTTATTTTACATAATATAGTAAAATACTAAAATAACATTTATTTAAAAGTAGTGACCATTTACATATAATAAAAATACGTAATAAATAATATATATTACATAGTATTTATATGTGATATATAAGATACGGTTCAGACAAGTACACAAATAATATATATTACATTTGCTTTACAAAATATAATATAATAGTTGGTCATGCCAAAAACAACTTGTTCTTATTATATTTCGATCTCTAGGACATAGTATGAAAAATATGGTCACTAATAGTGTACTATTACATTGTTTCACAATTAAAACAATTTGGAACTCTAAACAATGATACACTAACTCTATTGTCTTTTGGTGTATCTTTGCAATTCACTCATCTCAACACTTTGATTTTCTCATATCATAAATATTTGACAAATCATTTTTCATGCATTTTGAACCTGTCAATTCTAAGTTTTCCCCAGTTGCCAATCAAAGTAAGCTTTCTTTTGATAAAGAATTTTATTGATTCTAAAAATCATTCACATTCATTTTAAATATCTATTGATCATATATCTTTTTGGCTTGAATCAAGTCACCTTGGAAATTATATCATTTCATCTCATTCGTTTGTCATCGATTTCTTGAACTAATTCAGCTGAACCATTGAATCCTACTTATGGTACAACTCGTATTCACAAAATTTGATATTTTAATTCTGTGTCATCTACCTTAATATTGTTTTTATTGACTAAAATATGACATAAGTCTAAAAGAAATATCGTAACCCAAATCTCGAGGACGAGATTTAAAACAAGGTGGGGAGAATGTAACATTCCTATTTTTATATAAGAATTATAAGTTTGGTTAAATTTATTAACCACTAGTAACTAGTTTATTTTTAATATAAATATTCAACCTAAATAGTTTTTAACACTATATTATATAGTTGATTGAAATATTATTCTAATTAATGGACCTGTATATGGGTGACCTTTCTAATAAAATAAAGTATATAAAAAACTTATATTATTATACGGGTAGATTACGGGTAAGTTAAAAGTTAGAAATATGAAGTATTTTGACGGGCCTAGGAACCGTTTACTAATTAAACTATAAAAATATATTGTATTTTGAACCTACTCTATTTTTAATGAAACTTAGACCCAAATGTAGAGAAAAATATTCTCATTCTGATGACATATTTATTATTTTATAAAACGTCGTATTTTAAAAGTTATACACGCCAAATAAGTAAAACAGTTAAATTAATTATATATATAATAATTAAAAATCAAAACACATAAAGTAAAATATGGACGTACGTGTCCAAATTAAAATAAAATAATAAAGATAATAAATCTATTATATATAATAAATGAAAGTTATTTGGGCCACGTGTCAACACCAGAGAGCCCCTAAATGCCCTTTTTCCCGCCCAACAGTGCCATCCTCTTTTCCTTATATAACATCTCTTCTCACTTCTGATCTTTCTTTACAAACGCCTAGGGTTCTTTCTCTCTCTATATTCAGGCGATTCAAATTCAAATTTCACAAACCTTAATCTTCTTCCAGACGCCACCATAAAATCATCTTTTGTTCATCGATTACTTCATCAAAAGGTTTGTTCTTCTTTTTTTTAGTTGAAATAGTTTCATGATTTCCTGTTATTTATACTAATCCTTTGTGTTTTGTGTCTTTTCATGTAACCATTGTTAGGGTTTCGTTCGAGAGTTAGATCAAGAGATGTGTCGCCGGCTAATGGTTCTCCATAATCATGGTATGTGTTTTTGTTTTTGATTTTTACTTAAGTTTTGTTATCTGAGTTGTTACTAAATGATTATTTTCAATGATCTGTTGCAGATGATAATGATGATGATTGTTCTACTGTCCTTTCCAGTATCATTGTTCCAACATCGTTTAAAGTATGTGTTTTTTGCTACTCCGATTTCCAAATTTTGAGTTTTTAATTATCAAGTGATATACTCTAATTGTCGCTTTATATTTCAGTCTAATCACATTTGTTTGAAATTCATACAATATGTTGCGGGTTATTATAGGTTTGTAATCAAAGAAGTTTAAAGTTTAATTAAACACAAAGAAAGATTATTAAATTTACAGTTAAAATAATTTTTTCTTATGAGTAAATGATGATTATAATTGACTTGTGCAGCAGATGATGATGACTTGTCCAAGAAAGGATCTGCTACTGTTGTAATATACTAGAGCAATGGTCTTTCCTGCCTTTTTTGTATTAAAAGAAGCATAAAGTTTGGTTTAAACCACAGTTCTTTATAAACAAAGTTAAGGATTAAGTATATGAGGACAGGGCTCTTCTTCACCAGCTGAAGAAGTGTTTTCATGTACTGCATCTTGGTCTGTTCACTAGAGATCAGCTTTCTATAAATCCTGATGTTAATATATTGAGTCCTTCCATGGAGTTCATGTCGATTGTTGGAGATATACAATGATTGACTTTATGTACCTAGAGTTTGATTAACCAAAGGAAAACGACTGTTTAGTATCAGCAGTGGTTCGGCATCTACAACGGATTTAAATTTAGTATTTAATTATCAGTGGTTCTTATGTAACTTTAGTATTTAATTATCAGTGTTTCTTATGAGGTGTTTATATGTAACAGTATTTATCACAACTCGTTATTTGTTTGATCTGTATTATAAATACAACAGTTGTTTGATTTTTATACTATTAAATAAAAATGTAGTACACTTGGATGTTAAATAAGTTCCTCATTATGATTATTTGGATATAATGTTTTTGAAATTCGTCTTTTTTTTTACAAAGAGATGTTTATGGGCAAACCTCTATTTATCGTCAAACATTTGTTTAACAGGAAATATTTTTTTATGTTAAGGTCGTTTATGGGCAAACCTCTATTTATCGTCAAACATTTGTTTAACAGGAAATATGTTTTTATGTTCAAACATCTGTTTAAGGTCAAATATCTGTTTATCTCCAAACAACTGATATTGAAGGTGAAATATTTGTTTAAGGTCAAAGATATTTAAAATAGTAAAAAATGATAGTTTTCATTAATCCTTAAAAGTCTGTTGGAACCACTGTTTTGGTTCAAACATCTGATTGTTAAAGTCTGTTGGAACCACTGTTTTGGTTCAAACATCTGATTGTTAAAGTCTGTTGGAACCACTGTTTTGGTTCAAACTTCTGATTGTTAAATGTTATCCACTGCTGAGAGACAACCTCCGTTTCTTTATGCTGAGAGACAACCTCCGTTTCCACTGATCGGAAGTTATAGCCACTGGTCACTTTTACATTTTTTACATCCACTGATATGGACCATCAGCGGTTTCCCTAAAAAATAGTAACTGCTCACATTTTTATTATTGATGTTGTTAATTAGTAATAGATTGAAATTATTAAATGAAAACTATAATTGCAATCAAATTACCATTTTACCTGATCTTTACATTCCAATGACATAAGAGTTCCACCAAAATTATTTTCATGATAAAATTTAAAGTTAAATTAAAAAATAAAAAATAATCTTGATGACTATTTGTTCCAAATCAAATCAGTAATTAATGCTGATTTCTTGAGCTTTGGACATTTGATTAAGCAAATTTTGAATTTCAAATTGACGGTTATTATATCTTGATTAAAGTTTAAATAAAATTTAAAAAAGTCATGATGACATTTGTTTTATATGTGACCATTTTTATGGCATCAGTGTTTATATTTAATTTATATTTAACAGTGTTTAGGACTGTTGTTTATACGTAACTCTATTTATCACATCAATTCAGTGGTTTGATCTGTACTATTAATTGAACAGTTGTTTCATCTTTATACTAATAAAATTCATATACACTTTGATTAATAGTAAGCTCATCATCTTGATTGTTTGGGTATAGTATTACAATCAAATTATGAAATGAAAACTAGAATTACAATCAACTTACCATTGTACCTAATCTTTACATTCCAATTACCTACAAGAGTTCCACCAACATTATTTTCATGATAAAATTTAAATTTAAAATAAAAGATAAAAAAAATTCTTGATGACTATTTGTTTCAAATCAAATCAGTAATTAATGCTGATTTCTTGAGCTTTGGACATTTGATTAAGCAAATTTTGAATTTCAAATTAACGGTTATTATATCTTGATTAAAGTTAAAATAGAATTTAAAAAACTCATTATGGCATTTGCTTTCAAATCAAGTCAGTAGTTACTGATAATGTCAGTAATTTTGAAATTTAAAATTTGCAAAATGGTAATTTAAAATTTTGGTTCTCTCTCTCTTTTTTTTCTACTTTGCATGTCCTTTCAAATATTTAATTACTTTGCATACCTTTGAAATTAAATCTGAAATTTATGACGTCCAACAACAGTGTCAAACTACAATAGTGGTTCAGCATCAACGTTTGTTTATTTGTTTATGTTAACAGTGTTTATATGCTACAGGAGTTCCGCATCAATTTTTTATAGACTGTTAGGTTGTTAGATGTCATCGCCTCAGTATTTTATATGTAACCATTTTTATGGCATCAGTGTTTATATGTAACAGTGTTTCGGAACAGTTGTTTTTACTATGTAACAGTGTTTCGGAACAGTCCTCACTCCAGTTGTTTGATCTGTACTATTAATTGAACAGTTGTTTCATGTTTATACTAATAACATTCCTATACACTTTGATGTAACAGTATTTATCACATCATTATGACAATTGCTTTGAAATCAAGTCAGTAATTTTGAAATGATAAATATACAAAATGGTAATTTAAAATTGACGTTCTTTCTGTTTTTTTTTCTATTTTGCATATCATTTCTAATATTTTATTATTTTAATAAAGCAGCATATAGGGATATACACTCCCTACCTTTGAAATTACATTTGCCACTGCATTCAGTTAAAAATTTTATTGGATAATCGGTAACCTTGAATTCCAACCTTGATATTTTTTTTAAGAACATCCATGCTTATTGTATTATTAGCATATTACGTTTAGCAATACTTATTATTTACAAGATTCTTTTTTTTTTATGTACAGTCTTCAAATGGAGGTTGCAAAGGTTACCATGCTTAACGATCTTAATACATTCTCAAACAACTATTCGATTAGAGTTAAGATTGTTAGCATTTTGAAGAAGATGAATGATAACAAAAATGAAATATATCGTCTTGATATGATCTTCATGGATGAGATGGTACCGTATATAGTTGTCTTATCATTTTTTTGGACATATGAATATCCAAATTAGTATAACACCTTTTTTATTTAATCGGATGTTTCATATTCTTAGGGAACTATGATACAAGCCAGCTGTTTGCATAAAATGCTTGGAAAATTCAAAGACTTCCTTCAGTTGGATGAATGTCTTCTTATCACCAAACCTTCTCTTGCTACTAATAAGTCCTCTGCTAAGTATACCAAGAGAAATGACAAAATATCACTTTATTTCTATACTTCTGTTGAGAAATGCTTTGACTGGTCTGGACCGAAATACCGTTTTAATTTCGTTAACCTCAAGGATGTTGTTAAAAATAAAATTGAAGTAAATACAGTTGTTGGTATGTAAATCACTACATGATATATATCTATTGTTTTGTCTTATTGTTTTTTTTTATTGTTATCACTTCTTAATGCTGTTTTCTTTTAACAATATATTTTTGTTTATAGATTGGATTGGTTATGTGGATGTATGTTTCAATCTAGAGGATACGTCAAAGAAGGATGGGAGCAAGGGCAAGAGACTTAATCTTAGACTTGAAGATCTTGAGTGCGTTCTTTTTATTAAGTTGTTGCATTTTGACGTTTAAACCATTATAAGGTTGCTTGATGTTATTATGTTTTATGTTAATATTTTTAGAGGCCAAAAGTGTCCGGTTACTTTGTGGGATGGTTTTGCTATTGACATGTTTGCTTACATGAATGATAAGAAAAGAGAGAAATATGTTGTTATCCTTTGTCATTTTGGTATGGTCAACCTTTACAAAGGTACAATTTAAACTTAATTAGTTTAATTTTTTTTTATCTTTAGTAATTTAAACGTTGTATTTATTTATACATTTTAAATTTGACAGTATTTATATTGATCTACATTTGTTTTTATTTTTAAATTCAGGCCAGCGTGGAGTTGCAAATGGGTTTGAGCTGAGCAGACTTTTTATTGACACTGACATTGAAGAGATTTCCTCTTTTAGGAAGAGGTATAGTTAGTAATATGCATATAAACATTGAATATTATTATTTTATACTTACATTTAATTTTTACGTTTTAATTTGATCGCATGAATCTGTTTAGGTATGTAGAGAAAATTTCAACTTCATCTTCATCAAATGAGCATGTTGGTTCAAATGTTATCTCAAGTGTTGAAGATGAGTTTCTTAGTAACCCTGATTTCATGCTTATTGGTTTCCTTGGAACGATATCAACGGTGTGTATTTTCTTATAAGTACTCTACATGCTGAGTTTTTTATACTCTTTTCTAAGTGTTATTATTTTTGTTTGATATTGATAGACAAAGAAGGTTTTGATTCTTGCCACAATCACAGCTATATGCACTGATAAACTTTGGTATTACAATGGTTGTAACCACTGTAAGTCAGGTGTGGAGGAAAGATTTGTAACGAAAGAAAATGCGGATGGTTCATTTGATGTTGATCATGCAAAATCGTTGGTTTGTACAAATGATAAATGTGGAGGAGTCGACATCTATTCTATTCCGCGGTTTGAGATTACAGTTTTTTATTTCCTTATACTAAATACTAATATGAACGGTTCATATTAGTAATACTAATGTTTTCATTTGTTTTTAACTTTGATAGGTTCAAGATACCTATTAGGGTGCAAGACTCTTCCGGTACTGTGTCTTTGACACTGTTTGATTTCGAAGCTTACAAGATTCTTAACAAATCTGCAAAAGAGTTACTTACAATCCAAGATCAGGTAACAAATACATGCATTCAGTTGTTTGGCCATGTAGTTAATACAACTTAAAATTAATTTTTATAAAATTCTATGTTCTCAATTATGGAATCATTCTGCTTATTGTAATTTATATTAATTTTGATAAAATCATAGGTTGTTAATTCTGGAGACATACCGAACCCATATCCTGAGATCTTTGACACATTGATTGGAAAGAGGTATGCTTTCATCATAAGTGTTAAAGACTATAACATTGAGCATCAGGTTGAAAACTATGGTATTTCAATGGCCACTAACGATGATGAGATCCTTGCCGCGCTTTCCGCCAAATTCACTCTT
Source organism: Helianthus tuberosus (assembly GCA_030545235.1). Taxonomy (NCBI): domain Eukaryota; kingdom Viridiplantae; phylum Streptophyta; class Magnoliopsida; order Asterales; family Asteraceae; genus Helianthus; species Helianthus tuberosus. The sequence goes on along the minus strand of CM060354.1, from coordinate 99,939,761 downwards.
AACCAGGTTTAAATCTTCATTATGTGAATCTTTTAATTTTATAGTTATATCTTTTTGAAATAGATTTATACCATTGTGTGTATTTTATGTTATTGTGTATTATGTACTTAAAGCATGAGCAGTCCGAATCGTTGGATGTTCCAGATTCCTGCAGTTTGTCTACTCCTGTTGACCTTATGAAGGTAATATGAGAATTTGTTTATTTGTACTAAATTTTTTGAAACGTTAGTACTTACTGTCTTTTTATATCAGGATGAGATGTCATGCTGTGGTGACAATGTTACCCCTTTATCCCAACCACTGGTAGGCACTAAGAATCCCTCTTCAGATGAAACAAAACGTAAAATTCTTGAAGTTTTCGATGTGGATGATGCATTAGGTTGCTCCTCGACAAAGCGCCGCATCAGTGATGAACTGTGTCAGGATGAAGATGCTGGTGTTTCGACGCTTTTGATTCCAAAGATTGAGAAATAGTTTTTTCAGTATTTTCAGATACATTTACGTGTTGATTTCATATGCTGTTGCCATGTTGAACTTATGGTTTTCGTTTTGTTGCTTTTGGGTGTTTGGTGGGTTATGTTTTGGACTCATTGTGTGGTTTTGAATTCCTGAAAACTTATCTGCTTATTATACTGTTATGTTCTAATATTATAATGACTATGATCTTTCTTTGCATATTATTATCTATATTGTTAAATAAATATTGAGATTTCAAAGAATTCACGTTCATCTTCTACGGCAGCTAATTCATCTTAACGAAATTTACATAGTAAGTGAAATTATAACTTCTTAACTCATGTATCAGTTATTAAGTAGCATCACTTAATCCTTAACTCATGTATCAGTTGTTAAGTAGCATCACTTAATCCTTAATCACGATTCTCTATCCACTGACTACTACATCAGCAGTTGTTAACCATTAGTAGTTCACTATCAGTTGTTAAGTACCCTTAGTGTTTTAATCACTAGCAGTGCTTACAAGTTTTTCATCAGCTGTTTCACTTAACAGTAGTTTCACATAACAGTAGTTTCGCTTAACAGTAGTTTCACTTAACAGTATTTTGCTTTATTCATTTTAAATTCATGTTAAATTCATTATTACAATTAAAGCCAACATAAATGCACACTTGCATTATGTTAAACATACATAACGGACACAAAACGTCATACCTAGAAACATAGAAGGATATCCAACTTGGTAGACTTGACAGAACTTACAGACTCGAAAACAAAAGATTGTAACATACAACGAGTTTTCAAATTTCTTTATAATGAAAACTCAAGGAGTGAATGGTGCACTTCGGAATGTAGCTGATAACCCCCTTTTTGGTGTAGCTCTTCGATTTTCCTTGAAATTCCCAAGCTTGGTATTTTCATATCTGCCACCGGGGTTATATTCATTCATATGCACCAAACAGCTTATGTTTTAGCAATTGATCGTTCTGATCAATCACTTCCTTATGTGCATCGCACTAACTTCTAGGAGGTTGTCAAGTATTCTCGCCAATGTTTTCGTAGTTGGTGTTTTGCTTATTTTTACATCCGCAGCCATTCTGTACAATAAAAATATCCATAGTAAGACGGCTGATACAGTACTTTCATAATGCATATAAGTATACATATATGATGAACCCAAGATGAGGAACCCAAAACACAGTTGATCTGAAATGAAGAAAACACATTCAAATGACCAATACGATGAACCCAAAACATATAGTCTTTAACCAACTTTATATGAGAAACAAAACAACAACCATACCCAAATTTCAACATGAACAACAGAGACTTAAGAAACTCAGATTTCAACATTAACAGCAGATACTTAAGAAACCTGTCCCTGTTTTAATCGATTGTATATTTTAAACATTTCAAACAAACTATAACACAAAAACAATCTTAGATTAACGCCAAAAACCAAAAAAGCAGTATTAGTAAACAGATAAAACGAAAAACATCACAAACAAACCTTTATAATAACCAAAACCCAAACCTCTGTTTTGATACCCGAGCTAAAAACCCACAATAATCAAACAATATTTCCCACAATAATCAAACAATTTTTCACACAAAAGCTGTTACTTTCATACAGTGGTGAAAATGAGATATCATCAAACATCAACTTACATAGGGTTACACAAGCATCTAACAAGAACAGAGGGTAAACCATAGTGTCGATCATGTTTTAGGTATGTGATTTTACCTTGGATTGTTATAACAACAAATGGTTGGTGAGGAGATTCAATGAAGATGAAGATGATGATTGGTGTTCGGAGTAGAGATTTTCAGATATTTTTGAGAAGTGTGATCGGTCTTTAGGGTAATTAAAGGATATTTCACAATTGTCAAACAGTCAACATAGGGAAGTGTGAGGGAGGGACTCAAACTGTTATGAATTTATAAGATCAAGGGCTCAAAAAACCAAAAAATGAATTTAGGGGATCAAGTTGATGTTTCACACATATCACAGGGACGCAAATTGCATTTTTCTCTAAACATAAATATTACTTTTTTTCAACATATTTTATAAGTTTTGGGGTGATATCAGCAGATGTTAACCACTGCTCTTCCTTAACACTTAATCCTTAATCCCTGCTTCTGTATCTACTGTTTACTGCAGCAGCAGTTGTTAAAAATCTGTAGTTCACTATTATTGGTTAAGTACCATCAGTGTTTTAATCACTAGCAGTGCTTAAAAGTTTTCCATCAGCTGTTTGACTTAACTGTAGTTTGCATTATTAATTCTAAATTCATGGCTTCAAATTACTTTTCTTGGTAAACGAGTTATAGAAGCTCAAGTTATATCTGGTAGGAACTTTGGCACGAGAGTTTTTATTCTAAGGATTAATATGATCCCGTTTGACAAAAAAATACCTTTTCAATTTCAACAAAGACAATTTCCTTTATCAGTTTGTTTTGCTATGACAATTAACAAGTGTCAAGGACAAACGTTATCAAAGGTTGGTCTTTATTTGAAAGATCCTGTCTTCACTCATGGTCAGTTGTATGTTGCATTATCAAGGGTCAAGACCAGAGAAGGTGTTAAAATACTAATATTCGACGCTGTTGGAAAACCAACAAATAAGTAATGTTGTTTACAAAGAAGTTTTTACTAGGTTGTAATCATTGTGAGCAATGTTAAAACCCTGTTTGACCGAAGTCAAGCTACTTATGTTAAAAGCTAATTATAATAGATAAAACAGTGTTTGAGGAATGTTAAAACGCTGTTTGACCAAAGTCTGTTTGACCAAAGTCAAACTACTTTTGTTAAAAGCACAACCGTCAGTATTTCTTCATCATCATTACACATCAAACATCTATCATCTCTTTTTTCAAAAATCACTTCTCCCCAGTCATTTTCTAGGGTTTCAATTTTCTTTTCCTCCATCTTCTACACTTCAATCACCTGAGGTTTTATTATTTTTTCTTCAGCAACTGGTATGTACATTCCTATTGATGAACTTTATATTGTTTAATCTATGTTAATTTAAATCCTATCTTGCTACTAATACGATTTTAAATGTTTATTGCTATACATTCAAGAAGGGTTTACTTATGTGTTTGAATTATCTGTTGAGAACATGTTAAAATAATTATTATTTGCAGAAAATTTTTAACTCATACTCTGTTTCTATTAGAAAACTCATCATGACAATTGCTTTCAAATCAGATCAGCAAACTACTGCCCATAGCCAAGAAAATATAACTTAGCAGATATTTCCTTTGGCAAACATATACCATAGCAGTGGTTTTGAAATTGCCGGTAATTTCAAATTCAAAATGCCTTGGGATATATACTTTGCAATTAATGCACGTTAAGCAATCACTTCTCTCTTATGCTAAAGGCGTCTTATAGGTAAATGAATAGGTTAATTGTAATTATAATAACGTGTTTAATTTTATATTTTCCCGTGTAAATGCATTAAAAGCCTAATAAGTGTCGCATGATATTCTTTCGTCTGACGATGTATTTAGTCATAGCCTTCTTCATTGGGTATATAAAATAGATTTGGCAGAGGTTTTGATCATTACCATTTTCATCTATCTACTCAATCATCTTCAAAAATTTTGTTGACGAGATTTTCACAAGGCTCTTTGCAGGATGGAAAAATTTGGGTTTCAAGTGATTGTTGACGAGATTTTCACAAGGCTTTCTGCAGAAGATATTTTCCGTTTCAAGTGTCTTTCCAAGAATTTTTATAGGGAATTGTCAAGTCATGCATTTCAGATGATGCATGCTCTCCGAAGTGGAGATTCAGTACAAAAGAAACTATTATCCTTTAAAGACACGTCAATTGTCATTGACAACGTAGTTGGTGGTAAGTTGGATGTTGTTAGTAGTAAAACCTTAAGTTTTCCTAACAATGTCCACTCTAGCTTCTTACGTATTCTATCTTCATTTAATGGGTTGTTGTTAGTTTCGAATGAAGGGATTTGCTGTCAGTTGATTCTTTGGAATCCAACTATCAGGCAGTATAAGGTTTTGTGTGATGACTACTTTAATTATAATCATCATCGAAACTCTGATACCGGTGGAATTTATTTTGATCAGTTCAATGATCTCAAAGTGCTGAACATCAGATGTTACCGTAATGTAACTGCTGCTCGTGTTTACTCACGACGTCGTGAGTCATGGACAACAATAAATTTCAGTATCGTAAACAATTATAGTTCAAGTCGTTATTCATGGTCTACAGGAGTTTATGCTGATAAAACCATATATTTTATGGTTTCAAATTATTGGTATCCACTAGGTGAGAGGAACATCGTTTGTTTTGATGTTGTTAGTGAGACTTTCAGAATGCTTCACTTTCCTGAGAGTATTGTAGTCAATCCTTGCCAAGGGCATTTTTTGACCATTGCAAAGAGATTGCATTTGATTGTTATTGGAAAGTCTGCTGAGCTAACTGCTGATTTGCTCAGATATGAAGAAGAAGGCTGGAAGAAGATGTTTGTTTTCAATAATCCTCGTGTAGTTGGTTACGTAGATGCACGCCGAAGTACTAATATAATTGAAGACAACAAGTGGTTGATAACAAGCATCTGGGGGGATATGATTGAAGTTGATCTCACCAACAAACTTCTGAAATACCTCCAACATGTTGACAACTACAATGGTCCGAAAGGAGCTTTACTTATCGAAACTACTGTTTCACCAATAGATTAGGAATTAGGATCCTGTATTTTATTCAATGCTATTATCTGTTTTGACAATTGTATCTTTTATATAATTAGTTGTGTTAAAATTATTAATAATGTTTGTTATTAAAATTAAGTAAATGAATATCGATGTTTGAGAGTGTAAATTCTTGTAATATTGGCAAAGGTCGGTTTAAATGATCAAAGCTTTGTTATTGAGAACAGGTGTTCCAAAATTAAACAGTGGTTGATACATCTGTTGAATTGGGTCAACAGATGGATGAACTTTGTATGCTGTTTAACACTTGTACTTTTTATAAATATTTAGGTTTGAGAGTGTAAAAGCTTGTAATATTGGCAAATGTATGTTTAAATGATCAAAGCTCTGTTATTGGGAACAGATGTTTGAAAATAAAACAGTGGTTGATAAATCTGTTGACTTTGGTCAACAGATTGATGTCCACAGATGTTTGGAACTACTGTTCAGAAAACTGTGGTCGAAACCGCTGTTTGGTTAAAATGGTGGTTTAAAACCACTGTTGGGTTAAAACTGTTTGGTCTTTTAAGGCTTAAACTGTTTTGCCTTAAACAGATGTTAACAAGTTAAACATCTGTTAAGGCTTAAACAGATGTTTGGCCTTTTGTATCAAATGTTTCGACTTAAACAGTTGTTTGATCTTAAACACATGTTTGACCTTAAACAGATGTTTTGCCTTAAACAGATGTTCTTATTCTATATCAGATATTTGGACTTAAACAGATGTTTGACCTTAAACAGATGTTTGGCCATAAACAGATGTTTGGCCTTAAACCAAACATCTGTTTAAGCTCAACATCTGTTTGACTATTTGTCAATATCTTATTGACTTTTGGTTAACATCTGTTTCAAATTTGGTCAACATCTTATTTTGTAAAAGAGGTACAAAAACAAAGATTTTTTTGAAAATCCCAAATCACCCTATCATGTAAGTGCATTGATGTAAAAGTGGAAATTATAGTATTCATATGGTCATGTTGTGGTTTTGTTTGTCCTCTAATATGAGTTCATGATCTAATCCGGTGATTTGAAGTCGTTGTTGAATTGAATGAGATGGTTGATGTAATGTAGTCGTATTACAAACAAATAGTAATTAATTAATCTAAATAACTTTCCCGAGCCCGGGAAGCAATCCCGGGTAAAAACCTAGTTAAAGATAAACATAAGGATATAATAATATTAAATAAAATAAAATAAATTAAAAACCTTACATGTGTCAGTTATGTAAGAGAGGATAGATGACAAGACAATTGAAAATGCCTAAGCCTTCATGACTATTCAGCTATAAATAAGAAGACAGTATTCTCTTTCCATCCCATTTTTCTTTCGACTCTCTTTCTAGAAATCGCCAAAGTTCTTCTCTCTTTAATATATTTATTATTTAATAAATCCCTGTTTCGTTTTAAGTATTTTAACTCCCGATCACCGCTACCCGGTCAGATTGATCTGAGCCCCATAACACATGTCAGGGCTCTGCTCGACTAAGTTGTTGGGATTCGCTCTCGGGACATCGGGACAAGGTTGAATTAGGGATACTATACTTAACACGAGTGCAATATATATTTTTAAATAGCTCAGAAGTTATACCCAAAATTCTACCATGAGGTTTCCTAGTTAAACCCTAAAGTCACAAAGTAGGTCTATTTTCTTTTCTCACCGTTTTATTCCCTTTTTGTCCCAAACCATAACAACTCTCACCAAAACTATTATTTATTATTATATTTTGTTCACAATAAAACCTTAGTTAAGACACTCAAGTAATTCTGCACAATCCCTAAAATTTTCATAACAATCAGAATCAGGATCAGGATCAGGGCTCCTAAAACTCAGGGGGGGGGGGGTATTCCCTACTCGACGATTATCCACATATCTTGCTGTCTAAATTGAATTTATCGGTTTCGTCGACGTAGCTGAACTCCAAACACACGTGGCAACAATATGAGCTAAGGTGGCCCTCGCGTCACGCGACGCCCAGAGGGTGACCCCTCGCGTCACGCGAGGGGGTCCATTTTTCATGTATAAATAGAGGATGTTGGCACTTAGCTTTCTGCGTTGATTCGACGTCCAAATTCTTTCTGTGCACTAAGATATCGTTCAATTACTACAAAAAACACACACTAGCTCGAATTCTGCTACGATACAGGGTATTAACTCAATCGCTGCTACGATTCAATGTCCGATCGATTGAAACTATCTAACCGGATGTTTAAGTGCTATCTTTTGTCATTAGTCGTGATTCCGACCGGATGTTTGAGTACCACCCGAACTCGGGGAATACTCTGTCATTCGTTGTGAATCCGATGGATGTTTAAGTGATTGCACTTTGTCATTCGTTGTGAGGGTTTTAATCTCGTGAGTTATCGTAAATGCTGTATTAGTTATTTACCTAGTTCGTGTGCACTAGGTTATAAGACTAATCAAATAGGCTAAGCTCTGTCTGTATCTGCAATATATCAAGGCTTATCTGTAGACTAAACTTTGCCCATATGAATCTGCATGCTTATAATGTGAGTCATTCTCTTTTTAACAAAATGCTTTACAAATTCTTAAATGTTTTTCAAAGTTATAATTACAGGGATTAAGTTTATGTAATCACCAAATTACAGCCGGTATGTGGGGTATTGTGTACATTACTACTTTTTATCACTTTAGGTGGGCGAACCTAATTAATGATACTCGTTACTATTGGGTGAACAGACTCAATAGTAATATGACCACAGTCACGAAACGAGTCGATGACAAATACTGTGGGTAGTTGGTTGATATCTGAAACTTTGTAATCTTTCTTAATACTGTAAATTATAACAAACGTGTCGTTTTAGTAAAATGAATGAACTCACCAGTATTTCCTACTGACAAAACCTTTTTAAAACGCGTTTCAGGTAATTACTGTAGATTGGAGTAAGAGATGGATACGGCACTGAAAGGCTTCAAGAAGTGGCTTATTTTATTAATTAAATCAAATTTAGAAATATTGTTTTATGTAATCGGGTTATCCCTTATTAAAGCTACCTTTGTAAAACATGGGTTTATCCCATCTATTTAATAAATAAAATCCGGTGTTTCTAAACTCTGATATTTTTCCTAACTCACGGTCCTGATGAAATTTCCGCTGCAATATTTTTCAAAATAATCACCGGTACCACTGGGCTGTTCGCGACTTCCGATTCCGTCCAGGGTGGGTCGGGGGCCGTGACAATATGGTATGTTAGTAATTCTTTTTCACAACACTATGCCGGTAACATAAATGTTTTTAAACGGATAAAACATTTAGTGGGGGTTGAAACGAATTATGGGGAAAATGAATTTCAGTTTATGCGGGGCATAGGGGTTGTAGAAGTTAAGTCAAATAATGAAAGATTATTGATTCAAAGCGTTTTTTATACGCCTGAATTAGACAGAAATGTTCTAAGTATGAATCAACTGACTTTGCAAGGATTCACGGTCAATAAGGACGGAGATACTTGCAAGATTTTTCCCATGTTCTCCCCTCAGGTAGTTAATTCGGTAAATGAAGTCACTGGGTTATCCAAGGAAGATGAATTGGGTTTAAAAGAAAAACAAAAGGTGATAAGTTTGAATGATGTAAGTGAAAGATATAAGGAAGAATATCTGAATTCATATTTTGAGGACCTACATGTCTCCTCTTGTGAAACGGATTGGAGTGTTATGATTATAAGGGCTTTGGATTTCAAGAATTTCAATGATTGCAAAAACTTGTTGAACATGCTGGAAGATGGGAATTTTGTATTTCATTACAAACATGAATTAGAGAAGAAGTTCGAAGAGATGATATTCTGGTTCATCACAGTTTTCTTGGGGATAACCACAAGGCCAGTTCCACCGATGATGATCGACAACAGAAGAATAGACTTATTAAGTCTATATATGATTGTAGAAAGAGACGGTGGTTACCGTAGTGTAACAGAAGATAATCTTTGGCCGATAATTGCCAAAGATTTGGGTTACGAGTATAAGGATGGAGAGTACATGAGAGTAGTTTATGCCATGTACTTGGATGTTTTAACTTACTACTACAGGTTCAAAGATGTACAGGAGAAAGCATGTGATTTAGAAAGAATGAAGGAAAAGGAAGCAGTGCCGGAAAGCAGCCATGGAAGGAGTGCAAGCGCAGAAGTGATCAAGGATGTGACTGCAATGGACCATTATGCACTTTATGCGGGCAATGATTGGGAAGGTGCGTGGAACATGCAAAAGAAGAGAAGGAAGTTCAATTTTAATGAAGCTCGGAAGGCTGTCGAAGAAGCCAACGAAAGTGTTCTCAAGTATGCTGCTAAACGTAATTAAGTTTAGGGGGAAGTGATAGAAAGATTTATTAAACTTAATTATTTAAGTTATGTAAATGTATTTATATTGTTATAACTTAGAACTCGGATCAAGGTGATAAGTTGTGGCGGGTGATAAGCAGGATTAATTCGAAAAACTGTCCAATGACAGTTTTCCCGCCAAACATAACCACCATATTAGTACATATAAATAATAGGGGACCGGCTACATTTTCCGGTACCAAGACATTCAATAACGTTCTGTTCTTGTTTTGTCCATTCATTCCATTCGTATCAATATTTGTTCAATCATGTCAAACAATTCCGCTGCTAAGCAATGGCGAAGCTTGAGATTTTCGATCGGGGGGACGGAAGTCACCGGACCTAAAAATTTCTATAAAACTGGGGGGGGGGGGGGGGTCGAAAACGTATATACCCTAAATGTTTATACGAAAACTATATACTCTCAAGTACTTAGTAAAAAGTTCGGGGGATCGGCCACCCCCTCTCGCCCTAGTTAAGCTTCGCCCATGCTGCCAAGTATCCAATGATGCATCATAATGAAGTCGATGATCACGGGTCTGGGTCAACAAAATAAAGATTGAAAAGCAGTTTTTCGTTGGATGTCTTTTGTGTGTGAATGATAAAAGACAAAAAAACCAAATGTTTTTTTTTTCACTGAATAGGACAAAATTTTAATGTTTCGTGAGATTGAAAAGCTGATGAAAAATGGTTTTTCGTGAGGAAGAGACAAAACAAGTAAGATAATTCGCCAAAATAGGTTCTTCGTTAAATGGTTGGTGAGACCTTTCCTTTTAAAGCAGAATAAGGTTCCTGAATTTTGAAAGCAAAAAGCTGGTATACCAAAGATAGTTATCACTTCCGGTGACTTTTCCGGTGAGCTTTTTAACGAAACTCTACACTTCGTGGAAAAGCCAGTAGAAATCATGGACCGAGAGACCAAGAAACTCCGACGCTCTCGCATCCCTATAGTGAAGGTTCGCTGGGAAGGCAAACGCGTTTATCCGAAAAACAACATCAAAAACTTACGATTTTCGAGTTTAAATTCAGAATTTTATGAAACAAATTTGAGTTTCTGAAATTTGATACAAAACACACTCAAAACCCACTCGAAAATCACACCGGAAACTCGGTTTTCAACAAGAAATCGAGCCTTACGCTCTGATACCACTTGTAGGTCCCAATACGGATCGTCGGACTACGATGACTTCTTGTTTCGGGTGCCATAACGAGTGCGGAATTCTCGTTGCAACACAAACCGAGCGAGAGAACAAACACAAAACAAAGATTCAACGTTTAAAGCTTAAATGTGTATAGATCTGGAAGAGTTTGGTTACAAGAATGATACAAGATATAATACTCTCAAACTCTCAGATGTGTGCTCTCTTCCCTAACTGTGTTGCAAGAGATGTTTATATAACCACAATGTCTGCAACCTTACGAAAAAGGTACTGGGCCTAAACAAGGCCCAACAAGAACCAAAACCTACGAAAGACTGGACATTCTTCGTGATGTCTAAAATCAACGAAGAACCATAGCTGAAGTATGTTCTTGGTATACATTCCATTTCATTTTTCACGAAGAACTTGGCCCAAAACAAAATACTAAGCCCAATATGCATGAAATCTCTAGACATTTGCATGGCAGATTCATGCATTTCATTATTCATGCATGTATGTAGTTTAAAGGTCATGACATCATCATGACGATGTCATGGTGATGACGGTTCGCGGCCCTTCGTGCTTCGTGTGTCGATCTCTAGGGCGCACGACGGAGGAATGTCGCGACGTCGGTCTTGAGCCGAACCGAACCGAGCCACATCCACACAAAACTGTATCAACACGCAGGTTAGATCTTGCCACAATTCTTTTTTTTTTTCTTGAATCATATCTAGGGCATTTAAGTTGCTGTGGATATTTAGGGTACATATTGGCGACGAAAATATTGAACTTAGTAACGGAGCGTTAATATAATTTATTGTGACACAACCCGTATGACACACGAGAACTTAAACTAGTGTGTAATTAAAGTTGTATATATAAGCAACCGGCCGCTCGGATAATAGAAACTAATAAAATCGTGTAGTATGTAAGAAACCAAACTATATCTCCATGTATTTATTTTTACAACAAGCAGGTATTATTAATAATCTCAGGTTCGTTGTTACGACATTTTGTTAATTATCTTGAGATGGTTAATAATTTTTTTTTCATAAAACCATCTTATCTTGAGATGGTTAATATTAAAGTCACTAGTATTAAACCCCTGCGTTGCAGCGGTTGTCATAAAACTGTGTTAAGTAGTAGCAATACTATACCATTGTCAGCGATCACCAACATCGGAAAAGCTCGCAAAAACAAAATAAAGAAAAACGGGAAAAAAATAACGCCGAGCGAAAAGCAGACGTAGAATCTTATATCTGTATTTTTGCAGTTAGGTAAACCATTACATTTCGAATCAAGTTTTCTTAAAACGAATTATCTAAACAAAAATATATATAAATGGTATGTCTAATTTTAGATACCAACACAAATAAATAAATAGATATAAACATTGGAAAGTCGTAGACGCTAAATAAAAGAAGGATCAAAAGCATGTGTAGCATAATCAACAGCATAAACAAGCGTAACGAACAACGTACGACAACGGAATGAGAACACTATGTGAAATTCGGCAAAGCATATTCTATTTTCCAACTTTTAGGCCCCTTTCGTTATAAATAATTCTCTTCTTGAAAAAGGCCGCAAAAGATAATATTCCAACCGTCTAATTAAATATATATTTTTTCAAACAACAAACAACTGTATGTCAGCAAGCAACTAGAAGTCCGAAAAGTAAGCAAAAACAAAAACAAAAATGAAAAATTTACATTTACATTCCATAAACTAGAAAAAATTTTGTGGATAAGGTGTTGTAATTTATGTTTAGGGAGGTTTTCAAAAAAAAAAAATTTCATTTTTTAACTTTAACCCAAAAGCTTTTTATGTTTTGCAATTTTAACCCATATAAATTGTTTTTTTTTCACTTTTAACTCAAAAGTTTCATTATTTTTGAATTTAACCTCACAATATTTTTACCTTCAACTTTGGTCCCTATACTTTTCATCTTTCGCAAATTTTCGTTTTACGTTTCGTTCTAAATTTTGCGAGTTAAGACGGCGCGACGTACGTTTGTCGTTTAACGTTTTTTGTTTCGTTCAAAATTATGCGAGTTAACACGACGCAACATGCATGTGTGGTTCAATATTTTACATTAATTTTTTTTTCGTTTGACAAGTTCGTCGCAACGCGCGGCTCTTGGATCGACTCAGTGTTGGTAGTCGGTGACGGTGGTGTGGCATTAGTGCTATTTGACATAGTTTTATGCCCCGCCGCAACGCGGGGAGCTTAAATCTAGTTAATAATTAATAATTAATAAATATATATAACTAGTATTAAACCCCTGCGTTGCAGCGGTTGTCATAAAACTGTGTTAAGTAGTAGCAATACTATACCATTGTCAGCGATCACCAACATCGGAAAAGCTCGCAAAAACAAAATAAAGAAAAACGGGAAAAAAATAACGCCGAGCGAAAAGCAGACGTAGAATCTTTGAATCACGCACGCTCGTTACTAAGAAATTAAACCGAAACGTAAAACATAGAAAAAATAACTAAGTCCATCAAGGACACGCGTGTTGGACGAACTTGTCAAACGCAGAAAAATAGATGTAACGTGACGGGCCAGTCAAACAGGAAAAAAATATATGAAAAAGTGTTAAACCTCACACACACGTTGCGGTGCGTTAATTCACAAAATTTAGAACGAAACGAAAAAACCTGGGAAAGCTGAAAAGTATGGTGGACCAAAATTGAAAATAAAAAAGAGTTGGGATTATATTGCAAAAGATGAAAAACTTTGGGTTAAAAGTAAAAAAACAAAGGGTCTAAATTGCAAAATTAAAGTTATTTATTAATTTTAGATAAAGATAAGGATAAAATAAGTGATATCTATATATTATATATTGGTTATTAATTAATATTAATATTAAAAGAAATTTATTAAACAAATATAAATAAAATTTATAAGGTTGAAGTAGAGAGTGACATGTGGCATTATTTGTAGTCTTTTATTATAAGTTAGATTAGATATCTATCTTGACAAATAGTTTCATCAAATTATTTGAATTAAAATCAAATATTGAAATTACACTAAAGAAAAAACACTTGCAATCCATTTAAAAAACGTAACTAACACGTCTATAAACATCTTCATATACTACTGTAAATGCAAATGCAAGCGACATTAATTTTTTTATTTAAGTCTAGTTAATTACATTGCCAACAAATTCAACCATTCCCGTTTCTATTTTGAAATTCACCTCGAATATTTAGATCTTAAAATTCACTTTCCTTACGATATCCCGTTTTTTACTTATAGTTAGAGGGTGTTTGTGATTACGTTTTAAAGTGATTATTTGATTATTGCGTTTGTAAAACATAAATAATTTAAAAATGTGTTTGGATGAAAAAATGATTATCTGCCTCCAAAACGCAGTTTTGGAGAAGCATGTACCTATATGTTTTTTTTCAAAACGCAGTTTTGAAAACGCAAAATCTATTTTGAAAACGCATAATACATTTTGAAAACGCAACACCAAACACCCCCTTAATTTAAAATTGTTTTGAATAATATTTAAAAGTAAAAAAAGGGCTAAATAACATTTAATTACACAAAATCAATTAACTAATTAATGGGATATTGATTTAAAGTTGGCTTTTTCGTGAAGCACCCTAAGAAATAATTGGACTTGTAGACGCCATCTGGTTCACATTTTGCCGCTATATAATTACTTGCAGCTGCCATACATTTATGAACCCATATATAAAATTCCCACCACAATCTTCAATGTGGATTACATTTTTCTTATCTTGTTTGCTTTCTGTTTTGCATCATGGATCATCATCTTCTTCTTCGGTTTCTCCAGTATTGCCTACGAATAATTTGTTGGACACCTTGGACGGGTTTCAAAACTATACTGGAATATCCCATTTTCGATTGCTAAACAGGCGCAAACTTGGAGATTGCTTGAACCCGAACCCGTATATTGAAATAGATGTAAGTCCAAAATCTGCACTTGAAGATGACCAGATGGTCACGGTCACGGTTAGCGGGGTGTTGCTTCCGTCTAAAAGCGATTGGGTTGGTATGATTTCACCATCGCATGCCGAGTAAGTATACATGTGTTGATATGTGTTGTGTATGTATGTATAGTTTGAAGAAATAATTAGGTATTGAAATGGCATGCAGTGTTGATGTTTGCCCTAAAAACCTTCTTCTTTATGAGCAGACTGGTGATTTCAGTGACCTACCTCTTCTCTGCCATTATCCTGTAAAGGTAAAGCTTTATTACTCGATATACAATCATGTGAATATCTTAATTATTATTCATCCTTTCTAAAATATGCATATCTCATGTGATAATAATAATAACAATAATAACAACACACGCCTCCTCTCAGTCTCACAAACTTGATGAGTCATCTCCCTATTAGAGAAAGTAATATCTCTCTCGTATGGGAAGTACGTTTTGTATATGAGAGACACGTTTAGGTCACTAAATATTAATAACTCTACTTAGTTTGTTGACTTTTCTTTAATTCCAGGTTATCTTTTTCTCCATCTTTATCTTTGTACTATGTTTTTATTTTTTCTTTTTCTTTTAATAATAATCTTAACTATTAAGTATTTTGATTTATTATCTTTTTTCTTTGATACATGATTTTGATAAATTTTTATTGAAGTTTTACAATCTAATTTTAAGGTGTTGATATGTAGTATTTCGGGTTATTTATTAGTATTTATCAGAGCCGTCTCCAATGACTTTCAAAAAATTTTGACCTCGGTTGGAAAAAAAAATTGAGTCCAAAATTGTTGTTAACGGGAAATGAATTAATAAAATAAAATTACGGTGGTGGAGCATTTAGCTTTTAGCATTTAGGTTTTTTTTTTTTGGGGGGGGGGGGGGGGGTGGGGGTTTAGTTTTTAGGATTTAGTTTGGGGGGCGTTAGTTTTTTTTTGTTCGGGGGAGGGGGGGGGTAGGTTTTTTTAGGTTTTTGGTGGTTTGTTGTGTTCACATTGTTTCTCGCGCTTGGTGGTTCTCGCATGAACCCTACCATATATATATAAACCTTTCAGACCCTTTGAAAATTTGGGCCCCAGACGATGGCAAGGGTTGACCGACCCAAAAGATGGCCCTGGCATTTATCTAAAAAATATAAGACTTACTATTTTAAGTACGTTTTTTATTTATTAATATAACAAGTTAGGCTATTTTATCAAAACTTGTAACATGAATTGTTGAAAGAGTGACTTAGCTCTGTTTGGTATGAGGTAATGGAAGAGATGAGGTAATGAAATAGTCAATGGAATGAAATGGATCATTCTGTTCAATTGTCTTGTTTGGTTACCACATTGTAATGAAATGAATTATTACCTTGTAGAGTTTGGTAGGCTAGGCAAAGAAGAAGGAATAAAATCGGTGATGGGTGGCGGTGGTCGGCAACTGCGTCAGTGTTCCGTTGCAGAGGGTGGCGGCGTCGATGGGTGGTAGCAGCAGATGGCGGAGGTGGTGGGTTGTGGCGGTGGTGCTCGGTAGTGGGGACGGTGGTGTCGGTGCTGTGTGGTGGTAGCGGTGGATGGAAATGGTCGGCGGTGGCGGGTGGCGATGACAGGGGTGGCAACATGGTCGGTGACAGCGCTGGTGGTCAACGACGTAGGTTGGTGGCGGCAGCGCTAGTAGGTGCTGGCGGTGGCGCCGGACGCCGGTGTTCAGTGACGGAGGGTAGCAGTTGGTGGCGGGCGACGACAGCATGGTTGATGACGGCGCTAGTAGTGGTCGACGATGTAGGGTGGCAGCGGTGCGTGGTGGTGGTGGCGGGCATGGGTGGGTGGCTACTTGTGTGGTTGGTGGGAAGTGTTAGTGTTAAAGGTGGGAGTGGGAATAGAATAAAAAAAAGCAAGGGGTGTGATCGATTGAATTTGAGAGAATGGAATGCCCTATATAGTAGGTGATTCCATTACCTTAACCAAACAAACACATTTTTTTCATTCACTCATAATAGTCTATTTCATTCCGCCTCCCATTTCTGCATTACAAAACACTACCTTAGGGTATGTTTGGTATAGGGTAATGGAATGAACGAGGGAATACAATGGACGAGGGAATGCAATGGATCATTACCATTCCATGTCTTATTTGGTTCACATGTGTCAACGAAATGAATTATTATTGTGTATTGTTTATTAGACAAGAAAAACGAAGGAATAAAATCAACGGTGAGTGGTAGTGGTTGTCGGTGGTAGTGATTGTGGGTGGTTATAGATGGCGGTGGTGGGTGGTGACAGCGATGTCGATGGGTATTGGAGGCGACGACGATGGGTATTGATGGCGGGTGGCGGTGGAGAAGACGGCTGTCGGTGGTGGTTGGTGGCGACAGAGGATGTGGCGGTGGGTGGCGGCGGCAGTGGGGGTTGGTGGCGTTGACGGTGGTGGTAGGTGGCGGCGGCCAGTGGCGTTGGCGGTTGGTGGCGGCAGTGAGTGGGAACGGTGGCGGGTGGGTGGCATCGGTGGTTATCGGGGTGGCGACAAAGGCGGTGGCGGGTTGTGGGTGGCGGCGATGACATCGGTGGTGGGTGGCTGTGGTTGATTGTTGTGTTGTTGATAAATGGTGCAAGAGGGGATAGAATGAAAAAAAAACATAAGGGTGAATGGATTGATTTTGAGAGAATGAAATGCGTTATGGAATGGGTGATTCCATTCTATTGAACAACTAAACACTCTTTTCTTCATTATCACGTAATCATCAGTTCTATTCCACCTCTTATTCCTATATACTAAACACTAACTTAATCTTTTATTTGTATGTTGGTAAATATTTGTTTATACTAGTACTAGGTTATCACCCGGGACTGCTTCCCGGGTAGTTTTATTTTTTTACTTATTAAAAATGTTTACCGCTTTAAAATATAACGTATTATTTTATTAAACTTCGTACGTTCATTCTTATTCTTAATATATTATATATTAAAACAATGTCATTTATATATGTTAATAATGTCATTTATATATACATTTTTTAATGGTTAATTGAAATCAATTATAAAGAATGACCATGTCTTCCCTTTCTTCTCATCATCTAATAAATCCCGGACTTGACCACATGAGGATCCTAGCACAATAATGAAAAATATATTTTTTTGTAAAGTAAATATATGTCAAATATGATTTCTCAATTTCAAGTTAATATGAAGTCAATCTGTTTATCTCAAACCCACGATTACATGAGGTATTTGCTGACCCATTAGTCCACTGACCCGTGACCCATTAATCGTTACAGCTGACCTTTGACCCATTTAAATAAAACTGGTAACCGACTTCACCCATACACGACCCGTAACATCAGGATTAACCCGACACCCAGGTCCGCTTGTTCCACGTATAATTAATGCCCAGATCTGAAAAAATTGCCCGTTGGATGCAGTCCTGCAAACTTCGAACAAAAAAGGTGTTTGGATGTCTCTAGGCTCCGCTCCCACTTGTTCTCCCCCAACCCAGTTGTGAAAGATAAAAGGGCTGATTGCAAGCTAGCCAACTCATTACACTTGCATGTACCAGCCGGTTGTCGAGCCCAATGGAAGTTTAGCCTAACTATCCCATTTTATAAAAAATAAAAATGATAGGTAGGATTTGGGAGTTGTACTTCATGCTAACAATCATGCACCCTCTAGTTGTGAGGAGTTTCCCATACAACTCAAGAGTTAAAAAATATAATAAGGTAGGATCGGATCCTACCGTCCATTCCATACAACTCAAGAGTTAAAAATATAATAATAATAAGGAAAAAAATGTTTGGCATAGTATAACAATGATCGTCTCGTTTCGACCGGCCATGCAACTGGACCCCTTTTGCTCATTTTGATATAATAGATATAGTTATTATTACTTCTAGTTATTTGTTTTTTTAAAAACAACCCGTTTTGACCCTATCCAATTCAACAAACCCGTTTCTTACACAAACCAAAATGATCTTTTTTAAAAACAACCCACCCTTGACCAGTATCAGTAACCGTTTCGACCCGCCATGACCCGTACCCATACCCATACCAGTTTTGACCTGAACATACCAAAAATACTTTTCTTGCATCCACTGGCTAAAGGGATTAAAGACCAACCAAAAAACAAAAATTAAAAGTTATGTGATAAAAACAAATTACTATAAAAATACAGTACCCTTGCATATGTTGCTTCTGATGTGTAGGATTTCTAAATTGAGCTCCACATTCCTTGAAATTATTCATATTCCTCCTTTTTTGCTATTTATTTCAAACGTTCTCTAAACAAACCCAACATTACAACTTTGTAAATCAAATAATTATATTTGTGATGATACAATAAAATTAATCCAAAGGAGAAAGGTTATAACTTATACATACCTAGACGGAAGTGTCCAGCCATAACTCCATCAATAAGCGCTTTCCGTTCCATCAGTTTTTGGCACCCCATCTTCAAGATTCTACCTGTTTGCTCATCTGAAAGTTTCCCCATAAATTTCTGGCCATCGGCATGTAACACACCTTTCTTCAACTCGTCTACAAACACGACAAATTCCTATTACAAATAAGAATTCTCAATTGATTTGTCAAGTTTCTGGCACCCCGAACTAAACTATTTATATAACATGAAGCAGTCCATGTAGGTGATCCCAAAAATACAAAAAAACCATGTTTAAAGTTTTAGAGTACAGTATATTTGCATCAGACTATAAAAACATAAAAACATGATAGTAAAAATATGTTCAGGTTATAGGAGGATAGATTGAAAGGGCGGCAATACGTGTAGCCTATAATTTTGTATTTAGAAACAACAGTGTATCCACAGAATTCCCAAACACAAACCAATTTGAAAATTTACTTCTATTAACCTTATATGCAGAAAAAGCCATGAGATCGTATTAAAAGATATAAAATTGCAAAACATATTAACAGATCAAGAGAAATTACACAAACCTATATAAGAATCAATGTCACAGAACATGACAAACAATAACAATACTCTGAATAAAGCAATCTTATACAAATCATTTAGTTCCTTCTATCTAGCTTTCTCTTCTTCCTTCTTTTTATGCCTATCAAACAAACTCCTAAACCACATAGGGAAAAATAACAGATATTATGTTATAACTGGAAAAGAAAAAAAAAACTCCGTTTCTACAAACTTGATTTTCAAAAATAAACTCCGTTTCTACAAACTTGAGTTGCAACGATCAGATTTTTGAAAGCCTAAAATGAAATGGATGTAATCAACGGCTACAATTATAACAAAAAACATAAACACAAGTACTAACCCTAGTCTCTCCTTCAGATTCCATCTCTCCTTGCTTAGAAGAGCAATCAATGAACTACAAATCCGATAAATCACACACCACAAGCAAACATAACCTCAGATCTGTATGCAACAACACCTGTTAACAAAGATCAAAATTTCAATTACCTAATTCATCAAACCTAACTCAAAAATCAACACTAAATCCAAAAAATCTCAGTCAAACGTTCACATTCACGAGTCAATACACACGATCCGATCAATCAACATAACATGAACAACTAATTCGATTACACTAACTCTAAAATCACTAAATCTGAAATTAACAAAAAGAAAATTAAAGAAAAAAAGGTGTGAGAAATCAATGATTTTTTAGCAACCAATATTAAGAAATACTTACAAAAAATTCGTTCTCGGAAAAATTGGGTTCATGTATCTGATTTGTAGCCCAAACCCTTCACCCCTTCAGCGACAATCGTAGAATGAAAGACATGCATCCAAATCAATTCATAATCAAAATCAAGATCAACATACTGAAATAATAATAAAGGGAAAAGATAAACCCTAGACTCTGGATCGAAACCACCCAAGCCGTAGAAAGATTGAACGTACATGTTGAATTCGAATGAATAATAAAATGGCTATAGATTTTAGGGTTTCCATAGAGAAGAAACCGATTAGGAAGAATAAATAGAATTGAAAGAAGATTTGGTATTAGAAAGATTAAATATACCTGATGCTTGAATCGTCGAATGCAAAAGCTTTGAACCAAAATGGAAATACAGAATGGAGATAAAGGAAAATGGAGATGAATGGGGCTCTTTAGGGTTTTGGAAAAGAGATGTAGATGCGTATAATATAGTCGGGTCAAAACTGCACCGCGCGTTAACCCGTATACAAAATCTTTGACCCAAAAGCTTTCCCGCCCAAAGCATTCTGAGCTGCAATATCACGCTGACACGTGTCCCAATTTTTTTTGTTTATTATAGATAATAGATATAAGAAAGTTGATTTTATCCAAATCTACAGCTTGAGTACTTTTTAAACTCGTGCTCACTCATTTATATTTGGAAAGTAAAATATATAATATTTTATAACTATACAATTTTAGTTTTTATAAAGAATATATATTATTTCTTAGCGTTATCATAATTTTATATAGAAAAATTAGATTTCTACAATAAAGGAATAAAATTATAAACATATATTTTAATTATATTAAATCAAATTTGTAAAAAGTAAACTTATTTAGGTTATGTATCTATTCGAGCTTGACAAGGAAGCTCGTCTTGAACTTCTTTATTAAAAAAACTTAGTTTTATAGGATTGAGCTTGGGCATCGGCTCATTTAGGTTCACTTTGATTTGAACTTTTAGATGGTTAATCTTGAGTAACTCGCAAGCAGCTTGGCTTGTTTAGACCAGAATATTAGTAATGTAGACAATGTGACATATGTTGCTAGTGTCAATAATGCTAAAACCAAACGTTCAAGGGAAGGAATTCCGAATTTATACACAATGGTGATACACTTTTTTTAATTATTGAAGTTCTTAATTTCACTTCGGATGTAACGTTTGTGTCTTTCTTATTGGACGTTAAAACCAAAAATAGTAACATATGGTATAATGGTTATGGCGCATATTTGTCATGGGTAGGTAACGAGGACCTAAAAAGGAAAGTTGGGAAATTACCGCATATATATGTAGGCATACAAGTAGCCGTAGGGTTGCCTGTGAGGCCAATTGACTCCACACAATACGCAATTACAGTTTCCTTGCATGATATGAAAGATGTCACAATATTGTATGGCTCAGTAATGTTTTGTGTGTGCACCATGACCCTCCATGTCAGTGTCATGTCACTCATCTCTAATTCACCATCCAAAACCACTACCCTAAGTGTGTGGACATGACCCAAACCACTAGCTTCTTATTTATTTTAATATATCTTTGTCTAAAGAAAAAGGAAATGATTTCTTGAAAAATGGAAAGGAGGACCATGATTGCCATGGTTTAATCCATGCAAACTATGGTGGATCAAGCAAGGGGGTGGTGTAGCCTTCCATTCATGTTCCAACCATGACCCTCACACTCTTTAGCCTAAGAGAGTCGGTAATGCGTATCACTAATACCTTTAGAAAACTCAGATTAAAATTTAATGTTTTGATGAGATTAATAGTTTTAAGTAATACCCATGCCTTTATATCCTAGAGGTATCTTGAGGGTGAGATAAGACTTTGGACCAATAAGTCCTGAGTTCGATTCTTACAAGGGGGTTTTTCCATATTTATTGGGGTTTCTTCTGAATTGGTGTATAAGCATTATGCCTAGTGAAGATGGATATGATCGGGTGATTCTGCTGGTGGCATGATGATACTGCAGTGGTCCGTCAGTAATCAAAATTTGTCATTCAAAAAAAATAGTTTTGAGTGTGTTTTTGGAAAATCAAGTCTTTAATGAATACAATAACACCGGATTGAACAACTTCTTCGACTCTTTATAACTATTATAAAATAAAACACACAATTTACATTTACCCTAACCATCTCAAACCTTATAATTTTAAATAATAAAATAAACCAGCTAGATAAATATCTAATAAAAACCCCAATAAACCAAAATATTAAATAAATAAACCAAACCACCTAAATAAAAGTAACCCAAATAATATTAGTATATGGCAGCTAGACATACTTTCAAACACCTTAAATCATTTTTAATAGTTTTGTACAATACACCAACAATTTCTTGAACCCTTTTAATATCCATTTAAATACGAGTAAATGTGACTAGTATACTCGAAGCTTCGTTAGTTGTATGATT
The DNA here is from genome assembly GCA_030545235.1 of Helianthus tuberosus. Lineage (NCBI taxonomy): Eukaryota > Viridiplantae > Streptophyta > Magnoliopsida > Asterales > Asteraceae > Helianthus > Helianthus tuberosus. Next base: position 99,917,097 of record CM060354.1, on the reverse strand, counting down.
GAAGATTAGTATATGGAAGATTTTGCAAACCATCGGTGGTGTCGACTTAAGATAAAGGTTAAAGAATAATCTAATACAGTTGAGCACATAATGAAATTAGTAGAACTCAGTGTTCTTCAATTTTGAAATTACTTGCTTACATCATTTCTTAGCAAGTAAAACTATCTATAGCGTTTACGTGAATTAAGGTTTTAAGTTTATCGGTTTAACACGGGGGCTAGTAGCAGATCTCTTCAGTGGAGGAGCGTCATAATTATACGTATAGTATCCTACATGGGTTAATATCACATGACTAAAAATGTATATAACGTAAAGTTTGAAACTTGCACGAACATAACTTAGTATGGGCAAAACTATAAGAAAAATCGAGTTTGTTGACCCTCCGCATAGAGAGATTTCTATTAAAAGGTATACCAAACGTTGTCACTTTCTTGTAGTTTGACTTCTAAATTAAAAACAGCAGAATAGTTGAAGTAAATTAAACCATCGGTCACAGGCGCGTTTATTGCCGATGAATTACAAGTATGGCATCCTAGCCGCTTTATAGATGGGAACGTGTGAGGGTCAAATTCTTTTGATCACATTTGATGTTTATAAATGGGAACGAATGAGGGTCATGTATGAACAAACACTTTTGGTTGCATATGTGTTTGTGGTGGGAGCGTGAATCTAAAGATGGAAAGGTCAGTTGATGCATGCAAAATCCGTTGATGGAGGCACATGGATGGTTGGCATTGAAGTTACAGCTGCCTAGTGCGGTTGGTGGTGGAAAGAAAAGGTAGGATAACATGAAATAACTGATAAAGATGAGAAAGTGCATAAAGTTGTAGTACAAAAAGTTTTGAATTCTATGCTTTGATTTTCTTTTGAAAAAAAAAAAAAAAAACTAGGGCTGGTAAATAGTGTCTTAGCAGGTTTAACAGGTATCTGATAACGCGAACAACAAAAATTTTAAACATGAATACGACTTGTTTAACTACTTTATATCCAATGTCTATAAGACACTTGTATATTTTATGCACCTAGAAGGAGAAATAATGGATCCTAACTTTCAAATTTTGATTGTTTTTAAAAACGTAAAAAATCACATGGTGTACTTTTTTGTTATCGTGTCTTAGCAGGTTATCTATAGGTTACCTGTTGCCAGCCCTAAAAAAACTAGCAATTATATAGCGTTGATTCGATAACGTTTTCTGAATTGTGATGTTTGATAAAATTGGTTAAAAAAAAACCAAGATTTTAAGGTTGGATGAAAAGGTGTTATATAAGAAAACGGGAATGAAAAAGGATTAACTTGAAATTTATAATATTAGTTTCTTTTGGTAGCATTAAAATGTAAGGCTTCATCACCTATATATAGTATTCCATAAGAACTTCTACATATATATTTCGGTGGATATTTTCTACTAATATTGATTAATTCTTATCCAGAAAGTTTATGAGCATGATTCTTGAAATTGCAACATTTATAAATATATTTGTCTAGATATATATCTATAAACATTCTACTTAGTTTTTTAGTGAAACAATTTGAGATGGTTCCGAATCCTCTCTTTCAACTTTTCAAAATCCCCTCAAAGATTTCGTGGCACCTTTCTAATGATATGAATTTAAAGAATTTCTCATGCTTCCTTCAATTGTTGCCTACGGAACCTTTATTCTTGCTTTATGGAATTTTCTCTTTAAATTTAGGTGGCACTTAATAAAATTTTGTAACCTTTTTTCAACCAAAACCCTTCATTGGTTGAATAAGCCACACAAGCCGTAGTTTGTAGGTTTTGTATTTCATATGACTTAGTTATCTTTGTGAATCATGTAATTTCTTTTCAGATTAAAGAAGTTCGTATATGAATTCCTTAATCAGATAAGATAAGATGGAACGTTTCTTTCAAGAACGAGAGGTTTTCTCTGTAAAACAAATTATGAAAATTGGTACTAATATTAGACAAGATGATATCTATTTATATGAGGTCAAAACATCACAATATTTCAGTTGGTGGTTATACAATTATGGGCATAATAGTTACCGAGGTTCAAAGTCGGTACCGAAGTACAAGGGTGCTATCCAAGTAGCAGCGCGGTAGCAACCTTCATTTCCATGTTATCTTCATTGGTTACTTGCAAATTTGATGCATTTCAATGTAGAACCCCACCACCGTAGTTACATCAGTGAGACTCCCACCTGGACGTTGACCCAAGACCTCTCCTCGGTGTTGCCCATAAATTCCCCACAAAGAGGCACAACTCCCTTGGATCCCTACCAAGGGAGCAATGTCTCTATCTCGAACCTACAGGTTCTTGCTTCCTGAAATTACAATAGTCTTGCACAAGTGCATACTCCACACCTGAACGCAGACCCAAGACCTCAACTCCGCGTTGCCCCTAAATTCCCGGCAAAGAGGCCCAACTCCCTTGGATCCTACCAAGAGAACGAGACCCTTCGACCTACAAGTTCTTTGCTTCCTGAAATTACAATAGTCATGCACAAAATACAACAAAGTCTTGCACAAGTGCATACTCCACACCTGAGCGCATACTCCACACATTCTTAGTAATTCCAATTACCCAAAGTGGTTTGATGATGCTAAAGCACCAAGTCACCAACATAGTTGTCTTTTGTAGGAGATACAATTAATATCAATTAGAACAAAATACAACATGGAAGGAAATAACTTTTAAAACTAGTCTAGATACGAGTTATATTTGTAATGAAAAAAGTAGAAGAAAAAGAATGATCAAGCTATGGTCCTGTAAAACAAATTTTATCTCTTTCTTTGTTTAGTGTATAACAAACAATCAAAGAAGTTAGTTGTAGGGGGGGGGGGTAGAGCACGGTCCTCCCAACCGCCGGAGTGATCCCACTCCGGGAGCCGCTACCCGACCAAGCTAGCTCCGCGGTGAATTCCCCTTACCGAGTTCTTATCCTGGGCGACATATGCCACTCCCAAGAATCGAACCCAGGAGCTCTGGAAAGAGGTGGGTGTCGGTGGCCAACTGGGCTACCCCAGTATATGCCACTCCCAAGAAGTTAGTTGTATTGCCGTGGACAAACGAACTAGCCTCGAGTATCACCACTGACACATATGTTGACCTTTTTGTTACAGTTTTTTTGAGGCAAAACAGAGAAAACTTTATTAAACAACAAACTAACCAACATAGCAAGATACTACGAAGGATTGTTACATATTACTACAACATACACCAAAGTAACATTACTTTAACATACACATATAACATAAAACTGAAATTTCTCCATTCGCTCCATGATATGCACATAAGCTTTGATCTATTCGTTACCCATTCGAACGTCTTCTCTTTATTTCTTCAACGACTTTGAACGGATTACAATCCTTTCCGTTTAAAACTTTCCCATTACGCACATTCTAGACGCTCCAAAGGGTTTATGAAAATACCCTATGTATGAGTTTCTTTCGATTATCCATTCAACTCATTCTCTTTATGTTGTGTAGCATATCCTGGACCGTATTCCAATGCTGATCTGTTGTTTGTTTCACCCACCATAGAATTTAACCCCATATTAATCTAGCCATTGTGCACCAAATTAAATATGTGTTGCGTCCTCATCCGAGATGCCTCAAACTACACATGTTGTTTGCAAGCCCACCCTCTATTAACTAGTGCCATTGTAGAAGGTACTTTCCCGTCCTGTGCCCTCCACACAAACATGTTTATTTTTGGCGAAATCATTTTATTCCACCAAAAATCGCATATCTTATCAATTAAATCTAGCTGCGAAGATAGTAACTTTCTTACCTCTTTAACCATGAATCCTGGCTCTTGCTGCTCATCCAAAAGTAATTGTTTTTTTGGTCTTGAATCTTTTGTTTAGTGAGTAAACTGTTTAACTTTTCCATGTCTTCCATTTGGACACTGTCACCTTTTTTTTGCATTTGGAACATTAATGAGAAACTATCTTTTCACGTGCCCTCGTCCGCCTATGCATCGATCCGGAAAAGTGTGCCATCCCCCGTCCCACCACACTATACACAGTTAGTTATTTTCCGAGACCCCATATCTTTCAAAATCTTTCTCTATTTCAGCTATATTTTTCCATACTCCCGCATTGGATTTGATAACCGGTATCGATGTATATGTTTTAGTATTATGATAGATGGCATCTATGACCTTTACCCATAGCTGACTCGGATTTGACTTCATACACCACCACCTTTTCAATAATAAGGCGATATTCAACTCTTTTATACTTCCTACTCTGAGCCCTCCCGTTTTTTTCGACGCCAATATTTTCTCCCATTTTACGCAACTTATCTTTTTCGCCCCACTGCATCCGGCCCCAAAGAAACTTTCTATGGATATCTTCAAGTGTTCTAAATACCTCCATTGGTGCTTTACAAAGTGACATATAATAATTAGCTAAGCTACCAAGTACCGATTTTATCAAAATGATTCTCCCGACAAAGGATAACAACTTCGCCTTCCATTTTGTTAGCTTTTTATTGAATGTGTTTATCACATCCTTCCTATTCGCCACCCTATTCATATTTACCCCTACTTTTAGCCCCAAATAACCAAATGGAAATTTCCCATGCTTACATTTTAACTCTTTTGCCATGAGAATCAATTCTTGCTCTTCGACACCTATACCGTATAGATTACTTTTTCTTTGATTTACCTTCAAACCAAGACCATATAGAAGCATCTTAAGATCTGCCTGAGATTACCCATATTTTCCTTTGACCATTCGCCCATAAAAACGACATCGTCCGCATAAAAGATATGTGAAAATTCGATCCACTCTTTGGAAGTTTTACTCCCTTGAAAACCCTTCCTTAATCGCTTTCGACATGCAACGCTTCCATTACTATGATAAATAGGAAAGGTAAGAAGGGGTTTCGTTGTCGAATGCTTCTGTTATATTGAAACTCCCCTGATGGTGATCGTTTATTATGACAGATGCCCTACCCGAAAAAAGAATACCCATTATCCATTGATGCCATCTTAATGGCATGCCCATGTAGCTGAGGACCGAAATTAGAAATTTCCAATTGACCGAGTCATACGCCTTGGCGATGCCGGCCATAAAAATAAAGTGTTTCTTTTTTGCTTTTCTTGACCATGACACCAACCCATATTTCTATTTTCTATGAAGGCCGATTGTACATTCGAGACAACACTCGACACCACTTTCTTTAAACGATTTGCCAACACTTTGGAAACAATTTGGCTAATCACACCCACTAGCGAAATGGGTTGAAAATCTTAGAAAGTAAGCGGGTCAGTCACCTTCGATATTAACACAATGAAGGAAGAACCCACCTTACGATGGATTGAACCGTGTTTGTTAAACTGCTCGATGATGTCCATGATTTGTTTCTCCAACTCCTTCCAATACTTCTTTATTAGTGCAAAGTTAATCTCGTTCGGACCTGGTGCTTTATCCGAACCACAATCCCATATGGCTTTCACCTCTTCATTACTAAAAGGCTCCACTAGTTCTCTACTATGTGTATCGCTTAGCTTCCCGAAGCCTTCTGAAGACATTTTCGGTCTACATTCCCATGCTTCATGAAACTGCTGTTCAAAGGCTAGCAGAAACTTTTCTTTTATCTATTTTGGGTCTGACAACCATACCCATCTGCCCATATGCCAACCAATTCAAGGTTTATTCATCTTCGTATGTGGGACATCTCATAGTTTTTTTCACCATCAACACTCTTTAATAATTGATATCTCATTAAATTTAGCTCAATTTTAGACACTTCTTAACTCCATATTTAGGAAGCGCCCATCAAGATCGGAAACCATTATCTAAGACCGTGGGGTATGGTGGGGCGGGGGTTTGGGGCATGGGTTGACACGTGGCTTGGGGGGGGGGGCTTCGCTGGGCTGACCCACATTGAAGACGATATGGTGGGGCGGGGGTTTGGGGCGTGGCCAGCCCAAATGGCTGTTTATATTTTTTAAAACAAAAAATTTAAATTTTTTAATGTTTTTTAAATAAAGAAAATTACATAAATAAAGAAAATTACATAAAAAAATTCCTAACGCTTATATTTTTTTCTTTATCTCTTCTCTCGTCTCCAACATTAGTTCCAACTCTTCACCCTCTAGGTGATCAATGGGCTGGGCTAGAAATTTCATATCATCTCGTCTTTGTTTCAGGGCATCCCTAGCTTCTTTCCTCTTCCAAATTTCGGCCCTTTGTTGTTGGAATACGTTGAATGTATCTAACTTGCATGCAATGTCATCCAACTGATCGCTGTATATTCCCCTACGCGAGCCCAAACTCCCAACTGAAGGCGATGTCGTACCCGATCTTGATTTTTGAGTGCGCGTTTTTGCGGCATCTCTTCCATATTCTGGCCGGTTTGGCGAATCATCCAAAAGGTCCTCAAACTCTTGATCTCGTGCATCAGATTGGGCTTGGGACGAGACCCTTGACCTTTTGAAAGACGTGTTAGTTTCGCTACCACTAGGGATATTCGCCCACTTTGGATGGAACTTACAAATCTCCCAACAATGCATGAAACGGAAGTCGCTCCCCACATTTGTTTTGAATGTAACCAATGCATTTGTCACAAAGTCGGCTTCGGTTTCACCACTTTTTGGGTTTTGCTTTGCTTTATTTAAAAAAAAACACTAAATTTTGTAAGTTGGCCGTTTATCTGGCTCCACTTCGAGGATAAGCTATCATTTTCACGATAAGGCTCCCTTTCCATTTCTTCATGGAATGCTTTACTAATCGCTTCCCACAAATGGCTTCGATGTTGAGAATTTCCTATTTTAATAAAAACAAAATTTAATATATTACAAAGTTATATAAAAAATAACCATAAATATTAAAATAAGGGCTACAGAATATTTAAAAATACCTAAAGTTGGATGTTGAGATTGTTGAAGCCAAGCCCTCGCCAATGCAAGTTCTTCATTAACGACCCATCTTTGTTGTTTTCGTTTGGCGGTTTCAAGTGCTTTCTCCGCCTCAGTTTTTTTCTTATAACTTCTCTTTTTCATGGGTTTGGATGCGGAAGGACCATCGTTGGGTGGTTGAGTTTCGGGGACGGTTTCGATTTGGGAAAGGTTGATGGAGGTTGGTGAAAGGTTGATGGGCGTTTGTAAAATCGGGCTAGGTATAGAATCGTCGGTGTGTGGGAAGTTTGTAAACAAACGATTCCCGAGATACGATGCATAACCCGCCATATCGGGCATAGAGGAGTGTAATAAAAATGGACGAGCCATTGGACGATTGGGTGGTGGGCTAGGATTTTCTTGGAATGCCCACGGGTTGTTCGGGTCATAACCACGATTATGAGGATGGATTTTTCGTTTTGTAGAAGAGTTGGAAGAGATGATTATAGAAGATGTGGAGTGTATTTTGGTTGAATGTGGTAAAAAAAGGAATAGAAGTGTGATATTTATAGTGAAAAAATAACAATTTTTTTAACATAGCCGTTGGCCACGGCTAGCCCAACGGTTAGTTTGGTTTGGCCAACGAGAACCCGCCATGTTATACTGATAGACCCGCCCCACGCCCGGTTTTAAACTCCCACCCCTTGGGCCACGCCCCAACCCAAGCCCACCCGGGGTGGTGGCTTGGATGTTTTCAACCAACCCACGCCCCAACCCAAGCCCCATACCCCACAGTCTAATTATCATATATGTACCATTTGTTACAAAGTTAGTAATAATAGTTTGCTCATCAATTTTCCAATAAATACATATCCTTCGCCTCACCTGGAAATTGAAAGGAATCCATCACATTGGGTATATTGATCTTCTAGGTCCTAGACCACATTGCTAGAAAAAGGGCCTCATAGGCTTATGTTGATGAAGCCTTTTTTTTTCTTTTATTCTAGGTCCTAGACCACATTGCTAGAAAAAGGGCCTCATAGGCTTATGTTGATGAAGCGTTTTTTTTTTCTTTTATAAAATATTGGCACTGAAAAAAGATAAACATAGTAGACAAGTAAACTTGAATTTGTAATGTATTGAAATTATTTTTCTTTGCTTGGATTACTATACCACATATCTATAGTTCCCTGTCTCTACTTTGCTATATATATTCATTGATAGTTTGAAAACTATTAGCTATAAACATTCTAGTGCAATCTCTTATAAGTTATAGGCGTTTCTGGATACTTTTTTTTATAAATTTATAAGTAGATAATTCACACGGCATTCCAGTATTCATTACATAAAATTTAGTATTATCCAACACTATTATTGATTCATGAATTCGGATCACTAAAATGAGAGAGAAATACTTTATATTCATGTGTTTTATGCGATAATCCACATTGCATAGATAGTCATTTGCTGATTTCCTGTTATAGAGTCTACGATTATTTGTAGTTGTTTAGCATTGTTATGGTCATGTCGCGGTGATGTAACTGGGAGGCTTGAGATAATATATATGACTTCCATGAAAGTGAAACTGCATGAATCCAAGAAACGTACTCTTTACAGAAAGTTTAATATTTCACTTAATGAGACACGAGTTACACGGTAAAATTAATACTAGGATGCTAACAATATTATGATTAAATGCAGGCACAATATGTTAGCAACGATCCAGGCTATATTGGTTGTAAGAAGAAGGAATGTAAAAAATTTGATCAGAGGGGCAAATGTTTGGTGACAACATGCAGTGCATCAATCACATTTCATGTTATCAACATTAGAACTAGTATCCAGTTTGTTTTCTTTGGTGCTGGATTTCAGGCACCTTGTGTTTTAGCTAAATCTAGCATACTCGAGTTTGCAAATCCACACAAGCCATTGTATGGACATCTCTCTAGTGTTGACTCCACAGGAACATCAGTAAGCACCTTTTATTATCTACAATTTTCCTGTATGGTGTATTAATTAAGAGCCACATGTGATTAAACTGATTCCTTTTTAAATAGAATCTACTGGTTCCTTTTCACATAGAATCTCAAAATCAAAACAATATGTAGTAATAATAGTTAACATTTCAGACAAAGATTGCTTGCTTTTGTAGCATTTAACTGATGGGTTCATGTGCAGATGAGATTAACGTGGGTTAGCGGCGACAAAAATCCACAACAAGTTCAATACATGAATGGGAAATCAGAAACATCCCGTGTTACTACATTTTCCCAAGATAACATGTGCAGTATGTTCTCAATATAAGATATATCCAACTTTTCCATGTGTTTTCATCTTCCAATGATCGTGATTAAGAGACAACCGGTCATCATTTATTATACCTTCTCTATTATTTTTAGAGAAAATTACCAAAATAGCCAAGAATTTCTTTGACTTACCAAAATGGCCATTTGATGCCTCCTTGGAGCAGGGCATCACGGATTCAAATGTGCAGGATGCTTCTTTCAAGACCCCTTGCGTCTTTAAATATGGAAGTGACACGTGTCTCAATGATTAGGTAGACTCCTCCAATGCCTCAGCAGACTCTTCCAATGCCTCAGGCAGACTCATCCAATGCCTCAGCAGACTCCTCCAATACTTTAGGAAAATAATTTAAAATATTTAAAAAAATACTAAAAATATTTTTTTTAAAAATTAAAAAAAAAATTACTTTTTTAAATTTATATACGTAAAGATATCTTGGCTAATTTTAAGAAAATACATAAAAAATACTTTAATAAAATATTTAAATTAATTTTTTAAATTAATTTTTTAAAATTAAAAAAATATTTTAAATTTATATACGTAAAGATATCTTTAAAATACTTAAAAAAAATACTATACGTATATAAATTTAAAATACTTTACGTATATAAATTTAAAAAATATTTTTGTTTAAATTAAAAAATATATATATATTTAAAAAAAAATATTTTTAGTATTTTTTTAAAATATTTTAAAGTATTTTCTTAAAATATTTGGAAGAGTCTACCTGAGGCATTGGAGGAGTCTGCCTGAAGCATTGGAGGAGTCTGCCTGAGGCATTGGATGAGTCTGCCAGAGGCATTGGAGGAGTCTACCTAATCATTGAGACACGTGTCACTTCCATATTTAAAAACGCATGAGGGGTCTTAAAAGAGGCATCCCGCACATTTGAATCCGTGATGCCCTGCTCCAAGGAGGCATCAAATGGCCATTTTGGTAACTAAAAAAAATTCTTGGCTATTTTGGTAATTAGCTCTTATTTTTATCTAGAGATTGACTGCATATAGTCTTTGAATTGTGTTGATTTTTCTTTACTAACAAGTATATACGAGATATCTTATATGCTTGGCAATAAAGTTGAACTAACTAATCTATTTTTTCATGTTTTATCAAATCAAGCTTCTGGGCTACCAAGCCCTGCAAAAGATTTTGGCTGGCATGATCCAGGATACATTCATTCCGCGATAATGACTGGCCTCAAACCTTTAACGGGGTTCTCCTACAGATATGGAAGGTAAACAAATGCTTTCATCAAATATATAAAATGGGTTAGCAATGCTAAGTTAATATAAGACATGAGGGACGAGATGTAGCTGGTATTTTAAATAATCTGTATTTTCATTTTGTAGCAATTCGGCGGGTTGGAGTGCAAGAATCAACTTTAAGACTCCGCCTAGTGGTGGATCAGACGAACTAAAGTTTCTCGCATTTGGCGATATGGGCAAGGCCCCACGTGATGCTTCTGTTGAACATTATATTCAGGTAAAATGTCATTTTGGATAAGAAGCAAAGCCCAGAAAACAAACACCTTAGGGGGACAGATTCAACAAAATAAGAAAACAAATAACAAATGATAGGAATTTGAACATGGATCCAAACAAACACTTATGACTTTTGTGTAACTATGTTTATAGCCTGGATCAATAACAGTCGTTCAAGCCATGGCTGATGAAGTCTCGTCTGGGAATCATCATCATCATCATCATCATCGTACTCAGTATATCCCACCTATAGCAAAGCTAAGGTAGGGTCTGAGGAGGGTGGGATGTAGACAGCCTTACCTCTACCCCGTAGGAATAGAGAGGCTGCTTCCAATGAGACCCCCGGCTCGATTGTGGTTTTGCATCAAGCCTTGGACATAAGGCACATAACACTCAGCAATTGAGACAAACGCCAATTGGTGCATGTACCCCCTTGTCTTTCGGCTATCAACGCCACCACATGATGCCTGATTAACGATCTCGTCTGGGAATGCAGATTCCATATTCCACATTGGCGACATAAGTTATGCCACAGGTTTTCTGGTAGAATGGGATTTCTTCCTTCACCTTATTAGTCCTGTGGCTTCGAAATTATCTTACATGACTGCAATCGGAAATCATGAAAGGTATGGACAATATAACTTCTATTATGCTTGAATTCAGACATTACATGATTCATATTCACTTACATACCCTGATTTCAATAGAAACTAGTAATGGGATTACTAGTCTAAAGAACGAGTTTCTAAATTACGAGAATATTATTTACATTTCATTACAAATATGGCAAAACTAATAATTAGGTGGAAACTTTTAGGGATTATGTGAATTCAGGCTCTATATACATCACACCAGACTCTGGAGGAGAATGTGGTGTACCTTATGAGAGTTATTTCCCAATGCCAACACCAGCAAAAGATAAGCCATGGTACTCCATTGAACAAGGAAGTGTGCATTTTGTAGTTATTTCAACTGAGCATGATTGGTCCAAAAGTTCAGAGCAGGTTCAATACTAATCCTTTAAGAATCAAAACAAGTATAATTATTGTGTGTGATTATTGAGATATACGTTACCCATGATAGTATCAATGGATAAGCAAAGACATGGCATCGGTGGATCGATCAAGAACTCCATGGGTGATATTTACAGGGTAAATATGAGTATATATATGTATACAAAAGATTAATAAACTTAGAAATATCATTTCTCATGGATTCTTATTTCAGCTAATTGTTTATAGTTGATATCTTTTCCAGGCATAGACCAATGTATTCTAGCTGTGGAAGTGTTGATCCAAGATTTCTCCTACAAGTTGAGCCCTTGCTATTGACAAACAAGGTATCATCAAGTGAAATGATGGTGCTTCAACATGCAAATAAAATGCTAAGACTTTTTTTTATCACAATATATGTCTTCTAAATCCATAGTCTGCTAAATTAATAGCTTTAAATATTGTTTGGGTTCACATGTTAGACTGGACGTATGCTTTCTTTTGGGACCAATGTTACGCAATCGAAAAAAATACCAAAATAAAGTAGCCAAGATAGATGCCAAAGCTTCACATATGGTGTGTGTGATGTAGATTGTAATGAGCAAATGGGATAACCAACACCTCTATAGAGAACCTGATTTTACTATCTTTTTAATCTTCTTGCAAAACAGGCAAAATTCCCTTGCTAAATTAAATTGTATGTATTTGAAGTATTTTTCCAACTCTTGGTGCATGTACCAGGTGGACTTGGTTTTGTTTGGGCATGTCCATAACTATGAAAGGACGTGTGCGGTTTATAGAAACCAATGTAAGGCAATGCCGAAGAAAGGTGCAGATGGGGTGGACACATATGACAACAACAATTATGAAGCACCTGTTCATGCAATTATCGGGATGGCTGGATTTAAACTAGACAGCTTCCCTCCCAAGGTGAATACATGACTTATTGACTTGTTGTCTGAGTTTTTAAGAAGCTCATTAACATGAATGTCATTTATTTCAGGCTGGTAGATGGAGCATATCAAGAATAAGTGAATTTGGATACGCGAGAGTCCATACAACAAAGACACAATTAGATTTTGAGGTATTTAACAAAACCATGGTCCAAAACTTCAAACTGTGCATATTTATATTCAAAAGATATTCATAATCTTTTTTCTTTGAAAACTAGTAAGCCTAATGGATTTATGTTGCGCTTAAACTTTAAAAATGTGTGAACAACACAACATTAATCAACATTCATGTTTTCAAAATCTCTTACTTTATGTACTTGAGGTTTGTGAAATTTTAATTAACTATAGGCATAAATATCTCTGCTCTTTTTGCAGTTTGTAAATGCATATACGAAGAAGGTTGAAGACAGGTTTCGAATCATCAGAAGCAGCTGATATTCATGAATATGTGAGATATTTGTTTATATGATAATGTATACCAAAGAAGAAAGGGGCATATGATTTTGAAATACATTGAGAATCATATGATCATCACCAACCATAAACTTTGACCAGTTGAGTGTTTTGATATATGTATTGTAACAGTGTTATAGGAACTATATAAGCTAAACACATGAAATAAGTGAGCATGCCAAAAAGTGTTTTTTAAACGTGTGTGTATTATTTCTACTTGTTTGACTCTTAATACGTTGTTTTCCTGTTTGCACAAGAAGTTTGTTCCATTATGGTCAACTCATTTGTGGTCAACCTATTATAATGTGAAATAAAATGGGGGCCTTTTGGATATTTTATTGTTGTCAACCATGTAGCTTTAGCCAGGCTTAGAATCGACACTTAAAACACTAAAAGGTTATAGCTAAATAACATGCATACAACATATCTCAGTTCAGTTTATGTTGACTTTGGAACTAAATGTTGTGAACACAATTAACAAACTATTCTAATGTTAATAGCATAAAGACATCTAATACCCTAATTGAAAATACAAGCAACTATTATTAGTATATAAACTTAGCATTAGGAATTTATTAATATTATTATTATTATTATTATTATTATATTAGTATAGTTTAGTGGCGGTTATGACATTAACCGGCATGTATATATGTAATATTATGTTGAACATTATCATTTACCAAGAAGATATTCAAGAACATATCATTCCAATTCGTTTTTGTCTATTCTCTGTACAAACACACACACAAACAGGAATACGACAACGATGACGATAACGGCTTCCGCTAACACGTGGTATCAGAGCCCATGGTTAGAAAACAGAGAATCACGATCGGAATTACACGATCCCGGGAAGAGACGGATGATAAAGATGAACAACGGACAAGGAAACGGGCGAGAAATAAACAACGATCCCGATTATATAAGTCCCCGATTACGCGTGATTGCAATCTTGAAACAAGAGATTGCAATAATGGAATTGCAATACGAAATTGCATTACTGGAATACGAATCGGGGCGTCACGAAGATAACGGAGATGCAGGCGAAGTAATAACACGGAAAGAAGAAGACGATCCCGAAAGAGATGAGATGGCCTGTGAAGATGTTCTGGATAAAAAGAATGAAGAAAATGTGTTTGTGAAAGACAAGGAAACAAAGGATGATCACGAAGAAGAAGAAGAGAGCGAAGGATACAACCGGAACCGATCACCGGAAACGGTGACGGAAATAGTCGACATAAATCATAACATTTTATTCTTCAAGAATGATATGAGAAGACAGAAACACATGATTAAGAATGAATCATCGGATGTTAAAATGAAGAAAAGAAGGACGCAGGAACGGCGGGAACAAAAAGAAAATAATGGATTTCCAGTTTTAGCGACGATAGTTAGTGACAAAAGAAGAAAGATAGCGACAGAACGATTATTAGCAACAAAAAACAGATTAGCGACAGAACGATTTAGCGGCACCGAATTAACATTAACGACTGTTCAAAGACTTTCAGCGACAAAATGGGAAATGAGCAATAACATTACCGTACTCGGCATCACAAAACAATTCATGGTAGATCTTTGGACGCATTATGATAAATTCAAAGAGAAGACATTTTATCATCGACGAAGACGAGACGAGTCATTACGGATGCTAAGTTTAGGGGATGGTATTAGTATATAAACTTAGTATTAGGAATTTATTAATATTATTATTATTATTATTATTATTATTATTATTATTATTATATTAGTATAGTTTAGTGGCGGTTATGACATTAACCGGCATGTATATATGTAATATTATGTTGAACATTTGTCACACCCTGATTTCCACGTGTCACCGGTGGGCCCTGTGGGGGAGTATCGTGACGTGGTTGGCAACGTAATAGTCAAACAACACAATATTTAATATGCACAGCGGAAGCAAATTTAAAGATATAATACAACCGAATAAATTATTGCAATATCATGTATCACAATGTTCGGATGTTTATCCACAGAACGGATCGAAATGAAGTAGAAATAATAGTTCAACAGACTTCGGCATCCTAAGCTTGCGAGACTTTTAATGATGCTAAGGAGAAATCCCAGCCAATTACGCTTAGTACCTGCATTTAATCTTTTTGGGAAAATACGTCAGTTTACACTGGTAAATACAATCAACTGACTCATTTTGGAAAATGGTTGAAAATTGGTTTGGATGCACATGGCATAAACATTTTATTTAACTTGGGAGAATTATTTAATATTATAATCTTGTGAACGAATTACATGTTACTTGTGCGTTCAGTAGCCCGGATCTTGTCTGGGTTAAAGATCAATAGACACACCACAATATAGAGTTATACACTGACAGGTGTACGCCTACACCCCGTGCTCAGGTCGTGGCCATCTCGTAAGATGATGCCAAGGATATCCGGGACATGGTCATTAACCCCCCAAAGGCTTTAAGTAATCAAGACTGTTTAAACGAGCTGATCAAATTAGTCAACTACCCACTCAATTGTGGAGATTTGATGCTCGATCAAGCGGTATGCTATATACCGTAACCCAAGCCCGTATAGGGAAAATAAGTTAAAAGTATTTACCTGAACAAAGTATATTTCACAATAAGTAAATCGCACGTAGCTTTTACTGGTACTCCTAATCTGGAACGAAGGTTTATAATAACCTATTAGAATCCTAACGGGTCTTTAATTAAGCTTAAGCTTAGACCTGCTAGTTTCAAAGATACGGTTCGTACGCACGATTAAGCGAAGACCGGATAGAATGTGATTTAGACCCGAAAAGTTCAGAGACTTGTTTAATATGGGTTTATTATTCACGTTCTGGATTTTGAGATAAAACCGTTAAGGTTCGACCCGTTTCGGCTAATTTATGTAAACTTGTTACATAAACCGAACCGTACGCGTAATAAGCGTGACGGGTATTCATGAGAGCTATATACAGGTTTCCTAAGTTAATTATGTCTCAAATATGTTGTGACATCAGTAAGATGTCTTTCATTATGCCCGAAACATGTTTAAACACAAACTAGGCCCCGTAGGGGTAGTTTGGTCATTTAAAAGTTTATAAAAGAGTTTAAGTAACAAGCTGAGTTACAGGTCTGATGTAATTAGTAAATATACTCAATTTACTAAGTTATATCAGTAGGTTAAAGCACATAAGTGAAATTCATCAAATATAACCAAACCATGCCCCGTAGGGGCATTTTGGTAATTTCACCTAAGCCGAAAAGCTCAAAACTGAAGTCTGAGTTTATCAACCTTTGCTTACTGTTAAAATATTATAATTTGCCTCTAATATCAGTAGGTATCAACCCTTGTATGTTTAAAATACTTCTAGTACATACTATGCGTTAAAAACGCTTAAAAAGGCGATTAAAGGCCATTTCCGGGTTTGATACTTAAATCTGATATTTTTATATTTCCAGAAGGCTTAAAATAATTTATTTATCATATGTGATCAGTAGAAAAAGGTTTGGAGTCGTTTAGATATGTAAAACTCATTTTATGGCCCGTTAGGGCAAAACCGACAATTACCGGATTAAGCCTACGACTATGAGTTATGCTCAGCCTAAAATTAATTAAAAATCTTTAAAAATCCCAAAATAATATATTACATCAGTGGGTAAAAGATTTGATATTAAAAAGTATGTTTAAGTAGGCTATACGCTAATTACGCCATTTCATTAACATAAAGCATTCATTTTGCGATAACGAGCATAACTCTTAATCTACACGTCAAACTGATGTCAAATTTTGCATACAAGTTTATATATCAGAATATAAGGTTTCTACTCTTTTACTTTTCCAAAAATCACGTTTTAAGTTAATAAGGGCATAACGGTCAACATATGAACAATTAACGGAAACATGCATATTAATTGGATAACTAATGAACCAAGGTGTATAATCATAGAGGGTTGTTCTAACATCTAACCTAGTTCAATTAAAGCTCTGAGGCATTTCTAAAACATGCCTAAACGGGTCAGAACTGAAAGTCAAAGTGAAAGTCAAACTATGTGACTTTCGGTTCCGAACCGGGTCTAAACAGGAAATTGTCGGGTTGAACATGTTTAGACATGTTCTTACACTTATTATTAAGTTATAACAATGATCCAACAGGTTGTATATGATCTACAATGTTAATTATGCATAAATGGCATTTTAGACTTCCTGTTGACTTTTTAAATATAAGTTTGACCCGACTTTTTACCTGGTTAGAGTGATGATCAGGGGAAACCCTTTTGAGGTTTTATTACCCACATAAATACCTACTTATAACTACTTTTAATTCGAGATATGACTGAGCCATTATTGACTAATCTCGAAGTCAAACCGTAATTACGACGGTTTGACTTTTAGCTAATTAACTAAGCTAAAAGTAATTAGAGAAGGTTAGATCACTTACAAGAGTCCTATGCACGATATATGATCAGTTGAGGCTGCTTGGGAGCTCCAGAATTGATCAGGTATGCACTTGAAGGTGTGAGGAATGTTTGTGAACTTGAAGGCCCTTTTATAGTGGATTTAAGCACCACAATTGATTGACAAACAAGTCTACTAGTGCCCACAACTGATCAACACTTGTTACTAGTGTTTAGGGGGTGTTTTAGGGGTCAAGTGATGTGGAGAATCGAGTTAGAATCGTTCACAAACGCAAAGGCAGACAAGTACCCAAGAATTTCGAAGCTGGCTGATCAGGTAGGGCAGTCGCGTAGCGCGACTGCATGAGCCTTAGAGCTCGCGCTACGCGAGCGTGTAAGACCAGAAAAACCAATTTTTCCTAAATTGCAGTTTTAGTCCTTGTCTCTTCAAACTTTGTAAAGACACTTGTTTCTTGCATTTTGAGCCCTCGTAATTGACATATAAGGGCTTCAAGACATTTACCTACTTTGATTAGTCCTCGGTTAACTTTATTGTTACCCGAAAAGGCCTAATTTTCAATGTTGACGCTTTAACCCCTCGCACACGGATTTGATCACAACTTTCTCATACGACAACGAAACTTTACGAAATTTATATCGAGCATTCTAGTGAGCGTAATTTACGGTTACAATGCTTTGGGTTTGTCAAAAGGTCACTCAGAGGTATAATTTAAACATGTTGACACATTTAGTCCCTGTAGGTTGAAATCTCTCACTTTTAGCTTCGTATGATCCATGATTTATACGTTTGAAGGTATGAGCATCTTGTAGGGTTAATATACAATATATTTATTCACTGTTGACACTTAGAATACGTATATTCACATACTTTCCATGTTTGTCAACTTTAGTCCTTTCACAATATTCTCTCACACGTTTAAACATACGACACGTGTCTACACATTATAGGACGTGAATTTCCGAGGTGTTACAACATTATCATTTACCAAGAAGATATTCAAGAACATATCATTCCAATTCGTTTTTGTCTATTCTCTGTACAAACACACACACAAACAGGAATACGACAACGATGACGATAACGGCTTCCGCTAACAACTATAACCTACTGAACATGAATAGAAAAGTTCAATCACTTGCAAATTCAAATGGGTCCTTTTTTGACCTTTACAATAGGTACATGCTTCCTTCGAAGCTTCTTTACCTGTCGATCTTCAATCGACAAAGGTTTTTCCACAAATTTTAAGCTCTCATCTATATGCACATCTGTATGCGGTATTACCAGTGATTCGTCAGCGAAACACTTTTTCAGATTGCAGATGTGGAACACATTGTGAATTCCACTGAGCTCTTCTGGTAAGTTTAACTTATAGGCAACTGACCCGACACGTTCGATAACCTCGAAAGGTCCTATGTATCTCGGGCTTAGCTTGCCTTTCTTACCAAACCGCATCACTCCTTTCCAGGGTGACACTTTAAGTAGGACTTTGTCACCTACTTCGAAGTGAAAATCCTTACGCTTAGGATCAGCGTAACTCTTCTGCCTATCCCGGGCATCTTTGAGACGGTCACGAATCTGGACAATCTTGTCCATCGTTTCGAACATGATCTCTGGTCCTGTTAATTGGACATTTCCAACTTCCGCCCAACAAACTGGCGATCTACACTTTCTACCGTATAATGCCTCAAAAGGCGCAGCCTTAATGCTGGTATGGTAGCTATTGTTGTAGGAGAATTCGATTAATGGTAGGTTCTTATCCCAACTACCACCCAAATCGATCGCACATGCACGTAGCATGTCTTCCAACGTTTGAATAGTACGCTCACTCTGACCATCGGTCTGAGGATGATAAGCCGTACTAAAATTCAAACGTGTGCCCAAAGATTGTTGGAAGCTCTTCCAAAAATGCGACGTGTACCTAGTATCTCTATCAGAGATAATAGCCACAGGTATGCCATGTAAGGCTACAATCTTATCAACGTATAACTGGGCTAACATGTCGGAGCTATAAGTCTCCTTGATGGGTAGGAAATGTGCTGACTTAGTCAGTCTATCAACTATAACCCATATTGTATCATTGCCTTTCCTTGTCTTTGGCAACTTGGTGATAAAATCCATCGTCACCATTTCCCACTTCCACGTAGGAAGTTCAGGCTGTTGTAGCAAACCTAACGGTTTCTGATGCTCGGCTTTGACTTGCACACATGTCAAGCATTTTGCTACATGGGCGGCTACAGACTTTTTCAAGCCTATCCACCAATAATTTGCCCTTACATCCTGGTACATCTTATCAGCTCCAGGATGAACGGAGTATTTGGAACTATGGGCTTCCTGGAGGATAACATCACGAAGTCTTCCATAAGTTGGAACCCATATTCGCCCATTTAATCTTAGAATTCCGTCCTTGCTAAGAGTTAACTGCTCCTCAGTTACTCCTAACTTTTCATTAGGATAGTTAGCTTCCAACACAGCTTCCTTCTGTGCAGCTAACACCCTTTCTATCAAACTGTTCTTTATTTCCATGCGCTTGGCATTGATTCGAATGGGTTTCACCCTTTCCTTTCTGCTCAAGGCGTCAGCGACTACATTCGCTTTGCCGGGATGATACTTGATTTCACAATCATAATCATTCAAGGTCTCCATCCAACGGCGTTGCCACATGTTTAATTCCTTCTGGTTAAACAGATGCTGGAGGCTCTTGTGATCAGAATAGATCACAAACTTGATTCCATATAGGTAATGCCTCCACAGTTTTAGTGCGAACACAACGGCACCCAATTCCAAGTCGTGGGTGGTGTAATTCTTTTCGTGCACTTGTAACTGTCGTGATGCATAGGCAATAACCTTGCCTTTCTGCATAAGCACACACCCCATGCCGGTGTGTGAAGCATCGCAGTAAACTACGAATTCTTCAGTGCCTTCAGGTAATGTCAGCACAGGAGCGTTGCTCAACTTCTGTCTCAAAACATCAAAGGACTCTTGCTGCTTAGGGCCCCAAACGAACTTTAATTTCTTCTTGGTCAAGGAAGTTAGGGGGGCAGCAATCCTTGAAAAATTTTCAATGAAACGCCTGTAATATCCTGCCAATCCCCGGAAGCTACGAATCTCTGTAGGCGTCTTTGGCTCTTGCCAATTCATAACAGCTTTAACTTTAGCGGGATCCACCTGGATACCACACTCACTGACCACATGTCCAAGAAATTGGACTTCTCGTAGCCAAAATTCACACTTAGAGAATTTGGCATAGAGTTTCTCTTGATGTAACAGTTTCAGAATGCAACGAAGATGCTTCTCGTGATCAGCTTGGCTCTTCGAGTATATAAGGATGTCGTCAATGAAGACGATGACGAATTTATCTAGGTGCGGCTTGCAAACGCGATTCATGAGATCCATGAACGCGGCCGGTGCATTAGTGAGCCCAAAAGGCATCACTAGGAACTTGTAATGACCATAACGAGTCCTAAATGCAGTTTTATGTACGTCTTCATCTCTAACTTTCAGTTGATGGTAGCCTGACCTCAAATCAATCTTCGAGAAGTAACTTGCCCCTTGTAATTGATCAAACAAATCGTCGATTTTGGGTAAAGGGTACCTATTCTTTATCGTGACCTTATTCAGCTCACGATAGTCGATGCACAGACGCATCGATCCATCCTTCTTCTTGACAAACAATACTGGCGCTCCCCATGGAGACGAACTAGGTTTAATGAAATCTTTGGATAGCAATTCGTCTAGCTGCGTCCTTAATTCCTTCATTTCCGTTGGAGCCAACCTATAGGGTGCTCTGGCAACTGGTGCGGTTCCAGGGATGATGTCGATTCTGAATTCCACTTGTCTATCTGGTGGCAAACCAGGTAGTTCTTCCGAAAAAACTTCTGGGTACTCAGAAATGACAGGGATGTCTTCTATCTTCGGTTTAGGCTCATCAATAATCACTTGTGCCATGTAGATGACACAACCCTTCTTTAAACATTTTGAAGCCTTGAGCATAGTCACTTTCTCAGGCAGCCCATACTGGGTATCTCCCCGAATGGTAAGTGGTTCACCAGACGGAGTCTTTATTACCACTTGCTTCATGTTACAGACAATTTGGGCCTGGTTACGAGATAACCAGTCCATACCCAGAACTATGTCAAAACCGGCCAACTTAAATGGAAGTAGAGACAGAGGAAAATAATGGTTCTTAATGGATATAACACATCCATCTAACACAGTTGAGACGGTTTCTATGGTACCGTCTGCTAACTCTACCTCATAGTTTACGCTTAAGGTTTTGACAGGTAAATTCAACAATTTACAAAACTTATGATCTACGAAAGATTTATCTGCGCCTGAATCAAAAAGTACTCTTGCAAAGACATCATTTACAAGGAAAGTACCTGTTATGACATTGTCGTCTTGCACGGCCTCCTTCGGGTCCATCCTGAAGACTCTAGCATTAGTCTTCTTAGCCTTTTCAGGCTTCTTTGCATACTTAGGGCAGTTGGTTTTGATGTGCCCCTTTTCATTGCAATGGTAGCACGTTGCGTCTTTTATCTTCTTGCAATCCAAGGTTTTGTGATCCGTGGATTTGCAAATACCACAAGCATAGGTTTTGGACGGAGTCTGAGAACTCGACGCGAGTCTGCACTTTCCAAAGTGCTGTTTCTCACCAGCTTGGTGCCCATCTTTTCTCGACTCAGAACCCTTCTTGTTATCACCGTTTCCACGGTGTTTCTTGTTCGACCTTCGTGAATCATTATCTTCACGCTTTCTCTTCTCAGTCTCCTTATTCTTCAGCGATCTCTGCCGGACCGCATCCAGAGTGAGGGATAAGGAAATGTCAGCTACTGATCTAAAAGTAGCTGGCCGAGAAGCTTTTACGCTTGCCTTGATATCGGGGGCTAAACCACCGATAAAACGAGCTATCCGTTTTGGTTCCGGGGTTACCAGATATGGAACCAACCGAGACATAGTGTTGAAGCTCGTTAGGTAAGGTTGACAGTCGAGGTTCGTCATCACCAATGATAGAAAGTCAGATTCTATCTTCTCCACCTCATGTTGAGGGCAGTAATTTTCCCTGATTAGGGCAACAAATTGTTCCCAAGACATATTATACAATGGGATTTTTCCGGTGGCCTCAATCAAAGATCTCCACCATGCTAACGCTTCACCCTTAAAAGACTGCGACACAAACTTGACCACGTCTCTCTCCGCACATCCGCTAATGTCTACAACCGTATCCATCTCATCCAGCCATGTCATACAGTCAATGGCTCCCTTCTCCCCAGTGAAATCCCGGGGTTTGCAAGATACAAAATACTTATAGGAGCAACCCTTATTATGGGTTTGTTTTGGCACGACTATCAGAGAGGGTTCACTGTGGTGGTTTGTGGACTGACGATCATCACCATCTTTCTTGGGAATATCCTTTTTGGGAGGGGGCTTGCTGTGAGCTTCTGATTGAACTCTAGGCTTTGAGCGCGGTATAGATAGGGTCCTACTCCGGGTCCCACTATACTCCTCATACTGTCACTCCAGTGCCTGTGTAACAGCGCCGTCTATTATAGCTTTTAATTCAGCACCCGTTAACGTAATCTGGGCGTTATTATTTGGCTCCAGTGGATGGCTATTTATTTCGTCTGAATCAGCCATTTGAATTGAACTGTTGCAGAAAACAAGGACAATATTTTATTTGGGAGTTTATTATGGAATTACCCCTTAGGGTAACTCATTAACCATGGTAAGCAGAGACCATATTTGGTTAACTTAATAGTCGTATTTAAATTAGGATTTCAATTATAATTTATCCTAATAACAGTAACAATACATATTAGCACACAAGGCTTAGTCACATGGATAATTTAAATTATAAGCTATGATTTCAGAGAATCGAGGCTCTTAAGGTTTGAACCTAGTTCATTACCTTCATCAGACAGGGAGCCATAGCTACCACTGTCTTTTGGCTCATATGGAAATGAGCAGGGCCCGTAGGCACCATATTACCACGTATGGTAAAAATATGATCATCTTAATTGATGATTTAACCCATGATTCAGAGATCATTAAGTTGGGTTTGGAATCTTTAGAAAGATCCTTACATAATAATAATGCGTGTGATTTTTAAATGGATCACATCTGCCAAGAGTGTTAACATGTTTTAAGATGTTAACAGGGATTTGAATCTTTTAAATAGGTCTTACCATCATGGTCAGGTCTTTATAATGACACTTAGACTAGGTTTCACACTTTAAGATTCTTATTTAATAATTTTAAATAGGCAGATTTTTCAAAAGGAATGGTTTTAATTTATTTATTTCATATATAAATTATTTATGCACGTAAGGCAAACATGAATTTTATAAAACAAACATTCCATTAATTATACATATTACACGCTGCCCTAAACGGGTCTTTTCAACAAACATTTACCCACGCAGGGGTGAAGCAACAAACTAGTCCACGCAGGGACTTAAATAAAAAACATAACAGTCCACGCAGGGACTCACACATACAATATACCCTCGTAGGGGTTTATGGAAAGATAGGCCCACGCAGGGGCTCAAAGCAAACAAACAAACATACATACCCACATAGGGGCTTAACAAACAAATACACCCACGCAGGGGCTTATACAGAAATTGGAAGGATTCAATGATCCTTCTTGTTCTTCCCTTTGATCAAGCCTACTAATCCTTGGAAGAAGGTCTGTCTCTCCCTGCGGTCCTCGTGAACTTCCCGTTCAACTTGATTCAACCTCTGAAGGAGTTCTTCATGCTCAGGTGGGGAGAAGCTAGGCGGCTGCGATTGAGTCCGAATAATAGGCCTAGGAGGTATCTGGTACCCATGTGTTGGGTACCCAACTCCCCATGGAGCTCCGTATGATCCTTCCGGGTGCAGGGCATTATAATTTGCCGCTACCATGTAAGGGTCGGCCTCTGCGTAACCGTAGTTGTGTTGAATCGGTGGCTCAAACGGGTTGTATGCCATGGGACCCGTATATGCTGGAATTGGGTTATCAAAACCCATCGGCAATGGCTGTGGTACAGCAGGGTTGGAAGGTCCACCCATTTGTGGGTCCTCCTGATGTGGCGGGTAGTGGCTGCCACTGGATTGACGTGGGGAACTGAAATGGAAGTCCCTTGCTCGTGACGACATGCGGGCACCGGTTCTTCTACGCCTTGGCGGTTGAGGTGGTGCCGGCTGAACTGGTGGCGGTGGAGGTGGAGGTGGTGGCGTAACTGCCACAAATCGGTGATCCTCAGAGGAATCTTGATGATGCTGCTGCTGCTGCGGCTCATGAGGCGACGAATGGTGGGAAGGTGATGAATGGTGAGGAGGTGTGTAGTACCATTCATGCCTGGTGAACATGGCTTGGAAGCTATCTGGACCAACATAGGGTGATCCGTGGAAAGACGATCCGTCGGAGATCTCGATCGGATGGTTTGGAGTGCCACTTGCAGGTTCGACGGGGTCAGTATCCTCGTCCATGTCGTCCGCGTTGTCGTCAGAGAAATGATCATCTGGCCCTAGTGGGTTAAAACCCACGGGTTCTTGGATATAGTTGGTCGGATCAAACCGGCCCCTGAACACTGGTGTAGGGTCTCCGTACGAATGATGAGACAGGGACCGTTGTAACGGTATGTACGAGGGTTGAGGGTTGTTAGGCTCGTAAGGGTTTTGAATCGGCGGTGTTGAGCTGTGAGAAACCGATCGTCTTGCCGGTTCAAAGAGGTTTCTTTTGTTTTGGCATGGGTCATCACTCTCCGTGGTGGACGGAGCTCGAACATTAGAAGGTCGGCCTCATGGTCATTGGGGGCGGTGACTGGCCCCTTTCCACGCCCTCTTCTGCGGAAGAATCTCGGCGGCATTTTGTTAATCCTGTTAATACAATGTAAGATAACCACAAAATATATATAAAAATAAAGGACAAAATAAAACCAAGCAAAATGGAATTTGTCCTATGTTATATGTCTAGACT
Source organism: Helianthus tuberosus (assembly GCA_030545235.1). Lineage (NCBI taxonomy): Eukaryota > Viridiplantae > Streptophyta > Magnoliopsida > Asterales > Asteraceae > Helianthus > Helianthus tuberosus. The sequence goes on along the minus strand of CM060354.1, from coordinate 99,891,732 downwards.
CGAAAGTTTAGAAATGTGTAATTGTGTAACTGAGATTAAACACAAAAGGCTAGTGTTTAATTCACTCAGTTGTTGGCTCTGATACCAACCTGTCACACCCCGATTTCCACGTGTCACCGGTGGGCCCGGTGGGGGAGTATCGTGACGTGGTTGGCAACGTAATAGTCAAACAACACAATATTTAATATGCACAGCGGAAGCAAATTTAAAGATATAATACAACCGAATAAATTATTGCAATATCATGTATCACAATGTTCGGATGTTTATCCACAGAACGGATCGAAATGAAGTAGAAATAATAGTTCAACAGACTTCGGCATCCTAAGCTTGCGAGACTTTTAATGATGCTAAGGAGAAATCCCATCCAATTACGCTTAGTACCTGCATTTAATCTTTTTGGGAAAATACGTCAGTTTACACTGGTAAATACAATCAACTGACTCATTTTGGAAAATGGTTGAAAATTGGTTTGGATGCACATGGCATAAACATTTTATTTAACTTGGGAGAATTATTTAATATTATAATCTTGTGAACGAATTACATGTTACTTGTGCGTTCAGTAGCCCGGATCTTGTCCGGGTTAAAGATCAATAGACACACCACAATATAGAGTTATACACTGACAGGTGTACGCCTACACCCCGTGCTCAGGTCGTGGCCATCTCGTAAGATGATGCCAAGGATATCCGGGACATGGTCATTAACCCCGCAAAGGCTTTAAGTAATCAAGACTGTTTAAACGAGCCGATCAAATTAGTCAACTACCCACTCAATTGTGGAGATTTGATGCTCGATCAAGCGGTATGCTATATACCGTAACCCAAGCCCGTATAGGGAAAATAAGTTAAAAGTATTTACCTGAGCAAAGTATATTTCACAATAAGCAAATCGCACGTAGCTTTTACTGGTACTCCTAATCTGGAACGAAGGTTTATAATAACCTATTAGAATCCTAACGGGTCTTTAATTAAGCTTAAGCTTAAACCGGCTAGTTTCAAAGATACGGTTCGTACGCATGATTAAGCGAAGACCGGATAGAATGTGATTTAGACCCGACAAGTTCAGAGACTTGTTTAATATGGGTTTATTATTCACGTTCTGGATTTTGAGATAAAACCGTTAAGGTTCGACCCGTTTCGGCTAATTTATGTAAACTTGTTACATAAACCGAACCGTACGCGTAATAAGCGTGACGGGTATTCATGAGAGCTATATACAGGTTTCCTAAGTTAATTATGTCTCAAATATGTTGTGACATCAGTAAGATGTCTTTCATTATGCCCGAAACGTGTTTAAACACAAACTAGGCCCCGTAGGGGTAGTTTGGTCATTTAAAAGTTTATAAAAGAGTTTAAGTAACAAGCTGAGTTACAGGTCTGATGTAATTAGTAAATATACTCAATTTACTAAGTTATATCAGTAGGTTAAATCACATAAGTGAAATTCATCAAATATAACCAAACCATGCCCCGTAGGGGCATTTTGGTAATTTCACCTAAGCCGAAAAGCTCAAAACTGAAGTCTGAGTTTATCAACCTTTGCTTACTGTTAAAATATTATAATTTGCCTCTAATATCAGTAGGTATCAAACCTTGTATGTTTAAAATACTTTTAGTACATACTATGCGTTAAAAACGCTTAAAATGGCGATTAAAGGCCATTTCCAGGTTTGATACTTAAATCTGATATTTTTATATTTCTAGAAGGCTTAAAATAATTTATTTATCATATGTGATCAGTAGAAAAAGGTTTGGAGTCGTTTAGATATGTAAAACTCATTTTATGGCCCGTAAGGGCAAAACCGACAATTACCGGATTAAGCCTACGACTATGAGTTATGCTCAGCCTAAAATTAATTAAAAATCTTTAAAAATACCAAAATAATATATTACATCAGTGGGTAAAAGATTTGAGATCAAAAAGTATGTTTAAGTAGGCTATACGCTAATTACGCCATTTCATTAACATAAAGCATTCATTTTGCGATAACGAGCATAACTCTTAATCTACACGTCAAACTGATGTCAAATTTTGCATACAAGTTTATATATCAGAATATAAGGTTTCTACTCTTTTACTTTTCCAAAAATCATGTTTTAAGTTAATAAGGGCATAACGATCAACATATGAACAATTAACGGAAACATGCATATTAATTGGATAACTAATGAACCAAGGTGTATAATCATAGAGGGTTGTTCTAACATCTAACCTAGTCCAATTAAAGCTCTGAGGCATTTCTAAAACATGCCTAAACGGGTCAGAACTGAAAGTCAAAGTGAAAGTCAAACTATGTGACTTTCGGTTCCGAACCGGGTCTAAACAGGAAATTGTCGGGTTGAACATGTTTAGACATGTTCTTACACTTATTATTAAGTTATAACAATGATCCAACAGGTTGTATATGATCTACAATGTTAATTATGCATAAATGGCATTTTAGACTTCCTGTTGACTTTTTAAATATAAGTTTGACCCGACTTTTTACCTGGTTAGAGTGATGATCAGGGGAAACCCTTTTGAGGTTTTATTACCCACATAAATACCTACTTATAACTACTTTTAATTCGAGATATGACTGAGCCATTATTGACTAATCTCGAAGTCAAACCGTAATTACGACGGTTTGACTTTTAGCTAATTAACTAAGCTAAAAGTAATTAGAGAAGGTTAGATCACTTACAAGAGTCCTATGCACGATATATGATCAGTTGAGGCTGCTTGGGAGCTCCAGAATTGATCAGGTATGCACTTGAAGGTGTGAGGAATGTTTGTGAACTTGAAGGCCCTTTTATAGTGGATTTAAGCACCACAATTGATTGACAAACAAGTCTACTAGTGCCCACAACTGATCAACACTTGTTACTAGTGTTTAGGGGGTGTTTTAGGGGTCAAGTGATGTGGAGAATCGAGTTAGAATCGTTCACAAACGCAAAGGCAGACAAGTACCCAAGAATTTCGGAGCTGGCTGATCAGGTAGGGCAGTCGCGTAGCGCGACTGCATGAGCCTTAGAGCTCGCGCTACGCGAGCGTGTAAGACCAGAAAAACCAATTTTTCCTAAATTGCAGTTTTAGTCCTTGTCTCTTCAAACTTTGTAAAGACACTTGTTTCTTGCATTTTGAGCCCTCGTAATTGACGTATAAGGGCTTCAAGACATTTACCTACTTTGATTAGTCCTCGGTTAACTTTATTGTTACCCGAAAAGGCCTAATTTTCAATGTTGACGCTTTAACCCCTCGCACACGGATTTGATCACAACTTTCTCATACGACAACGAAACTTTACGAAATTTATATCGAGCATTCTAGTGAGCGTAATTTACGGTTACAATGCTTTGGGTTTGTCAAAAGGTCACTCAGAGGTATAATTTAAACATGTTGACACATTTAGTCCCTGTAGTTTGAAATCTCTCACTTTTAGCTTCGTATGATCCATGATTTATACGTTTGAAGGTATGAGCATCTTGTAGGGTTAATATACAATATATTTATTCACTGTTGACACTTAGAATACGTATATTCACATACTTTCCATGTTTGTCAACTTTAGTCCTTTCACAATATTCTCTCACACGTTTAAACATACGACACGTGTCTACACATTATAGGACGTGAATTTCCGAGGTGTTACAACATTATCATTTACCAAGAAGATATTCAAGAACATATCATTCCAATTCGTTTTTGTCTATTCTCTGTACAAACACACACACAAACAGGAATACGACAACGATGACGATAACGGCTTCCGCTAACAACTATAACCTACTGAACATGAATAGAAAAGTTCAATCACTTGCAAATTCAAATGGGTCCTTTTTTGACCTTTACAATAGGTACATGCTTCCTTCGAAGCTTCTTTACCTGTCGATCTTCAATCGACAAAGGTTTTTCCACAAATTTTAAGCTCTCATCTATATGCACATCTGTATGCGGTATTACCAGTGATTCGTCAGCGAAACACTTTTTCAGATTGCAGATGTGGAACACATTGTGAATTCCACTGAGCTCTTCTGGTAAGTTTAACTTATAGGCAACTGACCCGACACGTTCGATAACCTCGAAAGGTCCTATGTATCTCGGGCTTAGCTTGCCTTTCTTACCAAACCGCATCACTCCTTTCCAGGGTGACACTTTAAGTAGGACTTTGTCACCTACTTCGAAGTGAAAATCCTTACGCTTAGGATCAGCGTAACTCTTCTGCCTATCCCGGGCATCTTTGAGACGGTCACGAATCTGGACAATCTTGTCCATCGTTTCAAACATGATCTCTGGTCCTGTTAATTGGACATCTCCAACTTCCGCCCAACAAACTGGCGATCTACACTTTCTACCGTATAATGCCTCAAAAGGCGCAGCCTTAATGCTGGTATGGTAGCTATTGTTGTAGGAGAATTCGATTAATGGTAGGTTCTTATCCCAACTACCACCCAAATCGATCGCACATGCACGTAGCATGTCTTCCAACGTTTGAATAGTACGCTCACTCTGACCATCGGTCTGAGGATGATAAGCCGTACTAAAATTCAAACGTGTGCCCAAAGATTGTTGGAAGCTCTTCCAAAAATGCGACGTGTACCTAGTATCTCTATCAGAGATAATAGCCACAGGTATGCCATGTAAGGCTACAATCTTATCAACGTATAACTGGGCTAACATGTCGGAGCTATAAGTCTCCTTGATGGGTAGGAAATGTGCTGACTTAGTCAGTCTATCAACTATAACCCATATTGTATCATTGCCTTTCCTTGTCTTTGGCAACTTGGTGATAAAATCCATCGTCACCATTTCCCACTTCCACGTAGGAAGTTCAGGCTGTCGTAGCAAACCTAACGGTTTCTGATGCTCGGCTTTGACTTGCACACATGTCAAGCATTTTGCTACATGGGCGGCTACAGACTTTTTCAAGCCTATCCACCAATAATTTGCCCTTAGATCCTGGTACATCTTATCAGCTCCAGGATGAACGGAGTATTTGGAACTATGGGCTTCCTGGAGGATAACATCACGAAGTCTTCCATAAGTTGGAACCCATATTCGCCCATTTAATCTTAGAATTCCGTCCTTGCTAAGAGTTAACTGCTCCTCAGTTACTCCTAACTTTTCATTAGGATAGTTAGCTTCCAACACAGCTTCCTTCTGTGCAGCTAACACCCTTTCTATCAAACTGTTCTTTATTTCCATGCGCTTGGCATTGATTCGAATGGGTTTCACCCTTTCCTTTCTGCTCAAGGCGTCAGCGACTACATTCGCTTTGCCGGGATGATACTTGATTTCACAATCATAATCATTCAAGGTCTCCATCCAACGGCGTTGCCACATGTTTAATTCCTTCTGGTTAAACAGATGCTGGAGGCTCTTGTGATCAGAATAGATCACAAACTTGATTCCATATAGGTAATGCCTCCACAGTTTTAGTGCGAACACAACGGCACCCAATTCCAAGTTGTGGGTGGTGTAATTCTTTTCGTGCACTTTTAACTGTCGTGATGCATAGGCAATAACCTTGCCTTTCTGCATAAGCACACACCCCATGCCGGTGTGTGAAGCATCGCAGTAAACTACGAATTCTTCAGTGCCTTCAGGTAATGTCAGCACAGGAGCGTTGCTCAACTTCTGTCTCAAAACATCAAAGGACTCTTGCTGCTTAGGGCCCCAAACGAACTTTAATTTCTTCTTGGTCAAGGAAGTTAGGGGGGCAGCAATCCTTGAAAAATTTTCAATGAAACGCCTGTAATATCCTGCCAATCCCCGGAAGCTACGAATCTCTGTAGGCGTCTTTGGCTCTTGCCAATTCATAACAGCTTCAACTTTAGCGGGATCCACCTGGATACCAAACTCACTGACCACATGTCCAAGAAATTGGACTTCTCGTAGCCAAAATTCACACTTAGAGAATTTGGCATAGAGTTTCTCTTGATGTAACAGTTTCAGAATGCAACGAAGATGCTTCTCGTGATCAGCTTGGCTCTTCGAGTATATAAGGATGTCGTCAATGAAGACGATGACGAATTTATCTAGGTGCGGCTTGCAAACGCGATTCATGAGATCCATGAACGCGGCCGGTGCATTAGTGAGCCCAAAAGGCATCACTAGGAACTTGTAATGACCATAACGAGTCCTAAATGCAGTTTTATGTACGTCTTCATCTCTAACTTTCAGTTGATGGTAGCCTGACCTCAAATCAATCTTCGAGAAGTAACTTGCCCCTTGTAATTGATCAAACAAATCGTCAATTCTGGGTAAAGGGTACCTATTCTTTATCGTGACCTTATTCAGCTCACGATAGTCGATGCACAGACGCATCGATCCATCCTTCTTCTTGACAAACAATACTGGCGCTCCCCATGGAGACGAACTAGGTTTAATGAAACCTTTGGATAGCAATTCGTCTAGCTGCGTCCTTAATTCCTTCATTTCCGTTGGAGCCAACCTATAGGGTGCTCTGGCAACTGGTGCGGTTCCAAGGATGATGTCGATTCTGAATTCCACTTGTCTATCTGGTGGCAAACCAGGTAGTTCTTCCGAAAAAACTTCTGGGTACTCAGAAATGACAGGGATGTCTTCTATCTTCGGTTTAGGCTCATCAATAATCACTTGTGCCATGTAGATGACACAACCCTTCTTTAAACATTTTGAAGCCTTGAGCATAGTCACTTTCTCAGGCAGCCCATACTGGGTATCTCCCCGAATGGTAAGTGGTTCACCAGACGGAGTCTTTATTACCACTTGCTTCATGTTACAGACAATTTGGGCCTGGTTACGAGATAACCAGTCCATACCCAGAACTATGTCAAAACCGGCCAACTTAAATGGAAGTAGAGACAGAGGAAAAGAATGGTTCTTAATGGATATAACACATCCATCTAACACAGTTGAGACGATTTCTATGGTACCGTCTGCTAACTCTACCTCATAGTTTACGCTTAAGGTTTTGACAGGTAAATTCAACAATTTACAAAACTTATGATCTACGAAAGATTTATCTGCGCCTGAATCAAAAAGTACTCTTGCAAAGACATCATTTACAAGGAAAGTACCTGTTATGACATTGTCGTCTTGCACGGCCTCCTTCGGGTCCATCCTGAAGACTCTAGCATTAGTCTTCTTAGCCTTTTCAGGCTTCTTTGCATACTTAGGGCAGTTGGTTTTGATGTGCCCCTTTTCATTGCAATGGTAGCACGTTGCGTCTTTTATCTTCTTGCAATCCAAGGTTTTGTGATCCGTGGATTTGCAAATACCACAAGCATAGGTTTTGGATGGAGTCTGAGAACTCGACGCGAGTTTGCACTTTCCAAAGTGCTGTTTCTCACCAGCTTGGTGCCCATCTTTTCTCGACTCAGAACCCTTCTTGTTATCACCGTTTCCACGGTGTTTCTTGTTCGACCTTCGTGAATCATTATCTTCACGCTTTCTCTTCTCAGTCTCCTTATTCTTCAGCGATCTCTGCCGGACCGCATCCAGAGTGAGGGATAAGGAAATGTCAGCTACTGATCTAAAAGTAGCTGGCCGAGAAGCTTTTACGCTTGCCTTGATCTCGGGGGCTAAACCACCGATAAAACGAGCTATCCGTTTTGGTTCCGGGGTTACCAGATATGGAACCAACCGAGACATAGTGTTGAAGCTCGTTAGGTAAGGTTGACAGTCGAGGTTCGTCATCACCAATGATAGAAAGTCAGATTCTATCTTCTCCACCTCATGTTGAGGGCAGTAATTTTCCCTGATTAGGGCAACAAATTGTTCCCAAGACATATTATACAATGGGATTTTTCCGGTGGCCTCAATCAAAGATCTCCACCATGCTAACGCTTCACCCTTAAAAGACTGCGACACAAACTTGACCACGTCTCTCTCCGCACATCCGCTAATGTCTACAACCGTATCCATCTCATCCAGCCATGTCATACAGTCAATGGCTCCCTTCTCCCCAGTGAAATCCCGGGGTTTGCAAGATACAAAATACTTATAGGAGCAACCCTTATTATGGGTTTGTTTTGGCACGACTATCAGAGAGGGTTCACTGTGGTGGTTTGTGGACTGACGATCATCACCATCTTTCTTGGGAATATCCTTTTTGGGAGGGGGCTTGCTGTGAGCTTCTGATTGAACTCTAGGCTTTGAGCGCGGTATAGATAGGGTCCTACTCCGGGTCCCACTATACTCCTCATACTGTCACTCCAGTGCCTGTGTAACAGCGCCGTCTATTATAGCTTTTAATTCAGCACCCGTTAACGTAATCTGGGCGTTATTATTTGGCTCCAGTGGATGGCTATTTATTTCGTCTGAATCAGCCATTTGAATTGAACTGTTGCAGAAAACAAGGACAATATTTTATTTGGGAGTTTATTATGGAATTACCCCTTAGGGTAACTCATTAACCATGGTAAGCAGAGACCATATTTGGTTAACTTAATAGTCGTATTTAAATTAGGATTTCAATTATAATTTATCCTAATAACAGTAACAATACATATTAGCACACAAGGCTTAGTCACATGGATAATTTAAATTATAAGCTATGATTTCAGAGAATCGAGGCTTTTAAGGTTTGAACCTAGTTCATTACCTTCATCAGACAGGGAGCCATAGCTACCACTGTCTTTTGGCTCATATGGAAATGAGCAGGGCCCGTAGGCACCATATTACCACGTATGGTAAAAATATGATCATCTTAATTGATGATTTAACCCATGATTCAGAGATCATTAAGTTGGGTTTGGAATCTTTAGAAAGATCCTTACATAATAATAATGCGTGTGATTTTTAAATGGATCACATCTGCCAAGAGTGTTAACATGTTTTAAGATGTTAACAGGGATTTGAATCTTTTAAATAGGTCTTACCATCATGGTCAGGTCTTTATAATGACACTTAGACTAGGTTTCACACTTTAAGATTCTTATTTAATAATTTTAAATAGGCAGATTTTTCAAAAGGAATGGTTTTAATTTATTTATTTCATATATAAATTATTTATGCACGTAAGGCAAACATGAATTTTATAAAACAAACATTCCATTAATTATACATATTACACGCTGCCCTAAACGGGTCTTTTCAACAAACATTTACCCACGCAGGGGTGAAGCAACAAACTAGTCCACACAGGGACTTAAATAAAAAACATAACAGTCCACGCAGGGACTCACACATACAATATACCCTCGTAGGGGTTTATGGAAAGATAGGCCCACGCAGGGGCTCAAAGCAAACAAACAAACATACATACCCACATAGGGGCTTAACAAACAAATACACCCACGCAGGGGCTTATACAGAAATTGGAAGGATTCAATGATCCTTCTTGTTCTTCCCTTTGATCAAGCCTACTAATCCTTGGAAGAAGGTCCGTCTCTCCCTGCGGTCCTCGTGAACTTCCCGTTCAACTTGATTCAACCTCTGAAGGAGTTCTTCATGCTCAGGTGGGGAGAAGCTAGGCGGCTGCGATTGAGTCCGAATAATAGGCCTAGGAGGTATCTGGTACCCATGTGTTGGGTACCCAACTCCCCATGGAGCTCCGTATGATCCTTCCGGGTGCAGGGCATTATAATTTGCCGCTACCATGTAAGGGTCGGCCTCTGCGTAACCGTAGTTGTGTTGAATCGGTGGCTCAAACGGGTTGTATGCCATGGGACTCGTATATGCTGGAATTGGGTTATCAAAACCCATCGGCAATGGCTGTGGTACAGCAGGGTTGGAAGGTCCACCCATTTGTGGGTCCTCCTGATGTGGCGGGTAGTGGCTGCCACTGGATTGACGTGGGGAACTGAAATGGAAGTCCCCTGCTCGTGACGACATGCGGGCACCGGTTCTTCTACGCCTTGGCGTTTGAGGTGGTGCCGGCTGAACTGGTGGCGGTGGAGGTGGTGGCATAACTGCCACAAATCGGTGATCCTCAGAGGAATCTTGATGATGCTGCTGCTGCTGCGGCTCATGAGGCGACGAATGGTGGGAAGGTGATGAATGGTGAGGAGGTGTGTAGTACCATTCATGCCTGGTGAACATGGCTTGGAAGCTATCTGGACCAACATAGGGTGATCCGTGGAAAGACGATCCGTCGGAGATCTCGATCGGATGGTTTGGAGTGCCACTTGCAGGTTCGACGGGGTCAGTATCCTCATCCATGTCGTCCGCGTTGTCGTCAGAGAAATGATCATCTGGCCCTAGTGGGTTAAAACCCACGGGTTCTTGGATATAGTTGGTCGGATCAAACCGACCCCTGAACACTGGTGTAGGGTCTCTGTACGAATGATGACACAGGGACCGTTGTAACGGTATGTACGAGGGTTGAGGGTTGTTAGGCTCGTAAGGGTTTTGAATCGGCGGTGTTGAGCTGTGAGAAACCGATCGTCTTGCCGGTTCAAAGAGGTTTCTTTTGTTTTGGCATGGGTCATCACTCTCCGTGGTGGACGGAGCTCGAACATTAGAAGGTCGGCCTCATGGTCATTGGGGGCGGTGACTGGCCCCTTTCCACGCCCTCTTCTGCGGAAGAATCTCGGCGGCATTTTGTTAATCCTGTTAATACAATGTAAGATAACCACAAAATATATATAAAAATAAAGGACAAAATAAAACCAAGCAAAATGGAATTTGTCCTATGTTATATGTCTAGACTCGAAAGTTTAGAAATGTGTAATTGTGTAACTGAGATTAAACACAAAAGTCTAGTGTTTAATTCACTCAGTTGTTGGCTCTGATACCAACCTGTCACACCCCGATTTCCACGTGTCACCGGTGGGCCCGGTGGGGGAGTATCGTGACGTGGTTGGCAACGTAATAGTCAAACAACACAATATTTAATATGCACAGCGGAAGCAAATTTAAAGATATAATACAACCGAATAAATTATTGCAATATCATGTATCACAATGTTCGGATGTTTATCCACAGAACGGATCGAAATGAAGTAGAAATAATAGTTCAACAGACTTCGGCATCCTAAGCTTGCGAGACTTTTAATGATGCTAAGGAGAAATCCCATCCAATTACGCTTAGTACCTGCATTTAATCTTTTTGGGAAAATACGTCAGTTTACACTGGTAAATACAATCAACTGACTCATTTTGGAAAATGGTTGAAAATTGGTTTGGATGCACATGGCATAAACATTTTATTTAACTTGGGAGAATTATTTAATATTATAATCTTGTGAACGAATTACATGTTACTTGTGCGTTCAGTAGCCCGGATCTTGTCCGGGTTAAAGATCAATAGACACACCACAATATAGAGTTATACACTGACAGGTGTACGCCTACACCCCGTGCTCAGGTCGTGGCCATCTCGTAAGATGATGCCAAGGATATCCGGGACATGGTCATTAACCCCGCAAAGGCTTTAAGTAATCAAGACTGTTTAAACGAGCCGATCAAATTAGTCAACTACCCACTCAATTGTGGAGATTTGATGCTCGATCAAGCGGTATGCTATATACCGTAACCCAAGCCCGTATAGGGAAAATAAGTTAAAAGTATTTACCTGAGCAAAGTATATTTCACAATAAGCAAATCACACGTAGCTTTTACTGGTACTCCTAATCTGGAACGAAGGTTTATAATAACCTATTAGAATCCTAACGGGTCTTTAATTAAGCTTAAGCTTAAACCGGCTAGTTTCAAAGATACGGTTCGTACGCATGATTAAGCGAAGACCGGATAGAATGTGATTTAGACCCGACAAGTTCAGAGACTTGTTTAATATGGGTTTATTATTCACGTTCTGGATTTTGAGATAAAACCGTTAAGGTTCGACCCGTTTCGGCTAATTTATGTAAACTTGTTACATAAACCGAACCGTACGCGTAATAAGCGTGACGGGTATTCATGAGAGCTATATACAGGTTTCCTAAGTTAATTATGTCTCAAATATGTTGTGACATCAGTAAGATGTCTTTCATTATGCCCGAAACGTGTTTAAACACAAACTAGGCCCCGTAGGGGTAGTTTGGTCATTTAAAAGTTTATAAAAGAGTTTAAGTAACAAGCTGAGTTACAGGTCTGATGTAATTAGTAAATATACTCAATTTACTAAGTTATATCAGTAGGTTAAAGCACATAAGTGAAATTCATCAAATATAACCAAACCATGCCCCGTAGGGGCATTTTGGTAATTTCACCTAAGCCGAAAAGCTCAAAACTGAAGTCTGAGTTTATCAACCTTTGCTTACTGTTAAAATATTATAATTTGCCTCTAATATCAGTAGGTATCAAACCTTGTATGTTTAAAATACTTTTAGTACATACTATGCGTTAAAAACGCTTAAAATGGCGATTAAAGGCCATTTCCAGGTTTGATACTTAAATCTGATATTTTTATATTTCTAGAAGGCTTAAAATAATTTATTTATCATATGTGATCAGTAGAAAAAGGTTTGGAGTCGTTTAGATATGTAAAACTCATTTTATGGCCCGTAAGGGCAAAACCGACAATTACCGGATTAAGCCTACGACTATGAGTTATGCTCAGCCTAAAATTAATTAAAAATATTTAAAAATACCAAAATAATATATTACATCAGTGGGTAAAAGATTTGAGATCAAAAAGTATGTTTAAGTAGGCTATACGCTAATTACGCCATTTCATTAACATAAAGCATTCATTTTGCGATAACGAGCATAACTCTTAATCTACACGTCAAACTGATGTCAAATTTTGCATACAAGTTTATATATCAGAATATAAGGTTTCTACTCTTTTACTTTTCCAAAAATCATGTTTTAAGTTAATAAGGGCATAACGATCAACATATGAACAATTAACGGAAACATGCATATTAATTGGATAACTAATGAACCAAGGTGTATAATCATAGAGGGTTGTTCTAACATCTAACCTAGTCCAATTAAAGCTCTGAGGCATTTCTAAAACATGCCTAAACGGGTCAGAACTGAAAGTCAAAGTGAAAGTCAAACTATGTGACTTTCGGTTCCGAACCGGGTCTAAACAGGAAATTGTCGGGTTGAACATGTTTAGACATGTTCTTACACTTATTATTAAGTTATAACAATGATCCAACAGGTTGTATATGATCTACAATGTTAATTATGCATAAATGGCATTTTAGACTTCCTGTTGACTTTTTAAATATAAGTTTGACCCGACTTTTTACCTGGTTAGAGTGATGATTAGGGGAAACCCTTTTGAGGTTTTATTACCCACATAAATACCTACTTATAACTACTTTTAATTCGAGATATGACTGAGCCATTATTGACTAATCTCGAAGTCAAACCGTAATTACGACGGTTTGACTTTTAGCTAATTAACTAAGCTAAAAGTAATTAGAGAAGGTTAGATCACTTACAAGAGTCCTATGCACGATATATGATCAGTTGAGGCTGCTTGGGAGCTCCAGAATTGATCAGGTATGCACTTGAAGGTGTGAGGAATGTTTGTGAACTTGAAGGCCCTTTTATAGTGGATTTAAGCACCACAATTGATTGACAAACAAGTCTACTAGTGCCCACAACTGATCAACACTTGTTACTAGTGTTTAGGGGGTGTTTTAGGGGTCAAGTGATGTGGAGAATCGAGTTAGAATCGTTCACAAACGCAAAGGCAGACAAGTACCCAAGAATTTCGGAGCTGGCTGATCAGGTAGGGCAGTCGCGTAGCGCGACTGCATGAGCCTTAGAGCTCGCGCTACGCGAGCGTGTAAGACCAGAAAAACCAATTTTTCCTAAATTGCAGTTTTAGTCCTTGTCTCTTCAAACTTTGTAAAGACACTTGTTTCTTGCATTTTGAGCCCTCGTAATTGACGTATAAGGGCTTCAAGACATTTACCTACTTTGATTAGTCCTCGGTTAACTTTATTGTTACCCGAAAAGGCCTAATTTTCAATGTTGACGCTTTAACCCCTCGCACACGGATTTGATCACAACTTTCTCATACGACAACGAAACTTTACGAAATTTATATCGTGCATTTTAGTATGGGATTCCTTTCATTCTTTCTTGCTCATCCTTTGAGCTTGGACATTGAGTCACATTCAATATTGTCCCCTTTTGAATAGGTACCAAACCTTTCTTAGAGTTCTCCATCTTGAACCTTTTCAAGACCTTGTCAATGTATGCACTTTGGTTTAAACCTTTCAAGCGCCTTGATCTATCCCTATAGATCTTTATTCCCAAAATATAGGCAGCTTCTCCAAGATCTTTAATGGAAAAACATCTTCCAAGCCATGCTTTTACACCTTCCATGGTTGGAATGTCATTTCCAAATAGTAGAATGTCATCGACATACAATACTAAGAAAGTGACGGTGCTCCCACTAGCTTTCTTATACACACAAGCTTCATCGCCGTTCTTAATGAACCCAAAATTCCTAATCTCTTCATCAAAACGGTGATTCCAACTTCTCGATGCTTGTTTCAATCCATAGATTGATTTCTTTAACTTGCACACTTTGTTAGGATGTTTTGGATCGACAAAACCTTCAGGCTGAACCATATAGACATCTTCATCAAGATATCCATTGAGGAAAGCCGTTTTGACATCCATTTGCCAAATCTCATAGTCATAATATGCAGCTATGGCAAATAATATCCTAATCGACTTTAGCATTGCCACTGGCGAGAAAGTTTCATCATAATCAACACCTTGAGTTTGAGTGAAACCTTTTGCTACAAGTCTCGCTTTATAAGTATCCAAGTTACCATGCATATCTGTTTTCTTCTTGAAAACCCACTTACTTCCAACTACTTTGGAGTTAAGAGGTGGCACAACCAATTCCCAAACTTGGTTGTCATACATGGATTGCATCTCTACGTTCATAGCCTCAAGCCATTTGTCGCAATCAGATTTTGACATTGCATCATGGTATGTGGTTGGTTCATCTGAATCTACCACATAGCATCCATCCATGAAAAATCCATATCTTTCAGGTGGATTACTAATTCTACCTGATCTGCGAACGTTTTGTGTATGTTGATCAATCATTTGATCATTTTCAACAACCTCTTGTTGAGTGCTAGTATCAACCAAACGTGTATCGGCTTGTGGTTCTTGATCCTCATCAAGTTCCACTGTTCTACTAGTTCCTTCCATAAGGAACTTATCCTCCAAGAACTTACCCTTTCGAGCAACAAATACCTTTTGCTCTGTTGGATCGTAGAAATAATATCCTATATCATCTTTAGGATATCCTACGAAGATACACTTAATGGATCGTACTTCTAACTTGTTTGGGGTGTATTGCTTCACATAAGCATCACAACCCCATACCTTCAAATATGATAATGATGGAACCGTTCCATGCCATATTTCAAAAGGTGTCTTATCCACTTTCTTGGTTGGGGCCATATTTAATATACGAGCCGCGGAGAGCAAAGCGTAACCCCAAAATGATAGAGGCAATGTGCTTCTAGCCATCATAGATCGAACCATATCCAATAGAGTTCGATTCCTCCTCTCAGACACACCATTATGTTGTGGTGTTCCAGGTGGAGTAAGTTGTGAGATGATCCCACAACTCCTAAGATGATCTTGAAAAGCATCGCTAAGGTATTCACCTCCTCTATCGGAACGAAGAACTTTGATTGTCTTGGTGAGTTGATTCTCTACTTCGTTTTGGAAGATTTTGAACGTTTCAAAAACTTCATCTTTGTGTCTTAGCAAGTACACATAACCATAACGACTGAAGTCGTCGGTAAAAGTTACGAAGTATCTTTCACCATTCCTAGTCATTGGCTTAAAAGGACCACATACATCCGAATGTATGATGCCTAATAAATCTTTTGCCCTTTGGTTTGTGCCACTAAAGGGTTTCTTGGTCATTTTACCTTGTAAACAAGATTCGCATGTATCAAATGAACCAACTTCATTTGTTTCCAAAAGACCATTCTTTTGAAGTATTTGCATGCGATTTCTATTTATATGACCAAGACGACAATGCCAAAGATAGGTCTCATTCAAATCCATTTTGAGTTTCTTGGTGTTTGCTTGGTACATCGAATTATCAAATGATGTATTATCATGAACCAATTCATAAATACCATTTGAAGGTGTAGCTTTAAAGTAGAACATGTCATTCATCAAAGCATAAATTTCATTGTTCACAAACTTCAAATCAAATCCATATTGTCTTAAAAGGGAAACAGAAATAATGTTCCTAGTCAAACTAGGAGCATACAAAACATTTTTCAAACATATTTCCAAACCACTTGGAAGTTTTAAAACATAGTCTCCTTGGGCTTCAACTTGAACCTTCGCTCCATTGCCCATGAAGAGACTAGTGTCTCCCTTCTTGTAATGCTTATTTCTTTTGAACCCCTGCAACAAATTGCAAATATGAGTTCCACAGCCGGTATCTAATACCCTGTGTTAGAAGAAATAACATTTAGATCAATATGTATCATAAAGATTGTACCTGAGGTTTGCCCTGCATCCCTCTTGTTTTTCAACTCTTTGAGATAGGTTGGACAATTCCTTTTCCAATGCCCTATCTCTCCACACTCAAAGCATGGATCGCTCGTGGCAACCTTTGCCTTCTTCTCTTTTGGTTTTGGTGGTTCTGCTTTAGCCTTTCTTTTTCCCTTCCCTTTGACGTGCCCCTTTCCTTTGGCAACATTTGCCTTGGAGTCGGGGTGATGCCCCTTCTTGCCTCCCTCATTGATCATTAGAACGGGTAAAGCCTTTTTACCCATTCCCGCTTCGGCCGTTTTGAGCATTGCATGAAGCTCACCAATGCTCTTGTCCCATCCATTCATGTTATAGTTCATAACAAAACTCTCAAATTTCTTTGTTAAAGAGTTGAGGATCAAATCCGTAGCCAACTCTTTAGAGACGGGACAATTGAGCCTCTCGAGGCGATCAATGTGGCTTTTCATCTTAAGGACGTAAGATGAGACCGATTGGGTTTCCTCCATTCGACATGCATGAAGCGCTCGAACCGTTTCGAAGCGTTCTACCCTTGCTTGTTGTAGGAACATTTCCTTCAATTGGGTAATCATGTCGTATGCCCCATGATGTTCAAAGTCCTTTTGAATCTCGGGAATCATAGTTCCCAGCATGAGGCAAGAGGCTTGCAAGGAGTCCTCGGTATACTTAACCCAATCATTGTAGGCTTCTACATCTTCCTCGTCAGGTTGATCAGGAATAGGATCGTCCAACACATAGGATATCTTCTCTTGCTTGAGAACAATTCTCAGGTTTCGAAACCAATCCATGAAGTTGTTATGGTTGAGACGATCCTTTTCAAGGATGGTTCTTAGTGATAGGTTACGGACGGTTTGGGTAATCGGGTTTGCATTGTTAGCGGCCATCTACAAAATTTAACAAAGTCCAATTTTAGTATTTTTTGATATTATTAAAATATTAATCATTAATACCCTTTTAACGTCTCATAGAAAATTAATAATTAAAATCTAGAATCCAACGTTACATTTAAATATTGGTTAGGTGACCTTTATCCCATTATTTAAATTAACAAGGTAGTCAACGTTTGACGATTGCAACCCTTTGCAACTTCTAGCTATATGGGATCGGTTAAACATCTTTATGTTTAGTTGGCATGTTTAATCCCATCAACACCTTTGTTCTCCATGCTTCGGTGACCCTAAGTTCATGGTTTCCAAATCAAGTCGTCCAACTTATACACACATGTGAGTTTACACATATAAGTGGTTAGGTGACCTTTATCCCACAAACATGGTAACCCCACCTCAAATATACAAGTTTCCTCAAATGTGGTTAGGTGACCTTTATCCCACAAAGAGTTCCCAAGTAATTTGAGTGTTGTATAAAAGGATGGTGTTTGACTTGTTTTATAAAAGGGATTTTTATTTTTCAAAATTCTAGTTTAGAAAATTTTATGTACCATATATTTGCATGCATTCAAATCAATGGTACTTTAGTGAAAACCAATTTTCAAAGTTCTTTTAATAAAACCCATTTTATTATAAAATCATTAATTTTTAATAAAACCTTTTATTAACCGTTTTAATGATTTTGAAGAACCAATTTTAAGCTTGTTCCGGATTATTTTTTTGTTAAGCATGCATATCCAAATATCATCCAAACAACCATAAAATAACCATACAAGCACACATCACATATGTTAAAAGGTGCATAACCATAGCCAACTATTTTGACCACACTTGTTAGCCGAAACAAGTGTGTCAAAAGGTCCTTCCTAAAGGGTGAAGATAGACACAAAAAAAGTGTCGGTGAACTCCCACTTGATCCCGCATCCAAATGCTTCAAGTCTTCATCTTGTGTTGTGATTTCTTCACATTCTTTGAGCTTCCAAATGTCTTTTAAATTCAGCTCCAAACTCCTTTGGACTTCAAAATGTGTTTTGGTTATCGGGCTAAAATCCCGTTAAGAACTATGAAGTCCTTTATGCCCGAAATTGGCAAAAACCAAAACCGCATTTTTGTGTGCATCTTCTTTTACATAAAAGTATCCTAATACATTTTTCTAGTAAAATAAATGCATCTAATCTATTTACTTACATACCAAATGAAAAATAAATAAAATACATATTTTTACAAATGGAAGACAAAGTAATAATTATTACAACCCATTGAATAATTAACTAAAATCACAAACACAAACATATTCATACAAGGTCATGGCTAGGTTATGAACACCAAAATATATATCCAAATATATATAAATTTCAAGAGCAAAAATGGTTTCCCTTTACAACCTACATTTTTCGGCCAAGAATGAAAAACCGAGAAATGTGGGTTTTTGTCCAAACAAAACAAATCATCAATATGACATAATTTTTTCAAGATTCCTTTATGCATGTAGGAGGTAAATCTTGAAAAATAAAAGGAGAACCATGGTCAAAACTTTCGGCCATAGGGTTTAACCAAACCCAAAACCCGAAAATTTTAAATCCAATGAAGCATGCACTCATATAAGCGGCTCTAGATGCCATTGAAGGGTTTTGTACATGTTTATCAAAGTAATTTTATCCAAATAAAATTAAAACGCAGCGGAGTATTTATTTAAAACATGTTACTTTACAAGATTTAAAACCATTTTAAATGCAAAACCCAATAACCGGATCCATATATGACATGCATGCTATCAAAATACAACCATAGGGTGTTTGAGAATTCAACCTTTCTTTGGAGCAAGGAGATGGAAGATGATGATGAATCTTGAATGGTAGCTTCCAAACAAGAAAGCCTCAAGCTAGTATACCCCCAAGCCTCCAACAAACACTATGATTTTGCTAGGATTTAACACTTGAATCGAAACCGAAAGAGCTCCTTGGAACCCCTCTTTGGCCGAAATTTTTGAAAGAAAATGTTCAAGTCTTCCACTTGAAAAATGATGTTATGATATATTTAAAAGAATGAGTGAGATCCCTTTAAAAAATCACCAAAATCATTTATCATTATTACTCAAAGAATTGCATGAAATTTGATTGGCCATAGAACCTTGGGAAGAGCCATAGGGGGCGGCCCAAGCCACCTCCCATTTCACCCAATCAAAATTTTTGAACTTGTCTCCATGTCTTCAATTTAAGTTTTATAACTTTTATAAAACTTAATATAACATTTTATAAACAACATGCAACCTTTTAATTGTTATTTAACCTATTAAATAACAAAATAAAATATTCTCTCAAAAATAAATTATCCATATAATTTATTAGTTTGTCAAGTGCAATTATTTAGAAAACCAATTTCTAAATATTCCAAGTGTTAATATTTATTTGTTTGATCAAATCATAAATAAATATTATTGGTGTTTGTCTAGCTTGTTATTGGGTATGGCCCGACTTGGATCATTACGTACTAGCCACATCCATTTAGTATGTGTCTTGGGCATACAGAGTCCAACAGAATATACTTACAGTTGAGAGGTATCACACACATGGAATATTGTTGGTGCATGCGTCTGTCGACTTCGTCTTGTATCGAGTCTTGTACAAGAATTGTTAGATCAGGGCATGTTGTACGAAGAAAAAATAGATTTTAGGTGTTAAAGAGTTAATTCCGCTTAAAAGTGGCATGTGCTATTTCAAACGAAATTAACATTGGTAATTCGCTTGAAATGGCAACTGCCACTTTCAAACGAAATCACCATCCCTATAAATAGCCTTCAAACGAGATCATTTGTGACTTTGAGATTTCCGGTACCGAAGTGCTGACGACGTGTCAATTGATCTGTAAACCTGTTAAATCAATAATACAAGACATTTAGAAGTGAATCAAGTTGTTTTCCAAGTCAATTCATCTGTTTCCGCCTCTTGAATTGATTAGAACTCTTCTGATCGACTCGTTTGGGTCACATAACGATCCTACAAGTGGTATCAGAGCTCAGGAGGAAGAGTTCTTGCCAAAACAGCCATAATTTCTTATTTCTACACCTTCTTTTATAAAATTCACAAGTTTTTACGGTCAAAATGGTCTGAATTTCACGCATGTCATGCAAAACAGTGTTTTAAAGAATCCTTGAAAGTATTGAACCTTAATTCAGCCTAAAATTGGTAAAATACGTAATTCCGCTTGAAAATCAGATCGAAAAAGATGATGTTAGCAGCATTTCACACGAAATTAGCACTTGATTCCGCTTGAATCAGCTATTTCGCTTGAAAAGTGCATCTAATTCCGCTCGAAATTGTTAATTTCGCTCCAACGTGTAATTCCGCTTGAGGAGGTTCACACGAAATCACCTGATTTCACTTCAGAGTGTAATTCCGTTTGAAAGTGTGTAGTTTCACACGAAATTAGTGATTTCGCACAAAAAGGTATTCCGTGTGAGAAGGTATTCCGTGTGAAAAGCGTTATTCCACTTCAAAAGTATTATTTCGCTCCAAGTGATTCCGTCTGAGAGTTAATTCAGTTTGAATTTGTAATTTCGTTTGAACTTGTGATTTTGAGAAAAAGTTTGTACCGAAACATGGAAGAGGAATTCTACAATGCATTTGCGACACCAGTTGCACCAGTTACAGCTGCCGAAACTTTGTACAATGAGAATGAGACAGGAACTTATCAGAAACCGCCAAAGCTTATGTACATTGAAGATTTTCAAGGATGGAAAAATCGATTTGAAAACTGGGTGCAAGCTTATAAGTTTGATGCATGGTGTTCATTAGATAAAGACTATGAAAAGCGGAAGAATGAACGTGGGCTTGAAAAGCATTTTGTGATTTTTCAGAAAATGATAAATTGAAATATACGAGTGAAAAGATGATGATCAGTATTCTTCAACAAGCGATTAAAGAAGATATCTTTGTTTTATTACAACATGAGGGTACTGCTAGGTCAATTTGGAATGCTTTGATTCAGAAGTTTAAAGGAAGTGCCGATATGATCAAGAACAAAAAGGCTTTACTGAAGAAGTGTTTTGACATGTTTGTAGCCTTTGATCATGAAACAACAAAAATTACCATTGATAGATATTGTCATCTTGTTTTAGAAATGGGAAGATTGGACATAAAGAAAGATGATGAGGAATGGGTTGATAAACTTGCTGATGCATTACCACAGCAGAAATGGGGAACTTATTTGTTGATCCTTAAACACATGAGAAAATCTGAAAACATGAATCTGGCACAGTTTATACAGAAGATTGAAGAGCAAGAGTTGGATATTTAGAAAACAGCAATCATGAAGAATCCAAATGTTCAACAAGATGTCAGTTTATACTACAGAGGAAACAAATTTGAAGCTACTCCCAGTCCAAAGATTCAAACTGGTTTCAGTGCTGATAGTTCTTCTGGAACGAAAGGTATTACTGTGACTCAGAGTGGTGGACATTCGTCTTCGTATTCAAGCTTTGATCTAAATCATACAACTCCAAGTCCTCAACAGCAGAATTCTACAAATCTGCAGTGCAATGTTACTTTAAACATTCAAAATGGTTAAAATTTGTCTCCAGAAATAGCTAAGCAACACATGGCATCACTCGTTGCTATGTTGGAATCATATGAAAGTTTGATTGCTGGCAAAATAGGAAATCCGATGCTTACAAAAGAAGAGTATGACCAAATTGATGCAGAGGAACTTGAGTTGATGGATGTCAAATGGTGTATGGCTAGTGCTGTTAGAAGGGCAGAAAAATTTCAATAAATCACAGGAAGAGATGAGTTTCGGGGATTAGCTAATTCTCCGTTAGGATTTGACAAGTCAAAAGTTACTTGTTTTCGTTGCAAAGGAAAAGGACATTTTAAACGAGAGTGTAAAAATCAAGAAGCATCAAGAGGATCAGAAAAGAATGATTATTATCAGAAATCCATTTTTCATCAGATTGCGCAACAACCATCATCATCTCACACTCTGGAAGATGGAAAGAGAAAGCTTTACTTATTCATCAAGATGATGAAAAAGTTGCAGAGGGATTTACTTGGGACAAATACATCCCACCTGGTTCAGGACTTGTTGCCAGAATTCGGGAAGAAGAACAAGTCAAATCTAGTTCGAAAAGAATACATTTTTTTCCAGATCTTGGAAGTGATATAGATACTGATGATGAAGAAGAATATATTAATAAAACTAGAAAATGTATAGATCCTGACAGTTTTAATTTGTTTTTTGCAGATAAAGTTGAAATGCTGAATGAGAAGAAGATTGACAGACTAAAGAGAGAGCTGGAAGCAATAAGAAAAATAGCTGATAAAAATGTAAAGATGGAAGCTGAAGGAGTAAATGTTGAACCAGAAATTGAGAAAGTGATAGAGAAAATTGTTGAAGTGGAGAAAGTGGTAGAAAAGATTGTCGAAGTTGAAAAGATAGTCGAAGTTGAAAAACTTGTAGAAGTTGAGAAAATTGTTGAAGTAGAAAAGATTGTCGAGATTGAAAAGATAGTTGAGGTCATTAAACCTTGTCAGAAATGTTCAGAATCTTGCAAAGATTGTGATGAGAAGGATAAGAAGATCGTGGAATTAGAAAAGATGAAAGAAGATTTGTTGTCTGATGTGAAGTATGTGAAAGAGTCATACGATGTGCTGAACAGAACAGTTGATGGTCTGAACAAGACAAACAAAGAAGTTGATGCTGCTATGACGATGATGAGTTCTACGTTAATGACAAAGCAGAAGGTCATTAACGAGTATATTGAAGACTGTGCAAAACTGAAGCAGGAGTTGGAACTTGAAAAGATAGAAAGTGAAAGAATCAAACGTTTGTTGTTGAGTTATACAACGTGTGATTATTTGATTGATCGAGTTTACCCTACTGTTGCAGGTCTTGAAGCTTTCCAAGATAAGGAGAATGAAGAGGATACTGGTAAGAAACAAAGTGTCAAATATAACAAGTGTCCGCCCCCGATTTGGAATAGTTATTCTCCCAGAAAGCCAAATGAAGAACGTTTAAATAAAGCTCTCAACATCAAGTTAAAGTCTGAAACCATTGATGAGTTACCGACATTATTGATGTCACATTCACAGTGTCTGACACTGATCATGAATCTGAGTTGTTAAAGAAAGTGGTCGATCAGGTGTTGGATATGGATGAAGAGTCAAAGTTGGAGTCTAAACCTGAAAATTCGAGTTCATCAGAAAAGAGTCCGAGTTCACCGGTTAAACGTGTTTACAATAAAGAATTCCTGTTATCAAAATCTAATTTGAATGACGGATTAATCAAAGTGACATATACTTTGAATGATTCGGACAAATTATATTCTGATGAGGAATTTCCAATAAGAAGTGTCAAAACTAAATTAATCAAACAGGTTTTCAAATTGATGGAAATTAACATTTCTGAAATAAAAGATTTAAATCTTTCTGAAAAACCTAAAAAGTACACTTTAAGAGTTCAACAGAGATTGAACAAGAAAAAGGGTTACAGTTTTGGTTCTGGTTTTCAAAAGAAACCAAACCATAACGGTAATTTCAAAAAGAAAGGTCTTGGTTTTAGTTCTTCAGAAAATTATAAAAATGAGAAAAATTATAAACCAAAAACAAAATTTGTTGTAGGTGGAAGTTCAGAAGAAGAACAGAAGAAACCTTTCTGGAAACAATCAAACCAGGAGTTTCTTGCTGAAAAGAAGAAGAAGTTAGGACAAAGAGTTGAGAGAAGAACATGTTTTAAATGTCACAAAGTTGGACACATAGCTTGGAATTGTTCCGAGTACAATTATGCATAACAGGGAGTTTCTTCTAACTCTGAATTGAGAAAGAAATTTGTTGATGAAAAGAAACAACCAACTGAGAAATCTAATGTGTTTGAAACTTCGACTTTCAAAATTGGTGATGTTTCAAAACGCTTTTACAAAAGAAAAGTTGATTTGAACAAACAAAGATGGATTGTAAAATCTGAAAGTAGTTCTGACAATGAATCTGATTCCATAAAATCAGAGGAGTCATTTGTTGAGAAAAAGAATGAGAATTCCGTTCCGGAGTTGAACGATGAAAATTTTCACCATTGTGTGCAGAAAATTTGAAATCAAAAGGTAGGTTTGAGATTTCAGATCAATTCTTTTCTAGTAAAGGAGAATATGATGCTGAAAAGGCTTTTAATGGGAAAGTCAAACATATTTTTGGAAAGATGGTAGATGGAAAGGTAAAAAGTGCTAAAGATTTTTACAGGGCAAAAGGAGGTTGGGATAGAGATGAATCAAAATCACCCAAGGCTGGTCAGGCTTGGGTGACTGCATTTTCGAAATAAAATTCTGACTTGCCGGAGCTTCCAGGTTGGTAAGAGTGAAGCAGGAATCGGCATCATTCTTGAAAATGATTGATTGGTAAATCTACAAGTGGTAGTTTGTCTTAATATTGTTATATTTTACTAGTGGTTTTGGTTGATAAGTGAACCTATAAGTGGTTGGAGAAGGTTTTCACTTACAAGTGGTAAATCAGGGACATTAAGTTGTACTTGATTTTCTACAGGTAATGTTTGAAAAACAAAGTGATGATAACCCCTATCTTACAAGTGCTAAAATCAACAAAACTTATTTTCCGGAAAAACCATTTGATTAAAACAAACTTAAGTGTTTTGAAATCATAATGGGAAAATAGTTTGTTGTAAGGGGGAGTTCTGATTGTTTATGCCAAGTGAATGGCGATTTGATGCAATTCACAACAGTTGTCATGTTACTTGTACTGTTTGTTTTCAAATTTCTTTGAATGATTTTGAATTTTAGGGGGAGTAAGAAATTTCAGAAAAGCCAAAAACATTAGAAAATTTGAAAAAGTCAAAAACATGATAAAATGAAAAAGAGTTTTGTAGTATAAAAGAGGAAATGATAGTACATCAATGTACTATCACAGCACGCTAAAGAATTGGAAAGTCAAAATGTGATAGACGGTCTCACTGATGATGTGCCAGTAGGTTTTTACACATTTAGTAGATTGTGTCGAGATATAAATCTAAATTTCAAACTTGCTTATATCGTGGGGAACATCTCTCGGATATATGGGTAACCCTCGAAATCTTGTTTGAAAGGTCCCTCTTTCTGAGATACTAGGTCTTTATACTCAGTGATATCTGGGGTATTATCCCGGGACTTCTGATTTTGCGGAAGCAATGGCCTAGTCCCCGTATAATACTTTCTGCTTGCTTGAAATATAGCACCACCCTCAGTACAAAAAATGATGAAACATTGAAAAATGCTAATCATGTGCTGTTGAAGAAAAGATTCTCTAAAGGGAACACACCAAAAGTCGAAGCCGTCATCTCTTTGCTGAACGGAAGTTCTGACCGGAGCTCTCACGGCCTTCGCAATTTAACCCCTTACAGATATCATCTAGGTATACTCACCTGTAAGACTGAATATTGGGATCCGGATACGGGAGTATATTCTGAGGTGGGACACGCAAATAAGTTTAAGTATCTAAAACATTAATCTCATATCTCGAAACAGTTGAACTTTGTGTGAAAATTTAAGTGGATCAGTATACTGACAATCTAAGTGAATCGTTTAGAACTTAAAATGTTTAAAGCTTAACGGTGTTGGTGATTTGTCTCAGAAACTGATATGATCCTCTTACACAAACTCACAAAAATATTGTTTGTAAATATTTCTTTACTGTATTTCATTTTATATCAAAAATCCAAAAAGATTTTCGGAGTGTTTTAGCATAAATTTTGAAAAATTCAAAAAGATTTTAGACAACTGATGTTGAAAAGCTGATTTTCAAAATTCCGAGTGATGAACATGACGAACAGGTTTGGGAGTGTTTGGTTAGAAAAATGATATACATTCATGTGGTCATCGGAAATTTAATTTGTTATATCAATAATTGATGTTTTGAACAGAGTTTATCAAGTGGTTAGCATAGTTTAAATTTGTTAAACTGTTAAATTGTGAAATTTACTTTGAGGTAAAGTATGTGCAGGTTATGGCTATGAGAGAGTCAGGTTGCGATTATGATACCTGAGCAGGATGTAAGCCAGGTCATGATCTTGAAACCTGTGAAAGCTAGACTACGATCCCAGTACAATTCAAGGGGAAGTCTGCTAGTAGATTAACATCCGAGGAGGAGAAGAATTGAAGATGCTAGAGCCAGTGATTGATCCTAAATCTGATCAAGAGATTGTAAGAGCCAGCTTCTGATTCTGGTAAAAGATAAAGAAGAAGAGAGAAGATTGAAGATGCTTACATTGTTAGATACTTTGAAAGAGCCCAAAGACTGATAAAGACTGAAGATTGTGAAGACTCGACACTTAAGACTCGTCAACATTCGAGGGGGAGTCTGTTGGTGCATACGTCTGTCGACTTTGTCTTGTATCGAGTCTTGTACTAGAATTGTTAGATCAGGGCACGTTGTACGAAGAAAAAATAGATTTTAGGTGTTAAAGAGTTAATTCCGCTTGAAAGTGGCATGTGCTATTTCAAACGAAATTAACATTGGTAATTTCGCTTGAAATGGCAACTGCCACTTTCAAACGAAATCACCATCCCTATAAATAGCCTTCAAACGAGATCATTTGTAACTTTGAGATTTCTGGTACCGAAGTGCTGCCGACGTGTCAATTGATCTGTAAACCTGTTAAATCAATAATACAAGACATTTAGAAGTGAATCAAGCTATTTTCCAAGTCAATTCATCTGTTTCCGCCTCTTGAATTGATTAGAACTCTTCTGATCGACTCGTTTGGGTCACAGAATGATCCTAAAAATATAACTCTTTCTCAACCTTTACAGAGTTTGGTACATTATTTGGGCTATTAATCCTTTTGGCAAAATCAGGCACTATGTAGTAAAAACCGGTTTAATACAAACTTTTGAATTGAGCATAACAACCAATTTATTTAATAATAATCAAATGTGAAAGCATGTGAATATCTGGAACAAATGTATAGGATCAAAAGGAGTTGGATTGTTTCAGTTCCCTGGGTTTAGAGCCTTGATATTTACTCAAAACGGAAAAATAGCTTCCAGTGATATAACTATTAGGTCATATTCCATGAAATCAAGCATCAACATTCACATGAATTTATCATTCCACAATATATAAGAAAAAACATAAGATAAAAAGGGATTATATTGTGTTACTTTTGAGCATTAGTGTTGGTCTCAATTGACCTTTGATCTCTAGAACATGAATCGAACTTGAATATAAACTAAACGTTTTTGTACATGTGATGAATTTGAATGAAAAATTGAAACCCTATTTTTAGATACTAAAGAGGTACGATTGAATGGACATGTCTCTTCTTGAACCAACACGTTTTTTCCTTCCTGTGATGTTGCCGCCCTTTCTGAATGGTTGTCTCTAGGAGGCGTCCCTTTCTATAGTTGTAGGTTATAAACTTCCATTTTGTTTTATCTAGTCCTCGCACTTGATAACTTAATATATTTACAACGTAAACTATCTTTTAACTAATTAATAAACAACCCTTACACTTAGGATGTGTAGGGATTAGAAACTTCATTCACCCCCAAATCACAAACATCCTTGAGTTGTTATAGGTCTTGAACTCCGAGCAGTTCTATCTTCTTGAATCTCCTCGCTATCCAACACTTCACATGTATCTTCTTATTCACGAACCTTACTCATCATGAACCTTGTTCCTCACTAACCATGTTTCTCACAAACCATGCTTCACATGAACATTTTGTTTCACACTAGTCTTGATCGCACTTGATTTGTATCACATGAACATCTTCTTGTGTAGTTGTCTCAACATGAACTCCACCCGGTCTTGATTAACTTTCCTTCCATCAGATCACATGAATTAAATCCATCTCGCATAGATATTTAGATAATCTGACTCACTCGGATCTCTCATGCCGTTGTATCACATAACAATTCCTTCTTCTGATCCAGTCACACGATTATTTGTATTCTTTACACGTGTGTCTTCTCCTTGATTTATATTCTTCATGATTGTCTCACACAAGGGGTTCTTTATACTAATTGCTTCCCTCATAGATTCTTCACTTTTACCTGAGCCACTCACTGGATTGTTGTGTTGTACCTTTCACAGGTTATCTCCGCCTCACACGGTTCTTCGTTCCTTTGACTCCTCACAAATAGACTACCCTCTTCCACATGGGTCCAAATCACACAAACCTTCTTGATGTCTCACCAATCGCCATCACTTATCGAATCACACACTTGACTCAAAACTTTTTTGCATTCAGTGTTTCCACCTTTGCATTCACTGCACTATTTCTGCACTCACTGAATCATCGTGTTTCTTTGCATTCACAACATCTACAATCGTCTTCTCATGCATTCGCTGCATCAACATTCTTTTCCTACATTTACTGCATCTTCTTTTTCTATTTTGCATAGCACTTTGTTTTTTATTAAAAAAAAACCCGTAACAGCCTTCACTTGATAACTGGATTCTGAAAAATTGTTTAGTCTCTCGCCTTTTATTCCTATTGCTTTCGTATGGGAAAAGTAACCAAAACAATGACCACTAACTTCTTGATTCTTCCAACAACACACTTAGAATCACTTGAATGATTCCTTCTTCACTGGCTTCTTCTTTACGATCGGACTCGATCTTCTTCTTCCCAATTGACTAGCTCAATTTTCTTTTTTATGTATACAAAATTCAGATTGAGATAGACAAACCTAAATTATTTGTTTCTTGATTCTTGTATTGATAAAATCTTGGTTCTTCATATTTGTTAACACCTTTTAGCCTTCACACCTTCACCCACGAATAGAACTGATCACGTATAACCATCGAATTAAATTATGATTCTTCCTAGCACTCCAAACGAAACAAAACATCTATGTTTTGCGCTCCCATACTCCGTTCGATACACTCATGAACCGTAATTTGATTGCTAACTTCGAATTCTCACAACCCATACTTTCTTGTTTCTAAAATTTCCTAACCACCAATATGAACCACTGTACTGGTGATATTCAATTCCCTTGTATACTTTTGAGTTAGGTATTTATGTCGTATTTGTACGTATATGGTTATACATGTATATTATTTGTAATCTTTGTATTTTATTAAGTGTGTTATGGTGTACATATTTATACATGTAAGTATACTTGTATTTCAACACTTACGTCATTTTTTATTTTTTTGGATTTATTAATGTTAGGATGGTTTGATCGACTTTTAAGCACCCGATGATATCCAATCTTCACTATAATGTGCGGAATCCATGATAGAAAAGTAGAAACACAAGAATTCTTCAATTTTCTCTATTTTCATTAACTATTAACATTATGACATTACAAGACTGAATTTTGACAGAGCTTCGCTTCAGAGTGAATAACTTGTTAAGTCTCAAACCCCTCACACCTATTTATAGACATGTGTTAGGTGATTTGAGACGGACTAGCTCATCCGTATGGATGAGGCACTCATTGGTACGAATGAGACAACATAACAAAATAAACACAAACTAACATTCAACCTATTACAAGTCATACTATTCTATAAAACACACGACACGACACCAAGACGTAGGCAATAGTCAATATGCACCAACAATTAACTTGTGAGATGTATATATATCTTGTTCGGTTTCTTAAAAATAATACATTTTTAAGGCGTGTCGGTAAGTTAATATATATATTTTCTTGTGGGTAAATTATATATACTGTCACACTTGTCCAAATATTAATATAATTTACCGAGTCGATTTTAATATATATACTCTTTGCTTCCATTCACATATATATGTCAAGGATGTAATAGGTATATATTTATTTTCCTTGTATATTGTCCATGTACCCATGTATGGGTAATTATATGTATACTTGATGATTTTTCCATGTGTACTTTTGTATATGTATTTTGAGGGTATTTAGTCAAATATAAATTTTTATATTTACACTAAATATATACACATAATCACATATTTGTGTGGTTTCTAATATATATATATATAGGGAAAGGTTAACATACAAAAGGCCTTATCCTACTTCACGTACGCGACGCGCTCAACCATCAGACCTGGGCAATAATCACGCATGGGAGCCCTAATAACGCATGAGAGCAGTTTTTGGGTGATAATCACGCACGTTATAATGGTGAAAAAAATAATTACGCACGTTATAAATTCTGTCGCGTAGGTTAATGTAGGTTAAGCCATTTTGTACATTATACTTTCTATATATATATATATATATATATATATCCTCCTAAAATATATATAAATACCCATTTTAAATTTATGAAAATCCTTAGTTTCCAAGACTTACATTTTTCGCCCAAAACTTTGGAAACTTATGTTTAGTGTTTTAGACCATTTTAACTTGTAAAAACTTTCCCCTAAAATATGAACTTTTCTCGTGTTTTATAAACATGTTTAAATCAATTTTCAGATCATCAAGATCATCCAAAACTCAACAAGAACTTTATATATGAAATATCTCAACAACAAACTTATGAACCTGTAAACAACTTTTAATCTTTTAGATCTATAACTTTTTCATGTTCATCATTACTTTTATTAGGTTTATGTTAAACTTTGTTTTATACTTTTTCAAGATCAAAACCCATTAATATGATTCTTACATATTTTTACATGTTAATTGTTAGGCCCTTGAAGGTTTATGGATTAGTAGCTAAGTAATTTAGAGGGCTTAGGGATTAGTGGATATTAGAGTGGGCTTAGTTGGGTAAATGGGCCTAGGGTTTTGGGAGCCTCCTCCCTATTCTCCTACTATAAATAGTTAATGGAATTAGGGGCTTAGTGTTGGTTCTCTTGTTTTAGAAACTTGTATTAGACAATATCTATTGTATGAAAGTTTAAGCATTTGAATCATCAAATCTTCATCTTCTTGTTCTTGATTTCTTGAATATCATCAAGTTTGGATTCCGCCCATCCTTGTTGATCGTTTGATATCGTTGTTTGATCCGGATTTTCGGGACTTACAATTGGTATTAGAGCCATTTTGATATCAAACACTCAAGAAAAATTTGAATTTTTGTTGAAGATCTTCATCGCGTTCTTCGGGTTCTTCATCGTGTTCTTTGCGTTCTTCAAAAAATCTTCATATTTTGCTTCAGTGATTCAGTTAGAAACTGATAAAATACTCACAATCTTATCCGACATCATCATTTCATCATGAGACCATCATTAGAGATATATACTCATAATCATCATCAGGTCATCCTCTGTCATCATCGCCGGTCACCACACATCGTCGTTCATTATCTCCGTGGCGGCTGAGTTTACAATTTAGGGTTTTACGAAGAAGAGACAGAAACGACATTCTAAATTGTCGTTTTAGGATTATTATAATATTAATAATAACAATCATTAGGTAATAATTACTTAATTATTAATATAATATAATATAATATAATTATAATATTAATTAGTTTTTCTTTTTATATATATCTTAAAATTAATTTAAATTAAAAATTTTATATATAAAATATTTAAATATTAAAATTATTATATTATTAAAAGTTAAAAGAAAGAAGGGTTTTTAAAATTAAAGTAGTTAATAAAATTATATATATATATATATATATATATATATATATATATATATATATATATATATATATTTAGAAAACTTTAATTAAAAAAAAGGGGCTCGTTTTGTTTTGCGGTATAAGTTTCAACAGGTTTTTGACAAGCAGTACAGGAAGCGGGTTCATTCGTTTGCGAAGTGCTTGAGTTAGCAAGTTTGCGGGTTATTGCTTGGTTCAACAATGAATTCTCCAAGCAGCGTTTCTCAATGTGAGTTGGTCAGGAAACAACTCGATGAGTTCGGATACATTGAGGGTGAAAGCGTAGAAGACGTGATCAGTAGGTTTACCCAGCTGCTTTCTGAAATTGAGAAGAGTGGATTGAATGTGACACTTGGTAGGATTAATAGGGCTTTTCTATACAGTTTGCCACGTAGCAAGACTTGGGACTATTGTGTTGCAGTTATTATGGGAACATATAATCACTCTACAATAGAAACAAAAGATGTGATCTCCTTAGTCAATGAATATGTCCAGGAGGACAAGCAGAGGAGTCAGAATCTCGCAAGCACATCGTCATCTATGTCCAACTGTCAGAAGGCCATTGCTACGTCTCGATTTGTTACTCATCCCAACGCCACTCAGATTCCCTCATCTTCACCCGTGGCTACTACATCATCTGATGAGAAGGCCCCACAATCGACAGGATCTCATCTCAATGAAGTAGCCCAAACTGAAGAACCGAAATCACTTTCTGAAACGCTAAACTCTCTTTTATGTTCCGAGCACTGTAGAAAGAAAGTTGCTTTTCTGAGATCACAAAACTCAGCAGTGATCACTGATTACAACATTGTTATGAGAAAGTGCATCAGTCTTCGAGAGAACAATAAAGTTCTCTATGAAAAGATTGAAGCACTCAAGAAGGATATAGCTCAGCTGCACAGAGACGTGAATCAACAACAATGTTGGGTTCACGACTATAAACACAGGCTCACAGTTAAAACATTAGAATGCGACTCTGTGAGAGCTGAGCTGGAACTTCTCACTGGAAAGTACAAACAAAATGAGTTAAACATCAAAAGGTTTGATACTTCCAGTGATATTGTTCGTAATTTGTGCAATGTGAAACTTACTTATAAAGAAAATAAGGGAAAGGGATTGGGATACACACAGGTTCCGCCACCATATAATCATAATTACTCCAGACTGCCTATTACTGAGCAGGAGATGGAAAATAATGATAAAATGATGTATGGCAAACCTAGTGATTATGTCCCATACGAACCATCAAAATTTAAAAATAGCCAAACTGCTGATTTCAAGAAACCATTGAATTTTGTTAAAAATGAAAATGAATTTTTTTCAAATGAATCAGCTGAAAATCCGAGTAGGTGAAAGAAACTGAAACCGAAATGAGAAAAGAAGCAGAACCTATTAAAGAAACAGAAGCAGTTGAAAGATCTGCAGAGGAGATTGAAGAAAAATTGTTAGATTCTGATTCTGTTGATAACACTAATTGTTCTAATTCATGTGCAGAATCAGAAACAGTTGAAGAACAGTTCACAGTGGACGATGAACCACATTCTGATGTTGCTGAGAATTCGAATGTTGTCAATCGTGATCTTGACGTTTGGAATTATGTTATGTCTTCGTTTGCTGAGGCTCATGGTGTTCCGACTAGAACTGATGAATCTGGTGCTGTGATTTTAGATCGTAATGAAAATGTTTTCACAAGGAAAACTGGTGTATCGACTGATAAACTTGAGACCTGTGTCTCAAGTGACTCAGAAACTCATTCTGATTGTTCAGACAACTATTCTAGTGTGCCTGAAACATCAGATGATACATCAGAAACTCATGAAGAGGGATCATCTGATGAACCTGACAGTCAAGCTGCAGATTCTGGTACATCAGACAACGAGCGTAGTACTTCTGAGAATTCTGAATGTAGCAAATACTCAGATTCGAGCAGTGCAACGTCCGAAGAGAGCCAAACTGTTCCAAACATAGACTGCTCTTTGCATAAGAAACCAGAATCAGCCGATGTTAAGGACTCAGAGGTTGATGAAGCTGAAGAAAAGATTTCCGTAGAATCCATTTCTGAAGAAACTCATGGGATCTCGAAGATTGAGGAAAAGAGATCCGTGGAAATTAATTCGTCAGTTGATTCAAATGATGAAACTGAAGAAGAGATATTTGTTGAAACCTTTTGTCACACCCCGACCACGTAGAACATACAAAACGTGGCGGAAACATCGGGGAGTGTTGTAACAAAATTAATGTTTCACAACCATGGAAATTAAAGTTTCGTTTTATTGATTAAAAGTGTTACAATGCCTTAACAAACAAAGAAATACAACATAATTAACTAGTCTTGCATCTTTTATTGTCACTAAAGCCCAAGTCTGTCTATGTGTATCTTGATCATCTTATGCAACAACTCCTGAAAAACACATGTGAAAATAGGTACGTCAGCATAAAAATGCCTGTGAGATACATAGGTTTTGTGAAAATAAGATTCATGACTTATGTTTGAGAAAATGTTTAGTCATGAACCTTGTTATTTGCTTTGTCTTTTAAATCATTTGAAAAACGATAAGATCAGATGATAAGTATAAATAAATGTGAGGTTAAATGAATAACCAAGTAAAATATGTTTGCATAAGATAAGTTGTTTATAAATCAATGTCTTGTGAAAAGTATGTTATTTGTATGAAATGTTCTATGTCTAAAACAGAAATGATTCAAATAACGTTACGACATGTAATACCATACAAACACTTATATATAGGAAGTACCAGCGGCGTATCCACCATGCTTTTATCATATTACACACGCATCGTTACTTAATCACTTAATCAAACCAAACCAAACAATGTAAAATGTTCATGTCAAGATGTAAATCATGTCAAAATGTCTATGTCAAATATCCATGTCAAATGTCTATGTCAAATATCCATGTCAAATGTCTATGTCAAATATCCATGTCAAATGTCTATGTCAAATATCCATGTCAAATGTCTATGTCAAATATCCATGTCAAATGTCTATGTCAAATATCCATGTCAAATGTCTATGTCAAATATCCATGTCAAATGTCTATGTCAAAATGTCATGTATGGCAAGTGAAATGTTTCAACTAAACCATATGCACAAAAACAAAGTATTGAAGTAAAACTTGGTTTAAATCAAAGCTATGTTTTGTGTAAATGCATGCAAATATTTAATATGAACATTTATGCGGTATTGTGAATATGCATACATCCAAGCCTTGCGACTGAGGTGATAAACCCTTTAAACAAATTAAAGGTCTATCTGTCTTATATCATCGAATTCGGTCATTCCTTTCATCCCCTTTCCCTGGGACGTCCGGAACGGGAGTTGTCAATTCCTATGGTACCACTACCTACTAACGAACGGCATGATCGGTGTTAATGAATGTATTGTCCCATGTAAACAAACCAAATGTCATACCAAAATGTAAGCATGTGATGAAAACAATGTACTAAGTATGCACGCAATGGACATACATAGCATAAAATGTAAATGTAAATCGATGTACTAAGTATGAACTAAATGGACATACATAGCATAAAACACAATGAGATCATGTACTATAATGTACTAACGAACATAGCAGGTATATGATGTGAAAACAGGAAAGCACGAAAGTAACAAGTAGGCACATGTGTTCCACCCCAAAACGTTTGGAAAACAGTAAAAGAGGGGGTCTATGTACTCACTTGAGATTGCTCAGTTGTCTAAAGATAACCACCAAGCAGTGCTAGAGATCTCGGAATCAAACGGCACCTAATATAGGTAACTATGTTAAATAACCGGACCTAAATCGGAAGACTGGGTAGCATTAGGGTTTGTAAACCAAACGAGTGTGGAGACTCGTGTGATATGGTTTAACAAAGCCTACATACTAAATGAAACCTAACATAACTGCCTACGACCCATTACGACCCGTTTATATAGCTTATGCTACTTTAACGCGTCGTTCGCGTGAAACGCGTTCGGATCGCCTAACTAGTCCTATGACAAGTGTTATATGCCTAAACATGTTACAAAATCAGTTATGTGACAAAAGTTTAGGTTACATATGCTTAATTACCAATTATACATGAAAAGGGTATTCTGGTAATTTACCTAAGACATATAAACTACCTATCATACAACTACTTAAACGATGTGACCATAGGGTATAACCTCGGAAGGTTATTCCCTACACTATGGTCACCTAATGTATTTGGTCGGATCCTAATGATCGACCAAACTGGTTCGGGTTCGAGGTATAAGCGATTTATCAGATCGCTTACCCTACGACCCTAGACAACGTGGTAATCAGTAGGCATAGTCCCAAGGGACTATAACCAACGTGATTACACTCACGTTGCGAAGTTCAAACGAACTTCGCATTGACCATTACTGGTCAACGCTGAAAGTCAAACAAAGTTTGACTTTCTGACTCGAAAAGCAGTAAAATAAGGAAAAGAACGAAAGAATACTTACCCAGGGTCCCCGAATGCTAATCCCGATTCAAGAATCTCAGGTATGAAACAATGGTTTCAACTTAGAGCTCCTCAAATCAGAATTCTAGTGATTTTTAAGCAATGGGGGGTGGGGTATTTATAGTATTCGGTCCACCGTTAAGATCGTTTGTCGAATATCGTGCCTTAATCGAAACCGTACAAGTGTCGAAAAGTTGTGGTGCCTAAAAATGATGTTTATCAGCTGAATATGCAAGTTGCAAGTGTGTGGTTGTGGTTAAAACAGCTGGTACACGCTGACTGTTCGTTCTGATCTATTCTGGGAGTCTGACGCGGGCCGCCTAAGAATGTTAAGAAACTGAGGCGGGCCGCCTGGCTGTCTGATCAGCAAACTTCTTGCAGAATTGACAGTTTCAGTCCCTGCACGTGTTTAAGCCCATTTCCGACACTTCTAAGGCCCGTAAAGCCAACTTTAAAGCCCTAAAATGATGCCTAAACATTGTGGACATGAAACATGTTCAAAAATATGTCTGATGTCAGTTCGTTTGGCCGTACGAACGCGATGTTCGCTTAATTACGACGGAATGCGCATAAGCGCGAAAAACGATCCAAATGACGCGACGAATGGATTTTTCTTATGGAGAACACTAAAATACAATATAGTCATGCTCACATAAATTTTTGGATGTCCGGATGTATTCAGAACGTAAGTTATGCGCGAAAATGCAAACTTGTGCACTTTTTGACACTTTTAGTCCCTGAATGACACAAAAGTTTATTTTAGCATACCGAACACCTCAAAGCCTATTTCTAAGCTATGTAAAGGATATTTATGGTATGTTTAACTTATGGTCATGTTCCGGAATGTCTGTTACAGTTCAAATTGGTATACTTTCGCAGTTTGTCAACTTTAGTCCCTGTAAGCGATTTAACTTGATTTTGCCATACCAAAGCCTTCAAAACTTATTTCTAAGTTATGTAAAGGTTATTTAAGGTATGTTAAGCCTATTTCACTATTCCGGAGTGTTCGTTGCATTAAACTGGTTATATTTACGCATCAGTGCGCGTATAACCTTCCAGAAAGCGATTAAGAGTTTGAAATTGAACAGAAATTGATATGTGCAAATGATACACATATTTTTACAAATCCCAAGTATGAAATACAATATTTCATTGGTTTGGTATTTGTTTGATGGCCGTGGAGGCACAGGTGTTACAGTCTCCCCTACTTTAGGAAATTTCGTCCCGAAATTTATTTAGAGGAAACTTAAGAGAGCTTGAAAACATGAAGTTGAAAAGATCGAACAACATTGGTTAGGGTTCTTGAACTTCTAGTAACCTTAATAACATTATGTTTGCAATGTAAGAGGGACACTTATATACAAGTATATGAAGCGTCATTGGTGCGTCCACCATGCCTCCATTACATCGTTCTCATTTTGTTATTGTTGTCACTATCGGTTCTTACACATAATAAACCTTACTAGGTTTCTGTGCACTAAATTTCATAATTATGTACGCGTCCATAATCAGACAATTCCTTGCACAGTTCACACAATCTATTTTATAATGTGTAGGGGAAAACCAAATGAACAATCCTGTGATGAGTGTGACTAGACCTCCATAGAGTCCTTTTGACTAAATCAATAAATGATCTAAATAGACTATCAAGGAGTCTGTCCAGCTACATCACTAGATGTCGTTCTTTAACCAAATTGTGAATCAATCTTTTAGACTAGACCACTAAAAGGATCTCTTATAAAACATGGAGTGGTACTATATAATCCAAGGGTCTTAACTATTACATAGAAGCCCATTAAGGATTGAAGGTAGTACCTTTTGAATATCCTGCTACGAATCTCTCATATGAAGATATGAAAGATCCTGCGAGGATTTGGATAACGAATATCCAGAGTATTAAAAACACAAAAATGCATAAAAGAAAACATAAGATGAATAAACACATATCACATAACCACAAAATTGTTTAACTAGAAGTTTGTTCTGCTAACAGAGTACATGTATTTAAAGCACACTAGGAATCCATCTCGTGGATTTCATTTGGCACTTTAAACATTATCAAGAATCTAACTATAAAGATAGAAAGATTCAAAAAGAAAATTCGATTTCAATTGTAAAGAACTGAAATGTTCGAATTTAGGTACATACGGAATCCAATTAAGGACTCTGATTTGAATGATGATCATCCACAAGGGTCTAATAAGAAGATCCCATATGGATTTTTAGGAGTTGAAGATGTTTTGAAACCTTGCACTGATGTGCTTAGGTCAAATATGAAGTAAAATGCTTATGAAGTTGAGATGCTAGATATGTCAAGGCGACATATGAAGCAGAATTTGAAGGTTAAGTCACTGTATGAGGAAAATATATTTGGAAAACTATGCATGGGGTTCTTTTTTTTTAAAAAAAAATGTGTTTAACGTTTTTGAAACCTTATATATAATACTTTTTGAAATCATAAAGTAGGTGTATTAGATAGATATATTTAAAAATGTTTTAAAATTATGCGAGATGAATTTTGAAATTATGTATAAGGTTTTTGAAAGACATGAATGATGCTTTTCGAAATCATGCACTTGATAAGAAAATGTATTGTGTTAATATTGTCTCCAGACTATATGAAATATTTTGAAATTTGAAAGGTTGGTTTTGATAACATGGCCAATGTTTTTGAAATAACATAGACAAGGCATTTAGAAAAATTGTTTTCAAACTATATGAAATGTTTTGAAATCATGAAGATTGTTTTGAAATACTTGTACTGTGAATGTTGAAAAATCAAAACGTAATGGGTATGAGATTTGAAAATATCCTTAGTTATCCAACCAAGGATTCAAAAATACAGATGTGTCAAAAGCACGATTACTCATAATTTCACTTTATTTCCTGTACTTCGTTTCTTAGAATGAAACGAGTACTTAGAACTTTCGAGGAAATTATGAGCGATCACTTGAAAGTGAGAATCACAAGAGTAGTTTGTAAGGAACATAGTTCCTTAATGCAGGTATCATAGGAAAATCATACACACATGTAACTATACTTGTATATCAGAATTTGTGAACAACGATTTTTTTTATTTATGAACAAGACATATTGTTTCACAATACACGAAAACAAAAGAAACAAAGGCATAAGACAGCAACATCCTTTGTTCAGCCAAATGCTCATCCGAGGGTTGGATTTGCACTGACTATCTTCGGGCAGTTGTTCCTGAAATGGCTCGTATCGCCACAGTTGTAGCACGTACCACGCGGGAAACGAGCTTGAGTAGGGTTGACTTGGAGTTGGGTAGCAGCAAGATTTGCAACAGCTTTGTTCTGGATAGCAAAGCGGCATGTGTTGACCAAATGTCCCCGCCGTCCACAGTAGGTACATTTCCAGCAGGGTATGAGGTTTGAATGATGACCGTTGCATCGCTTGTACCTAGGAGCAGTTCCTAAGTACGGCTTCCTAGCTGGTGGCCTTGCCACTTGGCTAGGTCCAGCTTGATTAGGTGTAACCGCTGCGGGTTTCCTTGAAGCCTTACGCTTTCTTGATGTTGGTGCAAGCCTGACTTCTGCTTCCTTTGGTGGCTCTTGAGTGGCTTCATTGTCGAGACGAGAGGCTTCATTGTTAAGACGAGCCATGGCAACACCTAAATCCACAGTCCTCTGAATCACTTCGCCAATTTGCTGGACAAATTTGGCTGTTCGCTCGGGCATTTGACCAGTGCCAAGAGGAATAGACATTCTAGAAGAAAATGAAAGACATGGGTAGAAACAAGTGAAAGATTATTGGACAATCAAAACAGAATGATAACGCATGAAGATTGCGATCATTTGTTTGTTACCTAAGGCAAACAAATGAGACGGTGACTGATCAAAGTAAATGGATCAAAAATAATGTATCGCGAAGACATGCTCGCCTATAAGTGAACACTCATCCCAAGAATTCCCAGGTAAGCACAACTGGTCTCGCGTCTGATGAGATGTATACGAAGTGCTTGCCTAGACAGAAAACCCAGAATACAGGCATTCACCCTTCCAGTTTGCACGTGTTCACATTATTTAAAACCCAAAACTTTGGCGAGATTTTGAAAACTCAAAGGGGTTCAAAACCATATAATAGAGAGTTCAAAACCTAGTAATCAATCATCCTAGAACAGATGATTAGTTTTCAAAGCGGTTTTGAAATTTATGTTCTTGTTGTGGTCGTCGCCTAAGGATAGGTGACGGTATTGTTTTATGACTAAACGCAAGTAAACTCACGTTAGGGTCCTAAGAAAGGTTATAGACTAGGTCAAAGCATTACTAATAACCTAATTCCCTATAACCATGAGCTCTGATACCATCTTTTCTGTCACACCCCGACCACGTAGAACATACAAAACGTGGCGGAAACATCGGGGAGTGTTGTAACAGAATTAATGTTTCACAACCATGGAAATTAAAGTTTCGTTTTATTGATTAAAAGTGTTACAATGCCTTAACAAACAAAGAAATACAACATAATTAACTAGTCTTGCATCTTTTATTGTCACTAAAGCCCAAGTCTGTCTATGTGTATCTTGATCATCTTATGCAACAATTCCTGAAAAACACATGTGAAAATAGGTACGTCAGCATAAAAATGCCTGTGAGATACATAGGTTTTGTGAAAATAAGATTCATGACTTATGTTTGAGAAAATGTTTAGTCATGAACCTTGTTATTTGCTTTGTCTTTTAAATCATTTGAAAAACGATAAGATCAGATGATAAGTATAAATAAATGTGAGGTTAAATGAATAACCAAGTAAAATATATTTGCATAAGATAAGTTGTTTATAAATCAATGTCTTGTGAAAAGTATGTCATTTGTATGAAATGTTCTATGTCTAAAACTGAAATGATTCAAATAACGTTACGACATGTAATACCATACAAACACTTATATATAGGAAGTACCAGCGGCGTATCCACCATGCTTTTATCATATTACACACGCATCGTTACTTAATCACTTAATCAAACCAAACCAAACAATGTAAAATGTTCATGTCAAGATGTAAATCATGTCAAAATGTCTATGTCAAATATCCATGTCAAATGTCTATGTCAAATATCCATGTCAAATGTCTATGTCAAATATCCATGTCAAATGTCTATGTCAAATATCCATGTCAAATGTCTATGTCAAATATCCATGTCAAATGTCTATGTCAAAATGTCATGTATGGCAAGTGAAATGTTTCAACTAAACCATATGCACAAAAACAAAGTATTGAAGTAAAACTTGGTTTAAATCAAAGCTATGTTTTGTGTAAATGCATGCAAATATTTAATATGAACATTTATGCGGTATTGTGAATATGCATACATCCAAGCCTTGCGACTGAGGAGATAAACCCTTTAAACAAATTAAATGTCTATCTGTCTTATATCATCGAATTCGGTCATTCCTTTCATCCCCTTTCCCTGGGACGTCCGGAACGGGAGTTGTCAATTCCTATGGTACCACTACCTACTAACGAACGGCATGATCGGTGTTAATGAATGTATTGTCCCATGTAAACAAACCAAATGTCATACCAAAATGTAAGCATGTGATGAAAACAATGTACTAAGTATGCACGCAATGGACATACATAGCATAAAATGTAAATGTAAATCGATGTACTAAGTATGAACTAAATGGACATACATAGCATAAAACACAATGAGATCATGTACTATAATGTACTAACGAACATAGCAGGTATATGATGTGAAAACAGGAAAGCACGAAAGTAACAAGTAGGCACATGTGTTCCACCCCAAAACGTTTGGAAAACAGTAAAAGAGGGGGTCTATGTACTCACTTGAGATTGCTCAGTTGTCTAAAGATAACCACCAAGAAGTGCTAGAGATCTCGGAATCAAACGGCACCTAATATAGGTAACTATGTTAAATAACCGGACCTAAATCGGAAGACTGGGTAGCATTAGGGTTTGTAAACCAAACGAGTGTGGAGACTCGTGTGATATGGTTTAACAAAGCCTACATACTAAATGAAACCTAACATAACTGCCTACGACCCATTACGACCCGTTTAGATAGCTTATGCTACTTTAATGCGTCGTTCGCGTGAAACGCGTTCGGATCGCCTAACTAGTCCTATGACAAGTGTTATATGCCTAAACATGTTACAAAATCAGTTATGTGACAAAAGTTTAGGTTACATATGCTTAATTACCAATTATACATGAAAAGGGTATTCTGGTAATTTACCTAAGGCATATAAACTACCTATCATACAACTACTTAAACGATGTGACCATAGGGTATAACCTCGGAAGGTTATTCCCTACACTATGGTCACCTAATGTATTTGGTCGGATCCTAATGATCGACCAAACTGGGTCGGGTTCGAGGTATAAGCGATTTATCAGATCGCTTACCCTACGACCCTAGACAACGTGGTAATCAGTAGGCATAGTCCCAAGGGACTATAACCAACGTGATTACACTCACGTTGCGAAGTTCAAACGAACTTCGCATTGACCATTACTGGTCAACGCTGAAAGTCAAACAAAGTTTGACTTTCTGACTCGAAAAGCAGTAAAATAAGGAAAAGAATGAAAGAATACTTACCCAGGGTCCCCGAATGCTAATCCCGATTCAAGAATCTCAGGTATGAAACAATGGTTTCAACTTAGAGCTCCTCAAATCAGAATTCTAGTGATTTTTAAGCAATGGGGGGTGGGGTATTTATAGTATTCGGTCCACCGTTAAGATCGTTTGTCGAATATCGTGCCTTAATCGAAACCGTACAAGTGTCGGAAAGTTGTGGTGCCTAAAAATGATGTTTATCAGCTGAATATGCAAGTTGCAAGTGTGTGGTTGTGGTTAAAACAGCTGGTACACGCTGACTGTTCGTTCTGATCTGTTCTGGGAGTCTGACGCGGGCCGCCTAAGAATGTTAAGAAACTGAGGCGGGCCGCCTGGCTGTCTGATCAGCAAACTTCTTGCAGAATTGACAGTTTCAGTCCCTGCACGTGTTTAAGCCCATTTCCGACACTTCTAAGGCCCGTAAAGCCAACTTTAAAGCCCTAAAATGATGCCTAAACATTGTGGACATGAAACATGTTCAAAAATATGTCTGATGTCAGTTCGTTTGGCCGTTCGAACGCGATGTTCGCTTAATTACGACGGAATGCGCATAAGCGCGAAAAACGATCCAAATGACGCGACGAATGGATTTTTCTTATGGCGAACACTAAAATACAATATAGTCATGCTCACATAAATTTTTGGATGTCCGGATGTATTCAGAACGTAAGTTATGCGCGAAAATGCAAACTTGTGCACTTTTTGACACTTTTAGTCCCTGAATGACACAAAAGTTTATTTTAGCATACCGAACACCTCAAAGCCTATTTCTAAGCTATGTAAAGGATATTTATGGTATGTTTAACTTATGGTCATGTTCCGGAATGTCTGTTACAGTTCAAATTGGCATACTTTCGCAGTTTGTCAACTTTAGTCCCTGTAAGCGATTTAACTTGATTTTGCCATACCAAAGCCTTCAAAACTTATTTCTAAGTTATGTAAAGGTTATTTAAGGTATGTTAAGCCTATTTCACTATTCCGGAGTGTTCGTTGCATTAAACTGGTTATATTTACGCATCAGTGCGCGTATAACCTTCCAGAAAGCGATTTAGAGTTTGAAATTGAACAGAAATTGATATGTGCAAATGATACACATATTTTTACAAATCCCAAGTATGAAATACAATATTTCATTGGTTTGGTATTTGTTTGATGGCCGTGGAGGCACAGGTGTTACACCTTTTCTATCAAAACTCCTGAGAATATAGTTTCTAAGGAAAAGGAATCTGTGGAAGTAAATTTGACAGATAATTCAACTTTTAATCCAAAGGAATAAGACTCCGAAGAAACTGTTTCAAATGAAGCAAAATCTTCTGAACTCGTTCCCTCAAAGAAGAAACGCTCACGTAAAAGTAGAAGGCAACGGAAAAAGAAAGTTCAAAAGGAAAACCCAAGTCTCAGGCAAACTGAGCCAAAACTGAAGGGTAAAGTTGCGGATATTTACTCTCATGCTGACAACCGTGAGCAGGGTCCATCCAAGATTAGACATGCACAAAAGCAATCAGCGCCGAATGAAAAGAAAAGACTTGCTCAGTTCTTGAGAATAACACAAGCAGAACTAAATGTCTTTTTTCTCAAAAAGGCAAACGTGTTTTAATTGTGGAATTCCAGGACATATTGCAAGAAATTGTGTTCATCATCCTCACCACTCTGGGAACACGTATCATCAGAAGGCTATGCACTTTCACTTTATCAAAAAAGGA
Organism: Helianthus tuberosus; assembly: GCA_030545235.1. Classification (NCBI taxonomy): domain Eukaryota; kingdom Viridiplantae; phylum Streptophyta; class Magnoliopsida; order Asterales; family Asteraceae; genus Helianthus; species Helianthus tuberosus. The sequence continues at coordinate 99,847,151 of CM060354.1, read as the reverse complement.
CCTCCCAAAGAAAGGCCTTCTGACAGTGTCACACCCCCAAATTCTACAAGCGGAGTATCACCGCAGGAGGCGTGACATGACCAGGATCAAGCCACCAATTATATTGAACAATATAGTAAATTAAATAAAAGTTCAACCACACAATATAATTGGTGTTAAAAAACAAGTTAACCAAATTCAAGTTAAACAGTGGAAGCATAAAACGTAAAAACCAAAACATAAGTTATAAGTTTAGAAAGTTCAACATGGCACAGAACTGTCCATGTCCCACAATGACTCCTCCTACTCGTGCAAGCTCCATAGACACCTAACGACCTGCAAGGCATGAAACAACGAGTCAACAACAAAGTTGAGCGAGTTCACAGTTGGTGTTCGTTTTAAAGTAGTTTCAAAAACCATGAGTTTGTTTGCAACTATATGTTAATCAGCTTTCCTTGTTTTCCAAACATTAATCAGAGGGGGCTACCCCATGCTGTAAACCACTAGACTAGTTATATATTGGCGTCCTTCCCAATCCGAGGACGGAGGTACGTATTCTACCCAACCGAGAATACGCAGGTTAAATGTAGGCGTCCTTCCCAATCCGAGGATGGAGGTACGTATTCTTCCCAATCCGAGAATACGCAGGTTTAGTGTAGGCGTCCTTCCCAATCCGAGGACGGAGGTACGTTTCTTCCCAATCCGAGAATACGCAAGTTTAGATGTAGTCTATTAGTGGTAAATAACAGGTTTCATCTTAGCTTCTTAATCCCATTCCCAACCCACCGGGAATCCCATGCCTTAAGAGTGTGAACTCACCTTGATTAGCTCGGCAGATAGTCTACTTGCTAAAATAACTTTTGGTCAATCGCGTCCTATTATAATTATTACATCTAATCAGGTTCGCATCCAAGTACATCATGCAATTGTTCGCATATAAAAATCGAGTAGCTCAGAAAGCGTCACATATAACCCAACTAATATGTATACAATCTGTCAATGCATTCGGCCCAGATTAGTGTATGAAGCCCAAACAGTTTTTATGTTATTTACTCCATTTAATTCCCTATTTCATCATGTCCTGCTAATGTAATTTATGCACAAAATCAAAACAATATATTTCATCACTGCTAATTAGGCCCATCTACATTACTTCGGCCCTTTATCCTAATACCCAAACCTGATGGGATCCTAACACCTCTCGGTCCCCTTTGTTTCTTTGGTGTGATCAGGTTACACTAATGTGGCCCAATCATGATTAAATTAGTCCCATGATTCTATTAGTTCATTTAACATATAATGACTCAACTAGCAAGTATGTAATCTACCAAAGAATTCGGCCCAGATTACATGTGAAGCCCAAATGAATTAGTCCATTTAATTACTCCCAATTAATCGGTCCAATTAATTGTGTGACATGCCAATATTGATAGTGTAATCAAACACAGTTTGTTTATTTCTTTGTGCATCAACAGTGTATCTCCTCGGAGTCCAGCCCACCCCCATGTGCGACTGACCCACACTATTTCACAACCCAATTTATTCAACGTATGTGAGGCCCACCCGATTGATTTGTAATTCCCGATTACATATAGCGTCCAACAATCAGCATGTAAATCCAATTGTTTATGAATTCCTCTAGCATATCAATCCTATCATAAAATTACTTATACGGCATTCTTATGAAATCAATCTATATCCACGGGGTTTAACATTACAATTATCAACAAACAAACCACTCGCACCTCACTCTAAAAATCATGCAACTGTGATACGAAACTCCGGATTGTCAACTAACATCACTAGCCAAATACCCTCTTATCACCACAGATCAAGATCATCGATAATTTATGTATGACTATTTCTAGTAATATTTACAAGCAATCCCTATGATCATGCTATGAGTCTAACATAACAACACATATTTAAATATCAATAATCATACTCATCACACCAATAACCAATCATAAACAGTAAGTTAACATACCAGTTAATTGCAAGGGCACAAGAGATAATGTTTCGAAGGTAGAAGAGTTCAGATTAGGGGGGGTCTCTACTGCCTTCGTAAATCAAGAGAGGAGAAGTAGGGTTATGTTTTGAGTTTTTTTATAAGCAACCATGATACGTAAACTAGTAGATATAGGATCTTTAGGGGTGGTTGTTCACTTTGACCGAACTGGGCCTAAGTCCAAGGGATTGGACTGCCAAAACAATTGGAAAGAAACAAAGGTTTGGGGCTTTCTACTCTAATTACATATACCTACTGATTAAGTGGGGATTGGGCTTAATTGGTTTGGTCCGATGTGCATGTATGGGCAAACCGTGGCCCACATACAAGCCGCGCGTGCGTGTGTGTATCCAATACCCTTGCGGCCTAAAAACATATATATCGGCCCAAGGTTCATGTGCGGTCCTTGTCAACAAATCCAACCACTAAAATGAACCCAACTCTATACTTAGTCACAACCACATAGATTCACATTCGACAAGTTTATGAAAACAAAAAGTTAGAAAACAATTTACTATAACAGGAGCGTGAAAGAAAGAGGATTTTGAGGAATTAGAATCACGTTTCTAACCTTGAAAGTTCGGGTTGCCACAGACAGAGACTGGAATCTGGCAAAACAGGAAAATCAAAAATTTTCAAATATAAACAGGTTTCAAAGAAAAACAAAAGTTTTTCCACCAAATGGAAGTGTTTCAAACACCATAAATTGGAAACCTAAAACTCCTGTTGGATGCCAGTCTCCGTGTTCGCAACCATCAACATCCACTTCATCGCCAAAAACCACAAGCGATGTTAAGAGCCAGATGATCTTTCACAAAGTCTCATTCACAGATAGTGATGGTCAACTCAGGTCCACTATGGCCTGGGTTCCAGTTTCTAACTGATTCCACTGATTGTGCAGGAACGGCTATGGAGGGCTATCTTTAGACTTTGATCTATTGATAGTGGTTGTTCTAGGCACATGACGGGAGACATGTCCAGTTGAATGACATAAAAGTATTCGACGAGGGATGTGTCGACTTCGCAAAGGAGAATCCAAAGTAATTTCACCTGGAAGAGCGCGGTCAATTATGGAGTTCTTCCCTTTTCAGATGTTAATTGTTTCCCGGAACTAAAGGACAACATGTTGAGCGCATCACAGATGCACGACATAGGAATGAAGATTCTCTTCACCTAGAGTGACTCGCTATTTCGTTCTTCGACCAAATTCAGAAACTGGTTTTTGAACCTGCAATAGCTATCCCTGATGGTGCAGTCTGTAACACTGAAGTTTCCTTAGGACCCTCAAATGCTCAAGGAACTTCTCTTTTTTTGGGAGCAATTCCCTCAGATTGCATTGTAAATCCACTAGTGATCAACATCGCTACTGCATCAAATGAGGGGGAGCAATCTGGTATAATATCTAGAAGTTTCTCAATCTCTAGCTGCTGGTGTGCGATCCCACAGCAAATCAGGGGGCATCACCTCATGACTATTCAGAATCAAACAAGATGACCCCGACGTGATAGTGAGAAACAAGGCATGATTGGCAGTTCAAGGTTTTGAACAAGTTGAAGGTCCGGATCTTGGTAAGATACACGCATTAATGGCACATCTAAAAGCCATTTGTACTTTTGGATGATGAGAAAGAAGTTTGTAATTCACTCGTTGGGAGAAGTGAGAAAGGTTTTGCTTTTGGGTCTCTAAGTTCGTCAGAACAGTAAAGGAATCTTGTTTCACCAAAATAAATACATTCACGACGTTCTTGTGAGTTTCAGCATGATAGACCCAGGGACAATAAACTCCCGAAATTGCAAGAGTGGCCGTTATTATTTGAGGACCCTGAAGGAAGCTATGTTAATCAGACAGTGTGTCGATCTATGATTAATTCACAGATGTACTTGACTGCAAGCCGATCAGACATCATGTCTGTAGTTTGTTAGTGTGCTCGTTGTCAGGCTAATCTTTAACTATCTTATCTAATTATTGTTAAAAGAATATTTAGATATCTGAGGGGAGCTCCTAAACTCAAACTCTGGCAATCCCAGAGATTCGAACTTTGATTTATTTGCTTTTTCAGACAGCAACTTTGGAGGGACACACAGGGATAGATAATCTACATCAGCTGGGTACCAATCCTTGGGGAACAGACTCATCTCTTGGCAAGTGTAAGAAGCAGCAAACTGTATCTCTCTCCACCACGGAAGCAGAGCATGTTGCAGCATCTGCCCGTCGCTCCAGGTTCTTTGGATACAACTTTAGCTGAAGGATTACGGTTTGACTTATTTTAACTATACTTCTTTTGTTTGATAATGATGCCATTATCCAGTTTTTCAAAACCCTGTCTTTTTCTCTAAAACCAAGCACATTGAGATCAAGGGGTACATTATTCAAGATTGCCATGACAGAGATGTGTTAAACTTAAACAGATCCTCTCTGATGTTAATTCAGCGGATCCTTTTTACAGAAACTGTCAGCATCTCAAGATTCAATGTGCTTGTGGATCTTTTGAAAATGATGCGTATCAATGACTGAGTGATAAAAAAAAACTAGTGAAAATAAATAAGTAAATTTGCGCATGAAGTGTAATGCATAAATTTAGGGGGGAGAGAGACATATATGTACATACGCATTGTTTGAGGGGGGAGAAAAGTTTGTTGGGAAATGAAATGAATTTTCGTGCAAAAGAACTTGATTAACACATGTAAGGTTTGAAGCTGAACAGGATAGGATCCACTGCGATGTGTTGATAGGTCTAACGCTCGAAAAGCAAAAAGAGGCAAAGTGATATAAACATAATGGACTGGACATCTCGTGGGTAACAGACCAATGGTGTATGATTTCATGGTCTTAAATCCTGCGTTGATAGATAGCCAACGTCTGAGGTTTCGGGTCCTTATGCTGATGAATCATTCGGGATATTAGGGTTGTCCCTCTATTGCATCAAGACTATATGCAGACCTGGGCACATTCAGGATATCTTGCAAAATGAGCCACAAAAGGGCCAAAACCTGAAAACGGAAGAAAATCTCAAAAAAAGGAAATTCCGTGTGCTATTAAAGCCAAATCCGTACTGTTAAAGGTATCTGTCTCGCCCTCATCAAAACTTCTCTGGTCTCTCTGCTGTACGGAAGTACTGACCTGTTCACCAGGAAGTCTGGCGTTGAAAAATTTAAGGATGATCTCAGTATACTCACCTGCTACGATGAACTGTTGTGCTTACATTGATCACGGGGGTATGCCTTGGAATGGGACACATGGATGTTACAGTATAATTCTACCTTAAACGTATCACAAAGCTAAAAGTTGAAGATTGGGCGTTAGATTTAAGTGGACAAGCATATTAACAATCGCATGGACCAGTCCAAGTAAGCGAAGAGCTGAAAAATGTTCCTTAATCTGTTTGAAAACGATTTTGATCCCATGACAGGTTCTCCCTATGTTATCCCTCCATTATTATTCTATTATAGATTTATTTTGTTCTGTTACTGATATTTCTATACTCAAAAGGTTGCTCGGTTTGTTGGATCGCTGATTTTGATAAAGATGTTTTCTGTCTTGAAGAAGCAAATCATTAAAGTAATAATCTGGCCCACTGTTTTGGATTGGGGCCCACTGTCATGGATAAAGCGAATCAGATCCGGCCCATTGCTCTCAAATATAATTCGGACCATTGTTCCGAGTTGGGGCTTGGCCGTTTGATCCGAAACACTATTAATTGGCAATCATTCTCTCTTTCGAGTCATGTTTCGGATTAATCTCATCTTCTGATCATCACGGATTCTCTCATTATCTTTGGACCACTTGTTCAAATTACAAGGTTTGCAGGTTTCTATGCTTTTTGAACCAAAGCCTTTGAATGCCGCGGTTACCAAAGAACATTACGTGCAACATACACGTGTTTGACGAGAAAGCTGAGACACTTGATTCAGATTCAGAATCAGACTCTAGTGAAGAAGAACCTGACTCCGATAGCGAAGTGGAAGTGATTGCATCTGAAAAGGTTGATGAAGCCGTTGGAGTACCAGTTCAGACTACATCTGAGATCTTAGTAGCTCTACTCCTGAGTTTGTAGGGTAGTGGTGGAAACCCTCCATTCGTACGTACCGCTGGTGATCGAGTTCAAATTGAAATTGAAGCCGCTCCAATAATGAGCCAATGAACCAACGATACTGATTCTATTTGCCCTATTCCTGATCCAGAGCCTACTATGTCCATTGATCCAAAGCCTGCTGCTACAACAAAGGAAAACTGCACACAAGAACCTGACATTGACTTCAAATTTTGTCTTTAAAGCAACACCCTCGCTTCTAGAAAGCTCGAGCGGTGTTAGGCTTGAAGAAGAAAACTCTGGTGATGCTAGGTTCACAGAACATGATGAAGCTGCATGATGTTATGCAACCGAGAAAGGACACGTCGTTGGATGAAGTGATAGTGATAGTGATAATGATGGAGATGCAAAAGTAGCAAGTTTGCAATGAAGAGTGGTTGTATTCGAACATGATGCTGAAATGATGGAAGCCCAGTTTTCATCGCTACAACAAGACCCTGCTTTCCTGTCTTCAGTCACAATTTCTGAGCAGGGATCAAACAATAAGATTAGTTGCCCGAACAAATTTCTGAAGAGAGAGCAGCAGCAAATGTAGCAGCAGACACAGAACGTGGAGCCACCTTGAATGCCTATCTAGCAGCTAATCCAAAGAAGAAGAGTAGCAAGAAGCATGACAGGAGACAGTGTGATAAGCAAATGATTATGATGAAGAATCAGGATTTGAATCCTCTAGATGAAAACTTTCAGCTCAAAGATCCTACACAGAGGCAAGATAGATTTGTGATGGAGTTAGGGTCTAGCCTCTACGATAAAGAGGAAAACAGATATGTGGTCGCTAGCTGGAGGTACGACAATGGCAAGAATGTGTGGCAGATTCTGATCAAAACAAGAGAGGCAGAGGATGGATGTTCCATGCTAAACTTGAGAAGGAAGTCAATAACAATTTCCCTTCCATGAAGACTACTGAATCGAAGATCAGAAGAAAACCCTGATGTTTGTAACCCTTTTTCATCAAGAGAATGGTTAAACTCTGGCAATCTGACCGCCAAAGAAAAGGAAACTCCCATCTTTCAAAAGTTCGCTAAGAAAATTCTCAAGAATTCCAAGTTCTGGGCGTATGATCCGAAGATGGTTGAAGCTGCGGTTGTTTCTTAAAACCTGTCGATTCGCATACCAGACATGTTGGATCAAATGAGTTTTCATGAGGAAGATATCTTGGTTCTGAATCATCATAAAAATTTACTGCAACGACAAATATGAAGAATGTGCGAAGTCCTGGACGAGTGCTGTTATAATCATCATCGGAAATTGCTTGTTTGCTGATCCTAATCCAGTTCTGGGCAGGTCCTCGAGTTCGATGCATCAACTAATCCAGTAAACCTAGGGGGAGATTGTTAGGCCATTGAAGGTTTATGGATTAATAGCTAAGTGATTTAGAGGGCTTAGGGATTAGTGGATATTAGAGTGGGCTTAGTTGGGTAAATGGGCCTAGGGTTTAGGGAGCCTCCTCCCTAATCTCCTACTATAAATAGTTAATGGAATTAGGGGCTTAGTGTTGGTTCTCTTGTTTTAGAAACTTGTATTAGACAATATCTATTGTATGCAAGTTTAAGCATTTGAATCATCAAATCTTCAAATCTTCATCTTCTTGATCTTGATTTCTTGAATATCATCAAGTTTGGATTCCACCCATCCTTGTTGATTGTTTGATATCGTTGTTTGATCCGGATTTTCGGGACTTCCATTAAACATTCCAAAAATTTTTTTTAATATCCCTTTCAGGTTCATAACATTCTTTGTGGTGGATCTTGCTAGATCTAAACATATATATGTTAGATCTATACTTTTAACAAGATCTTTTGTCCATACAACAACAACACTAGATCTACAACAAAAATCAACTTCAACAACAAGTATATAAGTTAGTTTTTTTAGTGTTTTAGTTATGTTTTACCATGTATTTTTTAAGTGAGCTTCAAGATGAATACTTGTACTTTTATAAACTACATGAAACAAGAAGCTTAAAATGGTGTAGGATAAACTTACTACTAGCAAAAAGGCTAGGGAAGAACAAGATGTAAAATGAAAAAGAACATGATGAAGATGAAGTGGATAAAAGCTCTTGGATGTGGGTAATAGACTTCCTTCACTTGTAGGCACCTTTGATCATCATTTTGTTCATGGAAGTACACTTGATTTGTCTTAAAAATGATTGAAAGATGTAGATGGTTGGGAGCTTCTTCTTGGCCAAAAATTGAAGGAGTTGGGAGAGTGTTTATGTGTGTTTATTAGTCTGTGAGAGAGAGTAGGAGTGAAGTGATAAGATTTTGGGACTTATGGATATATAATGTTCACTTTACTACAACCCTTTGGATAATAAACAAGCATCTTTGACATTCTTGTCCAAGCATAAGCCCATGTGGGTGCCATTATGGAGAGTGGCAGTTGGAATGAGAGGGGGGGGGGGTTATGGTTGTTGTTTGATGCAATTGTTAAGTGTTTCCATGTTTAACTGTTGCCATTTTGCAAGTTATGTATGGTATAACTTCATCATGGTATTTTATGATTTAGGATGATGTATAATAGCTTTATATTGTCCAAACAATGTTAACTAGTTTATTAAATATGGCTAGTTAGTGCTCGGATGCTTAATCGTGTGCTACTTTCGTTAACGGATCGTTAAAAGTTAACTTATCTAACTTGTATGATAATTGGTGCTTATATATCCTTATAGTTTTTTCAAAATCTTTGATGTTGTTTATGATGTTTAACATCATTTATGGATCTTGTATTTACCATACCATGCAGAATTTTGTTGTTTATTTGTTGAAAATTGTTATTTCATGGTTCGGATCAGACAATTTTAGTGTTTGTATACCTTCCGGAAGGTATTAACATGTATCCTTGTTTTCCCACTTGGGGCTTGGTATAACCTTGATGTTGGACCTAATTCTAAGTACTATACTTGTCGTTTAGGTGAGTACTAGAACCGTGCTGACATAACTTGTCTAGCCGGACAATCTACAGATAGTCTTTGTGCATAGTTTATATTGTTTCGCGATGCGGCAGTTGTAATCATTTCCAGTCTTGAACATTCATTTGGGTTGTCTAGAAAACAATCCTTATTATAATATCAACATTCAGTGACAAATTCTCGAAGCTTTTATGGCATTATTGAAATCTTTAAAACGAGGTATATCCACTTGTGATCATGTAAGTGACTGAAATTTTGTTGCACCCACTTTTATTCAAACTTCTTTTGGGAGAAAGCTTAAACCGCACTATATCTCCTGGTGAAAAGAAAAAGATAAAAAGAGTTACATATAGGGTTTGGTTATTGGACACCCCCTTCAGTTATTTGGACAACCCCTGGATATGAAGCATATAGTGTTATATGTGTCATACAGGGCTTATTTTAGCTAGCCAATCATTGGTAATAAATGAGCCAATCATTGGTAATTAAGGAGCCAATCATTGGTCTTTAGAAAAACAAACAATACCTCTACTGTCGTTAGCACCTTCCTAGGAGTCATTATCACCTTCCTCGAAGTCTTTAGCACCTTCCTCGTACTTGTTCTTGTGTTGTTCTTCCACATGTGAATGGAAAGTCCCGTATGCGTATTACGAATAGCTTTATGCCACGTAAGATAGTTCAGCTTCATCTATGGACTCCTAAAACAACTTAATGGTGAGACTCTCATAACCAAAATAACATCACATCTTGTATAGATATTTTACCTTGTTCAAATCGAGCGGTACAGGCAAGATTCTCCCGTTATTACAATGAATCACAAACACAACCTCTTCCTCACCTCGTTCAACGTCGAGTCTAGAAATGCTTTCAGAGACGTATGACTAGTTCAAGTTTTTAGCAAAAACATAACTAACGTCCGAAGATGACATCATGATTGATTAGATTATTTTATTTGTGAATTTTCATGCGAATCAAATGGTCCCCGTATACTTGGCTGAATAACAATTTCTAGACCTATATGATGCGCATAGGGCTATACGCGTCGTATAGGGTTTATTGTTTCAACAACCAAAATCTTATACGATGCGTATAGACCTATATGCATCATATAGGGTTACTTTTTCATACTGAACTCCCAACAAAGTCAGTAATATTCCTTAAAAACCTCGTACATCATACCTATACGGCACGTATATGGCTATACGCATCGTATGTGTGATAAATGGCAAATTATCAGGTAATTCCGTATAACTAAATCACTGTTTAAATATATAATTACATGCATTAGACATAATTACGATATGAGTGAGTCTCATAAGTCTAGCAATCTTCAAAAAGTGAATTCATTTGCATATTACATGTTCGTATTCGCCACATTACGATACGACGAAAACTTTACAAACGACCGTTGGTAGATTATCTAGTTAAACTATTCATGTTAGGAGAGTTCCGGTACTCCTTGAAACGTCACATATAGGACATAAAACCATGGCCAACATGAAACATATACTAAACCCTAAGTGGGAAAACAAGTATACACATTATAACTTTCCAGAAAATACATAAGTAATAAATTGTCCGAATGCCACTTACCAAACTACAATTCCCATAAACCAGTTAAAATTTCATAATTGTTGGAAACCATATGATCATCGGATAATGTTAATCATCATAAATGATGTCAAGGGCACTATATTTATCCTAAGGGTATATAAACATTAATTACCAAGTAATGTTACACAAATGAACTAGTTAATATTATTTAACATCCTAACCCTATTTTAGTTCACTAAATATCCTAATCATCCTAATTAATTATAATCAAAACCCTAGCTAAATAAATATCTAACCTACATATTTACACATGCCTAAAAGATTAAACTAACAAAAAACTCATACCCTATCCCCCCCCTCATAATTTCGGCCCTAGGTCGGCCCACACCATTTCCACCTAGTGTTGATTTGTTATGATTTTTCAAGATATGGAAACTATGGCACTGTGTTGACTAAGGGGACTTGATGATTATAAGGAAGCAATATCACAACACCTTATCCATATCACATACCATTTTCACCTTTACACACACACACAAACCCTCTCATTCTCTCTCTAAATTTCGACCAACCACCACCATGATCCTCCCATTTTTGAAACCTAAACAACATCTCCAAGTGTCTTTCTTGAAGATCAAAGGCGTTTGCAGGCTTTGGTGATCAACAAGGAAGCTTATTCTCTTGGATTTGGAGCTTTTTCTTCTTCTTCTTCTTCTTCTTCTTCTTCTTCTTCTTCTCTTCTTCAAGATCATCCCTAGCCACTAGTGCTTGTAGTAAGTCCATAATACATCTTATTTTACTTCTTGATATGTGAAGATCTAAAATATACAAGTTGATTATCAAGAAAATCATCTTAAAAATACATGAAAACCAAAAAGAAAATACTATACTCTAAATAATCATATTGTTCTTGTGTTAATCTTTGATGTAGAGGAAGATGTGAAGGTGATTAACTTGCAAAAATGATGATTAAAAGTAGGTCTAACAAAGTGTATGTGTAGATCTAGTAAGTTACATCAATAAAGTATCATGAACTTGTTAAATGGTTTCTACATGAGTTTTAAAGTGTTATGAAGTTTATATGTTTTCATAAACACCGTGTTCATGATTTTTTATCTTAAAAGTATATAAAAGTTGTTTAGCTTTAATATGTTGTAAAATGTGGATGAACATACAAAGTTGATATCTTAAAACCTCTTGATAAGTTGATATTCTTGAAAGAAATTGATGTTCTTGAAAAGTTGTTGTTCTTGATGTTTAAATATATTTATGTTGTTCTTGATGTTTAAATATATTTAGTAGAAGAATATAGGGAACCTGTCTAACTAAATATCAAGTGAAATAATACACTACACATTCAAGGGACAAATACATGAACAAGTAAATAAATACACATAAACACATATACATATGTGTTCAAGGATACATGGACAAAACACAAGAAATAGATATACTTATACCCATGACAATGGTATGGGACAAATCGGACAAACGGACAAGTTATAAGTATATATATGTAAGATAGAAAATATACATATTAACAAGGCTCAGTAAAAATATACCAATTCGGACAAGTAACCAAAATATATATTTTATCATCATACAAGAAATATATATTACAAGTAGATCTTAAAAATATATGTTATTTTTAAGACACCTAAATATATATATATATATATATATATCTCTTACTAAATATAATTCCAAAAAAACCTAAAAATCACTAAGGATGAATTTAATCACTAAGTACAAAAATACACATCAATAAATAGATGAATTGAACAATATTCAAACAAGTATATATACATGTATACTTATACAAGAACAATGTTAAAAATATTATTTTTAACAAAGTATGAGAATCGAAACATATATTTATATTTAAGGATAAATATAAATACTTGGAATTAGATCAAGGTCCATGATAACAAGAATACATGAAACAATAATATATTTTAGAAATAAAATATATTGTTTACGCCAAACAAAGACAATTGTATGGGACATGAGGATATACAAGGGGGATGAGGCCCGAACATTTTACTTACTAGGATGAGGCAATCGTGTAGAACATGAATATACGCAAGGGGCTAGGCCTCGTTCATATATGCGAACAAGGATACATATATATAATATGTATAAACAATTATACGAATTATGAAACTATCAACATGTCTAAACCAAACAAGAGTTTCGAACAAACAAAACGAGATTAATGATGAGAAACTTGTACATGATCAAACAACGAGACCTAAGTACCTTAACTAATTAAGACACTTGTAGGTCGGGTATTAATCAAGGAAACAAGTGATTGCTAGCTTGATTGCATGGGACATAAACTGTGAGTTCATGTCCCCTCTTTTAGATATAATTTGTTTCCGAAATTTAGGGGGACATGTTACACAAAAATGGTATGGTAGTTATAGAATGAACTCCCCTTAGATCATGTGTGCATCAGTAGAGAAACTTGAGTAATGATTAGTCACAATACAAGACCGAGGAACAAAAGTGATAGATCTACTGAGTGTGGGCGAGCTCCGCTTTTGGTCTCTGAGGCCCTAGAGAGTGCATTTGTGTGTGGCTTAGTCGCGCGTCACTAGGTTTTAGTGATTCGAGCAGCGGAATACGTCGTTAAGGTTTGGTTGCTAACTTATGTCAGCACCTACATTAATGCCCTAGCTAAATATTAATTGATCCAAGAATTTCATTAACACTATGTATAGAAGTTTTACATACAAGGTTTGTCAAATGTTTTAAAAAAATCAATTGTTACAAAACAAAACACATGAACTCACCAACATTATTGTTGATTTTTTTAACTTAAGATGTATTTTAGGAAAGTAAGTATTTCATGATGGCAAAGGAACAAAGGAATACAAGGGAACAATGCCACTTTTGAAGGATTTGCCTTTTATATACCGCCCTCGTGCGGGAATATAGGATTCAAAACGTTGATTTCTTTAAACGAAGAAGAACTATATTTTGTTTAAGTTATGTTGATAATTTGGAATACTTTTGGGATGTCATGAACAATAACTTTTATCTTGTATTTTAATTTCAAACAATATATGGAATGACATGGTTGTTTATTTTATTCATGTAGATTATTTACACCATCAAATGCTATGAATACCTTTCATGGTCACACGTATGCGCTTTCAATACGAGCAGGGTGTGACATATTTTATCAGAGCTTTGATTGTACTGAACTAGGATTCCTTCTCGAGTCTAGACTACAATCATCATAAGATGCTCTCATTAAAACAGTTTTTACAATAATTAAAAATTTTCATTGCAATGCATTATATAAGGTCCACTACATGATTTCTCACTACATGGTAACATTCAAGGTCATTACATTGTTTAGTCTATAAGAGATAGACACGATACTTTCAGTTGATCCACTCATGATATGTAGGATAACTTACACGGATTTAATGTGATTTAGTACGAATATATATAATAAGTAAAAATTATTTCTTGATATATATATATGTTGTACAGAATATTTTTCCCGGTCACTATTAACAGTGTTTATGACGAGGACGTCGAGCCGATGGAGGTAGCGTCCGATGACAAGCATGTAATGGAGATTATCTCAAGTGATGGTCGGAAGTGGAGGAGGTTCCCGACTACCTATCAGATGAGTTGATGTACTATATGGACGACGACGAGGTTCATGTTGTTCTATTAGACCAGGATGTTGTGGTCGTCCCTCTAGAGAACGATGTACTCGCCTTAGTTGATCCTCTATTTCCAGGAGTCATAGTAGTCGGTCTCCCCGAAGAAGATCTCGCCTTAGGAGTTTAGCCTTTGGCTATCATGGCACCCATAGTCGACTTATTTGACGATGAGTGCGAGGTCCCGATATTTCATGTGGATCATATCGATGAGGATATAGGAGATGAAGAGGTTATTGACTTAGCCATTTTGAAGATGTCCTCTCCTGTTGTTTCATCAGTTGATGTACTCACCACCACCCATGCCTTCTACCGATCCTTACTCTCCACCCCGTCGCCCACTCATACTGTTAGAGGAGTGAGTCCGCACCCTCGATCTCTAGTCCGTAGCTGACACTAGGAAGATCTTCTAGCTCGAGAAGGAGGTTGCACACCTTAGAGATTTACTGTTTGCACCCCCACCGCGCAACTCCTTAATTTTGTTTAGGGATCAACTTTTGGGAAGAAAATACCCACTTTTGAAGATCATGATAGTTTGAAGATCAGAAGACAACTTGAAGTACAAGAAGATTCTACGTGAAAGAAGAATTTACCCTTTTGTATATTAATAGAAATTGTACATTCGGGGTGATGTAGCCCCGAGCTCCTTTTTGTTCTTTCACAAAAATGATGTAACAAGTTGTCGATGATATATAAAACTCGGTAGTGTTGTTATTAATCTTTTTTGTTTGTCTTAATATTGTGGATGTTATGTTATTATGGAGTGGTGATTACTTATGTGGATGAGTTGACATGATTATCATGGTGGTTCATTTCTTTTTTTATATATATACTCGTGATCATGTAGCTACGCTGTTTATACCATTGTGGGATTCTATGATTGATGCGTTATATTTAGTTGACAATATTTATTATTAAATATATGTCTAATCTCCATCGATATGTTATATATACTATAAGAACATGGCACCAAAATGAAGGATTACGCGAATCCGTACGACAAACCCTATGCCCACTACTGAACCAGAGTTGGAGTGACTCTTACAAGAAAGGATATCACAAGCCATTGCCCAGTATGAGACCAACCGCGTGGAGCATAGTGGAGGCACCGGAGGATCGGGTGGCCCAGGACCCGGAGGCTCAACGAGAGGAAATGCTTCCGTTGGTAACACTTAGTTGTTTTATGACAGCGCAAACAATTCTCTCAATAATCTATTTGTGCGTATAATATGTGTTCATTCATAATTCGTGTATACATATATTTCAGGTTGCACCTATAAGAATTTTTTTTTATTGCAAGCCACTAAATTATGTTGGCACTGGAGGTGCCGTGGCTTTCGTGCCATGGATTGAAAAGACGGATTCGATTATCCGTGTGAGCAAGTGTTTCCCCGAACAAAAGGTCATGTATACTACTGGCCTCTTGATCGATGAAGCGCTCACGTGGAGGAACTTACAAGTGCAAACCTAGGTGTCGAGGTGGCTTATGCTTTATCATGGGAAGAGTTAAAGGAATTTATGAGAGAAAAGTATTGTTCGAGAGCTGAGATTCAAAAGCTCGAAAGTAAGTTTTGGAATTTGTCTATGATTGGAGCCGATGTTACGTGATACATCCAATGTTTCCATGATCTATCTTGCGTGGTCCCTTACTTGGTGTCATGGGCAGAACTCCTTCATCATAAGAGCTCGAAGCTCCTCCCACGTTTGTGTCATTGCCACATCAGCACCCCTATCCCTCATCACTTCGTTCCACCATGTGAGTGCTCTTTTTTGGAATACACTCGATGCAAACTCAACCTTTCACCCGTTCGGGCATTGAACATGAAGAAATGTGCTTTCGAGACTCTCAAACCACTGTAGGAGCCCAGTAGCTCCTTCAGACCTAGTAAATGTGAGTGGCTTAGCTGAGTTGAACTGTTTTATAGTTGCACGGAGCAGATGCATTGTTGTTATTGTTGTTGATCACTTGATTTAACTGGGTTACTAGGTTTAGCACCTTCCTCGTACTTGTTCTTGTGTTGTTCTTCCATATGTGAATGGAAAGTCCCATATGCGTATTGCGAATAGCTTTGTGCCACGTAAGATAGTTCAGCTTCATCTATGGACTCCTAAAACAACTTAATCGTGAGACTCTAGTAGCCAAAATAACATCACATCTTATATAGATATTTTACCTTGTTCAAATCGAGTGGTAAAGGCAACATTCTCCCGTCATTAGAATGAATCACAAACACAACCTCTTCCTCACCTCGTTCAACGTCGAGTCTGGAAACGCTTTCAGAGACGTATGACTAGTTCAAGTTTTTGCCAAAAACATAACTAATGTCCGAAGATGACATTATGATTGATTGGATTGTTTTATTTGTGAATTTTCATGTGAATCAAATGGTCCCCATATACTTGGCTGAATAATAATTTCTAGACCTATACGATGCGCATAGGGCTATACGCCTCGTATAGGGATTATTGTTTCAACAACCAAAATCTTATACGATGCGTATAGACCTATATGCGTCGTATAGGGTCACTTTGTCATACTGAACTCCCTACAAAGTCAGTAATATTCCTTAAAAACCTCGTACATCATACCTATACGACACGTATATGGCTATACGCATCGTATGTGTGATAAATGGCAAATTATCAGGTAATTCCATATAACTAAATCACTATTTAATTATATAATTACATGCATTAGACATAATTACGATATGAGTGAGTTTCATAAGTCTAGCAATCTTCAAAAAGTGCATTCATTTGCATATTACATGTTCGTATTCGCCACGTTGCGATACGACGAAAACTTTACAAACGACCGTTGGTAGATTATCTAGTTTAACTATTCATGTTAGGAGAGTTCCGGTACTCCCTGAAACGTCACATATAGGACATAAAACCATGACCAACATGAAACATATACTAAACTCTAAGTGGGAAAACAAGTATACACATTATAACTTTCCAGAAAATACATAAGTAATAAATTGTCCGAATCCCACTTACCAAACTACAATTCCCATAAACTGGTTACAATTTCATAATTGTTGGAAACCATATGATCATCGGATAATGTTAATCATCATAAATGATGTCACACCCCGACCACGTAGAACATACAAAACGTGGCGGAAACGTCGGGGAGTGTTGTAACAGAATTAATGTTTCATATCCATGGCAATTAAAGTTTCGTTTTATTGATTAAAAGTGTTACCATGTCTTAACAAATAAAGAAATACAACATAATTAACTAGTCTTGCATCTTTTATTGTCACTAAAGCCCAAGTCTGCCTATGTGTATCTTGATCATCTTATGCAACAGCTCCTGAAAAACACATGTGAAAATAGGTACGTCAGCATAAAAATGCCTGTGAGATACATAGGTTTTGTGGAAATAAGATTCATGACTTATGTTTGAGAAAAGGTTTAGTCATGAACCTTGTTATTTGCTTTGTCTTTTAAATCATTTGAAAAAAAAAACGATAAGATCAGATGATAAGTATAAATAAATGTAAGGTTAAATGAATAACCAAGTAAAATATGTTTGCATAAGATAAGTTGTTTATAAATCAATGTCTTGTGAAAAAAATATGTTATTTGTATGAAATGTTCTATGTCTCAAACTGAAATGATTCAAATAACGTTACGACATGTAATACCATACAAACACTTATATATAGGAAGTACCAGCGGCGTATCCACCATGCTTGTATCATATTACACACGCATCGTTACTTAATCACTTAATCAAACCAAACCAAACAATGTAAAATGTTCATGTCAAGATGTAAATCATGTCAAAATGTCTATGTCAAATATCCATGTCAAATGTCTATGTCAAATATCCATGTCAAATGTCTATGTCAAATATCCATGTCAAATGTCTATGTCAAATATCCATGTATGGCAAGTGAAATGTCTCAACTAAACCATATGCACAAAAACAAAGTATTGAAGTAAAACTTGGTTTAAATCAAAGCTATGTTTTGTGTAAATGCATGCAAATATTTAATATGAACATTTATGCGGTATTGTGAAAATTCATACATCCAAGCCTTGAGACAGACGGATAACTATGTAAAAGTGAGTTATCAAGAGAATATGTATTCGGATTCGGTCATTCCTTTTATCCCCTTTCCCTGGGATGTCCGGAACGGGATTTGTCAAGTCCTATGGTACCACTACCTACTACCGAGCGGCATGATCGGTGTTAATGAATGTATAGTATAGTTTAAACAAACCAAATGTCATACCAAAATGTAAGCATGTTTTATGAAGATAATGTACCTAGTATGCTAGAGTAAACATACAGGGTAGAGCTGTAAAACAATGTGTCCATATGTTACTGGAACATATGCAACAGAGATGCAGTATAAAACAATGTACTAAGTATGCAAAGTCATCATACAAAGTAGAAAAGTCATGTAAAACAATGTACTAAGTATGCAAAGTCATCATACAAAGCATAGAACACCATGAAATCATGTACTATAAATGTACTAATGAACATAGCAAGTATATGATGTGAAAACAGGAAAGCACGAAAGTAACAAGTAGGCACATGTGTTTCACCCCAAAACAGTTTGGAAAACAGTAAAAGAGGGGTCTATGTACTCACTTGAGATTGCTCAGTAGTCCTTGAGTAACAACTAAACAATGCTAGGGATCGCGGATATCAAACGGCACCTAGTATAGGTAACTATGTTAATAAACCGGACCTAGATCGGAAGATTGGGTAGCATTAGGGTTTATAAACCAAACGAGTGTAGAGACTCGTGTCATTTGGTTTAACAAAGCCTACATACTAAATGAAACTTAACCTGAGTGCTTTCGACCCATTACGACCCGTTTAGGTAGCTTATGCTACTTTAACGCGTCGTGCGCGTAGAACGCGTACGGACCGCCTAACTAGTCCTATGACAAGTGTTATATGCCTAAACATGTTACATAATCAGTTATGTGACAAAAGTTTAGGTTACATATGCTTAATTACCAATTATACATGAAAAGGGTATTCTGGTAATTTACCTAAGGCATATAAACTACCTATCATACAACTACTCAAACGATGTGACCATAGGGTATAACCTCGGAAGGTTATTCCCTACCTACTATGGTCACCTAATGTATTTGGTCGGATCCTAATGATCGACCAAACTGGGTCGGGTTCTAAGGTATAGGCGATTTATTAGATCGCCTACCCTACGACCCTAGACAACGTGGTAATCAGTGGGTATAGTCCCAAGGGACTATGACCAACGTGATTACACTCACGTTGCGAAGTTCAAACGAACTTCGCATTGACCATTACTGGTCAACGCTGAAAGTCAAACAAAGTTTGACTTTCGGACTCGAAAAGCAGTAAAATAAGGAAAAGAACGAAAGAATACTAACCCAGGGTCCCCGAATGCTAATCCCGATCTAAGAACTCAGGTATGAAACAATGGTTTCAACTTAGAGCTCTCAAATCAGAATTCTTGTGGGTTTAGAAGCAATGGGGGGTGGGGTATTTATAGTTTTCGGGTAACCGTTAAGATCGTTTGTCGAATATCGTGCCTTAATCGTAACCGTACAAGTGTCGGAAAGTTGTGGTGGCTTAAATTGGTCCTTATCAGCTGAAAATGCAAGTGGGAAAGGTGTGGTTGTGGTTAAAACAGCTGGTACACGCTGACTGTTCGTTCTGATCTGTTCTGGAGTCTGACGCGGGCCGCCTAAGAATGTTAAGAAACTGAGGCGGGCCGCCTGGCTGTCTGATCATCAAACTTCTTGCAGAATTGACAGTTTTGGTCCCTGCACGTGTTTAAACCCATTTCCGGCACTTCTAAGGCCCGTAAAGCCAACTTTAAGGCCCTAAAATGTTGCCTAAACATTGTGGACATGAAACATGCTCAAAAATATGCCGGAGGTTGGTTCGTTTGGTCGTACGAACGCGATGTTCGCTTAATTACGACGGAATGCGCACAAGCGCGAAAAACGATCCAAATGACGCAACGAATGGATTTTTCTTATGGCGAACACTAAAGCATAATATAGTCATGCTTACATAAATTTTTGGATGTCCGGATGTATTCAGAATGTAAGTTATGCGCGAAAATGCAAACTTGTGCACTTTTTGACACTTTTAGTCCCTGAATGACCCAAAAGTTTATTTTAGCACACCGAACCCCTCAAAGCCTATTTCTAAGCTATGTAATGGATATTTATGGCATGTTTAACTTATGGTCATGTTCCGGAAGGTCTGTTACAGTTCAAATTGGCATACTTTCGCAGTTTGTCAACTTTAGTCCCTGTAAGCGATTAAACTTGATTTCACCACACCAAACCTTCCAAAACTTATATCTAAGTTATGTAAAGGTTATTTAAGGTATGTTAAGCCTATTTCACTATTCCGGAGTGTTCGTTGGATTAAACTGGTTATATCTACTCATCAGAGCGCGTATAACCCTCCAGAAAGCGATTTAAAGCTTGAAATTGAACAAGAATTGATATGTGTAAACGATACACATATTTTTACAAATCCCAAGTATGAAATACTATATTTCATTGGTTTGGCATTTGTTTGATGGTTGAAGTGACACAGGTGTTACAGTCTCCCCTACTTTAGGAAATTTCGTCCCGAAATTAAATTCGTAGGAGTCTATCTGTGACTTTGTGTTAAATAACCATCAAAGATGAACAAGACATAATCCTGTAATTTCTCTTTAACGAACATTTTTCAGAAATAAAAAATGAACGGAGTTATTTTCAACAGGCATTATTCAGAAACAAAAATGAACAGAATAGTCATTTTCCACAACATCTTCAGAAACAAAATGAACAGAATAGTCATTCTACATCTTCAGAAACAAAAATGAACAGAATAGTCATTTTACATCTTCAGAAACAAAAATGAACAGAATAGTCATTTTACATCTTCAGAAACAAAAATGAATAGAATAGTCATTTTATATCTTCAGATACAAAAATGAACAGAATAGTCATTTTACATCTTCAGAAACAAAAATGAACAGAATAGTCATTTTACATCTTCAGAAACAAAAATGAACAGAATAGTCATTTTACATCTTCAGAAACAAAAATGAACAGAATAGTCATTTTACATCTTCAGAAACAAAAATGAACAGAATAGTCATTTTACATCTTCAGAAACAAAAATGAACAGAATAGTCATTTTACATCTTCAGAAACAAAAATGAACAGAATAAACTCTAGACACATGACAAAACTCACTGTGGTTTCCGTGCACTGAATTTCATAATTATGTATGCATCCATAATTACGCAATTCCTTGCATAGTCCGCACAATTTGTCTGAAATGTGAAGGGGAGGAAAAATCAAACCTGATGATGAGTGTGACTAAACTACCATAGGGTCCTTTTAATTAGATCGACAAAGGATCCTTTTAAATTAGACCACCAAGGAGTCCTTTCAGCTATATCATCACATGATATTCCTAACCAGATTTTTGGATCAATCTGTTTACCTAGACCTCTCAGGGTCTAATTATGGAATGGTACAATATAATCCAAGGGTCTTTACTATTACGTACAAGCCCGTTGAGGATTTAATATAGCACCCAAAGATATGGAAGATTCTACGAGGATTTGAATGACAAGAATTTGGATCACACCAAAAACATAAAGGGAACATATAAACACATAATCACATAGTTGTTTAATTTGTTTATTAATTTGTTATCTTTGGACGCGGATACTTAAAGTACACCAGGAATCCAATTCGTGGATTTCATTTGGCACTTTAATCATTTCAAGAATACATTCATGAAGATAGGATGATCTACCAAAAATTCGATTTTCGTTTTTTTTTCCAGGAAAACGCAATATTCGAATTAAGGTACACAATAATTTAGGACATACGGAAATACCCTTGGGTACCCTATTAAGAATTTATAATGGTACTTGGGGTATTCGTACAGAGTTATAACTTGCACTTTGCACTTCGTCTCTTTGCAAGAGACGGGTACTTGGGATCTTTGTGTAAAATGCAAGAGATTGTAAAATGGAAGAATTTTGGGGGTAGTTTGCTTTTCAAGTAATACGATTCCTTGATTGCCGGTATTATAGGGGATATGTTGTTTATGCATACAACCACATAATATACATTGCAATGTAAATAAAAAGATTTATTTATTAACAATGATAACAACTGTTTCATGGACCTTGACAACAAAAGAAAATAATACATAAGACATGATTATTTCTAAACGGTGTTGTCTTCTAGTCGATCAGATGCTCATCTCTGTGCTGGATTAGCATTTGCAAGCTTTGGGCAATTTCTTCGGAAATGTCCCATCTCACCACACTTGTTGCAAGAACCTGGTGGAAAGCGAGCTCGAGCAGGTTTGTTGTCAGCTCGATTTGGTGCAACAGCTACTACGCAAACTTTTGCTGTATGACCTTTAAGTCCACAAAGTTGGCATTCGCGGCACCTCACATTAGCATGATGATGGAGGCCACATTGGTTGCACAAAGGTGAAGTTCCATTGTATGGCTTCCTAGTACGAGGTTGAGCTGGTTGGTTGGGGATGGCTTGACCATTGTGAGCGACCATGGCGAAGTTCTGAGAAGCCTTTCGCTTCTTTGACTGTTCAGGGGATCCAGTCTGTTCATCCATGGTCTTTGATTCCTCGAGCGGTTTCTTGTCACCCTTTCGGAAAAGCTTACGTTTCCTGATCTGAGATTCAGTCAGGGTTGCAGATAGCTCAATGGCCTGCCTAACCGTAGTGGGGTTACTACCAGTAACAATGTCTTGAACTGAGTCAGGGAGACCATCAATATATTTTTCGATCGCCTTATCCAAAGGCGTAACCATGGTAGGACACAACAGGCTCAGCTCCTCATATCGATCAGTGTATGCTCGATGTTCGCCGCTGTCTTGCTTAAGGTCGTCGAATTCCCTTTCCAATGCCCTGATCTCGTGACGAGGACAGAATTCCTTCATCATCAGTGCTCGAAGTTCTTCCCAAGTTTGGGCCAGTGCCACTTCGGCACCCCTATCTCTCACCACACCGTTCCACCATGTCAAAGCTCGTTTCTCGAAGACACTCGATGCGAAGTCTACCTTTCGCTCATTTGGACATTGAACATGTCTGAAGGTGCTCTCTAGACTCTCGAACCATTGCAGAAGTGCAGTCGCTCCTTGAGACCCAGAAAACTTTGATGGCTTGGCCGAGTTGAACGTCTTGAAGCTGCAGAGGGCATTATTGTTGTTGATAGCTTGATAACATTGAGCAACTACGTTCGGGATTGCAGCAGTCATTTGCTGTGTAATGACAGCTGCCAGCTCGTCAACAGATACTGGATTTTCACGTCGTGGAGGCATTCTAAAAGAGAAGAACATGAAAGGAAACGAGTGAGAGAATTATACGAAAAGAATGAGATGAACAAATCTGATGAAAGCCAGGATAGTGGTCATTTGTTTGTTACTACAAAGCAACAAACGACACACAGCGACTGAATTAAAGTAAATGGATCAAAAATAATGTATCACGAAGACATGCTCGCCTATAAGTGAACACTCATCCCAAGAATTCCCAGGTAAGCACAACTGGTCTCGCGTCTGATGAGATGTATACGAAGTGCTTGCCTAGACAGAAAACCCAGAATACAGGCATTCACCCTTCCAGTTTGCACGTGTTCACATTATTAAAAACCCAAAACCTTGACGAGAGTTTTGAAAACTCAAAGGGTTCAAAACCTTATAATAGAGAGTTCAAAACCTTACAATAGAGGGTTCAAAACCTTGTAATCAATCATCCTAGAACAGATGATTAGTTTTCGAAACGGTTTTGAAATTTATGTTCTTGTTGTGGTCGTCGCCTAAGGATAGGCGACGGTATTGTTTTATGACTAAACGCAAGTAAACTCGCGTTAGGGTCCTAAGAAGGTTATAGACTAGGTCAAAGCATTACTAATAACCTAATTCCCTATAACCATTAGCTCTGATACCATCTTTTCTGTCACACCCCGACCACGTAGAACATACAAAACGTGGCGGAAACGTCGGGGAGTGTTGTAACAGAATTAATGTTTCATATCCATGGCAATTAAAGTTTCGTTTTATTGATTAAAAGTGTTACCATGTCTTAACAAATAAAGAAATACAACATAATTAACTAGTCTTGCATCTTTTATTGTCACTAAAGCCCAAGTCTGCCTATGTGTATCTTGATCATCTTATGCAACAGCTCCTGAAAAACACATGTGAAAATAGGTACGTCAGCATAAAAATGCCTGTGAGATACATAGGTTTTGTGGAAATAAGATTAATGACTTATGTTTGAGAAAAGGTTTAGTCATGAACCTTGTTATTTGCTTTGTCTTTTAAATCATTTGAAAAAAAACGATAAGATCAGATGATAAGTATAAATAAATGTAAGGTTAAATGAATAACCAAGTAAAATATGTTTGCATAAGATAAGTTGTTTATAAATCAATGTCTTGTGAAAAAAATATGTTATTTGTATGAAATGTTCTATGTCTATGTCTCAAACTGAAATGATTCAAATAACGTTACGACATGTAATACCATACAAACACTTATATATAGGAAGTACCAGCGGCGTATCCACCATGCTTGTATCATATTACACACGCATCGTTACTTAATCACTTAATCAAACCAAACCAAACAATGTAAAATGTTCATGTCAAGATGTAAATCATGTCAAAATGTCTATGTCAAATATCCATGTCAAATGTCTATGTCAAATATCCATGTCAAATGTCTATGTCAAATATCCATGTCAAATGTCTATGTCAAATATCCATGTATGGCAAGTGAAATGTCTCAACTAAACCATATGCACAAAAACAAAGTATTGAAGTAAAACTTGGTTTAAATCAAAGTTATGTTTTGTGGGAAATGCATGATCAAATGTCAATCATGTTAAAATGTCTATGCCGAAATGTCTATGTCAAATGTCTATGTCAAATGTCCATGTCAAATGTCTATGTCAAATATCCATGTCAAATGTCTATGTCAAATATCCATGTCAAATGTTTATGTCAAAATGTCATGTATGGCAAGTGAAATGTCTCAACTAAACCATATGCACAAAAACAAAGTATTGAAGTAAAACTTGGTTTAAATCAAAGCTATGTTTTGTGTAAATGCATGCAAATATTTAATATGAACATTTATGCGGTATTGTGAAAATTCATACATCCAAGCCTTGAGACAGACGGATAACTATGTAAAAGTGAGTTATCAAGAGAATATGTATTCGGATTCGGTCATTCCTTTCATCCCCTTTCCCTGGGATGTCCGGAACGGGATTTGTCAAGTCCTATGGTACCACTACCTACTACCGAGCGGCATGATCGGTGTTAATGAATGTATAGTATAGTTTAAACAAACCAAATGTCATACCAAAATGTAAGCATGTTTTATGAAGATAATGTACCTAGTATGCTAGAGTAAACATACAGGGTAGAGCTGTAAAACAATGTGTCCATATGTTACTGGAACATATGCAACAGAGATGCAGTATAAAACAATGTACTAAGTATGCAAAGTCATCATACAAAGTAGAAAAGTCATGTAAAACAATGTACTAAGTATGCAAAGTCATCATACAAAGCATAGAACACCATGAAATCATGTACTATAAATGTACTAATGAACATAGCAAGTATATGATGTGAAAACAGGAAAGCACGAAAGTAACAAGTAGGCACATGTGTTTCACCCCAAAACAGTTTGAAAAACAGTAAAAGAGGGGTCTATGTACTCACTTGAGATTGCTCAGTAGTCCTTGAGTAACAACTAAACAATGCTAGGGATCGCGGATATCAAACGGCACCTAGTATAGGTAACTATGTTAATAAACCGGACCTAGATCGGAAGATTGGGTAGCATTAGGGTTTGTAAACCAAACGAGTGTAGAGACTCGTGTCATTTGGTTTAACAAAGCCTACATACTAAATGAAACTTAACCTGAGTGCTTTCGACCCATTACGACCCGTTTAGGTAGCTTATGCTACTTTAACGCGTCGTGCGCGTAGAACGCGTACGGACCGCCTAACTAGTCCTATGACAAGTGTTATATGCCTAAACATGTTACATAATCAGTTATGTGACAAAAGTTTAGGTTACATATGCTTAATTACCAATTATACATGAAAAGGGTATTCTGGTAATTTACCTAAGGCATATAAACTACCTATCATACAACTACTCAAACGATGTGACCATAGGGTATAACCTCGGAAGGTTATTCCCTACCTACTATGGTCACCTAATGTATTTGGTCGGATCCTAATGATCGACCAAACTGGGTCGGGTTCGAAGGTATAGGCGATTTATTAGATCGCCTACCCTACGACCCTAGACAACGTGGTAATCAGTGGGCATAGTCCCAAGGGACTATGACCAACGTGATTACACTCACGTTGCGAAGTTCAAACGAACTTCGCATTGACCATTACTGGTCAACGCTGAAAGTCAAACAAAGTTTGACTTTCGGACTCGAAAAGCAGTAAAATAAGGAAAAGAACGAAAGAAAACTAGCCCAGGGTCCCCGAATGCTAATCCCGATCTAAGAACTCAGGTATGAAACAATGGTTTCAACTTAGAGCTCTCAAATCAGAATTCTTGTGGGTTTAGAAGCAATGGGGGGTGGGGTATTTATAGTTTTCGGGTAACCGTTAAGATCGTTTGTCGAATATCGTGCCTTAATCGTAACCGTACAAGTGTCGGAAAGTTGTGGTGGCTTAAATTGGTCCTTATCAGCTGAAAATGCAAGTGGGAAAGGTGTGGTTGTGGTTAAAACAGCTGGTACACGCTGACTGTTCGTTCTGATCTGTTCTGGAGTCTGACGCGGGCCGCCTAAGAATGTTAAGAAACTGAGGCGGGCCGCCTGGCTGTCTGATCATCAAACTTCTTGCAGAATTGACAGTTTTGGTCCCTGCACGTGTTTAAACCCATTTCCGGCACTTCTAAGGCCCGTAAAGCCAACTTTTGTGACAACCCGCACTAAACCAGGTATCCGTACAACTTGATTAATGATTAATTACTGCTTAATTACTGTGCTTGTTGAAACTAGCTGATAAACTGCTACCTGCATACTGATACATGCACTTACTTGCATCATACTTTATTTGCTGTCACTACATTATTTACATGCTGAACCTTAGTGACAAACATGATGCACAAAAAGCACAGTAGCACTAAACGGATACACAGTGAACATGCTGATATAACCAGCATCAGGCAGACACTGTCTCTCAGGCCTGTAAAGAGCCTCATATATTTTGGCTACACTGGTAGTGAGTGTAGGGATATAAGGGTTGTGGTACTGCGTCTCTAGGAATAAGATACACTGATTCGGATGTGCCAAAAACGTACTTTAAGTACCAAACACAGCACTTTAATAAATAAACCAGCTTCTAGCTGACTAGTAAAGTGCCAGAACATGAGAAAATATTACTAGACACTTTCTAAAGTGTCGGGAAAACAAATTGTGTCACTAAAAATGTTAATAACGACACTTTAAAGCGTTACAAAAGGCTTTAACGGATTACTATCCAACCGGACACCCGGACTTTACCCGGAACATGAAAATATTAGTATTTTCACTATTTTTATTTTTCTGAGCCAGTTAGGGTCCCTGATTACCCTAACACCCGCCATAACGTGTAACATATTAGTAACGGGGTTAATTACTTAACTTAACTTGGTTTAACATAATCATTCCCTAACTATCTAGTTTGGATCGAACCAACCCCCCCACCCACATCATAACCGGCCCCATAACTAGGGGAACACACAAGTACTTGGTGGATTTGTTGAAGGATTATTGTCTAATATCTTTAAGACATATTACCCATTGGGTAATAACATCTAAATGGTTTATAAATACTAGAGATTACCATCACTAATCACATAACCCACAACACCACATTTCACTCTCTCCCTTGCCCTCTTGAACTCTCGGCCGAACCCCCTCCACTACACCACCACATTTTCGACTTTGGTTCTTGCAATTTCATCATCATACAAGTGTTAGAGGTTGCGTATAAGGAGCTTTGGTGCACTCGGAACACGAAGGACCTCTACCGTAGCTTTTATCCACCTCATTTTCGCCTAGAATCTTCCCTAGCCTTGAGCTAGAGGTATAACATTTAAAACTTGTTCTTGAACATATCTAAAGAGGTTAAAAGGAATATTGTCGGTTAAATATCGTTAACATGCATTTTGAAGCTTTAAAGTCTACTAAAAATACTAAAAATGGTGGTTAATAGCTAGTAACTTGTGTAAAAGATGTAGTATTTGGAATTTGTGTTTATCTAGACCCGATCTATGATGTGGTAGCTCGGATCTCCGTTTAACCCGACTTTGTAAGATCATGGATCTTCACATAAGCTTGTTTTTGGTTACCACAAGGGTTAAAAGGCGAAACTCTACCACACAAGATACATGAACTTGTGTAGAAATATTTTACTTGTGTAAAAGTGATTTAACCGGTACAATGGTGTTTAAAACTAGCGGATCTACGCATCCGCAAGTGGTATTTTTAAAGAACCACACATTTAAGAAACCATGTATTTTAAAGAAAGGATCTTACACTAACAAACATGATTTTATGAACCACAAGTGCGTAAACACTTGTGAAATGAAAAGATCCGACAAATAACTATTTTTGGGAAAAATGACTAGAAGTTGTAAAGACGGATTTCTCTAGTCACAAGGTTTTTACAAGAATAAAGCTACTTTATATAAAGATCGACATATATAAAGGGGATTTACACTATAGATTCGGAAAAACTGCAAGTTCATGCGACTATGCGATTTACATACTTGTCGACTAGTTTGATGTGTCGGAAATTGTTTGATTGAATAAAAAGGATTGTTGAATTGATTTGTTAAAAGAAAATGATACGCTTGAAAGCGTGGCCACCTCCAGTTACAGAGGAAACTCTGGCAAAATTTTCTAAAAACCTAACACTTAGGCTTATTCACACAACAAGTGTTAGAACTATTTTTGGACATATTTTCGAAACATAAATTTCGCCAGCACTATATTTTACTAAATATTCGGAGGTGGGACTTTCACAAAGATTAACGTGATAAATATATTTGTCACAACACTGTTTATGATTATTTTGTGAAAATACATAAATATTATTTTAGAGAAAAAATAATATTTACAAGCGTTAATAATTCCAAAACTTTACGAACGCTTCCACAAACATATAAGTTACACCGGTAATTACATTACCACACGATTGATAAAACGTAACTTACGCACATGTATTGTATCCCCCATCCTTGGGAAGAAGTTTAACTACCAAGTGTGTACTGAACATAAACACGAAATAGTTGTCTAACTATTTCCCCAAAGACTTAAACTATAAAGCTAAGGCACGGCCGTCCGTCTAATAGAATTAGCACTTGTAGGTCGTTGCACAGCTTACTGTATTGGAGACACTTGGTAGAGACGCGCATTCACTGTGAGTTCATGTCCCCCTTTTCTCTAACTGTTTTCAGTTTTCTTAACTGCGGGGGTGAAATACATGTTACTTTGTTTACAAATACTATTATACACGGTATGATTAACGTAAGGAGGTTTAGATCATGTGAATGGGTAGTTAGAACACCGAGGGACTCGAGCGGTAGATCTATCTGGGTGTAGCGAGCCCAGCTCTAGGCCCAACAGAACGGACCTCTCGGAGGACCAACAGAACGGACCTGGAGTGACTTGGTACCCAACGCAAAAATCGGCTAGGGTTGTGTCTACCTACTTGCATTTCACAACATGCTAATGGCCTTGCAAACCATTGGTGATCACAAGTCCTCTTACACTGCTACATACCAGGAAACTTTATACTTACAAGTGTTTTTACTTACTCACTTGCACATGAACTCGCTCAACATTATTGTTGATTTTTCAACTCACATGTATTTCAGGAAATTAAACGGATCTGGCACGGTATGGAACGTTTTCCGCTGCACTTGTCATGGAGTCATCAGGGTTTAGGGGATGTGTCTCTTTCCTGGACAAGACACAGTCCTTAAACCACGTTTATGTTATGTTATAAGTTGTAATGTCTACTGAACAAGGTTATGGTTGTTGGTTAAAACAAGGGTACTGTATTTTGATTTTCAAAACTTAATGGATGACTTGCATGGTTTTTAAATTCATATAGCTTGTTATGGTTAAGCTATGGTATTAAGAAGTCACACCAAAATTAACCACGCTTCCGCAAAGCCAGGGTGTGACAGCTTGGTATCAGAGCTCTGATCATAGCGAACTAGGATTCTTTCTCGAGTCTAGACTATGATCACTAGGGCTCTCACGAAAACATTTTTCTGCATACCACTTAAGTCCAGATCCACACTTTTTACAAACAAATGTTGAGCACATTTTATTTATTTATAGGCTCAGCTTGGAGGGCTGAGGATCGGTCTGGAGGACCGAGGTGATCGAGGTAGTTAAGCACATTGGTTTATTATAGGTTCGATCTGGAGGATCGTGGCTTGGTCTAGGTGACCAAGGTAGTGGGCTAGCAAGGCTAGGAAGAAAAGGCTCAGCTTGGAGGGCTGAGGATCGATCTGGAGGATCGAGGTTTGGTTTAAGTGAAGGATAGAGCAGTCTTGTAGACTGGATGAAATTGGCTAGTAAGACTAGGAGGATTATGTGATGCCTTACTTGGTGATTTATGTGATTACTTGATTTATGATTGACTATTTGTGCATGTTTGTGTATATGTTACAGACACATGGATTCTGCAGACACTGGTGGTTCAGGCACCACAGGCCCGAGGCCTATCGTTTCAGACGACATTGAGTCATCGGAGCACGAGGTTTACACGTCCGACTACACTAGCACAGATGAGGACGATTTCCAGCCTTTTGCACTACCTGACGGTGCTGGCGAGCTCGCAGATGGTCCTATCGCCGGGGATCTACCATTGGCATTGATCCCTGCTCCTATACCGCTTGCTGCGTACCCAGCTTACGATTTACCCATCGACGATGAGGAGGATGATATCGATATGTTTGATGAGGAGCCTTTCGAGGATGATGCTCAGGGCGAGGCCCTTCCTGTTGCCGATCCCTTATTGATCGCAGACGCTCCTGCCGCGGAGTCACCTATTCACTCCCCAGTCGCGGACTCCTTTGAGTCTGTGGCTTCTGTACCCTCACATGTCCAGAGTGCCCAGCACTTCTCTCATGAGTCAGAGCCTGATCATGCATCTTCTGTCGCTCCTATCCACAGTTTCGCTTTTGACCATGATGACGAGGGGGATTCCGACCCTATGTTTCCCCCGGGATTCGACCCTGATCATGACATAGAGTATGTTCCGATGGATCAGTTTATGGAGGATCCAGTAGACGCTGTTGACCTATTTGATCCTATTGACCCAGATTTTGAGTTTGACATGGCTTTTGATGACTTCGAGCCTGCCGTTGCTCCTGAGCAGGCAGCCGCTCTAGACCCTATACCAGAGCATGACTTAGTACATGCTGATATCCCTTTTGAGCCTGTTGTTGCTGATCTCCCTGTAGATGTTCCTGTGATTGAGGGCGATCATGGTGCTGTTGATCCCGTTGTTCCCTTACCCGTTGGTGATATACCTGCTGACCACCCTATAGAGCACTTTGCACCCGTTTACCCTGTTGTTGCTCCCTTACTTGATCCCGTCCCACTGGAGCCCGGACATGCACTGTTCGCGGCGCATATGGATCCACCGGATGAGTCCGCACAGCACGGTTGGATACCGGCTGATGAGGATGTTCCACCTTTTCCTCCACAGATTCCTGTTGCACCACATGTTGACTTTTCATTTCAGGTTCCTATGTTTATACCTCCAGCAGGGCCTGGAGAGGGTTCTTCAGCACACCCTGATGGGCATGTACCGATGCCTATCCCTTTTATGCCTCAGACGTCATTTGTTCCACCCGCTGTTGCACCGCTTCACGTGGCACCTTTCGACCCCACTAGCGAGCCATTTCTTTGGGCACCTGGCTCCGGTATGCCACCCACTGACCCCTACCATGCTTTTCACAGGGGACACACTATTGAGGACGTCTTGATGTCCTTTGTCGCACAGCATGAGTCCCACACACAGCGTATACAGGAGCTCGAGAGAGCTCGGTTGTTAACTTGTCAGTGCCATGGACAGGCACCCTCCCCTCTACAGCCGATTCGACCACTACCTTCAGATATTGCTGCTCGTCTCTTTGCTTTAGAGCAGCAGGTTGCTTCCATTATTCGTACTCAGCGAGCCCAGGAGGAGGACTGGCTCCAGTTACGCCGCTTGTTTTATACCCACTTTCCCCCTCCTCCACCACCATCTGCATAGAGCTCACCAGTTACTGATTAGATAGACGAGGATGAGAAGACGGCGATTGTTGGATTGCACAACATTTTGGAGACCACTTTTTGATTTTGACTTTTGACATGTACTTGATGTTGTATTTGACACTGATCTGTTATGATTTTTGGACAGGGGTGATGTAGCCCCTAGTTGATGGATGATTGTATTACACTATGATGTACTGAGACACTTACTCTGTGGTCTTGATGTATGACAATCGCAGTATTCTCATCATATCTGTTTCGCTTGATTACTTATTTGCATTGTTATGGTATGAGATGTGGATGATTGGTATTTGTGATGTATTGATGACATGAGATATTACGTGCTATTACTATTACTATATACGTACTTTTCGCTATGGCCTGACCAATGTGAACACATCTTTTAGAAGATGCCGCCGAAACGCCCAACACCAATGCCTACTAACGAGGCAGAGCTACAGCAAGTCATTGCAGCTGCCATAGCACAATACGCAGCATCTCAGCCAGGAGCGAGCGGAAGTGTTAACCAAGGCAATAACAATCCACCTCACGGTAATACCACGCCATTCGAACCTACCATGAACTAGTTGGAGATTTTAGCGATGATGCTAATGCCAAACACATGTTTTAACATACGTGCAGGATGCACCTACAAGCAGTTCTTAGACTGCAAACCAGTTAACTTCGATGGCACAGGAGGTGCAGTTGCCTTTACCCGCTGGGCTGAGAAAACCGATTCTGTCTTACGCATGAGCAAGTGTGCAGAGGATCAGCAAGTCACGTACATTTCAGGGCTGTTTCTAGATGGAGCCCTATCCTGGTGGAACCTACAAGTACAAACTCTAGGCGAAGCTGCCGCCTACGCCCTGACTTGGGCCGAGTTGAAAGAACTGATGCGCAAAAAGTACTGTTCACGCGCAGAAATTCAAAGGTTGGAGACTGAATTTTGGCACTTAAAGATGGATGGACCAAAGATTGCAGAATACGTCCAGAGGTTTCACGACTTATCTCAAGTGGTTCCTTACATGGTTACGCCTGAATACAAGCAAATCGAGCGCTTCATTTGGGGTTTGGCTCCCCAAATCATAAGTATGGTAACCTCCTCCAAACCAGCGACTATCACTGAAGCCATCGATTTGAGCGTGGCTCTCACCGAGGAGGCAATTCGTCTGAACAGGTTTGGTGATGTTAAGGCTAAAGAGAAAGAGACTCAGGTTGAGTCGTCTGGAAGTAACAAAAGAAAGTTTTCGAACTTCAAACAAGTTGTTAGCAGTGATGGTAAGAGAGGAGCACCAAGCACGCCAGCTCAGGGAGCAGCTGGCAGTGGAAGGAAAGGAAGGGGATATATGGGCACCCAGCCCAAGTGTAATGTCTGCCAGCGTCACCATTCCGGGCAATGTGGGCTAAAAACATGTGAAGCATGTGGGAAACGTGGTCACTCGAAGGATACTTGTTGGGTCCCTGCCGGCCGCGGAGGCCAGGGAGGATATGGAAATAGGAATGATAACCGTGGTGGAAATGGAAACCGCCCACAAGGAAATTTTGGAGGTAACAGAAATCATGGCAACAACGCTAACCAAGCGGGCGCAGTGAATCGTAATCAGGGGAATGATCAAGCTGGTGGTAATGGACAGAGGCTCGGATGCTATAACTGCGGGGAAATCGGGCATTTTAAGAAGAATTGCCCAACATTGAACCAAGCCCGTGGTAGAGTGTTCCAACTCAAAGCTAGGGAAGCACGCCAAGATCCAAATGTTGTTACTGGTACGTTCCCTATCAATCAACGCTATGCATCCGTTTTATTTGATACTGGTGCCGATTATAGCTTCGTATCGATAGAATTTAAGAATATGCTTGGGTTAGCCGCTAATAAGTTAGACATTCCCTACTCGATCGAATTAGCTAATGGAAAGTTAGTTGAAGCCGACGAAGTTATCAGAGGCTGTGTGATAGAATTGGGAGAACGTGAGTTTACTTTGGATCTACTACCAGTCCAATTGGGAAGCTTCGACGTGGTGGTAGGAATGGATTGGTTATCCGGAAACAAGGCTGAAATAGTATGCCACGAGAAAGTGGTTCGTATCCCAACTGATGATGGTGAGACAATTGTGGTTCACGGAGAGAAGCGTGACACACCGCTAAGATTTATCAGCTGCTTGAAAGCAAGGAAGTGTTTACAGAAAGGATGTGTTGCTTTTCTGGCGCACATCGTGGATAAGAAGGCTGCTGAGCCAAGAATCGAAGACATCCCTGTCGTAAGGGAGTATCCAGAAGTCTTCCCGGAAGACTTACCTGGACTGCCACCTCAGAGGCAAGTGGAGTTTCACATTGACTTAGTTCCAGGCGCCGCGCCTGTGGCTAAGGCACCATACAGACTTGCTCCGTCTGAGATGCAGGAACTGTCAACACAACTTCAAGAGTTGTTAGACAAGGGTTTTATCCGACCAAGCTTCTCGCCTTGGGGAGCTCCGGTCTTGTTTGTCAAGAAAAAGGACGGAAGTTTCCGCATGTGTATTGACTACAGAGAATTGAACAAGCTGACAATCAAGAACAGGTATCCTCTGCCGAGAATTGATGATCTGTTCGATCAACTTCAAGGTTCAAGCTTTTACTCTAAGATCGATCTTCGATCTGGATACCATCAACTAAGGATACAGGAGGAAAGTATCCCGAAAACAGCCTTCCGAACTCGTTATGGACACTACGAGTTCCTCGTTATGCCATTTGGTTTGACGAACGCACCTGCGGTCTTCATGGATCTAATGAATAGAGTTTGCAAGCCATACTTAGACAAGTTCGTGATTGTATTCATCGACGACATCCTGATTTACTCAAAGACGAAGGCTGAACACGAACAACATCTTAGAACCATATTGGAGCTGCTAAAGAAAGAACAACTGTACGCCAAATTCTCCAAGTGCGAGTTTTGGCTACGCGAAGTCCAGTTTCTTGGACATGTGGTTAATGGGGATGGAATTCATGTTGATCCCACAAAGATCGAGGCAATCAAGAATTGGGAAACGCCTACAACGCCAACCGAGATTCGACAATTCTTGGGCTTGGCTGGCTACTATCGAAGGTTCATCGAGGATTTTTCGAAAATCGCTCAACCGTTGACGCTCCTGACCCAGAAGGATAAGACGTTTGATTGGGGAATCAAACAGGACGAAGCGTTTCAGATATTGAAAGATAAGCTCTGCAACGCGCCAATCTTAGCTCTACCGGAAGGTACCGACGATTTTGTGGTATACTGCGACGCATCGCGTCAGGGATTGGGTTGTGTGTTGATGCAACGCCAAAAAGTCATTGCTTACGCATCACGCCAACTGAAAGTGCACGAAAAGAACTATACCACCCACAATTTAGAGCTTGGCGCAGTGGTTTTCGCTTTAAAGATCTGGAGACACTACCTGTATGGTACGAAGTGCACAATCTTCACAGATCACAAAAGCCTACAGCATATATTCAACCAGAAGGAGTTGAATATGAGGCAAAGACGATGGGTTGAGTTGCTGAACGATTACGACTGCGAGATAAAATACCATCCCGGGAAGGCGAATGTAGTCGCCGATGCCCTAAGTCGTAAAGAAAGAATCAAGCCCATAAGGGTTAGGGCCCTAGAAATGATTATACGAACCGATCTTTCCTTGCGCATTCGTGCTGCACAAAAGGAAGCTCTCAAGGAGGGAAACCTTGAGGAAGAATATCTCCGTGGAATGGAAAAGCTTTTGGTACCAAACGAGGAAGGAACGTTATGTTATGAGAAAAGGATTTGGGTTCCTCTGTTTGGTGGATTAAGGGAAGTTATTTTCGACGAAGCGCACAAGTCACGGTACTCTATCCACCCTGGATCGGATAAGATGTACCAGGATCTCAAAAATTACTATTGGTGGCCTAGGATGAAAGGCGACGTTGCTGTTTACGTGAGCAAATGTTTAACGTGCGCTAAGGTCAAGGCGGAATACCAGAAGCCTTCGGGACTTCTGCAACAACCTGAGATTCCCAAGTGGAAATGGGAACAAATCTCAATGGATTTTGTTACGAAATTGCCAAGAACGCCAAGAGGCCATGATATGATTTGGGTAATAGTTGACCGCCTAACAAAATCCGCACACTTTCTGCCAATCAAGGAGAAAGACAGTACTAGTAAACTTGCGGAAATATACATGAGAGAGATCGTAGCACGTCATGGAGTACCACTCTCGATCATCTCTGATAGAGACGGAAGGTTTGTGTCAAGAATATGGAAATCTTTCCAAGAATCTTTTGGCTCACAATTGAATCTGAGCACTGCGTTCCATCCGCAAACTGACGGCCAGAGCGAGCGAACGATACAAACTTTGGAAGACATGCTGAGGGCATGTGTTATGGATTTGGGAGGTAGCTGGGATAAACACTTACCTTTGGTCGAATTTTCATACAACAACAGCTACCACACCAGTATTGGTGTCGCGCCATTTGAGGCCCTATACGGACGCAAGTGCCGATCACCCCTATGTTGGTCTGACGCCGGTGATAGGCAACTTGCTGGTCCCGAGATCGTCCAAGAGACGACAGACAAGATTGCGCAAATACTTAAACGCATCGAAGCTGCTCGCCACAGGCAAAAGGCCTACGCGGATCCAAACCGGAAACATGTGGATTTCCAAGTTGGGGAAATGGTGTTATTGAAAGTTTCACCCTGGAAGGGGGTGGCACGCTTTGGGAAGCGTGGGAAGTTGAATCCGCGCTACATTGGTCCTTTCAGAATTCTGGAAAGAATTGGAACTGTAGCATACAAGTTGGACCTACCTCCTGAACTGAATGGCGTTCACGATACATTTCATGCATCCAATCTAAAGAAAAGTCCAACTCAAATTGACGTTGCCATTCCCATCGACGAGATTCATATTGACGACACGCTCCACTTCGTTGAAGAACCTGTTGAGGTCACGGATTGGAAAGTTAACAAGACCCGCCGGAGCAGTGTCAAACTCGTCAAAGTTCGTTGGAATGCCAGACATGGTCCTGAATTTACCTGGGAACGTGAGGACCGGATGAAAGAGAAATACCCCCACCTTTTTCCTAAGAACCCTGCTTCTACAAGCAGAACTTAAATTTCGGTACGAAATTTATTTAACGGGGGGAGAATGTGACAACCCGCACTAAACCAGGTATCCGTACAACTTGATTAATGATTAATTACTGCTTAATTACTGTGCTTGTTGAAACTAGCTGATAAACTGCTACCTGCATACTGATACATGCACTTACTTGCATCATACTTTATTTGCTGTCACTACATTATTTACATGCTGAACCTTAGTGACAAACATGATGCACAAAAAGCACAGTAGCACTAAACGGATACACAGTGAACATGCTGATATAACCAGCATCAGGCAGACACTGTCTCTCAGGCCTGTAAAGAGCCTCATATATTTTGGCTACACTGGTAGTGAGTGTAGGGATATAAGGGTTGTGGTACTGCGTCTCTAGGAATAAGATACACTGATTCGGATGTGCCAAAAACGTACTTTAAGTACCAAACACAGCACTTTAATAAATAAACCCGCTTCTAGCTGACTAGTAAAGTGCCAGAACATGAGAAAATATTACTAGACACTTTCTAAAGTGTCGGGAAAACAAATTGTGTCACTAAAAATGTTAATAACGACACTTTAAAGCGTTACAAAAGGCTTTAACGGATTACTATCCAACCGGACACCCGGACTTTACCCGGAACATGAAAATATTAGTATTTTCACTATTTTTATTTTTCTGAGCCAGTTAGGGTCCCTGATTACCCTAACACCCGCCATAACGTGTAACATATTAGTAACGGGGTTAATTACTTAACTTAACTTGGTTTAACATAATCATTCCCTAACTATCTAGTTTGGATCGAACCAACCCCCCCACCCACATCATAACCGGCCCTATAACTAGGGGAACACACAAGTACTTGGTGGATTTGTTGAAGGATTATTGTCTAATATCTTTAAGACATATTACCCATTGGGTAATAACATCTAAATGGTTTATAAATACTAGAGATTACCATCACTAATCACATAACCCACAACACCACATTTCACTCTCTCCCTTGCCCTCTTGAACTCTCGGCCGAACCCCCTCCACTACACCACCACATTTTCGACTTTGGTTCTTGCAATTTCATCATCATACAAGTGTTAGAGGTTGCGTATAAGGAGCTTTGGTGCACTCGGAACACGAAGGACCTCTACCGTTAGCTTTTATCCACCTCATTTTCGCCTAGAATCTTCCCTAGCCTTGAGCTAGAGGTATAACATTTAAAACTTGTTCTTGAACATATCTAAAGAGGTTAAAAGGAATATTGTCGGTTAAATATCGTTAACATGCATTTTGAAGCTTTAAAGTGTACTAAAAATACTAAAAATGGTGGTTAATAGCTAGTAACTTGTGTAAAAGATGTAGTATTTGGAATTTGTGTTTATCTAGACCCGATCTATGATGTGGTAGCTCGGATCTCCGTTTAACCCGACTTTGTAAGATCATGGATCTTCACATAAGCTTGTTTTTGGTTACCACAAGGGTTAAAAGGCGAAACTCTACCACACAAGATACATGAACTTGTGTAGAAATATTTTACTTGTGTAAAAGTGATTTAACCGGTACAATGGTGTTTAAAACTAGCGGATCTACGCATCCGCAAGTGGTATTTTTAAAGAACCACACATTTAAGAAACCATGTATTTTAAAGAAAGGATCTTACACTAACAAACATGATTTTATGAACCACAAGTGCGTAAACACTTGTGAAATGAAAAGATCCGACAAATAACTATTTTTGGGAAAAATGACTAGAAGTTGTAAAGACGGATTTCTCTAGTCACAAGGTTTTTACAAGAATAAAGCTACTTTATATAAAGATCGACATATATAAAGGGGATTTACACTATAGATTCGGAAAAACTGCAAGTTCATGCGACTATGCGATTTACATACTTGTCGACTAGTTTGATGTGTCGGAAATTGTTTGATTGAATAAAAAGGATTGTTGAATTGATTTGTTAAAAGAAAATGATACGCTTGAAAGCGTGGCCACCTCCAGTTACAGAGGAAACTCTGGCGAAATTTTCTAAAAACCTAACACTTAGGCTTATTCACACAACAAGTGTTAGAACTATTTTTGGACATATTTTCGAAACATAAATTTCGCCAGCACTATATTTTACTAAATATTCGGAGGTGGGACTTTCACAAAGATTAACGTGATAAATATATTTGTCACAACAGTGTTTATGATTATTTTGTGAAAATACATAAATATTATTTTAGAGAAAAAATAATATTTACAAGCGTTAATAATTCCAAAACTTTACGAACGCTTCCACAAACATATAAGTTACACCGGTAATTACATTACCACACGATTGATAAAACGTAACTTACGCACATGTATTGTATCCCCCATCCTTGGGAAGAAGTTTAACTACCAAGTGTGTACTGAACATAAACACGAAATAGTTGTCTAACTATTTCCCCAAAGACTTAAACTATAAAGCTAAGGCACGGCCGTCCGTCTAATAGAATTAGCACTTGTAGGTCGTTGCACAGCTTACTGTATTG
Organism: Helianthus tuberosus; assembly: GCA_030545235.1. Taxonomy (NCBI): domain Eukaryota; kingdom Viridiplantae; phylum Streptophyta; class Magnoliopsida; order Asterales; family Asteraceae; genus Helianthus; species Helianthus tuberosus. The sequence goes on along the minus strand of CM060354.1, from coordinate 99,807,008 downwards.
GAGACACTTGGTAGAGACGCGCATTCACTGTGAGTTCATGTCCCCCTTTTCTCTAACTGTTTTCAGTTTTCTTAACTGCGGGGGTGAAATACATGTTACTTTGTTTACAAGTACTATTATACACGATATGATTAACGTAAGGAGGTTTAGATCATGTGAATGGGTAGTTAGAACACCGAGGGACTCGAGCGGTAGATCTATCTGGGTGTAGCGAGCCCAGCTCTAGGCCCAACAGAACGGACCTCTCGGAGGACCAACAGAACGGACCTGGAGTGACTTGGTACCCAACGCAAAAATCGGCTAGGGTTGTGTCTACCTACTTGCATTTCACAACATGCTAATGGCCTTGCAAACCATTGGTGATCACAAGTCCTCTTACACTGCTACATACCAGGAAACTTTATACTTACAAGTGTTTTTACTTACTCACTTGCACATGAACTCGCTCAACATTATTGTTGATTTTTCAACTCACATGTATTTCAGGAAATTAAACGGATCTGGCACGGTATGGAACGTTTTCCGCTGCACTTGTCATGGAGTCATCAGGGTTTAGGGGATGTGTCTCTTTCCTGGACAAGACACAGTCCTTAAACCACGTTTATGTTATGTTATAAGTTGTAATGTCTACTGAACAAGGTTATGGTTGTTGGTTAAAACAAGGGTACTGTATTTTGATTTTCAAAACTTAATGGATGACTTGCATGGTTTTTAAATTCATATAGCTTGTTATGGTTAAGCTATGGTATTAAGAAGTCACACCAAAATTAACCACGCTTCCGCAAAGCCAGGGTGTGACAACTTGGTATCAGAGCTCTGATCATAGCGAACTAGGATTCTTTCTCGAGTCTAGACTATGATCACTAGGGCTCTCACGAAAACATTTTTCTGCATACCACTTATCAACTCTTGTTCGATTTCAATCTCTAAATCGCTTTCTGGAAGGTTATACGCGCACTAATGCGTAAATATAACCAGTTTAATGCAACAAACACTCCGGAATAGTGACATAGGCTTAACATACCTTAAATAACCTCTACATAACTTAGAAATAAGTTTTGGAAGGTTTGGTATGCCGAAATCAAGTTAAATCGCTTACAAAGACTAAATTTGACAAACTGCGAAAGTTTGCCAATTTGAACTGTAACAGACATTCCGGAACATGACCATAAGTTAAACATACCATAAATATCCTTCACATAGCTTAGAAATAGGCTTTGAGGGGTTCGGTGTGCCTTGAACTGTAACAGACATTCCGCATCATTTTAGGGCCTTAAAGTTGGCTTTACGGGCCTTAGAAGTGTCGGAAATGGCTTAAAGATGCAACAGGGACTAAAACTGACATTTCTGAAAGTTTGTGCTGATCAGACAAGGCCAGGCGGCCCGCCTGGGTTTTGTGTGTATACTGACGCGGGCCGCGTCAGCCTCCCAGATCAGATAAGATCGATTACTCAGCAGATTACAGCTGTTAAACCCACAACCACACACTCACACTTGCCCTTTCAGTCCATGAGAGGCCATTTTTAGTCACCACAACATTTCAACAAGTGTACGCACGAGATTCGATCACGTTATTCAAGAAACGATCTTAAAGGTTCGGGAAATACTATAAATACCTCACCCCCATTTGCTTCAAACTCACAAGAATCTGATCTAATGTGCTCTAAGTTGAAACCTTTGTTTCATACCTGAGCTATTTTGATCTAGATTAGCATTCGGGGACCCTTCGTAAGTATTCCTTCGTTCTTTTATTCCTTTTCGAGTCCGAAAGTCAAACTTTGTTTGACTTTCTGCGTTGACCAGTTTATGGTCAATGCGAAGTTCGTTTGAACTTCGCAACGTGATTGTAATCACGATGGTTATAGTCCTTTGTGACTATGCCTACTGATTACCACGTTGTCTAGGGTCGTAAGGGTAAGCGATCTAATAAATCGCTTATACCTTCGAACCCGACCCGTTTGGTCGATCTTTAGGATCCGACCAAACACATTAGGTTACCATAGTATATAGGGAATAACCTTCCGAGGTTATACCTTATGGTCGCTTCGTTTAAGTAGTTGTATGATAGGTAGTTTATATGCCTTAGGTAAATTACCAAAATACCCCTTTGATGCCAAAATTCATTTTAACATAACCTATGACCTCTAAACTGATTTATCAACAATATTTAACATGTTAAGGCATATTCTACTTGTCATAGGACTAGTTAGGCGGTCCGAACGCGTTTTACGCGAACGACGTGTTAAAGTAGCATAAGCTACCTTAATGGGTCGCGATGGGTCGAAAGCACTTAGGTTAGGTTTCATTTAGCATGAAGGCTTTGTTAAACCATATTACATGAGTTCCAATACTCATTTGGTTTACAAGCCCTCATTCTATCCGATCCTCCGATTTAGGTCCGCTTAATTAACATAGTTACCTATATTAGGTGCTGTTTGATTCCGTGATCTCTAGCATTGCTTGGTGGTTATCTTAGGACTTCTGAGCAATCTCAAGTGAGTACATAGACCCCTCTTTTACTGTTTTCCAAACTGTTTTGGGGTGAAACACATGTGCCTACTTGTTACTTTCATGCTTTCACATCATATACCTGCTACGTTCATTAGTACATTTATAGTACATGATTTCATTACATTTTATGCTATGTATGCCCATTGTGTGCGTACTTAGTACATTGACTTACATTACATACTATGTATGCCCATTGTGTGTGTACTTAATACATTGTTTCACATTACATGCTATGTATGCCCATTGTGTGCGTACTTAGTACATTGTTATACATTACACTTTATGCTATGTATGTCTTTTGTTGCATACTTAGTACATTTGTTATTCATCACATGTTTACATTTTGGGATACACATTACATGATTTACATTAAACATGAACATTTTACTTTAGTAGTTTGGTTTGAGTAAGTGATTAAGTAACGAGGCGTGTGTGATATGATACAAGCATGGTGGATACGCCGCTGGTACTTCCTATATATAAGTGTTTGTATGGTATTACATATCGTAGCGTTATTTGAATCATTTCAGTTTGAGACATATAACATTTTATACAAATAACATACTTTTCACAAGACATTGATTTACAAACAACTTATCTTATACAAACTCATCTTACATGGTTATTCATTTAACCATACATTATTCTCTTATTTATACATATCATCTGATCTTATCATTTTTCAAATGATTTACAAGACAAAGCAAATTACAAGGTTCATGACTAAACATTTTCTCAAACATAAGTCATGAATCCTATTTTCTCATAACATATGTATCTCACAGGCATTTTTATGCTGACGTACCTATTTTCACATGTGTTTTCAGGAGATGATGCATAGGACTTATCAAGACATACTTAGGCGGACCTGTGCCTTAGTGACTTAAAAAGAGACAAGAACTAGTTAATTTTTGTTATATACTCTTTGTTTCTGTTTAAAACAATGTAAACTTTCTTGTTTGATTAATAAAACGAAACTTCAATTGCCATGGATTTGAAACAATTAATTATGTTACAACACTCCCCGATGTTTCCGCCACGTTTCGTTATCTCACGTGGTCGGGGTGTGACAGAAAAGATGGTATCAGAGCCAATGGTTATAGGGAATTAGGTTATTAGTAATACTTTGACCTAGTCTATAACCTTCTTAGGACCCTAACGCGAGTTCACTTGCGTTTAGTAATAAAACAATACCGTCACCTATCCTTAGGCGACGACCACGACAAGAACATAAATTTCAAAACCGCTTTGAAAACAAATCATCTATTCTAGGATGATTGATTACTAGGTTTTGAACCCTCTGTTATAAGGTTTTGAACCCTCTGTTATAAGGTTTTGAACCCTTTGAGTTTTCAAAATCTCGTCAAAGTTTTGGGTCCTAAATAGTGTGAACACGTGCAAACTGGAAGAGTGGATGCCTGTACCCTGGGTTTTCTGTCTAAGGCTAGAGTGTTCGTACAAATCCACATAATCGGACCAGTCACTCTTACCTGGGAACTCTTGGGGTGAGTGTCCACTTATAGGCGAGCATGTCTTCGCGATACATTATGAGGATCTATTTGCTTTGACTCATCCTTTGTGTTGTTTGTTTGCTTCGTGGTTCAAACAAATAACCATCACCCATGATTTTTTCGGTAATTGTAACATCCTATCCTTACCCAATGCCATTTCATTTGTTTTCTCTCTTGTTTCCCCTTTTAGAATGCCTCCACGACGCGAAAATCCGGTATCTATTGAAGATCCGGCAGCTGTCATTACACAGCAAATAACTGCTGCAATCCCGAACATCGTTGCCCAATGTCACCAAGCTCTCAACAACAATAATGCCCTCTGCAACTTCAAGACGTTCAACTCAGCTAAGCCATCAAAGTTTTCTGGGTCTCAAGGAGCGACTGCACTTCTGCAATGGTTCGAGAGTCTAGAGAGCACCTTCAGGCATGTTCAATGTCCAAACGAGCGAAAGGTAGATTTCGCATCTAGTGTCTTTGAGAAACGAGCTTTGACGTGGTGGAACGGTGTGGTGAGAGATAGGGGTGCCGAAGTGGCACTGGCTCAAACGTGGGAAGAACTTAGAGCACTGACGATGAAGGAATTCTATCCTCGTCACGAGATCAGAGCCTTGGAAAGGGAATTCGATGTTCTTAAGCAAGACAGCGGTGAACATCGAGCATACACTGATCGATATGAGGAGCTGAGCCTGTTGTGTCCTACCATGGTTACGCCTCTGGATAAGGCGATCGAAAAATACATTGATGGTCTCCCTGACTCAGTTCAGGACATTGTTACTGGTAGTAACCCCACTACGGTTAGGCAGGCCATTGAGCTAGCTGCAACCTTAACTGAATCTCAGATCAGGAAACGTAAGCTTTTTCGAAAGGGTGACAAGAAACCGGTCGAGGAATCGAAACCAATCGAGGAATCAAAGACCATGGATGAACAGACTGGATCCCCTAAGAAGTCAAAGAAGCGAAAGGCTTCTTAGAACTTCGCCATGGTTACTCACAATGATCAAGCCGTCCCCAACCAACCTGCTCAACCCCCTGCTAGGAAGCCATACAATGGAACTTCACCCTTGTGCAACCAATGTAACCTTCATCATCATGCTAGTGTGAAGTGCCGCGAATGCCAAATTTGTGGACGTAAAGGTCATACAGCAAAAGTTTGCGTAGCAGCAGTTGCACCGAATCAAGCTGACAACAATCCTGCTCAAGCTCGCTTTCCACCAGGTTCTTGCTACAATTGTTGCGAGATGGGTCATTTTCGAAGAAATTGCCCAAAGCTTGCTAATGCTAATCCAGCACAGGGATGAGCATCTGACTGACTAGAAGACAACACCCTTTAGAAATAATCATGTCTTATGTATTATTTTCTTTTGTTGTCAAGGTCCATGAAACAGTTGTTATCATTGTTTATAAATAAATCTTTTATTTACATTGCAATGTATCTATGAGGTTGTATGCATAAACAACATATCCCTTACAATACCGACAATTAAGGAATCGTATTCTTTGAAAAGCAAACTACCACCCAAATTTTTTTTCCATTTTATGATATCTTGCGTTTCCACGAAATTCCTAAGTACCCGTTTCTTCTAAGGAAAACGAAGTACAAGGCGCAAGTTACAACACTAGACGAATACCCAAAGTACCACTATAAATCCTTAATAGGGTACCTAAGGGTATTTCCGTAAATCCTAAAATTGTTGTGTCCCATAATTCAGATATTATGTTCTTTGAAAACAAAATCGAATTTCTGGGAGATCTTCCTATCTTTTCAGATAGATCCCAGAGGACATTGAAGTACATTGACTGGTTTCCATATCCATTTTCAATCGATAACAAGTTAATAACAAATTAAACAACTATGTGATTATGTGCTTATGTGTTTCCTTTCATGTTCTTGTGTAATCTAAGTTTTGTTATCCAAATTCTCGTAGAATCTTCCATATCTTCGTATAAGGGATTCATAGTAGGATATCCAAAGGTACTATATTAAATCCTCAATGGGCTTTTACGTAATAGTAAAGACCTTTGGATTATATTGTACTATTCCATAATTAGACCACTTGAGTGATCTAGTTAAACAGATTGATCTAAAAATCTGGTTAGGAATATCATGCGATGAGATAGCTGAAAGGACTCCTTGGTGGCCTAATTAAAAGGATCATTTGTCGATCTAATTAAAAGGACCTTATGGTAGTCTAGTCATACTCATCACAGGTTTGATTTTCCTCCCCTTCACATTACAAAACAAATTGTGCGGACTGTGCAAGGAATTGCGTAATTATGGATGCATACATAATTATGAAATTCAGTGCACAGAAACCACAGCAAGTCTGGTCGTGTGTCTAGAAATGACTCGTTCTGTTCATTTTCATTTCTGAAGAAATTGTGGAAAATGACTCATTCTGGTCATTTTCGTTTCTGAAGAAATCATGGAAGATGACTTGTTCCGTTCATTTTCATTTCTGAAGAAATTGTGGAAAATGACTCATTCTATTCATTTTCGTTTCTGAAGAAATCGTGGAAGATGACTCGTTCCTTTCATTTTCATTTCTGAAGAAATTGTGGAAAATGACTCATTCTGTTCATTTTCATTTCTGAAGAAATCGTGGAAGATGACTCGTTCCGTTCATTTTCGTTTCTGAAGAAGTTGTGGAAAATGACTTGTTCCGTTCATTTTCGTTTCTGAAGAGGTTGTGGAAAATGACTCGTTCCGTTCATTTTCGTTTCTGAAGACGTTGTGGAAAATGACTCCTTCCGTTCATTTTCGTTTCTGAAGAGGTTGTGGAAAATGACTCGTTCCGTTCATTTTCGTTTCTGAAGAGGTTGTGGAAAATGACTCCTTCCGTTCTTTTTCGTTTCTGAAGAATGCCTGTTGAAAATAACTCCGTTCATCTTTCATTTCTGAAAAATGTCCGTTAAAGAGAAATAACAGGATTATGCCTTGCTTATCTTTGATTGTTACTTAACACTAAGCCACAGATAGACTCCTACGAATTAATTTCGGGACGAAATTTCCTAAAGTAGGGGAGACTGTGACACTTGTGTCACTGCGACCATCAAACAAATACCAAACCAATGAAATATTGTATTTCATACTTTGGACTTGTATAAATATGTGTATCTTTTGCACATATCAACTCTTGTTCGATTTCAAGCTCTAAATCGCTTTCTAGAAGGTTATACGCGCACTAATGCGTAAATATAACTAGTTTAATGCAACAAACACTCCGGAATAGTGACATAGGCTTAACATACCTTAAATAACCTCTACATAACTTATAAATAAGTTTTGGAAGGTTTGGTATGCCGAAATCAAGTTAAATCGCTTACAGGGACTAAATTTGACAAACTGCGAAAGGTTTGCCAATTTGAACTGTAACAGACATTCCGGAACATGACCATAAGTTAAACATACCATAAATATCCTTCACATAGCTTAGAAATAGGCTTTGAGGGGTTCGGTGTGCTAAAATAAACTTTTGAGTCATTCAGGGACTAAAAGTGTCAAAAAGTGCTCAAGTTTGCACTTTTGCGCATAACTCACGTTCTGAATACATCCAGACATCCAAAAATTTATGTAAGCACTAAAATATTTTATTTTAGTGTTTGGCATAAGAAAAATCCATTCGTCGCGTCATTTGGATCGTTTTTCGCGCTTGTGCGCATTCCGTCGTAATTAAGCGAACATCGCGTTCGTACGACCAAACGAACTGACATCTGGAATATTTTTGAGCATTTTTCATGTCCACAATGTTTAGGCATCATTTTAGGGCCTTAAAGTTGGCTTTACGGGCCTTAGAAGTGTCGAAAATGGCTTAAAGATGCAACAGGGACTAAAACTGACATTTCTGAAAGTTTGTGCTGATCAGACAAGGCCAGGCGGCCCGCCTGAGTTTTGTGTGTATCCTGACGCGGGCCGCGTTAGGCTCCCAGATCAGATAAGATCGATTACTCAGCAGATTACAGATGTTAAACCCACAACCACACACTCACACTTGCCCTTTCAGTCCATGAGAGGCCATTTTTAGTCACCACAACATTTCAACAAGTGTACGCACGAGATTCGATCACGTTATTCAAGAAACGATCTTAACGGTTCGGGAAATACTATAAATACCCCACCCCCATTTGCTTCAAACTCACAAGAATCTGATCTAATGTGCTCTAAGTTGAAACCTTTGTTTCATACCTGAGCTATTTTGATCTAGATTAGCATTCGGGGACCCTTCGTAAGTATTCCTTCGTTCTTTTATTGCTTTTCGAGTCCGAAAGTCAAACTTTGTTTGACTTTCTGCGTTGACCAGTTTATGGTCAATGCGAAGTTCGTTTGAACTTCGCAACGTGATTGTAATCACGATGGTTATAGTCCTTTGTGACTATGCCTACTGATTACCACGTTGTCTAGGGTCGCAAGGGTAAGCGATCTAATAAATCGCTTATACCTTCGAACCTGACCCGTTTGGTCGATCTTTAGGATCCGACCAAAGACATTAGGTGACCATAGTATATAGGGAATAACCTTCCGAGGTTATACCTTATGGTCGCTTCGTTTAAGTAGTTGTATGATAGGTAGTTTATATGCCTTAGGTAGATTACCAAAATGCCCCTTTGATGCCAAAATTCATTTTAACATAACCTATGACCTCTAAACTGATTTATCAACAATATTTAACATGTTAAGGCATATTCTACTTGTCATAGGACTAGTTAGGCGGTCCGAACGCGTTTTACGCGAACGACGTGTTAAAGTAGCATAAGCTACCTTAATGGGTCGCGATGGGTCGAAAGCACTTAGGTTAGGTTTCATTTAGCATGAAGGCTTTGTTAAACCATATTACATGAGTTCCAATACTCATTTGGTTTACAAGCCCTCATTCTATCCGATCCTCCGATTTAGGTCCGGTTAATTAACATAGTTACCTATATTAGGTGCCGTTTGATTCCGTGATCTCTAGCATTGCTTGGTGGTTATCTTAGGACTTATGAGCAATCTCAAGTGAGTACATAGACCCCTCTTTTACTGTTTTCCAAACTGTTTTGGGGTGAAACACATGTGCCTACTTGTTACTTTCATGCTTTCACATCATATACCTGCTATGTTCATTAGTACATTTATAGTACATGATTTCATTACATTTTATGCTATGTATGCCCATTGTGTGCGTACTTAGTACATTTCTTTACATTACATACTATGTATGCCCATTGTGTGTGTACTTAATACATTGTTTCACATTACATGCTATGTATGTCCATTGTGTGCGTACTTAGTACATTGTTATACATTACACTTTATGCTATGTATGTCTTTTGTTGCATACTTAGTACATTTGTTATTCATCACATGTTTACATTTTGGGATACACATTACATGATTTACATTAAACATGAACATTTTACTTTAGTAGTTTGGTTTGAGTAAGTGATTAAGTAACGAGGCGTGTGTGATATGATACAAGCATGGTGGATACGCCGCTGGTACTTCCTATATATAAGTGTTTGTATGGTATTACATATCGTAGCGTTATTTGAATCATTTCAGTTTGAGACATATAACATTTTATACAAATAACATACTTTTCACAAGACATTGATTTACAAACAACTTATCTTATACAAACTCATCTTACATGGTTATTCATTTAACCATACATTATTCTCTTATTTATACATATCATCTGATCTTATCGTTTTTCAAATGATTTACAAGACAAAGCAAATTACAAGGTTCATGACTAAACATTTTCTCAAACATAAGTCATGAATCCTATTTTCTCAAAATCTATGTATCTCACAGGCATTTTTATGCTGACGTACCTATTTTCACTTGTGTTTTCAGGAGATGATGCATAGGACTTATCAAGACATACTTAGGCGGACCTGTGCCTTAGTGACTTAAAACGAGACAAGAACTAGTTAATTTTTGTTATATACTCTTTGTTTCTGTTTAAAACAATGTAAACTTTCATGTTTGATTAATAAAACGAAACTTCAATTGCCATGGATTTGAAACAATTAATTCTGTTACAACACTCCCCGATGTTTCCGCCACGTTTCGTTATCTCACGTGGTCGGGGTGTGACAGTGTATGTGTAGATCTAGTAAGTTACATCAACAAAGTATCATGAACTTGTTAAATGGTTTCTACATGAGTTTTAAAGTGTTGTGAAGTTTATATGTTTTCATAAACACCATGTTCGTGATTTTTGATCTTAAAAGTATATAAAAGTTGTTTAGCTTTGATATGTTGTAAAATGTGGATGAACATGCAAAGTTGATATCTTAAAACCTCTTGATAAGTTGATATTCTTGAAAGAAATTGATGTTCTTGAAAAGTTGTTGTTCTTGATGTTTAAATATGTTTATGTTGAGTTGTTGTTCTTGATGTTTAAATATATTTAGTAGAAGAATATAGGAAACTTGTCTAACTAAATATCAAGTGAAATAATACATTACACATTCAAGGGACAAATACATGAACAAGTAAATATATACACATAAACACATATACATATGTGTACAAGGATACATGGACAAAACACAAGAAATAGATATACTTATACCCATGACAATGGTATGGGACAAATCGGACAAACGGACAAGTTATAAGTATATATATGTAGGAATGAAAATATACATATTAACAAGGCTCAGTAAAAATATACCAATTCTGACAATTAACCAAAATATATTTTTTATCATCATACAAGAAATATATATTACAAGTAGATCTTAAAAATATATGACTATATATAATTCCCAAAAAACCTAAAAATCACTAAGGATGAATTTAATCTCTAATTACAAAAATACACATCAATAAATAGATGAATTGAACAAGTATTCAAACAAGTATATATACATGTATACTTATACAAGAAAAATGTTAAAAATATTATTTTTAACAAAGTATGAGAATCAAAGCATATATTTATATTTAAGGATAAATATATATAATTGGAATTAAATCAAGGTCCATGATAACTGTGACACCTGTGTCACTTCAACCATCAAAAAAATACCAAACCAATGAAATATTGTATTTCATACTTGGGATTTGTGTAAATATGTGTATCGTTTGCACATATCAATTCTTGTTCGATTTCAAGCTTAAAATCGCTTTCTGGATTGTTATACGCGCACTGATGCGTAAATATAACCAGTTTAATGCAACGAACACTCTGGAATAGTGAAATAGGCTTAACATACCTTAAATAACCTTTACATAACTTAGGAATAAGTTTTGGATGGTTTGGTATGCCGAAATCAAGTTTCTTCGCTTACAGGGACTAATTTCGACAAACTATGAAAGTATGCCGATTTGTACTGTAACGAACATTCTGGAACTTGATCATAAGTTAAATATGCCCTAAATATCCTTTACATAGCTTAGAAATAGGCTTTGAGGTGTTTTGTGCGCAAAAATAAAATTTCTTGATCAATAGGGACTAAAAGCATCAAAAAGTGCATAAGTTTGCATTTTCGCACATATCTTACGTTCTGAATATATCCGGACATCCAAAAATTTATGTAATCATTAAAATATTTTATTTTAGTGATTGGCATGATAAAATTTCATTCGTCGCTTAATTTGTTCGTTTTTGCGTTCGTTACGACTTCCGTCGTAATTAACCGAACAACGCAACCGTACGACCAAACGAACCGACATCCGAGATGTTTTTGAGCATATTTCATGTTCCACATGTTATAACATCCTTATGGAGCCTTAAAATGAGGTTAACGGGGCTTAAACGTGCCAAAACGCATCGAAAATCAAGTTTGGATGTGCAAGGGCCTGTTCTGCCAATTGCTGAAAGATTCTGCCAGCACACAAGGTCTTTATGGACCGTATGGAAGTGCTTACGGTCTGTAAGCCACCCCCAGCTTAGCAGAATCTATTTTCTTTAAAAACCCAGCTTCCCATTGTTTTGCACATGGTTTCCTTGATTCTATGGGCTGGTTTTGGGTGCCCCTAGTTTACCAAATCAGTGGGTGCAAGTGTAGGGCTGAGATTGAAGCTCGGTTTTCGATAAACGATCCTAACAGTTGTGTGAAAACTATAAATACCCCTCCATGATTCACTTGTAACTCACACCTTGATTCTGAAAGTTCTCTAAGTTGGAGCTTTAAGCACTCCATACCTGAGAATATTTGGGATCAAGACTCCATTCTTGGACCTTTTGTAAGTATTCTTTCGTTCTTTTATCGCTTTTCGAGTCTGAAAGTCAAACTGTGTTTGACTTTCTGCGTTGACCAGTTTATGGTTAACACGAAGTTCGTTTGAACTTCGCAACGTGAGCGTAATCACGATGGTTATAGTCCCTAGTGACTATACCTACTGATTACCACGTTGATTAGGTGTAGTGGCGAGTCGTAGTTTCGGCCAAAATTCGTGTTCATGCGTATTTTGTAACCAATCTACTCTCGGGTATCAAAACCGTTTGTTTTGATATCCAACTTGTTTTCAAACTTTGCTAAACATGTTTAGCTCGTCACTTTTAGATTAGTGCTTATGTAGAGTCGTAAGTCAAGCGGTCTAAACAACCGCTTAGACTTATGAACTAGACCCGTTTGGTCGATCTGTAGGATCCGACCAAACATGTTTAGTGACCATAGTTGTATAGGGAATAACCTTCCGAGGTTATACCTTATGGTCACTTCGTTTAAATAGTTGTATGATAGGTAGTTTATATGCCTTAGGAAAATGACCAAAATGCCCTTTTTATGCATAATTGATATTTAAGCATATGTAACCCAAACTTTTGTCATTTAAATGATTATGCAACATAATTAAACATGTTAGGGCATATAATACTTGTCGTAGGACTAGTTAGGCGGTCCGAACGCGTTTTACACGAACGACGCGTTAAAGTAGCATAAGCTACCTAAACGGGTCGTAATGGGCCGTAAGCACTTAGGTTAGGTTTCCTTTTAGGATGTAGGCTTTGTTAGACCATATTACATGAGTTCCTATACTCATTTGGTTTACGAAACCTCATCCTATCCGATCTTCCGATTTAGGTCCGGTTTATTTATGTAGTTACCTATATTAGGTGCCGTTTGATTTCCGTGATCCCTCTAGCTCGCTTGGTAGTTGTTCAAGACTTCTAAGCACTCTCAAGTGAGTACATAGTCCCCTCTTTTACTGTTTTCAATCTTTTGAGGTGAAGCATGTGTACCTATTTGTTATGTTCTTGTTTTCAAAATTATAATTGATTATACATATTAGTACTTATCTTTTTACAAACTGAATGATTATTTATGGTTTAAACTCTGATTTTTCTTAAAGATTATAAAATTAATTGTTGGAGAGTACTTATTTTTGTTCACCAGACCGGTTGGTAGTATGATATAGCGCTATAGGATTTGACACCCCATTCCTGTTGTCATGGAATGTCTGAAACCAATTTATTTTTATCCAAATAAGGATTGCCTTTGTTGTATTCCTATAGTCTCAAAGGTGTAGTTTGATGCACTAGGTCTGAATGAATTCTTAAATCACATTATTTTTGTATATTTAGTTATACTCCCAAAAGTATAGTTTGATATGCTCTCATGTGTGATATTGTACAAAACCAACATATATTTTCAAAACCAAAGCATAGTTTAATATGTTATTTTCAAAACCAAAGCAAAGTTGATATATGTTATTTATAAATCCAAAGTATACTTTTGATATACTACTGAAAATTATTATTTTTAACAACTAAAGTATATTTAATATACTATCTGATTAATTATTTTGGAACTGAAATATATTTTAATATATTACTTATTTGACTTTCTTAAAAACCAAAGTATATTTTTATATATACTATAAACCTTTTTATCAAAATATTGTTTTATAAACAATATACTTTATACAAATTCATTTTATCTAGTTACCTATGTATTATATTTTTATATCATCTGATTTCTTATAAATTTTAGTATGATTTATAAAAGAAAACCTTTTACAAGGATCATGACTACTTTTGTTAAACATTTTCTTTAAACTTATAAGTCATAAATCCTAATTATAATAAAACCTATGTATCTCACAGGCATTTTTATGCTGACGTACCTATTTTTACACATGTTTCAGGTGCTGTTATGTGATGATTGTTGATGCATGCTATACATAGGATGGACTCGTGCCTTAACGACTTTAAAACTTGAAAGATAATAGTTGTATTTGTCTGATTTGTAATAAAACAATGAGTTCAATAATTCAATAAAACAAAATTATTTATTCCATGGTTGTGAAACAATGATTCTGTTACAACACTCCCCGATGTTTCCGCCATGTTTTGTTGTTTTATGTGGTCGGGGTGTGACAATAACAAGAATACATGAAACAATAATATATTTTAGAAATAAAATATATTGTTTACGCTAAACAAAGACAATCGTATGGGTCATGTGGACATACAAGGGGGACGAGGCCCGAACATTTTACTTACTAGGATGGGGCAATCGTGTGGGACATGAATATACGCAAGGGGCTAGGCCTCGTTCATATGCGAACAAAGATACACACATATATATAGATAATATGTAGAAACAATTATACGATTTATGAAACTACCAACATGTCTAAACCAAACAAGAGTTTTGAACAAACAAAACGAGATTAATGATGAGAAACTTGTACATGATAAAAAAACGAGACCTAAGTACCTTAACTAATTAAGACACTTGTAGGTCGGGTATTAATCAAAGAAACAAGTGATTGCTAGCTTGATTGCATGGGACATAAACTGTGAGTTCATGTCCACTCTTTTAAATATAATTTGTTTCCAAAATTTAGGGGGAGATACATGTTACACAAAAATGGTATGGTAGTTATAGAATGAAATCTGTAACGCCCCAAAATCCAAATGTTAATATTTGTCGTGTGTTCTTATATGACACGTCATGAAATAAATAACTAGGCTATTTAACCTAGTTAAGGGTATGGTCAAAAGTATTAAATGATGAAGGTAGCGTCAGTTATGTTTTAAAGGCAAACCCGAGGGGCTAAAGTGGAACAAATGAAAGTTGATTACTAAATAAAAGATCAACACACACACATAAACACACATACGTGTGTGTTCGTGAAGCTTCAGGAGCTCTCAAGAGCTCCAAACCCTAGTTCTTCAAAAGCTTCAAATTGAAGAATGAATCAAGGCCCAAATTCACAACCGAACATGAATTAGTGATCACCTTCACAAGGGGATCGTAAGGTATGTCTTAAATCAAAGATTGGTGATCATGTGTGAAGTGGGTTATGTTCTAATCCGTAAGTTAATGTGAAATTGATCATGTATAAGGGTTAGAATCATCATATAGAACATAGGTTATGTATGGTTTGTGTTAATTTGATGTTTAGAGGTGAAACCCACTTGTTTTGGTAAGGATGATGACTTGAATGATCATCTATGTTCAATTCTTATTGATTGTTGATGAATTATGATGGAAATGATGAAGTCTTGTGAGATGAATTGAAAGAAATGTGGTGGTGATATGTTTGATGTTTATGTGTGAATGATATATGTTAACTAGGAGTAGGATTTGATGAATTATGTATGAACTTAGAAGATTATGCATGAATTAGTGGTACACTGTGCTTAGGAAGTTGTATGCACGTCAAATGTATGACGAAAGGTATATAGTGTCGTCCGTATAGTCGATTATGATGTTACGAGTATATGATGATAAGTCGATAGTTAAATATGGTTAATAGTTGACTCTTAAAAGTCAACTAAGTATAAGAAACATGATTTGACTCGTTGTCGTAAAGGTAGGATTATAGGAAGTCGTATGATACATGTTATAGCAATCCGCGTTAAATGTAATGACATGATGAGTTACATGAGTTTAAACGTATATGGATATGATTATATGAGTTATGTTTGTTAGAAATGACTAATGAAAGTTAAGTGTGAAATATGCGATTGATATGATTGTTAACATGTACAAATGAGTATGCTAATAAGAGCGTGATTTCGATGAAATGAAAGTATAGGAATCACGTCGAGACGGGCTCAAGCATGAGGTGTTAACTGGTCAAGAAGAGGCAAGGAATTGGATACGAGCACGGACGCATAAGGTAAGTGATTTCTGTAATCACTTCTTAGTTTGGTTAAGTAATATGGTGTTTTAATTAACTAAACATGATGTTTAAGGTCAAATATGTGTTGTAGTCTTTCGTCGTAAATGATGGGATTAAAGTTGACCAAAATGCCCTTGATGGGTATTTTGGGCAAACGATCTTAAAAGTAGTTTAGAAACAAGTTATTCGATTAGGGTAATGTTTTGGTCAAGTATGAAAGTGGGGAGTATGGTTTTGTTAGTCATAGACCATTTAATGCACGAATACCCTTAACGGGTCAAAATAAGCATATGAACGATAATGGGTTAAGAGGATGCAAGACATCCAAGAATTTAATCTTTTGTGATAGACGTCATTGATATTATTAGGTTCATAAGAAGTTATGGTCAAACAAACGAGTTATGTTGATAAATGCATGAACGGGTCAAGTTTTTGGTAAAAGGGTAGTAAGCCGAAGGCTTGAAGGTCCTAAATTTCGGTAGCCCAAATATTGGATTTTCACTCCATGTGATGGAGAATTAAATTACGGTCGCGTAGGAAAAAGAATCGGGTAAAACGGATCAAAAACGAGAAAGTTATGCTCGTTTCCGTGAAATCGAGTCGTGCTGAGAATCATACAGCACCAGCTGCAACATTCTGTCAAAACTAGGCAGTGGCGTAGCGCGACTGGGAAGGCCCCAGGAAGTAGCGCTACGCGACGGTGGTCAGTTTCGCGAAAGTCGTTTATTTTAACTGTTGATGCATTGCGAACCAGTCTGGACCGTTTTTAAACGCGTATAAGCTAAGAATGATTAGTTTATTCCTTGTTTTAGGGAAAGTAGATACGTATGAAGGTATGTATGTATGTATGTATGTATGTATGAATATAAGTGGTATGAATGAATGAATGTATGTGTGTATGTATGCAAGTAGGTATATATGAGCATATACACGTATGTAGGCATGCGTGAAGATAAGGAATGTATGTATGCATGTAGGTAGTATGTGTATGTATATATGTATATCCAAGTGAGTATGTACGAATGTGTGCACATATGTAGGGTTATGTGAAAGCATGTGATAGGTATGTATGTAGACATGTATGCATGTATGTAGGTAGGTATGCACGTATGTAGGCACGTACGTATGAATGCAGGTACGTAGGTTTGTAAGTAGTTATGTGTGAACGGATGCATATATGTAAGAGTGTATGAAAGTATATACGCATGTATTCAACGAAATTGAGTATTGACGATAATAATAGCGTGCCTTGTGAACGAAGTGTAGCGCAGGTACAACGAGAAAGTCTCACCACAGATTGTATGATCAGATGGAAAGCTGGGATGTAAAGAGTTAACGGAACGAAAAGTAAACGTGAGCAAATCTTGTATGTTTATAATGCGTACTAATGTTATGAATTTTTTGTGGTGAGCGCAGGTAGTACGAGTCATGAGGACCATCAAGGCATAGAGATCGAGGATCGAGTCACTGGTGAGATTGTACGGGAACGTTGATGTACATAATGTAGTAAACATATGCTATGTTTTTACTTAGTAAATAAGTCGATTGATTGATTTATGTGAAAGAGTTATGTTAAGGTTAAATTTTAAGTAAGTTAAGGTATTTATAATGAAAGAAATTTTATAACACGAATTTCCACTGCGACTTTTGGTCAAACAATGATTAGGGTCTAACAAGTTGGTATCAGAGCCCTGGTTTGAGGGAATCAAGTACGAGAAGGTAAGTACTTGAACTCAAACTTGTGTGCTCTTGAGATAAGAAACCCGTACAATCTAAGACTCGATCAAGATCCAAAGATAGAAGCTAATGTAAGTATGTACTTATGTATACGTATATAGAAACTGACAGTTTTGTATGTGCAAGGAAAGCATAAGTGTTTCAAGAGGACGATCCATGAATGCAGTTTAGGATGAATAACTAGAACTGTCAAGAGGAAATTAGGCAAATGAGCCCAGGTACGTAAATTTAATATGTGGGTGTAAGTAATGGTAAAACTCATTAAGGGAAGGAAAATTTTGAATGAAAGACAAGGATTGTATGTAAAGAAGTATTGAAAGTGATACACGCGCCGAAACCTAAGTCTACGGACATAAGGTGACAATTACATGAAGGCATGAAACTACTATGTGGATTGTGTACCTGGCCAGTACACGAGAAACGTATGACGTTCGTGAAATCATGATAATTGTTACTGGTATGTCCGGTAGAGTTGGGTAGCAGGAGGGCGTGTGGGTGATTGGGAAGTAAGACTCTCGGGAAATTGAGAGTACTATGTAAGAATGAAAAACATGCCTGATAAGAATAAAGAATGTTGAATCCGTAATTAATTACGAATCAACAAGATATGAATGATATGTTTGAATCTGGGAGACGGATTCAGGGAATGAAAGGTAGGAATGCAATGTTTGAATTCGTGAGACGGATTCAAGGATGAAAGGCATGAATGATATGTTTGAATCCGTGAAACGGACTCAAGTATGAAAGGCATGAAAGATATGTTTGAATCCGTGAGACGGATTCAAGGATGAAAGGCATGAATGTAATGTTTGAATCCGTAAGGCGGATTCAATGAATGAAAAAGCATGAATGATGTGTCTAAATCCGTGAGACGGATTTAAAAATATAAAAAGATGAAATTAATCCGCATAAGAAGGTGTCGACGGTTTGACCATGATTGACTCGAACGGGTCATAGAAATAAGTATAAAGTAAAAGGTGATAGTATAATAGATGAAGTTTTGTATAAGTTACGTGTTAGATGTGTTAGTAATTGACTCGTAGAAGTCAAAATGATGACGGGCTGTGACCCGGACAATAACTTGAGTTTGGGCGAGAAAGATAAGTTTGGTAAGAAATATTGAAACGATGTAATAAGGTCCTTGCAAGTAAGCAGGAATGGAAGGAAGTACGAGCGTGTACTTCAGTTGGCGAAATGATTAATAGAATGAAAGGATTGCATGTAAGAAATAGAAGGTGTGGTACGTTATAGTGGGTACGTAGGAAATTGTAGAAGAGTATAGGTGGGTAATCACCTAGTGTAATGAATGTTGGAATGACATATGCTAACCACCGATGTTGTTGATGATAATGTTAGAACTATTGACGGGATGAAACCAATCGTATTGGTGAAAGGATGTGCACGAGCAGAAGCTCATTACAAGGATGAATGAAACCTGGCCTGTACGGCTAGTACTCGAGAAGAAGATGGTCGATCTGGGTTGCGGGTCATTGGTATGAGAAATGAAAAAGAGGTTAGTAAAATGTTTAACTCATATTGGAAAGGTATGAACTAGTATGACACATTTATATACGTAAATTAAGTAATGCATGAAGTGAAAGCAATAGTAATGTGGAATGAACGAAATGATTTAAAGGTAACGTAAAGGTATGCAAGTAACAAGTAATTATAGAAAACGTAGAATAAGGTTAACGTTAGAGTTAAGCATGAAGGAGTGACTATGAAATAGTAGTCTTGTGGTGGTAACAAAACAAAAGTTAAATGTTATACAGAGTATGTAGAGAATGTAATTTTTTTTAGAGATGAGATGGAGATATTAGATCCGTTAAGAACGGATCATATTAAAGGTTGGAAGAGTATGTGTACTGACCCGTTATTGACAGGTCAAGGAAATGAAAATGAAAATGAAAGTGATATATGAAAGTATGATCAGGAAAAGTATGGACTTGTTTGGAAAAAGTCAATTGTTGAATAGTTTATGAATCGAGAATGTATAGTTACCCATTACTATGATGTATTAGTTAAGAGTTAAACATATCTGAGTATATACAAATTTCGATGTAAGACCGTATAGTCGATGAAAACATTATGAATGTTGAAATAAACAAATGGGAATGTTAGAAATGGGATGTTGGAATGGTTTCAAGTAAATAAAAAGATATATAATGCATATGATATACGAGTATTGGAATGATTAATGAACCATTAGTTATAAAGGCTGTTAGGAATTAGCGTTAAAAGTGAAAGTGGCCCTAATAAGAACTCCGGAACGGGTTCTTTAAGAAAGAAGATAGTGTTGTGATGGGCTAGCGGTAGTGTTGATGGATGCAGAGAAGATTTAACTAGTGTTAAATAGAGGTAAGAAAGGTTTCGGGGACGAAACCTCATTTAAGGGTGGTAGACTTGTAACGCCCCAAAATCCAAATGTTAATATTTGTCGTGTGTTCTTATATGACATGTCATGAAATAAATAACTAGGCTATTTAACCTAGTTAAGGGTATGGTCAAAAGTATTAAATGATGAAGGTAGCGTCAATTATGTTTTAAAGGCAAACTCGAGGGGCTAAAGTGGAACAAATGAAAGTTGATTACTAAATAAAAGATCAACACACACACATAAACACACATACGTGTGTGTTCGTGAAGCTTCAGGAGCTCTCAAGAGCTCCAAACCCTAGTTCTTCAAAAGCTTCAAATTGAAGAATGAATCAAGGCCCAAATTCACAACCGAACATGAATTAGTGATCACATTCACAAGGGGATCGTAAGGTATGTCTTAAATTAAAGATTGGTGATCATGTGTGAAGTGGGTTATGTTCTAATCCGTAAGTTAATGTGAAATTGATCATGTATACAACAACAACAACCATACCCAGTAAGTCCCACAAATAGCAGAGCTACTTATAGGGTCTGGGGAGGGTGGGATGTAGACAGGCCTTGCCTCTATCCCTAGGGATAGAGAGGCTGCTTCCAGAGAGACCCTCGGCTCAAAAACGAACAGCAAACCAACACAGCAAGTCAAAGAACATAGAAAGAGTACAGAAATAAGAAGTCGCCCATTTCCAAGAAAGTGATCAGAGTGTCACAATATAATGTAAATCATGTATCCTAGCATACGGCATCATTTGGGCATAAACACAATGTAAATCATGTATAATAGCATACAACATCATTTGGGCATAAACACAAGAAGGCAATCACTGGAGAAGTCCGTTAAAGAATAAGAAAAACCTACGTCCCAGAAATCCACCTAAGACCTTACTACAAAATCTTCTAGACGTCCTTAACCCTAATCCTACGCCTCCACGAAGTCCTATCGTGGACCATGTCCTTAGAAAGATGCATCTCTAGTAAATCGTGCCTAATCTGCTCATCCCATGTCAGTTTGGGTCTGCCTCTTCCTCTCCTCCCCTGCACAGTAAGAGTTTCCACTACTCTAACTGGTGCCGTCGCTTCCCTCCGCTTCACATGCCCAAACCATCTCAATCTCCCCTCCTTAATCTTCTCCGATATACTAGCCACTCCTAGTCTTTCCCTAAAAACCTCATTTCTTATCCGATCTAACCTCGTGTGTCCACACATCCACCTCAGCATCCTCATCTCTGCTACCTCCATCTTGCGCGCTTGTGTCTTCTTGATAGCCCAGCAATCCGTTCCATATAGCAAAGCTGGCCTAACTACTACCCTGTAAAATTTCCCCTTTAGTTTAATTGGGAACCTCCTATCGCACAATACCCCACTGGCTGCCCTCCATCTACACCAGCCAGCCTGTATGCGATGGGTTACATCACTATCTATCTCACCATCTCTTTGGACAAACGACCCTAGATACTTAAATCTAGTTACCTGCGGGACCAATTGATCTTCAATGGAGATTTGGGTTTCATCGTCGATGGCTACACCGCTAAAATCACAGTGTAGATACTCAGTCTTAGATCGACTAATCCTTAGGCCCTTGCCCTCTAAAGCTACTCGCCACTCATCTATCCTCTCGTTCAGGCACTGTTTAGTCTCTGCAATCAACACAATATCGTCTGCAAAAAGCATGCACCACGGAACTGTCCCCATAATCAACTTGGACAACTCATCCAAGACAACCGCAAAAAGGAAAGGGCTCAACGCAGATCCCTGGTGGAGTCCTATCTCCACAGGAAAGAAGTTTGTATCTCCTACAGGCGCGCGAACAGTAGTCTCTGTTCTATCGTACGTATCCTTAATTAAGTCTATATACTTCCCCGGTAGCCCTCGCCCCTCCAAACTATCCCAAATCAGTTGCCGTGGGACAGTGTTATATGCCTTCTCCAAGTCGATAAACACCATATGTAAATCTTGCTTCTTCGCTCTATAATTTTCCATCAGCCTCCTTAGGATATGTATCGCTTCTGTAGTTGACCTCCCTTTCATGAATCTAAATTGGTTTACTGAAACCTGAGTTTCTCTTCTAATTCTAGTTTCAATTACCCTCTCCCAGAGCTTCATAGTGTGACTTAGCAGTTTGATTCCTCTGTAGTTCCCACAACATTGAGCGTCTCCTTTATTCTTGTATATAGGCACCATGACGCTGCTCCTCCACTGATCTGGCATTTTCCCAGTGTTGAAAATACAATTGAACAAAAGTGTTAACCATCGGACTCCTTCTTCTCCCAAACACTTCCACGCCTTAATCGGTATGCTGTCCAAACCCACTGCCTTGCCTCTTCCCATCTTCCTAAGTGCCATCCTCACCTCGTCATGTGTGATCCTCCTGCAGTAGCAATTATTCTGTTGTCGTCTATGAATCCTGGGATTGCTGCTATCATGTTGGTATGCCCTACCATGGTTGAAAAGATTATGGAAGTAGGTTTGCCATCTCAACTTAATATCTTGTGCCTTGACTAAAACCCGTCCATCCTCTCCTTTGATAAACTTTACTACGCCTAGATCTTGTCTTCTTCGCTCCCTAGCTTTGGAAATCTTGAACATCTCATGCTCCCCCTCTTTCCTTTCCAAACGTTCATACATTTGTTTATATGCTGTGTTTTTTGCCTCGGTCACCGCCTTTTTCGCTTCCCTTTTTGCCTTCTTGTAAATCTCCCTTACCCTCAACCGCTCCTCCTCATCTGTGCACCTCAAAAGATCTCTAAAACTCTGTTGCTTATCCTTAATTTTGGTATGCACGTCTTCATTCCACCACCAAGACTCCTTATGCCCACTATTCTTTCCTTTTGTGACCCCTAGCGCCTCATTCGCCACTGTAGTGATAGTAGTCGCCATAGTCTCCCACATCTGGTTTGCATCGTCACCTAGTTGCATCGATGTCATCGAGTTAACTTTATCTCTAAACAACATAATTTTTTCTCCCTTCAAGTTTCCCCAACGGATCCTAGGTCGGGTGTTCCTCTCCCCCTCAGTTAGCCTTACTTTTAGGGCTATATCTGCTACTAGCAAATGGTGTTGAGCCGCTGCAGTCTCCCTTGGTATAACCTTGCAGTCCATCCACATCCGTCGATCTTCCTGTCTCATCAAAAGGTAGTCGATTTGCGTGTTGCGTCCTCCGCTACTAAAAGTGATCAAATGAGAATCTCTCTTCCTAAAGAACGAGTTTATTATACCTAGGCCGTTGGCTGCCGCAAAGTCTAGAAGGTCTCTACCAGGGTCATTTCTATCGCCAAAACCAAAACCCCCATGTACCAACTCAAAGCCATCACGATCCTTACCAATGTGTCCATTAAAATCTCCTCCTATAAAAATTTTCTCCTCCCTAGGTATGGCCCTTACTACTACATCTAGACAATCCCAAAACTCTCTTTTCTCTTGGTCTCCTAGTCCCACTTGCGGTGCATAAGCGCATACTACTGTCACTACTTGCTCACCCAAAACTAACCTTAGCACCATAATTCTATCGTTGTGTCGTATCACCTCAATTACATTCTTATGCAATTCTATAGATACCAAAAATCCTACTCCGTTCTTGGCCCCATCCGACCCGGAATATAACAACTTGTACCCATTGCGCTCTTCTGCTCTCTGTCCTTTCCACCTAGTTTCCTGAAGGCACGCTATATGTACCCTACGTCTTTTAAGTGCGTCTATCACTTCCAACAATTTACCACTAAGAGTTCCTACGTTCCAAGACGCCACCCGTAAACTATAGCCTCTAACTTTACCCTTACCTGCACCTCTCGTCCTTGGACATGATCTCAAGTAAACGTCATGGTTTCTATTGTCTATGCTTACAACTAACAAGTAACAACAGTCAACAGGTAACAACCAACCGGCTACACAAAGTAGCAGAACTACCTACTTTTTTTTTTTTTTTTTTTTTTGACTTTTTCTTATTTTTCTGGTAATTACATGAACCCTAAAGTTAACACAAAACAACACACGCAACAAAATCCAACAAAATATCACAAGGTTCTTGTATATTCACACATTTTTAGCCTAAAACTGACTAGATAATAAATCAACCAAAAACAAAACGTTCGACCTTCTGCCTAAAATCACAAAATCAGCATATAAAAACAATCAGCAGTAAATTGGACAACTAAAAAAAGCGGAATGATGACTTGAATCATCATATAGAACATAGGTTATGTATGGTTTGTGTTAATTTGATGTTTAGAGGTGAAACCCACTTGTTTTGGTAAGGATGATGACTTGAATGATCATCTATGTTCAATTCTTATTGATTGTTGATGAATTATGATGGAAATGATGAAGTCTTGTGAGATGAATTGAAAGAAATGTGGTGGTGATATGTTTGATGTTTATGTGTGAATGATATATGTTGACTAGGAGTAGGATTTGATGAATTATGTATGAACTTAGAAGATTATGCATGAATTAGTGGTACACTGTGCTTAGGAAGTTGTATGTACGTCAAATGTATGACGAAAGGTATATAGTGTCGTCCGTATAGTCGATTATGATGTTACGAGTATATGATGATAAGTCGATAGTTAAATATGGTTAATAGTTGACTCTTAAAAGTCAACTAAGTATAAGAAACATGATTTGACTCGTTGTCGTAAAGGTAGGATTATAGGAAGTCGTATGATACATGTTATAGCAATCCGCGTTAAATGTAATGACATGATGAGTTACATGAGTTTAAACGTATATGGATATGATTATATGAGTTATGTTTGTTAGAAATGACTAATGAAAGTTAAGTGTGAAATATGCGATTGATATGATTGTTAACATGTACAAATGAGTATGCTAATAAGAGCGTGATTTCGATGAAATGAAAGTATAGGAATCACGTCGAGACGGGCTCAAGCATGAGGTGTTAACTGGTCAAGAAGAGGCAAGGAATTGGATACGAGCACGGACGCATAAGGTAAGTGATTTCTGTAATCACTTCTTAGTTTGGTTAAGTAATATGGTGTTTTAATTAACTAAACATGATGTTTAAGGTCAAATATGTGTTGTAGTCTTTCGTCGTAAATGATGGGATTAAAGTTGACCAAAATGCCCTTGATGGGTATTTTGGGCAAACGATCTTAAAAGTAGTTTAGAAACAAGTTATTCGATTAGGGTAATGTTTTGGTCAAGTATGAAAGTGGGGAGTATGGTTTTGTTAGTCATAGACCATTTAATGCACGAATACCCTTAACGGGTCAAAATAAGCATATGAACGATAATGGGTTAAGAGGATGCAAGACATCCAAGAATTTAATCTTTTGTGATAGACGTCATTGATATTATTAGGTTCATAAGAAGTTATGGTCAAACAAACGAGTTATGTTGATAAATGCATGAACGGGTCAAGTTTTTGGTAAAAGGGTAGTAAGCCGAAGGCTTGAAGGTCCTAAATTTCGGTAGCCCAAATATTGGATTTTCACTCCATGTGATGGAGAATTAAATTACGGTCGCGTAGGAAAAAGAATCGGGTAAAACGGATCAAAAACGAGAAAGTTATGCTCGTTTCCGTGAAATCGAGTCGTGCTGAGAATCATACAGCACCAGCTGCAACATTCTGTCAAAACTAGGCAGTGGCGTAGCGCGACTGGGAAGGCCCCAGGCAGTAGCGCTACGCGACGGTGGTCAGTTTCGCGAAAATCGTTTATTTTAACTGTTGATGCATTGCGAACCCGTCTGGACCGTTTTTAAACGCGTATAAGCTAAGAATGATTAGTTTATTCCTTGTTTTAGGGAAAGTAGATACGTATGAAGGTATGTATGTATGTATGTATGAATATAAGTGGTATGAATGAATGAATGTATGTGTGTATGTATGCAAGTAGGTATATATGAGCATATACACGTATGTAGGCATGCGTGAAGATAAGGAATGTATGTATGCATGTAGGTAGTATGTGTATGTATATATGTATATCCAAGTGAGTATGTACGAATGTGTGCACATATGTAGGGTTGTGTGAAAGCATGTGATAGGTATGTATGTAGACATGTATGCATGTATGTAGGTAGGTATGCACGTATGTAGGCACGTATGTATGAATGCAGGTACGTAGGTTTGTAAGTAGTTATGTGTGAACGGATGCATATATGTAAGAGTGTATGAAAGTATATACGCATGTATTCAACGAAATTGAGTATTGACGATAATAATAGCGTGCCTTGTGAACGAAGTGTAGCGCAGGTACAACGAGAAAGTCTCACCACAGATTGTATGATCAGATGGAAAGCTGGGATGTAAAGAGTTAACGGAACGAAAAGTAAACGTGAGCAAATCTTGTATGTTTATAATGCGTACTAATGTTATGAATTTTATGTGGTGAGCGTAGGTAGTACGAGTCATGAGGACCATCAAGGCATAGAGATCGAGGATCGAGTCACTGGTGAGATTGTACGGGAACGTTGATGTACATAATGTAGTAAACATATGCTATGTTTTTACTTAGTAAATAAGTCGATTGATGGATTTATGTGAAAGAGTTATGTTAAGGTTAAATTTTAAGTAAGTTAAGGTATTTATAATGAAAGAAATTTTATAACACGAATTTCCGCTGCGACTTTTGGTCAAACATGGATTAGGGTCTAACAAAATCCCCTTAGATCATGTGCCCATAAGTAGAGAAACTTGAGTAACCATTAGTCACAATACAAGACCGAGGAACAAAAGTGATAGATCTATTGAGTGTGGGCGAGTTCCTCTTTTGGTCTGTGAGGCCCTATAGAGTGCATTTGTGTGTGGCTTAGTCGCGCGTCACTAGGTTTTATGTGATTCGATCAGCGGAATACATCATTAAGGTTTGGTTGCTAACTTATGTCAGCACCTACATTAATGCCCTAGCTAAATATTAATTGATCCACGAATTTCATTGACACTATGTATACCAGTTTTACATACAAGGTTTGTCAAATGTTTAAAAAATCAATTGTTACAAAACAAAACTCATGAACTCGCCAACATTATTGTTGATCTGTTTTTTGAACTTAACATGTATTTCAGGAAAGTAAGTATTTCATGATGGCCAAGGAACCAAGGAATACAAGGGAACGGTGCCACTTTTGAAGGATTTGCCTTTTATATACCGTCCTCGTGCGGGAATATAGGAGCCAAAACCTTGATTTCTTTAAACGAAGAAGAACTATATTTTGTTTAAGTTATGTTGATAATTTGAAATACTTTTGGGATGTCATGAACAATTACTTTAATCTTGTATTTTAATTTCAAACAATATATGGAATGACATGGTTGTTTATTTTATTCATGAAGATTATTTACACTATCGAATGCTATGAATACCTTTCATGGTCACACGTATGCACTTTTGTTTCGAGCAGGGTGTGCCAGATTTTACCAGAGCTTTGATTGTACTGAACTAGGATTCCTTCTCGAGTCTAGACTACAATCATCATAAGATGCTCTCATTAAAACAGTTTTTACAAGTACGAAAAATTTTCATTGCAATGCATTATATAAGGTCCACTACATGACTTCTCACTACTTGGTAACATTAAAGGTCATTACATGGTTTAGTCTATAAGAGATAGACACGATATATTTAGTTGATCCACATGATATGTAGGATAACTTACACGGATTTAATGTGATTTAGTACGAATATATATAATAAGTAAAAATTATTTCTTGATATATATATGTTGTACGAAATATTTTGCCTGGTCCCTATTAGCTATGTTTATGACGAGGACGTCGAACCGATGGAGGTAGCGTTCGATGACGAGCATGTAATGGAGATTATCTCAAGTGATGGTCGGAACTGTAGGAGGTTCCCGACTACCTATCAAATGAGTTGATGTATTATATGGATGACGACGAGGTTCAAGTTGTTCTACTAGACCAGGATGTTGTGGATGTCACTCTAGAGAACGATGTAGGAGGTTCACAATTTATCTTGAAACATATGTGAAAAACAGTCAGCAAAGAAAGATGGCAAGTACATAGGTTTTGTATATGTCAAATTCATGGCCTTGAATTCATATTGCAATACATTGTCCAAACTTGATAGTTGATGAGTGTGAACTTTGTAAACAAAAAGGTGTTTGATATTGCAATATGTTTTACCAACTTTATAAGCTAGTATAAGTAAAACAAAACCTTGTAGCCATGAATTTTGACCGAAAACATTTGTTTTGTAAAACCGAGTATTAAATCGTCTTTGAAAGAAAACTTAGTATGGTTTATATCTTTAAGTGAAAATCATTTCGTGACATTGTTCAAAAACCAATCGTCCTTATTATAAACCAATCGTCCATTGTACTTCTCATAAACCATTGTACATGTTATAAATCATTGTACGTGTCATAATCAATCGTCCGTGTCATGAGTAAATCGTCCGTGTTTTAATTGTGAAAACTTTTGGTCGTTCTTTAATGAATACATTCAAACTTGTGTGACTCGACTATACCACCCATGGGGTATCTTTAATAGACCCTGAAAGGTCTCTTTAACAAGACTAACAAATCAACACATGATTTGTTAATCAGATCAGTTTCTGTCATTCCCCAAACTACCCACCAAATCCAGTGAATAGCCTAGTAACGGGATTGTCAGTCCTATGGTACCATAACATACTACTGGTCGGCTTGATCAAAGCTAATGAATGTCATTCGTGTTATGAATTAACGTACCAACAAGTTCGTTCACATTATTGAAATCGTCATGTTTTATATAAACCATAGACTTTGTATTTGAAAACTTGAAAACAATTTTGCACATATGAGTCACCCCAAAATAATTGAAAGCATGAAAGAGGGGAGCTATGTACTCACTTGGGATTGCAAAGTATCCTTGAATCAAGTGAAATATCAAAGCTTCGAACGTGTCCTAATGTGTTGGATGATATGTTAGTGTAACGGTACATAATCGGGGGAATCAGATAGAATAAGGTCTTGTAAACCAAATGAGTGTTGGAACTCATATGAAATGGTTTAACAAAATCTACATTCTTATTTGGAATGAATCCTAAGTGCTTTTGACCCGTTATGATTCGTTAAGGTACTTTACGCTACTTTAACGTGTCATTTGCGTAAATATGCGTTCGGATGGTTAAATATTAGCTATTATAAGTCTTATATGCCAAATCAGGTTTAATATAGTTGCAACATCATTTTTTATGTCAAAAAGTTGGTTACAAATGCTTAAAATGGATTT
The DNA here is from genome assembly GCA_030545235.1 of Helianthus tuberosus. Taxonomy (NCBI): domain Eukaryota; kingdom Viridiplantae; phylum Streptophyta; class Magnoliopsida; order Asterales; family Asteraceae; genus Helianthus; species Helianthus tuberosus. The sequence goes on along the minus strand of CM060354.1, from coordinate 99,777,613 downwards.
ATGCGCAAAAAGGCATTTTGGTCATTTTTAGGCATATAACAATCGACTTATCATAACACTAACATAACGATATGACCATAAGGTATAACCTCAGGAGGTTATTCCCTATAAAATTTTGTTCATTTTTAGGCATATAACAATCGACTTCATTTATGTTTCTGAAGAATACCCATTGAGGAAAATGACTCATTTAGTGCATTTTCGTTTCTGAAGAATACCCATCGAGGGAAATGAATATCCTTTTGTTTAACCCTTCATTTCTGTTTCTGAAGAATACCCGTTGAGGAACATGACTCATTCCGTTCATTTTCATTTCTGAAGAATACCCATCCAGGGAAATGAATATCCTTTTGTTTATTCCTTCATTTCTGTTTCTGAAGAATACCCATTGAGGAAAATGACTCATTCCGTGCATTTTCGTTTCTGAAGAATACCCATCGAGGGAAATGAATATCCTTTTGTTTATTCCTTCATTTCCATTTCTAAAGAATACCCATTGAGGAAAATGACTCATTCCGTGCATTTTCGTTTCTGAAGAATACCCATCGAGGGAAATGAATATCCTTTTGTTTAATCCTTCATTTCCATTTCTGAAGAATACCCATTGAGGAAAATGAATCATTCCGTGCATTTTCGTTTCTGAAGAATACCCATTGAGGAAAATGACTCATTCCATTCATTTTCGTTTCTGAAGAATATCCATCGAGGGAAATGAATATCCTTGATTTTTTCTTCCTTCATTTCCATTTCTAAAGAATACCCATTGAGGAAAATGACTAATTACGTTCATTTTCGTTTCTGAGGAATGTCCGTTGAGAGAAATAACAGGATTATGCCTTGCATATCTTTGATGGGTTATTCTACGCAAATAGATAAACACCCTAGATTCCATGCAAGACAAATATTTAACACTGCGTCACAGACATACTCCTACGAATAAATTTCGGGACGAAATTTCCTAAAGTAGGGGAGACTGTGACACCTGTGCCTCTGCGACCATCAAAAAAATACCAAACCAATGAAATATTGTATTTCATACTTGGGATTTGTATAAATATGTGTATCTTTTGCACGTATCAATTCTTGTTCGATTTCAAGCTTTAAATCGCTTTCTGGAAGGTTATACGCGCACTGATGCGCAAATATAAACAGTTTAATGCAACGAACACTCTGGAATAGTGAAATAGGCTTAACATACCTTAAATAACCTTTACATAACTTAGAAATAAGTTTTGGAGGGTTTGGTGTGGCGAAATCAAGTTTATTCGCTCATAGGGACTAATTTCGACAAACTGTGAAAGTATGCTGATTTGTACTGTAACGAACATTTCGGAACATGACTATAAGTTAAAAATACGCTAAATATCCTTTACATAGCATAGAAATAGGCTTTGAGGGGTTCGGTGTGCTAAAATAAACTTTTTGGTCATTCAGGGACTAAAAGCGTCAAAAAGTGCATAAGTTTGCATTTTTGCGCATATCTTACGTTCTGAATACATCCGGACATCCAAAACTTTATGTAATCATTAAAATATTTTATTTTAGTGATTGGCATGATAAAATTCCATTCATCGCGTAATTTGGATCGTTTTTCGCATTTTCGTGTTTCGTCGTAATTAACCGAACAACGCAACTGTACGACCAAACGAACCAACATCTGAGATATTTTTGAGCATGTTTCATGTTCCCTATACTTTAACTTCATTTTAGAGCCTTGAAATGGGATTAACGGGGCTTAAACGTGTCAAAAATGCATCAAAAACCATGTTTTGCACATTCAGGGACCAAAATTGACATTCTGCCATAGTTATCTTAGGAAGGGACCAAAATGAAAAATCTAAATTCCAGCTTGTTCCACCTGTTCCCCTCATTTGCACATGGTTTTAATGAAACTAGGGGCTCCCATGGTTTCACAAAACCATGGGCACATGTGTACGGATGAGATCGAAGCTCGTTTTACGATGAACGATCTTAACGGTTGTGCAAAAACTATATCAACCCCACCCCCTTTGTTCTCAAACTCACATTTGATCTGATTTTCATTCTCTAAGTTGAAGTCTTGCACTTCATACCTGAGAATAAACTGGATCAAACCTCATTGGACCTTTTGTAAGTCCTCTTTCGTTCTTTTATGCATTTTTAACGTGAAAGTCAAAGTTTGTTTGACTTTATGCATTGACCAGTTTATGGTTAATACGAAGTTCGTTTGAACTTCATAACGTGAGCGTAATCACGATGGTTTTAGTCTCTTATGACTATACCTACTGATTACCACGTTATCTAGGCATAGTGGCGAGTCGTAGTTTCGGCCAAAATGCGTATTCTTGCGTATTTTGTAACCAAACTACTTTTAGGTATCAAAACTGTTTGTTTTGATACCAAACCTGTTTTCTAACTTCGTTAAACATGTTTTTAACATGTTTAGCTCGTCACTTTAGGTTTAGTGCTTATGTAGAGTCGTAAGTCAAGCGGTCTAAACAACCGCTTAGACATTCGAACTAGACCCGTTTGGTCGATCATTAGGATCCAACCAAACATGTTTAGTGACCATATTTGTATAGGGAATAACCTTCCAAGGTTATACCTTATGGTCACTTCGTTTAGTTAGTGGTATGATAGGTAATTTATATGCCTTAGGAAATTTACCAAAATGCCCTTTTTGCGCATAAATTCATTTAAGCATATGTAACCTAAATTTTGACATCTAAACTGATTAGGTAACATTATTAGACATGTTAAGGCATATAATATTTGTCATAGGACTAGTTAGGCGTTCCGAACGCATTTTACGTGAACGACGCGTTAAAGTAGTGTAAGTTATCTTAACGACTCGTAATGGGTCGTAAGCACTTAGCATAGGTTTCGTTTTATTATGTAGGCTTTGTTAAAATATATTGCATGAGTTCTTACACTCATTTGGTTTATGAACCCTCATGCTACCCGATCCTCCGATTAGGTCCGTTTATTAACATAGTTAACTGTATTAGGTGCCGTTTGATTCTGTGATCCCTCTAGCTTTGCTTGGTTGTTGTTCAAGACTTCTAAGCACCCTTAAGTGAGTACATAGCCCCCCCTATTTTACTGTTTTCAAGTGTTTTGGGGTGGAACACATGTGCCTACTTGTTACTTTCGTGTTTTCCATGTTTTCATATCATATACTTGCTATGTTCATTAGTACACTATTAGTACATGATTTCATTATGTTTTGCTATGTATGTTCACTTAACATGCTAGCGCAATTGTTTTACGTTTTGAACCATTTGTAGCCATTTGATGTATGTGAACCATTTGTAACCATTTGATGTATGTGAACCATTTGTAATCGTTGGATGTATGTGAACCATTTGTAACCATTTGATGTATGTGAACCATTTGTAATCTTTTGATGTATGTGAACCATTTGTAAATGTTTGAACCATTGGGTTAGGGAAGTGATTAGGTAACGGGGCGGGTGTAATGTGTTGAAAGCATGGTGGATACGCCGCTGGTACTTCCTATATATAAGTGCTTTTAACACATTATATATCGTTGCGTTATCTAGATCACTTGGGTAAACGATTTTGAAACGATGTCACACAATGATGTTTTCTGAATAATATAAACCATACGAGTTTCTACGATATGTTTTACAACTTGATTTCGTAAAACAAATGTTTTGGAGTTAAGAATCATGACTACGAGATTTTATAAATCATATCCAACTAGATTTGAGTTGGTTAATTATGTCGCAATACTATACTTTTCAAAATAACGTTTTTAAATAAGTATTGCAACATGTAAAACGAGCCATGAATCTTACACTCATATAAAACCTATGTACTCGCCTGCATTTTTATGCTGACGTATTTTCACATGTGTTTCAGGTACAATAGTTGATGATGTTTGATGATGATATTGGTGTACGCTCACATAGGAATGGACGAGGCCTTAGTGACTTAATAACAATGAGAATATATTTGTTCATGTTTTTGTTTCTAATTCCAATGTAATGAAATACATTTAATTCAATAAAACGAAACTGTTTAATCCATGGTTGTGAAACAATGATTCTGTTACAACACTCCCCGATGTTTCTGCCACGTTTTGTTGTTTTACGTGGTCAGGGTGTGACATTAAAAGCTGAATTTTTGCTGAATTTATTTATTTTCTGCAGAATTTTGCAGTTTTAGTGTGTTTCTGGCACTTTCCGGTACCTATGTCATCACTAGGAAGCCAGTTTTGTGATCCCTACTTTCCTACACACTATACTAGTGTAACACTTGGTCCTGGGGCCTATTTTGTGTCTTAACCTCATGTCTGTCTAAGTACTGAACTCCCGTCAGTACCCCTAGTTTATCTGACAACTGTGCTAACTCTGCTTTGTGCATTAATAGAACTATATTGGGTTGCATGTAGTAATGATAAAAGTCTTGCAACATGAAATGCCATTGTATGTATATAACAGAAATCAGAAGTTTATTCGTCTTGTAAACTAGATCGTGCACAGTCATTAAAGCACATATTACCATTTAATTATTGTACGGAATGCATGGAAAAGTGTCAGTTGTCACATTCTCCCCCCGTTAAAAGAATTTCGTCCCGAAATTCAAGCGATGCCATCGGTCGCCGTGGAGTTGTGAACCAAATGTGGTCACTTAGGCTTAATTTGGTCTTCATGTTCCCAAGTAAGCTCTGGGCCATGATATGAATCCCAACAAACTCTAACAAATCAATTACGACTTCTCTGGGTCTTGCGGACTTCTAGTCTGCAACCTCAACAGGTTCTTTAATAAATTGGAGTTTGTCGTTGATGTGAATCCTGTTTGCAGGAATAATGACTATTCCTAGAGTCAGGCTCCTTTAAAGACCAGCAACGTGGAATGTGTCACAATCACTACTGATCTTCTCTGAAAGTTTCAGCTTGTGAGCAATGGTCCCGATCCTTTCCAGGATCTCAAAAGGTCCAATATACCGTGGGTCCAACCTCCTACACTTTCCAAATCATACCACGCCTTCCCAAGGCGAGTCCCTCATTAAAACCATACTTCTTATCTCAAATTCCAACGGTTTCCGCCGCTCATCAGCGTAGCCTTTCTGTATACCGCGTGCTGTCTTGATATGATCACATATCTGAACGATCTTGCCTATAGTTTTCCTGAACCAATTTGGGTCAGTAAATCGTTTATCTCCAGCCTTTGCCCAACACGAAGGGGGACCGATACTTACGTTCCTATAAATCTTCACACGAAGCGGCCTAAACAGCGGTGTGATAAATATTATTGTAGGAAAACTCCACTAAGGGCTAGTGAGTAATCCATCTTTTCATCAGAGTTTATCACACAAGCACATAGCGAGTCTACCAAAGCCTGTATCGCTCGTTTTCTCTGGCCGTCTATCTGGGGGCGAAATGCAGTACTAAGGTCCAATCGTGACCTAAATGCCTTTGAAACGTCTGCCATATCCTTGGCACAAAACGACCATCTCGGTTGATCAAGATAGAATCAAGCACTCCATGACGTGCCACAATCCTTCTAGGCTAAACCTCTGCAAATTTCCCTTGCGCTGCCTTTCTCACTGTTTGGTAGGATAAGTGTAGTCTTGGTGTGTTGGTCAATACTCACACAAATCGTATCGTGACCTCTTTGGGTTTTTGGTAGCTTGTAATGAAGTCCATTAAGATTTGCTCCCACTTTCATATGGGAATCTCAGGCTGTTGCAGTAGCCCTGATGGTTTCTTGTATTCTGCCTTAACCTCGGCACAGGGAAGACAATTACCCGCATATGCAGCTACATCAGCTTCCATCTTGGGCCACTCATATTAATCCTTCAAGTCTTGGTACATCTTGTCAGATCCTAGGATGGATCGAGTACCTTGACCTATGAGCCTTGCCCCAAAATAAGCGTACATAAATGCCGCTAAACGAAACCCAGAGTAGTTCCAGAAAGTATAAGGTTCCGTTTTCCATAGGCAATATTGCGCTTCCATTTCATATAACGCTTCAGCTTGAAGGTTCTCTGGTTTGAGCGCATCTTGCTCAGCTTCATGAATCCGAGTAGCGGGATTCGTTTGTATGGTCATCTCTAAGGCTCGCACCCTTAGAGGCTTTGAACATTCCTTGCGGCTCAAGGCGTCTGCTACAACGCTCACCTTGTTCAGGGAATACTTAATCTCACAATCCTACCCATTCAGTAGCTCAGTCCATCTTCGTTACCTAATATTTAAGTCCTTCTGATCAACGGTGTCCTGCAAACCCTTGTGGTCAGTAAAGATCATGCAGCGTTTTCATACAGGTAATGACGCTAAATCTTCAACGCACAATTACTGCACCTAGTTCAAGGTCTCTTCTCATGATCCTTTAATTAATGTGACGGGTATGCGATGACTTGGTCTCGTTGCATCGACGCGCAATCGAGACTTTGTCGGGAAGCATCACAAGAATCGCAACTCTATTGGTACTGTTAGGTGAAGAAAAGATAGGTGTCGACTATGTCAGGGTTGTTAGCGGTTGAACAGTCGTTGAAAGGTTTTCTAGGAGTCGTCTGATACAGCGTACAATTCCCAAAAATCCTTAGTTGCGTCTTTGGGACTCTTTAGCTCTTGATTGCAGGGTCGACATGAATCTCATTCTTATCCGCCACGTATCCTAAAAATCTTACCTCGTGAATCCAAGGTTCGCATTTCAACATCCTAGCACATAACTGTTCTTTCTCTAAGAGTCCCAAGATGAATGGCAGATGTTGCTCATGACCTTCCTTGGTCATTGAGCTTATGAGAATGTAGTCAATAAATCCAGGTATGGCTTACACACCCGATTCATGAGGTCCATGAATACTGTCGGTGCATGTGTTAAGCTAAACAGCACGATAAGGAACTCGTAATACTCGAAGCGAGTCCTAAAGGTCGTTTTAGGGATATTTTCTTCTTGTATTTCGAGTTAAGCACATCCTGACCTCAAGTCACTCTTCGAGTAGTAACTAGAACCTTACGATTGGTTCAACAAGTCATCAATCCTTGGCAAAGGATACCGGTCCTTGATATCCACTTCTCTGAAGTTGATGCAAAATGGAAACTGCCAACTTTCTTCTCGTGTCCTTAACTAAGGATATCATGTCCTTAATTCCATCTTGGAATAGTAGCTGGGACCTTGCAGTTGGTCGACAAGTCATCAATTCCCGGTAAGGGGTACCGGTTCTTGATGGTTAGTCGTTTATCTCCCTGTAACCTATGCGTAATACTTTCTCCACATTAATTCTTCTAAGTTCTTCTCAGATTAGGCTGTGTATGCGTGTAAAAACTGCCGTCCTACTTCCTAACGAATATCACCGGGGCTTCCTACGGTGAAAGGCTCGGTCTGGTAGCTTTTCCTCTGCCTAGCAGATCCTGCAGTTGCATCGACGGCTCCTGTATCTCTGACGAAGCTAGTCGGTAAGACGTTATCTGTCACTGGTGCCGCTCCTGGCACTAGGTTTATCCTAAACGCCTCTTATCGCTGTGGAGGTATTCCTGGCAAGTCTTCAGGAAAGGCTTCTGGAAGTTACTTCACAACAAGGACGTCTTCTGGATTTGGCTCCTTGGCCTCTTTATTGACAACATGAGCAAGGAAGGCTATGCAGCCTATTCAGAGGCGCTTCTGTATCTCTATGGCCAATGTGAGGTATCGTAGATCCACCGCCTTACGGGGCCTAGTGCCCTCGCACCTATTTCAAGAAGGTTGTGTACTATAAGTGTTTCATCATTCGCAAGAGGGATGCGAATGATTTTCCTGTAATGAACAACTTCAGCTCTATACTTGGATGTCCAATCCATGCTGACTACCATATCATGACTTCCCAAGTCAATGGTAACAGAAAGTTCCAGCCTTCTAAGTTCCCAAAATACAGTCCTTAATCATCTCTTTCGCTTAACTAACCTTCCATCCACCAATACTAAAGAATACGAGACATCTATTTTACTCGAAACTAGGCCAAACAGTTTCTTGAGTTCTAAGGATACAGGGTTAAAGTTGGTGCCAGTATTAATCAGAAATGGATGTATAGAATTGGTTAATAGGGAACGTACCCGTAACCGCATCTGGATCCTGGCGTGCTTCACGAGCTCCGATCTGAAGACCCTTCCTTGTTTGGTTCTTCCTAAGGCAATCTTTCCTAAAGTGCCCTACTTCACCACACCTGTAGCAACCTGGAACTTTACCATTATCTCTTTCGTCTGGATCCTTCGCCCAACATGCATCCTTGTTGTGCCCTTCTTTTCCACACCTTCCACACTTAGGCCTCAGACATCGACCTTCATGGTAAAAATTGCATTCCTCGCATCTCGGCTTATTCCCCAAGTAAACCTTACCACCGACCTTATTAGTGGCTCCATAAGCTTTCCTGCCATGAGGTGGGTTCACTTCCTTTCTTTTGTTTGCTTTAGAGCTTCCATAACTGACTTGGGTGCCTATCTTTAGGTTCGAAGACTTCCTTTTCTTATTGCCCGAAGACTCCACATGAGTCTCTTTCTTGTTTGCCTCTGATCCCGAAAACTTTCCCATACGCAGAGCTTCTTCAGTAAGTGTGATACTCAACTCGATAGCCTCTGTGATGGTTGGAGGCTTTAAGGTAGTAACCATGCTCAGGATTTGAGGTGTAAGTCCCCAAATGAATCGCTTAATCCTCTTGAATTCCGGCTTGACCAAGTAGGGAACAACCCTAGACAAGTCGTGAAATCATTGGACGTACTCAGAAATCTTCGGCCCGTCCATTTTCAAATTCCAAAACTCAACCTCAAGCTTCTGGATCTCGGCCCTAGAAAAGTACTTCTTCCGCATCAATTCCTTTAGCTCGTCCCAGCTCAGTGTATAAGCAGTAGTAGCTTCACCAAGGGTCTGAACCTAAAGGTTCCACCAGGAGAGTGCGCCATCCAGAAACAACCCTGATATAAATGTAACACTCCGCTGGGGCGAACAGTTACTCATTCTCAGAACGGAGTCAGTCTTTTCTGCCCAACGAACAAATGCAACGGCGCCTCCTGTGCCTTCAAAGTTTAATGGCTTGCAGTCTAGGAACTGTTTATAGGTGCAGCCAGTTGGAGGGTTACTTCCGGAAGTGCCACCGCTGCGTTCGGAGCGGTGGGCTTCATACTGTGCTATAACTTGAGAGATGCGCTCTGTCACACCCCGACCGCGTAAAACAACAAACCGCGGTGGAAACGTCGGGTAGTAGAGCAACATAATTATTGTTTCACAACCATGGTAATTAAAGTTTTGTTTTATTTATTAACAAAAGGGGTTACATTGTCTAAAAACAAAGAAACAAAGAAACAAAGAGCACATAACAAACTTAAGCTATTCTAGCTTCATTTTATGTCACTAAGGCACAGGTCCGCCTAAGTGTATCTTGATCATTCCTACGCATCAGCTCCTGAAAACACATGTGAAAATAGGTACGTCAGCATAAAAATTCCTGTGAGATACATAGGTTTATTGATTAAGGATTCATGACTTGTAGTTGAAAGAATTGTTTTATAAAAGTTAGTCATGAATCTTAAAAAAATGTTTTTCTTTTATACAAAAAGTGATATGAAAATCAGATGATATATAAAAGAAAGATATATGATTGATTGAATAACCAAGTAAAATGGGTTTGTATAAAATAAGTTATTTGTAAAACAATGTTGTTGTGAAGATGTGTTAATTGTGTAAAATGTAATATGTCTAAATTGAAATGGTTTAAATAACGCTACGATATGTAATATCATAAAAGCACTTATATATAGGAAGTACCAGCGACGTATCCATCATGCTTTTATCATATTACACACGCCTCGTTATTTAAATCACTTACCCAAACAAACCATCAAAATGTCTTGTTTAAACCAATGTCAAAATGTTTATGTGTAAACAATGTCTATTGTCAAATGTAAATCATGTAATGTGTAACCAAATGTTATGTATGGCAAGTGAAATGTGTCAACTAAAACCATAGGTAAAATGCACAAAACAAGGTATTGAAATAAATCATAGTTTAAATCAAAGTTATGTTTTGTAAAATAAATGCATGCTTTACTGATACAAACATCTATGCGGTAATGTTAAAACGCATACATTCAAGCCTTACGACTGTGGCGACAAACCCTTAAACAAATTAAAGGTTTATCTAAATTATGTATATCGGATTCAGTCATTTCCTACTTCCAAACAAACCTAGGAAGCCAGAAATGGGAGTTGTCAATTCCTATGGTACCACTACTTACTACCGGGCGGCATGGCCAATGTTAATGAACGTACTTTTGTCCCGTTAAACAAACCAAATGTCATACCAAATGTAAGCATGTTATGTGAAAACGATGTACTAAGTATGCAAAAATGAACATACAAAGCATGAATATGATGTAAATCAATGTGTACATATGCTGAAATAAACATATGAAACAAATGTAATATATGAAATCAATGTGCTAGCATGTTAATAAAACATACATAGCAAAAACATGGAAGAAATCATGTACTATATGTGTACTAATGAACATAACAAGCATATGATATAAAAGCATGAAAAGCACGAAAGTAACAAGTAGGCACATGTGTTTCACCCCAAAATGTTTGAAAACAGTAAAAGAGGGGTCTATGTACTCACTTGAGATTGCTCAATAGTCTTTAAATAACAACCAAGAAATGCTAGAGAGATCACGGCATCAATCGGCACCTAATATAAGTAACTATGTTAATAAACCGGACCTAAATCGGAGGATCGGATAAAATGAGGTTTCGTAAACCAAATGAGTATAGGAACTCATGTAGTATGGTTTAAAAAAGCATACATTCTAAAACGGAACCTATCCTAAGTGCTTACGACCCATTACGACTCGTTTAGGTAGCTTACGCTACTTTAACGCTTCATTCGCGTAAAACGCGTTCGGACCGCCTAACTAGTCCTATGACAAGTATTATATGCCTTAACATGTCTAATATTGTTGCCTAATCAGTTTAGATGTCAAAATTTAAGTTACATATGCTTAAAATGAATTTATGCGTAAAAAGGGCATTTTGGTCATTTTCCTAAGGCATATAAACTACCTATCATACAACTAACTAAACGTAGTGACCATAAGGTATAACCCCGGAAGGTTATTTTCTATACAACTATGGTCACAAAATGTGTTTGGTCGGATCCTAATGATCGACCAAACGGGTCGAGTTCGAAAGTCTAAGCGGTTGTTTAGACCGCTTATCTTACGACCCTATAAAAGCATTAAACTAAAAGTGACGAGTTAAACATGTTAAAACATGTTTAACGAAGTTAGAAAACAAGTTTGATATCAAAACAAAGGGTTTTGATACCCAAGAATAGTTTGGTTGCAAAATACGCATAAACGTGTATTTTGACCGAAACTATGACTCGTCACTATGCCTAAATAACGTGGTAATCAGTAGGTATAGTCACAAAGGATTATGACCATCGTGATTACGCTCACGTTGCGAAGTTCAAACGAACTTCGTGTTGACCATTGACTAGTCAAAGCAGAAAATCAAACACTGTTTGACTTTCATGCTTAAAAACGCATAAAAGAACGAAAGAAACTTACAAGAGGTCCAAGCAAATGGAGATTTGATTCAAGTTGCTCAGGTATGAGGTGTGAAAACCCCAACTTAGAGCAGAAATTGAATCAAGGTGTGAGCTTGAAATGAATTGAGGTTGGGTATTTATTGATTTTGGAGAACCTTTAGGATCGTTCCTCGATAAATGAGCTTCAATATTGGCCTTACAAGTGCACCCACTGTTTTGGAATACCATGGGTGCCTAAAACAAGCTCATAGATTCAAAGAACCATGTGCAAAACAAGGGAAACAGCTGGAAATAGTTGGAATGAGTTTTTTCTGATCTGATGGGCTCTCGCGCCCTGCGTATGAGACAAGCTCATACTACGCGGCCCGCGACCGCCAACAGTTCAGAAATAAGTTTTGTTATTTACAGTTTTGGTCCCTGCAAATTTTCGATGTTTTTAAGGCCCGTTAAGCCATTTTCAAGGCTCTAAAATGATGCCTAAGCATAGGGGACATGAAACATGCTTGAAAATATGTCGGTTCGTTTGGTCGTACGGTCACGATATTCGGTTAATTACGACGAAACACGAACGGACGTGAAAAATGATCCAAATTACGTGACGAATGGAATTTTATCATGCCAATCACTAAAATAAAATATTTTAATGATTACAAAAATTTTTGGATGTCCGGATATGTTCAGAACGTAAGATATGCGCGAAAATGCAAACTTATGCACTTTTTGACGCTTTTAGTCCCTGATTGACCAAAAAGTTTATTTTTGCATACCGAACCCCTCAAAGCCTATTTCTAAGCAATGTAAAGGATATTTATGGTATGTTTAACTTATGGTCATGTTCCGGAATGCTCGTTACGGTACGAATTGGCATACTTTCGCAGTTTGTCGAAAATAGTCCCTGTAAGCGAATAAACTTGATTTTGCCATACCACCCTTCAAAACTTATTTCTAAGTTATGTAAAGGTTATTTAAGGCATGTTAAGCATAAATTGATGTTCCGGAGTGTTTGTCGCATTAAATTGATTACGTTTACACATCGTTTTGCGGATAACTCTCTAGAAAGCGATATAGAGTTTGAAATTGAACAAAAATCAAAACGTGCAAAATGTCAAACATAAATAAACAAACATTGGGATCAAATAACATTGTTTTATTGATAACTGAACTGTTCAAAGTATATATAATGATTACAAGCACAAATGTCACACGCTCATTGTATTCGGCAATAGATAACGTAATGGTGTCCGTGTCACGTCTGGGCGACATCTTATTCTGTCAAAAGGGTATGAGGTAGGTTAGACAACATTCCATAATTGTCTATGAGGTACATATTACCACAAGCAAACATGTAATCTCCCAATATCACATGCATATATAATCAACAATGTATAAGTAAGGAAACAACCACTGAGCTTTCATATAGGCTTGACAACTTGACTTATTGTTTGTAATGGGGAAAACAAAATGAACTCAGGGCTACATCACCTCGGTCATACAAGTTTCATAATATGAAGTGGTAGTTATTTTCCTTCTACATTGGTTTCCTTAGGTCTTTAGCCCCACAATGACGGGTATACTTCCCATGAGATGGGGTTTGTACATATAGGGGTGATAGAGAGTGTAATTTCGCTGAGTCTTTCCCGCGTGTTTGCCATCTTTTCTTGCTTAGACATTGGTTCCCAAATGACTCGTCGACGGGCAGAAGTGTCAGACACGAAGTAGGCAAAGACAGGTTTCCTATTTTGTAGAGGGCTAAGGAAACGGTCTAGGTATCGTTCTACTAGATGATGGCGTGAACACCTAGAGATTATTTTTGGATAGGTGGTGATCATTAGCTTGACCCGCAGAGTCCACCAGGCTTTCCATTCACTACAAGTCGTTATTACGTGGGCCCCCGTAATAATAAATTGTCTTGCACGGTCACCCCAACTTTCCCTCGTCCAAGCAGATGATCAACCAAAGAGGGGACACTACTGTCCTTATGCCTTTGACATGGAAAGGACCATTGCGGTGGTCCACACGCTAATATTCGTTATCATTACGCGCGAATAGGCACGATGATTAAACGTAATAGGAATAAGGAGAATTCCTAGTAGTTGGAGGGGCACCTTCAAGATGAGTACTTCATCTTCCTAGTCTGGACAAGAGCGTCTTCAATCTTGCATCACAAAAGCCACATGGACCTCATCCTGCTGATGAGGGTGTTGTCCAAGGTTGCCTCCCCGCCTCCCCGTCACTACCGTAGTCTGGCAACCATCTTCTACGGAACCAGCTCAGGATCTCGATTGGTAATCATTCCAGTCATGAGCTTCGTAATAAACGCGAGGTCGTCATTCTCATCGTGCGAACCAAGAACAATAATAGGATTCAGAGTCGAAGGTATCTTGTTCATGTCAATAATTATTCCGTACACTTATACGTATATATATATATATATATCAATAAATAAGTATGTTGTGACAACTCGTGTTTTAGAAACTCTTTTGTACCTTGATGTAACCAGTGAAAACATTATGTGATTATATGATCTTGATTGATGTAATTGAATGTTATGTTTGATGTTATGTTATGTGCATGTACGTATGTATTAGGATCGCACAAAACAACCCGATCGCACAAGCCCATTCGGGCTACACCCTTTGAATCTGGAACCAATGGGCAGCCCAAGTGAGGGTTCGGCCCACTCCCTTTTACGCGCATACAAGCACCCATGTGTGGGGTTGCTTCTTATTACTTGCAAAACACATAACACACACAAACCCTATTCTCTCTTTCTCTCCCTCTCAAGGCCAACGACAATTCATCCTCACCTCCCGAAGCTTTCTTGTTCGAATCATTCTTATTCTACCTTCGGATCGGTTAGTGTTTAAGGGTTATTGTTTTATTAAATGATATTGTCATTGATATGTTCTCATACAAGGATTTATAAATGATATATGATTGATGTTGGTTCATAATCGGCTCACATGTGTACTTGATGATAATCATATGATTCGGATTTCATGATCTAGATTAGAACCGATTGTATATTACTCGGCTGTGATGTGTTATGTTAGACGATTTGTTATGTTGTTATGATAGAATGCAAACTGGTAATCGAAGAACATGAACCGTGTTACTATAGCTTGGTATTATGATTTGCATATGATTAGGGTTCATAGAGATTTGAGGTTAAAAACCCTTGTTTAATCGATTAATTGTATGTTTAGAAACTGTTGATTGTGTTGATTGATTGTATGCAAATATGGAAACTGTTAAAGTGGTCAAACGAATTGATTGAATTATGTAACTAATTGCATGATTTAAGGAATTTCATAACCGATCGTACAAGACCAGTCGCACAAGTGCAATCACACAAGCTCTTGAATCACACAAGAGCTCAATCGCACAAGGCAACCGATCGCACATGTGTCTGGTCGCACAACACAGTGGCACAAGTTATAGAGTACAACTACTGATACACTACGTACAACTTAGGAGTGCATGATCGCACAAGACATGTGGATCGCACAAGACAGTGCCGATCGCACAAGTCTTGGGCTACACACTGTTTGGGCTTAATATATGTTGTTGGGCCGAATGGCCCAACCCAGTCGCACAACTTAACTGGATCGCACATGATCATCCGGATCGCACAAATCTATCCGGATCGCACAAGACTTGTGTAAATTGTTTGGGCCGTTTGCATGTTGGACTGCTTATGTTTTATTGGGCCGGGTATCTTTGGGCTTCATTGGGTTAATCACACAAGACTGTTAGACTTGTGCGAGCCCAATCTTTTGAATCGTACAAATGTGATTATGGTATGTACTTAACTGTTAAGGTGTTGCCATGATCAATACGTGTTCGTAACCTGTTTGCTTACGTGTAAACATACGTGCTTTACTTAAACCTAGACCTGACTTGTATGGTAACCATGTTAGGACGTGGTTGACCACTTATAGCTCAAGTAACCTTTCTGTGTATCTGCCGAGCAAACCAAGGTGAGCTCACACTCTATCCAAGGCATGGGATTCCCAAGGGTTGGGAATGGGTTAAAGAACTGAACGGTAACTACGAACTTGTGTATTCCCCATACAACAGGATACGTACGACTATAAGACCATCAACTCTATCACTTTAAGTTCCTCATTTATCGACTTAATCGCCGAGGCCTATGGCGAGCGGGTCATTAGTTAATAGCGCTATTAGTTTTAACAAACCTCACCCCGTGCCAGTCGGACGGGCGTGTACTAATGGACTATAGGCAAAGGGTCAATGCTGATAGACATTGACTTAGGGCACCTCTTACATTTTCGTAGCATTCGATACGCGTGGTCTAGTAACACATGGGAAGCCCCCACTAATCTTCGCAAACATGTCAGGGTGACCGCGATACGAATCAATACGATACATGGGTTGCAAAACGAACATACGATTTACGAAAAAAATGCTATCACTAAACAACCAACTGTGAACTCGCTCAACTTTGTTGTTGATTCGTTGCTACATGCCTTGCAGGTCGTTAGGTACTCATGGAGCTTGCACAGGGAGGCGCGGTCGTTGTGGGACATGGCAGTGTGTGCCATGCTAAAAACATTACTTTATTTCATACTTAATACTTATTTTGGGTTTTACAATTATGCTTCCGCTACACACTTAACTATGCTTTGGTTTTGAACACCTTTCATATTGTTTGGTTGAATTATATTTACTACATACATTGTTCAATATGATTGGTTGCTTGATCCTGGTCAGTCACGCCTCCAAGCGGTAATACTCCGCGTGTGGATTTTTGGGGGTGTGACAGATTGGTATCAGAGTCATTGGTTATAGCGAACTTGGTTTTAATAAGGGAAAAAGTTTTTGTTAAAACCAGACTATAACCTGTACAGTGCTCGACGATCCACAACGACGCTTCGCTCCACGTGCAAGACTCGACATTCTAGATGATATGGTTTATGTTTTATTGCCTACTTGCTAGATTACATAGAGCTTTGCTTATGGTATGGTTAGATAACGTAGTAACTACTGTTTGCGACATTGCGTGCTTACTCTCCTCTGTCATCGCACTTTTGCGAACCTTTCTCACTCATGTTTCCCTTGATATGAAGATCATGGCTGGACGTGTTAACATGACTCAAGCCCAGTTGACGACTCTGATTAACCAACAAGTTGCTGCGGCACTTGCAGCCGCACAAGCAGGAGGTCAACATGCTCAGCCGCCTGCGTGCACGTTCAAAACTTTCATGGACTGTCGTCCTAGTACTTTCAGTGGCACTGAAGGGGCAGTTGGACTCCTCCACTGGTTCGAGAAGCTCGAGTCAGTCTTTGAAATGTGTGAATTCCCTGAGGCTCGTAGGGTGAAGTATGCCACTGGTACCCTCGAAGGTGTTGCGTTGACTTGGTGGAACGCACAAGTCCAAATGTTGGGGCTGGTAGCTGCCAATGCCACCCCATGGAACGACTTTAAGTAACTGATCAAGCGGGAATACTGTAGTCGTGATGACATCCACAAGTTGGAAGTGGAGTTCTTTAACCTGAAGATGACGGGGTCAGAGATAGAGGCGTATACGAAGTGATCAAATGAACTGGCAATCTTGTGTCCAACTATGGTGGATCCTCCCATCAAGCGCATTGAGGTGTTCCTCAAAGGCTTAGTACCAGAGATTCAAAGCCATGTGACTGCTGCTAACCTCGCTACTATTCAGGATGTTACTCGTCTTGCTCATCGTCTCACAGACCAGGCAGTGGAACAGAACAGGATGCCTAAGCGTATAGGTGCTACTGCTACTGCTACATCTGCTACTTCCACTGATAACATGCGAAAATGGGATGGAACCTCCAGCAAAGGTTCGACTTCAGTTCAGTCCCAGGCACAGCAACGAAAGATTGATGACTATCAGAGCCCTGGTCAGCAATCTTCTGATAGTCAAGGGCAGGGTGGATATCGAGGAAACCTTCCAAAGTGCAACAGATGCGATAGACACCACAGGGGTCAGTGCAACAAGGGTCGTTGCCAGAGGTGTCTCAAGATGGGTCATGAAGCTAAGGATTGCAGGAGTTCACGACCTGCGAATCAGAATCATCAACAACAACCACCCGCTACACCGAAGCAGCAGCAACAACAGCGAGGCAACAGGGGATGTTTTCAGTGTGGTGCTGAAGGCCACTTCAAGAGAGATTGTCCCCAGCTGAACCAGAATCAGAACAACAACAATAATAACAACCAGGGGAATGGAAACAATGGGGATAACAACGGCAATGGTGCCAGGGGTCGTGTATTCGTGATTGGCCAGGGAGAAGCAAGGAACGATCCTAACGTCGTGACGGGTAAGTTCCTACTAGACGACTTTTATGTTACTGTTTTATTTGATTCGGGTCCTGATACTAGCTACGTATCCTTAAAAGTTAGTCAAATGCTTAAGCGTACCCCGACTCCCTTAAACACCAAGCACACTGTAGAACTAGCTAATGGTAAGAGTTTAGAGGCCACACATGTAGTCAAGGGTTGCAATCTTGTTCTTGCTAATCAGACCTTCTCTATCGACCTCATTCCTATCGTTCTGGGTAGTTTCGACGTTGTCATTGGGATGGACTGGTTATCCCAACATCAAGCAGAGATTCTTTGCAATGAGAAGATTGTTCATATTCCTCGTTCAGGTGATGAACCTCTCATGATTCGTGGCGACAAGAGTGGTGCTGTTGTGAGCATCATCTCTTTCCTTAAGGCTCAGAAGTGTTTACGAAAGGGCCACACTGCTATCTTGGCTCTCGTTACTGACACCTCGAAGAAAGAGAAGAAGATAGAAGATTTTCCAATCGTACGTGACTTTCCTGAGGTATTCCCTGAGGAATTACCTGGTCTTCCGCCTCATCGTCAAGTCGAGTTTCAAATCGAGCTGGCTCCTTGAGCAGCGCCCATAGCTCGAGCACCCTATCGTCTAGCTCCATCAGAATTGGAAGAACTGTCCATGCAACTACAAGAGCTTTTGAATAAGGGTTTTATTCGTCCTAGCTCTTCGCCATGGAGAGCTCCAGTGCTATTTGTGAAGAAGAAAGATGGTACCTTCAGAATGTGTATTGATTATCGCGAACTCAACAAGGTGACTCTGAAGAATCGCTATCCTCTTCCACGCATTGATGACCTATTCGACCAGCTGCAAGGGTCGAGCTTCTATTCAAAGATTGATTTGATATTGGGATATCACCAGCTGAGAGTCCGAGAAGAGGACGTCTCCAAAACAGCCTTTAGAACTCGCTACGGCCACTACGAGTTTCTGGTCATGCCATTCGGGTTAACAAACGCACCTGCGGTCTTCATGGACCTTATGAATAGGGTGTGCAAGCCTTACCTGGACAAGTTTGTTATTGTCTTCATCGACGACATCCTGATCTATTCGAAGAGTCAGGAGGAACACGAGCAGCATCTACGACTTATTTTGGAACTCCTTCGAGCAGAACAGCTGTACGCCAAGTTTTCAAAATGCGACTTCTGGCTTCGTGAAGTCCACTTTCTAGGCCACGTGGTAAACAAGGATGGGATCCATGTTGATCCGTCTAAGGTAGACTCGATTAAGAACTGGCCTGCACCCTGTACACCAACAGAAATCCGCCAATTCTTGGGCTTGGCAGGTTACTACAGAAGGTTTATCAAGGATTTCTCCAAGATTGCGCAACCTCTCACCTCACTAACTCAGAAAGGTGTCACCTGTCGTTGGGGTGATGCACAGGACACTGCGTTTCAACACTTAAAGGATAGACTTTGTAGCGGACCTATCCTCTCATTGCCTGAAGGCACAGACGATTTTGTGGTTTACTGCGACGCATCCATTCAGGGACTTGGATGTGTGCTGATGCAACGTGACAAGGTCATTGCGTATGCGTCACGCCAACTTAAGATTTATGAAAGGAACTACACTACACTACACATGATTTGGAGCTGGGAGCTGTTGTCTTCGCACTCAAGATATGGAGACATTACCTCTACGGTACCAAGTGCACCATTTACACCGATCATAGGAGTCTCGAGCATATCTTCAAGCAAAAAGAGTTGAACATGCGACAACGTCGATGGGTCGAGCTACTGAACGATTATGAATATGCTATAAAGTACCATCCAGGCAAAGCCAATGTTATGGCTGACGCCCTCAGTCGAAAGGACACTACGCCTAAGCGCGTGCGAGCATTACAACTCACCATTCAATCTAGTCTTCCTTCCCAGATACGAGATGCTCAGGAAGAAGCATTGAAACCCGAAAACTTCAGGGCTGAAGCCCTACATGGCTCAAGGCAACGGTTAGAACAAAAGGAAGACGGTGCCTAGTACGTGACAGGACGCATTTGGGTCCCACTCTATGGTAACCTACGAGAGCTTGTGATGGATGAAGCACACAAGTCTCGCCACTCAGTACATCCTAGTTCAGATAAGATGTACCACGACTTGAAAACTACGTATTGGTGGCCTAGCATGAAAGCTCACATAGCAACTTACGTTAGCAAGTGTTTAACTTGTGCGAGAGTCAAGACTGAATACTAGAAACCATCAGGCCTGCTCCAACAACCTGAGATTCCACAATGGAAATGGGAGCAAATTTCCATGGATTTTGTTACTGGCCTGCCTAGATCTCAACGTGGGAATGATACTATATGGGTGATCGTGGATCGACTCACAAAGTCTGCACACTTCTTGGCTATCAAAGAAATTGACAAGTTCTCTACTTTAGCAGACGTATATCTTAAGGAAGTTGTCTCGAGACACGGGGTGCCCACCTCTATTATATCTGATCGTGATGCGTGTTTTACTTCAGAACTGTGGCAAGCAATGCACAAATCTTTTGGCTCTCATTTAGACATGAGCACAGCTTATCATCCACAAACGGACGGACAGTCTGAACGCACTATCCAGACCCTTGAAGACATGCTTAGGGCATGTGTGATTGACTTTGGCAACGGCTGGGAAAAGCATCTGCCACTAGTGGAATTCTCGTATAACAACAGCTACCACACCAGCATTCAGGCCGCTCCGTTTGAGGCATTGTACGGGCGTAAATGCCGATCACCTCTTTGTTGGGCAGAAATTGGCGACAGCCAGATCACTGGCCCAGAACTCGTGGTAGACACAACAGAAAGGATTGCTCAAATACGAAAACGAATGGCGGCAGCTCGTGACCGTCAGAAAAGCTACGCTGATTAGGGCAGGAAACCACTCGAGTTTCAGGTTGGGGATCGAGTGCTACTTAAAGTCTCACCCTGGAAGGGTGTTGTTCGTTTTGTTAAACGAGGCAAGCTGAATCCACGATACGTTGGACCGTTCGAAATCATTGAGAAAATGGGCAGGGTGGCCTACAAACTGAACCTACCAACAGAACTCAGTGCAGTTCACAATGTATTTCACGTCTCAAATCTGAAGAAGTGTCTGTCAGACGAGACCCTCGTAGTTCCTTTGAAGGAGCTCACTATCGATGAACAGTTGTGATTCGTCGAGGAACCAGTTGAAATCACAGACCGAGATGTTAAGGTCCCCAAGCACACTAGAATACCTCTTGTTCGAGTTCGTTGGAACTCCCGTCGTGGCCCAGAGTTCACTTGGGAACGCGAAGACCAAATGAAACAAAAGTATCCCCAATTGTTCGAGAACAGTACAACCACTACTGAGGCTGAAGCTACCACGGAATTTCGGGACGAAATTCCAAACCAACGGGGGAAGGATGTGACACCCCAGGAAAACCATGCAACTTAACTAGCTTCCTCAGTAACCACGTGCTAAATTTCGGGACGAAATTTCTTTCAAGTTGGGGATAATGTGACAACTCGTGTTTTAGAACCTCTTTTTGTACCTTGATGTAACCAGTGAAAACATTATGTGATTATATGATCTTGATTGATGTAATTGAATGTTATGTTTGATGTTATGTTATGTGCATGTACGTATGTATTAGGATCGCACAACACAACCCGATCGCACAAGCCCATTCGGGCTACACCCTTTGAATCCGAAACCAATGGGCAGCCCAAGTGAGGGTTCGGCCCACTCCCTTTTAGGCGCATACAAGCACCCATGTGTGGGGTTGCTTCTCATTACTTGCAAAACACATAACACACACAAACCCTATTCTCTCTTTCTCTCCCTCTCAAGGCCGACGGCAACTCATCCTCACCTCCCGAAGCTTTCTTGTTCGAATCATTCTTATTCTACCTTCGGATCGGTTAGTGTTTAATGGTTATTGTTTTATTAAATGATATTGTCATTGATATGTTCTCATACAAGGATTTATAAATGATATATGATTGATGTTGGTTCATAATCGGCTCACATGTGTACTTGATGATAATCATATGATTCGGATTTCATGATCTAGATTAGAACCGATTGTATATTACTCGGCTGTGATGTGTTATGTTAGACGATTTGTTATGTTGTTAAGATAGAATGCAAACTGGTAATCGAAGAACATGAACCGTGTTACTATAGCTTGGTATTATGATTTGCATATGATTAGGGTTCATAGAGATTTGAGGTTAAAAACCCTTGTTTAATCGATTAATTGTATGATTAGAAACTGTTGATTGTGTTGATTGATTGTATGCAAATATGGAAACTGTTAAAGTGGACAAATGAATTGATTGAATTATGTAACTGATTGCATGATTTAAGGAATTTCATAACCGATCGTACAAGACCAGTCGCACAAGTGCAATCACACAAGCTCTTGAATCACACAAGAGCTCAATCGCACAAGGCAACCGATCGCACATGTGTCTGGTCGCACAACACAGTCGCACAAGTTATAGAGTACAACTGCTGATACACTACGTACAACTTAGGAGTGCATGATCGCACAAGACCTGTGGATCGCACAAGACAGTGCCGATCGCACAAGTCTTGGGCTACACACTGTTTGGGCTTAATATATGTTGTTGGGCCGAATGGCCCAACCCAGTCGTACTTAACTGGATCGCACAAGATCATCCGGATCGCACAAATCTATCCGGATCGCACAAGACTTGTGTAAATTGTTTGGGCCATTTGCATGTTGGACTGCTTATGTTTTATTGGGCCGGGTATCTTTGGGCTTCATTGGGTGAATCGCACAAGACTGTTAGACTTGTGCGAGTCCAATCTTTTGAATCGTAAAAATGTGATTTTGTTATGTACTTAACAGTTAAGGTGTTGCCATGATCAATACGTGTTCGTAACCTGTTTGCTTACGTGTAAACATACGTGCTTTACTTAAACCTAGACCTGACTTGTATGGTAACCATGTTAGGATGTGGTTGACCACTTATAGCTCAAGTAACCTTTCTGTGTATCTGCCGAGCAAACCAAGGTGAGTTCACACTCTATCCAAGGCATGGGATTCCCAAGGGTTGGGAATGGGTTAAAGAACTGAACGGTAACTACGAACTTGCGTATTCCCCGTACAACAGGATACATACGACTATAAGACCATCAACTCTATCACTTTAAGTCCCTCATTTATCGACTTAATCGCCGAGGCTTATGGCGAGTGGGTCATTACTTAATAGCGCTATTAGTTTTAACAAACCTCACCCCGTGCCAGTCGGACGGGCGTGTACTAATGGACTATAGGCAAAGGGTCAATGCTGATAGACATTGACTTAGGGCACCTCTTACATTTTCGTAGCAGTCGATACACGTGGTCTAGTAACACATGGGAAGCCCCCACTAATCTTCGCAAACATGTCAGGGTGACCGCGATACGAATCAATACGATACATGGGTTACAAAACGAACATACGATTTACGAGACAAATGCTATCACTAAACAACCAACTGTGAACTCGCTCAACTTTTTTGTTGATTCGTTTCTACATGCCTTGCAGGTCGTTAGGTACTCATGGAGTTTGCACAGGGAGGCGCGGTCGTTGTGGGACATGGCAGTGTGTGCCATGCTAAAAACATTACTTTATTTCATACTTAATACTTATTTTGGGTTTTACAATTATGCTTCCGCTACACACTTAACTATGCTTTGGTTTTGAACACCTTTCATAATGTTTGGTTGAATTATATTTACTACATACATTGTTCAATATGATTGGTGACTTGATCCTGGTCAGTCACGCCTCTAAGCGGTGATACTCCGCGTGTGGATTTTTGGGGGTGTGACATATGTTACTTAGCATAAACAAGAAAATAAATGCATCATATCACATATAACTCTCGTTTATCCTTTCGGAGGGGGGGGGGGGGTCAATTTGCGTTTGGCTAGTCTATCTCACTTATACTATGCCTTAATTGGCACTTTAATTTAGGGTATTCTTCTCCCTACTAATGTACTTGCCTTGTCTTTTCTTTGAAAAATGTTTGACTCATGGATCTTGACGCTTACGTGAATGCAATGAAAAACTTTTTGTAAAATGTTTTCGTGAGAAAGTCCTAGTGATTGTAGTCTAGACTCAAGAAGGAATCCTAGTTCACTACAATCGAAGCTCTGATACCAAACTGTCACACCCTGACTTTTGCGGAAGCGTATGATGTATGACTTGTTTAATACCATTGCATTCAATCATAATAGACAACTATATGATCAAAAGGATGTTCATCCACTCATAACATTTATAGTATTACAAACACCAGTTATTTAAGTTTTAAAACACAACCTTCGACTAAGTTACAAACCAACAAAAGTGGATGACATCTAAACTTGAAATCTACTTCTAGAAACAATACCCGTGCCCAAGATCCAACCTGTTACCTGAAATACATGTAATTTTGGAAAACATCAACAAAAGTTAAGCGAGTTCATGCGTTTTGCATGAGTACTGATAAACTTATAAACTTTTGAGAGACTCCTTTGAAAACATGTATGAAAAGCATTTATGAACAGATCAAATTAATGTTTTACAAGGACATTAAAGCATGTGAAGACATAGGGAGCACTCAAAATGTGTAGGCTTATACCCTCGTTGATTCCCTCGACTATGTCGAATTCCCCTTCGACTATGTCAATTCACCTTGACTAAGTCAATTTACCTTGACTATGTCAATTTTACCTTTGACCGTTGTCGATTTACCTTGACTGGGACACCGAAGCACTCAAGTGGTCACAAAAGTACCATGAGTGGGGTTCGGCCGTACCCGTTAGATCTAACCTTCGTCCCTAATTAAGAATTAATGGCATTTCAAATTCAGTCTATGATCACATGATCTAATAGTTCATTTCCTAGTCAATTCATACCGTTTAAACATTCGTAACATGTATTCCACCCCCGAGAGTTATAAAACCAAAAACAGTTAAGAGAAAAGGGTGACATGAACTCACGGTTTTGCGTTCTTCAATCCGACGTAACACACGCTGCTACTAATGTGCATGACTACCTACAACGTACTATGGTCTATTAGATGAGCGGGTCGTGCCTTGACTTAGTATTAACTAGTGTCTTTGAGTTACGTATATTTGTGTCTTCAATATCATTCCAAGTTATAATTATTTGTTAAAATAATAAATATTTTAACTTAAATTATATTTATTAAATTTTGGAATAATTGTTAAAACAATATATTTTAGCTTAATACTCTTCAAGTGTTTATACTTGTATTTTCCTTCCCAAGGATGGGTGTATTCGTATTCTTGTATTAGTATATTTTTGCCATGTATTGGGGTCGTATTCCGGTGTGTATTTATACGTACGAGAATACGTATTTTCTTGTAATTGTTAAATATTCTTATACTTAATTTTGTATTAATTTTTCTGGAATAATATCTCTAGTGAAAATACATTAATATATATTTCCAAAATATATATATTTCAAGAAATATTACTTAGAAAAATTATTCATAATTTTTCCCTTGGCAAAAACATTTGTAAATCTCAAAAATAAAATATTTCCAAGTCTAGCTTAGAAAAAAAATATATATAAATCCATTTTTCCTCAAAAATAATATGTTTCATGTTTGTTTGAGAAAATATATATTTCTTTAAAAAATAATACATCTTCTAATAGTTCCAAGAAAATATATATTTTTACTTACAAAAAATAATATATTTTCTCCTTGTAAAAAATATGATATAATCTTGTAATAATTGTAAAAATCATATTTTTGTTTCCTTGGTGTCCAAAATATTATTTAACAAAAATATACTTGTGAATACGTTTTCCGGAATATTTTTGTGAGTTATATTCTTTTATTCGGTTTCACCAATATTTTGTGTATTCTTTGTATATTTATTCCTTCGAATTTTTGGTAATATTTTGGATTGTAATTTTTGGTATACTGATGAGTTATATCATTTCAAGTCCTAAAATAATATAACTAATACACAAAGTATACAAATAATCACACACATGGTGACTTCTAAATATATATTTCCTAAATACATATTTAGTCACTTTTATTTTTTATAAAAACCAACCTCCAATATTTGTAATTTTTGTGACAAAAATTATGGAAAAGTTTATGTAAAAATTTATGGTTTAAAATATACTTGTAAATATTTATTTGGAAATATTCTTCTAAGTGTTTAATTTTTAGAAAAATTTTGCCATAGTTTCCCCTAAAAATGGAGGTTTCCATACCATCAAGGTATATCATTTTCTTTTTGTAAATCAACACAATCAATTCACCATCAGCAATAAACAATCTACACTTACCGATCTTGCCAAAAACAAGCATAATCTACTACTTCATGAACTTGAAATTTCACAAAAGTTTGTAGTAACTTACTAGTGTTTTTAGTAAGCCTTGTTACCTTTTAAAGTGTGGTTGTTTCTTTAAAAACATCATTTTTAAAGAAAATGGTTCTTTACAACTTATGATCACATTTTCTAAAAATGTTTCTTGTTCAATTTTTCTTGTTACACATGTGTTTCTACACTTGTTTATCCTTTAAAACATGATTGATTTCTTTAGAAACCAAGATTAAGTAAACTTTATATTTCTAACTTGATTTCTTGAAAAATCATCCTTGAAATCTTAGATCTACAAGACTTACATCTTACTTCAATCATCATTTAACAAGAAAACAATTTATTCTTTCAAGTTCATGACTTTTGTGAGGATGATCCATTAATCTCTAACATTTTCATCCTCTCATCTTGCTAGATTATGTTTTTAATCATCATCTAGCAAGACTATATGATGATCTACATCATTAACATAACCAATCAATCATCAAGTAGCATATTCAACACTAAACATCAAGATTTCCTTAAGATTTAAGCTTATGTTCATGTTTCATTCTCTTGATTCTTAGTGTTCTTCAAGATTAACATCATGTATCTTCTTTTAACCACTTAAATAAGATGTAAAATGAAAGGATTAGTGTTCTTACTACTAGCTCAAGGCTAGGGATGATCAAGAGAAGAAATGAGGTGGATAAAAGCAAATGGTGAAGGTCCTTCAAGTTCCGTTGCTTGCAACCTTCCTAACTATGCTTGAGACACCTTGTGAACACCTTTGATTGTATGAGGATGGCTTGAAAAATGATGGATATGTGTGTGAGGTTTGGGCCGTAGGTAATGAAGGAAGGAAGAAGGAGTTTTGAAGTTTAGGTGATGATGAAAGGTTATAAGCTAAGTCTTGTGGTTTTTATAAAGTTACTTCCAACATTACACTAGCATATGACATAATTATGGGTATATTCTTCAACATAATCTTATAAAATATAACAAAGAAATCAAGTGTGGGACCCATGTCCCCTAACCGGCCATCAAATGGGGGGGGGGGGCAAAGTGTAACTTTTAATAGTTAGTTACTTGATTTAGTTGGAAAGTAATGGTGCTAGTTAGGTATTTTATGTATTTAATGTTTATTAGATGTAATATGATATTCGGTTATCATAACTAGCTTTGTAACACTAAAACAATGCTTCTAGTAAGAATTTGATGTTTCAGGTAGTGTCCGGTTGTTCGGTTGGTTACTGGTTCGTTAAGGTGAAAATTTACGCAGTTTAGTGTGTTTTATGTTACCTTTTATGACAGTTTCGATTCCCGACACTTAGGAAAGCATTCAGGACCATTAAATCATAATTCTGCACTATATTTAGTTGTTAAAAGCTGAATTTTTGCTGAATTTATTTATTTTCTGCAGAATTTTGCAGTTTTAGTGTGTTTCTGGCACTTTCCGGTACCTATGTCATCACTAGGAAGGCAGTTTTGTGATCCCTATTTTCCTACACACTATACTAGTGTAACACTTGGTCCTGGGGCTTATTTTGTGTCTTAACCTCATGTTTGTCTAAGTACTGAACTTCCGTCAGTACCCCTAGTTTATCTGACAACTATGCTAACTCTGCTCTGTGCATTAATAGAACTATATTGGGTTGCATGTAGTAATGATAAAAGTCTTGCAACATGAAATGCCATTGTACGTATATAACAGAAATTAGAAGTTTATTCGTCTTGTAAACAAGATCATGCGCAGTCATTAAAGCATAGATTACCATTTAATTATTGTACGGAATGCATGGAAAAGTGGCAGTTGTCACAGAATGATCTTGTGAAGCCTTGGGCAACACTCAAAACACATGGCATGATCTTGTGCATCTTCAAAAACTATAAATAGCCAACACCTTTCATTCATTCCTTGCTCATTTCCTTCTAATCATCTCCCACATTCTTGGAGCTTGCTTCCATCTTTTGGAGGCCTCCCACCTGAGATCTTAAGTGTTTCCAAACACAAGTAAGTTCTCATCCTAGTATATTTCAATTATTTTAGCTATTTTGAGTTAAAAGTCAAACAGTTTGAGTTACTATTTGACATTCGGTTTTGACCATGATTTGGTCAAGTCAAAGTTCAATTGAACTTTGCAACGTGATCGTAATCACGAAGGTTATAATCCCTTGCGATTATACCTACTGATTACCACATTTACTAGTCGAAGAGACGAGTCAAAGTTTTGGTCAAAATGCACATTTTTGTGCATTTTACGATGGAACTATTTTCGGGTATCAAAACCCTAAGTTTTGATCCCAAATCAGTTTTATAATTTATAACTTAGTTAGACGTGTTTTGACATGTCTAACTTGTCACTTCTAGTTTAGTGCGTTGATCATAGGATCCGACCAAACACGTGTAGGTGACCATAGTTTTATAGGGAATAACCTACTGAGGTTATAGCTTATGGTCACGTTTTTTGGTTATTGTTATGATAAATCGATTGTTATATGCCTAAAAATGACCAAAATGCCCTTTTTGTGCATAAATTCATTTTAAGCATATGTAACCAACTTTTTGACATATAAGCTGATGTTTTAACTTTATTAAACATGTTTTGGCATATAAGACTTATCATAGCTCATATTTAATAATCCGAACGCGTTTTTGCGCAAATGACATGTTAAAGTAGCGTAAACTACCTTAACGGGTCATAACGGGTCAAAAGCACTTAGGATTCATTCCAAATCAGAATGTAGACTTTGTTAAACCATTTCATATGAGTTCCAACACTCATTTGGTTTACAAGACCTCACTCTATCTGATTCCCTTGATTATGTACCGTTACACTAACATAGTATCTGACACATTAGGACACGTTCGAAGCCTTGTTATTTTACTTGATTCGAGGACTCTTTGCAATCCCAAGTGAGTATATAGTCCCCTCTTTTACATTTTCAAATGTTTTAGGGTGATTCATATATGTCTATTCACTATTTTCATGATTTCAAAGCTATATGATTTTGCATACATAGTACTTATCGTTTAACGAATTGAAACCTCTACCTATGGCTTAAATAATGATTTTAAAAGTTTGTAAGACTATTGTTGGTGCGTATTTATATTCATATACATTCATTAACAATGATCAAGCCAGTTGGTAGTACAATATAACGCTATAGGACTTGACACCCCATTCCTGTTTTAGGGAATGTCAGAAACCAAGTTTAAACCAAATAGATTTGCCTTCATGGTAAATCTATAGTCACCAAAGTATAGTTTGATGTACTAAGGTTTGAATGTATTGCCAAACGACCACGATGTGTTATTACAAAGGTTTTCCAATTAAGCCATAAAAACTTATCTTTTATTGATTTCCTAAACCAAAGCATAGTTTGATATACTACCAAATCACAAATTTAAGTATATTTCGATATACTTCCAAAGCATAGTTTAATATGCTACCAATGTGATATTGTTTACCAAAGTATAGTTTGATATACTACCGATTCTGTTATTTCCTAAACCAAAGTATATTTGACATACTACTAAAGCATAGTTTGATATGCTATTTTTAAACCAAAGTATAGGTTGATATACTACCGATGCTTTCATTCTTAAACCAAAGTATATTTTGATATACTACCAAATCTATCATTTCATGAACTAAAGTATATTTTGATATACTATCAATCTAACTATTTCAAAACTAAAGTATATTTTGATATACTATCAACTCTATTATTTTAATGAACAAAGTATATTTTATATATACTACCAATCTTTTTTATCAAAAAGCAAAGTATTTTAGATACCCAACTTTTTACAAGGGTTCATGGCTATTTTGAAAACATATGCTCTTTTCTTATAATATCCAAAGCCATGAATGCAAATCACAAACCTTCGTTACTCACAGGCATTTTTATGCTAACGTTTTATTTTCACATATGTTTCAGATTTTATTATATGATGATTGTCGACACATGCTACACATACGATGGACTCGGGCCTTAGCTTGCCTTAAAACTTGAAAGACGACTAATCATATTTGGTTGATTGTAACAAAACAATGTAAATAGTTATCCTAATAAATATAAAACTTTAAATACCATGTGTTGTGAAACAAGTCCTGTAACGTGACTCCCCGATGTTTCCGCCGCGGTTTTTTGTATTACACGATCGGGGTATTACAATTATGTTTATATCTCGAAAACAATTTACTAAATGTGCAAAATCTACTTGCACATCATCAGTGAGACCGTTTAACAACTTTTTGTCTTTGCATTTCTCTAGCATGTTGTGATAGTCCACTGATGTACTATCATTTCCTCCTTTTTACATGAAAACTCTTTTTGTCTTTTTCTATGTTTTTGTACTTTTCAAAACTTTTATATGTTTTTGTATTTTTCACCACATTTTCTCCCCCTAAAATGAAAAACATTTTAAAGAAAGAATTTTGAAACAAAAACATGACAAACTGATGCGGTTTACTTTAAATCATCCTCCGTCTTGGCCTTACACTCACTAATGTTCCCCCATGATGACAAGTTTTTAATATCATTTAATTTCAAAAGATATTGAAATTTTGTGTGATCAAATAGTTTTGTGTAAAAATGATCCTGTGAATGAGCCAGAAGTGAATGCATCAGCTCCTGTATTCGATGAACCAGACGACTCTGAATCTGATGCTGAGCCTACATATGATGATGGATCTAATTCTGATGGCGAGGAAATTCAGCCTGAGAATGAAACGTCCGCCATCGACCAAGGTGCAGAAGAAAATGTGACTAATCTGTAGGAGGAAGTGAGGGTTTCCGATAATGTTATACATCGCACACTATCCTATCATCTGCCAGAATTTATTATCAGAGATTTGCAGGGTGGCGTTAAAACCCGACGTCAAGTTGACAAGGGCTTAAGTTGTTTCTATTCCAAAGTGGCTCCTTCACAAATTGATTTCTCAATTAAATGTTTTATCTCACAGGTCGAACCTAAGACATATAAGGAGGCGCTTACGGAAGAAAGTTGGGTGAACGCTATGCAAGAAGAATTATCTCAGTTCGAGAAACTCGGTGTATGGAGACTAGTCGACTTGCCAAAAGACAATTGAAA
Source organism: Helianthus tuberosus (assembly GCA_030545235.1). Taxonomy (NCBI): domain Eukaryota; kingdom Viridiplantae; phylum Streptophyta; class Magnoliopsida; order Asterales; family Asteraceae; genus Helianthus; species Helianthus tuberosus. The sequence goes on along the minus strand of CM060354.1, from coordinate 99,746,375 downwards.
GATCAACACAAAATGGGTCTTCAAGTGTAAGAAAGACGATAGAGGCGTTATCGTTCGAAACAAAGCTCGTCTCGTAGTCTAGGGATTTAGTCAGCAAGAGGGAATAGACTTCATAGAAGTTTATGCTCCCGTCGCCCGACTCGAAGGAATCAGAATATTTCTGGCATTCGCATCTTGGAAGGGATTCAAAGTATATCAACTGGATGTTAAATCCGTTTTCCTTTATGGCAAAGTAAAAGAAGAGGTGTATCTCAACCAACCACTAGGGTTCGTCGATCCGATACACAAGGACAAAGTTTAGCTACTGGATAAAGCATTGTACGGGTTGCATCAGGCATCGAGAGCCTGGTACGAGACACTCTCTCAGCACCTTCTAGACAATAGTTTTATCAGAGGCACAATAGATAGTACCCTCTTTACTCGGGAAGTGGATGGTCACATCTTGATTATGCAAATTTATGTGGATGATATAATTTTCTGCTCAAAAAACGATGCGCTTTGTAAAGACTTTGAGAGAGTCATGAAGAAGAAGTTCGAAATGAGCTCTATGCGGGAGACGAAGTTCTTTCTTGGACTTCTGATCGATAAGATGCCTGATGGAACTTAATTCATCAGACAAAGTATGTGAACGATGTGTTGGAGAAATTCAACATGACGGCTACATCACCAATGTCTACCCCGTTAGCTCTTAGTCATTGCATCGGTCCGGACCTAAATGGAGAGAAGATCGATGAGACTCTCTACCGGTCGATGATTGGCTCGCTCTGTACCGGACTTCATCGAGACTGGACATAATGTATCCAACCTACCTCTGCGCACACTATCAGTCAAGTCCACGAGTATCGCACATGATGATCGTCAAGAGGATTCTCAGATATCTCAAAGGAAGCCCGAGCACTCGCATGTGGTACCCGCGAACGGACGATTTCAACCTCGCAGGATATTCAGACTCAGGCAACTGCTGGATGCCAGTTCTTCGGAAATCGTTTGATAGCATGGCAGTGTAAGAAACAAACCACGGTCGCTCTCTCTACTTGCGAAGCTGAATACGTTTCAACTAGTAGTTGTTGTTCACAGATTCTGTGGATTCAACAACAGATGGTAGACTATGGTTTGCAATTTCTTAACATGCCAATATATGTAGATAATGAGGCGGCCATAAATATTACTAAAAATCTTGTTCAACACTCAAAAACTAAACATATCGAAATACGACATCACTTTATCCGTGATAGCTACGAGAAAAACGTTGATTTGTATTGAGAAAATCCACACTGGCTGCTGATATAGCCTAACAACTTCCTCCTCAGTAAGCTCAGCTGGCAGCTTAAAGGAATTCTAGAGACCTTCTTAGTTAAACAACCAGGAATCTCCAGGTTGTTGAGTCGGAGCAGTATAACGCTAGTAATCAACATGCTAAGCTTGAATTACCCGGTTTATGCTCGGAAGATAGACTCGCTTCAACGGACTAGCATATCCCACGAAGAAACCCTCTAAAGACTTAGCCCAAAATTTTTTGTTTGGTCAATAACTGTACACGGCGACCCAAATGGTTCTAACCATTTAAGATTCGGTTTCGGTCGATTGAGTAACTTAAAGCACGTCTTCTTGTGTTCCTTGACTGTAAGAACTCGGTTAAGAGTATAACATGCAGATGCCACTACTTTACTCCAGAAGCTTACGGGAGGCTTTGAATCAGCAAGCATTGTACGCGCGGTCTCAATCAGTGTCCTATTCTTTCTTTCAGCTACTCCGTTCTGTTGTTGAGTGTATGGAGCACTGAATTCATGAAGAATCCCTTTGTCATTGCAAAACTCCAACATGCTGTTGTTTTTGAACTCTGTACTGTTGTCACTTCGGACGCATCTGATTGGCAGATGGTACAAGTTCTCTAACTTTCTGAATAGAATCATCGGACTATCAAATGTCTCGTCTTTGCTTTCAAGAAACATAACCCATGTAAACCTTCAGTAATCATCAGTCACAACGAGACAGTATAGATCCCCCGATATACTTTTCACGTTAACCGGCCTAAACAGATCCATATGCAGTCTTTCTAGTGGAAGCTTGATTGAATTGAGAAGCTTTCTCGGATGCAACTTCTTTGTTTGCTTACCTTTCTTGCAACTTATATAATCATCGCTCCAATGAAAGTTCTTCACGTTTACCCCATCCACAAGTTCGTTGTGAACTAGAAAATTCATCTTACGAAGATGTATATGCCCATCTTCCTGTGCCATATAATCGACTCTTTTTCCGTTGCTTTTGACACAAAGCATTGCGCGTTTTTTGAGGATGTTGTTGCGACGCTCATGTCTAAAACACAGAGATAATTCTCGCGAGGAGCGCGCATAAGAATCCATTCTTCAGGTATCTTGAAACCATGCTTAGGAATTACACATTCCTTGTAAGTGAAGTGTGTCGTGAACTGTTAATCACAGATCTGGGAGATACTAAGCAAGTTGTTTTCCAACTCCGCTATATAATTCACCTTTTCGAATGACACCATCCCATTCGCTAAAGTGCCCTCTCCTATAATACTACCACCTTGATTTCCTACGAACCCGACATAGCCTCCTCTGATTGATTTGACATCGTAAAGGAGAGCTAACATCCTCGTCATGTGCCGGGAAGCTCCACTGTCCATGATCCACTTTGAAATAGTTGACCTCGGGAGCCCCTGCACATGTACTCAAACAATTACTTGAATAGTGATACCCAAGCCTTACCGGTCTTGGGTAGGGTTACAAGTTTTGGTTCACAAACACTCACACTCTTTAAAACAATCTTTTCAACTTTCACAGTTGAAAGAGCTTGTTTCTGAACATTAGAAGCTTCTTTTAAACATTTTTCTTTCCATAAATTTTTGAATCTTTTTGTTAATTTCTTTTTGAAGATTGACCAGTTTATTTTGTTGAAACATTTGTTTTCACTGGTTTCTCTTTATATTTAGATTCATTGTTTCTTTTTAAGATCCGAGTTAGTACAAACATCGGTGATTTCTGTTTGATGTCTTCTGACTTCTTTTTCTTAACATAAACAGGCTTAGGCTTGTTTTGTGGACATTCTCTAGCAATATGTCCAGCTTGGTTGCATCTAAAGCACGTCTGACTGTCTTTTACAACAGCGGAACCTTCGGCCTGTTCATGTTGTTTCTTTTGTGCAAAGAACTCTTCATTTGATTGTCTACTAAATTGAGTTTCTTTGTTACTTTCAGAACTTGTTGCAGAGACAAAGTTCATTTTGTCACACCCCCAAAATCCACCTGCGGAGTACTACCGCTTGGAGGCGTGACTGACCAGGATCCAGCCACCAATCATATTGAACAAGCATATAAGTAGTTATAAAATCCAACCAATACAATTGGTGTTCAAACAAAATATAGTTAAATTGCAAGTGGAAGCATAAGTCTTAAATCAGAACATAAGTTTAATTGTTTCAAAGTTTGACATGGCATACAGCCGTCCATGTCCCACAACGATCCTCCTCCATCCAAGCTCCAGCTAAGAACCTAAGGACCTGCAAAGCATGTAGTAACGAGTCAACAACAAGTTGAGTGAGTTCACGGTTGGGTGTTTGTTTTAAGTCGTTTCGAAAACAGTTTCCTTTATCTGGCATCCTGCCGTGGGGGTTACCCCATAGTTAAAAACGTGACTTGTTTATTCCCGGTTACTCTGGCAATCCAGCCGTGGGGGCTACCCCATGTTAGTTATCTGGCATTTCGGCCGTGGGGGCTACCCCATGTATACACTAGACTCGTTACCATATCGACTGCTGACTGTAGTCATGTTTAAGTGCCCTGAAACTGTCAATGTCTATCATCATTGACGTGCCCCAGATCCATTAGTTCACGCCCGTCCTCTGCGGCACGGTGTGAGGTTTGTCAGACCTAAATAGCGCTATCTAACTAATGACCCGCTCGCCATTGGCCCGGCGATTAAGTCGATACAAAAATGAGGGACTTCATGATAGAGTTTTGGTCTAGTACGAGTTATCTGTCCGTGATGACGAGGAATTACATTCCTGAACCATTGCTGTCCTACCCAAGGAGGACGAGGAACCCATGTTCCTTAACCCCAATTCCCGACCCCTGGGAATCCCATGCTTTGTAAAGGGTGTGAACTCACCTTGGTTTGCTCGGTAGATACACAGAAAAGTCAAACAAGCAATATTGTGGTCACTCGCGTCCTATCATAGTTGTATCATACAAGTCAGGTTCGTATCCACGCAGTACACTTATGTTTCTAGCATATTGCATTCAAGTATCGTTCATGGCATACACGTTTAATCATGGCAGTTCAACAATATTCACATTCAAACATCAACGTATACGATCTGTGCATCAGGCCCAAGAGTCCGGCCCAATTACTTAAGCCCTTAATCATGCAAGTCCAATTCAGCACGCATATGTTGGTTTCGAGTCGCAACTAAGGTGATCTCAAGTCGCAATCTGGACTCGCAAACATGGTCTCGGTTCATGCTGTTTTGGTCTCGAGTCGCAACCGGACTCGTAACTGTGGTTTCGAGTCATAAGGTTTGTGCTGATCAAGTGTGGTTTCGAGTCGCAACCAGGTGTTTGCGACTCGCAACCTGTGTCGCAACCGGGGGATTTCGACTCATCATGTGGTGGTTTCGAGTCGCAACTGGAGGTTTCGGTTGGACAACTGCTGATTCGGTACAGTGTACTATCCAATGGAAAACCGATTTCATGAAACAGTTTGTACTATCCACTTAAACATGTTTATTTGTCTAGCAACTTACCAAATTGGATCAAACATATCAGATTTCAAATATTCAAGCATGTTCATATCACATTCAAGTTGTTCTTCATAACTTCAAGTCATGTTCATGTTGATTATTCAAACTTATTCATCATTTTTCCTGTTTCTAGCATCAATCACCAACATAATCATGAACAACAATCAAACACTCGATCATACTCATTTAATGGTTTCAAGTCATCACATAACATCTCTAAAATCTACCCTAATCCGATTAACATGATGCTTTCTATTCACATATGCAAGCCGGTTTCATGAACATCAATATTCAATGGTTTGAATCACATTTAGACATAAGATATCGTGTGCTCATTATGCAACATATCCGAAATCAAAACATATTATCCGATTATCTACAACATACATATCCGGTTCACAAACATCATCAAGCATACAACTACACTAGTTAAATCCTATCATGCATACTATCTCTTAACAACAAACATCATAAAGACACTAACCGGTTGATGGGTTTCAAAGGTGAGTGTGAAGCTTCCAAACGGGTGTGTGTGAGAGACGATCCGAGAGCTCCTTATGGTTGTCGATTGGATCCGAGAATGAAGGAGAAGGATGTTGTGGTTTAGGGTTTTAGTGTGAGAGAGTGGAGAGTGTGTGTTGGAGGAGTATGAGTGTTGTTTGCCCAAAATTGCCAAGTGTTACTATCACTAAGGTTATATACTTGTTTCACCTTGTGCACCCTAATGGGTTTCGGATAGGCTAAGTGTGTGTGTGTGGCCCAACCGGCCCAATGTTACACCGTTCACTCGAGACCTCATGGTCTCGAGTCGGGTCCTTGTTGTCTCGGTTCATATGAATATGCACATACGTACAAGCACGACACATAAATATAACACATAGTCACATAGGATGTTCACTTATTTTATTAAACCAACACGTTAACTAGTCGCATAACATTACAAGTAGGTTGTACTAAGATGCACGGAAGGTTCTAAATTTCGAGTTGTCACATCATCCCCAAGTTGAAAGAAATTTCGTCCCGAAATTTGGTAAGCACTCACTGAGGAAGCTAGTTAAGTTGTATGGTTTTCCTGGTTTTCCTGGGGTGTCACATCCACTCCCCGTTGATCTGGAATTTCGTCCCGAAATTCCGTAGCTTCGGCCTCAGTAGTGGGTGTACTGTTTGCGAACAGTTGGGGATACTTTTGTTTCATCTGATCTTCGCGCTCCCAGGTGAACTCTGGGCCGCGACGTGAGTTCCAACGAACTCGAACGAGAGGTATTCTAGTACTCTTGAGGACCTTAACATCCCGGTCCGTGATTTCGACTGGTTCCTCGACGAATCGTAACTGCTCGTCGATAGTGAGTTCCTTCAAAGGAACTACGTGGGTCTCATCTGACGGACACTTCTTCAGATTCGATACGTGAAAAACGTTGTGAACTGCACCGAGTTCCGTTGGTAAGTTTAGTCTGTAGGCCACCCTGCCTATTTTCTCAATGACTTCGAAAGGTCCAACGTATCGTGGGTTAAGTTTGCCGCGTTTACCAAAACGAACCACACCCTTCCAGGGTGAAACTTTGAGTAGTACCCGCTCCCCAACCTGGAGCTCAAGTGGTTTCCTGCCCATGTCGGCGTAAACTTTCTGACGTTCACGAGCCGCCGCCATGCGTTTTCGTATCTGAGCGATTTGCTCGGTTGTATCTACCACATATTCTGGACCAGTGATCTGACTATCCCCCACCTCTGCCCAACAGAGAGGTGACCGGCATTTACGTCCGTACAATGCCTCAAACGGAGCAGCTTTAATGCTGGTGTGGTAGCTGTTATTGTACGAGAATTCCACAAGTGGCAGATGCTTTTCCCAGCGGTTGCCAAAGTCGATTACACATGCACGAAGCATGTCCTCTAAGGTTTGAATGGTGCGCTCGGACTGCCCGTCCGTCTGAGGGTGATACGCTGTGCTCATGTCTAATCGTGAGCCGAAAGATTTGTGCATTGCTTGCCACAGTTCTGAAGTAAAACGCGCATCTCGATCCGAGATAATAGAGGTGGGCACCCCGTGCCTCGAAACAATTTCTTTGATGTATATTTCTGCAAGAGTGGAGAATTTATCCGTCTCCTTGATAGCCAGGAAGTGTGCAGATTTTGTAAGTCGATCCACGATCACCCAAATAGTATCGTTCCCGCGCTGGGATCTAGGCAGGCCAGTGACAAAATCCATGGAAATTTGCTCCCATTTCCATTAAGGTATCTCTGGTTGTTGGAGTAGGCCTGATGGTTTCTGGTATTCCGACTTGACTCTCGCACAAGTCAAACACTTGCTGACGTAGGTCGCTATGTGGGCCTTCATGCTAGGCCACCAATACGTAGTTTTGATATCATGATACATCTTATCCGATCCAGGGTGTACAGAGTAGCGAGACTTGTGTGCTTCATCCATCACAAGCCCTCGTAGGTTGCCGTAGAGTGGGACCCAAACGCGTCCCGTTACGTAGTAAGCACCGTCTTCCTTCTGCTCTAATCGTTGCCTTGATCCGCGTAGGGCTTCAGCCCTGACGTTCTCTGGTTTCAGTGCTTCTATCTGAGCAGCTCGTATCTGGGAGGGGAGACTAGAATGGATCATGAGTTGTAAAGCTCGCACGCGCTTAGGCGCAGTATCCTTTCGACTAAGGGCGTCAGCCACAACATTGGCTTTGCCCGGGTGGTATCTGATTGAGCACTCGTAATCATTCAGTAGTTCGACCCACCGTCGTTGTCGCATATTCAGTTCCTTCTGCTTGAAGATATGCTCGAGGCTCCTGTGGTCGGTGTAGATGGCGCATTTGGTACCATACAGGTAATGCCGCCATAACTTAAGTGCAAAAACAACAGCTCCCAGCTCTAGGTCGTGTGTAGTGTAGTTCTTTTCATGAACCTTGAGTTGGCGTGAGGCGTAGGCTATAACTTTATCTCGTTGCATCAACACGCAACCAAGACCTTGAATTGACGCGTCGCAGTAGACCACAAAATCGTCTGTGCCTTCCGGCAAGGAAAGGATAGGTGCGCTACAAAGTCTATCCTTTAGGTGCTGAAATGCCAACTCCTGTGCGCTTCCCCAGCGATAAACAATGCCCTTCTGCGTTAGTGAGGTGAGAGGCTGTGCAATCTTAGAAAAATCCTTTATGAATCTCCGGTAGTATCCCGCCAAACCCAAGAATTGGCGAATTTCCTTTGGTGTACGAGGCGCAGGCCAGTTCTTAATCGAGTCTATCTTGGATGGATCAACTTGAATCCCATCCTTGTTTACCACGTGGCCTAGGAAATGGACTTCTCGAAGCCAGAAGTCGCATTTCGAGAACTTTGCATAAAGCTGTTCTGTTCGAAGGAGTTCCAGAATAAGTCGCAGATGTTGCTCGTGTTCCTCTTGACTCTTAGAATAGATCAGGATGTCGTCGATGAAGACTATAACGAACTTGTCCAGATAAGGCTTGCACACTCGATTCATCAAGTCCATGAAAACCGCAGGTGCGTTTGTCATCCCAAAGGGCATGACCAAAAACTCATAGTGCCCGTATCGAGTTCTGAAAGCTATTTTGGAGACGTCCTCTTCCCAGACTCTCAGCTGGTGATAACCTGATCTCAAATCGATCTTCGAATAGTAGCTCGACCCCTGCAGCTGGTCGAACAAGTCGTCTATCCGAGGTAGAGGATAACGATTCTTCACCGTCACCTTGTTGAGTTCCCAGTAGTCGATACACATTCTGAAAGTACCGTCCTTCTTCTTTACAAATAATACTGGAGCTCCCCAGGGCGATGAGCTTGGACGAATAAATCCCTTATCCAGGAGCTCTTGTAGTTGCGTAGAGAGTTCCTTCAACTCTGATGGGGCTAGACGATAAGGTGCACGAGCTATAGGCGCAGCTCCAGGAGCTAGTTCGATCTGAAACTCGACTTGGCGATGAGGCGGAAGACCAGGTAATTCCTCAGGAAATACCTCTGGATAATCGCGTACAACTGGAAAATCTTCTATCTTCTTCTCTTTTTCTGAGGTGTCAGTAACGAGAGCCAAAATGGCAGTGTGGCCCTTTCGCAAGTACTTTTGGGCCTTAAGGAGAGAAATGACGTTCTCAACAGCACTCCTCTTGTCGCCATGAATCATGAGAGGTTCACCATCGGGACCTGGAATGCGGACAACCTTCTCGTTGCAAAGAATCTCTGCTCGGTGTTGGGATAACCAATCCATCCCAATGACAACGTCGAAACTACCCAAGACAATAGGAATGAGGTCGATAGAGAAGGTCTGGTCAGCGAGAATAAGCTTACATTCCTTGACTATGTGTGTAGCTTCTAAACTCTTACCATTAGCTAGCTCTACGGTGTGCTTGTTGTTCATAGGTGTTGGGATACGCTTAAGCATTCGACTAACTTCTAGTGACACGTAGCTAGTATCGGCACCCGAGTCAAATAATACTGAAACATAAAAGTCGTCGAGAAGGAACTTACCCGCCACAACATTGGGGTCATTCCTTGCTTCACCTTGGCCAATCACAAACACCCGCCCCCTGGCGCCATTGTTGTTGTTGTTCCCATTGTTACCATTCCCCTGATTGTTGTTATTGTTGTTGTTGTTGTTCTGGTTCCTGTTCAGTTGAGGACAATCTCTCTTGAAGTGGCCTTCAGCTCCACACTGAAAGCACCCTTTGTTATCACCCTGTTGCTGGCGCTGGCGCTGGTTCTGTTGAGCTTGCTGACGATTCTGATTGGCGGGGTATAAGCTCCTGCAATCCTTTGCAGCGTGACCAGGCTTGTTGCACCGATGACAGTTGCCCCTAGTGCATGGCCCGCTGTGGTGCAGGCTGCAGCGATTGCATTTGGGGTGATTTCCTTTGTACCCACCATGACCTTGACCACCAGACGATTGCTGATTGGGACTCTTGTAGTCATCAGTCTTTCTCTGCTGAGACTGGGACTGAACAGAAGTCGAACCCTTACTTGAAGTTCCGTCCCATTTCCGTTTGTTGTCACTAGAGGTACCAGAAGTAGTTGCAGCACCAATGCGTTTTGGTAACTTGTTCTGCTCCACCGCCTGATCCGTGAGACGGTGAGCCAACTGGACAGTTTGCTGGTAAGTAGCGAGGTTCGCTGAAGTCACATGACTTTGGATTTCTGGCACCAAGCCCTAAAGAAATAGTTCGATGCGTTTGATGGGAGGATCCACCATAGTAGGACACAGTATTGCCAGTTCGTTCGACCTTTTCACATAGGCTTCAATTTCAGACCCCGTCATCTTGAGGTTGAAGAACTCCACTTCCAGTTTGTGAATCTCATCACGACTGCAGTATTCCTCCTTGATCATCTCTTTAAAATTCTCCCATGGGGTGGCGTTGGCAGCAACCAACCCCAGCATCTGAACTTGAGCATTCCACCATGTGAGGGCTAAACCCTCGAGAGTACCAGTAGCATACTTCACCCTGCGCGCCTCAGGGCATTCGCACATTTCGAACACAGATTCTAGCTTCTCAAACCAGTGTAGGAGACCTACTGCTCCTTCAGTGCCGCTGAAAGTAGTTGGTCGGCAGTCCATGAAAGTCTTAAAAGTGCACACGGGTGGCTGAACGTGCTGACCTATCGTGGGTGAAAGAAAAGACAGAGTTTAACACAAAGGTTGGTTCACGAGAGTAGGATCCTAAAGATCCTAGAATGAGTTCGGACTGCAGGGTATACCTCCTGCGTGTGCAGCTGCAAGTGCTGCGGCAACTCGTTCGTTGATCAGAGCCGTCACCTGGGCTTGTGTCAGGTTAACGCGTCCAGACATGATCTTCATATCAAGAAGAACGTGAGTGAGAGGGGTTCGCGAAAGTACGATGTCAGAAGTGAGTAAGTGCACACGTGTTCAAGCAACAATAGTTATACTAACCAAGCATACCATGAGCAATGTACTATGTATCTAACAAGTAGGTAATATATACACAGATCATATCACCTAGAATGTCGAGCCTTGCATGTGGAGTGAAGCATCGTTGTGGACCGTTGAGCACTGTACAGGTTATAGTCTGGTTTTAACAAAAACACTTTCCCCTTTATTAAAACCAAGTTCTCTATAACCAATGGCTCTGATACCAATCTGTCACACCCCCAAAATCCACCTGCGGAGTACTACCGCTTGGAGGCGTGACTGACCAGGATCCAGCCACCAATCATATTGAACAAGCATATAAGTAGTTATAAAATCCAACCAATACAATTGGTGTTCAAACAAAACATAGTTAAATTGCAAGCGGAAGCATAAGTCTTAAATCAGAACATAAGTTTAATTGTTTCAAAGTTTGACATGGCATACAGCCGTCCATGTCCCACAACGATCCTCCTCCATGCAAGCTCCAGCTAAGAACCTAAGGACCTGCAAAGCATGTAGTAACGAGTCAACAACAAGTTGAGTGAGTTCACGGTTGGGTGTTTGTTTTAAGTCGTTTCGAAAACAGTTTCCTTTATCTGGCATCCTGCCGTGGGGGTTACCCCATAGTTAAAAACGTGACTTGTTTATTCCCGGTTACTCTGGCAATCCAGCCGTGGGGGCTACCCCATGTTAGTTATCTGGCATTTCGGCCGTGGGGGCTACCCCATGTATACACTAGACTCGTTACCATATCGACTGCTGACTGTAGTCATGTTTAAGTGCCCTGAAACTGTCAATGTCTATCATCATTGACGTGCCCCAGATCCATTAGTTCACGCCCGTCCTCTGCGGCACGGTGTGAGGTTTGTCAGACCTAAATAGCGCTATCTAACTAATGACCCGCTCGCCATTGGCCCGGCGATTAAGTCGATACAAAAATGAGGGACTTCATGATAGAGTTTTGGTCTAGTACGAGTTATCTGTCCGTGAGGACGAGGAATTACATTCCTGAACCATTGCTGTCCTACCCAAGGAGGACGAGGAACCCATGTTCCTTAACCCCAATTCCCGACCCCTGGGAATCCCATGCTTTGTAAAGGGTGTGAACTCACCTTGGTTTGCTCGGTAGATACACAGAAAAGTCAAACAAGCAATATTGTGGTCACTCGCGTCCTATCATAGTTGTATCATACAAGTCAGGTTCGTATCCACGCAGTACACTTATGTTTCTAGCATATTGCATTCAAGTATCGTTCATGGCATACACGTTTAATCATGGCAGTTCAACAATATTCACATTCAAACATCAACGTATACGATCTGTGCATCAGGCCCAAGAGTCCGGCCCAATTACTTAAGCCCTTAATCATGCAAGTCCAATTCAGCAAACATATGTTGGTTTCGAGTCGCAACTAAGGTGATCTCGAGTCGCAATCTGGACTCGCAAACATGGTCTCGGTTCATGCTGTTTTGGTCTCGAGTCGCAACCGGACTCGTAACTGTGGTTTCGAGTCATAAGGTTTGTGCTGATCAAGTGTGGTTTCGAGTCGCAACCAGGTGTTTGCGACTCGCAACCTGTGTCGCAACCGGGGGATTTCGACTCATCATGTGGTGGTTTCGAGTCGCAACTGGAGGTTTCGGTTGGACAACTGCTGATTCGGTACAGTGTACTATCCAATGGAAAACCGATTTCATGAAACAGTTTGTACTATCCACTTAAACATGTTTATTTGTCTAGCAACTTACCAAATTGGATCAAACATATCAGATTTCAAATATTCAAGCATGTTCATATCACATTCAAGTTGTTCTTCATAACTTCAAGTCATGTTCATGTTGATTATTCAAACTTATTCATCATTTTTCCTGTTTCTAGCATCAATCACAAACATAATCATGAACAACAATCAAACACTCGATCATACTCATTTAATGGTTTCAAGTCATCACATAACATCTCTAAAATCTACCCTAATCCGATTAACATGATGCTTTCTATTCACATATGCAAGCCGGTTTCATGAACATCAATATTCAATGGTTTGAATCACATTTAGACATAAGATATCGTGTGCTCATTATGCAACATATCCGAAATCAAAACATATTATCCGATTATCTACAACATACATATCCGGTTCACAAACATCATCAAGCATACAACTACACTAGTTAAATCCTATCATTCATACTATCTCTTAACAACAAACATCATAAAGACACTAACCGGTTGATGGGTTTCAAAGGTGAGTGTGAAGCTTCCAAACGGGTGTGTGTGAGAGACGATCCGAGAGCTCCTTATGGTTGTCGATTGGATCCGAGAATGAAGGAGAAGGATGTTGTGGTTTAGGATTTTAGTGTGAGAGAGTGGAGAGTGTGTGTTGGAGGAGTATGAGTGTTGTTTGCCCAAAATTGCCAAGTGTTACTATCACTAAGGTTATATACTTGTTTCACCTTGTGCACCCTAATGGGTTTCGGATAGGCTAAGTGTGTGTGTGTGGCCCAACCGGCCCAATGTTACACCGTTCACTCGAGACCTCATGGTCTCGAGTCGGGTCCTTGTTGTCTCGGTTCATATGAATATGCACATACGTACAAGCACGACACATAAATATAACACATAGTCACATAGGATGTTCACTTATTTTATTAAACCAACACGTTAACTAGTCGCATAACATTACAAGTAGGTTGTACTAAGATGCACGGAAGGTTCTAAATTTCGAGTTGTCACACATTTTCTTCACATATTTCGATTTTCCAAACTTCTTGTTTTGATTGTTCTTACCATATCCTGACTCGTTTCTCCCATTGTTATAATTTCACCTTTGATAGTTAGTATAAGAGTTTTTCGGTTGGAATAGTAAGATTTATCTTTCTTGAAGTTTAAAATCTTTAAGTTGTTGATAGATTTTCAATTTCAGACAACTAGACTTCCACCAACTTGAAAACCTTTTCAATCTTGTTCAAATTCACATTTTAAATTGGAAATTCCTCATTAGAGTATCTCACAGTCTTTGGTCTTTGGATAGCGTCAGCTTCAACTTGAATTCTGTCAGCAACAGACTCCCCCTAAGCTAATGCAACCAATCACCAAATCTTACAAGTTGTAGACAACAATCCAAGTAAGTCTTCACAGCATCCATTCTGCATTGTAGATGGAGGATTCTACCAAGCAGCAACAAACTCCTCATCTCATCACATCAACTTCTCAGCAACACACTGCTTCAATCTGTATACTATAAAACAAACATCTCAAGAAAACATAAGAATTTTTCAACAAAGATAAACAAAATATTATTATTCAAGAGATAGTTAAACTGTATCACTGATTAATCATTTTCAGTTTAGCACCAACACGTAAAAAATTTTAATCAAACACCCTATAACCTGCATGATTTAAAATTTTGAAACTCACTTTCTAACACCATCTCCCCCCATCAGTAACAACTCCTCCAAGAATAACAGTTTTTCGTACATTAAGAATTTTTAAGAAAAAGACACTATTTTTGGATTTTTTTATATTTTCTGAAAGCAAGTAAATAACAAAAGCAATAAACACTATGTTTTTGTGAGAATAACCGGTAAGAAGATCATATCAGCACAATTGAACTGGTTTCACACTATTAGATAATTCTTTATGTAATTTTTCATGAAAAGCAGTTCAAGACGATTACCAGTATTGTTTATCCACATAAACAAAATGCATGAACGTTATAGGTACCATTATCGTATGATACGTTAAGGTAATAGTATACCGATATATTAGCATGTCCCACTTCAGGATATACCCCTGCGATCAAGGTATGCACAAAGGTTCCTCGTAGTAGGTTAGTATACTGAATTCATCCATTTTGTTTTACAACGATAGATAATTGGTGATCAGGTCAGTACTGCCGTACAGCAAAGAGACCAATTCTAACGAGGGCTAAGACAAATACCAATTTTGGTACGATTTATGCATTTTGCACATTTGAATGACTCTCTAGTAGAGCTTCTTCATTTATGGGTTTTAGCATTTTAGCTCTGTTAGTGTATACGTCTGTAGCTTCCGTCAGCATTTAGTCATGTTTTGTATATTTGTGTCCTTTGTAATGTACTATGTAATGTATGTGTGTTAGATAGGTCGACAACCCAGGAAACGGATTTGTTTTGTCAAGATGATGTCCGACGGTTGGCTTGTGCCATCCGGTCGGATGGCCATCCGACCGGATAGCCATCCGAGCGGATAACCTCTCGTTCGGACAACATCTATCACTTTCCTGAGATGCCTATAAATACCCCGTCCGGGTATCTCATTCAGAACTTTTGTACCTGCTGACACCATTGTACTATGTGATTGTCTAACTTTCTTCTGGCTCTTGTACTTTCACAATATCATAATACAAAGATTCCGACAGTGTTTAAACGTTGAATTGCGTGTTGTATTTCTATGACTTGATCAAAGGATTCCGCACTTTGCTCAAGACGATTCATCTACGGTTGCATCAATCAGATCCGGTACAAACAGGACCTAACAAGTGGTATCAGAGCATCCAGGGAGCTGAATCAAGATCTACGACAACGAATTCACCGGAATTCGAGCTTTTTCTTGTTGATCGGAGTCAAATTTCACCAGAAATTTGACATTTTTCTCTCATTTTCTACTCATATCTTACATTGCTTAACAGTTTGTCACCATAAAATCAGAAAAACATAAAATTGGATGTGAATCTACGGTTAAAATTTGATAAAACTGATATCATTCGATTTGCAATCATTCAAAGTATAATCCTACCAAGTTTCATAATCAAATTCAATCAAAAACTAGATCAAATTCATCAAAAACCATGTTGAGCTGTTCATGTTTGCTGACGTCATCCACTCGCTCGGACAGCTGTCCGAATGGATTGGACTAGACAGTACCTGTTAGTTGCTTGCTATCATCTTGCTGACATCATCTGTGTTACTCGCTTGGATTACTATCCGAGTGGTGTGTTTTAGATTGTTCAAAGTTTGTTTGACTACTTCATCATCTCATCCGGTCGGACAGCAATCCGGTCGGATTACCATCCGAGCGGTGAAAGGTTAAAAGTCAAACTTTTCAAATTTAAGAGTGTCACCCGAACGAACGACCATCCGAGCGGATAACCATCCGGTCGGATAGCATTTTTCACATCAGTATAGTTGTTTACTTGTGTCACTCGTTCGGATTGTGACTCGACCGGATCACCATCCTATCCAGGTGCTTTTGTTTGAAATCTTTGAAACTTATAAAAATTGTCTAAGTGTTTGCAAATTGTCTCATGTATTCTAAAATGGGAGACGATTTTCTCAATCCTTTCAGCTTTGCTTATACCAGCAACACTGGAGATGCTACATCAAGCAACACAAATGAAACGGCTCCGAACCCAAATCCCAAAAAGACCTTTGTTGACTCTCTGAGCGTTGATAACGCCTATGGCACCTATAACAAGCCACCAAAGCTGATGGCCATAGAAGAGTATAACAGATGGGCACCTAGATTTAAAGACTGGTTAAAGGCCTTTGCATACCAGAGTTGGAAATGCTTGAAGAGCGGGTTTAACATTGGTAGAAGTGACTATGAAAACTTAGTTGAAAATGAACAAGAAAATTTTATCTCCGAGCAAAAAATGTATCACATTGCTACGTCAGTCAGTAAGGGATGACATCATATCTCTAATTGACTACAAAGATTCCAAAGATTTATGGGCAAAATTAGAGAAAAAGTGCGTGGGTCGAGCAGAAATTGTTAGAAACAAGAAAAAATTGTTATAAAAGGAATTCGATTTATTTGGGTGTATGAAAAATGAATCTGTTTCGAAGATGATAGAAAGGTTTTGTCATTTGAAGATCGAACTGACTAGGCATGGGTTTACGTTCACAGAAGAAGAATTAGTTGATAAGCTGATGGATTCTCTACCTGATGAAAAAGATTGGTTGTACTTTGCTCTGCTGCTGAAAAACACTGTGGAGAAGAAGGACTTGACAGTTGATTTTCTGATAGAGAGACTTGAAAGTCACGAGTTGGAAATCTGGAAAACAAACAAAGTCAACAGTACTCAGTATCAGCAGAATGTTGATTTGTATTATCGACGAAGTATGATTCCAAAAACAGTATCACCAAAGACTGCATTCTCAACAGAAAATCCAAGTGTGCCAAATCAAGAGAATCAAAATAGCAGTCCTGCTCCAAGCATCGGATATCATGGAGGATCATCTTCATCGAATCCTAGTCAACAGCAACAATCTGTTCCGAAAAACAAGTTATAGTGCAATATTGCTGTAGACCTCAAGAATACACAAAACTTCAGCGAAGAATCCGTTAAACAGCAAATGGTGTTTTTAGCATCTGTCTTAGAATCATACGAGAGCCTTGTTGCTGGAAAAATCAGAAACACCAATCTCACCAAGGAAGATTATGATCAAATCGACCCTGAAGAGATGGAATTGATCGATATTAGATGGTGTATAGTGAGTGCAGTCAGGAGGGCTCAGAGATTCATGGAAATAACAGGCAGACACTCGATTGGTGGACCGTCAACCAAATTAGGGTTTGACAAATCAAAAGTCACATGTTTCAAGTGTAAACAAAAAGGGCACTTTAAACGAGAATGTCAAAATGCTCCTGCTGATGAAACTGCAAATCCTTTCCGTGAAGACCATTATAAAAGGGCCATCTATCATCAAAACAAGGCAGAATCTCCCAGAATGAAACAGTTAGAAGATGCTCCAAAAGATAAGTCAAGAGCATTAGCTGTTATGTATGATGATGAGGCATATGATTGGAGTGATGTGTTACCAGAAGAAGATGCTGTGGGTTTTGCATTCATGGCAAAGATTGTTCCTTTCAAGGATACCAGAACCGAAGAAGAAAAATATGTCAACAGAAAAATGTTAGCCCAAAACATGAAAGATAAAATCTATCGAACATGGAAAGAGGCAAAAAGTGCAAAAAGGTGGGATGCAACTCGGGAATGTTTTTTGGATCCCAAAGGAAACATTGTTGTTGAACCTTCATCAGTCACTATTGAAACTCTAATTGAGCAACTAGCAGAAGAGGAAAAAGAAAGACAGAGACTATGGTGGGGAAGTGAAGAAAAAGAAAAAGAAAAGGAGAAAGAGTTGCAGTTAAAGAAGGTCGATGATGGGATTATTGACACGACCAAAGAGTTCACTGCAGATAACCTGAAGAAAATGGCTGACAAAGTGCTTGCAGCAAAAGAGTTAGAGGTAGTTTCTGAGTCTGGAACTGAGTCTAAAAGCAAGGTCAGTTCTAATGTTTCAACCAATGAGTCAGGTAAGAAAGCAAAAATTGAGAGCGACTGCAAAAATTGCACGAAAAACTGCAAGGTTTGTAGTACACTTGCTTACCTCAAAGGTAAAAAGACTGAAGAACTGACAGAAAGAGTCAGAGAAGTTGAAAATCAAATCTTAAGTCGTGACAAACTGGTAAAAGTTTCAAATGATCGAATCAAAGAATTAACTGAGAAAATTGAAAATGATAAAATTGACGTAGAACGAATCAGGAAAGAAAACGAGAAGTTAATCCATGAAAATCGTCAACTTTTTGAAAATCATGAGAAGTTAAAAAGAACGATTAAAGATTCTGATGAGAGAAACAATAAAACAAGCAAAGAAAATATGCAATTGTCAGGAGTCCTTCAGTCGAAAGAAAAGCAAATCAACCAACAGCTGGATGAGATTGCTAATCTGAAGCTTCAGTTTCAGGAAGCTAAGATAGAAAATGAACGCATCAATCTGAAACTCAACAGTTACAACTCCGCAAGTTTTGTTCTTCAACACATAGTTCCCAAACCCATTGGGAAGAACAAAGCTGGCGAAGATGTATATGCTGATGGAACAGGGGTTGGGTATCATCAAGTTCCACCTCCTGTGTTGAATAACTTTTCAAAGAAAAAATATGGGTTGGTTAACAATGATGAAACAAATGAAATCAAACTACCAAAAAAAATTGACATCACATTCACTTCATCATCTGATGAAGACAGCATTCAGTCTGAAGTTGTTAAAAATGTAGTTGAAAATGTTCTGAAATCTGACAATGATTCAACTGAGGATGAAGAATTCTTTTTGGATAAATACATTCCGAAATCAAAATCCAAGAACAACTTAAGTGAAGAACCTACTCTTGAAATGTACAAGATGTCAGGCTCAGATAAGTTGTATTCGGATCTTGAGTTTCCGTTAGAAAATGTGAATGTCGACAAATTGAAAAATGTTTTTAAACTAGTTGAGATTAATGTTTGTGAAATTGAAGGTTTGAAACGTTCCGAAAGACAATTGAACTTTGAAAAGGATAAATCTTACTACAAAAAACCTGTAGTACCACCACGTTTTTCTAACAATTACCAAAACAAATGGTCGGGTGGTCATCAGGGTGGTAAGAATAACCAAAGAAGGAACTTTCAAAACAAGAAGTTTGTTGAGAAAAAGGTGTTTGTGAAAAGCTCGAGTTCACACTCCGACCAGGAATCTGAGATTTTTTCGAAAACCAATGAAGAATTCTTTCAAAAGAAAGCCTCGCAATCCCAGATCGAAGGCACAAGTCGGGTAATTGACACCCGAACATGCTTCAAATGGAATCAAGTTGGACACATTGCACGAAAGTGCACCAACTCGAAGCCTAAGTCTGTGGTTGTCGAGAATCCGAAAATAAAAGATGATGTAAAAGGGAAAGCTCCAATGTTTGTTGAGAAAAAGTTTTTAAAGAAAGAAAATGTCGAAGTTAAAACTGAATCTGCAAAAGAGTCAGTTAAGAAAATCGAACCCGTAAAGAAGTTGGAAACTAAAATGACAAATTTTACAAACGGGTTGCGTCATCTTAACAAACATGGAAGCCGAAATATGTTGAAGAGATAACAAGTTCTCCAAAACCAAAGGTTTCAGAGTCTACAAAACAATCATCTTCTACAACACCGGTAAAGATGAATGTTCCTTTGGATCACTATGAGAAACTTGTGAAACAAACTTCTACCCCACCAGGGAAGAAGTATGTTCCGAAGAAAAACCAACCTACTGGTCAACCACAAAAAGAAGAATCTTTTCTATACAAAGAGGTTGAGGTTGGAACTGAAGAAAGTTTAAAGATACATGACAAAAATTTTCCGCCATTGTACACCAAGACCACAATTCTAAACGTTAAGCTACCTGAGTCGAAAGAGGCTTTGGTTGCTTCAAAATCTCACTAAATGATTTTGAAATGTGTAGGAGCTTCCAAGATCCATCTCACGTTGGATAATGGATAGCGGAGCTTCACGGCACATGAAGGGGGAGAAAACCCTACTGTATGATGTTCGAGGGTTTAATGGAGGATATGTGGGATTTGCAGGCAATCAAGGTGGTCGTATAATTGGTGAGGGTACTTTATCAAATGGAATTGTCACGTTTGAAAGAGTGAATTATATCGAAGAACTGCAAAACAATCTTCTGAGCATATCTCAGATTTGTGATCGTATGTATTCGACGCACTTCACAGACAAAGAATGTTTGATATTGAAGCCAGGATTTGTTGTTCCTGAAGAGTGGGTTATCATGAGAGCATCGAGAGTTAACGATCTGTACATATTGGACATGAGTGTAGCAACTACTACCACGGGTCAGGCTCACTGCTTCATGTCAAGAGCCACTGAGAAGGAGTCACAATTATGGCATAGAAAAATGGGCCATATTCATCTGCGAAAAATGAACTACCTGGTACACAACGAATTAGTAGAAGGAGTTCATCTGAAAGGTTTTCATCTTGAGGGAGAGTGCATTAGTTGTATCAAAGGTAAGCAGAAAAAGAAATCTCACCCTGGAAAGAAGATGAATTCAGTCTCGAGGCCGTTAGAGAGACTTCAAATGGATCTTTTTGGTCCAGTGAATGTCAAAAGCATAACTGGTGATCTCTACTGCCTACTTGTCACAGACGACTATTCTAGATTTTCGTGGGTAACTTTTCTGAAGACAAAAGATGAAACAGTTTGGAGTTTAATGACAATGTTCAGAAAACTTGAAAACCTGTACCAAACTCGTATCAGAAGAATAAGAAGTGATAATGGTACAGAATTTAAGAACGGCAGAATGGAAGTATATTGCAATGAAAAAAGTATACTGCATGAATTCAGCGCGCCATATACTCCACAACAAAATGGGGTAGCAGAAAGAAAGAATAGGACGCTGATTGAAACGGCCAGGACAATGCTTGCTGATTCAAAATTACCTGTCAATTTCTGGGCAGAAGCAGTGTCAGCCGCATGCTATACGCTCAACCGGGTTCTTACAGTGAAAAAGTTTAACAAGACATGTTTCGAGCTCATAAATCTCCGCAAACCTAACCTGAAGTATTTGGAACCGTTCGGATCTCCCTGTACAGTTCTAGAACCTTTTGGTAAATTTGGTCCAAAGTGCATTGAAGGTATATTTGTGGGATATGCAAGCCCATTAAAAAGAGTCTTTGTTCCAAGCATGAAGCGGATCATCGAAGCACAACATGTTGAGTGTCAAGGTTATACGATGCCACCTCAGAATCCAGGTGACTCATGGCGTTTCAATTACGATACTCTGTGGGATTCATTTGATATAGAAGAAGAACCAGATTTCTATGACTAGTTGGATATTCTGAGAGAGTATGAAGATTCACAAGAAAGATTCCCAGCAGAACCTAATAGACGTCAATGACAAGCTTCAAATGATAATGAAGCAGGTCCAAGCAATGCTGGAGAACATGATGATATTTTGCAAACTCCTATATCTTCAGATAGCGAACAAGCTCCTATCAATCAGACGACAATCAATGATAATTCAGATTCTGATGAAAGGACAACATTCGATCGTGGTGATTCAGAGTCTGAGGGGGAGCAAATCCAATCTCAAGATCAAACTATTCCAGTCAGTGAACAAGTCGCAAACCAGAACATTACGAATTTGGAAAGCGAAGTAGATGTTTCAGGCGAGGTGATGCCAAGAACTCTTTCATATCATCCAGAAGAGCTAATCATTGGAGAGTTGCAATCAGGAGTCCGCACCAGACGACAAATTGACCAAGGCCTTACTTGTTTTTACTCTACAGTTGCTCCTTTACAAACACAGTTTTCACTTAGTTGTTTTATTTCGCAGATTGAACCGCGAACATACAAGGAAGCACTAACTGAAGATTCTTGGGTCAACGCGATGCAAGAGGAGCTGAGTCAGTTTGAGAAGTTGGGTGTCTGGAAACTGGTGGACCTGCCTGATGGTCATAGGAAGATTAACACCATGTGGGTGTTTAAGTGTAAGAGGGATGATCGAGGGGTCATTATTCGCAATAAAGCTCGACTCGTTGTCCAGGGTTTCAGTCAGCAGAAGGGGATAGATTTCACTGAATTATATGCTCCGGTTGCTAGACTTGAAGCGATTAGAATCTTCCTAGCATTTGCATCTTGGAAAGGATTTAAAGTTTTTCAGCTAGATGTGAAGTCGGCATTTCTCTATGGCAAGGTGAAAGAGGAGGTTTATGTCGGACAGCCACCGGGCTTCACCGACCCAATCCAGAAAGATAAAGTTTATCTCTTGGATAAGGCGTTATACGGCTTACATCAGGCCCTGAGAGCCTGGTATGAGACCCTGTCTCAACATCTGTTAGCCAACAACTTCATCCAAGGAAAGGTAGATGCCACTCTGTTCACAAAAGAAGTCGACGGCCATCTTCTGATAGTCCAAATTTATGTGGATGACATAATTTTCGGGTCGACAAATGAACAACTCTGCAAAGATTTTGAAAAAGTTATGAAGCAGAAATTTGAAATGTTACCAATGGATGAAATGAAGTTCTTCTTGGGGCTTCAGGTTGATCAACTACCCGAGGGAACATTCATACATCAGACAAAGTATGTTCATGATGTTCTAGAAAATTCGGGATGTCAGGAATGTCACCAATGTCCACCCTGTTAGCAACGAACCATGGAATAAACCCTGATCTCACCGGAGATAAGGTAGATGAAACGCTATATCGTTCCATGATCGGTACGCTGATGTATTTGACAGCATCAAGACCGGATATTATGTATCCAACCTGCCTCGCAGCACGATTTCAGTCAAGTCCCAGAGCCTCGCATATGGTAATTGTGAAAAGGATTCTACGCTACCTGAAAGGAACTCCATCACTGGGGTTGTGGTATCCAAAAGAAGGCGATTTCACGCTTGAGGGATATTCTGATTCCGATTTCGGATGCTGCAAAGTTAACGCTAAATCAACAACAGCGGGGTGCCAGTTTTTTGGACCATGATTGGTCACCTGGCAATGCAAGAAGCAGACCTCTGTTGCTTTATCCACATGTGAAGACGAATATGTATCTGCTAGCAGCTGCTGCTCTCAGATCCTGTGGATCCAGCAACAGATGCGAGACTACGGTTTGTAATTTCTTAACTCCCCTATCTTTGTTGATAACGAGGTAGCTATAAACATAACAAAAAATCATGTTCATCATGCTAAAACCAAGCATATTGAAATTCGTCATCACTTCATCCGAGACTGTTTCGAGAAGAAGTTGATACGAATAGAAAAAATCCACACTGATGAACAAAAAGCTGATTTACATACCAAAGCGTTTGATAAAACTCGTTTTCAATATCTATTAAAACTGAGCGGTATGAAGCTTTTATCGGTGTCGGAGGGGATTCTTGGCGTTGATGAAGGTACCACTGTAGATGATGTTGAAAAGCAATCTACAATGGTTTGTCGAATTTTTAGATGTTTTGGTATTTAGGGGGAGATAGGTTATACTTTCAGAAAATACAAAAACATTAAAAATTTTCAAAAACCCAAAAACATGAGATATTTTCAAAATCCCAAAACAATAGAAAATCGAAAAAGAGCTAGTGTAAAAAGGGAAAATGATAGTACATCAGCTTGACAGTTACGGTATGCTAAAGAAATGTAATGTTTAAAAGATTTAAGCAGACTCGCTGATGATATGCCGGTAGGTTTTTACACATTTAGTAAGTTTGTTCGGGATATAAACCTAAATCACAACTTGCTTTTACGTGGGGAACATCTCTCGGATATATGGGTAACCCCCGAAATCTTGTTTGAAGGACCCCTCTTTTTGAGATACTAAGTCTTTATACTTAGTGATATCTGGGGTATTATCCCGGGACTTCTGATTTTGCGGAAGCAATGGCCTAGTCCCCGTATAATACTTTTTGCTTGCTTGAAAAATAGCAACCCCCTCAGCATAAAAATTGATGAAACATTGCAAAATGCTAATCATGTGCTGTTGAAGAAAAGATCCTCTAAAGGGAACACACCAAAAGTCGAAGCCGTCATCTCTCTGCTGAACGGAAGTTCTGACCTGAGCTCTCACGGCCCTTGCATTCTAACCCCCTACAGATATCATCTAGGTATATTCACATGTAAGACTGAATATTAGGATCTGGATACGGGAGTATATTCTGAAGTGGTACACGTGTAAAAGTTAAGATCTTAAAACACTAAATTCGTATCTTGAACAGATTGAAATTTGTGTGAAAACTTAATTGGATCAGTATATCGGCAATCTAAGCGAATTGTTTAATTCTGAGTATGAAATCAAAGCTTAACGGTACTTGTAGCTTGTTGGCAGCTGATATGATTCCCTAACACGCTCACCAAAAATATGTTTGTAAATAGTTTACATTTATTGCATTTCATTTCTGTTTAACTTTCTAAAATCAAAAGGATTTCTTAGTTTTCTAGTCTAGAAACTTTCCTAAAAATCCAAAAAGATTTTCCATTTCTGCTTTATTTTTTTCCGACAAACCAAAGTGGAAAGCTGATCTTCAGACTCGCAGTTTGAGTATGATGCAGGAAGTTTCTGAGATGGACAGATGAGTTGGGAGCTTATCATGTTAAACCTGTGAAAATGTAAAGTCAAAACAAGTTCCTTAAGTTGAAACTTGTAATTTTTCCATAAAAAGCTTGAAAAAGATTGAACAAAACGTCAGTGTGCTTTGTTTCAAGCCAACCAAGGTCATTAAGTTGGATTTGGTCGGCAAATTAAGTGCCTAGGGTCATTAACTTGGACCTAGATACTTGAAAAGGTCAAAGTGTCAATGTCTTAAAAGTCAAATTTGTGCCTCGCTCGGATAGCAATCCGGTCGGATGACAATCCGGTCGGATAGCAATTCGACTCATGTGTCACTATAAATAGAAGGTCAATGGTCAGTCAAAAGGTTACCCGCTCGGACAACCTTCATTCTCTCTCACACTTTGATTTTCTGATCTTATTTTCTTCACACTTCTTTGCACAAATCGTTGGATCGTTGGTTAGCACAACTTTTACAATGGCAAAGGTATGTCTTTCTTGCCTAAATCTGATGAAAAATTTGATGTTTATTGATTGTTCTTGGCCGATGACGTCACTGTCGGAGTCTTTAAGTCAGATCTAGGTAGTTTTAGTCAGTTTTGATGAGATTCAAGCATAGGGTTTTGTTCGCAAGGTTCAGATCTAGAGATTCACCGGATTAATTTGTGTCAAACATGATTAAAATAAGTAGATCTGATGTGTAGACATTACGGGTTTCGGTAGAGTTTTTGACGAATTAAACCCTGATTAGGACGAATTAGACAACTTTGAACATAGGGTTTTGCTCGCAATTAGATTCTCTACGTAGATCTATGTTCAATTAGAGGTTTTGCCTTAGAAAAATTTTGATGATTCTTGAATGTTCTTTAACTGTTCTTAAATGAGGATGACAATCCGGTCGGATAGCAATTCGACCGAGTGGCCATCCGTTCCATAGCTTGATTCTTGAAATTTGTGCTTTTGATATCTGTCAAAATTGCTTTGAACTGTTTGACAATCCGGTCGGATAATAATTCGACCGAGTGGCAATTCGTTTCAAATTCACTTATTCATATGTTCATCCCATGTCATGCCTCAGATGACAATCCGGTCGGATAGCAATTTGACCGAGTGGCAATTCGTTTCAAATGCACTTATTCATATGTTCATCCTTTGTCATGCGTCGGATGACCATCCGACCGGACAACCAACTCATTCTCATTACTTGAAATGGTAATCCGGTCGGATAGTAATCCGAGCGGACAATTAACTCATTTACATAACTAGTGTGGTGATCCGATCGGATAGCAATCCAACCGGATAACAAAGTCCTTCACATTTCTATATTTTGGATATTTGTGCATTCATGATATGGCAATCCGGTCGGTTGACTATCCGGTCGGACAGCTATCATACTGTTGACTTATGAGGATTCAATTTTCAAAAAGGCAATCCGGTCGGATGCCAATCCGGTCGGATAGCCATCTGAGTCTCTGCACTATGTAGAGAAAGATCTTCAGAGTTAGAAAATTTTTGAGAAATTCCAAGATTTTTCTTATTGGTAAAAAAAAATTTTACAGGACTGGGAGAAATCGCATAACATCTATTGTTTGTTAGAAAAAGAATTTACAGAAAAAACTGTAATTGAAGATATTACAAAATTTTTGAAGAAAAGCAGGATTTCTAAGGCATTAACTGACAAAACCATAGTCTACGAATCACATGTCAGACGATTTTGGAACTCTTCAAGATACGAAGAGAAAGATAAGACAATCTATCCTGCAGTAACTAAGAGAGATAAGAATGGAAAGAGTGTGGATTTAGAGTTTAAGATAAAAGTTGGTGATGTGAGACGTGTGTTAGAATTAGGTGATTCTGATAATGATCCAACCATTATCCCCGAACGTCTAGCAAAAGGATTATGGTGCAGAATGGGATTCATAGGGCACATAAATGGAAAAATGTTAAAAACAAATTTCAGCCATGCTTACAAATTTATGGTTCATTGTCTGACACATGCTCTATCACATAGGAAGGGAGCTTATGATGAAACATCGGACTATCTTATGAACATCATCACATGCCTTATTTTAAATAGGCCATATAATGTTTCTCAAGTGATATTTGATTACATGTCTGAGAATACAAAAACTGAAAACAAGAAGTACATCATGTATCCTCGCTTTGTACAAATGATGATTGATTATCAGTTCAAGGACCTTGAGAAGAGTAATGATGATATTTTAGGTTTGAGGCACATGACAGCAGATACCTTAAGTAGATTAATTAAGAGTTCTAATCCAGGATTGAAAAGAATGATATGCAAAATTAGCAGAACAGCATATATTGCTCCAGAGAACGATGCTTGGAGACACCAAAATAGTGACTCAGATAATGAAGATGTAAAGATGAGTGAGTTTAAAGAAAAGAATACCAGATGGTGGGTTGAGAAAGTAAAAGATGGGAAGAGAAAAAGAACTCCCAAGACTTCTCCTGCAGTTCCTATTCCAAAGGAACCAGTTCCTAAGATTGTGATAAAGGGTATAGTGAGAGGGGGAGTCATAAGAAAAGTTAGAACGTTAAATTGTTATTTTATTCTAATAATAACTTCAATGTCTGTTTTTGCAGAAACATCTGGAGAACCACAACAGAGGTTAATAGATGAAACAGTGCTGGAACCATCGGTAGTTATTCAAGAAGGAGCTGATTTATTGAAGCATTCTCTTGAAAGCTTTCTGAAAAAGAATGAGGAAGTTGCTGCACAGAAAGAACAAAGCTCAAGTGTTCAAGAGCCTGAGGATGTTGCACAAGATGATACAAGTAAAGATGATTCTGAGGCTGCTGAGTCTGAGTCAGAGCTTGATCCAACAACACTTGGTAGAGGAAAAGCTCAACTGAAGAAAAAGTCTTCTAAAAAGCAGAAAACATCGGATGAAGAAGACTCTTCTTATAAACCTGATGAGCCAAAGAAACAAAGGGCAAAGCGTAAAGCGGTTCAAGAAGGAGTCATTCCGAGAAATGTGCGTGCAAAGAAAGCTGGAGCTAAATCACAAAAGGATCAAGGAGGCAAAAGTGAAAAGCACAAAGTTGCTGAATCAGAAAAGAGTCAAAAGGTTGAACCTCTAAAAGCTTCAGAAGTTCAAAAACAAAGTGTTGCTGATGTTGAAGTAGAAAAGAAAGATGGTCACGATGATTATGTTGAAGTGACTGAAGGTGGAGTTTTTATTTCTAAATTTCTAAAAATTCCAGAAAATATTGAGATTCCAGAGTCTTCACGCTCCAAAGCTACAGATGATTTATTTGGCAATCTTCCACCTGCCTCAGGGGATCCTTTAGAAGATTTGAACTTTGGAGATGACTTTGATGTATTCAACAATGAAGCAGTAAAAATATTGGCAAAGAAAGTTGCTGAGCTTAAGAAAGAAAAGATAAAAGCTGAAGCAGAATGTGATATCTTAAAGAAATATGTTGAACAGCTGATGAAAGCTCATGATCAAATAAGAATGGTGTTGATAGATCAAGAGGAAACTATAAAGAACATGAAGGATGATGCTCATAATAATTCTAAAGTGTTCGAACTCTTGACAGCAGAGATCGCTTCATTGAATGTGAAGATAAAGAATCTTCAAGATGTGAATCAGACACTGAATCAGCTTCTCAATGAAATGAGTGAAGCTTCATCAAACGAAATGAAGACAATAAAGTTAGAAATGGAAGCTATGAAAGCTGATAAAGTGGTAAAGGATGAACAACTTCATATGTTGTACACTATTATGGAAAGTCATTTGAAGACGGATGTACATACTGCCTTCAATGATATTGAAGTAAAAAGAGCTGAGGATAGAAGAATTGAACGAGAAAGACGACTAGCTGAAGATGCCACTCAAAAGAACAAAAGTGTTATTGAAGAAATTCAAGAAGTTGGTGGGTCTTCTAGTCAAGTTGACATTGAAATGATTGATGTTGAAGATGTTCAAGAACAAGTTGCTGAAGATGTGAACATTGAACAAGATCAAGACTTCATGCTGGTTGGTGAGTCTTCTCTGTCCATTGATCTTAATGAAGTTATTCGTAGAGTTGCTGCTATTCAAAAGAAAAGAAAGGCAAAAGAAATGTTATTGTTGGAATGGAAGACACAGCAGTTTGTCCTTGTTGGAAGACCATCCACAGTACCTTACAGTTTAAAAGAGATTGTTCGCCAAGTGAAAATTGAAGAAAGGCGAAAAGCAGCAAAGAGAGCTCGTGGAGAAGTTGTTGATAGTGATTCCGATTTGGAGATCCTTGGTGGTAATGAAGAAGAAGACGAAGATGAAAATAATGATGATGACAAGTCTGGTCAGAAAGATGATGATGATGATAAGAAGAATGATGATGATGATCAAGGTGCTTCAGGATTGCTGGTTGAGAATCCTATTGATGAACAGAAAATTGAGGAGTTTCTGAATGATCAGATCAACGAACAAGAAGATGATGATCAGCAAGAAACTTCTAGATCTGGAAAACAGCACGTTGATCAGGTATTCCTCACAAATCCAACTGTTATTTACTTACATGATAAACATGAGGAAGTGATTGAAGTTAGGAGGTCAAGAGAAGAAATGTTGGAGGAATTGGGTTTAGAAGATGGGAAATTTAAATTTGATATTGAAGATGAGATTCCTCAGTCATCTGAAGATATATTTGAGCCAAGGTATGCCTATGAAGCTGATCACTAGAATGATGTAATTGTTGAAGATGCTTCAGATTCATCTGATGAAGAAACTGATTTCCACTATTCTGGAGTTGATGAGACGTTTCCATCGTTGATGGAAATGTTCAAGGATCGAAATGTGGATGAGATCAGGAGAAAAATTTTTGAAAAAGTGTCTACTGAAGGTATTCCAGAAACCATACCTAGAGAAAATCTTGCTGAAGAAAGAAAGAAATGGTTCAAAGTTATGCCAAAGGAGAGAAAGAAACTTAGGGCACTTCAGTTCTTCACTCATAACAAAGATCTTTCTTGGGGTGACATTCTTTCTTGGGGATATCTAGAATATTTACAAGTTTATGCCATCAGACGGGAACAAGGGGTACAGTATTTCGAGTATTTGTCAGATATTAAAACCCTTCCGTGGTGGGATATAGATGAGTTGGTGAAAACGAAGAACATTAAAGAATTCTACTATGGTTTGGATGTGAAGCAGCACGATTAACATTTATGGAACTATGTGAAACTGCAAGCGAAGGCAAGGTATCCTGATTGTAAACCTCATTACCCAGAACAAATTGTTAGAATCTTAGAAAATGGTGAAAAAGATATTACTCTAGATATCAAGCCTCCTCATTGTTTGAAGAATATGCCTTTACGAGCAATGGAGCAAGATTTTCACGAAGAGTTTGAAGGGTGGTTATATAATCAAACGACGGCCGAAGCTATCATCTCTTTATACAATAAGTCCACTAAAGAAGCAAGAAGAATTTGTGTGTTAGATCCTATGTGGCTTGTAAATTGTTCAAAGAAAGACATACACTGCCTATTCTACAACAAGATAGTCTACGAAAGGCCTGATAAAGAGCTGGCAATGCAATATCAGACAATAGTGGATGTGTGCTTTGCTCAAGACATCAAATCGGGGAGATACTGGAAGACAAAATGGAGAGATCTTGAGATTGATGAATTTCTGAAAAAGTATAAACGTGAACAAGGATCAAAAGCTATTGCTAAAAGGGCAGCTGAACTGGGCAAACGCAAGCTTGGAAAGTCAATACCAACAGATCAAACGCCAATTGAATAAGAAGAAAACAACATTCCTTAATGGGATCGGAAGCGTGATGGTGACCCGGTCTACAGGAAATGGTGGATGACTGAAGGAAGGCATATAAGGAAAAGAATATTAGATGAAAATGCAGAGAAGAGAAGACAGAAAGCGAAAGAACGAAGGCGCAACAGGAGGAATTAAAGACCATGCTGGAAGGAACTGCAGCTACATCCGAGGGGGAGTCTGTTAGTGTATACGTCTGTAGCTTACGTCAGCATTTAGTCATGTTTTGTATATTTGTGTCCTTTGTAATGTACTATGTAATGTATGTGTGTCAGATAGGTCGAAAACTCAGGAAACGGATTTGTTTTGTCAAGATGATGTCCGACGGTTGGCTTGTGTCATCCGGTCGGATGGCCATCCGACCGGATAGCCATCCGAGCGGATAACCACTCGTTCGGACAGCATCTATCACTTTCCTGAGATGCCTATAAATACCCCATCCGGGTATCTCATTCAAAACTTTTGCACCTGCTGACACCATTGTACTCTATGATTGTCTGACTTTCTTCTGGATCTTGTACTTTCACAATATCATAATAGAAAGATTCCGACAGTGTTTAAACGTTGAATTGCGTGTTGTATTTCTATGACTTGATCAAAGGATTCCGCACTTTGCTCAAGATCGATTCATCTACGGTTGCATCAATCAAATCCGGTACAAACAGGACCTAACAAGCTCTTTTAAGATATCCTGGTTGTGCCTAGGTCAGCATGTATCTGGATGCAGCAGAAGGACAACCCTGATACCCCCGGATGAAATAACAGTATAAAGACCCAAAACCTCGGATTTTGGCAATCTATCAACGCAAGATTTAAGTTCATTAAACCATACGCCAATGATGTGTTCCCCACTCATACTCAGTTCGTTAGGTTTATATCACATTGGTAAGTTGATTATTTCATGCTTTTTGCCTACTGGTACATCATATGATGAATCTGCTATCACACTTAATCAATTTTATTTTAGTTCCAGTGTGACAGTCTAACTCGCTGATTTACTATCATTTCTTCTTTTTCACACAGTGATAACTCATTTTTTATTTTCTAATTTTTATGTTTTTCATTTTTCAATGTTTTTGGATTTTGTGGTTTTCTAATTTTTCTAATTTTCGATTTTTAAGAAAACAATAAACTATTTACAAAATTCTTATGAAAAACAAGTTATTCAGGATTCCTCATCCCGTTTTGTTCGACTAAATGTTCAAAGCGAGCTCTATCAAAAGCTTTTGTGTAAAGATCAGCTAGGGTATCTAGTGTGTCGACTCGATGAAGTTCAATTAGTTTCTTTTCAGCACAATCTCGTATAAAATGATGATGAATGTCAATATGTTTAGTTCTACTGTGCTTTACGGGATTGTTTGTGATTGATATAGTGGCATTATTGTCTATCATAATAGGAGTACGAGTGAAATCCAAACCGTAATCGCGCATCTGCTGTTGTATCCAGAGAACCTGAGAGCAGCAGCTACCCATAGCACTATATTCAGCTTCACACGTAGAGGTAGACACACAAGATTGCTTCTTGCATTGCCAAGACACAATCCTGCCTCCTAAGATCTGACAACCACCTGTTGTAGACTTTCTGTTAGACTTACATACTCCAAAGTCTGAGTTAGTGTAAGCAACAAACTTCAAATCACTATCAGCTGGATACCACAACCAGAGTTTAGGTTTCCCCTTCAAGTAACGAAGAATACACTTCACTGCCTTCATGTGTGACTCCTTTGGATTAGCCTGATATCTGGCACACAGACATACAGTAAACATGATGTCGGGTCTTGAAGCAGTCAAGTATATTAGAGAACCAATCATTGCCCTATATTGAGTTTGATCAACATCTTCATTACTTTCATGATCTGGGCCAAGATTATGATTTTCGTAGATAGGTGTGTTGAAAGTATAGAAATCCTCCATTTTGAATCGAGACAAAATGTCATACACATAGTTTGTTTGATGTATAAACATCCCATCCTTCTTCTGGTCAACTTGTAATCCTAGAAAGTAAGACAGCTCACCCAGAGCACTCATTTCTAACTTGCTCTTCATCACCTGCTCAAACTCTTGACACATGTTTTCATCTGATGACCCAAAGATGTCATCCATGTATACCTGTACCAGTAGAAAATCTTCCTTCTTTCTCTTGATGAATAGTGTACTATCAATCTGACCTCTTTCGAAACCATTCTTTGTCAAATGTGTTGATAGTGTCTCATACCAAGCTCTCGGTGCTTGACGTAATCCATACAAAGCGTTATCCAGTTTGTAAACACGGTTTGGAAATTCTGGAACAATGAACCCATCTGGCTATGAGACATACACCACTTCTTGGACATTCCCATAAAGAAATGCACTCTTTACGTCTAGTTGGTAAACATAGAAGCCCTTGAAGGAATCAAAGGCTAGGAACAAATGAATTGCTTCCAACCTTGCTAATGGTGCAAACACCTCATTGTAATTTATCCCTTCTTGCTGATTGAAACCTTTGACTACCAATCGAGCCTTGTTTCTCGTTACAATTCCTCTATCAACTTTCGTGCACTTAAACACCCACTTAGTGCCTATCTTTTTTTCACATTTAGGAAGGTTAACTAACTCCCAAACCTTCAACTTTGCAAACTGGGCCAATTCCTCTTGCATAGCTTCAACCCATGAATTGTCTTTCAAAGCCATATGAATGTTTTTCGGCTCCTCTTGAGAAATAAAGCAGCTATACAATCACTCGTTCATAATCCCAGTCTTCTCAATCATAGCATACAGACCTGAACTCTCTGCTATGCTTCTCCTCGTCTGAACACCTGCAGCAGGATCTCCAAGTATCATATCAACTGGATGATCTTTATTTGTGTCACACCCCGACCGTGTAAAACAACAAACCGTGGCGGAAACGTCGGGGAGTGGAGTAACAGAATCATTGTTTCACAACACATGGTAATTGAAGTTTTGTTTTATTGAATTAAAATGTTTACATTGACTATAAATTTAAGAAGCATAACATGAATTAAACTGTCTTTCATAGTTTTAAGTCACTAAGGCCCTCTTCTGATCCTATGTTTGCATCATGATCATCTAACAACAGCACCTGAAACACATGTGAAAATAGGTACGTCAGCATAAAAATGCATGTGAGATACATAGGTCTTGTTGATAAGGGATCCATGACTTGTAGGTTAAAGAAGTGTTTATCATAAAGTAGTCATGAACCTTATAAAAATGTTTTCTTTTATAAATCATACGAAAATTGATAAGAAATCAGATGATATAAAAGAATAATGCATGGTTAAATAAATAACCAAGTAAAAATGAATTTGTATGAAATATGTCGTTCGTAAAACAATGTTATGTGAAAATATGTTATTTGTATAAAATGTATCATGTCTTTGCCGAAATGATTTAGATAACGCTACGATATGTAATATCATAAAAGCACTTATATATAGGAAGTACCGGCGGCGTATCCACCATGCTTTTATCATATTACCCACGCCTCGTTATTTAAATCACTTATCAAATAAACCACCCAAAATGTCTTGTATAGCAAATATCAAGTAACAACAATGTTTTGTATTGGTGAATAAAAAGTATTTACTCAAACCACATGTATATGTTAATGTATAATCAAATATCATGGAAAACCAAAGGTTATGTATAAAACAATGTTTTTGAATAAACAAATGTTTGAATCAAAAGTTATGTTTTGAAAAACTAATGCTTTTATTGATAAGAACATTTATATGGTAGTGTTTATCGTATACATCCAAGCCTTGCGACTGACGGACAAACCCTTAACAAGTTAAAGGCTTATCAATTATGTGTATCGGATTCTATCATTCCTTAAGTCCAAACAAACCTAGGATTCCAGGAATGGGAGTTGTCAATTCCTATGGCACCACTACATACTATCGAGCGGCATGATCGGTGTTAATGAACTTATTTTAGTTTCGTTAAACAAACCAAAGGTCATACCAAATGTAAGCATGTTATGTGAAAATAATGTACTAAGTATGCTAAGTAAACATACAAAGTAGAAATGTTTATGAAATCAATGTGCTACCATGCTAATTAAACACACATAGCAGAAATGAAATGAAATGTAAATCAATGTGCCTATATGCTAAGTAAATATATGTAACAAAAATGTTTATGAAGTCAATGTGCTAGCATGCTTAGTAAACACACATAGCAGAAATGAAATGTAAGTCAATGTGTCTATATGCTAAGCAAACATACGTAACAAAAAAAGTTTATGAAATCAATGTGCTAGCATGCTCAGTAAACACACATAGCAGAAATGAAATGTAAATCAATGTGTCTATATGCTAAGTAAACATACGTAACAAAAATGTTTATGAAATCAATGTGCTAGCATGCTCAGAAAACATACATAGCATAAATGTAATGTAAAACAATGCGTCCATATGCTAAGAAAACATATGTAAAAAAAATGTTTATGAAATCAATGTGCTAGCATGTTAAGTAAACATACATAGCAAAGCATAATGGAAATCATGTACTATATGTGTACTAATAAACATAGCAAGTATATGTCATGAAAGCACGAAAAGCACGAAAGTAACAAGTAGGCACATGTGTATCACCCCAAAATATTTGAAAACAATAAAAGAGGGGACTATGTACTCACTTGATATTGTTTAGTAGTCTTGAAATAACAACCAAATAACGCTTGAAAGATCACGGAATCAATCGGCACCTAATATAGGTAACTATGTTTATAAACCGGACCTAAATCGGCAGAACGGATAGAATGAGGTTTCGTAAACCAAATGAGTATTGGAACTCATATGTTATGGTTTAACAAGGCCTACATTCTAAGTTGATACCTATCTTAAGTGTTTATGACCCGTTACGACTCGTTAAGGTAGTTTATGCTACTTTAACGTGTCGTTCACGCACAAGCGTGTTTGGACTGCCTAACTACTCCTATGACAAGTATTATATGCCTTGACATGTCTAATAATATTGCATAATCAGTTTAGATGTCAAAATTTAGGTTACATATGCTTAAAATGAAATTATGAGTAAAAAGGGCATTTTGGTCATTTTCCTAAGGCATATAAACTACCTATCATACAACTAAATAAATGAAGTAACCATAAGGTATAACCTTGGAAGGTTATTCCCTATACAACTATGGTCACAAAATATGTTTGGTCGGATCCTAATGTTCGACCAAACAGGTCGGGTTCGAAAGTCTAAGCGGTTGTTTAGACCGCTTGACTTACGACCCTAATTAAGCACCAAACTAAGAGTGACGAGTTAAACATGTTAAAACATGTTTAACTAAGTTAGAAAACAAGTTTGATATCAAAACAAAGTGTTTTGATACCCGAAAATAGCTTTGTTGCAAAATACACATAAATACGTATTTTGACCGAAACTTTGACTCGTCACTATGCCTAATAAACGTAGTAATCAGTAGGTATAGTCACAAGGGACTATAACCATCGTGATTACGCTCACGTTACGAAGTTCAAACGAACTTTGTCTTGACCAATCATGGTCAAAGCAGAAAGTCAAACACTGTTTGACTTTCATGCTTTAAATGCATAACCAAGCATGAAGGAGACTTACAAAGGGTCCAAGCTTGGATAAAGAACAAAGAAAACTGATGTTTGAAGCCTTCAACCAAGAGGGATAGCTTCAAGAGAGAAGATGTACAAGAAAGATATGAATGAGCAAGTTGGAAGTGAAAATTTGGTGGGTATTTATAGGAAATCATGCCACCACAAGATCATTCCAAGTGTTATTGAGTGGATCAAAGCTTGATCCTAGCCCTACACATGTTGCCCATTGTTTTAAATACTGAAAACAAGCTCCATGTATCCAAAAACTAGGATTAAAACCAAGGAATCAGCTGCTGTTTGAAGAAAACTGGTTTCTGCCTAGCTCCAGCTATCACGGGCCGCGAAGATAGGAGCTTCAGGCTTCACCCCAGGCGAGAGCTTTCAGACAGAAAGTTTTAACTTTTGGCAGAACAGGCCCCTGTGACTCAAAACTTGATTTTTGACGCGTTTAAGCCCCGTTAACCCATTTTCAAGGATCAATAATGAAGTTAAAGTATAGGGGGCATGAAATATGATTGAAAATATCTCGGATGTCGGTTCGTTTGGTCGTACGGTCTTGTTGTTCGGTTAATTACGACGAAACACGAACGGACACGAAATACGATTCAAATTGCGCGACGAATGGTATTTTAGTATTCCAATCACTAAAATAAAATATTTTAATATTACAAAAATTTTTGGATGTCCGGATATGTTCGGAACCTAAGATATGCGCGTAAATGCAAACTTATGCACTTTTTGACGCTTTTAGTCCCTGTTTGATCAAATAAGTTTATTTTCGCATACCGAACCCCTCAAAGCCTATTTCTAAGCTATGTAAAGGATATTTATGGTATGTTTAACTTATGATCATGTTCCGGAATGTACGTTACTATATGAATCGGTAGACTTTCGCAGTTTGACGCAAATTATCCCTGTGAGCGAATAAACTTGTTTTTGCCATGCCAAACCCTTCAAAACTTATTTCTAAGTTATGTAAAGGTTATTTAAGGTATGTTAAGCATATGTTGATGTTCTGGAGTGTTTTTCGTGTTAAACTGATTATGTTTACGCATCAGTTTGCGTATAAGTTTCAAGAAAGCGATTTAGAGTTTGAATTTGAACAAGGATGGTTGTTATGAAAGTATCATAGATAATTACACAATCCAGGAAATAACACAAGGTTTTATTGCTTACGAAATTGTTCGGGATTGGTTAGTGATAACTATAGGCACAGTTGTCACAGTCTCCCCTACTTTAGGAAATTTCGTCTCGAAATTTAATTTAGAGGAAACTTGTGAAAATAGACGTGGATGTTTTGCTTTCAAATAAATCCTCCGTTCCCTAAGTAGAATCTCTGGGCCACGTTTGGATTTCCAATAAACTTTTGTTATTTGTACCAGTCTGTTATTTATAGGGAAGAGTTTAGATCTGAAGATTTAAACTCCATTCTAATGAGTTTGTGTATAGTTGAACCGAATTCCAAGAGTGTCATGAAATTGTAACAATGACGTTCTTGTTGTAGTAAAATGTAGAGAGCATGTGAATTCAACAAGAATTTGAAGTTTCGAACAATGGATAGAGAGAATGTTTCTTATGAATACTATTATAGGAAACTTGTGTGCGCTTGAAACTTGAAGTCGGAGAGATAAAACAACATTGGTCAAGGTCCTGAACTTCTAGTAACTTAAATAACGTCATGTTTGTAATGTACTAAGGGACACTTATTTATATAGGAAGCGTCATCGGTGTATCCACCGTGCCCTCATTACATTGTTCACGTTTCGTTATTTTATCACTATAGGTTCTTACACATGACAAAACTTGATGTGGTTTCTGTGCACTAAATTCCATAATTGTGTATGCATCCATAATTACGTAATTCCTTACACAGTCCGCACAATATATTTTATAATGTGTAGGGGAAGAAAATTAAACGAATAAACCTACGATGACTGTGACTAGACTACCATAGGGTCCTTTTTAATTAGATCAACAAATGATCCTTTTAAATAGACCATTAAAGAGTCTCTTCAACTATATCATCACATGATATCATTAACCAGATTAACGAATCAATCTTTTTAACTAGACCACCCAAGGGGTCTCTTTTAACTTTGGAATAGTACTTTATAATCTAAGGGTCTTAACTAATACATAGAAGCCCATTAAAGATTTAAGGTAGTACCTTTGGATTTCCTTCTATGAATCCCTCAAATGAGGATATGGGAGATTCTACGAGGATTTGGATAACGAACATTCAGATCACACAAAAACACATAAACACATAATCACATAATTGCTTAACTTGGCTTTTAATTTGTTATCAACTTGTTATTAATTTGTTCGTCAACTTGTTATTGATTTGTACATGTGTATTTAAAGTACACCAGGAATCCAATCCATGGACTTCAATTAGTACTTTACACATTCTCAAGAATCTAACTATGAAGATAGGAAGATCTTATAGGAATTGAATCGTAATATACGTATTAAAGCATGCAAAGAAATCAATTAAGGTTTTTTATTTTGTGCTTTAATCATCCACAAGGATCAAATTATGAAGATAGGAAGATCCTGTAAGGATTTTGGAATTCGTGTAGCGAGAGATGTTTGGAAACCTTGTACTAGATGTGCTTAAGTCAATACATGAGGTAAAATGTTCATGAAGTTAAGGTGCAAGGTATGCTAATTCAACATATGAAGCAGGATTTGGAGATCGTATACTACGTATGTTAAGTCAACATGTGGGCAGAGTGTTCTTGAAAACTAAGCATGGGGTTCTTTGGAAATGTGTTTAATGTATTTGAAACCTTACACAATGCTTTTGAAATCATGTGGTAGGTGTATTAGGCAAATATGTTTATAAGATTTTTTAAGACCATATGAGATGGTTTTGAAATCATGTATAAGGGTTTTGAAAACATGGATAATGTTTTTGAAATTATGCACTTAGTATATTAAGTAAATATATTATGTTAAAATGTTTTTAAACCATATGAAATGTCTTTGAAATCATGAAGGATGTTTTGAAAACATACACTATGCATGTTGTTATGAAAACCAGAATATAATGATATATACATAGACATATCACATGAGATTATTGAAGGACTTATGAAAAATACCCTTAGTTATCCAAGCAAGGATTTTAAGTGGTACTTTGAGTAATCGTCCAGAGTTGTAACTTGTACCTTGTACTTTGTTTCTTAGAAGGAAATGAGTACTTAGGATTTTCGTGGAGATCGTGAGCGATCACATGAATGGGAGAATTATGAGAGTAGTCTGTCTTGCAAGGAACATAGTTCCTCGGTGTCGGTATCGTAGGGATATGTCATATATACATGTGTTCACATTGATTTTGTAAATAAAATGGAAACGACCAAATTTATTTATGGAACAACCAAAGTGTTTCAAGATTCTTGGAAAGCAAAAGAAACAAAACACAAAATCATAGTTGTTTCTAAGTAGCATCATCTTCTAATTAGCCAAATGCTCATTCATGGGTCGGATTTATATTGACAAGCTTTTGGCAATTGTTCCTGAAATGACCCATCTCGCCACAGTTGTAGCACGATCCAGGTGGGTATGGTGCTTGAGCAGCAGCATGATTTGCATCAGTTTTGTTTTGGATAGCAAAACGGCATGCATTTACCAAATGTCCCCAACATCCACAGTGGGTACATTTGAGACATGGTGTTTGATTCGGATGATGACGGTTGCATTGATTGCACAGAGGAGCTTTTCCTCTGTATGGCTTCTTAGCTGGTCGTGTTGCCACCTGGCTAGGTCCCACTTGATTTGGAGCAAACGCTGTAAGATTCTTTGAAGCTTTACGCTTCCTTTATTTTCTTGAAGGCTTGGCGTTTGTGTCCTTTGGTGTCTCTTGGGTGGTTTCATCCTTGAGACGAGACATGGAAATAGCTAATTCAACGGTCCTCTTGAGTACTACGCCTATTTGTTCGGCAATTGTAGCAGCCCGTTCGGACATTTGAGTGTCGCGGCGATTAAGAGGCATCCTAAAGATAGTGGAAGACATGGGAGGAAATAAGTGAGATGTTATCGGATAATCAAAACAGAATGTTTAAATATATCGACAACACATAAGGATTGTGATCATTTGTTTGTTACCTAAGGCAAGCAAATGACACGGTGACTAATCAAAGTAAGCGGGTCATGTTAATGTATCGCGAAGACATGCTTTAGCTGTCACACCCCCAAAATCCACATGCGGAGTATCACCGCTTGGAGGCGTGACTGACCAGGATCAAACCACTAATCATATTGAACAAGTAAATAATTAAATGTAAAAGTCCAACCAACACGATTAGTGTCCAAAACAAACATAGTTAAGTTATGAGCGGAAGCATAATGTTTAAAACCAAATCAAGAGTTCAGATATCCAAATGTTTAACATGGCACACTGCTGTCCATGTCCCACAACGACTCTCCCCTGTGCAAGCTCCAGCTAAGTACTTATAGACCTGCAAAGCATGTAGTAACGAGTCAACAACTAGTTGAGTGAGTTCACGTTTGGTTGTCCAGTTTATAGTTGTTCCGAAAACCCAGTTTGCTCTTTACCAGCTATCCAGCCGTGGGGGTTACCCCATAGTTCGAAAAACGTTTATTAGTTACCCGTTCTTACGTTGGC
Organism: Helianthus tuberosus; assembly: GCA_030545235.1. Taxonomy (NCBI): domain Eukaryota; kingdom Viridiplantae; phylum Streptophyta; class Magnoliopsida; order Asterales; family Asteraceae; genus Helianthus; species Helianthus tuberosus. Next base: position 99,705,942 of record CM060354.1, on the reverse strand, counting down.
TATTCCAGCCCGGCTCTATGGCCGTGGGGGCTACCCCATGTTTAATTCACCAGACTCGTTACCATATCGACTACTAACGTTCGTCATGTTTAAGTGCCCTAACGTCTGTGTCTATCATCACTGACGTGCCATAGTCCATTAGTCCACGCCCGTCCTCTGCGGCACGGTGTGAGGTTTGTTAAACCTAATAGCGCTATTTAACTAATGACCCGTTCGCCATTGGCCTCGGCGATTAAGTCGATATAAAAGGAGGGACTTCGTTGATAGAGTTCTAGTCCGGTATAGTTAAATACGTCTCAAAAGGACGAGGAATCTATGTTCCTGATTACGTCTCAACAGGACGAGGAATCTATGTTCCTGATTACGTCTCAACAGGACGAGGAATCCCTATTCCTTAACCCATTCCCAACCCCTGGGAATCCCATGCTTTGTAACGAAGTGTGAACTCACCTTGGTTTGCTCGGCAGATTACACAGAAAGGTCACGTCTAAATGCTAGTGGTCAACCACGTCCTAACATGGTTATCACACATGTCAGGTTTAGGTTCAATTAAAGCACGTAGGATTACACATAGTTTAACATATTGCTAACACGTATCGATCATGGCAACATAATACACACATAGAATGTTTTAAATGTTATCAGTTTAACATACAAATGAAGCCCACACATGTCTCGGCCCAACACTAAATTTGTAATTCAACTTGTACGATTCACGCATCTTGTGCGACTCCCTTTGATACCCGGCCCAAGTAATAAGAAACCCAACCAAACCATAACATAAACACGGCCCAAACAGACATGTAAACAAGCTAGTGCGGTCCGGATCATCTTGTGCGATCCGGACGATTTGTGCGATCCCAACCAGTCCAGCCCAACATGCATATACGGCCCAATGGACGACACAAATCTTGTGCGATCATGATCGGGTTGTGCGACTGGTCTGCTTGTGCGTCTCGGAGTCTTGTGTGAGTGGACCTCTTGTGCGACCAAGAGGCCTTGTACGATCAGACTAGACACCCGAATATCTTGTCATTCGGTTACAACCAATTATTTATTTCCAAAATTACAATTAATCAATCAATAGTTTCATAAGTCAAAACCCTAATGATGTCTAACTGTTACTTCGGTTTCATCGTAACATCATCATTCACCCATCATACTACTAGAATTATCACAACATTAGCATGCAACCTAGATTATAGAGTACCATGTGTGATCTATATTAATTCACACATTCCTATGAGACTCACATGGCACTGACATCTCACATGAAGGTTTGAACTAGCCGATCATATGATTCTTATATTTATTTACATAACATCACTAATAATCCAAAAAGGGTTTATGCATATAATGGCCGACAATCTAATAAATTCATTCAACAACTTCTGACAATCCATTAACAAGCATTAGCCAAAAATGATGTATGTATGATCTGTTAATGTATTCGGTCCAATCAATAAATTCGAATCATGTATACAATGTTCATATCAGTATCATGCACGCATATACTATAATCACAAATATTACAATTCCATCACATAATACTAGCAACAGTCATCGGTAACATAATTGATCACATGGCCGCCATTTTTTATTGTCATGGTTATCCAACCTTATCAACTATTGACCTCAAATCTATTGAATCATCAAGGCCTATTGCTACATCAACATGTGTTATCATAGATCCGATTGCACATAAGCAGAATCATCATTCAATATTATAACAACTACAATATCAAGTATCAATTATTAACAAGTTAACAAATTATTAGACACTAACCGAAAGATAGAGGGTGATCCGATTCGAGGAATGATCTTCAAGAGAAAGGGGGTACTTGCCGTCGGCTTAGAGAGAGAGAGGAGAGCACTAGGGTTTTGTGTGTGTAGTTGTTTAGCAACAATGAGAAGTTTACCCTATCTCCATAGTGTTATGCGATATGGGGGAAGTGGGCCGAACTCTCACTTGGGCTGCCCATTGGTCCGAATACAAGTTGTGTAGCCCAAAAGGCTTGTGCGGTCGAGTGTGTGTTGTGCGCTTAACATACATACATTCACAAGCACGTAATAACATAACATTCACATAAATATACACTTTCATAAAAGTCACATATCGTACACATACGTTACATCAAAGTACAAAGATCGGTTTGGAAATACGAGTTGTCACATTATCCCCAAGTTGAAAGAAATTTCGTCCCGAAATTTAGCACGTACTCACTGAGGAAGCTAGTTAAGTTGCATGGTTTTCCTGGTTTTCCTGGGGTGTCACATTAGCCTATAAGTGGACACTCACCCCAAAAGTTCCCAGGTAAGAGTGACTGGTCCGATACTGCGGATTTGTACGAACACTCTAGCCTTTGACAAAAATTCGAGATACAGGCACCCACCCTTCCAGATTGCACGTGTTCACATTATAAAAACCCGAACTTTGACAAGATTTTGAAAACTTTGAAGGTTTAAAACCTTATCATAAATTATCTAGGAATAGATGATTGGTTTTCAAAAAGGGTTTGAAATTTGTGTTCTTGTTGTGGTTGTCACCTAAAGATAGGTGACGTTATTCTTTTAAGATCTATACCCAAGAATCTTGTGTTGAGGTCCTAGGAAGGTTATAGTCTAGGTCAAAGCATTACTAATAACCTAATTCCTTATAACCATGGGCTTTGATACCAACTCTGATGTCACACCCCGACCGCGTAAAACAACAAACCGCGGCGGAAACGTCGGGGAATGGAGTAACATAATCATTGTTTCACAACACATGGTAATTGAAGTTTTGTTTTATTGAATTAAAATGTTTACATTGACTTGAAATTTAAGAAGCATAACATGAATTAAACTGTCTTTCATAGTTTTAAGTCACTAAGGCCCTCGTCCAATCCTATGTTTGCATCATGATCATCTAACAACAGCACTTGAAACACATGTGAAAATAGGTACGTCAGCATAAAAATGACTGTGAGATACATAGGTTTTGTTGATAAGGGATCCACAACTTGTAAGTTAAAGAAGTGTTTATCATAAAGTAGTCATGAACCTTATAAAAATGTTTTCTTTTATAAATCATACGAAAATCGATAAGAAATCAGATGATATAAAAGAATAATGCATGGTTAAATAAATAACCAATTAAAAATAAATTTGTATGAAATATGTCGTTCGTAAAACAATTTTATGTGAAAATATGTTATTTGTATAAAATGTATCATGTCTTTGCCAAAATGATTTAGATAACGCTACGATATGTAATATCATAAAAGCACTTATATATAGGAAGTACCAGCGGTGTATCCCCCATGCTTTTATCATATTACCCACGCCTCGTTATTTAAATCACTTATCAAATAAACCAACCAAAATGTCTTGTATAGCAAATATCAAGTAACAACAATGTTTTGTGTTGGTGAAAAAAAAGTATTTACTCAAACCACATGTATATGTTAATGTATAATCAAATATCATGGAAAACCAAAGGTTATGTTTAAAACAATGTTTTTGAATAAACAAATGTTTGAATCAAAAGTTATGTTTTGAAAAACTAATGCTTTTATTGATAAGAACATTTATATGGTAGTGTTTATCGTATACATCCAAGTTAAAGGCTTATCAATTATGTATATCGGATTCTGTCATTCCTTACGTCCAAACAAACCTAGGATTCCAGGAATGGGAGTTGTCAATTCCTATGGCACCACTACATACTACCGAGCGGCATGATCAGTGTTAATGAACGTATTTTAGTTTTGTTAAACAAACCAAAGGTCGTACCAAATGTAAGCATGTTATGTGAAAATAATGTGCTAAGTATGCTAAGCAAACATACAAAGTAGAAATGTTTATGAAATCAATGTGCTAGCATGCTAAGTAAACACACATAGCAGAAATGAATTATAAATCAATGTGTCTATATGCTAAGTAAACATATGTAACAAAAATGTTTATGAAATCAATGTGCTAGCATGATCAGTAAACACACATAGCATAAATGAAATGTAAATCAATGTGTCTATATGCTAAGTAAACATACGTAACAAAAATGTTTATGAAATCAATGTGCTAGCATGCTCAGTAAACACACATAGCAGAAATGAAATGTAAATCAATGTGTCTATATGCTAAGTAAACATACGTAACAAAAATGTTTATGAAATCAATGTGCTAGCATGCTCAGTAAACATACATAGCAGAAATGTAATGTAAATCAATGCGTCCATATGCTAAGTAAACATATGTAACAAAAATGTTTATGAAATCAATGTGCTGGCATGTTAAGTAAACATACATAGCAAATCATAATGGAAATCATGCACTCTATGCGTACTAATAAACATAGCAAGTATATGTAATGAAATCACGAAAAGCAAGAAAGTAACAAGTAGGCACTTGTGTATCACCCCAAAATATTTGAAAACAGTAAAAGAGGGGACTATGTACTCACTTGATATTGCTTAGTAGTCTTGAAATAACAACCAAATAACGCTTGAAAGATCACGGAATCAATCGGCACCTAATATAGGTAACTATGTTAATAAACCGGACCTAAATCGGCAGATCGGATAGAATAAGGTTTCGTAAACCAAATGAGTATTGGAACTCATATGTTATGGTTTAACAAGGCCTACATTCTAAGTTGATACCTATCCTAAGTGCTTATGACCCGTTACGACTGGTTAAGGAAGTTTATGCTATTTAAAGTGTCGTTCGCGCAAAAGCGCCTTTTGTGACACCCCGTTGAAACGTTCTCACTTATACTAGCCTGACAGTGACTGCCTTAACTTTCGGGACGAAAGTTCTTAAAACTTGGGGATAATGTGACACTTTGGGTTTTCCCGAGCAACTATCTTGTATTGAAATTATGTGTACATATTTTATTAAATGGAAATTTGTGAATTACCTTGGTGTGCTATATGATCCTTGCATTAAGTTATATGTATGTAATAAATATATATATTGTGTATATGTTCTAGTGAACCGAGATCACAAATCGAGACCACCCGGTCTCGAGTAAACAGTAAACAGTGGGCCGGTTGGGCCGTGGACCTCCTTAGCCCACTTGGAAACCCACTTAGGGTGCATCACCTTCTACATATAAACCTAAAACCCGCACACACTCTCCTTTGCACTCTCTCTCACCTCATCCTCTCTCTCTCTCTCTCTCTCTCTCTCTAGAAAACCTTAAACCCTAACAATCAAGCATCACCCCTCCCCTTCTTTCTCTCGGACCAAACCGGTGGCAACACTATGACTCTCGGTTCAAGCTTGGGATCATCATTCGGAAGTTCACTCATCGACCCTTCATACCCTCACACTTAGAGTATCTAGCCGGTTAGTATCTCCTTTTAGTTGTTTAGTGACAAAATACATGAAGATTGTTGTTTATCTATGATGAAGGTGTTTGTTTGATTAAAGATGCTTATTTGATGAATGATGCATATGGTTTTGATGGTTATCATACTAGTTTGACTTTGTGAAATATAAAAATGAATAAATGTTTTACATATGTGATTTTGAATACATTTTTGGATGGTGATCACTGTTTTGATGATTCTATGCAACATAGGAGGCTTTGTTAGTCTGTTCATAAATCAAGGAATGATCTATTATTGGAGTCCATGTTAAGGATTAAAAACCCTAATGATGAACAACATGAATATGATATGAATGAACTAGAAATATTTGAAATGCCATGCTTTGATCTGTTTTGAAATGGAATTAGACAACAAAACATGTTTGTGCATTTCATTGGATAGTACCTAGGATCATGAAATTGGAATTCTATTGGATAAGTACACTGTACAGTTGTTCTAGAATCAACAGGTGATGGGAGTCGAGACCCCTGGTTTCGACTCGAGACCATCGAACTACAACTCGAGACCGCATAGAGACAACTTGAGACAGACTTCAGGGACTCGAGACCATCGAGGTCTCGACTCGAGATCTTCTGATTGCGACTGGAGACGGGACTCGAGACCTCTGAGGTTACTACTTAAGACTGTGCTACTCGAGACCAGAAATCCATGACTCGAGACCACCTTGTCTCGACTGGACTGCTTACTTTAGTTTGGGCCATGTTGTTATTGGGCCAGTTTGGTTTGATGGACTGTTTCTCGCATGGGCTAAGTATCATTTGATTTCTGCATAAATTGCTAGCATGTTAGGGCAGGCCCAATAACCCTGAATGACATACATGTTACGTGTTAACTGTTACTGCTTAAACCGCTAAAATAAGTCCAACCTTATGAGTCATAGTGTAATCTGAATACTATGTGTTAGATACGTGTAAGATAAACGTGATTACTTGTGTCCGAGCCTGACTCATACTGGTAACCATATTAGGACGTGGTAACCAGCATACTTAACCAAGTAAACTAAACTGCCGAGCAACCCAAGGTGAGTTCACAACTATTAAAGCATGTGTTCCCGGTGGTTTGGGAAACGGAAACTTAAACAACGCTATCCCCTCGTAAGGGATACCAACCTACTTTTCTCCCCTTAAATGGGACTCTGGCAAAAACGTCAATGACGATAGAACATTGACAAACGGGGCACTCTACGGAAACGTACGGATGAATAGTATTCGGTATTGTAAAAAAAGTTTAGTAGCTTACTTGTGGGGTAGCTCCCCATGGCATGTATAAATGAGTAAATTAACTAGTGAAACAAGTTTTTGGAAATTAAAAACTGGATAACTCGTGAACTCGCCAACATTTCTGTGGACACCCTACTGCATGCTTTGCAGGTACCCAGTGACTTAGGAGCTTGCAGCTTGGGAATGTGTAGTGGTCGTCTAACCCATGTGTTGGGTTCTAAATAATCTTGAACTATGAACTTTGTTTTGAAACTGTTTGTTTTATGCTTCCGCTGCTTACTTAAACTGTTATTTGAACTTAAACTTTTAAACTTTAAACTATGATGTTTACTAACTATTGTGGTTGGTGAACATTTTTACTATTAACTAATGCTCAGTATAATTGGTGGCTGGATCCTGGTCAGTCACGCCTCCAAGCGATGGTATTCCGCATGTGGGTTTTGGGGGTGTGACAGATTGGTATCAGAGCCATTGGTTATAGTGAACTTGGTTTTAAAAAGAATGTATTTTTGAGAAAAACCAGACTATAACCCGTGACTCATGACGACACTACACTCCAAGGGCAAGACACAGCTTATTAGACCTCATAGCTCGGACTTGTGTTTACTTGCTTGTTTACTTTATGTTGTTGCTCTACTATACTAGTGTGCCTAATTAGATAGATACATATCCCTCTCCTATCTCATTCTCACTACGCTACGACATCACACTCATAACGTGTTTTCTGGTGGTGAAGAAAATGAGCGGACGCGGAAGAGGAAACATTAACATGACTCAGGCTCAGTTCACTAACTTGCTCAACATTGTGGCTGCAGCTTTCGCGGCTCACCCTGGAGGTAAAGTTGTTATTTTAGGGTGTTTAGATCCTACCCCCGCATCGCCTTTTCACCTCTAAGCCTATTCGCTTCGTTTCTCACAACAGGTCAGCAAGCGCCTGTGCAACCACGTGTTTGTACTTTCAAAACCTTCATGGATTGCAAGCCTCTCCCTTTCAACGGCACTGAGGGTGCCATAGGCCTTCTGTACTGGATTGAAAAGGCTGAAGCTGTCTTTGTTATCTGCGAGTGTCCCCCTGCTAACTTGGTAAAGTTTGCAACTGGTACGCTTGAAGGAAACGCGCTTTCATGGTGGAAAGCGCAGATTCAGATGCTTGGTCTGGAAACTGCTAATGCTACTGCATGGGAAGATTTCAAGGACATGATCAAAGAAGAATACTGTCACAGGGATGACATCCATAAGCTCGAAAACGAATACTATGAGCTCAAGATGGTTGGATCAGAGATTGAGACCTACACCAAACAGTCCAATGACTATGCTGCACTTTGCCTAAACATGTCCCGACCTATGTATCGAAGGATCGAATTGTACATCAGAGGTTTGGCCCCAGAAATCCGGAGCCATGTAACCTCAGCCAACTTCAATACCATCCAGCCAGTGGTCCGTCTTGCTCACAAACTCACTGATCAGGCTGTGGATGAGGGCAAGTTGCCCAAAAGGATAAATGCTACTGTTGGAACCTCTGGAGATAACAAGTGTAAATGGGAAGGAAATTAGAGCAAGGAAGCTAACCTCACTCAGACCTCGACTCAACAAAGGAAAACTGAAAACAACAAAGGCCCTCAGCAACAGGGTGGCTACCGGGAAAACCACCCTAAGTGTAACAAGTGTAATCGACACCACAATGGGGTGTGTAGCAAAGGTCAGTGCCTATGATGCAACAAAATGGGGCATGAAGCCAAAGACTGCAGGAGTCAGTTCCCAGCTAGGCAGAATCAGCATCAACCACAGCAACAGCAACAGCAAGGAAACAACCGTGGATGCTTCAAGTGTGGAGCAACGGGGCACATGCGAAGGGATTGCCCTGAACTGAATCAGAACAACAACAATCAGGGTGCTGGGAACAATAACAACAATGCTGGAAATGGTGCAAGGGGAAGGGCTTTTGTGATTGGAGCCAGAGAAGCTAGGAATGATCCCAACGTAGTAATGGGTAAGTTCCAACTCGATGATTGTTATGTTTCCGTATTATTTGATTCTGGAGCAGATGCTAGTTATGTATCCCTACGTATTAGTAAGAAGCTTAAGTCCACTCTTACGCCGTTAAGCTCTAAGCGTATCGTTGAAATAGCTAATGGTAGAAACCTCGAGGCCTCACACGTTATTCGTAACTGCAAACTAGAATCGTCTGGTCAGACCTTCCGTATCGATCTCTTCCCCATCATTCTCGGACGCTTCGACGTCGTCATTGGTATGGATTGGTTATCCAAGCATCGAGCTGAAATCCTCTGCCAAGAGAAAGTTGTTCGTATTCCCCGTCCATCTGGCGAACCCCTTATCGTTCAAGGTGACAAAGGCGGAGAAGTCACAGGCGTCATTTCATTCTTAAAAGCCCAGAAGTGTTTACGAAAGGGGCACACCGCTATCTTAGCACTTGTCACCGACACACAAGAAAATCAAAAGAGAATCGAAGATTTTCCAGTTGTACGTGACTATCCCGAGGTATTCCCCGAGGAATTACCTGGACTCCCTCCTCACCGTCAGGTCGAATTTCAAATCGAGCTAACTCCCGGAGCGGCACCTATAGCTCTTGCACCTTATCGACTAGCCCCCGCTGAAATAAAGGAACTTTCTACTCAACTACAAGAATTATTGGACAAAGGTTTTATCCGTCCTAGCTCGTCACCCTGGGGAGCCCCAGTGCTCTTTGTTAAAAAGAAGGATGGCACATTCCGAATGTGCATTGACTACCGCGAACTGAACAAGGTTACCATCAAGAATCGTTATCCACTTCCCCGTATCGACGATCTGTTCGACCAGCTACAAGGGTCGAGCTATTATTCCAAGATTGATCTGCGATCGGGCTATCACCAGCTGAGAGTCCGCGATGAGGACGTCTCTAAAACTGCTTTCAGGACCCGCTATGGTCACTACGAATTCCTTGTCATGCCTTTCGGAATGACCAACGCACCTGCGATCTTCATGGATCTCATGAACCGAGTGTGCAAACCCTACCTCGACAAGTTCGTGATTGTGTTTATTGACGACATCCTAATTTACTGGAAGAGTCAAGAGGAGCATGAAGAACATCTGCGTCTTATTCTCGAACTCCTTCGCAATGAGCAACTGTACGCCAAATTCTCGAAATGTGATTTCTGGCTTAGAGAAGTCCATTTCCTCGGGTACATAGTCAATCAGGATGGGATTCACGTCGACCCCGCGAAGATTGAATCCATTAAAAACTGGCCTATACCTAAGACTCCGACCTAAATTCGCCAATTCTTGGGATTGGCAGGATACTATCGCAGATTTATCAAGGGATTTTCAAAGATCGCTCAACCACTTACGACCCTCACTCAGAAGGGTGTGGCTTACAAATGGAATGATGCTCAGGAATCTGCCTTTCAGGAACTAAAGAAGAACCTCTGTAGTGCTCCTATTCTTTCCTTACCTGAAGGTACCGACGACTTTGTTGTTTACTGCGACGCTTCTATCTAAGGACTTGGTTGCGTGTTGATGCAACGCGAGAAGGTTATTGCTTACGCTTCACGACAACTCAAGATCCATGAACGAATTACACGACACATGACTTAGAATTCGGAGCTGTGGTCTTCGCGCTCAAGATCTGGAGACATTACTTGTACGGTACCAAGTGCACGGTTTACACCGATCAAAAGAGTCTCCAGCATATAATGGAACAAAAGGAGTTGAATATACGGCAACGCCGATGGGTCGAACTCCTAAACGACTATGAGTGCGCGATTAAATATCATCCAGGCAAGGCTAATGTTGTAGCAGATGCCCTCAGCAGGAAGGAAACCAAACCTAAACGTGTTCATGCCTTACAGCTCACTATCCACTTGAACCTCCCCAATCAAATCAGAAATGCTCAGGTTGAAGCATTGAAAGTCGAGAACATCAGGGCTGAGTCCCTACGAGGATCAAGGAAACGATTAGAACAAAGAGAAGACGGTGCTTACTACGTAACTGGGCGTATATGGGTCCCACTTTATGGGAATTTACGTGAGCTTTTAATGGACGAAGCCCATAAGTCCCGTTACTCGGTACATCCTGGTTCGGATAAGATGTACCACGACTTAAGGACTACATATTGGTGGCCTGGCATGAAAGCCCATATAGCAACATACGTCAGCAAATGTTTGACTTGCGCGAGAGTCAAGGCTGAGTATCAAAAACCCGCGGGCCTACTCCAACAACCAGAAATCCCGAAATGGAAATGGGAGCAAATTTCCATGGATTTCGTTACTGGCTTGCCTAGGTCTCAACGCGGAAATGACACCATTTGGGTGATAGTGGATCGATTAACTAAGTCTGCACACTTTTTGGCTATTAAAGAAACAGACAAGTTCTCTACCTTAGCAGAGGTTTACTTAATGGAAGTGGTTTCGAGGCACGGAGTGCCAACCTCTATTATTTCAGATCGAGACGCGCGTTTTACTTCGGAGTTGTGGTAAGCTATGCACAAATCCTTTGGCTCACGCTTAGACATGAGCACCGCTTATCATCCACAAACGGATGGGCAATCTGAATGCACCATCCAAACCCTTGAATACATGCTTAGGGCATGTGTGATCGATTTTGGCAAGGGTTGGGAAAAGCACCTACCGTTAGTGGAATTCTCCTACAACAACAGCTACCACACCAGCATTCAGGCAGCACCCTTTGAGGCATTGTACGGTCGTAAATGCCGATCGCCTCTCTGGTGGGCGGAGGTTGGTGACAGCCAGATCACAGGTCCAGAACTTGTGGTAGACACTACGGAAAAGATTGCCCAGATTAGACAACGCATGCCAGCAGCTCATGACCGTCAGAAGAGTTACGCTGATAAGGATAGGAAACCGCTAGAATTCCAGGTTGGTGACCAGACTCTGCTTAAAGTCTCACCCTGGAAGGGTGTGGTTCGTTTTGGAAAACGGGTCAAGCTTAATCCGCGATATGTCGGACCCTTCGAAATTACCGAAAAGATCGGTAAGATTGCTTACAGACTGAATCTGCCCGAAGAACTGAGTGTGGTATACAACGTCTTTCATGTGTCTAATCTGAAGAAGTGCCTGTCAGATGAAACACTCATCATTCCTTTCAAGGAACTCACTATTGATGAACAACTACACTTTACTGAGGAACCGATTGAGATCACGGATCGAGAGATCAAAACCCTCAAACATAGCCAGATACCTCTCGTACGAGTTCGTTGGAACTCGCGACGTGGCCCAGAGTTTACCTGGGAGCGGAAGGACCAGATGAAGCCTAAATATCCCCAGTTGTTCCCTAATGAAACCCCCAGCACTGAAGCTACAACCGAATTTCGGGACGAAATTCCAAACTAACGGGGGGATGATGTGACACCCCGTTGAAACATTCTCACTTATACTAGCTTGACAGTGACTGCCTTAACTTTTGGGACGAAAGTTCTTAAAACTTGGGGATAATGTGACACTTTGGGTTTTCCCGAGCAACTATCTTGTATTCAAATTATGTGTACATATTTTATTAAATGGAAATTTGTGAATTACCTTGGTGTGCTATATGATCCTTGCATTAAGTTATATGTATGTAATAAATATATATACATATGTATAAGTTCTAGTGAACCGAGATCACGACTCGAGACCACCCGGTCTCGAGTAAACAGTAAACAGTGGGCCGGTTGGGCCGTGGACCTCCTTAGCCCACTTGGAAACCCACTTAGGGTGCATCACCTTCTACATATAAACCTAAAACCCTCACACACTCTCCTTTACACTCTCTCTCACCTCATCCTCTCTCTCTCTCTCTCTCTCTAGAAAACCTTAAACCCTAACAATCAAGCATCACCCCTCCCCTTCTTTCTCTCGGACCAAACCGGTGGCAACACTAGGACTCTCGGTTCAAGCTTGGGATCATCATTCGGAAGTTCACTCATCGACCCTTCATACCCTCACACTTAGAGTATCTAGCCGGTTAGTATCTCCTTTTAGTTGTTTAGTGACAAAATACATGAAGATTGTTGTTTATCTATGATGAAGGTGTTTGTTTGATAAAAGATGCTTATTTGATGAATGATGCATATGGTTTTGATGGTTATCATACTAGCTTGACTTTGTGAAATATAAAAATGAATAAATGTTTTACATATGTGATTTTGAATACATTTTTGGATGGTGATCACTGTTTTGATGATTCTATGCAACATAGGAGGCTTTGTTAGTCTGTTCATAAATCAAGGAATGATCTATTATTGGAGTCCATGTTAAGGATTAAAAACCCTAATGATGAACAACATGAATATGATATGAATGAACTAGAAATATTTGAAATGCCATGCTTTGATCTGTTTTGAAATGGAATTAGACAACAAAACATGTTTGTGCATTTCATTGGATAGTACATAGGATCATGAAATTGGAATTCTATTGGATAAGTACACTATACAGTTGTTCTAGAATCAACAGGTGATGGGAGTCGAGACCCCTGGTTTCGACTCGAGACCATCGAACTACAACTCGAGACCGCATAGAGACAACTTGAGACAGACTTCAGGGACTCGAGACCATCAAGGTCTCGACTCGAGATCTTCTGATTGCGACTCGAGACGGGACTCGAGACCTCTGAGGTTACTACTTAAGGCTGCGCTACTCGAGACCAGAAATCCATGACTCGATACCACCTTGTCTCGATTGGACTGCTTACTTTAGTTTGGGCCATGTTGTTATTGGGCCAGTTTGGTTTGATGGACTGTTTCTCGCATGGGCTAAGTATCATTTGATTTCTGCATAAATTGCTAGCATGTTAGGGCAGGCCCAATAACCCTGAATGACATACTTGTTACGTGTTAACTGTTACTGCTTAAACCGCTAAAATAAGCCTAACCTTATGAGTGGTAGTGTAATCTGAATACTATGTGTTAGATACGTGTAAGATAAACGTGATTACTTGTGTCCGAGCCTGACTCATACTGGTAACCATATTAGGACGTGGTGACCAGCATACTTAACCAAGTAAACTAAACTGCCGAGCAACCCAAGGTGAGTTCACAACTATTAACGCATGTGTTCCCGGTGGTTTGGGAAACGAAAACTTAAACAACGTTATCCCCTCGTAAGGGATACCAACCTACTTTTCTCCCCTTAAATGGGACTCTTAGTTAATTACTGTTTATACTGGATGCAACAAGCAACACTAAACGAAACTCTATCACTCAAGTCCTCACTTCTTAATACTGATTAGTCGCTGGGGTCGGGCGAACGGGTTATTAGTTGATAGCGCTATTTAGGTCTCACCAACCTCACACCGTGCCCGCGTATGGGATCGGGCGTGAACTAATGTACTCTGGCAAAACCGTCAATGACGATAGAACATTGAAAAACGGGGCACTCTACGGAAACGTACGGATGAATAGTATTCGGTATTGTAAAAACAGTTTAGTAGCTTACTTGTGGAGTAGCTCCCCATGGCATGTATAAATGACTAAATTAACTAGTGAAACAAGTTTTTGGAAATTAAAAACTGGACAACTCGTGAACTCGCCAATATTTCTGTTGACACCCTACTGCATGCTTTGCAGGTACCCAGTGACTCAGGAGCTTGCAGCTTGGGAATGTGTAGTGGTCGTCTAACCCATGTGTTGGGTTCTAAATAATCTTGAACTATGAACTTTGTTTTGAAACTGTTTGTTTTATGCTTCCGCTGCTTACTTAAACTGTTATTTGAACTTAAACTTTTAAACTTTAAACTATGATGTTTACTAACTATTGTGGTTGGTGAACATTTTTACTATTAACTAATGCTCAGTATAATTGGTGGCTGGATCCTGGTCAGTCACGCCTCCAAGCGATGGTATTCCGCATGTGGGTTTTGGGGGGGTGACACCTTTGGACCGCCTAACTAGTCCTATGACAAGTATTATATGCCTTAACATGTCTAATAATATTGCATAATCAGTTTAGATGTCAAAATTTAGGTTACATATGCTTAAAATGAAATTATGCGTAAAAAGGGCATTTTGGTCATTTTCCTAAGGCATATAAACTACCTATCATACAACTAAATAAATGAAGTGACCATAAGGTATAACCATGGAAGGTTATTCCCTATACAACTATGGTCACAAAATATGTCTGGTCGGATCCTAATGATCGACCAAAAGGGTCGGGTTCGAAAGTCTAAGCAATTGTTTAAACCGCTTGACTTACGACCCTAATTAAGCACTAAACTAAGAGTGATGAGTTAAACATGTTAAAACATGTTTAACTAAGTTAGAAAACAGGTTTGATATCAAAACAAAGTGTTTTGATACCCGAAAATAGCCACAAGGGACTCGTCACTACGTATTTTGACCAAAACTTTGACTCGTCACTACGCCTAATAAACGTGGTAATCAGTATGTATAGTCACAAGGGACTATAACCATCGTGATTACGCTCACGTTGCAAAGTTCAAACGAACATTGTGTTGACCAATCATGGTCAAAGCAGAAAGTCAAACACTGTTTGACTTTCATGCTTGAAATGCATAACCAAGCTTGGATCAAGAACAAAGAAAACTGATGTTTCAAGCCTTCAACCAACAGGGATAGCTTCAAGAGAGCAGATGTAGAAGAAAGATATGAATGGGCAAGTTGGAAGTGAAAATTTGATGGGTATTTATAGGAAATCATGCCACCACAAGATCATTCCAAGTGTTATTGAGTGGATCAAAGCTTGATCCTAGCCCTACACATGTTGCCCATTGTTTTAAATACTGAAAACAAGCTCTATGTATCCAAAAACTAGGATTAAAACCAAGGAATCAGCTGTTGTTTGAAGAAAACTGGTTTCTACCCAGCTCCAGCTATCGCGGGCCGTGAAGACTGGAGCTTCAGGCTTCGCCCCAGGCGAGAGCTTTCAGACAGAAAGTTTTAACTTTTCGCAGAACAGGCCCCTATGACTCAAAACTTGATTTTTGATGCGTTTAAGCCCCGTTAACGCATTTTCAAGGCTCTATAATGAAGTTAAAGTATAGGAGGCATGAAATATGCTTGAAAATATCTCGGATGTCGGTTCGTTTGGTCGTACGGTCTCTTTGTTCGGTTAATTACAACGAAACACGAACGGACGCGAAAAACGATCCAAATTGCTTGACGAATGGTATTTTAGCATTCCAATCACTAAAATAAAATATTTTAATGATAACAAAAATTTTTGGATGTCCGGATATGTTCGGAACGTAAGATATGCGCGTAAATGCAAACTTATGCACTTTTTGATGCTTTTAGTCCATGTTTGATCAAATAAGTTTATTTTCGCATACCGAACCCCTCAAAGCCTATTTCTAAGCTATGTAATGGATATTTATGGTATGTTTAACTTATGATCATGTTCCGGAATGTACGTTACTATATGAATCGGCAGACTTTCACAGTTTGACGCAAATAGTCCCTGTGAGCGAATAAACTTGTTTTTGCCATACCAAACCCTTCAAAACTTATTTCTAAGTTATTTAAAGGTTATTTAAGGTATGTTAAGCATATGTTGATGTTCCATAGTGTTTGTCATGTTAAATTGATTATGTTTACGCATCAGTTTGCGTATAACTTTCCAGAAAGCGATTTAGAGTTTGAATTTGAACAAGGATGATTATTGTGCAAGTATCATAGATAATTACACAATCCAGGAAATAAAACACAAGGTTTTATTGCTTATGAAATTGTTCGGGATTGGTTAGTGATAACTGTAGGCACAGTTGTCATAATTTGCTCATGTAGTAGCAACGGTATCAACTTCTAAATTTTCACCCAGGTTTGATCTAATCTCCCCCTAAATATTTTGATTCGCAAATGGATTAGTGAAGTCCTCCCCCTGAATAGGTTCAGACTCACTATCGCTTGAATCATAAACAACAGCACATGAGGAAGTAGTAATTTCAACATTAAACACAACCTCAATTTTACCAGCTTTTAGATTGAAAACCCTTTTATTCGGTATTCTAGGTACATAACCTAGAAAGTAACCTTCATCAGCTACCTCACCGAATTTTTGTTTATCTTTGTTTCGCACAATGGTGCAGGGTAATCCAAATGGTTCAAATCCTGTTAACTTTGGTTTTTCGTTAAACATAAGTTCATCAAATGTTTTGTTAAAACGTTTAATGGTTAAAACTTTGTTTATGACGTAGCAAGCTGTATTCACAGCTTCTTCCCAGAAAAGAACTAGAAGCTTGGAATCAAAAAACTTTGTTATAGCGGCTTCAATCAACGTCATGTTGTTCCTCTCAGCTATTCATTCTGTTGAGGCGTATAAGGAGCAGAATATTGATGTTCTATTCCCTTTCGAAGACAATAGAGATCCAGAATCCGATTCTTGAACTCCGTGCCATTATCACTCCTTATCATCTTGATCCTTGCTTCATGGACATTTTCCAATTTTGTAAAAAGATCTATCAGCATCTCCGCTGTCTCATCTTTTGTACCTAAAAAGAAACCCCATGAGTAACGTGAGTAATCGTCTGTGACAACTAAACAATAGTACTTTCCACCTATGCTCCTCACGGTCACTAGACCGAATACATGTGAAGTAATTCATAAGGGGCATCTATGGAATTTACTGTTTTAGATTTGTGAGGTTTTTTGTGTTGTTTTCCCTTACGACATGGAAGAAATTTATCTTTCACATGGCACCCCTTTCACTAACTCATTTTTAATAATATAATTCATTTTGCTTTAGTGAATATGGGCCATGCGTCTGTGCCACAACATCGATTCAGCCTCAGATGCTTTTGATAGTAAACACGCCACCACAGCAGACGAATCCTTAGCACCCATGTCCATGACATAAGTGTCATTTCTCCTCAATGCATGAATCACTATCCAATCGTCTGAAATAACTAAACCCGGTTTCAACACCAATGCTTCTATCTTGGTAAAATGGACCGAGTGACCCTTGTCGCAGACTTGTGACACGCTCATCAGATTATGTTTAAGCTACTCAACATAGTTCAGTTTGTCTAGTGTGATCTTCTCGTTTGTCACTTTTCCTCGTCCAGTAATCCTACCACCTTTAGCACCAGCAAAATTCACATGTCCTCCATTATAATTTTCAAACTCAGATAACAATCTCTCATCCCCCGTCATGTGCCTGGAGCGACCACTATCCACATTCCATAAGTTGATAATCCTCCTTAGCAGCTCCTGTAAAATCCAACAAAAATTAGTTAGATTGGGGGACCCAAGCCTTAATGGTCTTGGGTCTTCCAGATTCATCAACTACAAGAACATCCATCCAATATCCATCACTCCTAACTGGAGTCTTGGATCTAGGACTTGTTGATAGAAATGGGGTTTGATTTCCACGAGGTCTCTGGTCATGAGGGTTCCTATGCATCTTTGGACTTTGTGACCTTTGGAAATTCAAATTTTCAGACCTTGAGTGTTGACCAACATATCCTGAGTTTGATTGAACTCTAGATTGACCCCAAGAAGCTTGTTGGTTATAATTTCTAAAGCCATTGTTATAAAAATTTTGACCACCATTATTTTGGTATCGAGTTTGATATTGACCTTGAGTTCTGAAATTACTTGAATTATTACTAAAATTGTTCAATCTAGGTGAACTGCTTCTAGGTCTCTCATATCTGCCTGATGTAGATTCAGGCTGAAATCTTTGTTGATTTCTTTGAAAATGATGAACTTGTTGAGTTCCCTTTTCAGCCTTATCTACACCAACAGCAGCATCCTCTAGTTGCTTAGGAGCAAATTTCTTTGGAGAGTTGGACACTTTCTCCTCATTATCACCACTCTTCTCTGGTGATTTCACTCTTTGTTTCTCACTAATTTGTGCTTCACTCTTTTTGTTAGGACAACAGCTTGCTACATGTCCCTTTGTGTGACACTTGAAGCACGATCTTTTTGCCGAAGACTTCTTTATAGAAGTCTTTGAACTAGATCCTTCATTTGATGATGGTGATGCCTTAGAAGGACGTTGTTCTATTTGCTTGTATTCAGATTTTTCTATATTTTTTTAGCAAACTCTACATTCGATTCATTTTCAATAACAGTTGTCTCATTTTGTATGTCACTTCCTTGAACAAAGGTAACCTTTTTAACAAAAGTTTGGTTTTTATTCTTAGAAGGTGAATTTTTCTTTATCAAGACGGATTCACTGTTATTTTCCTTCTTAACACTAGCATCATCACTCTCAGACACATCACCTTGACTTAATGTAAAACTACTTGGTGCAGTTGACACAAAGTCTGTTAACTCATCTTCATCAGGCAAGAAAGAATAGTCATGACTAAGAGGAGGTGGGACCTCATTAAAGCCTTGGAAGCCCACACTTGTCTTATCATTACTTTTCTTCAAGACACCCATCATGTGTTTCATTAAAAAGTAGAATCTCTTAATTGACTCAATTTCTTTTCAAGTTCAACAATCTTGAGTTGTGCATCTGACAACTCTTTGCATTTTTCAGAAATCTCTTTTGTTTTCTCACTCGTCGTATCTGGAGCTAAGTCTATAATTTGAAGCTTTTCATTTAATTTGCTAGTTAAAATTTCAATTTCAGTTTCATAACCCTTAATTTTCTTCAGATACATAGACTCATTTCTTTTTACGAAAAAGTTTGACTCTTTTATGCTTGAACTCTCGTTAATCAGACTTTGGTTTATAGTTGATAACCTATTAACCTCACCCTGTAATTCCCGACATCTTAAACAAACAGAATTAGAACTTACCTCTCTAGTTGGTTTGTCTAAGTTGGCCATGAGAGCAGCAAGTTCAGCTACCTTCTTTCTATACGCAGCATCATTCACATCATCATCCTTTTCATCATCAGACTTTATATTTTCCTTTTCAGCTTCTGTAGTCTGATTAGCCTTAACTTCTTCCGCTTCATTTTCCTTCTCTACTTCAGCATCCACCTTTGCTTCCGCATCATCTACTTGTGCTTCAACATCTTCAACTAGCACTATCTCTGCCATGAATGCCTAAGTGACAATCTCATCACCTTCCAAATGAACGCTCCAATCATACAAACCTTCACGTACTGTAGAGTTCAAATCCTTTGAGCCAGTGTTATTTGTTGCATTCCTGTTACTTGAACTATGACCCGAAGCCTCTGTTTTTTGTCTTTGACATTCCATAGCAAAATGTCCATAACTTTGATGGTTAAAGTACCTCACTTTGGTCTTGTCAAAACCAACACTCTGGCCCACGAACTTCCTTCCTATCATGTTCATAAACCTCTTCACTCGTCTAGAAATCATGGCCATTTGCCATTGTAGATCCATCTCCTCTAAGTCATCAGGGTCAATCTGATCATAATCTTCATCGAAAGTAGCTAGCTCAGATATCTTTCCTTGAATGTAATTCTCGTAAGATGCAAAGAAAGAAGCAATCAAGGCAAGATGTTCTTCAGCAGCCTTTACACTCATAGGCATGGCTTGGTATTTGTACTCTGATTACTTGTTGATTGTCTTTTAGCACCTGTTGACCCACTTGAAGCAGCAACGAAACATACATCACCCTCTGCATTAATGGTAACCTACTCATTTTCACATGAAAGGAATGCAGGAGCAAAGACACTAGAAGCGTTTGTGAGACGAAGAAGATGGAAGTCCATTGTAAACTCCTGGATCTTGAACCTGGTCATATCTTGTTTCCTTCTTCTTCTTCATATTGAGCTCATAAGCTCTCAGCTTACCAACCACTTCTTCAAGTTCTTTTGTCTCATAATATGTTTCACCCTTAATCATGAGAGTGTAGATATCCCACTTTGCAGGTAAAGCATTAAGCAGCTTGTCATTGATTTCAATGTCAGTATAATTGTCTATGTTATAATCGTCCATTTCTATCATTAGATGGTAGTATCTAGTAATGATATCTTCAAGTGACTCATTTCTCATACACTTGAAGACAGCAAACTGCTACTTCAGTAGATCAACTTTGTTCTTTTTAACATCAGCATTACCCTGATATCTCTTTTCTAGGGCATCCCACATTTCCTTTGAAGTAGTGTACTTCTTGAAGGTATGTTTGATGCCATCTTGTAAAGATATCTTGATTGCAGCTAAAGCTCTCTTTTCAGCCTCGTACATCTTCTTATGTTCAGCCTCCATATTAACATATGCAGTGACCCTTTGTCTGCCTTCAAACTCATGAGTTGGGTTCACGTACCCCTCCTGAATACAGATCCACATCCGTGTGTCCTGATATTCGATAAAAGACTGAAATCTGTCTTTCCATGTGAGGTAATTCTGTACCTTCATCATATTAGAAGGTTTGTTCGTGGTACCAACCTCATGCTCCATCCTCAAAAGTTCATTCAAATTCGACATGTTCGACATTTTAACGCAACCGACTGACTAAAACTGTACAAAAAGTGTCCGAAAACTGTTATTACCAAATTCTATCGTTAGACTCATCTCGAGAATACGAATCCAATGATATATATTGTCCAAAACCTTTTTCGGAATTTTCGTGCCTTTTTTGTGCTAAAAACAAAATGAGCCCAACCGTGCAAACGGTTTGCAGAGATTGTCTATGGATAATTATCTATTCACGAAAACGTGATTTTTTTGTCAATGTCAGCTAAGAAAAATTCCACCACTATGTCAGTCGCAATCTCTTAGTCGAAACCACCTGATTTCGAGTCGCAACCTTCTTCCAGTCGAAACCTCTTGATTGCGAGTCGCAATCTCAATTGAGATCACTTGATTTTGAGTCAAAACTGCACTACTCGAAATCCTAGTCAAAATCCCTGATTTCGAGCCACACAGCACTAGTCGAAATCTCTGATTTCCAGTAAAAAATGCACTAGTCGAAACCTCTGTCGAAATCACGAGTAGCAACCACTTAAAACTCAACTTGAAATCTGAGTAGCAACCTTGAGTCGAGATCTGAGTAGCAACCTCGAATCGAGACCTGAGAAGCAACCTTGTTCTTCAAATCTGTTGGACATAAAATCGAAATCCCGAGAAATCAGCACTTCGAAATCAGCAATATCTTCCAATGGAATCTTTCCAAACAAAAATTCCTAAACTTCAGCAAACACCTTCCAAACACTACAAAAATAGATCAAAGTTCCAAAATTCAAATTGTTGTTCACTGTTCTTCGTAAATTATGGATGCACAAGAAACAAAACCTTCAGCCAAATAGAAAACTTGAATATGTCAATCAGTTTTGAACCGTACACAAGAGCAAAAGCTCTGATACCATTTGTAGGTCCCTTATCCCATATGGATCGTCACAAAACTGATAATCTACCAAGGGTGCGGAATCCCCATGATAAACCGAACAAACAGAAATAAGAAACTAGATGAAGAACTCGAAAACAATACACAAACTGATCTTCTGTGATTATCAAACCGATTGTTTACAACAACTCAAGATCACAAGAACTCACAGCCTTTCTTTGTGTTTTCTCAAACTCTCTCAAACTGTCTAAAAGTCTTTCTGTCAATTGGCTAACTTAATCCCTAAAGCTTAAGGTTGTTTATATACTCACAACCAAGCATACACGAATTGGGCTAAGCCCATACACAATACAATATAATTCGGGCTAGACTTGTTAATATAAACTTAGACTAAAACACTCCAAACTTGGACTGATTGGGCTTCACCAAACTCGAAATATCTTTATGTCTTTATAGTCCAATCTTGTTTAATATCCAAAGACCAAGCCCAAGCTGTTGTCACATAATATGCACCAACATCTGTTCATTTTGTACATCACCACATTTGGACCATCATTTAAATTAGAAGCTGATTTTGGAATATAGTTCTTGTGAAAACTTTCATCATCTTCAAAGTGTGATTTTGAACTCTCATATTTGGTGGTGTCACTTTCATTTTCTAAAACTATTTTAGCCACTTCTTTTACCAATTCTGACTCACAATCATCGTCAGATTTGGTGTAAGTCACTTAGATATCATCAGGCAACTGATCTGTTTGGTTTGTTTCTACAGTTTTTTGCTTTAGATTCAGTGCCTTTTCCAGCCCCTTCGGCTTCTTTCGAGAATAACTTTCCTTCATGGGAGGTGGAACACGATGATAACCCAAACCTTTGTTCCCGTACCCGTACACTTCTTCCCCAGATTCATCCTTTCCGTTTGGTTTCGGAAGAATGTGATCTAAAACATAAGAAGCAGTTGAATAACTGATTAACTTTTTGGCAACCCTTTCCATTTCGATCCTAGCTTTTTCTAGCTCTTGTTTTAAGTTTGCAATTGTGTCAATATGTATATTAATGGCCTTTTGTTTGTCCATCGCATTTGCTTTGAGCAAAGCAATTGTAGCTTCGCTTTCACGGCTCGCATCACAGTATTGCTTGATTATTTTACTCAGTTTATCATATGCCTCTTTTGTTTGTTTAAAATCACTTGACATGTAATCGATACGTTTCTTTAGTTCTTTAAACTGTTCATCCTTTTCAATTCATGTTTTGCACTTCACCATGGATTTTTGTTTAAATCTTTCATCTTCTTCAGCATAGGATTTGCATGGTTCTATTCACTTTTTGCATTGAAGTTCAGACTACACTTTCTCATTTTGATCTTTCTTACTAATTCACTCAACCTTCTTTTCTGTCTGAGACTTTTTCTCTACCTCTTTGAGCTGGGCCATCATGGCTTTGTCTGCAAATCAACCAAGTTTTCTTCATTCATCTCTTACGACACGTCAATGATTTCATCCACAGGTTCTTTCTTTATTTCTTCTTATTGCATTCCACTGTAACCTTGATTGCTGAAGAAACCTTCAAAAGAATTGAACATGTCAGGGGGCATGATTGATCTAAATGCATGGTGTAAAATTTCGTGAGACTCAGAATCATAATCAATTGGTATATCATCAAAACAAATTTCTCCTTCGTCTTCAACCACTTCTTCACCTGTCTGTTCTGGCTCCTCGATAATTTTGGCTAACATCGCAAGACCTTTGGATTTCGGAATGTAGTTATTCCAGTTGAACCCTTCATCCTCTTGAGTCACTACCAAAGCCTTATTCTTTTCTTTGGACGAACCATCTTCTATCTGGATAGGCCTTGATGTGCTTGGTGGGTGTTGAGACGTCTTGTGATATACAACTTTCTTATAGTAGTCGTCGCCGAACAGGTTGTTGTTGCCCTGCACTTCCCTATTTGGGTATTCCCTCTTGAAGTGTCCTTGTTCCTAGCACTTAAAGCAAGTGACTTTCGACTTATCAAAACCTAGTTTTGAATCAGGACTAGCCAAACTGTTTCTTCCCGTTATCTCCATGAACCTATACACTCGTCTAACAATACTGGCCATGCACCACTTTATGTCGATCAACTCTAGCTCCTCTGGATCAATTTGGTCATAGTCTTCCTTAGTCATATTTGGATTGCCAATTTTTCCTATGACTAAGCTTTCATATGACTCGAGAATAGATGCCAGAAATGTCATATGCTGCTTCGTTACCGATTCATCAAAACCTTGAGTATTCTGAAGCTCTTCAGCGATATTGCATTGAATCACATGTGGTCTTGAATTGTTTTGGCTTGTGTAATTGTTGGAGCTCTGTGAAGATTGTGGAGTCTGAGTCAGAGAGTTTAGTTCAAAACTTGGAAATGATGAGAAACCATTGACATTGCTCGAGTTGTTTGGAGATGATCCGGACGAATTGTCTGCCCTAAATGCGGTCTAGATCTTTGGACTTTGTGTGTTAGATGAACCACTATTCTTGTAGTAAAGGTTAATATCTTGTTGCACGTTTAAGCTCTGCATCTTGGCCATCTTTCGCAGTTCAAGCTGATGTCCCTCCAACTTCTCAATAAATCCTCCAAGAGTTAGATTATCATATTCTCCGTCATTGTTTTTTAGGATCATTTAGTATATTGACCAATCACCACCCTGTGGTAAAGCGTCGGCCAACTTGTCCACCAATTCGTCTTTTTCTTTGGTAATGCCCCACCTCTTCATCTCAGCCACCAGGTAGCAATACCTTTCAATTATCTATTTCAAAGATTCACCCTTTAAACAAGTAAAGATATCGAACTCCTTTTTTAACAAGGCGTTTTTACTCTTCTGTATCGATTGACTCCCTTGATATTTGAGTTTAAGCGCGGTCCAGATTGAGTGCGCTGTTCCTTGGTGCTATAAAAGTGTGAAGATAAAATCTTTGATAGCTTGTTGGAAAAAGTTTAGCATCTTCTTCTCCCTTATAAAATTTTCCTTTTCAACCGGTATAAATTGCATTATGATTTTCTTTTCACCATTCTTCGCAAGAGGTTCCACATACTCCTCTACGATTGAGAACCAACAGTCCATATAATTTGCTTGGAACCAATTGGAAAACCGTTCATGCCAACCCTTGAACTTGTCCATATTCAACAACTTTGGCGGTTTAGTCATCGTACCATGTTCATTATCCAAGTTTAAGTTCTGAACCACCATAGTAAGAGCTGTTGCGAATGCGTTGTAGAATTTGTTCTCCATTTTGTCGAAAATCTGAATTCGTGCAGAAGAAGACTTGTTTCGTGCGAACCTGAAATACAAATAATCAAACTTTTCAATTCGTGCGAAGGTAATTCTTTAGACAGAAATGACTCTTTCGTGCGAAGGAATTTTCAAACGTATGAAATTTTCTCTTTCATGCGAACGAATTTTTTTCGTACGGATAGGTCCCTTTGTGCGAGCTAATCTGTATTTCTATTTTTTAACGATTTTGATATGATTCTGATCGAATATTAAGCTGATTTTTCATAGGGTTTGTTAAAAATGTGTTTTATGTAATCCTTGAAAAATTCAGTCCACTTCAACCATTAAATCTATCAGAAATGATGAAAAGAAGAAAATGAGTAGAATGAGAAGTCTTCAAAGGCCTGAATCTTGTGTAAAGTCTCTGAAATTGGCTTCCAAGCTCTGATACCACATGTGAGGACCGTTTATCATCGAATTTTCTCAAGCCAAATCAGTGTAACTAATCTTAACGTGCGGAATTCGTTAGACTAGGTAACAAAAACAAGATCTACTATTTAACATTGTTTCACTGATTGTTTGTACATGTACAGAACTAGAAAATAGTTGGATAGAGCTTCGTCGTCCAAAACCCAAAACTCATACTCAGCTCTCAACCCATACACCTATATATAAGCAATCACAACCGTGCGAATGAGGCTTTGACTCTCTCGTACGAATGGACATCCCACCATTTGTACGGACTGAAATGTGTTCATTCGTACGGATTGTTTCATTCATGCGAAGGAAACTATATATTACAAAACAGTATAATCTAACATTTAATCCTATTACATTCATGACTCGACTCGATGACATAGGCAGCAGACATCATGTATCAACATTTGTTGTATGACCTGACTTCCCGCACCTCTGGCAGTGGTTTGGGTAACACTGCCCATGGTGATGTCGGTTGCTCTTATCACACATAGGTTGATTTCCCTTATACGAGCTTCGACTTTGATTGTTTGATACATACTGATTAGGGGTCCTGTTGCTATCAAACTTTCTCTGCTGCTGAGGGGGCTAGTTAGAATTAGTACCCTTGTTTTGATTCCCGTCCCATTTGCGCTTATTGTCAGTCGAGGTTTCAGAAACAATTGCATTGCACTTCGGTAGCTTGCCTTGCTCTACAACCTGCTCGGTAAGCTTGTGTGCAAGCCTGATAATCTGTGAAATAGTAGGTAAATTAGTAGAAATTACCATGCTTTGGATCCGTGGGACCAATCCATTGAGATACAACTCAATACGCTTGTAGGGTGGGTTTGACATGTTGGGACACATAGCAGCTAGCTCGTTGGTTTGTTTAGTGAAGGCTTCAATTTCTGATCTAGTCATCTTGAGAGTATAGTATTCCATTTCTAGCTTTTAAATATCATCCCGATGACAATATTCCTCCTTCATCATGTCCTTGAAGGTATTCAAGGAAGTAACATTAGCGACCTCCAACCCAAGTATCTGCACTTGCACGTTCTACTAGGAGAGCGCGATATCCTCTAAAACTCCAGCAGCAAACTTGACCCGACTTTCCATGGGGCAGTTTCACATTGCGAAAGCAGACTCTACATACCTTCTCAAACTAGTGTGGAAGGCCGGTGGCTCCTTCAGTGCCAAAAGAGTTTTGAGGTTTGCAATCCATGAATGACTTGAAGGTGCAAACAGGTGGTTGAGTTGGTTATGCTGGTTGACCTAATAAGAATTTAGAGCAAGTAAGGATATGAGAGTCATAAGTGAATTAGAATAGATAACTTAAAACCATAGATTACCTCTAGGGTATTTTGCCTAATATGTCGCCAAAGCCTCGGTGACTCGATCGTTAATTAGGGCCGTAAGCTCGGCCTGAGTCATGCAAATACCTCCTCGTCCACCATGACCACCGTTTCGTCCACTCATGCTTTCCAAAATTCACCACATACCAACATAAGAAAAATATACAACGTATATAATTTTCATACTTAGTACAAGAAAACAAGGAATAGAATAGTGTAGTCATAAACCAAAACATTCGATATTTCAATAATCAACACAAATATATTGCGTCAACCCAATTGTATTCCTAATCAAATATTAAAATTCAGAATCATCAGTCGGATGGGAAACAAGCCTCCCCATCTAAGTTTAAAGAAATAAAATGTGTAAACAAAAGGAATAAATGGGTCGTCAATCCTCATCGATGGCACTAGACATAATAGACCCTTCACTGTCACTATCAGTCGGCTCCTCCTACGGATCTTCCTTTGGTTCTTCCTCCTCCTCTCTAATAGTTTTGGAGTCTCGGATGTCTCCCTTTCTGTGTTTTGCTCTCGTGGTTTCTTGCTAAGACCTGTAGCAGGCTCCTCATAAGTTGGTATCACAAGTAGACGCTTCTCATGTCGGTTTACCCTAACCCAATGGTAAGATCAGGAAACTCGTGGAGGTGAATCAGGAATGACTGGTTCCTTGCCACTAGCGTGTTGTGGTTTCGAATTAGAGTTAGGGGAATTCACTCTTACCTAAGGTATATCATGTTTAAATATTTAGTTTGTACTTGTGCCAAGGTGTTGTGTGTGATACTAACATAGTGCATGTATACGTGTCAAGTAAATATGAGTTTAATGTATGCATATAAGAATGACGAATCTTGCAATTTGGAATGTGGTGTCATTGTGGTTTTCTAAAGAGAACAGTTATAGTCTAGTTTTTCAAAAGTTTTAAACTAAGTTCACTTAACAAATGGCTCTAATACCAATCTGTCACACCCTCAAATTCCACATGCGGGGTTTTACCACGAGGCATGCGACTGACCAGGATCTAGCCACTATTTATGTTGAACCAATTATGAAAGTTATAAAATCATCTCAATTAACACGATTAGTGATCAAAGTTCAAAAGTCTAAAACAAAGTTTAAGTTAATAGTGGAAGAAAAGTTAAAAAATGCAGACACAAATCAAAAACCACAAGTTCATAGCATAAGTAAAATGTAAAGTTTGATGACCCACGACATTCTTCAAATTGCAAGCCTCCGTGCAACTATACCTAACGACCTACAAAATAGTGTGTCAACACAAAGTTGGTGGATTCACAATTTTGGTTAAGCGTAAGGTAAGTTCAAATGTAAAAGCGTTATAAACCATGACTCAGGTAGCTAACCCTCATCAAGACAACTAAACTGTGTGTACCGGATGTTGTCGTTATAGTTTTTGTGCTCTCGTCAATGTCTATCTGCATTGATGAAATGAAAAGGTCAATAGTTCATGCCTGACTCCCAGCACGGTGTGAGGTTTGTCAAACCTAGTAGCGCTATCAACTAATACCTTGCCTGCCAACCCGGCATGCTAATCGGTAAAATGTGTAGGGACTTCAAGATAGAGTTTGCATTTAGTTAAGTGTACTATTCCCACATCCATGGATAGTAGAGTATGTGTGATCCCAATCTAGGGACACGCGTGTAGCCCCAAACCAGGGGTACCGTATGTGTTTCCCAAACCGGGGAAATAAGTGTGTTGTCCCAAACCAGGAACGCATGCTTTTAGTAAAGAGTTTTGAACTCACCTTAGTTTTGCTCGGTTAGAATATTAAATGATTTGTAGTAGCAGCGGTTAACCATTTCCTGATGTGGTTACCGTTTTAGTTAAATTGTGCACACTTAGATTCTGCACGCAACTACCACATAATATGCAACACGTTGACACTTAATTATCCGCTCGTGTGATTATGAATGGGTATACCTCCCATATTATGTAGCATGCTTACTTAAGTTTAATTCATGCATAGACACCTTATATCTACTAACACAACCAATAAAAAACACTAACATCATGTTTCAACTTACATAGTTTCATATCAGTTTTAGAGTTGTTTTCTAGAATTTATTTAAAATAGTAAACTTACTATAAATATTCCAATTAAAAATGAGACATGTCGTTAATTTGGGTAGACCTTGTGCAATTTTTGCAAGGCCTAAAATTTTATAGAAAAGGCAATAAATATCATATAGTACATATAGGTCTGATTCATCACATTCTATCAAAAGTTTACGGTATAATTTATTTAAAAATGTTTGTTAATCCGTTTTGCGAGATTCTAGATAGAGAATTTACTAACCTCCTAGTCCTATGTACTGTTAAAATTTCAAGTACTATTTCCAATCCTAGACCAAGTTACGACTCTCGTAATATGTTGTAATTTCTACAGGAAAACGCAGCTTGAGCCGTTAATACCGTAAATATCTTTTGGGTGACTTCAACTCGTCGAAAAATTATGAAACTAGTGAGGTTTGAAGCGCATTTTAAAACACTACGTTTTAGACTCAAGAACTAAACATTTTCACTAGGTTATGACCCCGTTACAGCCGTTTCAAGACGGATGAAAATTTCGGACAGACTGTATTTGCTTTCAGCTTTCTACAAAAACAGTTTATGATATCGTCTAACCCTATTTCGACCCTTACCCCATGTACCACACCATATACATCAAATTTAACAACAATCTATCATCAATATCAAGTTATAAACGAAACCCTGGCATTCATGTATCTATACGAAACACGAAACCAACTAACATCATCATGGATTAAGAACATGTAAATTACTAAAAACCCTAACATTCAAGAAACATGTTTTCATGCATTCATATAAACAAACGTAGCCAAGAATCATATATATGCAACAAGGTTTAAAATCGAGATCTAGTTAGGGTACCTAGAGGAAGGTAGAGATTTGTGAGTCGTGATGTTAAATCGCCGTGCAGAGAGAAGAGAATAAGGTTCGCAGCAACGTATGCAATTAGGGTTTGCATGCTCAGAACATATATAACATAGAGTCGGTTAAGGGTTTATCATTGAGTCTGAAGTTGTAACAAAAGATAGAGGGAATTCCGAGTTTAGTCTAGTTTTCAATTTATACATCTTCAGTCCCTCACATATCAAACCTAATATCTTGCATAGCAAGTTAGCAGTTAACTTTAAGTGTGTAATCGAAACTAGTCCCACTAGTTTATGTTTATTCACATGTTATAACCTACACGTATAACGTGAATGCATGTGCGTATGTTCTAGTAAAAACAAAAAGATTAAACTGAGGAAGTTAACGGTAAATAACCTGAAAATGCGAGTTGTCACAGAACTGATGTGAGCAACATTTGCTCTGATACCACATGTTGATCAGTTTTGTTAATATGTAATGGAAAACATATAAAAGTAATATACGTTATAACATTCAGGCAAACAGATAATCCCGAAAGAAATGTAGTCATGGAGTTCCACATGTCAGTCAGCTTGATCTCTTGATCTGGTTCTCATTTAGAGGGTATATGAATGATGGTAGTTCCAAGTTCGTAAGGGTGAAGAACTCGTGATTATGGAGAGAGAGGAGGTCAAGATTATGTGCGATGTTATGATAAGAGTCTAACCTAAAACCCTCTCTAGTCATTTCCTTAAATACACCCAAGGGGAAATCTTTATTAGTTAATAAGGATAATACGGCCCACCAACAATTACCAACAAATATGAATAAGGTATAATTATTATTTTGACCCAATATAATACAACTGATAATGATGGCTATATTGATTAAATACATATAATTGTGCAAGCTTTTGTTAGAAGGCTTAATAGCCCAGATGATGAACCAAATTCTGTAAAAAGGTTGAGAAAGAGTTATAATCCAAGTGTGTGATACCTCTCAATTGTAAGTATATTCTCTTGAAGCATCATACTTAAGTTAGGGTCAAGTGTATCCTGTGGCGATTTAAGGAAACGAGTCAGGCGAGTTGAAAAATGGGTTAGGTTAATCAAGCACTTCAAATATGTTAACAAAATGTGGTTTAATTATTGGAAATGTTAACTTGTTTGAACAAAAAGTAATTTGGGTCAACCTAATTCACCCGTCTACCGAAAAAGGACCCATTTTGGCACGTGATTGAACTTATCTATTCATGTTTAGTAGGATCTAGTTGCATGTACTTGCATAGGGTATTAGATGTCTTTATGCTATTAACATTAGAATAGTTTGTTAATTGTGTTCTCAACATTAAGTTCCGAAGTCAACATAAATTGAACTAAACATATGTTGTATGCATGTTATTTAGCTATAAACTTTGTAGTGTTTAGTTGTCAGTTCCAAGCCCGGCTAAAGCTAACATGGTTGCAACAATGAAATTTTCAAAAGGGGCCCATTTTTTATTTCCACATTTGGTTGACCACAACTGAGTTGACCATAATGGAATCCGTATTTACTACATATACATTTATAAGTTGAGTGAATAGTGTCATTCCCTGTTGAACCAACATATTTTTAATTTAATTTTATTCCCAGTTTAAAATTACGCTTTTATCCTTCGTTTAAAATTTACTACATATACATTTATAAGTTGAGTGAATAGTGTCATTCCCTGTTGAACCAACATACCAGGCTCAAATTAAAATTATAATTTTGCCCCTAGCTCAAAATTACGCTTTTGCCATCAGGTCAAAAACTCATTTCTTATTTTGTTCCCAGATTAAAATTACGGTTTCGCCCTTCGTTTAAAATTATGTTTTTGCCCCCAGCTCAAAATAAAATGTTTTTCCCTCTAGCTCAAAATTACGATTCTGCCCTCATCTCAAAATTACGTTTTTGCTCACAGTTCAAGTATTTTCAAGTTGAGGGAATAGTGCCAGGCAGCTTGCCTGGCACTTCCCCATTGGACCAACCCAATTTTTATTTAATTTTATTCCCAGATTAAAATTACGCTTCCGTCCTTCGTTTAAAATTTCGTTTTTGCTCTCAGCTCAAAATAAAATTATAATTTTGCCCCTAGCTCAAAATTGCACTTTTGCCCTCGGTTCAAAAACTCATTTTTAATTTTGTTCCCAGTTTAAAATTACGGTTTCACCCTCCGTTCAAAATTACGTTTTTACCCCCAGTTCAAAATAAAATGTTGTTTTTTCCTCTAGCTCAAAATTACGATTCTGCTCTCAGCTCAAAATTACGTTTTTGCCCACAGTTCAAAATAAAATTATGTTTTCCCCCTGGCTCAAAATTATGATTTTGCTCTCAGTTTAAAATTATAATTTCGCCTCCAGTTTTAAAATATAATTACGATTTTGCCCTCTGTACAGACATACATGTTATAAGAGAGAAATATTCGGCTTATTGCCCCGCAACGCGGGCGGGGCAAAAACTAGTTCTCATACAAACAGAAAAACCAAGTATCAAGAGTCAAACATTTAGAAATAATACACGCTTTAAAAAATCATTTTTTGGCATGCTCACTTATTTTAAGTATTCAGCTTATATAGTTCCTATACATGTATCAAAACACTCAACTGGTCAGCGTTTGCGGTGGGTGATGAACTGATGATCATATTATTCTCAATGAGTTTTAAACATCATATGTCCGTTTACGGTGGGTGATGATCATGTAATACTCAATGAGTTTTAAATAAACATCATCCCATATTCATGAATATCAGCTTCTGATGATTCGAAACCTGTCTTCAACCTTCTTCGTATATGCATTTACAAACTGCAAAAAGAGCAGAGAAAATTATGCCTAGAGTTAATTAAAGTAAGATACTTTGAAAATATGAATGATAATTAATGTTGTTTTTTCACAACATTTTTAAAGTTTAACCGCAACATAAATCCATTAGTCTTACTAGTTTTCAAAGCAAAAAGATTATGAATATCTGTTGAATATAAATATGCACAATTTGAAGTTTTGGACCATGGGTTTGTTTAATACCTCAAAATCTAATTGTGTCTTTGTTGTATGGACTCTCGTATATCCAAATTCAGTTATTCTTGATATGCTCCATGTTGCAGCCTGAAATTAATGACATTTATATTAATAAGATACTTTAAACATGGACAATTAATTCTGTTTACACCTTGGGAGGGAATTTGTCTAGTTTAAATCCAGCCATCCCAATAACTGCATGAACTGGTGCTTTATAATCTTTGTTGTCATATGTGTCCACCCCATCTGCACCTTTTCTTGGCATTGCCTTACATTGATTTCCATACACCGCGCACGTTCTTTCATAGTTATGGACATGCGCCAACAAAACCAAGTCCACCTAGTACATGCACCAAAAGTTGGAAAAATACTTCAAATACATACGGTTTCGTTTAGGAAGAGAATTTTACCTATTTTTCAGAAGGATAAAAAAGATAGTAAAATCAGGTTTTCTATTGAAAGGTTATTATCCCATTTGCTCATTACAATCTACATTGGTCCCAAAAGAAAGAGTCATTTCTAACATGTGAACCAAAACAAATGTTTCAAACTACCCCAAACAATATATGGGTGAAAGTAATCATCTCTTTAACATTTTATTGAGATTTAGCAGGCTATGGATTTAGATGATATTGAGATAAAAAAAAATCGTCTCTTTAACATTTTATTTGCATGTTGATGCAAACATATGTCATTGTATGATACCTTGTTTGTCAATAGCAAGGGTTCAACTTGTAGAAGAAATCTTGGATCAACACTAACACCTCCACAGCTAGAATACATTGGTCTGTGCCTGAAATAGATATCAACTTTAAAAAATTACCTGAAATAATACTCCATGAGAAATGATATTTCCAAATATATTAATTTTTCGTATACATATTTACCCTGTAAATATCAACCATGGAGTTCTTGATCGATCCACCGATGCCATGTCTTTGCTCATCCATTGATACTAACATGGGTAACACATATCTCAATAATCTCAAACAATGGTTTATTTGTTTTGACTCATAAAGCATCAGTATTGAACCTGCTCTGAACTTTTAGAGAAATCATGCTCAGTTGAAATAACTACAAAATGCACACTTCCTTGTTCGATTGAGTACCATGGCTTATCTTTTGCTGGTGTTGGCATTGGGAAATAACTCTCATAAGGTACACCACATTCTCCTCCAGAGTCCGGTGTGATGTATAATGAGCCAGAATTCACATAATCCCTAAAAGTTTTTGCATAATTCATCAGGTTTACCATATATGTTATCAATAATAAATAATTATTAGCAGCGGAAGACGGTGATCCTTCTATCACCGTTAACATCATCATCGTTGTCATCGTATTTCTGTGTGTGTTTGTGTACATACAGAGAATAGATAAACAGAATGGATATATGAATGTAAATATCTTGGTAAATTGAAATGTTGACAGAGATTACATATATATACTCGGTCGGTTGGTGTGATAACCGCCACTAACTATATTAACATAATAATAATAATAATAATAATAATAATAATAATAATAATAATAATATACCATCTTTTTATTAATAATTCATCAGGGCAAATTACATAAGGATAGCAGGTAGACGAGCAACAAACTGCGCCGCCATCCCTTTTTTAATAGAAAACCCTAATCTACTAAAAACAAAGCCTCGCCCCTGAGGGGTCGAAAAGTTGCTGTGGACCACACGCTGAACTCTAGACAAGAACCGAACTGCCTCCGGCGCCAAGGAGCCGAACGTGTCAAACGCCAGGGGGACAAAGGCATGCTGATTATCCTCATAAGCTTTCGCGTGCTTTTCCACCTTCTTCGACTCTGTTTTCAATACTGCTTGCCCCGCCACAAACCCATTTTCACGGAACCCGGCTAGGGGGGATACACCTGTGAGATCGACACAAGCATGTTTCCCACCCTCCCAACCAAAAACTAGCACGTCAGCCGGGCGTAGGGTGGATCTCCCCTCCGACGGGTCTGTAAGAAAATTAACCGGTGCCTCTTTCTTTGCCGAGATCCCTGCTCGTCTGAGAATATCCATTAACGCGTCTCGAACAAAGTCATGGCGATACTTAAACCCCGGCAACTCTCTACAGTGTAACGCATGCTCCCCGTATTTATCCAGGCATGCTTTACGGCAGACTGGGCATTTTCCATCATTCGGGAACATGGGGATCATCAAACGGTACTTAAGGATTGACCGGTACTCCACCGCTGACATACGTTGACCCAAACCTTCAATAGGAATAACAGTTAAGAAATCCTGAGCGTGAGGCCTCTGTAGGCATTCAATGACGGCTTTCTGGCGGGGGGACAAATGAAAATCTTCTCCCAAACTTTGTGCGATTCGACAACAAAGGGCATTCGCCAAAGTTTTCTGTGGCTTTTTGGGGGCGGTGTCCTTGTTAGAGAAACCGCCGAGATCAAAGTCGGGTATAGATTCATGCAAGCGTTCCAAGGCACTGGCATAATCCGGATCAGTGTTAGCAACCCCGCTGTTACGTAAGATGTGGTCCTGCAACTCCCAAGATTGAGACCTGGAAGCCACAAAGGCATATGCAGCCACATCCCGGGCCGAGAGAAGGCCCAACCCACCAAGCCGCATTGGCAAGGTCGCGATCCGCCACTGTAGTTCACCAAAAAAAGGGCCCCCACATACGACAATGTCTTCTATTGCCTCCCGAAGACCTTTATCAAAACATGAAACAGCATCATCCACAAAGGGGGGCTGGCAAGTTCTCAAACCAAAAAGCAACTTTGCAACACCCATACAAGATCTAAGCAAGAGAAGTTCGCTTTGAGGATCCCGCAACAAGGGAAGGTGTCCCATAATATCAACAGCACGCGTTGCCCTTTTAGCCGCTAGACCACTAATAAAACTGGCATCACGGCTGACTGCCCCTCCTAGCAGTTTGACACCTCTCTCCGGCCTCCCAATCTCACTAGGGAAAAGCCCTGGCCGGACCTTCACCCCATTGCATGTCGGCCAAAAAACTTCAGTTTTCCTAATATTAAGCCGTAGCCCCAAGGCTGGACCCTCCGAACCGATGATGTCGAGAGCTTTAGCAACCTGAATAGCGTCCCCGATAATCGTCCCGTCATCCAAGTACCAAGCATGGAAGGGGAGTTTACAGTTTTCCTGCACCTGAAGCACTAAGGGGTGTAAGGCTAGGGCAAAAAGCAAGGGTCCCAAGGGATCCCCTTGCTGCACCCCCGTGAATGCCCCGATTCGGTCATTCCCCACGTATAGCCTAGCAGGCTGAGCATACAGAAATCGAACCCACGGGAATATGGAGGGGCAATGGCGATGGACCTCACGAAGCAAAACCGAACGGTCAACTAAGTTGAAAGCGTTGGAAAAATCAACCGTAAGCATGGCCAGTGAGCCATCTGAATGAAAAGAATTAAGGAACCTGTTAGCGCTGTGCAGCACCGCCTCCGCCCCATTGGAGACCCCCACCCCAAATTGGTAGTCCCCCAAGTATTTAACAACTTCTTTCCCAACTTTCTTCATTGCTATTTTGGAGACTAATCTTCTCCAAATTGCCCCCACAGCAATGGGGCGAATTTCATTATCAGGCTTCAATAAAGGGGTTAGGGGCGCCGAAGCAACAAAATCCGCGAGCACCTTAGGACATAACCCCCCTAACCAAAGGTTTACCACTTTAGTGATGGCAGTAAGCAGTCCCGAGGCAGTCGCCGACCCCTCGCCGCTAAGAGCGTCCAAAAGGTGTTGTGCCCGGAGGCCATCTCGCCCACAAGATGTCCCTTTCGGGAAAGATTTCACACACCTATGGACGCAGTCTTCATCCACGGATAACGCAGGTTGGGAAAGAGGGGTTGAAGGGAGGTTCGAGGGCGGCGCGAAGGGATGTTTCTCGATAAGGGCCTGCATGGTAGATTCCCCCCGGGGAGCAACCCCACTGGAACACAACACCTTAACTGCAGCAGTGAAGTGACCATCACTCACTTTCCGGAGACATTGCTTGATGTTGGGGCTAACCTCCTCAGCTATCTCACGTTGTGCCTCCACCCCACGCACGACCCCTTCTCCATTATCGGCAAGGAGGGAATTGACCAAAACCTCGAAACCAGAGCCATCCTTCCACATAGTTAAGGCCCGCAAAATACTATCACATTGCAAGGACTTTCGATTACCCGACCTTCGCTCTTGCCTAGAAGACGGCTTAACCACCTTAAGGGTACAACGGGGTAAGAGCAAGAGTTTGACCCAACTTTCAACAGTACCAGGTGAAGCTACTACTTTATGGATGGCACCTGTCAAAGCTTGTGCAAATGCCAAACGACAGCTTGGGGGGATGCTCTTAACAGTTCGAACCGGAAGGGAGAAAACACGTTCAAGGAGAGCGACATCTCCCATCACTCCCTGCGGGGTCCTAAGCTCAAAAACCATCACAGGATCTTGGGGCCTTGGGATCCCCACAACAAAATCCTCATCAGACCCGGATTTTCTAGAGAACGTGAAAACACCATCAGGATGATGACACCCCCTACTAAGTGCGTGTGTCTTCATGCACCTCCCACACAACCAATACCCAAAAACTCGCAGGGTTTCCCCAACATTTGAAAACAATTCTAAATCCTTAGAAAGCGCATCTTGAAGGGATTCTTTACGATCATCTTTAAAATGAAATTGCTGAAAATGCGCGATCAATCTGTTATACCCAGAAGACCCAGGCTTGCCGTCTTTACACTCGTGGAAGTTCCTGAAGGGGTATAGCCACACTCCATTGGACGAGGTGGAGCCAACATCCCCTTCACAGGCACTGGATACCATGCTCCTATCCTTGGAAGTGCCCATTGGAAACAATCAAAACCGAGAAGTGATAACAAGTCCTCCGTCTCGAGGGGAGGAGGAGGCCAGGTATCAACCCACCAAAGAAACGAAGGAGAGGAAAGCAACCTACAGTTGCTTACCCTCCTAGACACCCCACCAAGAAAGAGCTACGTCATGACTGTGCCACTCGCGGCAGATCCCAATTTTAGCTTGAACATAAATTAATCACCTAAGAGCCCTAAAAAGTTCCCCTTTTGCTCCAACCAAATGCAGCCAAAATTTCCCCCAAATTTCAAAGAAATTAATCAAACAAACAAACCAAGAGTTATTACCTCGGTTAACTTGCTTGGATTGGAATTAGAAGAACCCAAAAATCCTAAAATAGTCAACCGAATGATCAACAGGTTGAACACTTCCACACGATTCACAAATCAGAAACGGTTTTTGAGTCTCCTTTCTTCAATCCTCTGTTTCCACAACAAGTAAAGATCACCCACTTCAGCTCTTAGTTTCACAACTGTATCAGTTTTAGAGTCACTGTTGTTAAGTGATAATATATCAGGGGTTTGTACAGAATCTTGGATGAGCCAGTTGAGTTCTCTGAGCAAGATTTCGGAACATGGGCTGTTGTCTGATTCTGTGAAGGATGAACCCACTGAGGAAGCTAGGGTTTCGGCCCAAGTTTGAAACTTTTGGAGGTCTGTTAAGGTGGCTGGGAAGATTGGGGGCGGAGGAATAATGGGGTTTTAGGGTTTGGTGAAGTGGGTGTGTGGGAAGGTAGAGAGATGAGGAGAAAGATTGATACCTGATGTCGGAGATCGGAGATGAGTGGCAGGCGACGCTCGGAGGAGTAATAAATTAATAAATATAAATATGCTAAGTTTATATTCTAACACCATCCCCTAAACTTAGCATCGGTAATGGCTCGTCACGTCGGCTTTGATGATAAACGCATTTTTCTTTAAACTTGTCATGATTCGTCCATAGATCTGTTTCCTGTCGTCGTTCTGTCGCTGATCTGTTTCCTGTCGCTATCCTTCTTCTTTTGTCGCTAACTGCCGTCGCTAAATCTGGATATCCTTTCTTCCTTTTTTGTTCCCGCCGTTTCTGCATCATTCTTTTCTGTTGATGCATGAATACATTCTCTAAAACAGAGATTTGCAATTCATGATTGTTTTCTTCAGTTTCTTGTTCTCTAATTCTTGATTCATCTTCCTTTGAACGAACGTCTTCTTCGTCATCCGCACGTTTTGCGAATTTCATACTTGGTATTTCATCTTTTCCCCGTATGGTACTCTTGAATGATACCCCGTCTGCGTGAATACTACGGCCCATACCATAGCCGTCTTCAACCCTTTCCCTTTCCGATCTTCGTCTTTCATTTACTTCATCGGAACAACGTTTGCATGACATCGTTTCCCGCTTCATTCTTGCAAACATTCGTGATAGCGGAGTTGTGCGATCGGGATTGAATTCGTCTCCGTCTCCGTATCCTCTGTTTTCCTTCTTCATCCGGATGTGCCCGGAATCGTATAACATCGATCGATCTTCATCGATTTCCCACCATGGCTCTGATACCACTACATTAGCAGCGGAAGACGGTGATCCTTCTATCACCGTTAACATCATCATCGTTGTCATCGTATTTCTGTGTGTGTTTGTGTACATACAGAGAATAGATAAACAGAATGGATATATGAATGTAAATATCTTGGTA
Source organism: Helianthus tuberosus (assembly GCA_030545235.1). Classification (NCBI taxonomy): domain Eukaryota; kingdom Viridiplantae; phylum Streptophyta; class Magnoliopsida; order Asterales; family Asteraceae; genus Helianthus; species Helianthus tuberosus. The sequence continues at coordinate 99,666,689 of CM060354.1, read as the reverse complement.
AATTGAAAATGTTGACAGAGATTACATATATATACTCGGTCGGTTGGTGTGATAACCGCCACTAACTATATTAACATAATAATAATAATAATAATAATAATAAATATAAATATGCTAAGTTTATATTCTAACAATAATATGATTGCAATATAGAAACTTGGTCTATATGGATTTTGTTTCTTTACTAGGTATATATTTCTATCGAAATCATGGTAAGTGAATTTCTTATTATTATGGTATTTAAGCATTTTAGATACAAAATCATGTAATGTGTAGATTCAAACATAATAACATTATATGGTTCATACCTTTCATGATTTCCAATTGCAGTCATGTAAGATAGTTTTGATGCCAAAGGGCTAATAAGGTGAAGGAAGAAATCCCATTCTACTAGAAAACCTGTGGCATAACTTATGTCGCCGATGTGGAATATGGAATCTGCATTCCCGGATGAGACTTCATCAGCCATGGCTTGCACGACCCTTAATGATCCAGGCTATAAACATAATTACACAAAAGTCATAATTGTTTTTTGGATCCATGTTCAGATTCCTATCATTAGTTGTTTGTGCTTTTGTTTGGTTGCCACTGTCTCCCTAGGGTGTTTGTTTTCCGGGCTTTGCCCCTTATTATCCAAAATGACATTTTACCTGAATATAATGTTCAAGAGAAGCATCACGTGGGGCCTTGCCCATATCACCAAATGCTAGAAACTTTAGTTCATCTGATCCACCACTAGGTGGAGTCCTAAAGTTGATTCTTGCACTCCAGCCCACCGAATTGCTACAAAATAAAAACACAGATAGATTAAAATGCACCAGCTACATATCATCCCTCATCTCTTTACATCATTTGCCTTGGTACCCCAATACGTATATTCTTTAAAAAAAATTATTGTGCGCGTTTAAGGTAATTTAATACAGTAAATGATGAAAGCATTGGTTTACCTTCCATATCTATAGGAGAACCCCGTTGAAGGCTTGAGTCCAATCATCACCGCCGAATGAATGTATCCTGGATCATGCCAGCCAAAATCTTTTGCAGGGCTTGGTAGCTTAGAAGCTTGATTTTACAAAACATGAAATGAATTTAGATTATTTAGTTCCACTTTATTGCCAAGTATATAAGATAGCCAATATATACTTGTTAGTAAACAATAAATAGAATAATTTAAAAGTTGTCCCGTGTCCATCTCTAGATAAAACTACAAGAGAAGGAAAGTATAGAATGATGACAGATGGTCTCTTATTCAGTGGCGGAGCTTGACCAAAAGTTTCGAGGGGGCGTAAAGTGATGGGACCCAAAAAAAATTTCCTATCGTTATGTTTCGGGTCGGGTCGGGTTGGCTATTCGATTCAAGTCGGGTCAAATAATAATAGTTCCAAATAAAACAAAGTGTATATTTACCAAACTATCCATCATTTATATACAAAGTTTATAAATATTTAGGATATACAATTTAGGAAAAACAATCAGAGGGGATCCTATATAATTTTAAAATTCTCGGACGAAAAATCGAAACTTATACACTTCTAACCGAAACATTGGGGTGGGCGGGTGCCCCCGGGCACCCACTATACTTCGCCCCTGCTCTTATTCATGATCAATGGAAGGTGAAAACACAGGGAGAAAACTGGATATATTTTATAATAAGAACATACTGCACATGTTTTCTTTGGAAAATGTAGTAACACGAGATGTTTGTGATTTCCCATTTGCGTATTCAACTTGTTGTGGATTTTTGTCTCCGCTAACCCACGTCAATCTCATCTGCACATGAACCCATAAGTTAAATGCCACAAGAGCAATGAATCTTTGTCTGAAATATATCTTAACTATTATTACTAAATATGATTTTGATTTTGAGATTCTATTTGAAAAGGTACAAGTTTATTCACCTATGGCACTTAATATAACCTGATATTATGTAACACTATTACAGGAAAATTGTAGATGAACAAGGTGCTTACTGATGTTCCTGTGGAATCAACGCTAGAGAGATGTCCATACAATGGCTTGTGTGAATTTGCAAACTCGAGTATGCTAGATTTAGCTAAAACACAAGGTACCTGAAATCCAGCACCAAAGAAGACAAACTGGATACTAGTTCTAATGTTGATAACATGAAATGTGATTGATGCACTGCATGTTGTCACCAAACATTTGCCCCCCTTATCAAATTTTTTACATTCCTTCTTCTTACAATCAATATAGCCCGGATCGTTTCTAACATATTGTGCCTGCATTCCATGATAACGCTGTTAGCATCTGATGTGTGGTAAAATACACATATTTGTCCCGTGTAAATTGTATAATTATTGTATAGTTTTTATTTATTTTTATTTAGTTTTTAGTGTATATCATATCATTTTGTGTTTTGATAGGTCCTGATGCAAATGGAGCGAAAACGAGTAATAAGTAAATAACCAGCCAGTTGAGTAGAGTAGACCGCCAGTGACAGAAGGAAATTTGCAGCTATTTTCTGTGAGTGGGCCGAGACCACCATCTCTATTTTTAAGTTAGAGGGCTACTACAAAATATATATATATGGATCGAGAAAAAGGGTTAGGCCCACATCAATATATAGTGTTTTAATTTGAGTCCATTGACCGTTGGACCGTATGAAGTTTGGGTTGCAACATTATAAAGAAGGCGGCTATAATTATATTGTCTGAGGGAATCATATATACACGGCCTTAAACATAAATAATTGGCTGGAAATTAAGTGGGCCATGAAAGGCCATTAAACCCTTACAAGAACAGAATGATATTGGGTATTTTATCAATTTATAAAAACATGAAATCATTATGGACGATAGTCCATATTTCTTGGGCCGCTAACATCAGGAGACGAAGATGACATCAGAACCGACTTTGGGGGCACATTAAAAATAACATCAGGCGGCATTAATTAAGAAGATAGATATATTCGACGGAGACGGCAGACGACGCACGATCAGACAAAGCCAGCAGGAAGACACGAATTTTGGAGTTCCTGGACACCATTAGAGGCTGATTGAAGTGCTTGGAAGCATTCGGATCGCTTGGAATCGTCGGGTAACATTCGGGAGCGTTCGGGAGTGAAGTTTACGGGTTTTATCTCTTATATTCTTCGTTTTCCGTTTGTTCTTTATTATTGCACGATGAATTCAGAATTTGTATTGATTGATATTGTGTTTTTGATCATGTTTTCCGGCTAAACTTCATAAACTACCTAGGCTAATGACAATAGTTAAATAAAGTTTGGTTCTTTATTCGATTTTTGGCGTGGTTGTGGATTTTTCTTGTATTGTAAAAGCTTCGGGAATTTAACTTGGTGCATATGCGTGCTTGACGATTATTTTGTTATTGTTTATTGCTTCGTATAATCCTTGGTGACGGTCTTTATCACATAATAGGGTTGTGCTAGGGTTCTTGATTTAGGTGACGGTCTTTATCACATAATAGATCATTAATCCTTTAGGGTGAAAATTGCATAAGTAACCTTAGAAGTAATATCCGGTAATTTAATAAAATCAAGTGTTCTGCTAAACTTGTCGCTGAGAGGCTCAAGGTTATTAATAGGTCTCGGTTTGGTTATAAGTCCTTAACATTCCATTGTCTATTAAACCAAGATTAAAACCTGTAGTTGCTTTAGACGTTCGCGCTGAGAGGTAGAGCGTCTTACATAGACACTTTCAAGAAACTAGAGGACTGAGAGGAAATCTAGAAAACCGGTGAGCGTAACAGCCTAGGTAGTGCCACAAGAATCGCCTTGAGAGTGTTTGAGGGGCTTAGTGGTGTCTTAATAGGTTTAGTATCCAAAGATCCCGGTTCCACACCACAAAATCATCGAATAGAAATCTATTCTGAGTTTAGCTTGCGTCTAGCCTAGGTAGTCTTCATCATCTCTGGTCAAAGTCTTCGTTCGAGTTCGTGTTAGTTATTTAGCTAATCTAGTTTAGTCGTTATTTGCATTCTTAGGATTTTTAGAAAACCCCCCCAATCAATAAACAAATAGTTTGAGTCGTGTCAGTTTTAGTCTTTATAGAGTCTTAGCGTAATCCTTAGAGTCTCGTGGGTTCGATACTCGGACTTGCTTTAGCTTTACTACATTGATCGATACACTTGCCGGTTGTGTGGTTTAGGGTTTAGATCGAGTCTTAGTTTATAAATTTAAAGCTTAGAGTGTCTAAATTAGGGTTAATTTTAGTTGTTTTTGTTAAACCACTTTGTGCACATCAGCATCCTAGTATTACTTTTACAGTGTGACTCGTGTCTCATTTAACATGACCATAACAATACTATACAACCACAATCAATCATAGACTCTATATCAGGCAATCAACAACCACCATAACTATCTATGCGTTTAATCCTATAGACAATGAATATAAAGTCTTTCTATCAGGCAATCAGCAACCATCATAACTGTCTATGCAATTAATCCAGACAATGAATATAAGGCTGCAGGGTATGGGGGACGTCCCCATGCCCGTCTTGGTTCGGCGCCGGAGTCACCCCATCCCGCCCCCCGTCTTCATCCCGTCCCCGTCTTCAACGTCGAAGATCAGACGTTCACGACGATCCTCCAATGGTGGGCCCAGCAGCGGAACTAGCCCAAAAATTTAGGGGTATCCCAATTTTTTATTTTTTTTAGACCAGGGGTATCCTTTGTATAACGGAGACGAAGTTGCGGGGTATTTTTACACTACGAAAACGGAGTTAAGGGGTATTTTTACACTATGGAGACGGGGTTGAGGGGTAGCCCGTGCTACCCCAACTTACATTGTAAGTCCGCCACTGAGTGGGCCCCCTTTGTTTGTTTGTTTGTTTGTTTGTTTGTTTTAGTGACTTGTACATTAGGCTTCAATACTTGTACATAGGGCATAGAAATTAAAAAAAATAAATAAAAAAAGTGGTGGGGTAGGATCATCCTCCCATACCCTCTAGTGACCATCCTTGGGAGGACTATGACGTGACGACTACGTGGCGGATCATCCTCCCTTGGAGGACCATCACCATACCCTCTAGCCTAAAGTCTTTCTCTTTGATTTTTAGTCATGAAATTCATGAAGTGATCAGAATATTGTTGGATGATGCTTAATTTTATCTATTGAATACTGGAACGCCCATGTGAATCATCTACTTCCAAATTCATACCAAATATCGAGAAAATCCTGTACCCTACAAGAGATTTATTAGAATTAATCTTGACATATGGTTTTTATTATTTGGTTTAATTAATTAGTATATTAGGTTGTTTTTATTAGTGGTCAAATAAATGGTAGAAAGTTATGGGGTTGACTGAGTTTGAGAGTGAGATTTGGGGCCTGAACCAACATTTGGTAACAGAACGCCCGGGTTAGGGCTCGAAAGGAAGCAGCGATTTCATGAGAATCGCAGCAGAAGATTGAAGATCGAGATAGACCGTCGTCGCCAGAGAAGAAAAACAGGTGACAAGAAGACCGCCATCGAAAAGCTTGTTCTGATAGGAGACATAGAAGACTGAAGACCGTGACTGTGGCCGCTGCCAGAAAGAGAGTTCTAGTGGAAAACTGAGAAAACCGTTGTAGACCGACGCCGGATCAGAACGGACGAGAAGAAGACTGTTGCCGGAAATTATATTCTGACGTAAGCCCAAGAAGACCAACGAGCCGCAAAAGACCGGCGACAACTAGACCGAGACTGAAGAAGACGACCGTAACTCAAAAGAAAGATCAAAAGTTTTGTTCTAGTAGTTCAACAAAAAAGAATGGCGATGGTACCAGCATAAGAAGCGGGTTCAGTGTCGTACCAAGTTCTGACTTTGACCGCAACCAACTATCCAGTATCGGCTATCAAAGTTAAGTCGATCTTGGATGCACATGGCCTATTGGAGACGGTGGAACCAAGGACGCTTGGGGAAGATCCGGATGCTAAGAAGTCAAAACAAGCTCTAGCCTTTTTGTTTCAAGCAATACCGGAAGGGATGGTGTTGGAAATGTCGAGCCACACGGATCTGAAAAAAGGGTGGGATGGCTTAAAAGTATGATACTTGGGTGTAGATCGGGTAAGGACGGCTCGAATTGCAACGCTAAGAAGAGAGCTTGAAGGTTTGAAGATGAAAAAAGGAGAGCTCGTTGATGATTGTGCTACTAAGTTAAGCGGATTGGTTTCTGTAGGTCCACTCGGAGGATCAAGATAAACCTACTCCCTTGTTGTGTAACACACATACGAGTGCGGAATCCAAGTGTATGTGCAAATCAAGCCAAAGAACACAAAATACAAGAAAGATTCAAAGATTAAAGCTCATGTAAAAATTCCAGCAGAGTGTATGTTTCGTGAGTGTGGTTTTTCGTGAAATGTATGTTTCGTTGAAGGCACTGTTTCATGAGATGTGATTCTTAGTGAAACCAGAACACGACAAAACAACAAAGTTTTTCATCAAAATGTTGCTAGAATGTTTCCATTTAAAGCAGAATCTTGTTCTCTCAATATGGAAAGTTGGTAGCAAGTATACCAAATTTAGTTAAAAACGTACATTCAAAAAATCAACTTTTCTAGTAAGATCTTGAAGGTTATCTTTTCAACAAGGAATACTCCGGTGACTTTTCCGGCCAAACACCTCACTAGAAAAATTGTCGAACTTAAAGTTTGCAAGAAATTTCAAGAAAAAACCGTATTTAAACATGTCTCCATGTATTTTGACAAGGTTTTTGTAAAAATATTCAACAAACAACAAGTTTTCCTTAACTGTTAACCCATTTTTCTTTCAAAAACTTGAATACCTTGTTTTAAACTCAAGTAAACTTTCAGAAACCTTCAAAGACTTGCTCAAAAACACAACAAAAAGCTTAGCTTTAACAAGGAAGAGAGCCAAAGCTCTGATACCACTTGTAGGTCCACTCAGATGATCAAGATAAACCTACTCCCTTGTTGTGTAACACACACACGAGTGCGGAATCCAAGTGTATGTGCAAACCAAGCCAAAGAACACAAAAGACAAGAAAGATTCAAAGATTAAAGCCATGTATAAATTCCAGCAGAGTTTGGTTACAAGGATAGTACAAGAAAATGCTATCAAACTTTACTGTTGTGCTCTCTATCTGTTCTGTGCTGCAAGTTCTGTATTTATAGCCAAAATGTTTGCAACCTCACGAAAGAGGTACTGGGCCTATAACTTGGCCCACGAAAGATGTAACCCACGAAGAATATGGGTTATTCGTGAGTATCTTCCTGCGAACAACCATGACCCACGACAGTGGCGGAACTAGACAAAAATTTTAGGGGTATCCTAATTTTTTTAACCTAAATTCATAAAATGAATACTTTTTTTACCATACTTTGAGATGGTAACCGTTATGATTTGACTAATATTTTGTTTTTATATTAACAATCGTGCGTTGACTTCTATTTTTTTTTCTTTTTAACAATCAATGTAGTATACAACACAAAAACGATGACCGAATACTATTAACATTACTTAAATTGCTATTTAAGGATTTGATCATTTTTTTTATTAAAAAAGTTAGAAAAAGGATAGATCTATACTATACATAATTTATTTATATATTTCAAAGATAAAACAGTTTACTAAAAAATTAATAATCAGTAAAGAAAAAAGTAAAAAGTATAATGAAACAAAAAAAAAACTAATACTCTAAAAAAACAGACAGAGTAAAGTAATATTCGAAAACCTTAAGAATTTATCCAACTAAATAAATAAGATAAAAAAGAATGTGTAATAATAAAATAAATTTATTTTACTTTATGTCACTATCTGTGTCTGTCTGACTTTCCATCTCTTTTCTATTGGATACTACATAAAGTAAAAGTAATATTTAATATTATAGATAAACTTTTAACTCTTATACAGTACTTCGTCTTCCTCAAACTTCTTTCTTCTAACCCAGTCATCGGAGTTAGTTGCCACTGTAAAAAATTCAATTATATTCGCTCTTTTCTATTTTAACATTTGCTCAGGGGTATCCAATACATATAAACAATACATAAAACTATGAAAAAAGGAAAAAAAAAAAAAAAAAACTACACTTCAGAGACAAAGTTGAGCCGTAGCCCGTGCTACGGCTAATATAATGGTGGTTCCGCCCCTGACCCATGATAGATGTGGTTTTTCGTGACCCAAGTCAACGAAATATAGTTCTTCGTTGACTGCTATACTTCGTGAGGACCATTATCAGCGAAACATCATGTCCACAAAGAAGGTTCTTCGTGGACTTCCAGATGGGATCAAGGTCTTTCGTTGAAAAGGCTGTAACAAACAGAAACTTGCAGAACACCAACAGACGGCAAGAAACAATAAACAAACAACTAACAATCTGCACATGCTCAACTGTTTTACATTAAATACAATCTAAACGTCGTACCGAGTCAAGATAGGAGGATATCTTGACCTCGGTCTTCACTTCGTCACGGAGCCGAACCGAAACGAGCTGCATCCACACAAATATGCATCAACAGTTTCAAAGTTGAGGAGTCTTCGGCATGAAGTTGAGGAACAAGAAACAGTGAGAAGGATACTTGATGTAATGCCACATTGGTTTCTTCAAATTGTGGCTTCTATCGAACAGTGTTTCGACTTGGATACGATGCTCTTTGATGAAGCGGTTGGAAGACTTCAGGCGTATGAGGAAAGACTCAAAAGCTATGGTGAGAAAGGGGGAGAACAAGGACAACTTTTGATGGTGAATGAACAAAAGCATGGTGAAAGTAGTGGATGTGGAAGAAGCCATGGGAGGAACAATGAAAGAGGATTGGGCCGAGGCGATAAAAGTGGAATTCAGTGTTTTGATTGTGGAGTTTTCGGGCACTTTAGTTATGAGTGCACAAAGTGGAAAAACAAAGACAACAAAGCCAACTTGATACAAGTGGAAGAGCCGACACTTCTTTGATGAAGAAACACGTTAAGATTACTAGGGAGAATTGTTTTTATTATTTGGTTTAATTAATTAGTATATTAGATTGTTTTTATTAGTGGTCAAATAAATGGTAGAAAGTCATGGGGTTGACTGAGTTTGAGAGTGAGATTTGGGGCCTGAACCAACAAGATTGCATTAGAATGTTTATAGAAACAGACAGGAAATATGAAAAGCTTGCAATATCTTTAATGCTAATAGACATTTCTATATAAGAAATAGCTAATAGTTGTTAAACTATTAATAAAAATATATAGCAAAGTAGAATTAGGGAAGTACAGATATGTGGTATAGTAATCCAAGCAAAGAAAAAGAATTTTAATCCATTATAAGTTCAAGTATACTTGTCTACTAAGTTTATACTTTTTCACCATCTATATTAATAAAACCCCCTTTTTCAACATAAGCCTAGGATGCCATTTTTCTAGCAATGTGGTCTAGTAGCTAGAAGATTAATATGCCTAGTGTGATAAATTCGTTTCAGTTTCTGGGCAAGGAGAAGGATAGGTATTTATATTCGTTTCAATAGAATTTGGGTTCTGTGATTTTAATATATTGTAATTTGGGTTTCCATTAATTTATCCTTTTTTTGCCATTTTTATGTGAAGATAAACAAAGGCAGTTTACTTGTTCATCATGGGGCGTTGTTTTTTTTAAAGATAAAACAATAAGCTCTTTTTTCAATCAAATATATCGTGTATTTGAATTATGTGGTTCATCTTAGGTAGTATAATATAGCATTATTTGGTGTATTTGTCCAACAACTAGTCATGCATTTTTTTGTATAACCATCTAATATGTTTTTTTTTCTTTGTTTTGTTGAGTGTTCTCAGCCACCAAATTACTTAGCTTACGACCAATTTGATTTTGCTACATTGTTTTTAAAATGCAAAAGTAGGGCCGCTAAACTCATTGTTGGAAATTTAGATATTATGAATGGATATTAATTTAGTAAGATTATTTTAATGAAATTATAATTATTTACTAGACTATTCATATGGAACATAAACTCTCTTACGTAGAGTTTTTATGTCAATTTATTAGTTTTTATTAGAGTTTATGTCTCTAATAAATCTCTAGTTAAGTACTAGACTCTTCATATGGAACATAAACTCTTAGGCCATGGGGTATGGGGCTTGGGTTGGGGCGTGGCCCTTGGGGCTTGGCTTTCAAGCCGGGCGTGGGGCGGGGGAGCAAGCTGATATGGCGGGTTGTGAATGGCCCTTTCAAACTAGCCGTTGGGCTAGCCGTTGGGGTCTATATTTAAAAAAAAATCCTTTAAATACTTACCATATTTAACATCTTTCTCACACAATATCAAAAACATAAAACACAATATTGCCATGAGTTCTTCAAGTTATAGTGAATCGTCATCATCATCTGACGATGGTGAGGAAATATTTCTACAAACGATCGCGGCGGTGGTGAAAGCTATCGTGGAAGACGATGAGGAAGAGACTCAACAACCTAAACGGAGGAGAAGGTACATCGCTCGTGAACGGCACACCGCTAACGATTTGTTGGTAAGCGATTACTTCTCAGCGAAACCTAAGTATGATGAAAAAATGTTTAGGCATCGTTTTCGTATGAGTAGAAACTTATTTTTAAGGATATCTAGAGATCTTGAGGAGAAATATGTTTATTTCCAACAAAAACCCGATGTAATCGGGCAATTAGGATTTAGTACGTGGCAAAAGGTCACGGCCGCACTTAGGCAGTTAGCGTACGACAATAGTTCGGACATTATGGATGACTATTTAAAAATGTCTGCACGTGAAGCTAGAGAAACTCTTCACAACTTTTGTTCGTGTATTCTAGAACTTTATAGGAAAAGATATTTGAGAAAGCCATCCTTCAGTGACATGCAACAAATATTGGAACATCACGCAGATTATCATGGGCTACCCGGAATGCTAGGTAGTTTAGATTGTATGAAATGGCCTTGGGAACTTTGTCCTACCCAATGGCAAGGCGCTCACACTAGTGGATTTCACGGGGTGCCATCCATCATGCTTGAAGCGGTTGCGTCTCAAGATCTTTGGATATGGCATGCGTTCTTCGGTATGCCAGGTTCACATAATGATATTACCATCATAAACCACTCGCCTCTTTTCAATGATCAGGTAAATGGTATAGGACCCAAAGGAACTTTCTTTATAAACGGGGTTGAGTACGTGTACGGGTACTACCTAGTTGATGGGATTTACCTAGAGTGGGGGGTTTTCGTAAAATCGTTCACAAGACACGGTACCTCAGATCCAAAGAGATTAAAGTTTAACAGGGTCCAGATGGCTGCACGTAAAGACGTCGAGCGAGCATTCGGTGTTTTGAAGAAAAGGTGGCGAATATTGGCAATGCCTTGTCGACTATGGGACAAGGATCAAATTGGAAACGTGACGTACACATGTATCATTCTTCACAACATGATTTTCGAGGATGAAGGTAGAGCGGTCGTAACCTACTATGATGATGATGACCCCCAACCAGGTAACGTAACAGACGAAGATAAAGCGGCAAATGAATTTTTAATAAAGTCAAGGGATATACATCACAACCTTCGAGCTGATTTGGTGGAACACGTTTCAACGATTCCTGGGTTCGAAACCGACGAAGACGACGAAGAATGATAGGTTTTTATTTTGATAATTATTTTGTATGTTTATTTTAATAATTATGTTGTATGTTTAGTAGTTTTTGGTTATAAATATATATATATATATATATATATATGTGTGTGTATATATATATATATATATATATATATAAAGCTGATGTGGCTTGGCCACTCCAGCCAAGCCACGCCCACCATACCCCCTTCAAAAGTGGGTTGAAGCCTTGAATTTTGAAAGTCCACGTGTCAACCAATGCCCAACCCAAGCCCCAACCCAAGCCCCACCATACCCCATGGTCTTAAGTAGAGTTTTTATGTCAATTTATTAGTTTTTATTAGAGTTTATGTCTCTAATAAATCTCTAATTAAGTGAGACTTTCTCTACCCGATGTCTTTTGTATTAAAAGTATGCTATGCGCCTAACTTGATGGGTTTTCATAGATAAAACTACAAGAGTAAGAATACAAGAAGGAGACATAAAGATATGCATGAACAGTCCTTGAAGAAGAAGTACTTGATGACCCATATGTTGGGAACATATAGAGATAAGTTTCTCTACATGATTCAACTACATTTCTATTCTTAATTTCCAAAAGGTCTAACACTATGTTTTTATCCGATGTAACCTTGGGCGCGTGGCCTTCTCCGGCAGTACAAACTGCTTCGGCTGTTGTACCCTGGGAGACAGACGCGTCGTCTTTAGTAGATGCGCGAAATCTGTTTTAAGGGAAGCGTGTTGAACATGTGCCTCAGCCACAACCGTCAACATTTGTTTGTTCTTTTTGTTGGAAATTATTGTACAAGAAGACGTGGTTCAAGACCTCGTTGAAGCCTACACAACGGACTGAAAATACAACGAACCATACAAGTAGACGAGATTAAAAATCAAGTTGAAGACTTTATCTTTTGAAGATATTGGTTTGAATCGATTGTTTTATTAAATATGTTGTAGTTCATATTTATTTTCGTTTGAATTTGTACACGGTTCATGTACTACAATTTCCCAATTGTTTAAAGAGAGTATTTTTTTGTTAGTTTTATTAATAAAATTGTGACCCATTTCCTACAAACTTAAAACAGATTTCGTGAGATTGTTGCTACAATCTTAAAACCTTATTTATAAGAATGTTGGGTTCACAAAAGGATTTATAATAAAAAAATATTTTTAAAGATTTTGATCTTACAAATATTTTCTTTTGGGAAATATGTATGTAGTACAACTTGTTGTGTTTGGATTCTTGAGATTCAGGTACAATCATCCTATACCGTGGTACAAAACGAATAGTTTTGGTTCAACCGTTTGGTTTTTGAAACAATTTTGGGAATCGTTAATTTTTCTAACTTTTGTGTTAGATCGGGTTTATTAGTGTAAACCATACGTTTTTTGTAAACGTTAAATTCTCTAACATGTGTGTTAAACCGGAATTATTGGTGTAAACCATACGTTTTTGTAAACGTTAAATTCTCTTAAGTAGAGGATTTTATGTCTTTAAATAAGAGTTTTATGTTACTTGATTAGAGTTTTATGTCTCTAATTAAGCCTATATTTAAAGTAGACTCTTTAAATAAGAGTTTTATGTTAATATGAACAAATAAGTCTTATAATGATTTTTGTAATCATTTGTCTTATAACATGTGTGTTAGAAATGTTAATGGAAAGCGTTAGTTTGGAAGCAATTTTTTAATTGTTTAGTTTCTAACGTGTGTATTAGAAATGACTTATTTATTTGAACCATATATGTGTTTTTAGCAAGTCGAATTAACATTTTGTGGAAATGTTAATATTTCTAACGTGCGGGTTAGAATTTCTTTCATTTTAACATGATTGTTAAAAATGGTTAAAATACAAATGCTTTGAAATGTTTTATGTAAACATTTTATATAAGTCATTTGTTGTAGCATTGATTTTAATGCTTTGTATGGTTTAGAAATAAAATGTCATACATTGAAGTTGATGTTTGATTGACTTTAAGAATTAAATCACGATAAAGTGATAGTGTAGTTGTGTGGGATTTATCACCAACTTTAATTTGTGATTTCTAAATTCATTTGAGTGAAATTATATTTACTAATTAAACTCTTCATATGGTGAAACTCTTGAGTAGAGTTTTAATGATGACATTTGATGAGTTTTATTAGAGTTTAAGTCTATAATTATTGAGAATCTTAACTCTTCATATGGTGAAACTCTTGAGTAGAGTTTTATTGATGACATTTGATGAGTTTTATTAGAGTTTAAGTCTATAAGTATTGAGACTCTTAACTCTTCATATGGTGAAACTCTTGAGTAGAGTTTTATTGATGACATTTGATGCGTTTTAATGATAACATTTAATTCTTTAATTTGGTCATGTTTTGTATATATAAAATGGCTTAAATTTTCTAACATGTGTGTTAGAAAATGTGTATAATGAATACAAGGTTAGAGATTGTTCATAATGAACATAAATGTTTTATGTAAACATTTAATTGCCTATGTGTGCATTAAAAATGATGAGAAATGGTTTATTTTATAAACTATATCTTTGGAAAACGTTTTATGTAAACGTTCGATTCTAATATGTGCTCGTTATAACATTTTTTTCTAACATGCGTGTTAGAAAACGTTTAGTACATGTGTAGTAAGACTAAACAGTATAAAACCATTTGATATTTTGGGTTTGATCTATGTTTTCATAACCCTAATTGGTATTATTAATGTTGTATATTGCAAAAGTAAGAAAGTGTTTTGAATGATTTTTAAAACAAAGTTTTGCATAACATTGATAATTCAAATGGTTCGCTACTCTTGCTAGAAGTAGCATATGGTGAACAAAGTAATAGTCTCGTGGATGTTAGTTGGTGAAAAATAACTTGGTGTTGTTGTGAACAAATTTAATTGTTCAAGTTTACTACTTAAATGTAGTCTTTGTAACAACTTGGTATTGTTTTGAGCATAATTGTCCAAGTTTAAAGTTTCAAGATGAAATGGGCACTTGTACTTACAAGTGCATTGACTCTTATTGAGGGAGCACCTCAAGACACGCCATAGGACGATATCGTTGAGAAGTTTTCGGTCAGATTATAAAGTGTGGAAGATCAAAGAACTTTGATATTTGATGTCTACATATCGTCTATGCTTCCGTTTAAATTTCAAAAGGGTTCGGCACTTATGATTTAATTTCCAATGTATTTTATTGTTTTGTGTTCAATATCTTCGGATAACACATGCAATTTTTTTACAAAGGGATAAATCACTAATGTTTTTGACGTATAAATTATTTTTGTGAAAATAATTATAACGCCAATTATACATTGTTTAGCAGAATATGGTTTTAAACGGATAGTCCATGAAAATTCTTGGACATAAACAACTTAAGAGTTGTTGCATTGACTAAATGTCAAAGACGAGACATCAAATGTGTAACCACATCATGAGAGAATAATGAAAGAACATACTGAGTGCATTGAGATGTAATACACAAACGAGATTCATGTCGACATACTTCGTTAGAAGTCATTGGAAAATTCACAAGTGTGAATAATAAATCTTGCGAGATTGTTCCGAGTGATCTACACGTAGATGCGTCTACCACTTGATTATTGTTAGAACTATATGGAGATTTTACCTTCGTTTGGGAGAGCATCCTAAATATACATATCTCCTAATGAATAACAATAATTGTGTGCAAATCATTTATGGCAAAATTATGAATGCCATATTGTTGAGTGTCGATCTAGTTGACTCTATGCCACACATAATAGTGATTATAGACAAGGAACATTCATCTTGTTGGTGATTAATGTGTTCACCAAGTGACTTGGATTAAGACTTAAGTTTAAGTCCTTATGAGTCAATGGTAAAGTGTTGGAGATCAAAGGTAAACAAACTATGTTCCTTAAATGAATGATAAAATTTAGCTATGTGCTATATACAATAATTTGTGAGACCTTTCTAAATATTGATGTTTTAGGATTATGAATAAGTCTCATTATTTTGTCTTAACAAGGGACGAATGTTGCAAAGTGATATTATGATATCCTTAGGGCTGTAAAGAATCAGAGTGATGCATCTTCTGTTCACATGCTAAAGTATTATAGTCTAAAGCATGCTAGACTAGTACTTGGTTAATTATGGGTCTTGACGGAGACTAATTAACTCTAAACATTCAAATGTGTATGAACACAAAAAGAATTTGTGTATAGAAAAAGCTGAGGGTGAATTTTCATTCATCACTACTAGAAAATTAGGCAATAGCCACCAAAATTTGCAACCGAAAGAAAATGGTAGCAAAATCAGTTACCATTTTTCAACCAAAGTATTTTTGGTAGCAAATACATCTCAAATATCCAAAATAATAATAATAATTTATATAATACGGTCGTAAAATGGTGACAAATATGTAAAAATATAACGTTTTATGGAAGTTGCCACCGTTTTTGAACGGCCATTCAGCTTGCCACCGTTACATGGTCACAATTTAGTGAAAAAAAATTAAGCGAAAATATCAAAATTTTACCCGCTCGCCCAAAACTTAAGCGTGAATATCAATTAAGTTTGTTCGAAAAGCTAATGAGGAGAACTCATTGTCAAAGCTTATTCTAGATGTTAAATTAGAATTATTCTAAGTTGGTGACAAACTTATGACAATGGCATGTGTTTCTTTGGTCAGCTCGGAAGCTTATGTAAGCTAATGCAATATGAGTTGAATTCACTGATACAATGGGGTTGATCTTGTTCAATCATATGTGTATAAATGTCGTCATAAATGTTGTTACGTAAATGTTGATCAAATGGCAAGAAATGTGGAGGAGGATCCATTTAAGAAACAACCCTATAAGGATATGTAGAAATGGTTCTCATTGACTCATCTAGATGTTATCCAACAACACTTAAATGTGGGGGTGTCTTGCATTTGTTTTTGTTTTTTTTTTTTTTTTTTTTTTTTGCAATAAGGATTTTGTAATCTAATCTAACATTGCAAATATACGACTAAGTGGATGACACAAATGTCGTAGTGCATAATGGAGATGTGTTTGCCTTAAATGATAAATATATCATTCTAAGTCAAATATTATAACTAGATTCAGGTGGCCACTGAGGTTATGGTCTTAGAAGTTGACAATAGGCAATGTTAACTTTCGAGTTACGAACACGTCATGACAATTGATCTCAACTGCAAAGTTATCTTTAGTGACTTGTCAAAGACAAAGATAATGTTATGGATCCAACAACCTGAGGGTTTATTAGAGATCAAGTTGTGGAATGAGCCTAAAGCCCATGGAAAAAGGGTGTGTGAAGGAAACCTACCTTAGTTGACTAGAGATCCCAAGATCTAAGTTCAATAGGACAACGAATTCATATGCCTAAGGGTGGTCACTGTGGGGGCATAGTTGATATGCATAAGCTAGTATATATGGTCATATACACCCCCTAAACGATAAAAGGGTGTTTAAATACGTCCTAGTTCATTCCTATGAAATTCAGTGACAAATTGTGAGGCTATGCATATTATGTGTTAAATGATTTTGCGTAATCATGGTAACCACGATGCTTTTAATGATTTAAGGAGAATCACCTATGTTAGAGAGAAGTGGGGTCACTTCGAATGGAATTAGGGGCACAATTCCTAGAGCTCTCGCAGAACCAGGAAAGTGTTCCACGACCATTATTGGACACGACTATGAGGGGATGACCCGGCTAAGGAGAGTATTGTGTGAAGTGTATTTTCGTCTATGCAAATGGGGGCTTGTTCAAGGACATCGTGTCTACAAACCACTAGGAGGCTAAGTATGCTTCACAACGGAAAGTTCAAATGGACACCTACTTATCCGACAATACTCAACTGTCGAGGTTCCATTGGAAACTTTGTGTGTTTTGATCAATCTCCATTCATGTGGGGGATTGTTGGAAATTTCGATATTATAAATGAATATTAATTTAGTGAGATTATAATTTAATGAAATTATAATTATTTACTAGACTATTCATATGGAACATAAACTCTTACGTAGAGTTTTTATGTCAATTTATTAGTTTTTATTAGAGTTTATGTCTCTAATAAATCTCTAATTAAGTACTAGACTCTTCATATGGAACATAAACTCTTAAGTAGAGTTTTTATGTCAATTTATTAGTTTTTTTTAGAGTTTATGTCTCTAATAAATCTCTAATTAAGTGAGACTTTCTCTACCCCATGTCTTTTGTATTAAAAGTAGGCTATGTGCCTAACTTGATGGGTTTTCATAGATAAAACTACAAGAGTAAGAATACAAGAAGGAGACATAAAGATATGCATGAAGAGTCCTTGAAGAAGAAGTACTTGATGACCCATATGTTGGGAACATATAGAGATAAGTTTCTCTACATGATTCAACTACATTTCTATTCTTAATTTCCAAAAGGTCTAACACTATGTTTTTATCCGGTGTAACCTTGGGCACGTGGACTTATCCGGCAGTACAAACTGCTTCGGCTATTATACCCTGGGTGACAGACGCGTCGTCTTTAGTAGATGCGCGGAATCTGTTTTAAGGGAAGCGTGTTGAACACGTGCCTCAGCCACAACCGTCAATATTTGTTTGTTCTTTTCGTAGGAAATTATTGTACAAGAAGACGTGGTTCAAGACCTCGTTAAAGCCTACACAACG
Organism: Helianthus tuberosus; assembly: GCA_030545235.1. Taxonomy (NCBI): domain Eukaryota; kingdom Viridiplantae; phylum Streptophyta; class Magnoliopsida; order Asterales; family Asteraceae; genus Helianthus; species Helianthus tuberosus. The sequence goes on along the minus strand of CM060354.1, from coordinate 99,648,551 downwards.
GACTGAAAATACAACAAACCATACAAGTAGACGCGATTAAAAATCAAGTTGAAGACTTTATCTTTTGAAGATATTGGTTTGAATCGATTGTTTTATTAAATATGTTGTAGTTCATTTTTATTTTCGTTTGAATTTGTACACGGTTCATGTACTACAATTTCCCAATTGTTTAAAGAGAGTATTGTTTTTATTAGTTTTATTAACAAAATTGTGACCCATTTCCTACCCTCATCTCTATGTTACTTCTTTTCTCAATTACTATAGTGGAAATCAAGCAAATTGTGCAAGTTGGATGTGATGTCGGAAAGCACCAACAAGCATTCGAACTCGCCGCAGGATTTGGTTCGTCGAAGTGCTTTGATGACAAGAGTCGTTCTAAAAGAACTGGTAAATTTTTATCCTCTATGTTGAATTTTTCAGTCAAGGTTAAATGTCATAGTTGTAAGGAGTTTATGATTTTTTTCTCTGGATTTTAGGAACTATTTGGACTGCAAGTGCACATATCATAACTGCAGTTATCCGCTCCAGCGTGTGCCACCGAGCAGCCGGTTGGATCGCCGGACTGACCGTTCTGTTTCTGTTTCTGCCTTTTGTTCTCATTTTTAGATGAAACCTTACTTATGTGAAAGCTCTTCAAAACAATCTTTGTACTTTATGTTACGGAGACTATTCGGGTGGAGTATGAATGGGATCCCCCGAGATGTGCTCACTACTGTGTGTTTGGGCATGACTCTGAGGGATGCCCTAAACGTATTGGCTCAACATCCAAACCTCCTACTAACAGCCCGAAAGTAGATGAGGATGGTTTCACTGAAGTTAAGGCGAAGAAGAGTGCAAAGAAGAATGGTTTTCAAGTTAATAACCAGAAGCCCAAATTTGAATATAGACCGGTGGATAGGATGAAAAAGGCCGTTGCAAATCAGCAGGTTTCTACTTCTCCTAAAATTCAAACTCATAATCCGTTTTCTGCTCTTGATTCTGTTGGGGGACATGGTGGTTTAATCCAAGGGAGAAATAAAGGGGGTAGACATAGTCATGAGGATTCAGATAAGGAAGAGGTTGAGGTTGTCTATGATGAAACCAATGAGTTTATGACTTCGGGTACATATCCTACATCTTCAAGAGCAGGGGCAAGCACCTCTTCCACAAAGTTAATGGTTAGATTGTCTTTGGTTCGGTTTAAGGGGCTGCCATTTCGTGGAAACTTCATTTTTGATGATGGAGGATGATTATTTTGGTTATGTTTTGTTTTGTCTACTAGATATCTTCTCATGATGTATAGTAGGCTAAGTTGATGTGATGTCATAGGTACTTTTGTGTTTGTTGGCGTACATATATGGGGCATGTCCTGTATATGAACTAGTGTGGAACTCATCATCACTACTTGTACTTATTTGGGGTTGTTTATAATAGATTCACAGGGGTAACCCTTTACCCAAAAAAACAATCTTTGTACTTTCATGTTCAAATAATTGGCTTATCTACAAACCAAGCAGAACTAGGGTGGGCTCGGTGCATGGTATGTTTACAACCCAAGCCGAGTTGGTTTATTTTTATTTTTAAATTTTATGTTGTTTTAAACATACTAATATATAAAATCCAAAAATAATGTTTTTAACAAATATATGCTGTAAAATCGTAGGTCAAATTTTGTCAACCCTACCGTAACGCGCGGGGTTCCCCACTATCTTAATAATGCATAAAACCTCGTTGATCATTTTATCTAAAAAAATTTGGTCAACCTGATTGGACCCATTACCCAACTCAACCATTTTGCGACCTCTAATCCTGGGGTTATGTGTGTAATTTGGCTCATTTTGGGTTGCATTAATAATTGCTTTGGTCTTATATTTTGCAGCACTGATGATACAAAGAGGATAATTGATCTTGTTAAAGGCATTCCTTGTAAATTCAACCTCAGCACATTCAACCCGCATAGTGGGTCCCGCTTCCAACCCTCAACAAACGAGAAAATGATTGAGTTTAGAAACACGCTGACTGAAAGCAGTTGTCCTATGTTCGGGAGACTGAGTAGAGTTGATGATCAAATGGCTGCCTATGGTCAACTCGGTAACCTGGGCGATGAACAAGCACCTTACCTCAAAGTCACTCCAACTTTTGTCAAACTTTGCTATATCCCTTGGTAACCGTATTAACTTGTACATCATGTTTTAAATGTGGTGTATTTGTTTGATTGAAAAATCTGTTCTTCTTTGTAAGTTTTACTTTTTAGAAATAGACAAATACGGTAATCTACCTTACGGGTATAGCAGATAGTAAGTATTGCGGGTAAGTTTGTGATATGTTCACGTCCCGTATTATCGATAAAGCCGTAATGCGCGGGTCTCCCACAATATCAATAGTATGTCGGTTGTTTTATTTACTTTATGAACCTGAGAGTTCTATAATGATTTCTTTCTGAGTATTTTGTTATATAATGTTCTTCATCAATATCTCGAAAACATATTGTTTTGTTAAACTCGCGAAGTTCGCGGGTATTCGCAGTAGTACTAAGATAAAAAGCAATAATCCCATTTCTTAGCTCATAAATATATATATATATATATATATATATATATATATATATATATATATTTGCAAATCATAAAAATTTTGATTTGTTTAAATCAAATTATTATTATTATTATTATTATTATTATTATTATTATTATTCATGAGATTTGCGTATTTTGTATTGGATGAATAATTATTAAGATAGGCGGTGGCGGAGGCAATGTATAAGGAGGGGTAGCCCGGGCTACCCTAACTCCGTATTCATAGTGTAAAATATCTTTTAACTCCGTGTACGTAGTAATACATTTTTATCTTTTTATACAAAGAATACCACTAATCCCCTAAAAAAAATTGGGATATTCCTAAATTTTTGGGCTAGCTTCGCCATTGAAGATAGGGTTTACCTTGACAGGATAATGGCAGAGAAGAGGTAGTTCACTTAAATCACCAGTCTGCTGATAGAGAAGAATGTTCTTAGGGCAAACATCAACACTGCATGCCATTACAATAACCTAATTATCTCTTCAAACCATACATGCGTATATAACACATATCATCATCATCATCATCATCACATCTATACTTACTCGACATGCGATGGCGAAATCATACCAACCCAATCACTCTTAGACGGAAGCAACACACCGCTAACTGTTACCGTGACCATCTGTTCATCTTCAAGTGCAGATTTTGGGCTTACATCTATTTTAATATACGGGTTCGGGTTTAAGCAAGCTCCCAGTTTTCGCCTGTTTAGCAGTCGAAAATGGGATATGGCAGTATAGTTCTGAAACCCGTCTAAGGTGTCCAACAAATTATTCGTAGACAATACTGGAGAAACCGAAGAAGATGATGATCCATGATGCAAAAAAGAAAGTAAACAAGATAAGAAAAATGTAATCCACATTGAAGATTGTGGTGGGAATTTTATAGTCGGGTTCATAAATGTATGGCAGCTGCAAGTAATTATATAGCGGCAAAATGTGAACCAGATGGCGTCTACAAATCCAATTCTTTCTTAGGGTGCTTCACGAAAAAGCCAACTTTAAATTAATATGCAACTAATTAGATAATAAAAAGAGAAGATGTGAGAATGCTCAAACACAAAAGTCCATATCATTCACTATAGAGTTCACAATATATTGAAATTAATTAAATTAATTTGAGTTGAAACCGACATACTAATGAGTAGTCAAAGGGATATCAATGGGGAATAATGACGGAGTAAACGGCTGCTATTATGTGTCATTAGGGTGAACGGAGTGGGAGGTAAACTCCGTCGGCAAACGGGTTTACTGATCGGTAACAACGCCGCTGATGGTGTTTACCGATCGAGGGGAAGGAACTTTGTCAGCTTTTGCCTCCTATTTTCATTTATTATGTTTTTTTTGATAAAAAATAATAGTTTACCTAATCTAAGATAGGTAAACTACCGTGAATGTTTTTGAGCATTAGGTAAACAAAATAGATAAATTGACATGACACTGTTTGATTGGGTAAATGAAGAGTTTACCTATTCCAAATAGGTAACCACTCCCTTCACCCTTATGCAATTCTTTATAACAGAGAACTGATTTTAAATAATTTGCTTTCTTTTTCTTTAGATATTTATCGATAAAAATTTACACACACCTAAACAGATGCCTTGTATACACTTTCTTGTTTAAAAGTTCTATTTTGTTACCAAATATTGAAAACTAGATTAAAACAAGATTGGAATATTATACTTGTTTAGAAATTAGAACAGGATATCTTAAAAACGTAAAGTATATTTAACAGAACAGGATATCTTATAAAAGAAAAGTAAATTTAGTGATCTAAATATTCGAGGTAAATGTCAAAATAGAAACCCCAAATAATTGAAATTCGTTTTTTTAACGACAAATCGGGATTACTGACGAACCACTGCAGTATCATCGTGCGATCAGCGGAACCACCCGATCATATTCAAATCCACTACGCAATAATGCCTATACATCAATTCATGAAAAAACACAATAAATACAAGAAAAACCCTTTTGTGGGAATCGAACCCAGGACCTAATTGTTATTAAGCATTATCTCACCACTAAGATACTACTAGACTATAATGTCATTGGCAGATAATTGAAATTCTTGGCCCTGTAATTAACTAGACTTAATTAAAAATTTATGGCCGTTTGAATTTGCAGTAGTATACAAAGTGTATACGACGTGTCTTTACGTATTTTAATGGTTTGTAAGTGTTTTTTCTTCATGTTTGTCTTTGTTGAGATAATTTCAATAGTTGATTGTAATTCAAATAATTCGATAAGAATTTTATCTTTTGTGATCTTTTTCAAGAAGAAGAGAATGATTTATAACGAATGGGCCTAATAGTTGGAAAATTGAATATGCTTTGCCGAATTTCACATCGTGTTGTTTATTACGCTTGTTCATGTGGTTAATTCCTTTATTTAGCGTCTACGACTTTCCTACGTTTGTATAGTATTTATTTATTTTTTATACATGTTGATATGTAAAATGAGACATACTATGTATAGTTTATTATTTAGATAAGAACTAGGATTTTGCCCGCCGCGCGTTGCGGCGGCGCGCGACGGGTGGAAACATATAGTAAGACAAAACACGATTCGTAAAACCCAGTACAATTACAAAAAAAAAGTGTAAATCACAAAGGTAGACACAAAGTGTACAAAACAATGCCAAAGACATTTCGAAAAACACAATGCATTATCATTTGCAAAAGTAGGAGTTGTAGTCTAGGGGTTACAATTGCAATTTTTTTAAAGTTTGGCGGGTGTAAAAATGGAGTAATAGTGCAAGGGGTAAAAACGCAAAGTCAAAAAAAGACAAAGTGTAAAAGTATAGGGGTGGTGGCGGAAATGTGTAAAAGATGAGGGGGTGTTGGTGGAAATGTAAAAGAAGAGGGTTGGTGGCGTAACTGTGTAAGAGCTAAGGGGGTGATGGTGGAAAACCAAAGTAGAGGGTTGGTGCTAGCAAAGTTTGAAAGATGAAGTTGTGGTTTTGGAAATTCAAAGTAGAAGGTTTAGGTACTAAACTTGTTATTTTGTGAAACTTTGAAGATACCAAAGTCAAGGGGCTACAATTGCAACACCGTGAACGTATGGGGGCAGGGAGGCAAAGCCAGTGGGAAACCTGTGCGCGTTGCGGCGCAAATACATTGCAAACATTGAATAGATTAGTCGAAGTGCTATGTAATGCGTTAAACATATGAAAACATACATTTTGACGTATCAAATTTAATTCAATAGCATTGTAGCTGGATAAAAATGTAAAGCATATCGTATTTATATGTGACCCGACTCATACATAGGAAACGTAAAAAAAACATAAAATGTGTATAAAGGGAAAACTAACACATGTAATCAAAAGTGATATTGATATGAACGGAAAAAATTATACCCTTAGCGTGTTGCGGTAGGGTCGAAACGTAGAATTGAAAAACGTACATAAAACAATCAAAAACCAAATATATTTGACCTGAGTTGTTCCCCAAAAAAGTTTACATCGAAACGTATACCAACTCGAATTTATACCGACACATAAATTTTAATATTCATAATGCAATCTGCGGGCGATGCGTCGTAGGCACGTTGCAAACAGATTAGTCCAAGCGCTATGTCATGCGCAAACCATATGAAAGCGCATGTCTTGACGTATTTAGTTCAACTCAATGTATGGTTGAATCCAAACGTTTAGTTTTTTAAAAAAGAAATTAGCGAACGAAAATAATTAAAGAAAATAATAAGCTAAAAATGTATAAATATACGGTACAATGATAAAGTTGAAACATTATAAACTTTTGAGATTAAACCTCAATGGTCTAATATTGCAATGTAATTGAAGTTTAACTTGGAAAGGAAATGCACTCAAAACACAATTTAACAAAACTAAAAGCAAAGGGCCAAAATGTATTTTACTCAAAGTATGGGTGAAAAATTGAAGTTTAACTTGAAAATGAAAAAGACTCAAAACGCAATTTAACAAAACTAAAAGCAAGGGGTTAAAATGTATTTTACTCAAAGTATGGGTGAAAAGAGGAAATGTCGAAATAGACACAAAACGCAATTTAACAAAACTAAAAGCAATGGGTCTAAATGTATTTTACTCTAAGTATTGTGTGGAAAGAAGGAAATTGCATATGTATGTCAGTGTCACCGATTTTGTACTTTTAAGTTTATAAGGTAATAGAACAGAATTACAATGTCGTATGGACTTTTATGGAGATAGATATACATTCATCATATCATTAAATGAAAAAAAAAAAGATACTTAAGAAGAGAAAGTGGCGGCTATTATTAATTGAAGGATATACATAGACGAAAGCTGCCATCTTGAATATTATTAATTTAAAGAAGAGGAGAGCAAAGGCGGTGGAAGTCCACCGACTTTGTTCTTTAAGACTATAGGGAAATATGTAACGGGCATGACGAGATTTGATAACGTGTAACTGTTACATTTTCAATTTTCACGCCTAATTATCATGCATTACTTGTATTTTAGATCTCACAATTTAAACGTCTTACTAATTAATTAGTAAATTAATTAAATTAAATCGAGTTTTGTATTAAAATCCATAGATTTTGATTTTGTCATTTTAAACCTCAAAGTATTTTAAAACCTGATTAAACAGTTATAGATTTAAAGGTTTAATCAAATTATATAATTATTATATTAAATATAATATTTTTATGATGTTTAACCGATGGAAACACTTGGTTAGAAAAATTAATAAACTATCTACACAAAACTTACGGATCATTCCAATTTTTTTTAGTTTCATTTTGAGTAAATTGTCATTTTAGTCTCTCATGTTTGGTTTCAAATTGGCAGTTTAGTTCAAATGTTTTTTTTCACTTCTGGGTCCGGGTTCCTGACATTTCCTAATTTTTATCATTTTTATCACATTTTTAACTCAGTCTAAAAACCTTTTTATAACCAGGGGTATATTCGACATTAACAAAAACAAGTTTCTAAATTGCCATTTTAGTCATTTTAGCCCAAAACCATTTTTATGTATTTTTCTAAATTGCACATGTATACATAACATCACACATATATCATACATAGTGTGACTCTAGTACCTAGCAACCATGAACATCAAGCACTGCCATTAACCACCACCCCACCACTCGTCGCCATTGTTACCACCGGCTACCCAACATCATCCACCACCCCAATCACCTACACCACTACGAACGGCGCCATCACCTCCACCTCTACCAACTACTGCCATCACCACCTCTCACCACCACCACTACTGCCACTATCCCCCATCACCAACATCCCCACCGTGAACCCTTTAGTACAAAGTCCTTCCAAAAACTCTCACTAACACCACCACTATTCTCACCATTAACCTAATAGAAACCCACCATCACCACCGTTCACCACCACTGTCGCCGCTATTCACCCCCACGCCGTTCACCTAATCAAACCCACCACCGTTCGCTACCATCACAACGTAATCAAAACCCATTGCCACCACCATCCCCAAATCAAAACCCACCGCCGCCCACCACAAATAAAATGGCGTAGATTTGTAAAGGAATCAAGTGGATCTGTAGTGTGGGGGTCGAGTTCAAGTTCCGTCTTCATATTCAAACAAGGCAGAAGCATCAATCTCACATATTCTTCATCCTCTTCAGATTCAAAGATGCTTTGTTGATGATGTCGATATATTTTTCATCGGTTTCTATTAAAGTTGCAGGCTTTGAAATGAAATTAGGGTTTTGGTAGACAAGATGAAGATGCAGAGATGTAGAGGTGGAGAGATTGAGGGGAAGAGTGAGAGCATGAGAGAGAATGTGTCTAATTTTGTATATATCTATTTTGTTTTTCAGGATTGGACTAAAATGGCAATTTAGAAACTTTTATTGTTAATGCCAAAAATACTCCTGGTTATAACCAGGTTTTAGATTGAGTTAGTTAATGTGATCAAAATGGCAAAAAAAAAAAATGGAAATGTTAGAAACCTAGAGGAGAGAAAAAAAACTATTTGAACTAAAGTGGAAATTTAGACTAAACCTCAGGGACTAAAATGGAAATTTACTCTTCATTTTTTAAAGCTATATATATTGTGGAGGATTCAAATGAGAAGAAAATTTTGTAAGAATAAAAAGAATTAGTTTTAAACCAATAGAAATGTTCTATTTTACTTCATTTAATATGTGTATTTAATGTTATTAATAAGGGCACATAGGTAAATTTCTAATTGTAATTAATTAGCTAACTAATTAAACTTCTAACTCACATTTAAATATAGTCTTTCAAGATAAAATAATTTAGGGTGAAGGAAAATTTTCGACACGTGTAGGATAAATTCTTAAATGTGTATTATAAATTTAGATATGTGTAGGGTAAATTTTGGTAAATGTAAGATACATGTATGATAAATTTTGAAATGTGTAGGATAAAATGTTTTTTACTTTATTAATTAGGGATAACATAATTAATGGGAGGAGGTATAAACTATTTAATGTTTTACAATTATGTCATGTCTTCTTTTTCTTCTTCTCACATTAAATTTCTTTATATATATATATATATATGGAGCCAATAAAATGAAAACCATCCCCAGTTGCGAGAACCGTGAGAACCACTCTCCACTAATTAGATTCTGCCACCATTAAGGGTAGTTTGGTCATTTACCCCAAATGTCATATATGTCCCTCTCTCTTCATTTCAAGCAACCAGAGCTTTTTAAACATCTCTATCTTTCTCTCTTTTAAATTATAAACCCTCATCTCTCTTAAATTCATTCACCCCCATCTCTCTGTCTATGCATTTTACTCCGGCGACCCCCTCCTTCTCTGGCGACAAGACCGACGACCCCTCGTTTCTCCGCCCTTCTCTCCTCTGATTTTCTGTTTATACTTAGAAAAGGGGTCTTGATGAGATGAGGTATGATATCTGGGTTCATGAACTTTTTGTGGGCTTGTTTTCCGGCCAGGTTCCGAAAGACATGTTCACAACGGTTCTGATTCTGGTGGCCGTCAAGATTGTCTCTTATGGTACAAGGATACATGACATCATTATAATGGAGATTTCTCCAGGGCTGTAGTTCAAGCTAATATGGCACCGGAGGAGAGAGAAAGGCGGTGCGGTGTTGTTTCTGTATACTAGATCGAGGAGAGAGAAAGGCGGTGTAGTGGGGTTTTCTTTAGGGTTTTTCTGGGGGGGGGGGGGGTTTCTTCCGGTGGTGGGGGTGGCCCAATGGTGTTGGCGGTGCTGGTGTTGGAGGCGGTGGCTGTGTGAGCGACGGTGGCTGAACCCTTGGACGCCGCCGCCGCACAGGGGGGTGGGTGTGGCATAAACCCTCGTCGGTTGTTTTACGGCTAATGATGTTGCTGCGTTTGTTGGCAAGGGTTTGCTGGTTCAAAATTTGACGTGTTCTCATAGTCACACGCAAATTTAATCCAAATTACAACTAATAGATAGCAGCAAATGGGTATCGAACACAGGGAGTTTGTGGAAAGTTTGTTCATTCTATAGCTTTGTGGATTAACTACAATTAAACTAATTTGTAGAAATTAAAGTTCAAGAGTTTGGATTGTTTGGTTTTAAGAACTAAATTACTAACTAGTTGCAAATCAAAATTGGTTGTTTAACAGATTAAGAGAAAATGACCATCTTAGGTTCCGGTTTCCATTGACAATCATGAATAAATCCAACTAGAAAGAGTTACATAGACATAAGTCATGCATAAACACTTGTTGTGATAAAAGGGAACGAAGTACTCGGATTATATAAACGCGAGGTTGTTACCCGATGACCAGTTAACCAGTATCCAACCCTAACCCTTCCCGTGATATCTTGATTGTCAACGACACCAAGAACGTGCGGTTTAGATTAAGATCAAACCATCAATTAACAAATTACAATCAAGCATTCATACACCATAACAAACATAGCAAATAAACCAAGTTCATTATTCTAGAAATAAGATTCAACACATAAAAGTCTTAAAGAAACCTTCACCTAAGATGATCACCGAAAGTTTAGCCTAACATAGTTTGGTGAATCATCATTCCAACAAAATCAAAGTTCATACGAATCAAAATACAAACCGAAATGTTTAGAAATGTTCCCAATCACTTGCACAAGCAAAAATTCGCCCAAGAACTCCAGAGAAACGTTCCCAATGATGATAGCTATGAAAAGACACTTGAAAACGGTTTAATAAAGGGCAGTTACACTTTTTGCGTCAGGGTCTATCTCACCATAAATTACGGTAGCTTGCAAGTTGCTACGCTGGAACTTTACTGGTTTACGCTGGCTTTTTGGCACATTCAGGGGCTACCGTAAATTACGGTAGCCACCGTAATTTACGGTGGACCCCTGAAACTTCTCTTTTGTTTCTTTTTTCCATCCTTGTGTAACCCGCTCCATTCCATTCCATCCAAAGCAGCGTTTTCCCTTGTTTTAAGCTCCAAACGCACCTGAAACATAAGCAACTGTAGTCATCTAATTCAAGACAATTACATGATTAAATGAGGGATTAATTAGTCTTTTAACACACTTAAGGGTTGTCCTATGGACCACCCGTCACATCCCCACACTTAACCGTTGCTTGCCCCAAGCAACCCATCAAAAATCATTTTCAAGTGCACAAGCGATCAACATAAATCAAGCATAAACATGTCATCCTTTTACTAGCCTTTTCCCAACACCCAAACAACACACCCCTCACTATATCTCTTCTCTCGGCGACAAGTAAGCACTAGCAAAGATAAGCTAGACACACAAAAGGCGAACAGGTGATTGCACAACTATATGCTTGTAATTAAATCGGTCGTCCACCTAACAATTGTCAAAACATGTATGCAAATCAAAGGGACTTTAAGGTTGTAACGTGGCTAGGGATACGGGTAGGAAATGGAAATATATATGTAGTAGCGAAATACTTAACCCAATCTTTTTATTACACAAATAAACAAGCAAAACAAAACATAAACTTTTATATACAAGACAACTCACACATCATTTTTTTTTCATTGCTTTTTCCTTTCTCTCTTTTTTTTCTCTTTTTTTTTAACATAGCAAACATTAAACATAACATATCTAAACACAACTATAACAACTACTAACACTATAAGACCGGGTCAAATCGGGTAAATTTTTGGGGAACTAGGTAAGGGTTAACAATTGATTGGCTTTAGGCACAAAATGGGCAACTAAATATCCAAACCCCCGCCCCTCTCACTACCAAGCTCATATATATAATTTATGAGGTCCAACCCCCCAAATCCCACACTCGCACACACTATGACGAGGCTACCTAAATGCCCTTATCCTTTCGACATTCATATTCAACTAAGACCTCAAGCTGAATTCAAGCACAAATTCTAATGCACCCCTACCCGTTGCCACTCTCATCAAAGACAAGCATTATTTATATACAATTGTGGCTTCAACTCTCACCAAGAACAAGGGTAATTAAGGGTTGCTGGTGTGTCACTCGGGTGTAGTACAAAGTGTTCAAATTCCAACAATGTTTCGCTTGATTTAAAAATTTTTAAAACCATCAAAATTCCCCCCCCCCCCATCCCCACACTTGGGATACATTAACCCCAATGTATGGTTTTGGAAGGAATTGATCGCTAAAACCATTCAACATCAACAACAGCTTAAACTCTCAAACCCCAAATTTCTTTTTGGTCTTTTTTCATTTTATATTTTTTTATATTTTTATAAAAACATAAACACCACCAAACTCGCACAACCCAACACATCAAACACATAAACACCACCCATCCGCCCAACCATGAAAATAACAAACAAATATTCACAAACATATACAAGAAAGAAGGAACACAACCTGGCTAGTAGTAACGTGGCTGAGGAGGCCCAAAGATGGAAGTCATCATCTCTGACCATTCTCCAAATGCAAACGAGCCGCTACCACTCCCACTTCCTCCTTGTTGTGAAGCTCCATGTTGTTGATCTTGACGGGGGTCCACCCATTGCGAATGATGTAGCGGCAGTGTCGGATACGAAACACTACCATCATAAGGTGGTAGAGACGCATAATCCACCGGAGGTGGATCCACAACTACCGGCCGCCCCGCATTCCAATCCGCGTGCATTCGCCGGTTTTGATCATTGGTGTTGTTCATCTCCTGCTCAAAGGCATAAGCATGTGTGCGGTTCCATGACTCCTGTTGGTCAAAGTTATGTTTCAATGCCCGCTCCATACTTGCCCCCATCCATGTTTGATAATCAAAGAACGTGCGCTCAAACCCCGACCATGTGTCAAATACCGATGCTGGTAGACGTTGGTTTTCAATGATTTCTTGCATGGTTCCATCATATGCCCAATTTGGCTCATACGAGCGCTCCGTATAATCAAAGAAACCTCCACCATGTCCCTGACTTGGACCCCCTTGGTCCACATTCATGTGCTCACCATGCGGTTCATCGGCGTAATCTTCATCCCCACTCGGGGGTTCATCTTCGCTCTTGGGCTCATCCTCCTCGCTCTCGGGCTCATCCTCCTCGCCTGGTAGTAGTGCCCTCGCATCAACTTTTAAAGCTCGCCACCTTTGACCTTCCGACTTTAACTTATGATAGCGCTCCGACTCATCATAAGTCCATCCAACACCCATTCTCCTGTCAAACGGCTTGTGCCTTTTTGGTGCCCCCTTATCTTCCGGTGTGAAAGCCTTGAACAATTTGAGCAACCCCGTGATCATCCGACAATACGGAATGATATTTCTTCCCACCTTATTCTTGCATATCCAAACATTGTTCATTGCCAAATACCGAAACGGGAAACAAGGCGACCCATGCATCAAAGAGTAAAGAATGGATATCTCTTGAAACCTCACTTCTTGCTAATCACCTCTCCTTGGAATCACATTTAAGATGCAAATCGTAAGAAACAGTTTTACCTCAATCTTCATATTCCTTCTATACAATGTGCCATGGAAAGTACCCGGTAGGAACAACACCTCCAACATGTCATTCCACCTTGGGTGGGCCTCTGGTTTGAGAAGCTTGTCATCAAGACTCGGTATCGTATAGTCACGTGCAGGCAAGCTATCATACCTTGCCAACTTCCTCAACGTATCGAATGACATTTCCACATCTATCCCATTCACAGTGCCCGTTAACTTCATTTGAGACGGCCGGTCATACTTGTTGCATGTTAGAGTGGCCATCCACTCCTGAATCTCATTCATGAACAAATTCCTGTTATCTTTATCATAGCAATTTAACGCCGCCTCCCAACCCAAGGCACGGAACTTAGCAAACACGTTGAACGGCTCGAACTCCACTTCTCTAACCTCTCTTTCACAAATGAATGCAGCAGCCTTGTCTTTTAAATGATTCATACGGTCATTGAACAATGTAGGCTGCCATTCTTCCGGTTGGTCATCTAGTGGACCCGCTTCCCACTTCGGCTTGTCAGCCGGATCCAACTCCATCACTTCCTCTTCATCGCTATCATCATCATCTCTTCCTAAATATCTCCGCTTCTTCGGTTGTGTTTCAGCTTGTTTGCCTTTTGAAGAACTGGCTCCCGCTTTGTCTTTCGTTCTCACCATTTCCTACACACATTGCAAACAAAACACAACAACCAAACACACAAAAATCAGTCCCCTTTTTCCCAAAAATCCCCACACTTACCTGTTACTATGGTTGTAGATGCTAGATAGCACAAAGTTTCATATGGTATTTTCACAAAATTTGGGCATGGTGCCTCTACAATGTAGAGGTTCCCAAAAGTTCACAAATTTAGCATCAATCCTACATCTACAACCATGACAATCATTCAAGTAACAATTTTTATGACATAGACTAAGAACAAGCAAGTGTGTGTGAAACCAAGAACAACAATAACCTTCAACTTCACAATGCATCATCAAAAAATAAAGTAAAAACATCACATACCTTGGATTGAAGATGCACAAACACAAGAAAATCAAAAGCTCCAAAAACCCCCAAAAATTTGGCACCTAGGGTTTCACAATCGGCCAAGAAAACAAGGTTTTCTTGTAAATTTCTCCCCAAAATCAGAAAGCTCGTGAAATTTAAGCCAAGATAGACCCAAAAATCACTAGGTTTGACCAAGAATTGAGAAAGTTATGGAGGATTAAAGGTTTGAAGGTTGTGGGGCTCTCGAGATCTTGTGTGGGGAAGATGATAGAGATAGATGATATTTGTGGTTGGGGGGTTATGCAGGAAACGAGTGGAGAGGGTTAATTGCACGTGATTCATTATTATTATTATTATTATTTTTTATAAAAACCGCTGACCGCTCCGATTCTTCAAGTGCCAGAGGCTACCGTAAATTACGGTAGCCACCGTAATTTACGGTAGGCCTTGGCAAAAAGTTCCCACCGTAAACCAGTGAGTTTCCAGCGTAAGTGAACCAATTTCCCCATGCTACCGTAAATTACGGTAGCCACCGTAATTTACGATGGCACCTGGGGATATCTGGTTCGCCAAAAATGCAGCTTTTTAGTTTTTTTTTATATATTTTTTTTTCAAAAACATGGAAATTTACCCTATCCCCTCGAAAATCCCGTGTTGTCCTGAACACTATGCTAGAACTATTCATACGAACGTCCCCACACTTGTTTCAAACACGAGCTTCAAGAGGATACGGTAAATGTGCAAACTAAACAAAAAAAAAAAAAATAAATAAACAAACTATGTACACTACCAAACATGAGCCTCTCATGGTTGTTCTTCATCTACCGGGCGTAGGATGTAGCCCACTTTGTCAAGCTCCAAGTTATTGATGTCGTTTCCTTCCAAGTATGGCTTTAACCGATGTCCATTCACCGTTTGTTGCTTGTTGGTTTGCTCATCTTGAATATCAACATCACCAAATCTATCCACTCTCCGGATGACATAGGGACCCATCCATTTACTCTTGAGTTTACCCGCAAACATCTTCAACCGTGAATTGTACAACCACACTTTTTGACCCACTTCGAAGGTCTTTTTTCTCAGCTTTGCATCATGGACCTTCTTAAGTTTGTCTTTATATGCGGATGCACATTCATATGCTTCATCTCGAATTTCCTCAATTTCGCTCAATTGAAGCTTATGCATCCTTCCCGCTTCATCATAATCTGCATTTACCGTCTTGATTGCCCAATGCACCCAATGAGCTAACTCCATTGGTAAATGACAACCCTTTCCATACACCATCCGGTAAGGTGTTGCACCAATTGGAGTTTTGTAGGCCGTCCGGTATACCCACAATACATCGTCTAGTTTGCTTGACCAATCCTTCCTATCCGTTCGAACCGTCTTCATAAGAATTTCTTTAATTTGATAGTTGGACACTTCGACTTGTCCACTAGTTTGCGGATGGTACAGTGTAGCGATCCATTGGTTCACGTTGTACCGCTTCAACAGTTTTCCGAAATTGAAATTCTTGAAATACGACCCACCATCACTAATGATAACTCTCGGAATACCAAAATAGGCAAAGATGTTGGATTGAACAAATTTGCAAACAACCGAATGATCATTTGTTCTTGTAGCAATATCTTCAATCCATTTCGAGACATAATCCACCGCCACTAGAATGTACAAGAACCCATTTGAATTCAGAAAAGGACCCATAAAGTCGATGCCCCACACATCAAATATTTCAACAACCAAAATCGGTTGCAAAGGCATCTCGTCCCTCTTTGAAATACTTCCCATTCTTTGACAATTGACATAATTCCGTGGAAACTCGCATGCATCCTTGAAAATTGTGGGCCAATAAAACCCACATGAAAGTACCTGGTAGCCCGTTTTATGGCCACTAAAATGACCTCCACAAGCGGATGAATGAGCATGTGTTAAAATCTCCAACACCTCCGTTTCGGGCACACACCTCCGAATGACTTAATCGGGCCCAATCTTGAAAAGGTCCGGCTCATCCCAAATGCATTGCTTCACTTGGACCATGAATTGTTGCCTTCTTTTCTTGGTCCAATGATTTGGAATGGCACCCGTGGCTAAGTAATTCACATAGTGGGCATACCACGGTCCAATGATTTGGAATGGCACCCGTGGCTAAGTAATTCTCATCGGGAAACCGTTAGTTTATCTCACTCAAATCATCAACCCCTTCCACCGGAATTCGAGACAAGTGATCCGCCACTACGTTTTCACTTCCTTTTTTATCTCGAATTTCTAAATCAAATTCTTGTAACAATAACACCCAACGGATCAAACGGGGCTTCGCATCTTTTTTCTCCATCAAATACCGGACCGCACTATAGTCCGAGTACACAACCACTTTGCTTCCCCAAATGTAAGAACGGAACTTGTCCAAAGCATACACCACAGCTAACAACTCCTTTTCGGTTGTGGTGTAATTCAGTTGCGCTTCGGACAACGTCTTGCTTGCGTAGTAAATCACCACCGGCTTTTTGTCAATTCGTTGACCCAAAACTGCACCAATTGTAGTATCGCTTGCGTCACACATAATTTCAAATGTCTTTGACCAATCCGGTGGTTGCAAGATGGGAGCTTTTACCAAGTGTTCATTCAAAACATTAAATGCTTGCAAACATTCGTTAGTAAAATCAAAAGGGACATCTTTCAACAACAAATTACATAAAGGTTTTGTAATTACACTAAAACCTTTAATAAACCTTCTACAGAAACCCGCATGTCCCAAAAATGATCTCACCCCCTTAACATTTTTCGGTGGAGGCAAAGATAATATTACCCGTATTTTTGCCCTATCCATCTCCATGCCCCTCTCCGAAATCACATGGCCTAACACAATACCCTCTTGCACCATAAAATGACTTTTCTCCAAACTAAGCACCAAATTTTTCTCAACACATCTTTTTAAAACTTTTTGCAACTTGTTGAGACAAGATTCAAAACTAGTGCCAAAAATTGAAAAGTCATCCATAAAAACTTCAAGCGACTCTCCAACCATATCCGAGAAAATACTCATCATACATCGTTGGAAAGTTGCTGGTGCATTGCCCAAGCGAAGTGGCATTCGCCTAAAGGCAAAAGTGCCATATGGACAAGTGAAGGTGGTCTTGTGTTGGTCATCCGGGTGTATTGCAATTTGATTGTAGCCCGAATACCCGTCCAAAAAGCAGTAATATTTTTTACCCGATAATTTTTCAATGATTTGATCAATAAAAGGTAGCGGTAAATGATCCTTAGAAGTGGCGGCATTCAATTTGTAGTAATCAATACAAACACGCCACCCGGTGACCGGTCGGGTGGCTATTTGTTCACCATTTTCATCTTTGATTACTTGAATGTCGGCCTTCTTAGGCACAACTTGAGTAGGACTTACCCAAGCACTATCCAAAATGGGATAGATAATTCTCGCGTCTAACCACTTAATTACCTCCTTTTTTACCACTTCCGTTAGGATCAGATTCAATATTCGTTGCGCCTCCCTTGTTGGTTTTGCATCTTCGGTGGTGATGATTTTGTGCATAACGATCGATGGACTAATTCCTTTTAAATCGGCAATTGTCCACCCAATGGCTCCCCTGTTCGCCTTCAAGACTTCCAATAAAGCTTCTTCTTGTGCCATCTCCAAATTAGAGGCAATAATGACCGGTAGAGTGTCATTATCCCCTAAAAATGCGTACTTCAAATGGCTTGGTAAGTCTTTGAGCTCCAATTTTGGTGGTTCCTCCAATGATGGTTTGGTACCCGAATTGATTTCCACCGGCAATCTTTCAAATTGATGGGTCCATGGCGGTCGACCCTCCTTCAATGCCATAGCATCTTGCTTCTCCTCTTCAACCCGTAGTGCACAAGCATGTACCTGTTCAGAAAAATCACAAACACACATATCCAAACTATCCTCCTCATACTCATGCGGGTTGCATCTGTCGACTAAATCTGCCATAAAACACTCATTAACACCAATAGAGTTAGAATTGTTAGTAAAAACATTCAATCTCATTTTTCGATTTCCAAAAGTCATGTTGACTGTACCAAATCGACAATCAATCACAGCATGCGCGGTGCTAAAAAATGGCCGACCCAAAATAACATTTTGTTGTTGTTTTAGGTCCGCGGATGAGTAGTCTAAGACTAAAAAGTCAACCGGGTAGTAAAACTCATCAATTTTTACTATAACATCTTGAACCATCCCCCGAGGTAGCTTATGAGACAAATCGGCCAAAACAACCGTTGTCTCCACCCTTGCTAATGGACCAAAGTAGTATTGGTCATATAAGCCCCCCGGTAAAATGCTCACTCCGGCTCCAAGATCTAGCAACGCCTTTGACATTTGAAAATTACCAACTTGAATATTTATTAATGGCGTACCCGGATCTTGGAGCTTAGGAGGAAGCTCCGCATTCAATACCACACTAACTTGCCCGGTTAAGTCGACCCGCTTAGGCATCTTTTTCTTTTGTTGCCTTTTTTGTGTGCACAATTGTTTTAAAAATTTAGCATAAGCGGGCACTTGTTTTATTGCATCAAGTAATGGAAGGTTAACTTTAACTTGTTTGAAAATGTCCCACAACTCCTCTTTTTGGGGACCCCTTGATGAAATAAAATTTTTCTTACCCGGGTCAAGTAGAGCCGATGGAAACGGGACTTGACTCGGCTCCCCTTCATCTTTTTTATCTTTTTCACTTTCACCCAACCCCGGTTTTTTAACATTTTATTCCTTAAACACAATCGGTGAAACTTCATCTTCTTCACTTTCATTACCCGTTATGTCCTCAACCACCCCTTCAACCAAACCCGGTGACAAATTTGCTTTAAATTCTTTGCCACTTCTAACACACTAACGTGATTAATATTAACATTATTACCTCGTGACGACCTATGGGAAGGATTTACCTTAGTGTCGCTAGGAAGTTGACCCGTGCTTTTCTTTAACTCCGCCACGTCAGTTGCTAATTGACCCATTTGGGTTGTTAGTGTTTGAATGCTTTTGTCACGAACCTTATCTTTTACATCCGGACTTCATCAAGTTGATTCCTTTTTTGCATGTCTTGTTGCATTGCCCCAAGCATATCCATAACCTCATTCCCGCTTGATGAAGTCTGACCCGAACCACTTTGACCCACTTGTTGAAATTACCCTTGGTAGCTGTTTTGGTCAAAAATTACCGAAGCAATTAAGTGATCAAATTAGTTAAGTGAGGTAGTGTGCTAAAAAGTGTGTTGAAAATATGCCGGTTAAGTTGTTTAGAAAAAACAGTTTTCAAGATACGGCTCAGGATATTGAGCTGTATCTATGATCAAACTATGAGCAAAAAGTAAAGGAAATGACACGAGATGTACGAGGAAAGCCCTTGATCAATCTAGATCGCCGGCATAAAACCTCGGGAGCTGACAATCGCAGCTGCCTAGTTCTTCTTATTGCTTCAAACTTCAGGATACAGTGCAGGATATTGATCAGATCGCTAAGTGTTACAATGCTTTCTGTGAGAGTGAAAGTTTGCGAGAGAACAAGTGTGAGTGAGTAATGAGTGTAGTTGTGATGTCCTATTCGATCTGACTTATCCATCTATTTATAGTTACAAAATACAAACTAAAATTCCTATAAATATGGGATGCTCCCGAATATTCCATTAATAACGTTGTAGACCGGGTAAAGCGGCTTCAACGTCTTTATTCGAACGACTTGGACCGAGTCTCCCGGAGAAAGGGTCTTCATGAATGTTGTGCGCCCGGTCTCGTACTCCTGCACATAATCCGTTAGTAATCCTGAGGATACCATTCTGGATGTTACCAATATCCTGAATCCGCATCCCGGATATAAACAGATATCACATAATCAAGATATAACCCAAGATAATTCTCAGGATATGGGCTCAGAATTTCACCCACAACAATTGTCCCCAAAAATGTTACCGTTTGGTATCCTGGCACTAACGGTTACATTTTTTACGAAGAACGAGGCAATTTAAGAGATTAGACCCATGATGTGACCTTTTGCAACTGCACAGCCTATATTTACTCATCATCTCCCTATAACTTCTCATCCTCATCCTTTTTTTTAACCATAACTGATAAAGAAAAAGGTAAATACTCTCTCTCTGATCTTCATCTTTACCCCTCATTCTGTTCAGCATTCCGGCAAAAATATGACAAGGCAAACAAGATCAAGCTCCGGTGACTCTGCCCCCTCATTTATCCAACAGAATCTCCTCCAAGAACCGGAGAAAGAGATATGCACCTTTGATAGTGCCCACTTGTCGGCTCTCAAATCCTCCGGTATCTTCCCGGAAGGAACGGTATTCCGGCCATTCGACAGGGAAATCCGGTCGGACATGGTTTCAGATGAGTGGTTGTGTTTTAGTGCCTTTCCTTTCACCTTAGGATTAAGGTTCCCTTTCCTAGATTTCATCACAGAGTTTTTCAAAATTACCAAAATCTGTTTTAGCCAAACAATGCCAATGCTCTGGCGAGTCTTGTCTGTTCTTGATCAGATCAAGAAGAATCACATTCCTGAGCTTTCCGTTCATAACCTCCCCTTAGCATATCGGCTTAGATGCCACGGATCTTGTAGATTTTTGTTTTATTCCACCTCCGGCGATCCGCTGATACTTCGTGCCACCAGGAACGAGGAGAAATGGCAATCCAAGTTCTTCTTTGTAAAAAGAGACTCCATCCCTGGTGGAACGGAATATCCGGTGAAGTGGTTGAGAAAGGGTAGGATTTAGGGTTTAAGGATAATCCTGCCTTATATCCTGTTTCGTATCCTGAGCTGATCAATTTCTTTTTATTGTTTTGTACACAGCTGATTTCAGGAAGCTTGCACCTCCCCTTGCTGATTCACAGAAGAGGATCGACGCTATCAGACTCCTTCCAGAGGCTGAAAGAAGTTTTAATCCATTTCCAAGCCCTCTTTCCAGTGCAAACATGTCTGGTAAGGATCCTGCACAATATCCTGCATACATGCTTTTATTTGAAGTATTTGAGAAAGAATTTTACTCCCTGTATGCAGACTCCAGCAAAGTTCCAATCCTCCTTGATCTTGATGAGCTTGACAGTTACCCTACTCCAGTCATGGTCAAGAAAGAGACCCCTGCTGCCACCAGCTCCAAGCCACTCCCAGCTCCTAAGGGCAACCCGAGGACTCGTACTTCCACGGCGAAAAAGAGGAAGAACTCTGAGGTTAGTGCTCCAGGCTCCGAAGGGTTCTCTTATGATGATCTCAGCTTCACTGATTCCTTGGAACCAATGACATCCTTCCTCAATAAGGTAATATCCCGATTCTATATCCTGCACATATATCTTGATAGAATATCCCGACAGGATATCAGGTTAGTGTTTATTGACTTACACCTGAATTTTGACTTACAGGGCCTCCAGCATCTGCTCCACCTTTACAGCGATGCCTGTGGTACTGCTGCACTCCATGAAGCCAGGATTAAACAGCTTGAAACTACTGTTGCCGACCAAGGTTCCATTGCTGAAGCGAAGACTCGGCACTATGAGGACAAGCTGAGAAAAGTAACCCAGGATGCTGAGATCAAGCTGGCCACCGTCCAAATGGAACATGAACAGGCCATGGTTTCTTTCCGGGAGGGAATCAGGGCTTCTGCCATCGTCTCTCTGTTACAAGCTCGTATTAAGATGGCTTATGAGGCCAAGGAGACAGGCCTTGAGTGCCCATCCTGGCCGGTCAAATCCTGGGTGGCAAAGCTGAAGGAGCTTGGAGGCAAGGCTGTGCCCCTTCCTGCTGAAGCTGGTGAGTCTTCTAAGTCAGCAGAGGTGGCAGACAAGGCTGGAGACAAGAAGGATGCTGGCGAGGATGCTGCTCAGGATGCTGGAACTGATGCTGAGGCCGAGAAGGTGGAGAAGGCTGGTGAAGATGCTGCTGTGTGAGAGCATACAAGTGGGCGATGATGGATATATGTGCCAAGGCCTGAGCCCACTTTTTTAAGTTTGATCGTTGGCTTGTAACTCTAAACAATTTACTTTTCCTCCATTTTATTTTTCTGCACTTGAACAATATGATGACCAAAGGTGGAGGGATCCTGAGTTTCAGGATGAAGCCCTTGGTCATCACCGTTAGTATATTTTTCTTTTGAACAATATAACAGTTGGAGGTGGATGGGTCTCGGTTTGAGACAAAGCCTTCAACTGTTAAGTAAATACGGTAAGGAACTATTAGTGCTCTTAGTGGATGGGCCTTGGTTTGAGGTGAAACTAAGAGCACATCTTTTGGTATGTTAATAATATAACTTCCTTTTGCCTTTATTTCTGTTGTTACTACTTTAGTGTTTAAACTTTACTTATAAAAATAGTTAAATTTGGACAATCTTGGGAACATATTGCAAGAATATCCTGAAAGATATCCTACTCAGGATACTGCCTCGCAACTTATAAAACTTAAGCTATAAAAAGGAGAGATCGTACCGAATACTCCCGGAGAGTAAATTCCATTCTTCAATCACAGGAATGTCCCCAGTGCATAAATTTAAATCCATCTTTCAAATTGTATGTCCCCTGTGTTTAACATGGTCATACTTTAGTTTGACTGCATAACCCTCGAATATCCTGGGGTAACCCTTGATATCCTGGGATGAACCTTGATATCCTGAGGATAAACCCTGATATCCTGGGGATAAACCCTGATATCCTGGGGATAAGCCCTAACATCCTGGGGATAAACCCTTAACATCCTGGGGATAAACCCTGATATCTATGCGCTACAGGCGAGAGTGTATAAACTCCAAGTCTTAGAAAGGTGAAAACCTTTAAACCTTAGAGGGTATGAAAATACCCTTTCGTGAGAGAGGGTGATCAATCCTCATATACCTTTAGGATCCAGGATATAGCCAATAGTAACGAAATTGTCAACCACTTTTACATGAACTGGTCCCGTTACCTTGAACTATCCCAAGACAACTTGCGCTCCAGGCGGGGTGTTCAAACCCAATTCGAGAGAAAGGTGATTACCTTTAAACCTTAGAAGGGATCAGGATCCCTTAACCTTGAGAGAGGGGGCCAATCCTCTAATCCTTCGAGATATCCTGAGCGTGTATCCTGGAGTTATATCCTGAGACATATTCTGCAAAACAACCTTAAACTAAGGTGGGTGTTAGCTTGGCTAACACCCCTCCGATGCCTAAGTCAGTAATGGGTTAAAGATAATAAACGAATTCAAATATATTTAAGAGAGATAGAGTACATACCATTATGAGATAGAAATTGAATTCTATTCTTACTTGAAATAGAGCTTTAAGTGTATAGCATTCCAGGATCTTGGTAGCATATCTCCCTCCATACTCCTGAGTCGGTACGCTCCTTTTCCTGATTCTGATTCAACCTCATATGGTCCTTCCCATTTTGGAGCCTGTTTTCCATCGGCAGGATTAGTGGCATTTTGAAAAGCCTTTCTTAACACCCAATCTCCAACTTTGAATCTTCTAGTCCTTATATTCTTGTTGTATGCTCTGGATATCCTTTGTTGATATGCTGTCATCCTTAACCTTGCTGCATCTCTCGTTTCGTCAAAGGTATCCAAATCTTGGCACAAAGCTTCAGGATTCTGCTCAGGATCCCGGAGAATAGATCTTGCAGTAGGTATCACCATCTCTGTTGGGATTACTGCTTCTGCTCCAAATACTAAGGAAAATGGAGTCTGGCCAGTTGCATTCTTTACCGTTGTTCTATCAGCCCACAAAACAAAGGGTAGTTCTTCTGCCCATCTTCCTTTCTTGGCTCCTAGTCTCTTCTTTAAGTTGTTGACAATTATCTTGTTTGAGGATTCGGCTTGTCCATTTGCTTGAGGATGTACTGGAGTGGATGTGATCATTTTGATTCCCCAACTCTTGCAAAAGTCAGTAGTCCTCTTGCTTATAAACTGAGATCCATTGTCACAAATGATTTCAGCTGGTACTCCAAACCTGGTCAGGATATTCCTCTTTATGAAGGATACTACTTCTTGGTCTCTGACTTGAACAAATGCTTCAGCCTCCACCCACTTAGAGAAATAATCAGTCATTGCCAGCATAAAGACTTTTCCTCCTGGAGCTTTTGGCAATTTCCCTACTATGTCCATCCCCCATTTCATGAATGGCCAAGGGGAAGCTATAGGATATAGTGGTTCAGCTGGTTGATGTAGTATGTTACTGTGACTTTGACATGCATCACTCCTTCGAGCATATTCTGTAGCATCTTTCCTCATTGTTGGCCAAAAGTATCCTGTTCTCAATATTTTTGAGAATAATGACCTGCCCCCAGTATGGTTACCACAATCCCCTTCATGTATATCCTGAAGCACTTCTTTAGCTTCGGAATCCTCCAAGCATCTTAGATATGGTCCTGCAAGAGATTTCTTATACAAAATATTATTTATAATGATGAATCGTGATACCTTCATCCTGAATGCCTTAGGATTTTCGTCTCTAGGGATGTGTCCTTCCTTGAGATATCTTAGGATTGGAGCCATCCAGGATTTAGAGTCTTCCTCAGGATATTCAGCAACAGGATCCTGGATACTTACCACTTCTTTATCCTGAGGATTCGTTGCAGGATACAAGATATGTAGTATTGGTATTTGGGTTCCTTCCGGTATCCTGACC
Source organism: Helianthus tuberosus (assembly GCA_030545235.1). NCBI lineage: Eukaryota > Viridiplantae > Streptophyta > Magnoliopsida > Asterales > Asteraceae > Helianthus > Helianthus tuberosus. Next base: position 99,623,533 of record CM060354.1, on the reverse strand, counting down.
GATGATCCCAGGTTTGCTAAGGCATCTGCTTCAGCATTATCTTCCCTTGGTACCTGTTCAAGTGTAAAAACATCGAAATATCCTGCTAATTTTTTGAGAATATCGAGGTATTCGATTAATTTCTCACCCTTAACTGCATAGGATCCATTAAAATGGTTAGTGATTAACAAGGAGTCAACATATACTTGCAAATTCTTGATATTCATATTTTTAGCCAGTTCTAATCCTGCAATTAAAGCCTCATATTCTGCTTCGTTATTGGTAGCAGGGAATTCACACCTAATAACCTGGGGTAATATGTCCCCCTGTGGAGATTTTAGTAGTATTCCCAATCCTACTCCTCTAACATTAGATGCTCCATCAGTGTACAATGTCCAAGATCCTGAAGATTCTCCTAATTGTTGGACTTCTAGGTCTACCTCATCCTGAATGTCACTACTGAAATCAGCCACAAAGTCGGCTAGAGCCTGGGATTTTATGGCATTCCTAGCTTCATATACAAAGTCATAAGCAATCAACTTCACTGACCACTTAGCCATCCTACCGGACATCTCTGGTTTCCTAAGCACATTTTTAACAGGATAATTAGTTTTAACATGAATCCTATGTGTCTCAAAGTAATGTCTAAGCTTCGTTGATGCCATAACTAATGCTAGTATCAACTTTTCTAAATGAGAATATCTAGTTTCAGCATCTAATAAACTTTTACTAACATAATAGACAGGATATTGCTGACCTTCATGATCCTTTATAAGGACGACACTTACAGTATTCCCCGATACTGCGAGGTATAAGGACAGTGGTTCATGGTTCTCAGGCTTCATCAATAGAGGTGCCGTTGAAAGGTATTGCTTTAAATCCTGCAAGGCTGCTTCATGCTTCTCTTCCCATTCAAACTTCTTGTTTTTCTTCAGGATATCATAAAATTCTTTGCATTTCTCCGAGGATCTTGAGATAAATCTATTCAATGTTGCAAGTCGCCCTGTTAACCGTTGAACATCCTTCATATTTGAAGGTGATTTGATATCCAAGATGGCTTTAATCTGCTCCGGGCTTGCCTCTATCCCTCTTTTGGTCACCATATATCCTAGAAACTTTCCTACCCCCACTCTGAAATGGCACTTAGCAGGATTCAGCTTCATGTTATATTGATCCAGGATATCAAATGCTCCCTTAATATCCTGGAGGTGATCCTCAGCCTTTTTAGATTTTACCACCATATCATCGATGTATACCTCCATTGTGTCCCCCAGCTTATCTTTGAACATCATGTTTACCAATCTTTGGTATGTTGCACCTGCATTTTTCAAACCGAAAGGCATATCAGTATAACAATAAATACCTGTTGGTGTCATGAAGGCAGTATCCTCCTGGTCTGAAGGCTCCATTTGAATCTGCTGAAATCCTGAGGATGCGTCCATAAAGGTTAACATCTCATGCCCGGCAGTAGCATCCACCATTGCATCGATATGAGGAAGGGGAAATGGGTCTTTGGGACAAGCCTTATTCAAGTCTGTGTAATCTACACAGACTCCCCATTTCCCATTTTTCTTCTGTACCACGACTACATTTGCTAGCCATCTTGGAAACTTGACTTCTCTGATCATTTTGGACTTCAACAATCTTTCGACTTCCTCTTGGATAATTTCATTTCGTTTAGGAGCAAACTTCCTTCTCTTTTGCTGTATAGGCTTGAACGACTTATCAATTCCAAGCTTGTGAGTGATAATGTCTTTGGATATACCTGTCATATCCTCATGCTTCCATGCAAATATTGATATCCTGCACTTCAAAAAGTTAGTTAATTGTTCTTCAATATCCTGAGGGATATTGGTTCCTACGAGCACCGAGATATCAGGATTATCCTGATCTAGGTTAATTTTCTTCATATCCTGCTCCGAAGCCTCCACGATATCCTGGGCCCGCATCTTTAATTGCAATGCTATGCTAGGCTTGGTTGAAGATTTCATTGAGGATGAATAACATTCCTTCGCTTCCTGCTGATCACTATCAACCTTGACAATCCCCCAAGGGGAAGGGATCTTGATGCATTGATGATAAGTTGACGGCACGGCTTTCATATCATGGATCCAAGGTCTACCCAATATTATGTTATAGCAGGATAGGGAGTCCATCACACAGAAACGTTGTATCGAGTTGACCCCTTCAACATATAGTGGTAACTTTATCTCTCCCACTGTGTTCCTAGCCTCACCGCTGAACCCAACAAGCACGGTGGATTTCGAAGTGATATCCATTGGAGATACATTCATTCTCTTCAAAGTTTCTAGTTGGATTATGTTGACGGAGCTTCCATTATCCACCAATATCCTGCGTACAAAATGGTTAGCCACATATAATGTTATTACCAGAGCATCATGGTGAGGATCCTGAACAGTATCCCTGTTATCACTATCGAAAGTGATCACTTTATCAGTTGTGAGGGTAGTCATTCTGGCTGGTTTGTCTCCCCTTTCGGCCTTAGCCTCCTTTGCATGTCTCTTGGCCGCAGAATACGAAGTCCCACAAATGTCGGATCCTCCTGAAAAAAGTTGATTATCTTGGCATCCGCAGGAGGTGATGCTGCTCGTTCAGGATCCTTCTCAGTATCCTGACCCTTATTCTTCTTTCTTCCTAAAAGATCCTTCAGATATCCCTTGCTAAGAAGATAGCTTATTTCTTTTCTCAAAGCAATGCAATCCTCAGTTACATGTCCAAAATCTTCGTGGAAGGCACACGATTTTGATTTATCCTTCCAATCAGCTTTTTCTTCACAATCAAATTTAATCCAATTACAACTAATTAGCTAGCGGTAAGTGGGTATCGAACACAGGGAGTTTGTGGAACATGTGTTATCTAAATGTATGTCTAAATAACTAGATTAATCTAAATTGCAAGAAATGTAAATTTCAATGTTTGGGTTGATTGGTTCTAATTAACTAAATTAAACTAAATTAGATTACAAATCAAAGTCAAGTTTTGTAACAGATAAGAGGATAGTGATCATCCCGAGTTTCAAGTTTTAAGTGACAACTAACGTTCATGTTCAACTGGAAAGAACCACATAGACATGGCTCATGTAAGATCAATTGTTTGTGATGAAAGGGAACTAAGTACTCGGATTCCTAGAACGCGAGGTTGTTACCCGATGACCAATCAACACATATCCAACCCTAATCCCTCCCATGATATCTCGATTGCCAACGGCACCAAGAACGTATGGTTTAGACCTATGATCAAACATACATCAACAATTTACAAACAACCAATCAAACACCATAATAAACTAACAACACATGCACAGTCTAATATTCCAGAAATTAAAGAACAAGCATAATTGTCACAAATAAAACCTTACATCCGAGACGATCACCAAGCAAACCTAGCCGCTCATAGTGTTATGAACCATCATCACAATCGAAACTTTGTCCCATGGAATCAAAAACAAAGTATTCATGTTTAGACCAATCAAGAACACAAGAGAGAGCCAAAAATCGCCCCTCCAATGTTCTCTAACCGACAATGATCAGAATAATTGAAAAGACATAATAATACTGACTTTAATGATGGCAGTTACGATTTGTGCGTCGCCTCCACCGTAAATTACGGTCATACCGTAAATTACGGTACACTTCAGAATGTTACGGTGCAAGTCTTCTGATTTACGGCAGCCTCCAATGTTACCAATCTTGATTTAAGGGCTCCAAAGTGATGATGATAATTAAATGATGATGTCTGTTGACTGCTTGTTGGTCGTTCACTCGTTCCAAGAAGTCCCTCAAGACTGCCACGCAGTCAACAACCGCCCCCAATTCTCTTGTATGCGTGCAAGACTTTTGATAATGATTTGATTGACTATATTGATGATGAAAGTGATCCAACTCACATGTTGATGTCGGCCCAATAAACAAATCCCAAAAGTTCAACACATGATGATGAGACTTTATGTTTTTTTTTTCTTTTAATAAAAATAATCGTGCCCTTCTCAATGTTAGCTGCCGCCAAAAGTTCAATCTCTCCTTAGAAGTGCACGTGAGTTCTATATATTGTGATGATGATGAGTTGATGAAATCGTTGTTGTTGACTTGTTCACATGTGCCGCCCCCCTAAATCCACTCAAGTCCGGCCCAATCCAAAGTAAATGGCTGCACATAAGCCCAAGTCCTATGTGATGTGTCAGCCCATGTCTCCATATGCGGCCCAATGATGTGTGATGATAATGTTGCCGCCCACTATTAAGATGATGATGATTGTTGTTTTGATGTTTTGTTCACGTGACTCCCCAACAAGCCGCCAAAACCAAGAGTCCCCAAAGTCAAATAAAATCCACCACTTGTATTGGCGGCCCAATCACAAGAGACATGTGCGGCCCATGTGAATGTCAAACAGTCCACCTTTCCATTATGGCTGCTGTCGAGATGATGATCATTATTAATGTTGTCTTTTTGACTTTTGTACCTCTCCTCCATATTCACATGTAGCCCCTTGGTCAACATGCACTCTAGGGTTTCTTTTTATTTGATCTCTCAAAGTACAAACTTGTTTCCACTTCTTGCAACTTCCATTTAAGCATCATAAAAGCATATTTTATGCACTTAAGTACCTGCAAAACCAAACAACTCGTAGTTACTAAGTTCAAGCAAATAACCAAGTAAAGCATGGAATTTTAATCTTTTTAAACCATTTAAGGGTTGTCCAACGGACCACCCGTCACATCCCCACACTTACCCGTTGCTTGTCCCAAGCAACCCATTCAAAAACTATTTCAAAACCACAAGCGATCAACATGCAAACCAAGCTAAAATGTATCGTCCTTTTACTAACTTTCAATCATACCACAAGACACACCCCTCACACAAAATCTCTCGGTTACAAGAATTATTAGCAATATGCTAAACCACTCAATGCGTGTGTGTGTGTGTGCGACAATAAGCTTGTATAAAAATCAAGTCTCCTCCTAACAAATATCTAGCATGCTTATGAATCAAAAAGGACTTACGGGTTGTAACAGGGCTAGGTGCAAAGGTAGGAAAATGGTGGAATATATATGCGAGAGCTAATTGATTTGACCCGGTTTTTATTTATATGTCTACTACTACTACGAAACAAACACCAAAAATATATACAAAGCTTCTTGACATTCTCAACTACTATTGCAACCAAATACTTTTTTTTTCTTTTTTTCATATTTCTTTTTTTTTTCTTTTTTTTCATTCATTTTTTTTTATAACACATCAAACTCAACAATATATACAAGCACATCAATACTACATACTAAATCTCCTAAACCGGGTTATCTCAAAAGGTAAATTTTTTGTAGGAAGTAGGCTCGGGTCACAATCGAATGGTCTAAGGCTCAACATGGCTTTCTAAGGACCAAACCCCCACCCCTCACAATACCAAGCTCATATATGTAATGTATGAGGTCCAACCCACCAATCCCGCACTCTCACACATCTAGACGAGGCTTCCTAAAAGTCCCCCTATCATTTTCAAAAGCATGCTAATTCTAGGATTTAACAAGTATTCACACACAAGATCTATTAACACAACAACACACACCGCCACTCAAACAATGAAATATCAATAACAATCATGTGTGGCTCAAATCCTCACCAAGAAAAGACTAGGAATGGGTGTCGGACTAGGAATGGGTGTCGGTGTGTCAAATGGAACAATATCAAGCTTTCAAATTTTTACACTTTTCGCTTGAATTTACAAAAAATTTAAAATTCTCAAAAATTCCCCCATCCCTACACTTGGGATACATTGTCCCAATGTATGGCTTTGAAGGAAGGATCGCTTTTAACCCACAACATCAACAATTGCTTATACTCTCAAACCCCAAATTTCTTTTTTTTTTATTTTAATTATTAAAAACACCACCAATTCCTTCACAACCCATAAACTAAACACATCAAAACACCACCCAACCGCCCAACCAAAAACTTAAACATGAATATATACAAAGGGGCACAAGATGAGAACAAGACACGACCTGATTAGTAAATCAGCAGTGTTGGTAGTGATGCAGCTGCGGTGATCGAACCGGTTCAAAAACATCTCTTAGATTCGCCGATATCTCAACAGGGATGTTGCCAAACATCCCCACACTTGAATCATTGCATCCGCGAGGGTTGAAACGTAATAACCTGCCAACACACAAACACAACACCAAAACAAAACCAAACAAAGCAAAACAAAACAAAACAAAACACAAATACAATACTCTACATCCTCGGGCTGCCTCCCGAGAGCGCTAAGTTTAAAGGTCTTCAGCCAGACCATACCTGATATGCGTTATGGTGGTCTTAATGCACACTTACCCGCAACATTTCCAACAAATGCCCGGAAATTTACATGCCATCTCCATAGATTTGTCAGTCTATTTGGCATGTTAAAGCTGCTCCTGCGGGCTTTGCTAGTCCACTTCATGACATATACCTTAATGTCTGGTAGTTTCACCCTTCTCATCTTGTTTCTCGAACCCTCTTCCCCACACTTGTTAATTTGAATTATGGGAAGAGGTTCGGTACACATATCCATCCCATCAGCCTGCTCTACCTCATAATCTGCACACATCATCTGATCTACAAGTGACTCTTCATCAGATAAAGGACTCATTGGTGTGGTATTATCCTCCACAACCTCCTCCTTCATGTGAGAATAATCTCTAATATCGTCAGGTAATGGTGAGAGGCGTTCTTCTATCTCTATCTTCAATTTTAAAGTATGACACTTAGAAACTAAGCAGCTGATTCGGTCTTCATCGGACAGGTTGGGTGTTGCTAAATATTGCTCGAGTTTGGACAAAGTTACTTCCAATACAGCAAGCTCTTTTTCCTCCTCGGTCTCATAAACATAAACACCCTCGGGCTCAGAATATTCTTCGGGATGATATTGTCGATATCCCTGATACGGTCTATAGATGCGCGCTTCCATCATCTTTTTATTCCAATACTTCGGGTTTTCCGAATACACCGGGCACACATCATAATCATAAGTGTGATCGCGACCGCAACAAAAACATAGACCATCCATCCGTGCCTCATAATAAACTTCCTCGTCCCGATCGTATCCATATGAATAATAGTCATCCTCCATTTCTGATTCATAATCGTCAACGTATGATGGAGGTGGAAGCTGTGAAACATAAGACACCGGTTTTCCATGTGCCCTCCTGTAGTGAGCCTCGTTGCAACCAATACATGGATGTCGTGGACCCCCGCACAATCTACACGTAAATAAGCTGAAATTTGTGTAATGCCCTGTCATCCTGCACAACACAACTCAACTACCAAGTGTAAATCATGAACATAAAAGAAATCTTTTTGGTTTTTTTTTTTTAATTTTTTTTTCTTTTAATTTTTTTTTTCAAACTAATACACAAGATAACACACGTTGCGCACTACTCCCCGGCAACGGCGCCAAAATTTAACGTGATGTCGTGGTCACAATCAAATTTAATCCAATTACAACTAATTAGCTAGCGGTAAGTGGGTATCGAACACAAGGAGTTTGTGGAACATGTGTTATCTAAATGTATGTCTAAATAACTAGATTAATCTAAATTGCAAGAAATGTAAATTTCAATGTTTGGGTTGATTGGTTCTAATTAACTAAATTAAACTAAATTAGATTACAAATCAAAGTCAAGTTTTGTAACAGATAAGAGGATAGTGATCATCCCGAGTTTCAAGTTTTAAGTGACAACTAACGTTCATGTTCAACTGGAAAGAACCACATAGACATGGCTCATGTAAGATCAATTGTTTGTGATGAAAGGGAACTAAGTACTCGGATTCCTAGAACGCGAGGTTGTTACCCGATGACCAATCAACACATATCCAACCCTAATCCCTCCCATGATATCTCGATTGCCAACGGCACCAAGAACGTATGGTTTAGAACTATGATCAAACATACATCAACAATTTACAAACAACCAATCAAACACCATAATAAACTAACAACACATGCACAGTCTAATATTCCAGAAATTAAAGAACAAGCATAATTGTCACAAATAAAACCTTACATCCGAGATGATCACCAAGCAAACCTAGCCGCTCATAGTGTTATGAACCATCATCACAATCGAAACTTTGTCCCATGGAATCAAAGACAAAGTATTCATGTTTAGACCAATCAAGAACACAAGAGAGAGCCAAAAATCGCCCCTCCAATGTTCTCTAACCGACAATGATCAGAATAATTGAAAAGACATAATAATACTGACTTTAATGATGGCAGTTACGATTTGTGCGTCGCCTCCACCGTAAATTACGGTCATACCGTAAATTACGGTACACTTCAGAATGTTACGGTGCAAGTCTTCTGATTTACGGCAGCCTCCAATGTTACCAATCTTGATTTAAGGGCTCCAAAGTGATGATGATAATTAAATGATGATGTCTGTTGACTGCTTGTTGGTCGTTCACTCGTTCCAAGAAGCCCCTCAAGACTGCCACGCAATCAACAACCGCCCCCAATTCTCTTGTATGCGTGCAAGACTTTTGATAATGATTTGATTGACTATATTGATGATGAAAGTGATCCAACTCACATGTTGATGTCGGCCCAATAAACAAATCCCAAAAGTTCAACACATGATGATGAGACTTTATGTTTTTTTTTCTTTTAATAAAAATAATCGTGCCCTTCTCAATGTTAGCTGCCGCCAAAGGTTCAATCTCTCCTTAGAAGTGCACGTGAGTTCTATATATTGTGATGATGATGAGTTGATGAAATCGTTGTTGTTGACTTGTTCACATGTGCCGCCCCCCTAAATCCACTCAAGTCCGGCCCAATCCAAAGTAAATGGCTGCACATAAGCCCAAGTCCCATGTGATGTGTCAGCCCATGTCTCCATATGCGGCCCAATGATGTGTGATGATAATGTTGCCGCCCACTATTAAGATGATGATGATTGTTGTTTTGATGTTTTGTTCACGTGACTCCCCAACAAGCCGCCAAAACCAAGAGTCCCCAAAGTCAAATAAAATCCACCACTTGTATTGGCGGCCCAATCACAAGAGACATGTGCGGCCCATGTGAATGTCAAACAGTCCACCTTTCCATTATGGCTGCTGTCGAGATGATGATCATTATTAATGTTGTCTTTTTGACTTTTGTACCTCTCCTCCATATTCACATGTAGCCCCTTGGTCAACATGCACTCTAGGGTTTCTTTTTATTTGATCTCTCAAAGTACAAACTTGTTTCCACTTCTTGCAACTTCCATTTAAGCATCATAAAAGCATATTTTATGCACTTAAGTACCTGCAAAACCAAACAACTCGTAGTTACTAAGTTCAAGCAAATAACCAAGTAAAGCATGGAATTTTAATCTTTTTAAACCATTTAAGGGTTGTCCAACGGACCACCCGTCAATGCTGCTCGTTCAGGATCCTTCTCAGTATCCTGACCCTTATTCTTCTTTCTTCCTAAAAGATCCTTCAGATATCCCTTGCTAAGAAGATAGCTTATTTCTTTTCTCAAAGCAATGCAATCCTCAGTTACATGTCCAAAATCTTCGTGGAAGGTACACCATTTTGATTTATCCTTCCAATCAGCTTTTTGTTGATTCTTTCGAGGCCACCTAGCTTTATCTCCTAAACCCTGCATAGCATACATTAATTCAGGAATGTTAACAGAAAAGCAATATTCGGATAATTCAGGATATTCTTCAGGATCCTCGTCTTCAACAGCATTCACTTTCTTGTTTTCATTTCTACCATACGGCTTAGAGCGATATGGTTTAAATGAGGATTCTGACTTCCTATTAGTTGACTCATAGGTGGTCGATGAGTTCATCCTCTCTTGCATTTTCTTATCATCTTCCAGCTTGATATATCTCAAGGCCCTGTTTCGAGCTTCGTCCAAGTTCCTGCAAGGATTCATCACAAGATCCTGATAAAACTGGGAATCCTTTTGTAGTCCCATCTTGAATGCTTGAACCGCTGTAGCAACATCATGGTGTGGGATATCCAAGGATTCCCTGCTGAATTTGTTCACATAATCCCTTAGGGATTCTTGAGGTCCTTGAGTTATCCTGTAAAGATCACTTGTCAGTTTTTCAAAACTCCGACTACAAGAAAATTGACTATTAAATAAGTTCACTAAGTGAGCAAATGATGTAACCGAATGCGGAGGAACATTTAAGAGCCATTTCAAGGCCGATCCTGTTAAGGTAGAACCAAAGCCCTTGCATAGGCACGCTTCCTTGAGCTCCGGAGGGATAGGATTAATTTCCATTCTTTCCCTATACTGGGCAATATGCTCTTCAGGATCCGTAGTCCCATCATAGAGCTTCATGTTGGGGGTTTGAAATATCTTCGGGATCTCAGCATCACAGATAGGATATGCGAAACAAGATATCCTGTGGCTGTCTTGGGACACTTCCGGAATTGGCTGGACCACTCCAGGTACACTGGATATCATGTCCTTCAATTTCTGAAGTTCCCTAGTAAATGTTGACGTCATACCTGCATCCTGCAAAGACCCACCATTGTTAGTAGCATGAATATTATTATTTGACACGTTACCAGTCTGAGGATTCTGGCCATATCCTGAAGCATATCCTGAGCTCCTCACGGTTGACATCCTGATCGAGGAGGGTATTTCAGGAGTATGATTCTGGGAATGGCTAGGCACAATATTCCCCCTATTATCCTCAGTATACACAGCCGAACTGAAGTTCAAAGTTCTGGGTTGTAAAGGAGTGACAATGTCTTCAGCAGATCTGCTCGAGCTAGATTTTAAGAGTTGTATTTCTCTTAATAGCATTTGGTTTGTTTCCTGTTGCTGCCTCATTTGTTCCTGCACACTTCCAAATAAGGTTAGAATTTCATCATTAGAGGCTAAAACGGGAGCGGATCCCTGAACACTCCGAGTAGGGATAATATCCTGAGGTTGTGAAGAAGCCGGCATCCTTGGAGGAGGTGGTGGAAGCACCGAACCAGTAGTAGCAGAAGTTGTAGCAGACACAGCGGAGGAACTCATGTTTGATCTTGAGGCCATTGTATACAATGTGGCAAAAAGTTTCGAAAACAGAAAACCAATTAACAATTTCACGAAGATTTTTAGTAAGGATAGCACCACTTGCCCCACGGTGGGCGCCAAATTGTTTTGGTCAAAAATTACCGAAGCAATTAAGTGACCAAATTAGTTAAGTGAGGTAGTGTGCTAAAAAGTGTGTTGAAAATATGCTGGTTAAGTTGTTTAGAAAAAACAGTTTTCAGGATACGGCTCAGGATATTGAGCTGTATCTATGATTAAACTATGAGCAAAAAGTAAAGGAAATGACACGAGATGTACGAGGAAAGCCCTTGATCAATCTAGATCGCCGGCATAAAACCTCGGGAGCTGACAATCGCAGCTGCCTAGTTCTTCTTATTGCTTCAAACTTCAGGATACAGTGCAGGATATTGATCAGATCGCTAAGTGTTACAATGCTTTCTGTGATAGTGAAAGTTTGCGAGAGAACAAGTGTGAGTGAGTAATGAGTGTAGTTGTGATGTCCTATTCGATCTGACTTATCCATCTATTTATAGTTACAAAATACAAACTAAAATTCCTATAAATATGGGATGCTCCCGAATATTCCATTAATAACGTTGTAGACCGGGTAAAGCGGCTTCAACGTCTTTATTCGAACGACTTGGACCGAGTCTCCCGGAGAAAGGGTCTTCATGAACGTTGTGCGCCTGGTCTCGTACTCCTGCACATAATCCGTTAGTAATCCTGAGGATACCATTCAGGATGTTACCAATATCCTGAATCAGTATCCCGGATATAAACAGATATCACATAATCAAGATATAACGCAAGATAATTCTCAGGATATGGGCTCAGAATTTCACCCATAACAGTAGCCATAATTATTTCCACCCCGATAACTACCTTGATTGTATTGTTGACGAGGTGCGAAATTACCTTGAGCTCCTTGGAAATTTGGGTTAGCTTGGTTCGCCGGGTTCCCATAACGGAAGTTAGGATGATTTCGTAACCCGGGGTGGTATGTGTTCGAATTCATGTTAAAGTTTCGACCACCCCCTTGAATAGCATTCACCTCTTCCACTTGCTCCTCAACCACCCCTACCAAACATATTTCCGCCGTGTGGCCTATCTCATAACAATTAGTGCACATGTTGTACACTTGATTCGTGGATTGCACACCTACATTCTCTATCCCATGTACTTGTGGCCTTGCTATCACATGCCTTGCCCGTCTTGAAGATTGAGCCTTTCTTTGTGAAGTAACCGCCATTTTCTCTAAAAATGCCCAATCATCATGCTCAAAGTTGATAACAAAAGTACCGTTAGTGAATGACATTAGATCACGAGCATCCTCCGAACTCAACCCCTCGTGAAACGCATTCAACAACTCCCAAAGTTGTATACCGTGGTGAGGGCAATTTTTCAACATCATGTTGAATCTTTTGAAAGCTTCATAAAACATCTCCCCCGGTTGTTGTTGAAAGCTCCTTAAACTTCTCCTTGCATCATTTGTCTTTTGAGAAGTGTATAACTCTTCCAAGAAAATTTGTTGCATGTCGGCCCATGTGTAGATCGACGCGAAGGGTAAAGTGTGAAACCATCTTTTTGCTTTATCTTCCAAAGAAAATTGGAAGAGGACCAACTTGACAACGTCCGAAGAAAACCCTTGACCTCAATGGTGTTGCAAATGGAGTCATATGTCTCCAAATGAAAGTAAGGTTCTTCCGTTGCTAACCCCTTAAACTTTGGCAAACTTTGGAGTGCGGTTGTTCTAACTTCAAAAGTCCTTCCATCCGCGTGATGAGGAATCACTACCGGTGAAGGATTATTGGTGATAACGGGTCAGAAATGAGCTTCGATTCCCCGTACTACCTCCCAGTGATGTCTTCGTGGAGCACCTAATGGTGCTCTTGGTTGACCCATTTTCCCTTGCATAGGCCCTTGAGGTGCAAATGGTGGCTGAAATTGGTATTGTTGCATTGGCGGTTGTTGAATCGGCCTTTGGAATTGAGGTTGTGTATTTTGTGGATGCACTTGATGTAGAGGCGTCGGACGTTGCAACTATGGCCCTTGTGGTTGAATATGTTGTATCCCAACCGGTAGTCTACTCACATCTTGAATTTGTTGTAACGGTTGACTTTGTTGACCCGCTCCTCCTTGAGGTCCCAAATTACCTCCATCACCCCATAATAAAATCCTTCTTCTTCATACCTCCAAAGTCTTCTTCATAACCACCATCATACCCATCTCCTCCTATTCCCGAAGATTGCACAAATGGAAAAGACGAATATTGAAAACCCGGTTGGTTCGGTGGTCGATATGTAGATGTAGTATGAATTACGATTGAACTTGGTGGTATTGGATAGGTAGAAGATGATTGACCCGTATTTGGGAAAAAATGTGAGAATGGTGGAATTGTAGTAGAAGGGCTAAAGGTAAGGTTAGGTTCAACTTGGGTAGTAATAGGTGGTGTAGTGTTGGTTGGTGTAACATCATGTGGTGGAGTAAGATCGGTATTGGAATTAGGCATGGTGGTATTTGGTGAAGGTTGTGTTGATGTAGGAATGAATGATGAGGTCGTTTGACCCGTAGTGGGTGGGATTTGTGAATCAGCCATAATGTTTCTTGGTGTAATGGGTGAAGTGGGTGAACCAACGATCTTGTTTTCTCGTAACAAAACTCTGTTTTGACGCAAAGTTCTTTCAATTTCCAGATCAAACGATAACGGTGATGACTTGTGAGAGCCCCTAGTATGCATACAATTGTAGTACCTACACACTAAACACAACCAGCGTAAACCTAAAAATAACAAACAAAACTACTAAATTAACACACGTTGCGCACTACTCCCCGGCAACGGCGCCAAAATTTGACGTGTTCTCGTAGTCACACGCAAATTTAATCCAAATTACAACTAATAGATAGCAGCAAATGGGTATCGAACACAGGGAGTTTGTGGAAAGTGTGTTGATTCTATAGCTTTGTGGATTAACTACAATTAAACTAATTTGCAGAAATTAAAATTCAAGAGTTTGGATTGTTTGGTTTTAAGAACTAAATTACTAACTAGTTGCAAATCAAAATTGGTTGTTTAACAGATTAAGAGAAAATGACCATCTTAGGTTCCGGTTTCCATTGACAATTATGCATAAATCCAACTAGAAAGAGTTACATAGACATAACTCATGCATAAACACTTGTTGTGATAAAAGGGAACGAAGTACTTGGATTACATAAACGCGAGGTTATTACCCGATGACCAATTAACCAATATCCAACCCTAACCCTTCCCGTGATATCTCGATTGTCAACGACACCAAGAACGTACGGTTTAGACTAAGATCAAACCATCAATTAACAAATTACAATCAAGCATTCATACACCATAACAAACATAGCAAATAAACCAAGTTCATTATTCTAGAAATAAGATTCAACACATAAATGTCTTAAAGAAACCTTCACCTAGGATGATCACCGAAAGTTTAGCCTAAAATAGTTTGGTGAATCATCATTCCAACAAAATCAAAGTTCATACGAATCAAAATACAAACCGAAATGTTTAGAAATGTTCCCAATCACTTGCACAAGCTAAAATTCGCCCAAGAACTCCAGAGAAATGTTCCCAATGATGATAGATATGAAAAGACACTTGAAAACGGTTTAATAAAGGGCAGTTACACTTTTTGCATCAGGGTCTATCGTAATTTACGGTACCCACCGTAAATTACGGTAGCTAGCAAGTTGCTACGCTGGAACTTTACTGGTTTACGCTGGCTTTTTGGCACATTCAGGGGCTACCGTAAATTAAGGTAGCCACCGTAATTTACGGTGGACCCCTGAAACTTCTCTTTTGTTTCTTCTTTCCATCCTTGTGTAACCCGCTCCATTCCATTCCATCCAAAGCAGCGTTTTCCCTTGTTTTAAGCTCCAAACGCACCTGAAACATAAGCAACTGTAGTCATCTAATTCAAGAAAATTACATGATTAAATATGGGATTAATTAGTCTTTTAACACACTTAAGGGTTGTCCTGTGGATCACCCGTCAGGTGCTTTTGAATGTTTGAATCTGGAAACAATTGTTTTGAGTTTCTTGGTGAGAATCTTGAATTTTGTATAAATTGATGTTTTTTTTTGTTGGTTAAATGAAGTTATGGATTCGAAGGATTTTGGGTGTCTTTTTGGAAGATTGAACAGTGAACTATGTGGGTTTGATCTGTTGTAAAAAATGGGGGTTTCTTGATTTTTTGTATGATTTTTTATGTTTGGTATGGATTTGCAGGATTTTGGGTGTCTTTTTTGGTAGATTTGAACAGTGAACTATGTGTGTTTTGATCTGTTGGATTTGGGCGGTGATGATGCAAAAAAAAAACCGTATATTTTGATGACGATGGCGCGGCAAGGTTGGTGGATGGTAGATTTTTGAACCTGCTACCCCACTTTGCAGCCTTTGATTATCGGAAAATCTGAGCCAAACCCCATTTTTTTCAAGAATCCACACATTGTTTTGATTTTTGTTGTTGGTTTTTTATATTTTTTCCCAGTCGATGATGATAACAATCTATCTGAGACACCTACCGAGTTGCGATTTCAGGGTGCGTTCGTTTTGTGTAAAAAAGTTTTTGTAAAAAAAAGTTAAAACCGTAAACTTTTTACGTAAAATGTAAATTTTTTACGTTGAGAACGGTGAGAACGCTTATCGATCGTCCGATCAAAACATTCTATGGACTAGATTGGCACGGTGGCGTTTTCGTAAATAAGATCAATTTTATTACGTGGACGCACTTCATTAAGGGTAAAAGGGTCTTTTGACTTCTCCACACAAAACGCCATCTCATGAAATAAAACGCCAAAAAAAAAATCACAGACCATTCTAAGTAAAAACGTCATTAGATATAAAACGCCAAACTTAATTATAGTAAAATCCCGCCTAAAAAAAGCTCCAAAAAAATCCTATATATACAACATCTCAGACCTTCAATTAAAAACACACACAAAAACCCAAACGTCATATTTTATATATCCCATTCGCCTTAGAAACGCCAAAAAACCCAAACATCAAATATCTTCTAACCCAAAACGTTTTTTTGAAATTCAGTTTGGTTGTTTGTAAGATTTCGCTCAATGAAATGGACAAAATCCTTAAGTGAGAATATTGTTCATTTCATTGAATAAAATCTTATTGACTTATCCTCAAATTCCATCCAATTTATAACGCCAAAACATACAAAAACATTATTGAGGTTTGTTGTTAATAAAGTTTAGCTGTATGGGGTGGACAACATTGTCAGTTATCTTTCTTAACCGAGGATTAACAATGTTGTCCATCTCATGCAGCAAAACATTATTGATTTTAGCATGATCAAAATTTGAGGTTTAAGGTGCTCTTATTTCGTGGCGTTCTTTTTATCGGTAAAACGCCAAAAAAGTTAAAAAATCAAACATCGTTCATTGTAAAAAATTCAAGATTGTTGGCTGAAGGGTCTAAACTCAATAACATTTTGCTGCATGAGATGGACAAATCTTTAAGAAAAAGATGCTGATGTCTGACTGTGTGCTTCCAAACAGCCACACAAAAAACTACTTGAAAAACAAAAAAACAAAATGAATCATACGAAAGTCGAACCAGCCAGTTAACATGATTCAAAAAAGAAGAAAGAGACTAGTGACAGTGAAGATTTGGAAGATCAATTGTTTAGGTATTCTTTTTTTTTTTTTCCTTTTCAGTTGATTGTTGTATAATAAAAATGCCATATATAATAAAAACGCCAAAACATGCAAAATGCTTGTTTAAATGATATCATCCCGTTAAACGCCCCCAAAAACTCCCAAACTATAATAAAATTACTTTGAAAAAGTATTATAAAAAAACCCAAAAAAAAATAAAAAAAATAAAAAGCAAACTTGAAAATGTAACTAGAAACAGTAAATACAAATCAGTAATACTGAATATAGGGAAAATTTATTATATTAGAATCTAAAACGCCAAACTTGAAAGATGGGACGTGTTACAGACTTCAGAGATAAAGCTTATCAAAAATAATAATTACAAACAGTAACTGAAAAGACGAATACTTTATTATAATAATGCACCGCCTAACTTAGGCGCCAAAAAGACATCCTATAAAATGATACATCTCAGCAACTTCCATTTGATCAAACCAAAAAAACAAACGCCAATACTACTAAATACCACTCACTGTAAAACACCAAAAAATAAAAAATCAAAGATGGCTAATATGCTTTCTTGGATATTCAGAATTGTTCTTCGTGAAGTTTTACTGAATGAATTGTTATCAGAGGGGAGTAACTCAGAAAGATTTTGCGGCATGAGATGGACAAAAATTCAAGAAAAAGATACTGATGCCAGTCATATGGCATTTTGTATTTTTTGTTCTTGAAGAAGGTTTGGATGAGGAGAAGAGATCAATGACACTTAAGAGTGGGTTGATTATAAAGATGAAGATCAAGATAAAGAAAAAGCGAAAAACCAACTCACACGTCATAGATCTATGTCCCCAAACATCCACAAAAAAAGCCAGTTCAACAGACGAGCAGGCAAAATAATCAAACCGATGGGTTTGTTAAGTTTTACATAAAACGCCATATATTTGTGACAGTTCTTGTACTATTAAAGAAGAGAGAGACTGATCACAGTGAAGATTGTGAAAAGAGATCCGATTAGGATTTTTAATTTATTTTCTTCGCTTGTATTTTTTTCCTGTGGTTGAAATATAATCTAACAATAGTAAAACGCCAAGATACCACAAACGCCAAAATGTTTATAAAAAATAATAGAACAATGGGCCATCTTGTTTAAAAGGCCTTGAAAAATGCCATTCAAATAGATTTCCTGACCCCCTGGGTTCCATTGGCATACGATTTGAATAAACGCCATAAACGCCAAAATGTTAATACAATGAAACCATTAAAACGCCATTAATTATTGAATTTGGTTAACGCCAAAACTCTTAAAAACCAAAAAGTAAAACGATATGGGGAAAAGCAGATCTGGAAAAGCAGAAGATGAAAGGACAGAAAAGCCCCTCCGCCCTTTTCTAAGCGGCATGACACGTGTTGGGCCAGGAAGCGTTCTCACCGTTCTCACACTTTTGAGCGTTTTCTCCTGATCCCGTTTCTATATAAATATATATATATATATATATAGCGTCAGGATTTAGAGAAAACGGTGAAAAGTGTGAGAACGCTTATGGATCGTCAGATCAAAACAATCCATGGACTAGATTGCGCGGTAGCGTTTTCGTAAATAACATCAATATTATTATGTGGGACGCGCTTCATTAAGGGTAAAAGGGTCTTTTACCCCTCATATTCAAAACGCCATCAAATGATAAAACGCCATACAAAAAAATAAAACGCCATTAAAAACAAAACGCCAAAAATTAGTAATATAACGCGTTGAATATTACAGGAAGATGAAACAACACAAATAACTGAATTTCAGTTATTAACATTTATTAGAAGAAATTCCCTCCTAAATTACGCGCCAAAAACATCATTATATAAACAAACGTAAAACATAGCTTCCATAATCACTTCAATCTATCCATTTTCTGTAAAAAAAAATCATTAACCAAAAACGCCAACTTAAACAAAACGCCAAAAATGACAACAATCGTTTCGTGGAGATACACTCTGGGAATCAGGCGATACGTCCTCCATTTTGACAACAGAAGGAGGGTGTATGTTAAGACGGTCAGGGCAATTCTGAAGATGGAAGAAGAGATACAGAGGCAAATCTTATCCATTGGCATCGCTCTAGACAACGAATGCCATGAAATGCATATGCTTATGAAAGCATTAACCAGCAAATTTGGACCAATCAAAGGAGATGTGAAGCCAGACCCTGTCATGACATCATGGCGTTTTGATGATGAAACAGACATGGTGACTGTTACATACGACAGCGGAGAGCAGGAAGTCTACTGGTTAGAGAACATCATGACAAAGCAGCGACTGGGTTTCATGGAAGAATTGCATAATGCCACTTGTACCAACACAGAAATAGACTCAAAATTGGAGTTAATGCAAGACATGTTCAGGTGGAGGCTTCAGAATCTTCAGGAACAAGAAGCTGATGAAGGTGAATGTGATGACATGGATAAAGATCAAGATGAAGACGCCGAGGAGGAAGAAGATGACACAAGTGATGGATACTATTCGGATAAAGTACCTTCTGACGAAGGATTTTAATTTTTTTCCTCTTTTTTTCTTCTTCTATGTAATCTTCTTTTTTTTAAGATAATTAAATGATATATTTCTATCTTTATTAGCAAAACGCCAAAATAATACTAAAAATTGTTAACCCTAACAAAACGCCAAAAATAACAAAAAAATATTTTTTCCTGCTTAATATTTTATTACTCCGTTATTGTATTTTGTCATGTTGGTCTGCATAAGGCCATTTAAAAAAAATGCCAAACTTAGAAGATGGGACGTCTATAACCTATAAAACTGATAAAAGCTGATCAACATAGTAAATACAAAAACAGTAACTGAAAAAGACAGTTACTTTATTACTATCATTTATTACAATAAAAAGTCCCGCCTAAACTACGCGCCAAAAAACTCCTATAAGAGAGGGGTCTATACACAGTGAAATTAATCACACCCAGAAAAACACAAAAAATGCCATATCCTCTAGAAACCACTCCCTTTAAAATGCCACAGATGGCAAAGCTTTCACTGAAATGGATCCTTTTCTGAGGGGGTTAACTCAATAATATTTTGCTGGATGAGATGGACAAATATTCAAGAAAAAGAGACTGATGACAGTGATATGCCATCATGTGAGCTTTGTTCTTGATGATTATAGGCATGGAAGAAAGGGTTCAAAACAAGTTTAAAATGCTATTTTGGACTCCATTATTACAAATAGCATCAAGCAAGAGTTGATCTTTAATGGCATGCCACCAAACAAGAATATCACACCAAAAAACAGGATGCCACTACGCAGCTTCTTCTGAAAAAGACGGGGTTTTTACAAGGAAAGTTGGCATCTAGCTAAATTATTCAAAAAAGGTTCAAAACGCCAAAAACAAATTCAAAAAGGAAGAGGCTGATGACATTGAAGATTGGAAAGAAAAATTAGATTACCATTTTTAATTATTTTTGTTTTCATTTTATATTGTATTGATATCAAGTTATATGTTGTTTTGTTATCTAATTCTCTATAAATAAAATACATTATTATATAAAACGCCAAAAACTACAAACACCAAAACGCTAGTAGAATGAAAACTGGGAGAACAGCTGCTGGCAAAGCACCTTGTAAAGGGTATTAAAACGCCAAAAAAATTCAATAAACGCCAAAAAGAAAAATTGGACTTATTTTAATCTTATGCAAATATTAATTACTCGTAATGAATTATTATACAAAACGCCACAAACGCCAAAAATATTAACCAGAAAACGATATAACGCCAAAAATTATATATGAGACACAAAAACAATTAATTAAACGCCAAAAAGTTTAATAAATACAATTAACGCCAAAAAAAACTTAAACGCCAGAAAATATTATACCGCGTTGTGAAAATAAAAGAAGAATGAAAAGACAAAAAAGCCCCTCCGCCCTTCTCTATGTCGCGGGACACGTGTTAGGCTAGGATGCGTTCTCACCGTTCTCACACTTTTGAGTGTTTTCTCCCGAACCCGTCTCTCTCTCTCTCTCTCTCTCTATATATATATATATATATATATATATATACATAGGGGACCGCTAAAATGAAAACCACCTCTAGTTGTAAGAACCATGAGAACTACACCGTACGGGTCGAGTTGGACCAAAATTTTTTTTCATAAACGTAGATGCGTGTATTATAAACACATTTGTAAAAAAAAATAAAAAAAAATGTCGTGTGTGTAGTTTTGAGCACCACAAGTTTGTGTTTACGGGTACTGTAAATTTTGTTTGTGTTTAAGGGTACCGTAAATTTTGTTTAAAATTTACAGTACCCGTAAACACAAACTTGTGGTGCTCAAAACTACACACACGACATTTTTTTTTACAAATGTGTTTATAATACACGCATCTACGTTTATGAAAAAAAAATTTGGTCCAACTCGCCCCGGATCAAAAAGTTCTCATTGTTCTTACAACTGGAGGTGGTTTTCATTTTAGCGGTCTATGGGACCGCTAAAATGAAAACCAATGAAAACCACCTCCAGTTGTAAGAACCATGAGAACTTTTTGATCCGGGGCGAGTTGGACCAAATTTTTTTTTTTCATAAACGTAGATGCGTGTATTATAAACACATTTGTAAAAAAAAAAATTCAAAAAAAAAATGTCGTGTTTGTAGTTTTGAGCACCACAAGTTTGTGTTTACGGGTAGCGTAAATTTTATTAAAATTTACGGTACCCGTAAACACAAACTTGTGGTGCGCAAAACTACACACACGACATTTTTTTTTATTTTTTTTACAAATGTGTTTATAATACACGCATCTACGTTTATGAAAAAAAAATTTCGTCCAACTCGACCCGTACGGTGTAGTTCTCATGGTTCTTACAACTAGAGGTGGTTTTCATTTTAGCGGTCCCCTATATATATATATATATAGGGTTGAGTTCATTTCAGAACTCTAAATAACTACAGAGCAGTCAGAACTCCTAATAAACAATCATTTTATAAATAAATTTTTGTATTTAGGATCTTTTTATCATCTATTATATGTATTTCTTTGATTACATACATGTTAAAAGTAGTTTACATATGTTTAATTGGCAAAATTATATATATATGTGTCATAACTAATTACATATATGTAAAAAAAACTAGTTTACATATATGTAATTATAAAATTACATATAAAAAATGATAAAATTACTCTTAACATGTATGTAATCGTAAAAATACACATAATAAATGATAAAATTATCCTAAACATAAAAATATGTAAATAAAAAGATTGTTTATTAGGAGTTCTGTAAATATTTATGGTTCTGAAATTATCCTGGCCCTATATATATATAAGATGAGGATCACTACAGAACACTAATTATTGCAAGAACAAAAAGAACAACTCTAAATTACTAAATTTTGTGATTTATGGTTCACATTTTTTAAATTTTATGTTTCTTACATTCACATGTGTTTTATATATACATAAAAAACCATATCTTTTTACCTACATATAGCCTACATACATGTTGGAAATTTAACATACACATAACCTACATATGTGTAGGTTATATAAAAATTGAATATTTTGCATATTTTGTTTTGAATTCTAGTGTGAGAAACAATAAACCTTACATTTGTAACATTTTGATATACTTTTTAGGTTTTTAGGATTGTAAAAATGGGTGATTCTTTTTGTTCTGCGAGTTCTCGTGTTCTGTATAGAATCTTCCCATATATATATATATATATATATATATATATATATATATAGGGGATGAATCATGAGAAAACTAGTTTAAATGAGAAAACAAAAAAACTAACTAAAAAAGCCGAAAAAATAGACCAATTTTTTTTTTATATTTTTTATTAAAAAGTCCCTATTTTTTATATATGAAAAAATTTTTAAAAAAAATTGTTCTACACATGTGCACTAATACGGAAAGCCTAGTTTTCTCATTTATATGTAGTTTTCTCATTATCCTCTTCCTATATATATATATACAATAGAAGGAAACATGCGCGATGCGGCGGCGGCGACAATTTACAACGCGATAGTCGTTTTTTGTTAGTTTATTAACTCTCTCGTGATATATTGTATAGCATGTATGTCAGATTTCTTATATGTATCATCGGTGTGGTCTATGGGTATTATATAGTAATACTATGTAAAATGTGAAAATAGTGCTTGCGTGAATGTTACTTAATTGATATATCTCTATAAATGCAAAGTTTTAAAGCTTTGTAAAATCAAAACTCCTTCAAAGAAACATGACAATTTGAAAACTTAATAAGATGAACATGATGTTTCAAGAATGGCAATTTATAAGTTAAAACAAATTTAGTGTTGAAACAAAAAAGTTGTATGACGTGTTTCCATAATACAATAGCATTGACAAGCCATTGATCACCACAACTATTGATTTGGCGACCGAGCCATACACCACAAGGAACCAAATTCATCCTCCAGACTTGGTAAATGGACACGAGTCTTAAAAATTCTTGTAATATCTCAATAATGGTAGGAAATTCACGTGATGCGGCAATGGAAATTTACAACGCGATACTTGTTTTCTATTAGTTTATGAATTCTCATGATGTATACACACCTTCGATGCTTGCTTTTGACATACTAAAAATAGCCAACGGTACTCGGTTTTTGTTTTGGTAAAAAATTACCGAAGCAATTAAGTTATCAAATTAGTTAAGTGAGGTAGTGTGCTAGAAATGTGTGTTAAAAAATATGCTAGTCAAGTTATTTGCAAAAACAGTTTCAGGATACGACTCAGGATATAGAGCTGTATCTATGATCAAACAATGAGCAAAAATGTAAAAGATGACACAGGATATACGAGGAAAGCCCTTGATCAATCTAGATCGCCGGCACAAAACCTCGGGAGCTGACAATCGCAGCTGCCTTGTTCTTCTATTACTTCAAATATCAGGATACAGTGCAGGATATGATGCGGATCAACTAGGTGTTACAATGTAATTCGAGTACAAGTGTTTGTGTGTAGTGAATGTTTGCAACTAGAGAGTAAAAGTGTGCGTAATGATGTGTGCCTTAACCTGATTCGATCAATCTATTTATAGTAAAACGGAAATAACTAACAATCCTATTAAACCGGGATGCTTCGAATATTCCTCAAGTGAACGTTGTAGTCCACTTCTTCCGGGTACAACGTCTACAAGCTAACTGATTTTCCAGAGTCTTGAGGAGAAGAAGTCCTCCTGACCATTAAAGACTTGCTACAATAATCTGCACGTCAGCTAATAGGTCAGTACCAGGATATCGCATCAGGATGTTACCAATATCCCGATCCGGTATCCTGATCACAAATAAACAATCAAAACCAGAATATTAGTCAGGATATATATGCAGAAAATGACCCATAACAATTATCCCCAAAATATATCTGTTGGTATACTAATCCAACGGATATATTTTAATACTCTATCTCGCAAACCGAGGTTATTAAATTGAAACGACGGTCAAGATAGCACCATGTAACTTCCAACGCGCTTTTCACTCGATGGATATCTATTACGCCCCTATATCTTCTCTCTTCTTGTTTGAGAACCAGATATCATCAACATAATCCCCAGGTAATCACTCATCCCTTCCTCATTTTCTGTTAATTTTATTCTTCTTCCAATGGCTACTAGAGTCCACTCTCAAACCGGTCAATCGTCGGAATCCTTCGTTCAGCAAAACCTTCTCAAAAATCCCGAGAAGGAGATCTGTGCTTTTGATAATGCAGACATTGCGGCGTTGAGAGCCTCCGGCGCTTTCCCCGATGGCACGATTTTCAGACCATTTGATCGATCAATTCGATAAAATGTTTCTTCTGCCGATTGGGTCTGTTTTCCGGCATACCCTTTCTCGTTAGGCCTTCGGTATCCATTTCCTGAATTCATGATGCAATTCTTCCGAACTACTGGTATTTCTTTTGCCCAAACCATGCCCATGGTTTGGAGAGTATTGATTGTGCTCAACCAAATCAAAAATCTTCACTGTCCTGACCTCTGCATCGAGGATATGCCAATTGCTTACCGCCTTCGATCACACGGTTCCAGTCGGTTCTTGCTCTTTTCAACTTCCAGCAAACCCCTTGTACTTAAAGCCACCAAAAACGAGGATGGATGGCAACATAAATTCTTCTTCGTCAAACGAGACTCCATCTATGAGGGTGCTAGTCTTCTGGTGGAGTGGTTAGCCACCAGTAGGGTCAAGAATATTCCCAGACACTTCCAGACTTTTATCCTGTGCTAATATCCTCTTATTTGATGTTTTTGCAGTGAACTTTAAGGAAATAGCTCCTCCTACTGCGGAATCCAAGAAAAGAATCGAAGCAGTTTACCAGTTACCGGCAGGTGACAAGAGTTTTACTACACACATCCCAAGTTCCAGTCAATATTCATCATCTGAAATGTCTGGTAAGAATCACTTCGTAAATAACTGATTAGCGTAATATAATGAAGAGTAGTAAGGATGTAGATCTTCCCCTTTATGCAGCACCAACCAAGATCCCAGAGGTTTTCGACCTTGATGAGCTGGACAGTTATTCCGATCACATCCAGGTCAAGAAGGAGCCCAGTCCTAAGGCTACGGCCTCATCCAAGCCCAGCAGCTCCAAAGCCATTATCATTCCCAAAACTTCGCCTGCTACTAAGCCCCGGAGTTCAAGTTCTCATAAAAGGAAAGAGACTGACTCACCTACCATCTCTGATACGTTCCCCTATGAGAATCATGGGTTCATTGAGGCAAGCGGGTTCATGACTTCTTTTCTCAACCAGGTTAGTATCCTTGACCTATATCCTGCACCATATGTTTGTTATAGATGCTTATTAAGGCTAATACCTGTTCTCTTATTTTGTAGGGTCTCGAACGCCTGGTTCACTTATACCAGGAATCCTGTGGGATCAACAAGGCGCTAGAATCCAAGTTGAAGAAAGCCGAGGTCACCATCTCCGATCAGGGCATGATTGCAGCTGCCAAATCTTGGCATTACGAGGAGAAGTTTAAGGCTATGATCCAGGAACACCAGGCTGCCCTCAACAAAGCCGCTCTTGAGGCCCAAGCCGATCTTGACGCTGCCCATGCTCAACATGAACGAGATATGGTCAGCTACCGGGAGGCCTTAAAAGTTCTGTCGTTACTTCCCTCCTTCAGGCCAGGTTAAAGATGGCCCACGAAGCCAAGACACTGGGCTTCGAATGCCCTTCTTGGGATGTCAATGCCTAGGAGACAAAGCTAAGGAGTCTCGGCGGCAATCCTGTTAAACCTGCAACTGAAGGATCTTCAAAAGCGGTTGAAAAACCAACTGGTGCTAGTGGCGAAGCTGATAGGGATGTTAAAGCTGATCCTGAAACAGATGCTGGCGCAAACGCGATGAACGAAGAAGGCGCTGCTTCCTAAAACTTATTTCCCTTATATTTTATGGTCATGTTTGTTCGAACAGTTTTACTCCTTGTCTTTTGAACAATTTTCTTTCCTTGAATTAAAACAATTTGATAACCAAAGGGGGATGGGTCCTAGGTTTTAGGACGAAGCCTTTGGTTATCGGCTAGTATCGTTTATCTTAGACAACACCACTTTCTTTTAGCTTATTTGCTGTTCTTTTTTTGTCATGCATTACTTAGTTTAAATTTTAGCTTTGCAAAATTAATGCAATTATTTTTTGAAAATATCCCGATCAGTATACTCGGCGGTATCCTACGAAGACTTTCATCAAATAGGACTTCTCAAAATTCACACAATTTAGACAAAGTCTTTAAAAAATAAAATATATTTTATTTTTCAAAATCCGTTTTGATAACACTTGTTTGATCAGAATACTCATTTTCAACCCAAGTATAATTTCCTAAATGTTCCAATCAAATATCCTGAAACATATCCCGAAAACACATTTTGAGAACATATCCTAAAGATATATCCTCATCAGGATATTTGAGCCTTAAACATAGTTTCAAAAGTTTAAACAACTTATGTAAGGTTCACAAAGGAAAGACCATACCAGGAATAGAGTGTAACCCTAGTATCGAACTTCAATCCTTTTGCAACTCCTTCCACTAAGATGTCCCCAGTCCGAGACACTTAGTACTCTAGGTTTGAGTTTGATTCTTCGAGCCTTATACAATCGCCTTAGGAGGGATGTCCCCTGTGCATAAAGTCTTCGAACACTTAGAAAATTTTCAAATTCAAGTTCTAACTGTTTGGACAGTTCTTGTGTTACTGGGGTAAAACCCAAAAAACATACTGGAGATAAATCCTTAGTATCCTGGGGAAAATCCCATAAGTATCCTGGGGAAAATCCCATATTTTCATGCGCTACAGGCGGGAGTGTATAAACTCCAAGACTTAGAAAGGTGATAACCTTTAAACCTTAGAGAGTATGAAAATACCCTTTCATGAGAGAGGGTGATCAATCCTCATATACCTTTAGGATCCAGGATATAACCAACAATAACGAAATTGTCAGCCACTTTTACATGGACTGGTCCCGCTACTTTGAACTATCACTGGATAACTTGGGCTCCAGGCGGGGTGTTTAAACCCAATTTGAGAGAAAGGTGAATACCTTTAAACCTGTGAAGGGATCAGGATCCCTTAAACGTGAGAGAGGGGGCCAATCCTCTAATCTTTCGAAGTATCCTGAATGTGTATCCTGGAGCTATATCCCGAAGCATATACTGCAAAACAACTGTAAGCTAAGGTGGGTGTTAGCCTGGATAACACCCCTCCGATGCTTAAGTCAGTAATGGGTTTAAAACAATAAATAATATTAAAATTTAATAAAAGAGATAGAATCCATACCATCCTGAGTTAGAATTTAAATTCCAAACTCACTTGAAATAGAGCTTTAGATGTATAGCATTCCAGGATCTTGGTAGCGTATCTCCCTCCATATTCTTGAGTCGGTATGCTCCTTTTCCTGATTCTGATTCAATCTCATAGGGTCCTTCCCATTTTGGAGCCAACTTTTCATCAGCAGGATTAGTAGTATTCTGGAAAGCCTTTCTCAATACCCAATCTCCGACCTGGAACCTTCTAGTCCTTATATTCTTGTTATATACTTTAGATATCCTCTGTTGATATGCTGCCATCCTTAACCTTGCTGCGTCTCTTGTCTCATCAACAGTATCCAATTCCTCGCATAGGACTTCAGGATTCTGCTCAGGATCCCGGAGGTTGGATCTTGCTGTAGGTATTACCATTTCTGTCGGGATCACCGCTTCTGCACCAAATACCAAGGAAAATGGGGTTTGGCCTGTTGCATTTTTCACCGTCATTCTATCAGCCCACAAAACAAAGGGTAGTTCTTCTGCCCATCTTTCTTTTTTAGCTCCTAATCTCTTTTTCAGGTTGTTGACAATTATCTTGTTTGAGGATTCTGCTTATCCATTTGCTTGAGGATGTACCAGTGTGGATGTAATCATCTTGATTCCCCAACTCTTGCAAAAGTCAGTAGTCCTCTTACTTATAAACTGAGATCCATTGTCACAAATTATCCCAGCTGGTACTCCGAACCTAGTCAGGATATTCCTTTTTATAAGGGATACCACTTCTTGATCTCTAACTTGAACGAATGCTTCAGCTTCGACCCACTTAGAGAAATAATCGGTCAATGCCAGCATGAAGACCTTTCCTCCTGGAGCCTTTGGCAATTTTCCTACTATATCCATTCCCCACTTCATGAATGGCCAAGGGGAAGCTATAGGATAAAGTGGCTCGGCCGGCTGATGTAATATATTACTGTGTCTTTGACATATATCACATCTTCGAGCATATTCTGCAGCATCTTTTCTCATCGCCGGCCAATAATATCCTGTTCTTAATGCCTTTGAGAACAACGACCTGCCCCCAGTATGGTTACCACAGTCCCCTTCATGTATATCCTGAAGCACTTCCTTGGTTTCGGGATCCTCTAAGCACCTCAGATATGGTCCTGCAAGAGATTTCTTATACAAGACATTATTTATAATAGTGAATCGTGATACTTTCATTCTAAAGGCCTTAGGATTCTCATCCTTTGGGATGTGTCCTTCCTTGAGATATCTTATGATCGGAGCCATCCAAGACTTAGGATCCTTCTCAGGATACTCATCATCAGGATCTTGAACACTTACTACTTCCTTATCCTGAGGATTCGTCGTAGGATATAGGATATGTAATATTGGTATTCGGCTTCCTTCCGGTATCCTGACTGATGATCCTAGATTTGCCAAGGCATCAGCTTCAGCATTATCCTCTCTTGGTACCTGTTCAAGTGTAAAAATATCGAAATATCCTGCTAATTTTTTGAGAATTTCGAGATACTCGATTAACTTCTCACCTTTAACTGCATAGGTTCCATTAAAATGATTAGTAATTAACAAAGAATCAACATATACTTGCAAACTCTTGATATTCATACTTTTAGCCAATTCTAATCCTGCAATTAAAGCTTCATATTCTGCCTCATTATTAGTGGCAGAAAGCTCACATCTAATAGCCTGGGGTAATATGTCCCCCTGTGGCGATTTTAGTAGTACTCCCAAACCTACACCTCTTACATTAGATGCACCATCAGCATATAGCATCCAGGATTCTAAATTTTCTCCTAGCTGTTGTACTTCTAGGTCTACTTCATTTTGAATATCACTACTGAAATCAGCCACAAAGTCAGCTAAAGCTTGAGACTTTATGGCATTTCTAGGTTCATATACTAGATCAAAGGCACTTAATTTCACTGACCATTTAGCCATCCTACCTGACATCTCGGGTTTCCTAAGCACATTTTTAACAGGATAGTTGGTCTTAACGTGAATCCTATGTGTTTCAAAATAATGTCTAAGTTTTGTTGACGCCATAACTAGGGCTAATATCAGTTTCTCTAAGTGAGAATACCTAGTTTCAGCGTCTAATAAACTTTTACTAACATAATAAACAGGATACTACTGACCTTCATGATCCTTTACGAGGACAGCTCTTACTGCATTCCCAGTTACTGCAAGATAGAGGGATAATGGTTCACCATCCTCATGCTTCATCAATAGGGGTGCGGCTGAAAGATACTGCTTCAAATCCTGCAAGGCCGCTTCATGCTTTGCTCCCCATTCGAACTTCTTATTCTTCTTCAGGATATCATAAAATTCCTTGCACTTTTCCGAGGATCTTGAAATAAATCTATTCAATGCTGTTACTCGCCCTATTAACCATTGAACATCCTTCATATTTGAAGGTGATTTGATATCCAAGATAGCTATAATCTGCTCCTGGCTTGCCTCTATTCCTCTTTTAGTCACCATATATCCTAGAAACTTTCCTACCCCCACTCCAAAATGGCACTTAGCAGGATTTAGCTTCATGTTATACTGATCCAGGATATCAAATGCTCCCTTGATATCCTAGAGGTGATCCTCAGCCTTTTTAGATTTTACTACCATGTCGTCGATGTACACCTCCATAGTGTCCCCCAGCTTGTCTTTGAACATCATGTTCACCAATCTTTGATATGTCGCACCTGCATTTTTCAAACCAAAGGGCATAGCAGTGTAGCAATAAATACCTGTTGGTGTCATGAAGGCAGTATCCCCCTGGTTTGAAGGTTCTATTTGGATCTGTTGAAATCCTGAAGATGCATCTATGAAGGTTAACATCTCGTGGCCGGCAGTAGCATCCACCATTGAGTCAATATAAAGTAGTGGAAATGGGTCTTTGGGACAAGCTTTGTTTAGGTCTGTGTAATCTACACAAACTCTCCATTTCCCATTTTTCTTTTGCACCACAACTACATTCGCCAGCCATTTAGGAAACTTCACTTCTCTAATCATCTTGCTCCTTAGTAGTCTTTCAACTTCCTCTTGGATGATCACATTTCGCTCCGGAGCAAACTTCCTTCTCTTTTGTTGGACAGGCTTGAATAACCTGTCAATACCAAGCTTATGTGTTATAATATCCTTGGAAATACATGTCATATCCTCGTGCTTCCATGCGAATGTTGACATCCTGCATTTCAAAAAATTAGTCAATTGTTCTTCAATATCATGAGGGATATTGGTTCCCACGAGCACCGAGATATCCGGATTATTCTGATCCAGGATCACTTTCTTTACATCCTGCTCTGAAGCCTCCATGATATCCTAGCCTCGAATCCTTAATTGCTATGCTGCACTAGGCTTTGTTGAGGATTTCATCGAAGAAGAATAACACTCCTTTGCTTCCTGTTGATCACTTTCCACCTTGACAACTCCCCAAGGAGTAGGGATCTTGATGCATTGATGGTAGGTTGACGGAACAGCTTTCATATCATGGATCCAAGGCCTACCTAGTATAATATTATAGCAGGATAAAGAGTCCATGACACAAAAGCGCTGCATTGAGTTTACCCCTTGAATATATACGGGCAACTTTATCTATCCTACGGTATTCCTAGCTTCTCCACTGAAACCAACGAGCACAGTGGACTTCGAAGTAATGTCCATCGGAGATACATTCATCTTCTTCAATGTTTCCAGCTGAATTATGTTGACTGAGCTGCCATTATCCACTAATATCCTGCGTACAAAATGGTTAGCAACATATAACATTATTACTAAGGCATCGTGATGGGGATCCTGGACAGTATCCCTGTCATCATTATCGAACGTGTTGACTTTGTCAGTTGTGAGGGTTGATATCCTTGTCGGCTTATCTCCCATCTCTGCTTTGGCTTCCTTCGCGTGTCTTTTCGACGCAGAGTATGATGTGCCGCAGATGTCGGATCCTCCTGAAATAAAGTTAATTATTTTTGCATCCGCAGGAGGTGATGCTGCCCGTTCAGGATCTTTCTCAGGATCCTGACCCTTTTTCTTCTTTCTTCCCAAGAGGTCCTTCAGATATCCCTTACTCAAGAGATAGCTTATTTCTTTTCTTAAAGCGATGCAATCCTCAGTAACATGTCCGAAGTCCTCATGGAAAGCACACCATTTGGACTTGTCCTTCCAATCAGCCTTTTGTTGACTCTTTCAGGGCCATCTTGCTTTGTCTCCTAAACCCTGCATAGCATACATTAGTTCGGGTATGTTAACAGAAAAACAATATTCAGACAACTCAGGATACTCCTCAGGATCCTCGTCTTCAACAGCATTCACTTTTTTGCTATCATTTCTGCCATATGGCTTTGAGCGATATGGTTTATACGAGGATTCTGATTTCATGTTGGTTGACTCATAGGTTGTGGACGAATTCATTTTCTCTTGAATCTTTTTATCATCCTCTAGCCGAATATATCTTAAAGCCCTGTTACAAGCTTCGTCGAGATTCCTGCAGGGATTCATTACGAGATCCTGATAAAATTGAGAAACTTTTTGCAATCCCATCTTGAAGGCTTGCATGGCCGTTGCAACATCAAGATGTGGGATATCCAAGGATTCCCGACTAAATTTGTTCACATAATCCCTCAAGGATTCCTAAGGTCCTTGAGTTATCCTGTAAAGGTCACTGGTTAATTTTTCAAAACTCCGGCTGCAAGAAAATTGACTATTAAATAAATTAACTAAATGAGCGAATGAAGTAATTGAGTGAGGAGGAACGTTTAAAAGCCATTTCAAGGCTGATCATGTTAACGTAGAACCAAAACCCTTGCACACGCATGCTTCTTTAAGATCTGGAGGGATAGGGTTGATTTCCATCCTTTCCCTATACTGGGCAATATGCTCCTCAGGATCCGTAGTTCCGTCATAGAGCTTCATGTTGGGGGGTTTGAAATCTTTTCGGGATTTCAGCATCACAAATAGGATATGCAAACTGGGATATCCTGTGGCTGCCCTAGGATACTTCGGGAATTGGCTGAACCACCCTAGGTACACTAGATATCATGTCCTTCAGTTTTTTAAGCTCCCTGGAAAATGATGATGTCATACCTGCATCCTGCAAAGATCCAACACCATTAGTTGCAAGCGTATTATTATTATCAGATACATTACCAGCTTGGGGATTCTGGCCATATCCTGAAGCATATCCTGAGCTTTTTACAGTTGATACTCTTACTGAAGAAGGTATCTCAGGAGTATGATTCTGGGAATGGCTAGGCACAATATTCCCTCGGTTATCCTCAGTATAAACTGCAGAGCTGAAGTTCAAAGCCCGGGGTTGAAAGGGAGTGACAGTATCTTCAGCAGGTCGACTCGGGCCAGACTTCAAGAGTTGTATCTCTCTCATCAGCATCTGATTAGTTTCCTGCTGCTGCCTCATCTGTTCCTGTACACTACTAAATAAATTTAGAATTTCTTCGTTAGAAGCCAAAACAGGACCGGATCCCTGGACATTGCGAGGAGGGATAACATCCCGAGCCACATGACTTTCAGTTCCTTGTGAAGAGGCTTGCATTCTCAGAGGAGGTGGTGGAAGCACCGAACCAATTGTTGCAGAGGTTCTAGCAGACACGGTGGAAGAACTCATGTTTGATCTTGAGGCCATTGAAAATAGTATAGCAAAAAGTTTTGAAAATAGAAAACTAAGTAACGATTTTGCAAAAGCTTTTAGTAGAAATAGCACCACTTGCCCCACGGTGGGCGCCAAATTGTTTTGGTAAAAAATTACCGAAGCAATTAAGTGATCAAATTAGTTAAGTGAGGTAGTGTGCTAGAAATGTGTGTTAAAAAATATGCTAGTCAAGTTATTTGCAAAAACAGTTTCAGGATACGGCTCAGGATATAGAGCTGTATCTATGATCAAACAATGAGCAAAAATGTAAAAGATGACACAGGATATACGAGGAAAGCCTTTGATCAATCTAGATCGCTGGCACAAAACCTCGGGAGCTGACAATCGCAGCTGCCTTGTTCTTCTATTACTTCAAATATCAGGATACAATGCAGGATATGATGCGGATCAACTAGGTGTTACAATATAATTCGAGTACAAGTGTTTGTGTGTAGTGAATGTTTGCAACTAGAGAGTAAAAGTATGCATAATGATGTGTGCCTTAACCTGATTCGATCAATCTATTTATAGTAAAACGGAAATAACTAACAATCTTATTAAACCGGGATGCTTCGAATATTCCTCAAGTGAACGTTGTAGTCCACTTCTTCCGGGTACAACGTCTACAAGCTAACTGATTTTCCAGAGTCTTGAGGAGAAGAAGTCCTCCTGATCGTTAAAGACTTGCTACAATAATCTGCACGCGAGCTAATAGGTCAGTACCAGGATATCGCATCAGGATGTTACCAATATCCCGATCCAGTATCCTGATCATAAATAAACAATCAAAACCAGAATATTAGTCAGGATATATATGCAGAAAATGACCCATAACAGTTTTGTTATTAAATACTTATATTTATTATTTCTATTACATAAATATGGTTATAACGGTTATAATATCTATTTTACAAGAACAAAGATACACTATTAAAGTACTGAGACCAAGTTTATGAATTACTGTCATTTATGGAATATTTATAGTTTTAAAGTATTAACATAAAAAAATATAAACAAATAGTTACATGGGTTGTGTGTTCATAGGCGGATGCACCTGACAATAGTACCGGTACCAAAAGTCGTCAAATAAACACAAGCTATGGATGAGGTACATGTTTGTTTGGGCGGACTTTTGGCCTGACAAATCCAATGAACCATACTCAGTGACATGTATCATTTTTTAATATAAGCCAATAAACCATCCCACCACATAACTTAATTTTACATGACCCAAACAAATTCAAAAACATAAACTATTTGACCAAGAAGTCTGATTTCACAAAAAGTCTTCTTTTTGCAGTCATACACCGAAAGGAGTACCTATATATCAACAAAAACAAAAAAGTAAAAATGTAGAGCTCATGAAAGGTGTACCAAAACAGAGAAAAGTATGATTCAAAAACATACATAATATATGTGAGATGTTTGCAATCTTTTCTTTTTGAAGTTTGAATTCACAAAACAATCTTCTTTTTGCAGTCCCATACCAAAAGGTGTACCTATTTATCACCAAAAATAAATAAGAGAGTATAGACCTCAAAATGCATGAAAGGTGTACCTTTTTTTGAACGGCCGATGCATAAACCAAGATTTTGGAAAGTCAACACTCAAAGTTGACATTCAATATCAACTAAAGAAAAGTACAAAATTATTAGAAAATATGTACCTTCGATGAAGAAACGATGCGAGACACAACAATAGGATTACCTCCTACACGTTTAAATTACACAAATTAGGCCATATTTATAGAAAAAAAAGAGAAAAATTGGCCTTGCAGACATGGGTATGATTACTTAAAACTTGTTTGGTATAAGCCATGAACATTTTAAATTATTCAAATGGTTCTAATTAAGTGGGTTGATATTTATGTAGTTCAACTTAATCGAGCACTGTGTGTATATTCAAAAAAATGATTTAGATAGTTTACTTACTGTTGGAACACGACTGTTAACAAGGTTAAGTTTTAAATTACCTCTAAAGAGCGTTGAAACACAAGTGGTCCAAAATATCTTTATTTGCAGATTTATCACCATCAAGAGGAACAATACGCACCTTGAAGCTTGCAACCCTTGACCAGGACTATGACAATCCATGCTTTCCTCCCAACTCTATTTGTATAAATACAAAAAATACATATAATAAGTTCTTTACCAATTAATAAGGGTACAAAATGATGCGTAATCACACAGACTGATTATATTAAGAGTAAAAAATCACCTACAACCGAAGAGTGTGTAAGATAAAGTTCCTAACAATACCATACTCCCCTTTGAAAAGAAAAGTTATCCCAGATGGTATGAAATCAAGAATGAAAACTTGATCTTAGTTGAGAATGATAGACTCACTTGGATCATTAGCAGCAATAAGAAACCATTGATGCAATTCCCATGCTTCTTCTTCTATGGAATTTAAGCCTCCTATATGCAACCAACTGCTAAATGTCTCGTTCCCATTTGCAAACAATTCACCTTTAAGAAGCAAATCTCTCTTCCCACTAACCGTATCACTAACACTGTCAATTTTGCGGGATTTACAACTTAACGACCTAAAAAGATCACTAAACCTGAAATAGAGAACACATGAATTAATGTAAAAAGTTCAACTTACATAAAATCTTATCATCAAGATGGGCATTTGGATGAAACACTGAGAGCGCATGAGCAAACTATTCAAAGCCCAAAATCCCATTATGTGTCAAAGTGGTCAAACACCAAAACGACAAAATAAATAAAGTACTTGGTTTTCAAAGCAGATACACAAATTCGATAAAACCAACATCTGATGTTTTTTTTTAACCAGATGCACATCTTATATACTTCAGCAATTTGATATTGAATAAGGGTGTGTTTGGATACTTCAGCAATTTAGAGTTGGTAATTTACAACCATTTTTTTTATAAATGGGTCAATACGGGTTTATGCTTTATCATTAGCACCCTAAACAGGTCAAAAATAACTAAAAAAGACATGTGCTGAACAATTAAAAAACTGCCCATAAGTCTAGTTTTAATGCCAAAAATCCTCATAAATTATTATTTTTTTCAAAACGAAATTATTATTACTGAAATTATACAATTTTTTTGTTCATAAATCGCACTAATTGTTTATTAATAATCAGAAATTTAGGACGAAACGTGTTTAATGTCAACCCCACTCATTAGATGATTCAGGAAAAAAAAAACTGTTTACCCTTTATAGCTTGCTCAGTTGTCACCTCTAGAAGTATTGTCCACAATATAACTATCACGGTTATCGTCATCCATAAAGTGACCAGTGTTGCTGAATCCCCATCGACTTCCAGTTGAATCAAAATATGATGAACCACCTGATCACATGGAAATGAACGTTGCCGAATCTTTATACAAAGAAACTTACGAGATGGTACCATCTGAAGATGAAGCAAACAAGTTTCTACAATAAAATAAAAGAAACCCCGCACATGACAGTTGGGAGGGCTATTATATGCAAACTTGTTGTACGACAAATCACTGCAAGAAAATTCGCCTTGTTAATCATCAGTTTATTCAACAACCAAACAAGGGGACTTGTCCCAGTTGCAATTTTTACATTCGCAATGCACATATAACATGGAATGCAAAACTATCAAAAGGACCAAGTATTGGTCGTTTTGCATTCGATAAAGTTACATATCATCTCCAAAGGTGAGCAATCAATCAGGCACTTTTCTAGATAGCAAGTTTCCAGTAAGATAGCTAAAAGTTCATAATATTTTCCAGTAAGATGTATGTGGGTTAACAATACGTTAGAGTGAAATACTTACATGAAGTCGGTGCGGTTTAGTTCAGCAAACCCTATAGGAATGGATCCATTAAGCTTGTTAAAGCTGAAGTCTCTGAGTGAACAATAGAATTAACGATGGTATGAAGTTTTGTGAATTTGTAATTTATAGAACTAAACAAATAAAAATAAATTGAATAGTCTTTTCTTAACACAGCTGTAACAAGAGAAAAAACCAGTAACACTCAATTATAAAGAAGCGAATCAACTTACAGGTTCTTGAAACGCGTTGTACTACTAAAGGGTGGAATTGGGGTGTCTCGTCCTCTCAAATCACTGATTCTCCTGCATTTCTTGACTCAGCCAACACATATATTTGACCAATGTTGCAACCAAAATAAAGAATATATAAAAGAAATTACTAACAAGTCTGTTAGGCTTTCCAATAGAGTAATGTTAGAAGGTATTGGCCCCTCCAATCCACTGGACTGAATCCTTCTATTATTCAGAAGCTTCAATTAAATATAATATGTATATACAACAACTATAAAATGAAAAATAAGAAAATGCCTTACAAGGATTCGAGACTTCTCCATTGTCCGATGAAATTAGGGATCTTCCCAGAGAAGTTGTTACCACCAATCCGACTGTTCAAGAAAACAGAAAAAACAGTCAATTTATAGAATTGATGATCACAATCCACATCTGATAAACCATAGAAACACTAAATTTAGCAACACACACTACCTTACACGAAATACTTAACCAAATCAAAAGTTAAAACATGAAAAGCTTCTAGATATTTAGACATGCAAACCCTAGAAACCATGAAAAGCTCACCAATATCCGAGTAGCCAATGGACCTCGATTCGTGAGTGCATCAAGAGCCACCTCAGCTGCTAAATGTTCCGCTTGCTGGAGCGTCGTGTAGTAGTTAGGGCTCTCATATGTCTCGCCATTAAGCATCGTGCAGTAGAGACAAACGCTCTGTCTTGAAGAATATCCAACCGGAGATCACCAATCGAAACCTATCCATCTCACTCTAAAATTTCTATAACAAATGGTCAGAATAGTCATTACACGGACCGATCTAACAACGAATGGAACATGTAAGTAAAGAAGGATTTACCGGAGCTTCATCGGAGTAACCCTAGCTGCCATCGCCGGAGGCGGCAACTAGGGTTTTTTGTCATCGTCCTTCTCCTCGTTTCAACCATTCAGAGTGTTGACGGGGTCACTAATGACCACCATCATCATCACCGTATGCAAAGATTACCAGAGTTGTGTTCTCTCTTCCTACCTACTGCAAGAAAGATTGAGGGGGTGAGGAAAACAATAGATATTTTAGTTTGAAAATTCTTTAGGGTTTCAAATGAAAAGACAAAATGATGTATGGGGAAGTGGGGATGAGCGGCAAGTGAAAAAATTGGAACAACATTTGGCCGCCCAAAATTGGTCATCTGGTACTGCCCTTTAAAGTTGAGTGCATAAAGAGTTGTACACTATGCTTTAAGGGCTTGTAAATGTTGAAAAAGTGGCAAATGACCATTTTTGCCATTCGGATATGCATTATATATATATAGAAAAAGTGTATTATACAAAATGACTTAACGTACACTACGTACGCGATATGAAATCGCATGTTATAAAATCGCATGTGATAATTTTGATGAAATCGCATGTTGGTTTTTTGTAACAATTTCGCACGTGATAACTTTGATGAAATCGCATGTTGGTTTTTTGTAACAATTTCGCATGTGGTAATGTTGATGAAATCGCATGTTAAAAAACATGCGAAATTGTTGCACAAAACCAACATGCGATTTCAATGTGGGATGAAGATCTGATGGCTGAGATGATCGTGTACGTAATATAGGATAAGGGCTCTTGTACATTAACCTAACTCTATATATATATAGGACAAAGATCCGTTAGGAACCACCCTTTATTGCGAGAACCGCGAGAACCAGTGTGAACACAAACAGTAATTCATAAAAAAATCTAAAAAACACCCAAATTTTTTTTTTATTTTTTTACTATTTTTTTGAAAAAATCGTTATATTTTGTTAATAAAAAAATTAAAAAAAATTAAAAAAAAAAAATTCAAGTAACAGTTATCCATGCACATGTGCATATGTATCATTTCTTTGTCAAATTCTATAATTCATTACAAATAATAGTCAATTGCACTTTCATTTACACTACCACGTGTAATACACTACTTTTTCGTTAACAATGTTAGAAATGCACATGTGCATCTATATGTATCAACATGAAATA
The DNA here is from genome assembly GCA_030545235.1 of Helianthus tuberosus. NCBI lineage: Eukaryota > Viridiplantae > Streptophyta > Magnoliopsida > Asterales > Asteraceae > Helianthus > Helianthus tuberosus. The sequence continues at coordinate 99,584,421 of CM060354.1, read as the reverse complement.
AGGTGTTTTGGTACACTACTTTCTCTTTCATCTATCATTCCATCCATAATACACAAGCATGCACATGTGCATTTTTGTCATTTCTTTGACAAATTCCGTAATTCATTACACATATTAGACAATTGCACTTTCATTTACACTACCATATGTAATACACTACTTTTTACATTACCAATATTAAAAATGCACATGTGCATTTATATGTATCAACATGAAATAAGGTGTTTTGGTACACTACTTTGAATACACTTTCCCTTTCATCTATCATACCATCCATAATACACTACCATTACCTCCTACCATCCATAATACAATACCATTACCTCCTACCATCCATAATACAATACCATTAACAATATTTTCACTTTATTACATGTATGTAAACACCATTTATACCATCCAATCAACATATTACATCAAAAAATTGACAACTATAACAAAACCATCAACCACTAGATATAACTAACCAAAAAACATGTATATGGGCCTACTTCTCCATTCAAAATCACAAACTTTTTGTACCAAAACACGTTATATCATGGTTATACCTAATGATGCACATGTGCATTTTGAATATTGGTAATGTAAAAAGTAGTGTATTACTAATGGTATTGTAAATTAAAGTGCAATTGTCTATTCCTGATAACGTATTACCGAATTTGTTGAAGTAATGATACATATGCACATGTGCATGGATAACTGTTACTCGAAAAAAAAAGTTTTTTTTTTTTTTTTGGTAACGAAATATAGCGATATTTTTTAAAAATATTAAAAAAATAAAAAAAAATTTTGAGTGCTTTTTTGATTTTTTTTAGATTTTATTTTGTGTTCACATTGGTTCTCGCGGTTCTCGCAATAAGGGTGGTTCTCGCATTAACCTTACCCTATATATATATATATATATATAGTAAGGTTAATGCGAGAACCACCCTTATTACGAGAACCATTGTGAACACAAAATAAAATCTAAAAAAATCAAAAAGACACTCAAAAATTTTTTTTTTTTAATATTTAAAAAAAAATTCGCTACATTTCGTTACCAAAAAAAAACTTTTTTTTTCAAGTAACAGTTATCCATGCACATGTGCATATGTATTATTACTTCGACAAATTCGGTAATAAGTTATCAGGAATAGATAATTGCACTTTAATTTACAATACCAGCTGTAATACACTACTTTTTACATTACCAATATTCAAAATGCACATATGCATCATTAGGTATAACCATGATATAACGTGTTTTGGTACAAAAAGTTTTTGATTTTGAATGGAGAAGTAGGCTCATATACATGTTTTTTGGTTAGTTATATCTAGTGGTTGATGGTTTGGTTATAGTTGTCAATTTATGATGTAATATGTTGATTGGATGGTATAAATGGTGTTTACATACATGTAATAAAGTAAAAATATTGGTAATGGTATTGTATTATAGATGGTATGAGGTAATGATATTGTATTATGGATGGTAGGAGGTAAGGGTAGTGTATTATGGATGGTATGATAGATGAAAGGGAAAGTGTATTCAGAGTAGTGTAACAAAACACCTTATTTCATGTTGATACATATAGATGCACATGTGCATTTCTAATATTGGTAATGTAAAAAGTATTGTATTACACATGGTAGTGTAAATGAAAGTGCAATTGTCTAATATTTGTAATGAATTATGGAATTTGTCAAATAAATGACAAAAATGCACATGTGCATGTTTGTGTATTATGGATGGAATGATAGATGAAAGAGAAAGTATTGTACCAACACACCTTGTTTCATGTTGATACATATAGATACACATGTGCATTTCTTATTTTGTTAACGAAAAAGTAGTGTATTACACGTGGTAGTGTAAATGAAAGTGCAATTGTCTAATATTTGTAATGAATTACGGAATTTGTCAAAGAAATGACACAAATGCACATGTGAATGGATAACTGTGACTCGATTTTTTTTTTGAATTTTTTTTATTATAAACGAAATATAGCGATTTTTTCCAAAAAAAATAGTAAAAAAAAATTGGGTGTGTTTTAGATTTTTTTAGGTATTACTGTTTGTGTTCACACTGGTTCTCGCGGTTCTCGCAATAAAGAGTGGTTCCTAACGGATCATTCTCCTATATATATATATATATATATATATATATATGGGGGATGGTTTAAATGAAAACCACTTTTATTGTGAAAACTCGAAAACTAACTAAAAAAAGCCTAAAAACACACTAAAATTTTTTTTTTTTCAATTTTTTTTATAAAAATCGCAGATTTTTTTATGTAAAAAAATTTTAAAAAAAAATTGTATTACACATGTGTATACACATGTGCACTACAAAAAAAAAATTTAATTTTTTTATATACTAAAAGTGGCGAAAATTGGTATGCAAAAAAAAAAAATTGGTATGTTTTTTTGGCTTTTTTAGTTAGTTTTCAAGTTTTCGCGTTAACTAGTGGTTTTCCTTTTAACCTTCCCCTATATATATATATATATATAGGGGAAGGTTATCTTAGAACGCTAAATATTGCGAGAACCGTGAGAACGAATAGGAAAACCAATCAAAACCAATTTTTTTAACACAAATCTCATTGTAATTAAAATACAACATCAAAAAAAGAATTTACAACATCAAATAATTCATTTCTTCTCTCAAAATCACTTTGATTAGAATTTTTACACATGTGTAAATATAACAAATTTACACATGTGTAAATGACAAACTTACACATGTGTAAATTTTCTTTATTTACGAATTCACGTAAATTTAAACGTATAAATGAAATTTATAACATTGTATTCAAATAATAATGATAAGTGTAAAAAGAAATTTTGAATTTGAATTGTTTTTGACAAAGTGATGTGTGCAAAATGCAACATATAAATTACATCAATTGTGGCATAAAACTAACCCTTTTTTAGTACTAATGTTGGAAAAAGTGCGTTTTTGTCTTCCTTTTGTATTTTCAGGATTAAATGAGCTCAAATGAACAAAAGAAGCAAAAAAGGCACCTAAATCTAACAATAATACAAGAAAAGGAATAAACATGGCATGTCCGACCCCCCGATAGCATCTTCCCAAGCAAAACAAGAAAACAGAAAGCTGTACACGCCCCGTGCTCAGTGAGCACGGGGGCGTGCCCATGTGTCTGCAGAAAAGACAAAGCTGTAGAAGCTTCTATCACCCACCACGGGGGCATGCCCAGCGGACACGGGGTCGTGGTCAACTCTAAGATTCGCAGAATCTGAAGAAATCTTGATAGTACATATACGCTTCTGCACACGGGGTCGTGCCCAGCGGAAAAGGGGGCGTGGTCAACTAATGCAGACAAACTGCAATTAATGAAGAAAGAGAAGGAAGATGGACACGGGGCCGTGTCCGAGCTGCTGTTCAGGCTATAAATAGGGGTGCTTGGCTCATTTGCAAACCATCCCTTGGCAAACCATCTCTCTCACACTACACCCACCCTCCACCACCATCACAACCCACATCCACCACCATCATCCATCATCCATCATAGAGTGTTTGTAGTAGTCTCGGGATCCAAGTTTGATCGTAAGAGTTCTTGACAATCAAAGGCCATGTTTGCCTAAGTCTCTTACATCACTTGGTGAAGATAAGTGATTAGTTTAATACTTTTTATTTTTAATCTTTTCGCACTTTTTATTTGGTTATGTATTAATGACTTTAATAACTAGTTTCTTATGTTGAAGGTGATTCTTCCTTATCGTTTGTCCGTGGTGTCTTGGCATTATTTTACTGTCTATATAAAATAAAAGATTTTCACCATTCATATCTCCACGGTCTATATGGAGATATGTTGGCTACCTGGTTAGGGGGTTAAGGGAACGGTTTGGTAAGAGTCTTGCCTTGTTCAGTGTATAGATCCTGCAAGGACCTGGGTCAAATTTAGTAGGACCTCCTTCAATACCCACTGGTATTGGATGGCGGGGGTCCAAACTCTTTGATCCCCTCATATGTAAGCTACTATTAATACTTTAACCCGGCTACTTAGGACTGTATCCCTGCTGACTCAGACTACTTAGCCGAGGGTAACGTCACCTTCAAAAGAGGGGCCTACCACATTATGCATTAATAACTTAATTAATTATCTTTCAATAATCCGACCCTTTAGGATTGTATCACTGCTGACTCAAACTACTGGGTTGAGGGTAACGTCACCTCCAAAAGAGGGGCCTACTACAATAACTAAGATAATCTCTTAAAAAGTGCAAAAGTGCGGAAATAATCAAAGGTTACACTAAACACGAGTCGGATCCAAGTGATTCATCTTGTCTATCTGTTTTTACTTTTATTTTATTTTTAATTATCTTTCAATAATCCGACCCTTTAGGATTGTATCATTGCTGACTCAAACTACTGGGTTGAGGGTAACGTCACCTCCAAAAGAGGGGCCTACTACAATAACTAAGATAATCTCTTAAAAAGTGCAAAAGTGCGGAAATAATTAAAGGTTACACTAAACACGAGTCGGATCCAAGTGATTCATCTTGTCTATCTGTTTTTACTTTTATTTTATTTTCCAGCATTTTAGTTAGTTTTATTTTTCTAGTTTAAGACCTTTTTCTAAACTTTTGATTTGATTAGACGTTGAGGATAAACCGTTACTAAAAGCTCTTGTGTTGTTGGACGACCTCGGTATCTTACCAACACTATACTACGCTCACGATGGGTGCACTTGCCCATATGTGTGTTTAGTGTTAGTAAATATCGTGTTTTATAAATTTAAAACCTGGCAAAAAGTGTAAAAAGGGCTTAAAATTATATATTAAAAACCATACACACTTAACACGCATCACAAAGTTCTCGCGGTTTTTTGATTCGTTCTCACGGTTCTCGCTATATTTGGCATTCTCATTTTAACCCTCCCATATATATATATATATGGTGGGGTTCTAGAGTGAACACCAGTGTATTTGCGAACTGAGTGAACAAATCCTGACCACTGATTTACACACATGTTTGGCTATGATTTCATCATCAAATCGTAAAATACACTATTGTCGAACTCCCCAGTAACAGGGATCCGGAAAACAACTACTGTATCTCCGACCACGGGCCGTGTTCATCTGAGCACGGGGCCGTGGTGAAGCTTCTGACCAACATTCTTTTCTGTTTTTATTGCAAGACTTGGAACCCAGGAGCCACATCTGAACTTTCTACGTAGTGTATGAGCTCCAGTTCTAGTAGAGACATAAAAGAACCTCTAGAAGAACCCGAACGCTTTCTCAGAAAAAGACTTAAAGCTAAAAACCAAGAGAAAGTTTCAGGGGACCCACTTCAAATGGCGGACCAACAGACCCTCATGGATTACCTACGACCCACTGTAGGTAATCTCGGCGCCGCTATTAATGCACCGAATGTCGAGGCCAACAACTTCGAACTTCGACCGCATTTGATACAAATGCTTCAAAACTCCGCAACCTTCCATAGGCTTGCGGACGAGGATCCCCATCTACATATTACTAATTTCCTAGAAATATGTGATACCTTTCGGATCAATGGAGCATCAAACGACGCCATCCGCCTTCGAATGTTTCCATTTTCACTAAAAGACCGAGCTAAGGCTTGGCTTAACACCCTCCCAGTTGGCTCGGTAAACACCTGGGATGAACTAGCCCAAAAGTTTCTATATAAATATTTCCCTCCTGCTAAAACGGCTAAATTAATGACTGAAATTAATACATATTCACAAGAGGATGGGGAATCTTTATATGAAACTTGGGAAAGGTTCAAGGAGCTACTAAGAAAGTGTCCTCATCACGGTCTTATGGTATGGCAACAAGTATCCACTTTCTACAATGGGTTGTTGCCACACACAAGACAAACACTTGACTCTAGCTCAGGGGGACTTTTAGGTAATTGTCACCCAAATGAAATTTATAATCAAATTGAGGAAATTGCTCAAACCAATTTTCAGTGGCACACTCCCCGAGGCAATAAATCCATTGCCCCGGGCGCCCATAAGGTTGATGAAAGCACTTCCTTGCAAGCCCAAATTGAGGCCCTCTCTTCAAAAATCAAAAAGTTAGAAATGGAAAAAACGGTCTCGGTTATGTCTTGCGAGGGGTGTGGTGGGCCACATGAAAATTGGAGTTGTATTAAAGAAATGGATAATCAAACAGAGTCGGTAAACTACATTGATAATAGACCTAGGCCGTCAGGTCCTCCAACGGGAACCTACAATCAAGGATGGCGTAACCACCCTAACCTTGGTTGGAGAGAACCCGGCAACAGTAGTAACCAACAAAATCTAAACCAACGAACAAACTTTCAACAACCACGAAACGAGTCACAAAATTTCTCTCAACAACAAGGGGGACGAGAAAGGCTTGAAGATACTGTATCTCGCCTCATCTCCGACACCGAAAAGAAAAACTTGGATCGATTTCAGCAATTGGAATCGAATTTTAGAAATCAACAAGCTAGTATCCAAAACATTGAAAAACAATTAAATCAACTAGCTCAAAATTTCGCCGAGAGACCACAAGGCGCGTTACCTAGTAATACCGAAACCAACCCAAAAGCGCAAGTACATCTCATCACACTAAGAAACCGTACCGTGGGTCCCGAGGAAGCTCCATTACCTCCAACTGAAAAGAGCCAATCTAACCAAACCACACCCCAACAAGAGACGGCTTCTACACCAATTCGAGAGCCCCCTAAGAATCCTCCGGTTCCATACCCCGGTCGGTTAATTCGTCAAAAGACCAATGAGCAATTCGCGAAGTTCGAAAATTTGCTAAAACAGTTGCATGTTAATATTCCATTTATCGAAGTCCTAACTCAAATGCCTAAATATGCAAAATTTATGAGGGACTTCCTCACTCATAAAAGGAAAATTGAATCGTTGGAATTAGTTAACTTAGGCGAAGAATGCTCCGCCTTGCTACTCAACAAACTCCCGCAAAAGAAGCTTGACCCCGGAAGCTTCACAATTCCTTGCTCGATTGGGGAATCCCCCATTCGTAATGCACTAGCCGATCTCGGGGCAAGCATCAACCTCATGCCTTCATCAATGTTCAACCGACTCAGCTTAGGGAAAACAAGCCCTACAAAAATAAGCATACAACTCGCCGACAGATCCGTCAAATATCCACAAGGTATCGCTGAAAATCTATTGGTCAAAGTCGGTGAATTTGTCTTTCCGGCCGATTTTGTCATACTAGATATGGAGGAAGATACCGAAGTACCACTCATCTTAGGAAGGCCATTCCTAACTACGGCTCAAGCAGTGGTGGATATGAATGATGGAACATTGACAAAAGGAATTGGGGACAAGGAAATGAAGTTTGGAGTTGGGAAAAGAGTAGAAGATGACGACCCGGTCAATTACATGAAGGTCATAGACTCAAGTTTGGATGATGCTCTCCGACGGTGCAACATGGGATGCAAAACATCCCACTTGGGTAACATATGACCAGGCTTTGGGTCTAGCCAAGGGCCCTTATAAACGTGTCGCACCATGGAGGCATTCCGCGGAACTATCCTTAGTTTAGTTTAGATTAATTTTTTTATGTTTTCTAGTTTAGTTTTAATTTTCAGGAGTAAAACACACTCGGGATGGTGAAGGATACTAACGGAAACTAGCACCAGCACCCCATGCACAAAAACAGGGCCATCCGACTAATTTTTCTTCATTACAGCAAGTTCAGCACGGGGCTGTGCTCACCCAACACGGCCCGTGCCCAACCATCTGCAGAAAGTTGCCCAGTTCAGGTAACTGGACACGGGTCGTGCTCACCCAGCACGCCCCCGTGTCCAGGCTTCTGTTTCTTTTACTCAATTTCTGTTACTGGCGATCTGAACACGGGGTCGTGCCCGGACACCACGGGGCCATGTCCAGACGCCCAGTAACATAAAATTTTGCTTTTCAGACATTTTTACACATTCAATCAACCTAAAAACTTATTTTTGGGACACATTGAGGACAATGTGTAATTTAAGTGTGGGGGGGATGCTAAAACCTTGAATTTTGCAAGTCCTAATTACAAGCCTTACACAAAACTCTGTTGGAACCGCAAAACACCCCAATTTTTTTCAAAAATCTTTCATTTTTCTTACTTGTCTAGGTTTAAATTGGGAATTTCAAAGTTCTAAAAAGGTGATATTTTTACAAATTTACAACCGATAGCGTCGTGATAAAAAGAACCAACATAAGAAAATTATGAAACGGAATGACAAACCTAGTTAAAATTTGATTATATATACTTGATCACATAAAAACCCATTCCCACAAAAAGTGAGTTTTGAGCCTTTATTGAGCATACAAATACACATCTTTAAACTAAATGCTCATTTTTCGTTTCTTGTGTGAATAGCCGCTTGGTTCTTACGACTCTAGAACTTGTCACGACGATACATTCCCGGTCCTTACCAACTTAAACCCGAGTAAGTAAATGATGGAGGCATTAGGACTAACCCCTTTTTATTTCTACACCATTATTATTATTTTTTTTACCACCTACCCAAAATCCCCCTAGTTAACCCCTTTGAGCCTAAACCTTTTCATTTCTTAACCCAAAACAAACACCCTTTTCACCCACTAAACCCCTTTTTCATTTTAAACCCTTTATTTTAGTAACAAAGCTCGGTTTTTGTGTGACTTTCTTATGTTGAAAAAAAAATGAAGTTTGCAATAAACAAACAAGGCTCACAAAAAGAAAGTTTGTTTGAATAATACTTCATTAGAATAAAAAGTCACATAAACAATATGTTTTGCAAAAAACCGACGCTTTTTACGCCTTTTCGCCCTTTTTAACTAACCACTAACCCAACCACCTACCTTTAACCCAAGCCTAACCCTTCACCCCCAAAAGTCCTCTTGATATTTACAAAGATATATAGTTAAAAAGGAGGAGGATTGATTGCTTGGCAAGTTTACGGTAGAAGTAAGTTCCATGCCGCTCTCGAGTGTTTCACAAAAATACATCTTCGGCCGAGTGTTGAGTGATCCCCCATGAGGTATGTGAACTTGTATATAAATTGAATTTTAAAAAAAGGCATGTTATGCCGTAATAAGTAATTTATCTTATGTAATGTTTTAAATAAATCATGACGAATAGGATTGTAAATAAATAAAAATAAAACTCAATAAAGAATCTTGGAAATCCCGGCACTCTATGACAAGCCCAAAAAAACCTTCTCTTCTACCCATTCCATTTGGGAGTGTTAAGCCACATTATAAAGAGTTTTGCTTGAGGACAAGCAAAGATTCAAGTGTGGGAGTATTTGATGTGTGCAAAATGCAACATATAAATTACATCAATTGTGGCATAAAACTAACCCTTTTAGTACTAATGTTGCAAAAAGTGCGTTTTTGTCTTCCTTTTGTATTTTCAGGATTAAATGAGCTCAAATGAACAAAAGAAGCAAAAAGGCAGCTAAATCTAACAATAATACAAGAAAAGGAATAAACGTGGCATGCCCGACCCCCCGACAGCATCTTCCCAAGCAAAACAAGAAAACAGAAGGCTGAACACGCCCCATGCTCAGTGAGCACGGGGGCGTGCCCAAGTGTCTGCAGAAAAGACAAAGCTGTAGAAGCTTCTATCACCCACCACGGGGGCGTGCCCAGCGGACACGGGGCCGTGGTCAACTCTAAGATTCGCAGAATTTGAGGAAATCTTGATAGTACAGATACGCTTCTGCACACGGGGTCGTGCCCAGCGGACACGGGGGCTTGGTCAACTAATGCAGACAAACTGCAATTAATGAAGAAAGAGAAGGAAGATGGACACGGGGCCGTGCCCGAGCTGCTGTTCAGGCTATAAATAGGGGTGCTTGGCTCATTTGCAAACCATCCCTTGGCAAACCACCTCTCTCACACTACACCCACCCTCCACCACCATCACAACCCACATCCACCATCATCATCCATCATAGAGTGTGTGTAGTAGTCTCGGGATCCAAGATTGATCGTAAGAGTTCTTGACAATCAAAGGCCATGTTTGCCTAATTCTCTTACATCACTTGGTGAAGACAAGTGTTTAGTTTAATACTTTTTTTTTAATCTTTTCGCACTTTTTATTTGGTTATGTATTAATGACTTTAATAACTAGTTTCTTCTGTTGAAGGTGATTCTTCCTTATCGTTTGTCCGTGGTGTCTTGGCATTATTTTACTGTCTATATAAAATAAAAGATTTTCACCATTCATATCTCCACGGTCTATATGGAGATATGTTGGCTACCTGGTCGGGGGTTAAGGGAACGGTTTGGTAAGAGTCTTGCCTTGTTCAGTGTATAGATCCTGCAAGGACCTGGGTCAAATTTAGTAGGACCTCCTTCAATACCCACTGGTATTGGATGGCGGGGGTCCAAACTCTTTGATCCCCTCATATGTAGGCTACTATTAATACTTTAACCCGGCTACTTAGGACTGTATCCCTGCTGACTCAGACTACTTAGGCGAGGGTAACGTCACCTTCAAAAGAGGGCCCTACCACATTATGCATTAATAACTTAATTAATTATCTTTCAATAATCCGACCCTTTAGGATTGTATCCTTGTTGACTCAAACTACTGGGTTGAGGGTAACGTCACCTCCAAAAGAGGGGCCTACTACAATAACTAAGATAATCTCTTAAAAAGTGCGGAAATAATCAAAGGTTACACTAAACACGAGTCGGATCCAAGTGATTCATCTTGTCTATCTGTTTTTACTTTTATTTTTCAGCATTTTAGTTAGTTTTATTTTTCTAGTTTAAAACCTTTTTCTAAACTTTTGATTTGATTAGACGTTGAGGATAAACCGGTACTAAAAGCTCTTGTGTCCTTGGACGACCTCGGTATCTTACCAACTCTATACTACGCTCACGATGGGTGCACTTGCCCATATGTGTGTTTAGTGTTAGTAAATATCGTGTTTTATAAATTTAAAACTTGGCAAAAAGTGTAAAAAGGGCTTAACATATATATTAAAAACCATACACACTTCACACGCATCACAAAGTTCTCGCGGTTTTTTGATTCGTTCTCACGGTTCTCGCGATATTTAGCATTCTCATTTTAACCCTCCCATATATATATATATATATATATATATATATATAATCTGACCAATCTTCTGTGTCTAAAGAAAGAATTAGTCTATCATATCTTTTTAATCTTTTTAAAAGATGTTTAATATAAAAACTAGTCATAATATATAACCTTTTTCGTTTATGATGTTATCAAAGCAACTATCTTTCCCACAATCTTCACCTAAGAGAGTTTTCCAAAAATACTGGCTTAATACGCCATAAAAGGAACTTGTCTTAGTCTGTTAGATTTTAAGAAAGCCTTTGCTCTGATACCAATATATCAGAGAGGGTAGTGATAAAAACTTGAAATAAAAGGCGTTTTTAGATATAAAACGCCAAACTTAATTATAATAAAATCCCGTCTAAAACAATATTTGCTAGGAATATTATACCCATCATCTATTGTATTATCATTTAATCTTTTATAATTATAAACTATTCTAGCTTTCCCTCTTTTTATCTCACTGTGATTTCTTACTAAAAAAGCTGTCGATCTATGAGGACTTTCTGATTTTCTAATTAATCCTTGATTTACCATCTCAGGGATTTGTTTTTTGAACTCTTCTTTATCTAATGGGCTGTATTCTATATTAGATGTTCTTATTATTATGTCAGGATTTTTTAATTTAAATTTACAAATGTAACTTACATTTGATTTTGTTATATCTTCTCCAATATATCCTATTTTTTCTAAATGTAATATCATAGGATGATTAACACTTTTTGTAATATCCTGTCCTTTTTCTATTTCATGATTTAAAAAATCTATTAAAAGTTTTAATGACTCATTTTCTATAAACTTTTTTCTGTTTTGTATTTTTAAGAAATCTAAGTTCCCTTTATCCCCTCTTTTTTGAACAATTTGTGTTGTATTCATATATCGAAGGGTTGGTATTGTATATAATTGTTTACTTAATGTTATAAAATTCCTTGTAATTGTGACTGCTCCATTTAATCCTAGTATGAAATTTAATCCTATTACAAAATCTTTTGATTTTATTTCTGGTGGATTAATATTTATTTGTGGCATTTCATATTTTATACTGTAACTGTTTGCAAAGTCTAGGAACTGTATTCCTACTGGTTCTAAACAATGTGAGATATGTATTAATCTGTCTTCTACTGTTCTTGTACTTAATTCATATGACAATTTTTTGTGATATTCTATTGGTGCCAAACAGTATGAGATTAAGCTTTTTGTAGCTCCTGTATCAACTAATGCTGTTAAATCTAGGTATTTATTATTATCTAACCATAAACGACATTGCATATTTATCATATTTGTGGATCCTTGTGTTTGTATGTAAGTTTGATCATCTGGTTTTTGTAGAGCCATTTTACTTATTTCTTCTGTTTTACTTAATCTTTCAAGTTCTTCTACTTTGTTTTCTAAATTTTTTATTTTTAAACTATGTAATTCTATTGTTAATTCTAATTTGTCTATTCTTTCATTCTCATTATTTTTAGCACTTGTTTTAACTTTAGATGTTGTAGCTATATCTTTATCATATATTTCCTTAAGACATTTAAAACAAATTTCTTTAAAACATTTATTGCATTGTGATCTTTTTTCTATACTAGGGTAATATCCACAATTGTAGCATCGTATATGATTATTTCCTTTATTTTGTTTCCAATCATGTTCACAACTTTCTTCTGTATTCATATATGTATATGTTACTTTTGCTGTTGGATTTTCTTCTTCACTGTAAATACTATATACTGATTCATTATCAGATTCATCATCTGTTCCTAGAGCTTCTATTTCATAATCTTGTAATTGCTCTATTAAATTAGCTCTTTCCATATTTTTTCTCTTATTTGGACATTTATTAGCTAAGTGTGTTGTTTCTCCACAAGTGTAACATCTACATTTTCGTGATTGTGGTTTTTTAACATATTTATTTGTATTATAATTTTTTCTATAATTTCTATTATATGTAGTGCTTTTTCGTATCTTTTTCTTTTTATCATAAACTACATATGCTTGTGGTGTATAGATTGCTGTTTTACAGAATGCATAAGCATTTCTTTTTAATTGTTCTTGTAATGCTACTTCTTTGCATTTTTCTTCTAGTATACCAAATGTATAAGTTATTCTTGGTCCTATTCCTAAATTCTGTTGTGTACCATAATTTGTTTTCCATGCTTCATGTATAGATTTTCCTAAATCACCTGGTAATTTTATAAAATATTTATCACATAGGTTATCATCCATTGCTTTTCCTGTTTGTGATAATAATCTTGTAAAATCTAATGTGAATTCATTTATGTATTTGATATCTGCTATACTTAATTGTTCTAAATTTCTGATAGCTGTATCCTGTATTAGAGAGTTATTTTTTGCTGGATCAACTCCTAATATAAGTGTTCTAATATGTGATGTAAAATTATAAGGATTATCTCCTAATGCTTTAAGATTATTTATTTCTTCTGGATTTTGTGGTTTCTTACTTTGCCATATTCCTAATGCTATTGGTCCTAATGTAGTTTCTAAATATGAAAACATATCCATACTATCTTTTTTATTTGTTTCCCATAACCTTACTACATTTTGTTCCCATGTTAATACTTCATCTATCCATAACTGTGGTTTTTGTTGTTCTAATAATAACATATTTCCACTGTATATTTGTCCTATAGGTAATATTCTTCCTTTTCCTATAGAATTAGACTCTTGTTGATAATTAACTGTTGGTTGTGTCCATGGTTCTCTACCATGACTTTCGTGTGTACCACTATATTCTCCTCCCCATTCTATTTTTGATCTTTTTAAAGGATTAAAAGGATGGAACATTTGTGTATCCATAAAATTTTGTTCTTGTTTATAAAAATCAGATAACATAACTTTTCCATTCATAATATCTTCTACTAATGGTAAATTATAATATTCTTGTAGTTTTTTATAACTTTCTTCATAATCCATCCCTAATTCTGTCATACATTCCATAATCATGTCATCTACCTCTTCTTGTATATTTATTTCTGTAAATTTTCGATTTATAATTTGTTCTATTGTTTTATTTGTTTCTTCTACTTTAAAACAATCTATTGATTCTTCTTCATAGTCTAATAGTGTGTAATCCATAAGTTCTTCTTGTTCAAATTTTAAGAAATTTACATCTATTTCATCTTCTTCATTATCTGTATCATATGTAGAAAGTGTTTCTTCTTTTTCTATATTCATAAAATGATATTCTTCATCATCATTTTTCTCTGTTTGTTTTTCTTTAAAATCCGTGTATCTTAACTTTTGTTTTCCATCAGTTTCTTCATATATATATAGCTTTTCTTAGGTATTAAAACTGTATTTTCTTCTTTTTCTTGTAAGTCTTCTAAATCCCATTCTAACCCTGTTAACTGTTCTGGATCTATTTTTATTGGTTCTATCATTTGTATAGATTTTGATGCAATTGTTTTTACTATTCCTTCTATATTTACTTTGTATTTCATTCCTGAACTGTTACTAGCTTTTCCTAGTACTCCTATGCTTACTACTAAGTTATTTCCTTCATATTCCTCATATCCTTTTGTTTGTAGAGCTATTTTAATGTTCTGTAAATCTTTAACATCTTTTAAAATATCTGGTGTACAATAAAATATTGCTATGTTTTGACTTAAATCTACTTCCATTCATGAGATTATAGTTTTTTTCATGTCTGATTTCCAGCTTTTATCTAATATTAAAGCTAACAGTTTTGTTCCTAAGTTTTTTCTTCCTAAAGCTTTGATTCCTATTATTATTAATCCTGTATGTACAAAGTGTTTATTTTGTTTTTTTAATTTTTTCAATGGTATCTGGTGACAAAAGATCTAAGGTTACTGTATTATCTACTACCCTTAAACTTTCTTCTCTACTACTTCTTATAAGAGTTGTGTTTATGTTTAATATTCCTGTTTGATATAATATTCTTGGATTTAATATGTCTAATTGATGTTGGTTATATAATTCCAAATTTCTGTTTAGATCTATTTCTTCTTCTAGTTGTAATATTTGTCTATTACTGTTGGATCCTGATCCTCTTCTAATTATTCTATTTAAAAAACTGTCTGATGTTATACTATCATTTATATTACTTGTAGAATTTCTAACTTCCTGTATAGTTCTACTTCTTCCTAAAAAGTTATTGTTATTGTTCATTTTCCTGGCTGCCAGTGTGTATATGGTGTAGACTTTTTCTCTATTTTTAGTTTTTGTAAAGCTTCTGTGATTTTCTCAACTTCTAGAGGTATACTATTTATACTTTTTCCTACTAATATATTGGACTGATTTTTTATATAATCTAAATTTTGTGATAATTTTTTAATTTCTACTGTTAAATTTTCTATTGTTTGTTTATTATTTATAGCTTCCTGTTGTAGGCTAATACTCAGATTTATAAATAAATCTACTAAAGTGTTTAACTGTGAGTTATTTGTATGTAAAGTATGTTCACAAAGATCTTTAATATTACAAACTACAGTAAAATTATCTGTTGTAAAAGGTTTTCGGTGAGCTTTTTCAGAAAATTCTAAATTTAAGAATTCTAAGCGTTTGATTGTTTGAGAAGTACAAATGATTAATAAATTCCAACTCTCTTTAGCTTTTATCCCTTATTCCAAATTTTTCTTAAATATTTTCTTATATTCCAACTATTAAAGAACAATAATAATATACAAGCTAATCTATTCAACGATTTGATCTATATATTCTTTCTTTTAACTTAGCTCGTTCATGGATATAATACCTTAAACGATATTCATCTATATAATCTAACCAATCTTCTGAGTCTAAAGAAAGAATTAGTCTATCATATCTTTTTAATCTTTTTAAAAGATGTTTAATATAAAAACTAGTCATAATATATAACCCTTTTCGTTTATGATGTTATCAAAGCAACTATCTTTCCCACAATCTTCACCTAAGAGAGTTTTCCAAAAATACTGGCTTAATACGCCATAAAAAGAACTTGTCTTAGTCTGTTAGATTTTAAGAAAGCCTTTGCTCTGATACCAATATATCAGAGAGGGTAGTGATGAAAAACTGGAAATAAAAGGATATATATATATATATATATGGTGGGGTTCTAGAGTGAACACCAGTGTATTTGTGAACTGAGTGAACAAATCCTGACCACTGATTTACACACATGTTTGGCTATGATTTCATCATCAAATCGTAAAATACACTAGTGTATTTCATCATCAAATCCTGGCCATTGATTTACATACGTGTATGGCCAGGATTAGTTCACTTAGTTCGCAAGATACACTAGTGTTCACTCTTGAACCTAGTCCTATATATATATATATATATATATGGCCAGGATTAGTTCACTTAGTTCGCAAGATACACTAGTGTTCACTCTTGAACCCGATCCTATATATATATATATATATATATATACAGGGAGTGGATCATGAAAAAATATTAGGGGAAGGTTCTATGCAGAACACAAAATATTGCTAGAACATGCAGAACACAATGAATCACCTATTTTTCAATCCTAAAAACCTAAAAAGTAAATGAAAATGTTGCAAATGTAAGATTTATTATTTTCTGACAATAGAATTCAAAACAAAATATGAAAAATTTTCACTTTTTATATAACCTACACATATGTAGGTTGTGTGTAGGTTAAATTACCAACATGTAAGTAAACTACGTGTAGGTAAAAAAAATATGGTTTTTTATGTATATATAATACACATATGAATGTAAGAAACATAAAATTTAAAAAACATGAAACTTAAATCCCAAAAATTAGTGTTTTAGAGTTGTTGTTTTTGTTCTCGCTATAGTTAGTGTTTTGTAATGATACTCATCCTATATATATATATATATATATATATATATATAGGGTCAGGATTTAGAGAAAACGGTGAAAAGTGTGAGAATGGTGAGAACGGTTATGGATCGTCAGGCTAAAACAATCTATGGACTAGATGACGCGGTGGCGTTTTCGTAAATAACATCACTTTTATTACTCTGGCGCGCTTCCTTAAGGGTAAAAAAGTCTTTTGACTTCTCTACACAAAACGCCATCTAATGAAATAAAACGCCATGAAAATTACCGCCTTAATCCTACAATAGCACACACCATCCTAAATCTAAAAACGCCATTAGATATAAAACGCCAAACTTAATTATAATAAAATCCCGCCTAAAAAACCGCCAAAAAACATCCTATATATACAACATCTCAGACATTCCATTAAAACACACAAAACCCAAACGCCATATTTAATATATACCATTCGTCTTAGAAACGCCAAAAAACCCAAACATCAAATATCCTCTAAACCAAAACGTTTATTTGAAATTCAGTTTGGTTGTCTGTAAGGTTTCGCTCAATGTAATGGGCAAAATTCTCAACTTCAATCCAATTTATAACGCCAAAACATACAAAAACATTATTGAGATTTGTTGTCAATAAAGTTTAGCTGTATGGGGTGGACAACATTGTCAGACATCTTTCTTAACTGAGAATTAACAATGTTGTCCATCTCATACAGCAAAACATTATTGATTTTAGCATGATCAAATTTAGAAGTTTAAGGTACTTTTATTTAGTGGCGTTCTTTTTCTCGGTAAAACGCCAAAAAGTTAAAAAATCAAACATCGTTCATTAGAAATTCAAGATTGTTGGCTGAAGGATGTAAACTCAATAACATTTTGCTGCATGAGATGGACAAATCTTCAAGAAAAAGAGGCTGATTTCAGACTTTGTGCTTCCAAACGGCGACAAAAAAACTACTTCAAAAACAAAAAAAACAAAATGAATCATACGAAAGTCGAAACAGCCAGTTAAGATGATTAAAAAAAGAAGAAAGAGACTGGTGACAGTGAAGATTTGGAAGATCAATTGTTTATATATTTTTTTTAATATTCTTTTTCAGTTGATTGTTATATAATAACAACGCCATATATAATAAAAATGCTACACAGCCAAAATGCTTGTCAAAATGCCATCATGCCATAAAAGGCCCCAAAAACAGTAAAACCAAACTTGAAAAGGGTAACTACAAAACAGTAAAACTGAAGAGACGGAAAATTTTTTATATTAGAATCTAAAACGCCAAACTTGAAAGATGGGACGTGTTATAGACTTCAGAGATAAAAGCTTATAAAAAACAATAATTACAAACAATAACTGAAACGACGAATACTTTATTATAATAATGCACCGCCTAACCTGTGCGACAAAAAGACATCCTATAAAATGATACCTCTCAGCAACTTTTGTCACACCCTGACTTTTGCGGAAGCGTGATTATGTGTGACTTGCTTAATATCATTGCATTCAATCATAACAACTATATGATAAAACCGAAGATGTTCATCCATTAAATAAGTTTTGAAAACATAACAACAACATTGTTTTAAAACATAGAATTCAAATTCGAGTACAAACCATACAACTTGTTTTTAGATTTCACAAGGACTCGACAAAAGACATTAAATAAAACCAGGCTTTGGAAGATGTGTCTCGTCCAGGATAAGACACACTAACCAAACCCTAAGACCATGGATGAAATCTTTTATTCCCAAACAACACTTGGAACTTCCGAACGCCCGCCAGATCCACATTTAATTCCCTGAAATACATGTAGTTTGAAAACATCAACAAAAGTTGAGCGAGTTCATGGGTGTTTGAATAAACCTTTGAAATCATTGTAAAAATGTATGTATGTTTGTAAAACCCCGGTATGAAAGCAACAAGGAAAACATATCATTAATGGTTTGCAAGGCCATTAATATGTGTGATGTGATGCAGGAAGACTCAAACCTAGCAAATTTGTCTCCGGCAATAAGACATAGTCACCTCATGGGCAACCCTGGTCCACACGGGTGTGGGCTCGCTACACCCAAATAGATCTATCACTCATGTCCCTCGGTCCTACAAAGAGGATTGATGGTCTTAAGCGTCATACCCACCACTCACATGATCTAGCAGTACCCTTCCTTAGCTAACCATACCACGTATAAACGTTTGTAAACAGTTTGTAACATGTACTTCACCCCCGGAGTTATAAAACCGAAAACAGTTAAAGAAAAGGGGGAACATGAACTCACAGTCTTGCGTTCTTCATAAATACCGTAACTCAAAGCTTCGCCTGGTGTACACGACTACCTACAATGTACTAAGGTCTATTAGACGAGCGGGTAGTGTCTTGACTTAGAATGGACTAGTGTCTTTGAGTTACGTTCTTTGTGTCTTCAATATTATTCCAAGTTGTAATTATTTGTTAAAATAATAAATATTTTAACTTAAATTATTTTTATTATATTTTTGGAATAATAGTTAAACCATATATATTAACTTGATACTTTTCAAGTATTTATACATGTATTTCCTTCCCAAGGATGGGTGTATTTGTATTTGTATCCTTATACTTGCATATTTTTGCCATGTATCGGTGTCGTATCCGGAGTGTATTTATACGTACGAGAATACGTATCTTCTTGTAATTGTTAAGTATTCTTTATACTTAATTTTGTATTAATTCTTCCGGAATAATACTTCTAGTAAAAATACATTATTATATATTTCCAAAATATATATTTTGAGGATTATTACTTAGAAAAATTATTTATAATTTTTCCTTTGGAAAAAATATTTGAATTTTCATATGAGTTCCAAAATAATACATTTTCAAGTCTAACTTGAAAAATATATACAACCTTATTTTTCTCCCAAAAAAAATATATTTGATGTTTGTTTGAGAAAATATATATTTCTTCCAAAAATAATATATCTTCTAAAATTTCCAAGAAAATACATATCTTTATTCACCCAAAAATAATATATTTTCTTCTTGTCAAAAATATGATATAACTTTGTAATAATTGTAAAAATCGTATTTTTGTTTCCTTGGTGTCCAAAATGTTATTTACCAAAATATACTTGTGAATAATATTTCCGGAATATTTTGTAAGTTATATTCCTTTGTTCGGTTTTACCGGTATTTTGGGTATTCTTTGTATATTCATATTATTGGAATTTTGGTAATATTTTGGATTGTAATTTTTGGTATTATGATGAGTTATATTATTTCAAGTCCTAAAATAATATAACTAATACACATAGTCTAATCACACACATGGTGTCTTCTAAATATATATTTCCTAAATACATATTTAGTCACTTTTATTTATAAAAAAAAACCAACCTCCAATATTCGTAACTTTTGTAACAAAATTTATGGCAAAGTTTATGTAAAAATTATGGTTTAAAATATTCTTGTAAATGTTTGTTTAGAAATATTTTTCTAAGTGTTTAATTTTTAGAAAAATTTTGCCATAGTTTCCCCTAAAAATGGAGGTTTCCATACCTTGAAGGTATATCATTTTCTTTTGTAAATCAACACAATCAATCCACAATCAACAATAAAGAATCTACACTTACTAATTTTGCCATAAACAAGCATAATCTACTATTTCATGAACTTGAAATTTCGCAAAAATTTGTAGTAACTTACTAGTGTTCTTAGTAAGCCTTGTTACCCTTTAAAGTGTGTTTGATTCTTTAAAAACTTCATTTCTAAAGAAAATGGATCTTCACAACTTATAATCATATTTTTCAAAAATGTTTCTTCTTTGATTTTTCTTGTTACATAAGTGTTTCTACACCTTATTAACCACAAAAAATAAGGTTTATTTGTTTAAGAACCAAGATTAAGTAAAACTTGCATTTTCAACTTGGTTTCTTGGAAAATTATTCTTGAAATATTAGATTTACAAGATTTATATCTTACTTTGATCATCACTTTATAAGAAAACAACATATTCTTTCAAGTTTATGCTTTATGTGTGGATGATCTATAATCCTACAACATTTTCATCCTCTCATCTTGCTAGATTATGTTTTTAATCATGATCTAGCAAGATCATATGATGATCTACATCAAATACATGAATAAACAACAATTAACAAGCAAATCAACACATAAACAACATAGTTTCTTCATGATTTAAGCTTATGTTCAAGTTTTATTCTTGTGATTCTTCATGTTCTTCAAGTTAATCAACATGTATCATCTTTTAACCACTAAGATAAGATGAGAATGGAGTGTATGATGTTCTTACCACTAGCTCAAGGCTAGGGATGATCAAGAGAAGATAAGAGATGGATAAAAGCAAATGAAAGAGGTCCTTGAACTTCTACAAGCTCCTAGTTTCCTTATGCAACCTCTAACACACTTGTATATGCTTGGAATGTATGTAGGATGAATGAATGAATGATGGTGATGATGGTGGGGTTGGGGTCGGCCGAGAACAAGCAAGGAGAAGAGAGAAAGAGTGTGTGAAGTGGTGTGTGTGAGAATGAAGCTATGGTCTTGATGTGTATACTTATAACCCATTTTTAGTGTTTATCTCATGGTTCTTATGCTCAACACAAGGGAACACAATCTATTATTTAATTGAAACAAAATCAAGAAGGCGGGGGCCATGTTGGCCATCCCATAGGTGGGGGGGGGGGGGTAGTAGGCTTAGGTTGTAACTAAGTTAGTTATTTAGGTTAAAATGTAAGTATTAGTTAGATACTTTAGTTACTAGATATTTATGTAGTGTTATGATGTTCGGGGACCATAACTAGCTTGGTAATGTTAAAACAGTGCTTCTAGTGAAAATTTGGTGTTTCGGGTAGTGTCCGGTTGTTCGGTTGGTTACTGGTTCGTTAAGGTGCTAAACTTTGCAGTTTAGTGTGCTTTATGTACCATTTTATGACAGTTTTGATTCCCGACACTTAGGAAAGCATTCATGACCATTTAACCATATTTCTGCCTGATATTAGTTTGTTTAAATGCTGATTATTGCTGAATTATGCTGAGTTCAACACTTTAGGTGAGTTTTAGGCACTTTCCGGCACTTAAACTATCTCTAGGAAGGCAGTTTCATGATCCTTACTTTCCTACACACTATACTAGTGTAATACTTAGTTTCTGGCCCATTCTAGGTCTCAATACAACGTCTGTCTATTTACTGAACTCCGTCAGCATTTTCCTGATTTGTCTGATAACTGTACTAACTGTATTTAATGCATCATTTGAGTCAATAAAGTTCTCAAGCAATAATGATATGACATTAAGCAATATGTGATGCACATGTATGTATAAAGAAATAATCAGAAAGCAATCCAAGTCATTAGTTGTAATTCAGCACAGTTATTAAGCACTAATCATGGTTTAATAGTTGTACGGATACCTGGAATTTTGACAGTTGTCACATTCTCCCCCTGTTAAGAAAATTTCGTCCCGAAATTTTAAACTTTACTACTACCAACAGGGGAGTTGGGGAATAAATGCGGGTATTTTGCTTTCATGCGGTCTCCGCGCTCCCAAGTAAACTCTGGGCCGTGACGCGCCTTCCATCTAACCTTGACAAGTTTAGCACTACTTCTCCGAGTCTTGTTAACCTTCCAATCAGTAATCTCAACTGGTTCTTCGGTAAAGTGGAGTGTGTCGTCAATGTGAACTTCATCAGCAGGGATAACCACGGTTTCCTGTGTTGGACTCTTCTTCAGATTAGATACATGGAATGTATCATGAACGCCATTAATTTCTGCTGGTAGCTCCAACTTGTAAGCTACAGGACCAATCCTCTCCAGGATTTTGAACGGTCTGATAAATCGTGGGTTTAACTTTCCACGCTTCCCAAAGCGTGCCACACCTTTCCAAGGTGAGACTTTCAACAAAACCATATCACCCACTTCAAATTCCAAAGGTTTCCTTCTTTGGTCTCCATAGCTCTTTTGTCGATCACGAGCCGCCTTGATGCACTCTCGGATCCGCATGATCTTATCTGTCGTCTCTTGGACCAATTCGGGACCAACCAACTGTCTATCTCCTGCATCTGCCCAGCATAGCGATGATCGACATTTGCGTCCATAGAGAGCCTCGAACGGTGCAGCTTGAATGCTTGTATGCTAGCTATTGTTATAGGAGAACTCAACCAAAGGTAGGTGAGTGTCCCAACTGCCACCCAAGTCCATTACTCAAGCACGTAGTATATCTTCTAGCATCTGAATCGTTCTCTCACTTTGACCGTCCGTCTGTGGATGAAATGTTGTGCTCAGATTCAACTGAGAACCAAACGCTTCTTGGAAAGATTGCCAAATCCTTGACACAAATCTCCCGTCTCTGTCAGATATAATCGAGATAGGCACTCCATGATGTGCGACTATCTCCCTTAGGTACAGCTCAGCTAGCTTTGTTATCCTTCTCTCTGATTGGTAAAAAGTGCGCAGATTTTGTCAACCGGTCCACGATTACCCAAATCGTGTCGTGACCTCTGGGTGTCTTGGGCAACTTGGTTATGAAATCCATTGAGATCTGTTCCCACTTCCACATGGGTATCTCAGATTGCTGTAGAAGACCTGAAGACTTCTGATACTCTGCCTTCACTTTGGCGCAGCTCAAACACTTCCCAACATAAGTTGCAACATCACCATTCAGTCTTCAAGAAAAAGATACTGATGACAATCGTATGTCATTTTGTGTTCTTTGTTCTTGAAGAAGGCTTGGATGAGGAGAAGAGATCAATGACACTGAAGAGTGGGATTATTATAAAGATGAAGATCAAGATGAAGAAAAGCGAAAAACCCAATCACACGTCATAGATCTATGTCCCCAAACATCCACAAAAAGCCACTTCAACAGACGAGCAGGCAAAATAATCAAACCGATGGGTTTGTTAAGTTTTACATAAAACGCCATATATTTGTTGACAGTTCTGGTAGTATTAAAAAAGAGAGAGACTGATGATAATGAATTTTGTGAAGAGATATCCGATTAGGATTTTTAATTTATTTTTTTCGCTTCTAATTTTTTCCCTGTGGTTGTAATATAATTTTACAATTGTAAAATGCCAAGATACCACAAACGCCAAAATGTATATAAAAAATAATATAACAATGGGTCATCTTGTCTAAAACGCCTTGAAAAACGCCATTCAGAGAGATATTCTGACCCCTTGTGGTTCCAGTGGCATACGATTTGAAAAACACCATAAACGCCAAAATGTTAATACAATGAAACCATTAAAACGCCATTAATTATTGAATTTGGTTAATGCCAAAAAATCTTAAACCCCAAAAATAATTCAATATTGTGAAAAACGGAACTGGAAAAGCAGAAGATAAAATGACAAAAAAACCCATACGCCCTAATTATATCGCTCGCCACGTGTTGGGCCAGGATGCGTTCTCACAGTTTTGGGCGTTTTCTCCTGATCCCGTTTCTCTCTCTCTCTCTCTCTCTATATATATATATATATATATATATATAGGGTAGGGATAGTGTACATTAATTCAGAAGTGTGAGAAGTGTATTATAACACTATATATAACACTATATAACAACATATAAACACCGTATAACACTATGTAACACCATAAAACACCATATAACACTATGTAACACTATATAACACTATATAACAATATATAACACCATACATCTATCATATACATGGTATCAGACAAAATATAGTGTTATATTTGTTATATAGTGTTACATAGTGTTATATGGTGTTATATGGTGTTACATATTGTTATACGGTGTTTATATGGTGTTATATAGTGTTATATATAGTGTTATATATAGTGTTATAATACACTTCTCACACTTCTTACACTTCTGTATTAATGTACAAGATGCTCTCTCTCTCTCTATATATATATATATATATATATAGAGAGAGAGAGAGAGAGAGAAACGAGTTCAGGAGAAAACACTCAAAAGTGTGAGAACGGTGAGAACGCTTCCTGGCCTAAAACGTGTCCCGCGTCATAGAGAAGGGCGGATGGGCTTTTTTGTCTTTTCATTCTTCTTTTATTTCCCAACGCGGTATAATATTTTATGGCGTCTAAGTTTTTTTTGGCGTTAATCGTATTTTTTAAACTTTTTGGCGTTGAATTAATTGTTTTTGTGTCACATATATAATTTTTTGGCGTTATAGAGTTTTCTGGTT
Organism: Helianthus tuberosus; assembly: GCA_030545235.1. Taxonomy (NCBI): domain Eukaryota; kingdom Viridiplantae; phylum Streptophyta; class Magnoliopsida; order Asterales; family Asteraceae; genus Helianthus; species Helianthus tuberosus. The sequence continues at coordinate 99,559,434 of CM060354.1, read as the reverse complement.
AATTTTTTTGGCGTTATGGCGTTTTGTATAATAATTCACTACGAGTCTCTAATATTTGTATAAGATTACAATAAGACCAAATTTTTTTTTGGCGTTTAGTGAATTTTTTGGCGTTTAATACCCTTTACAAGGTGTTTTGCCAGCAGCTGTTCTCCCAGTTTTCATACTACTAGCTTTTTGGTGTTTGTAGTTTTTGGCGTTTTATATAATAATGTTATTTTTTTATGGAGAACTAGTTAACAAATCAACATATAACTTGATATCAAAACAATATAAAATGAAAACTAAAATAATAAAAAATTGTAATCTAATTTCTCTTCCGAATCTTCACTGTCATCAGCCTCTATCTTCTTGAATTTGTTTTGGCGTTTTGAACCTTTTTTGAATAGTTTTGCTAGTTGTCAACTTTCCTACTTAAACCCCGTCTTTTTCAGAAGAAGCTGCTTAGTGGCATCCTGTTTTTTGGTGTGATATTCTTGTTTGGCGGCATGTCATTGAAGATCAACTCTTGCTTGATGATATTTGTAATAATGGAGTCCAAAATAGCACTTTACACTTTAGTTGAACCCTTTCTTCCATGCCTATAATCATCAAGAAGAAAGCTCACATGATGGCATATCACTGTCATCAGTCTTTTTTTCTTGAATATTTGTCCATCTCATCCAGCAAAATATTATTGAGTTAACCCTCTTAGAAAAAGGATCCATTTCAGTGAAAGCTTTGACATCTGTGCCGTTTTAAAGGGAGTGGTTTCTAGAGGATATGGCGTTTTTGTGTTTTTCTGGGTGTGATTAATTTCATTGTGTATAGACCCCTCTCTTATAGGAGTTTTTTGGCGCGTAGTTTAGGCGGGACTTTTTATTGTAATAAGTGATACTAATAAAGTAACTGTCTTTTCAGTTACTGTATTTTGTATTTACTGTGTTGATCAACTTTTATCAGTTTTATAGGTTATAGGCGTCTCATCTTCTAAGTTTGGCGTTTTTTTTTAAATGGCCTTTATGCAGACCATCATGACAAAATACAATAACGGAGTAAATAAAATAGTAAGGAGGAAAATATTTTTTGTTATTTATGGTGTTTTGTTATGGTTAACCATTGTTAGTATTATTTTGGCGTTTTGCTAATAAAGATAGTAATATATCATTTAATTATCTTAAAAAAAAAGATTACATAGAAGAAAAAAAAAAGAGGAAAAAATTAAAATCCTTCGTCAGAAGTTACTTTATCTGAATAGTATTCATCACTTGTGCCATCTTCTTCCTTCTCGGAGTCTTCATCTTGATCTTCATCCATGTCATCACATTCACCTTCATCAGCTTCTTGTTACTGAAGATTTTGAAGCCTCCACCTGAACATGTCTTGCATTAACTCTAATTTTGAATCTATTTCTGGGTTGGTACAGGTGGCGTTATGCAATTCTTCCATGAAACCCAGTCGCAGCTTTGTCATAATGTTCTCTAGCCAGTAGACTTGCTGCTCTCCGCTGTCGTATGTAATCGTCACCATGTCTGTTTCATCATCAAAATGCCATGATGTCATGACAGGGTCTGGCTTCACATCTCCTTTGATTGGTCCATATTTTCTGGTTAATGCTTTCATAAGCATATGCGTTTCATGGCATTCGTTGTCTAGAGCGATGCCAATGGATAAGATTTGCCTCTGTATCTGTTCTTCCATCTTTAGAATTGCCCTGACCGTCTTAACATGCACCCTCCTTCTGTTGTCAAAATGGATGACGTATCGCCCCAGAGTGTATCTCCACGAAACGATTGTTGCCATTTTTGGCGTTTTGTTTAGTTTGGCGTTTTTTGGTTAAAGATGTTTTTTTTTTTGCAGAAAATGGATAGATTGAAGTGATTATTGAAGCTTTGTTTTTACGTTTGTTTATATAATGATGTTTTTGGAGCGTAATTTAGGAGGGAATTTCTTCTAATAAATGTTAATAACTGTAATTCAGTTATTTGTGTTGTTTCATCTTCCTGTAATATTCAACGCGTTTTATTTTTAATTTTTGGCGTTTTGTTTTTAATGGCGTTTTATTTTTTGTATGGCGTTTTATCATATGATGGCGTTTTGAATATGAGGGGTAAAAAGACCTTTTTACTCTTAATGAAGCGCGTCCCACCTAATAATATTGATGTTATTTAAGAAAACGCCACCGCGCAATCTAGTTCATGGATTGTTTTGATCGGACGATCCATAATCGTTCTCACACTTTTCACCGTTTTCTCCAAATCCCGACCCTATATATATATATATATAAGGTAAGGTTCATGCGAGAACCACCTTTATTGCGAGAACCGCGAGATCCAATGTGAACACAACCTAAAATAGCTAAAAAAACCCCAAAAAACCTAAACCCCCCCCCCCCCCCAAAAAAAAAAAAAACCTAAACCCCCCCACCCCCCAAAAAAAAAACCTAACCTCCCCCCCCCCCCCCAGCTAAATGCTAAAAACTAACCCCCCCCCCCCCCAAAAAAAAAACCTAAAAAAACCCTAACCCCCCATCCCCCCAAGCTAAAATGCTAAAAACTAAACTCCCAAAAAAACCTAAAATATCAAAAAAAACACAAACTTTTTTTTTTTTAATATTTTTTACATTAAAATCCCTACTTTTAGTAGCCAATTTTGTTTTTTTTTTTTTTAAAAAAAAAATTTTTTTAATTTTTTTTGGCTAATAAAAGTAGCGATTTTTGTATAAAAAATGTAAAAAAAAATTGTGTGTTTTTTTACCTATTTTTAGGTATTTTTGGTTGTGTTCACATTGGTTCTCGCGGTTCTCGCAATAAAGGGTGGTTCCTAACGGATCCTTCTCCTATATATATATATATATATATATATATAGGGGATGGATCATGAGAAAACTAGTTTAAATGAGAAAACCAAAAAACTAACTAAAAAAAACCCTAAAAAACATACCAAATTTTTTTTTTTAATTTTTATAAAAAAAATCGCAGGTTTTTATGTATGGAAAAAATTTTCAAAAAAAAAAATTAAAAAATAATTTTTTTTGTTGTATTGCACATGTGCACTATTACGGATATAGTGCATATGTGTAGTACACATATAATGCATATGTGCAGTACAACAAATTTTTTTTTTGTTGAAATTTTTTTATATATAAAAGCTAGCGATTTTTTTATTAAAACTATAAAAAAAAGCAAAAAAAATTTGGTATATTTTTTAGCTTTTTTATAGATTTTCTTAGTTGGTTTTATAGTTTTCTCATTTATATGTAGTTTTCTCATAATTCTCTCCTTATATATATAAATAAAGTTGAGTTGCCGAAAAAAAAAAGTTAATAAAGCAAAGTCACCTTAAATTCCCAACATCCCATGGTCCAATGGTCAAAACTAGAAAATACAAAATCATAAATTCCCAACATCCTTTTCCAGTTCTACCCTCTTAAATTTCCTATAAATAACACATCTCACCTTCAGTACATACCATCAAACCCTTTCAAAAACCCTAAACATATTCATTCCCATACCACACTACAATCGCAATGGCAATCTCCATGACTCGTTTAACATTCTTCGCCGTTCTCATCTGCTCTTTCGCCGTAATCCTCGGCAACAAGATGGCATCAGCACAATGTGCCGGTGACATGCAAGGCCTTATGCAGGAATGTGCAAGGTATGTACAAAAGTCAGGCCCGATGATCCAACCCTCTGCTGGTTGTTGTGGTGTGGTCAAGAATGTAGACTTGCCTTGCGTCTGCAGCCATATCACCACCGAGGTTGAGGGTGTTATCAGCATGGAGAAGGCTGCTTTCATTGCTCAAGCTTGTGGTAAACCGCTAGCCCGTGGCGCCCATTGTGGAAGTATGATTTCCTTACACCATTTTTATATTGTTTTTTTTAATGATTAATATTATGTTGGAATTAAGTTTGGGTGTTTGTTAATTTCAGGCTATGTTGTTCAAGGAAACTAGATGAAGAAGAAGAGTTGAGGTGGTATGGTAGAAGAGATTCGAATGTTGCAAACAACGTAAAACATGGTTTCTCTTGTACCGAATAAATAAAGTTATGATAATGCTTGATGTTTTGTTTTGATTACTTCACTTTAGCATAATCCGATGGTGTTAAGTAGTAGATGATTTCAAAATTCAAATTAAGTTTAATTTAGATCAATTAATTGGTTAACAAATCGTTAAAAACTTACATAAGTTAACTAATGTAATCAGTCAACCAATATTTGGTAATCATGTTTATGCTAATTGACAAGAAAAAGTATAATATAGCCACTATAAGAAAAAGTATAATACAGCCACTATAAACTAATGTCTAAATGGCCAATAGATATAATCCTTTAATAAGATTATTTACTTGATGAAATATATTTAGGTCATTTGCTTAATTAAAGCTGAAACCTGCAAAGATTTTTGTTGTACTAAGTTGCTTATTTAGCAAGATTATATTGTTTTCATTTTAACTAATAACTTGCAAGTGAATTATCTATCCTTATATAGTCTTGTGTAAGCATAAGATTTTAAATCTTCTGTTAGTACCCTGCATACATCTTTCAACGTTCATTCTTTTGGTAATTATTGACACTACAAAGTTTTGTGACAGTGTTTACAAAATTATAAAATTATATTGTGTACCCAATTATAGAGATTAAGAAGTTACACGGTGTATGTGGGATGGAGAAATACGTGAATGATAATTAGTAAATAATATAATGTAGAATAACAATTATCTTAAAAAAACTAACATAAATAATGCATTTTTATATTTTTATATGAAAGTAACTTTTTTTTTGAACGGCAAATTTCTTTTATTTATTACCAAAAGACTTTATAGGCGGATGTTACCAGTGAGGTGTTAGCAACAATATAGCCATCCCCTTTGATAATCACCCAAGTTAACAATTTTTTGTAGATAAAAACACCAACTATTTTTTTTTTCATAAAAGTCAATAACAACTTTTGACACAATAAAATCTCTCTACACATGTTAAATGTGAACAAAATTGTCACTTTTTATCTTATTAATAGTACATAAATATGAGAAAAATTGAGAAAACTTAAATGTGTAAATTAGAAACGTAGCGAGTTTTCAATTTTCACTTTTCTTTTTTTAATTTTAATAAATTGATGATAATAGATATTTTTTAACAATATTATCATAAAAATACATGAACGTGGATAGCATAGATAAGACTAAAAACATGTAAAATGATCTTTGTAAATTTAAAACTGTTAAAAAAAAGATGTAAACAAATGATTTATATTTATATCAGCATTATAGTGTAACTTATCAATAAGGATCTCATCCACTCATAACTATAAGACGTATAATGTATTTTTTTCAAGCTCAACATGTTAAAAGGATTTTCATAATTAAAAAAACATAAAGTATTTTGATTTTTTATATGCAAAAATTGTTGAGTGATTTTTACATAAAAGAAACTAAAAGCATGTTAGCTTTTTTTTTTTTTTTTTTTTTTTTTTCTCAAAAGATTGTTAGGGTACCTTTACAACGAAAAGTTATTACATTTTTTTTAAGATGTGAATTATTCGCGAACATCGTGAGGTTTAGTATACGATGTTTTAATCGGGTCGTACAATAGCTACCCAATTTAAACCCCTCAATAAGAGCATACGTAGTGGGGCGGTATAACCCCCCATAGCTCCGGCATAGCGCCGGAACACCGAAACGAGGGGCGCTATAGGGGCTTTATGGGCAAAAAAAAGGTGGGTGGCGCTATGGATATCGCGCGGTGGGTGGGGCTTTATGTGGAAGGTTTTCAAACTTTGGAGCAATAAAAAAAAGCATGTATTTTTTTAATTAATTAATAAAAACGAAAATTAATAAATATGTAATGATGGGTAGGGGCTTTATGACTACGGGCTCTAGTGATATAAAGCCCCATAAAGCCCCCGTGTGACGTGGCACGACACGTGTCGCATAACGCCCCACAAGGGGCTTTATGACTACGGATGGCCTAAGAAAGAACTATCATCCAAACTCGAACTTGAGACCTAAACAGGAAAACTCACCCGCACCCACCCTATGTGAAACTTAAATATCCATGTAAATAATCAAAAACATTCTTAAACCTCGTTATTATGGACTATGAAAGATTGAAAGGTAACGCGAAGTGTGTGAAAATGCTATATACTTTTTTAAGTTAAAACAAGTGTACGTTTTTCAATTTTACTTCGTTGTAAAACTAAAACATAATACCCGCTTTCAAAATTACATGTACAACAAAAAAGTAATACCCGTTTTTGAACAATAACAAGTTTTTCGTTATAATACTCTGAATCACACTGCATTAGATAGTATACTTACAATTTTTTGTGTTTCGTAGAGGTGAAGTTGATATTTAACTATTATATACATCGTATAAGTTATAATTATTTTCTAATAAAAACTTGTGTAACTAATCTCGTATGAACATTTATTTTAAGATTATTAAAATAAACATTGAATTTACCCCATTTTTATAATAACTGTATTTTCTTTAACCAAGGAACATTAAATTATAACTATTGATCGAGTATAGATTACTACGTACGAGTGGGACAAAGGTTGGATCAGAGAGCTAATTGGTGTGTTTGCTTTCATTTCCCAAATGCATAATTAATTTGCTTTCATTTCCTAAGCGTCTATTTAATCGATTCTTAATCTAAGGCTAGAGGGTATGGTGCCCATCCTCCCTTGGAGGATGATCCGACACGTAGGCGCCACATCATAGTCTTCCTAAGGATGGTTCATCCCACAAAACTAGAGGGTATGGGAGGATGGTCCTAGATGATCCTACACCACTACTTTTATATTTTATATTTTTTTAATCTTCTACTTTTTTTAACATTTAACAAATAAATTAACTAAATATTTTCATTAATATTAAAAACACAATACATAAACTTAAAAAAGAAAACATAAACTTAAAAAATAAAAAAAAGATAGACATAAAAAAAACATAAACTTAATAAAAAAAACATAAACTTAAAAAAAAAACATAGACTTAAATAATTTGATACTTCTTCATGATGTCGGTTTGTAGTTTTTTCAATATCGAACGTTTCGGCTCGGGATAATCATCGACATCCATCGTTATTATTTCTCATTCCTTGAGCCGAATCTTTTCATCGGACAATCGGATTTTTTCATTGGACAATCGGACCTTTTCGCGTAACTTTTCTTCCGCCACACGAGTCTTTTCTTCGATGGCCCGCTCCTTCGCCTTCGCCTTTTGGGCCGAGACGTCCGTGTACGTTTTAAATTGTTCCATAAACTCGTCTATCTTCGGGTCCACCTTTTCCTTTTCTTTCCCCTTCGCCCCTCCTTCTTTGATTTGTCCCGGCCCGGTGGACGCTCCGCTTCATGTACGGCGTATTCTTCTTCGTCGAAGTCGGCGTCATCGTTTAAGTTTATGTGACACCTCGCGTCCGATCCACCGGCGCTAAAACTACCCGATTCCGATGTCCTTTTAGAGGTGTACAAAAAAACTGATTACGCAACTGAAACCGAAAAAAAAACCGAAACCGGTTGTTGGAAAAACCGGTTTTTTTGTAACCGGTTCGGTTACTAACCGGTTGAACCGGTTATAAAACGGTTATAGGTTGTTAGTTGGATATCGGTTTTAAAACCGATTATATAAAAAACCGGTTTTAAAACTGGTTATATGTAAAAACCGGTTATAAAAACTGGTTAAAAACCGGTTAACCGAAAACGGATCAATAAAAACCGGTTATAAAAACCGGTTAAAACCGGTTGAAGTCGCTGATGTGCAGAAAACGGTCATATGACCGTTGGGACTAGAAAGTGGCCGTTTTTTTTTGTTTTTTTTTGTCAAAAATTCATCTCCAATTACTATAAAAGGGTGTTGGGTGTTTTGGTTCAATCACACCATTCTCTAATCTCCTAAATCTCATAAAAACGCTCACTTTTCTTATTCGATAATTGTGAAAAAAAACATGGCAAGCTCTAGTGCTCATGATTCGGTCAATGTTGGCGAGTCTACAACCGACACGGTTGTTCGTGTTCTTGCAACGAAGCGCAACCCGGAAGTTTGGAACCATTTCGATTTGTGCGAGATGGCGAGCGGACCGAAAAAAGCGCGTTGTCATCATTGTAATAGTTTTTACGCCGTTGGGGCAAACACCACCTTGAAACAACACATCGAAAAACCGTTTTGTAGGGCGTTGAAACAACAAACCGCTAGTGGTCAAGCTTCCATGGCAAGCGACGCTACTTTGTTCGCCTACAATTTCGATATGGCAAGGGAGGAAATGGCGAAGTTTGTAATCCAAGAAAGTTTGCCGTTCAACCATTTCGACAACCAACGCTACACCAAAATGGTTCAAAGAACTCTCCAACCGCGATACACTCATGTAAGTCGCGCTACTCTTAGGAGGGATTGTTTAAAAATGTGGAAAAAAGCTAAACTTGAATTAATTTGTTATTTTGAAAAATTAGAAACCGGTGTTAACTTGACTAGCGACGTTTGGTCCGCACCGCACGGTTCACCCGACTCGTATATTTGTGTCACCGCCCATTGGATTGAACCGGCGACGTGGCAAATGATGAAACGCACCATTTTGTTTAAACTTTTTGATTACCCTCACACCGGTGAAGCTATATATAAAGCTATCGACAAATGTATTAAAACATACAAATTGGAAACAAAGATTTTTTCGATAGCTTTTGATAACGCCTCAAACAACACGCTTTCGGTCACGCATTTAAGGTTAAAGTACACTCCGATTTGTGAGGGTATTTTTTTCCATAGTCGATGTGTGGCACACATCATAAATTTGGCCGTTCAAGACGGTTTAAAGGTTATTGAACGACAAAAAGAATCTTTCAAACAAATGTTACGTCATATATATAGTCATACGCAAAGGCATTCAAAATATATTAAAATGTGTAAGGAAGCGGGTCGAGTATGCTACGGACCCAATTGGGACGTCGCTCATCGATGGAACTCGACTTGCACCATGTTTGAAAAAGCTATTTTGCAAAAAGAAAGTTTAATAGAATTTCATAGCCTTTTGGCGAGTCGTGGAAAGGTTTCGTCTTACCACCAATCGAATTGGGGGCTTATTGAAACGGTTACACAAGTGCTTCAAGTTTTCAAAACATCAACAAAGACTTTATCGGGGGTTTACTATCCAACTAGTTCATTGGTACTTCACAATTTGTTTAAAATGTGTAGAAAATTAAACGAGTTGTCGGGGAGAGGTAGACCATATTGTGATATGGTAGATACGATGAAGGAAAAACTAAGAAAATATTTTAAAAAACTACCCGCGGTTTTCACTTGTGCCGCCGCTTTAAACCCTTGCTTTAATATTTTTGGAGCCGGTTCTTTGATTGAAAAAATTTCAAACGAGTTGAATTTAAACACCGTAGAAGAACCAAACTTTGGCGAAGCCGCAAAAACACGTTTTAATGAACAACTTTCAAAAATGTTTGATGTTTATGTAACAAAATATGGGCATATCTCGTCACACATTCACGAGTCAATGAGAAATGCCGCTTTCGGCGAAGGTTCATCAAATATGGAAGATGACGATTTGAATGTTTACAACTATTTGTATGATGAATCGAGTCAAATGCAACGTGGTAACACTAGTAGTAGCGAACTCGGTCGATATGGTGGGTCGAACTTTCTACGAACAATGACTTCACAAGACTTTAAAAATTTTGATTTGTTGGGTTGGTGGAAAAGTAAGGAAGAACAATTTCCGATCTTAGCCACAATGGCCCGAGATTTACTAACGGTCCAAGCTTCCACGGTAGCTTCGGAAAGTGCTTTTTCTATAAGTGGTAGGGTGATTTCGATACGGAGGACTCGACTAACACCAAAGGCGGTTGAGATGTCGATTTGCTTGAAAGACTACTTGGATGCGGCGGAGAGATGTCAACACATACGCTCACTCGAGGGTGAATTAGATTACGAAGCCGAAGTGTACGAAGACGAGGTTCGAAACGAAATGACAACCCCAATGACCGAAGAAGAAGCCGAACTAGATGAATTACTCCGCAATAGTTCGAGTTCGGGTTCGGCCGAAGAAGATTAGACGCGGTTCAAGATATATTACTATTCTCGTCCCACTAAAAAATATATATATACTAGTGTGGACCTTCGTGCGGATTAATATTTGAAGTTTATGTATGAAGTTTATGTATTTTCGTTGTTACGCTTTAGCGTTCGTACCGTTCTTATTTCCTTATGTTATGTTTCCGTTTGTTCGTAGACTTAATGATATTATGTTTTGACTTTTTACAATTTGTATTTTATGTTTTTTTAAAAAAACTGCTGTTTTTTTAAAAAAACAGGCTAAAAAACAGCAAAACAGCATCAAAAACAGCATTCTGTGACATTTCCTGCAGACCGGTTTTTTTACCGGTTTTTTTAACCGGTTATAGTAAACCGGTTATAAAATCAGTTAATTTAATCAGTTCGGAAACCGGTTATTATACAAACCGGTTATAAAACCGGTTATAACCGGTTGTACCAGTTATTAAATTTCGGTTGCTGAAACCGGTTAAAACCGGTTACGGTTAAGCAAAAAACCGGTTTTCAATTGATCCAAAAAAACCGGTTCGGTTAAAAAACCGAAACCGGTTTCTCAAATTAACCGATTTGTACATCTCTATGTCCTTTGCCGCTTCGCCATCTCCACCTCGTTGGGAATCGGCGCCCATTTTTGGTGCGTTCGCAAAACTTCCCACGCGCGAACGTGTGCGAAGTTCGTATTACCATTGTTCGCCTTGTACATCTCCAACGCCTTTTTAAACACATCTTCGTCGCTCATGCCGCTACGACGCCCACTAGAATATATTTTATTATATTTATCGCAAAACTTATTGACGAACCCGTTCATTTTTCGCCACTTTGATGACACCGATTCGATATCTCAATACCGGCCTTGTTCCATTAGCTCAAGGAACTTTGCCAAAACCGCCTTCCGAAACCCGTCACCCGTTTGATTATTACCTATAAAATATGTTACAAAAAATATGTTACAAAAAATAAAAAAACTAATTCTAAAAAATATAAACTTAAAAAAAGTTAGTTTTACCAACCTTTTGTCGGGTGTGTAAACTTGCCTATGTAAGCCTTAGCTAAGGCTTCTTCTTCGATTGGCGTCCACGGTTTCGCCTTTGGTTTGGACGGTTGCTCACCCACCACTTGCTTGCCTTTTCTTCGTTTGCCTTTTTCTTTTTTGCGGTTGGGTTTCAGGAACAACTTCCACATCGTCGTCGGGTTCGGATTGTTGAACGGGTTGCGTTGGGATCGGTTGGGGTTGAACGGGTCACGTCGGGTTCGGTTGGAGATTAAAAGCACCCCGCATCATCATTTGTTGAAGGGCTTGATTTTGAGAGAATTGAGAGAATTGGTTCGGTGAGTGTTGGAATGCGGCAAAGGCGTTTGACGAATATTGAGAGAATTGGTTCGGTTCGATCGTCGGATAATATCCCGGAACCGAAAAAACATTCGGTTGCGTCGGGTTGTTGGGATTGTTCGGGTTGTTGGGGACGTTCGGGTTGTTCGGGTTGTTGAAGGGATCCATGGTAGAATATAACTTTATAAAAGTGGAAGATGTTTTATAAAAAATAAAGGGAGAGAGATGAGAAAAATGAGTTAAAATGGTGAATGAAGGTGAAAATGAGTTTGAAATTTATAGATTGTGGGGAAATAACCGTTGCTTTTTTTTTTGAAAATTGGTAAATTATTTTTTTTTTATTAACGGTCATAATCAGCAAGTGGCCCACCATTTTTGGACCGTCTCCAACGTCACGAGCCGGACGGAGAGGACGGGGACCGGGGGGGGGGGGGGCTGGATGGTGTTCCACCCGGCGCTGGTCCTCGACACATGGGGGACGGACCCCATACCCACCAGCCTAAGGCTAAGAGCTCCAAAAAAGTTTCGTTAAAAAAAAGCTCCAAAAAAGTTAGTCACTACCAACTCATCAGAATTTCGAATCTAAATTTTTTTAACGGCAAATTTCCAATCTAAATTTTTTTAACGGCAAATTTCCAATCTAAATCAATTTAAACGAACTTAACCTATACTAAATATAACTATTAAGATTTGAAGAAACATCAAACTAATCTGGTGATTAGTTTGTGGTTTGTGCCTCGACAAACAAAGATTAATCTTCTTTCGTCTCGTCTAAACAGCTACGGGGGTCCTGCAAAACAATCAACAGACCGTAAGCTCGTTACAAGGAGGAGAATAAGGGGGTTCTCCTTCTAACCACCATCCGGCATGAGAATAAGTATCTGATATGAGGATAATAGTGTGTGTATAAAGTGAGAGAGCAAGAGAGTGATCTTAAACCTGGAGGTGAAGTTCCCTATTTATAGCCGAGGTGATTTGTGAAGGAGATGAGCTGATGGGCCCTGGGCCTGCAAACGACAACAAAATATCCATTTTGTTCCCTTTGTCATGACCATTAGTGATTCTAGGTGAGAGGGTAGCTGACGCGTGCTGAATGGATCAACGTGTTCTGACGACTGTCCTTGTTTTGTAGTCTGTCATCAGCAGCTAAATGGAGATAGTGGAGCAGTGGTCGGCGCACGCTGATTGGTGCTACGTATACGTCCTTGTGTACCTTTTTGTCTCCTGTACTATTGTCCATCTTGCAGCACGATCAGGTACAACCAGTTGGACGCTTATTGGCCCAATGCTCTGCCACTTGTACCTTTTGTACTTGTCCGATGTTTACTTGTGCTTCTTACCTCTGCGCGACCCCACGTATAACCTGTGTAGCTGGCTGTCACACCCCGATATTTCCACGTATTACCAGTGGGCACGGTGGGGAGTACCATGACGTAGTTGATATCATCATAGTCAAACAACACAATATTAAATGCACAGCGGAAGCAAATGATAAATATATTACAATCCGATATAAAGTAATATCACAGTATTACAAACGGAAAGTAAAGGATCCACAGGCGGATCGAAAATAAAATGAAACATTGTTCAACAGACTTTAGGCATCTAAGCTTGCGAGACTCTTTATTGATGCTAAGAGTAGCCAGCCTATTCAGATTAGTACCTGCACTTAGCCTTTTTGGAAAATACGTCAGTTTACACTGGTAAATACAATTTAACTGACTCATTTTGAAAATGTTTAAGAAAATTGATTTGAGTGCAAACGGCACAAAACTTTTTATAACTTGGGATAATTATTTATATATAAACTTGTAAAAGAATTACATGTTCCTTATGCGTTCAGTAGCCCGGATTGAATACCGGGTTAAAGATCAATAGACACAACACATGATATAGACCCGCGGCGGGTTATTCCCGAAACCGGCGGTTATACCCTATTATTTATTTAGCCACTGACGGGTGTACGCCTACACCCCGTGCTTAGGTCGTGGCCATTTCGTAAAATGATGCCAAGGATATCCGGGACATGGTCATTAACCCCCCAAAGGCTTTAAGCAAACAAAACATTTTCAAACGGGACATTTCAATGATTTAACCTTCATACAATTAAAGATGCAATGCCCGACCAAACGGTATTTTATATACCGTACCCCAAGCCCGTATAGGGAAAATAAGTTAAAAGTATTTACCTGAGATAAATATAAATTCATTCCCAGCCGTATCAAATCAGCAAGTACAGATAGCTTTTACTGGGCTCCTAAATCTGGAACGAAGGTTTTTAATAACCTATTAGATTCCTAACGGGTCTTAATTAAGCCTATGCTTAGACCGGTTTGTTTTAAAAGAGGATACGGTTCAAAACGCATGATAAAGCGAAGACCGGGTTAGAATGTGGTTTTGACCCAACAAGCTTGGATACTTGTTTAATATGGGTAAACTAAACACATTCTAAATTTTGAGATGAAAATGACAAGGTTTAACCCGTTTCGGCTAATTTATGCAAACTTGTTACATAAGCCGATCCGAACACGAAAAGTGCGTAACGGGTAACCAAAAGAGTCATATACATGTTTCCTAAGTCAATATGCCTTAAATATGTTGTGATATCAGTAGGATACCTTCCATTATGCCCAAAACGAATTTAAAACCAATTTATGCCCCGTAGGGGTATTTTGGTCATTTAAAAGGTTATAAGAGAGGTTTAATATAAATCTAAGTTTCAGGTCTGATTTAATCAGTAAAAAAAATACTTAATTTAATAAGTTATATCAGTAGGGTATTATACATATGTGAATTTTATCATTTATAACCAAACCATGCACCGAAGGGGCATTTTGGTAATTTCACATAAGGTTTAAAGGTCAAATTTGGAAATCTGAGTTTAAAACTTTTTCTTGTTGTTAAAATATAAAAATTTACTGAATATATTAGTAGGCATTAACCCTTATATGTTTAAAATAGTTTTGATACATACTATGCGTTGAAAACGCTTAAAAAAGGCGATTTGGAGCCATTTCCGGGTTTTTAAAGGAAAGATGATATTTTTATAATTCCAGAAGGCTCAAAATAATTTATTTATCATATTAGATCAGTAGCAAAAGGTTTGGGGTCAAAATGTTTTTTGAAACTCATTTTATAGCCCGAAAGGGCAAAACCGACAAGTACCGATTTAAGCTCAGAATTCTAAGTTATGCTCAGCCTAAAAATAAATAAAAATTTTCAAAAATCCCAAAATATTATTTTATATCAGTAGGTAAAAAGTTTGATATAAAAAATTGGGTTTAGATAGGCTATATGCTAATTACGCTGTTTAATTAACAAAAAGCTTTCTAATGATGCTATTTAGCATAACTCCTAATCTATACCTCAAACTGATGTCAAATTTTAGGGACAAGTTTATAAATCAGTAATAAAGATTATTGTCTTCTCACATTTTCAAAATTCTCATTTTAGGGTCAAAAGGGCATAATGGTCAACATTTAAGCATATAACGGGAACACGTAAATGAATAGGATAATTAAGGATCCAAGTTGTATAACCTCAGAGGGTTATACTAACCTATAACATGATCCTAATGGAATCCTAAGGCATAATTAAACTAAGCTAAATAGGGTCAGAACTGAAAGTCAAAGCAAAAGTCTACTTTTGCGACTTTCGGTTCCGAACCGATCCTAAACTTGAAATTGTCGGGTTGAACATGCTTAGACATGTTCTTATACTAATTATCAAGTTATGCAAGTGTTAAAATAGGTTTCATTGTTTCTACATTGCTAATTATGAATTTATTTTCAAAATAGCTTTCTGTTGACTTTTTATTATTAAGTTTGACCCGACATTTGACCAAGCTAGGGTGATAATCAGTAGGTGCCTTCTTAGGGGTTTATTACCTACACAATTACCAACTTATAACTACTCTTAATTTGACTAATGACTGGATCATTAGTGTTTAATCACTAAGTCAAACCTTAACTACGATAAGGTTGACTTTTGGTCATTAAACTAATCAAAACTGAAATTAGAAGGTTAAGGACACTTACAAATGGTCCTTAGGATTAAATTGAAGCTTAGGAAACAATGCTTAATGTCCAGGGAGCTCCAGATTGAGAGAGGAGAAGATAGCAAGGGAAATGAGCAAATGAAAGTGTTGGGTTCTCATCCTATTTATAGTTTTTGGACATGATTAGGATTGAGACAAGTGTTTGAAGGGTTAATCAGATCACTACACCTGTTAGGACAGCTGTATAATTGTCTTGAAGCCCAAGGATTCGGTTTTGATTGGATGAGAATGGAATAGAGTAGTGACCAAGCAAAAATTCGTATCTGGCACATGCTTACGGACTGTATAGGTCCTGGCATACGGTCCATATGGACCTGGTCAACAAACAACAACTTTCACTTGTTGACAGATTTAGCCCCTGCACTTCCAAATGCCATTTCCGACACATATAAGGCCCGTTAAACCATTTTTAAGGCTCTACAATGATGCCTAAGTATGGGGAACATGATACATGCTCAAAAATATGCCGGATGTCGGTTCGTTTGGTCGTACGGTTACGTTGTTCGGTTAATTACGACTAAACACGGACGGACGCGAAAAATGAACCAAATTACGTGACGAATGGAATTTTATCAAGCCAATCACTAAAATAAAATATTTTAGGGTTTACATAAATTTTTGGGTGCCCGGGTATATTCAAAATGTGAGATATGCGCGAAAATGCAAACTTGTGCACTTTTTGACACTTTTAGTCCCTATATGGCTTAAAAGTTTATTTTTGCGCACGAAACACCTCTAAGCCTATTTCTAAGTTAGGTAAGGGATATTTAGGGTATGTTTAACTTATGGTCATATTCTGGAAGGTCCGATTCTATACGAATCGACATACTTTTGCAGTTTGACGCAATTAGTCCTTTAATTGCGCAAAGTAGCGCGAAATGCCGTTTAATGATATCTAAGCCTTCCATGGCCCATATTAATCCTTCCCAAACATATACTTAAATATTACTATGCTCCCGTTCGCTTAAATGGTCACTGAAAGGCGTATATTAAAAAGTTGACGCTTTAGGTCCCTCTATTGCGCAAACTTGCGCATCTCATCATCTAATAGCATTGAAGCCTCATCTAATCCATATTAGGCATCCTTGAAGGTATTACTAAACCTCACAATGCTTTGGGTTCACCAACAGGTCTTTCAGAGGTATAATTAAACATATTGACACTTTTAGCCCCTCTAACTTGCAAAGTTGCGCGTAACTTTACTTATAGGCATAAAAACCTTAGATGGCCATTATTTGGCATTCCCGAGAGTATATTCAAATATCATGAAGCTCCTGGTTTGTTTAAAGGTCACTCAGAGGTAAGAATTAACATGCTGACGCTTTTAACCCTTCATTGCGCAAACTTTCAATTAATCACGGAAACGGCTACACTTGATCAACAAGTGGCTCATTTGTGAATATAAATACTATATGATGTTATTTAGAAACTTATTTTAGGCATGCTAACACTTCCAGTCCTTTCATAATCAAATTTTTTCGATTTTTTGAAAAATTTGTCCCTTAAATTCAATGTTTGACTTTATTAGGGTTTATTACACGTGTCAATACATCAATGGACGTGATTTTACGAGGTGTTACATCCTCACCCCCTTAAAAGAAATCTCGACCTCGAGATTTGCTAAAATGCTAGAAGTACTTTGTGTCACATAATGGACTTAATTTCTATAGTATATCTGGAGCCTCTCCAAGCTCTCAAGTTGACCTCTATAATAGGTACATGTATCCTTTTTGGGGCTTCTTAACCTGTCAATCCTTAATCGATATGGGTTTTCTCATCAAATCATAATTTTTATTAATCTGCATATCATTATGTGATAATGCGTCTCAACTTATCGATGATACATATTCTTAAATTACTAATGTGGGTCACATTGCGAGCTTCACTAAGCTCCTTATATAGGTTTTAGCTTATAGGCTATTGACCTTTGTTACATTCGATTTCCCGAATGTCCCTATATATCTAGGGCTTAACTTACCCTGAGGAATTTAAAATTTAGCACACCCTTCTTAGGGCGATACCTTCGATTGTACCTTATTCCTCATTAAGGACTTAAGAAGGTTGCGGCTTTTATCAATCCTCAATTTTCTGCTGATTACTGGCAACTTTAAGATGATTACGAATTCGAATGATCTTATTTGTTGTTTCCAATGCAACTTTCAGACCCTGATAATTGGACTTACCAATCTATTGTTCTAACAATAGATGTTTAACATTCCATCTATACAAGGTCTCCAAAGGAGCAGCCTTGATGCTTATATAAAAACTATTATAGAAAGGCTTATCTTAAGGTGAGATGGTTATTCCAACCACTGCTTAACTAATTTTTAAGGAATAGCTAATCCTTGCTGTTAGTCGAACAAATCGACGATCCTAGGCAGCTGATGGCAATTCTTAATTGTTGCCTAATTAGGGTTGCGGTAATCATTGCAGGAGCAAAATAAACCATCTTTCTTAATTAACTATACCGAATTCTCAGAATATAGAGTTAGGCTATATGAATTCTTTATTTTAAAACTTACTTAATTTGGGTTTCGATTCTTCCAATAATGGCACTAGCCGTCTTGGAGATTTCATAATAATACAGCCCTAAATGAGATATAAATCTTAACTCTACTTGCCTCTCAGGAGGTAAACAGGGTAATCTGAGGAGAAGATAATCAAAATACAAGGAGGTTACAGAGATTTTCCAAATCTCAGGCTCCAGTTCATTTAACATATTCTGTGTCAGATAAGGGACACATTTATGTTACGAGTCCATGAGTTCCTTAATCGAAGACATTTACCTGAACAATTCCATTCTGGATATCTTCTTTAAATACCATTAGCTGACTTTAGTACCATATGACCATCGGAATATCTTTGTGGTCCCATGCATTAAACCTCCATACTGATCAGGCATGGAAGCAATCTATGGAACATATTAAGATACATCAATCCTCACATGGCGCTTTTATCATACCGTCTGGTATTCACAATCGATAGAGATCAAAGAGATATCGACTATATATATGCTGACGCACTTCCTCTGTAGAGAGGATACTTATAAAATTTTACGACTGAAAGTTTCTGATAGGAACAGGAGAAATGGTTCTTACGATTTCGCCTGTAAGTTTTACCTTACACTTATTATCTGGGGTTCTTATGGGAAAATTTCTAAAAGTTTGCTAAGCTTATGGTCTTATGAGAGACTTAGCAGCACCTGAACCCAAACGTAACTCTAAGCAATAAAATCACAATAAGGGATTTATCTGGTGTAATTACTAATGTGAACTACCTCTAACCGTTCATCAGGAGGGTTAAATGTCTCCATTCTTAATCCTTTTACACTCAGCTGTAGAATTTTTGACAATTTAGGGCAGTCTCAGCTTTGACTGGTTGTTTCTTAGTCTATACAACGTGAGTAGCTGAGGTAGATCCATAATGGGTTTATAATGAGCAGGCTTTGAAACATTAATGTGCCCTCTTATTTCCGATACTAACCACCAACAATTATTTGCATTAAGCTTAGATTTTGGGTAAACGGAATAGGGTACTATCTCAGCCAATGAATTAAAATATTAACATACCGTCGACAGCCTAGAACTTTTATGGCGAGAGTCAGAAAATTCTTATTCCATCTTTTTCCATTTTGTGATGTGGATAATAGGTTTTTCTAATAAGGTCCTTAAAACTTGGACCATCCCATAATGTATAAGGGGATCTTTCTTGTGGACTCCATTAATGTCCTCACTAATCAAGGGTATTACCATCGAATGATTGTGACGCACACCTTACCGTGTGCTTTCCAGCATAACCACTGATATACCTAATGGTTTCTACTTCATCTAACAATTTCTTGCAATCGATGGCCCCTTTTTATTATTGAAGTCTCTTGACTTCCAAGAGACGAAGTACTTTTAAGTACATCCTAAAAAAATGGGGCTCCTTGCCATATATGCTTTTGCTGGGTTTATTCTTCGCATTTGAAGTATGAATATAGCTCTCTTCATGAGCAGCGACATGCGTTTTCAAGCAAACATCATTCAGCTTCTTGAACCTTTTCATAACTTTTCTCATAGCCTTTCTAATAGCTGTGTTAATTATAGTTTTGGAGATTAACTCCTTCAACATTGAGGTTCACATTTGATGCACCATTGACATTTGTCGTATCTCTAGCATCGCGACTGTTGTTTGTCTCTTCTGAGTTTTCCATACTCGAAGCTTTGGTATTAAATACCAAATTCAACCAGTGCTTAGGCATTCCATACCCAGTATCTCCTGGAATGGTCAAAGGCTCACCATAAGGAGTCTTGATAACTACTTGCTTCTTATCATACACAATATGGGCTTGATTTTTAAGACGACCAATTCATTCCTATCACTATATCGAGTCCCTCTTATTTTAATGGAAACAAGGACAGCGGAAAAGAATGATTCCTAATGGATATAAAACATCCATCTAATATTGCTGAAGCAGTCTCTGAGGCACCATCGGCTAATTCTACCTTATACTTAACGCTTAGAGTTTTAACAGGCAGATTTAATGGTTTACAAAATCTGTTGTCCATGAAAGACTTATCTGAACCTGTATCAAATAATACTCTAGCATGAGTGTTATTGATAAGGAAAATACCTGTTGTGACATTGTCATCCTGAATAGCCTCTTGAGCATCCATTTGAGAGTCTCCAGCTTTGGTCTTCTTAGCCTCTCCAGGCTTCTTGGTTTTATTTGGGCAGTTGGTTTTGATGTGCCCTTCCTCGTTACAATTGTAACAAGTCGCGTTCTTCAAATCCTTGCAATCTAAAGTCTTGTGACCCTTGGTCTTGCAAATTCCACACAGTTTAGCACGTGGGTCAATCGTACATTTTCCAAAATGTTGCTTTCTGCAGTTACTGCATTTGGGTCTTGCCTCATTTGGCTTGGACTGGTTATAGTTTGAACTAGTCTTACCCTTTTTACAACCTTTATTTGGGGTATTATTGCACTTTCACTTATGATCCTTCAACACACGATCCACATCGTTGTTTACGGTTGTAACTATCATAGCCTGTAACTCGGTGCTTGTTAAGTTTAGTCTTGCATCATCATTCTGATCAACTGGGCGATTGTGAGCTTCAGAGGAGTCAGCCATGGTGAAGCTTTGAAGGCTACAAACCAAGTAGTAATAATTTGTTTAATTATATAGCGAATTGTCGAATTTGATGATTAAATAGCCATGGTGCAAATAAACCATATAGGCCAATAGATAGTATTTAATTTATTTGATTATGTTTTGCCTAGGTTTTTAAATAAACCATCTTTGACATTTAAACGGAATATAATCCTTCATATTTATTAGACAGGGGACATAAGTCACTACTGTCAACGTCGTACTGACATTTTTATATATAGCACAAGGGCTTGTTCCAAAGGACTTTTTGATGGCATAAATGCCTTGTCACTAGGAAATTTTTAAAACACAATCGATGATTCCTTTTGATCGGAAAATTTCATAGTTCATTGTCTTAACAAGAAGTTATGAAACAAAACTATCTTTTTCATGTATACATCTTTGCCCGAAGGTATTCATCCTAATGGATGTTTTGATGTGTTCATCATGTTCGATGTTTATTAGCCATGATCCCTCTTGATCATTTACGCTAAATAAGGGGTTTGGAAAAATTCCTAATATAAGGATGACAAGTGTGATTTTATCGCCTCACTGTTGTCAGGAGTGTTAACATGTTTTCAGATGTTAACAAGGATCTGAATTTCTTTTAAACAGGTTTTACCATCATAGCTAGGTCTTTAATGACATTCAAGCTAGGTTATACCTTTTAAGGTTCTTTTTAATATATATACTGGCAGGAAAGGAATGATATTTATTTTATTCAGGATTTTCATTATAATCATCCCAAATTTAATTAAAATATAATTATGGCACAAAAAGCCAAGTCACAAGGACAAAATTATAAGCCAAGGTTTTATAGAATCGAGGCATTAAGGCTTGAATCAAAGTTCATTACCTTTTCTTGACAGGGAGTTGTAGGCTACGACTGTCTTTAGTCTCAGAGGACGTTAATTATAGCCCGTAGGCACTTCATCCTTAAGGGATGATTATATAAATAAGGGAATTTAGAATAACCCAATTTTAAGAATGACTTATGTGGTTTTATCGAATCACATTTTGTCAAACATGTTAATATGCTTTCAGATGTTAACAAGGATTTGAATCTTTAGGTTTTACCATCTTGGCCATGTCTGCAGTGACATTTAGGCTAGGTTTTACCTTTAAGATTCTTTTTAATATTTAACGCAGAACAATCCTAAATTGAGATGTTAACAAGGATCTGAATCTAATTGAGGAACTACCATCTTGGCCCTGTCTTAAAATGACACATGGGCTAGGTCTTGTCCTTTTTAGATTTTGTCATTTTATTATAATGGTAGATCTTATAAAATGAATGATACTTTTCATTTATTTCATTTATATTATATATATTGATAAGATGAAATTTTGATAAAGCATTCCAAGGATTTTAAAAAGGTACAGAATTTCCCTGAACGGGACTTGAAAGAAATGATGTTGTCCATGAAGGGACTGAAAGATAAATATGCCCTTATAAGGACTTACTAAGGAAACGAACTTCAGCAAAAGGAGTTTCTTCTTCATTTTATTTCTGAATGCTTTCTTCTTGGTTGTACGTTAATCCTTGTCGCAGTACGAAGCTCGGCCTTCCCTAGGCTTAGAATGGGGAGAATTTCCATTATGGCTTCTTTGCTAGCCGACATATTAAAATATATAGAATTGAAAGCAATAATTCTTCGAATAGAGCTGAGAGTATTCCTATGTTAAATCTAGACTAAGAAGGTCGAGGAATGTGCTACTGTGTCATTGAGATTAAACACAAAAGGCTAGTGTCTAATTCACTCAATGTTGGCTCTGATACCAACCTGCCACACCCCGATATTTCCACGTATTACCAGTGGGCCTGGTGGGGAGTACCATGACGTAGTTGATATCATCATAGTCAAACAACACAATATTAAATGCACAGCGGAAGCAAATGATAAATATATTACAATCCGATATAAAGTAATATCAAAGTATTACAAACGGAAAGTAAAGGATCCACAGGCGGATCGAAAATAAAATGAAACATTGTTCAACAGACTTTAGGCATCTAAGCTTGCGAGACTCTTTATTGATGCTAGGAGTAGCCAGCCTATTCCGATTAGTACCTGCACTTAGCCTTTTTGGAAAATACGTCAGTTTACACTGGTAAATACAATTTAACTGACTCATTTTGAAAATGTTTAAGAAAATTGATTTGAGTGCAAATGGCACAAAACTTTTTATAACTTGGGATAATTATATATATATAAACTTGTAAAAGAATTACATGTTCCTTATGCGTTCAGTAGTCCGGATTGAATACCGGGTTAAAGATCAATAGACACACCACATGATATAGACCCGCGGCGGGTTATTCCCGAAACCGGCGGTTATACCCTATTATTTATTTAGGCACTGACGGGTGTACGCCTACACCCCGTGCTTAGGTCGTGGCCATTTCGTAAAATGATGCCAAGGATATCCGGGACATGGTCATTAACCCCCCAAAGGCTTTAAGAAAACAAAACATTTTCAAACGGGACATTTCAATGATTTAACCTTCATACAATTAAAGATGCAATGCCCGACCAAACGGTATTTTATATACCGTACCCCAAGCCCGTATAGGGAAAATAAGTTAAAAGTATTTACCTGAGCTAAATATAAATTCAATCCCCGCCGTATCAAATCAGCAAGTACAGATAGCTTTTACTGGGCTCCTAAATCTGGAACGAAGGTTTTTAATAACCTATTAGATTCCTAACGGGTCTTAATTAAGCCTATGCTTAGACCGGTTAGTTTTAAAAGAGGATACGGTTCAAAACACATGATAAAGCGAAGACCGGGTTAGAATGTGGTTTTCACCCAACAAGCTTGGATACTTGTTTAATATGGGTAAACTAAACACATTTTAAATTTTGAGATGAAAATGACAAGGTTTAACCCGTTTCGGCTAATTTATGCAAACTAGTTACATAAGCCGATCCGAACGCGAAAAGTGCGTAACGGGTAACCAAAAGAGTCATATACATGTTTCCTAAGTCAATATGCCTTAAATATGTTGTGATATCAGTAGGATACCTTCCATTATGCCCAAAACGAATTTAAAACCAATTTATGCCCCGTAGGGGTATTTTGGTCATTTAAAAGGTTATAAGAGAGGTTTAATATAAATCTAAGTTTCAGGTCTGATTTAATCAGTAAAAAAAATACTTAATTTAATAAGTTATATCAGTAGGGTATTATACATATGTGAATTTTATCATTTATAACCAAACCATGCACCGAAGGGGCATTTTGGTAATTTCACATAAGGTTTAAAGGTCAAATTTGGAAATCTGAGTTTAAAACCTTTGCTTGTTGTTAAAATATAAAAATTTACTGAATATATTAGTAGGCATTAACCATTATATGTTTAAAATAGTTTTGATACATACTATGCGTTGAAAACGCTTAAAAAAGGCGATTTAGAGCCATTTCCGGGTTTTCAAAGGAAAGCTGATATTTTTATAATTCCAGAAGGCTCAAAATAATTTATTTATCATATTAGATCAGTAGCAAAAGGTTTGGGGTCAAAATGTTTTATAAAACTCATTTTATAGCCTGAAAGGGCAAAACCGACAAGTACCGATTTAAGCTCAGAATTCTAAGTTATGCTCAGCCTAAAAATAAATAAAAATTTTCAAAAATCCAAAAATATTATTTTATATCAGTAGGTAAAAAGTTTGATATCAAAAATTGGGTTTAGATTGGCTATATGCTAATTACGCTGTTTAATTAACAAAAAGCTTTCTAATGACGCTATTGAGCATAACTCCTAATCTAGACCTCAAACTGATGTCAAATTTTAGGGACAAGTTTATAAATCAGTAATAAAGATTATTGTCCTCTCACATTTTCAAAATTCTCGTTTTAGGGTCAAAAGGGCATAATGGTCAACATTTAAGCATATAACGGGAACACGTAAATGAATAGGATAATTAAGGATCCAAGTTGTATAACCTCAGAGGGTTATACTAACCTATAACATGATCCTAATGGAATCCTAAGGCATAATTAAACTAAGCTAAATCGGGTCAGAACTGAAAGTCAAAGCAAAAGTCTACTTTTGCGACTTTCGGTTCCGAACCGATCCTAAACTTGAAATTGTCGGGTTGAACATGCTTAGACATGTTCTTATACTAATTATCAAGTTATACAAGTGTTAAAATAGGTCTCATAGTTTCTACATTGCTAATTATGAATTTATTTTCAAAATAGCTTTCTGTTGACTTTTTATTATTAGGTTTGACCCGACATTTGACCAAGCTAGGGTGATAATCAGTAGGTGCCTTCTTAGGGGTTTATTACCTACACAATTACCAACTTATAACTACTCTTAATTTGACTAATGACTGGATCATTAGTGTTTAATCACTAAGTCAAACCTTAACTACGATAAGGTTGACTTTTGGTCATTAAACTAATCAAAACTGAAATTAGAAGGTTAAAGACACTTACAAATGGTCCTTAGGATTAAATTGAAGCTTAGGAAACAATGCTTAATGTCCAGGGAGCTCCAGATTGAGAGAGGAGAAGATAGCAAGGGAAATGAGCAAATGAAAGTGTTGGGTTCTCATCCTATTTATAGTTTTTGGACATGATTAAGATTGAGACAAGTGTTTGAAGGGTTAATCAGATCACTACACCTGTTAGGACAGCTGTATAATTGTCTTGAAGCCCAAGGATTCGGTTTTGATTGGATGAGAATGGAATAGAGTAGTGACCAAGCAAAAATTCGTATCTGGCACATGCTTACGGACCGTATAGGTCCTGGCATACGGGCCGTATGGACCTGGACAGCAAACAGCAACTTTCACTTGTTGACAGATTTAGCCCCTGCACTTCCAAATGCCATTTCCGACACATCTAAGGCCCGTTCAACCATTTTTAAGGCTCTAAAATGATGCCTAAGTATGGGGAACATGATACATGCTCAAAAATATGCCGGATTTCGGTTCATTTGGTCGTACGGTCACGTTGTTCGGTTAATTATGACGAAACACGGACGGACACGAAAAACGAACCAAATTACGCGACGAATGGAATTTTATCAAGCCAATCACTAAAATAAAATATTTTAGTGATTACATAAATTTTTGGGTGCCCGGGTATATTCAGAATATGAGATATGCGCGAAAATGCAAACTTGTGCACTTTTTGACACTTTTAGTCCCTGTATGACTTAAAAGTTTATTTTTGCGCACGAAACACCTCTAATCCTATTTCTAAGTTAGGTAAGGGATATTTAGGGTATGTTTAACTTATGGTCATATTCCGGAAGGTCCGATTCTATACGAATCGACATACTTTTGCAGTTTGACGCAATTAGTCCTTTAATTGCGCAAAGTAGCGCGAAATGCCGTTTAATGATATCTAAGCCTTCCATGGCCCATATTAATCCTTCCCAAACATATACTTAAATATTACTATGCTCCCGTTCGCTTAAATGGTCACTGAAAGGCGTATATTCAAAAGTTGACGCTTTAGGTCCCTCTATTGCGCAAACTTGCGCATCTCATCATCTAATAGCATTGAAGCCTCATCTAATACATATTAGGCATCCTTGAAGGTATTACTAAACCTCACAATGCTTCGGGTTCGCCAACAGGTCTTTCAGAGGTATACTTAAACATATTGACACTTTTAGCCCCTCTAACTTGCAATGTTGCGCGTAACTTTACTTATAGGCATAAAAACCTTAGATGGCCATTATTTGGCATTCCCGAGACTATATTCAAATATCATGAAGCTCCCGATTTGTTTAAAGGTCACTCAGAGGTAAGAATTAACATGCTGACGCTTTTAACCCTTCATTACGCAAACTTTCAATTAATCACGCAAACGGCTACACTTGATCAACAAGTGGTTCATTTGTGAATATAAATACCGTATGATGTTATTTAGAAACTTATTTTAGGCATGCTAATACTTCCAGTCCTTTCATAATCAAAGTTTTTTGATTTTTCGAAAAATTTGTCCCTTAAATTCAATGTTTGACTTTATTAGGGTTTATTACACGTGTCAATACATCATTGGACGTGATTTTACGAGGTGTTACACTGGCGTAAGGTCAAGGAAGGCAGGTCTTTTATCCAAGGAGTTAAGGGTCAAAACTGATCTTGTCTTGGCCCTGACCTCGCACGTGACTTGGAACACATCTGTTTAGTCGGCGCAAGGTTGGGGAAGTTATCAATTTGATTTAATTTGGGTATGGTCTTGTTCGCGATCTGAGGCTGACTCATATGGTCGGCGCAGTATTTAGGACCATACCCCTTCAAGTCCCCCCAGTCCAGTTCTGCTTTCATGTGCGAGGCAAGTGGTTGGAGCTATGGACTAGAAAATAAAAATTATGTTTGCGCTTGCTCTAGTATTCACGAAGGCATCTTATGTGCTAGAAAAGCAGGCGCGTGTTTGTGTCACAACTTACACGGCGCGGCTATTTAGCTTGCTTCTAAAGTCATCTCACTAATTTGCACAGGAAAAATCTTGAATCTTGAAAAAGTAGACTGCTAACACGTTGGTGGTGAAAACGACTGTTGAGGTGACCACACAGTGACGAACAAGTTGTCACTGTGTCAGGCGCACCATTTCGTCTGGTGTCAGGAGTGTGATGCCCACGGGTGTAGGATAACCGTCACTCTGGTTTTCCTGCCTGACGTGTCATCCTGTGGTTGGATACGCGCTTCACGTGGCTTGGCACGATTAGCCATTGCATTTTGTGATGGGAATAAATAAGTGAAGACCTAATGGCAGAAAACACTTCTCATCGAGTTCTCTCTCGTTTCTTCTTTGAAACTTCAAATCTTCAAGGATTCTTCGAATATCATCAAGTTTTCGTTAAGTTTTCTTCAAACTTTCTTCTGCTTCTTCATTTGTTAACATTGGATATGTCGAACACAGATGATGTCGTAGTAGTGGAAGAGGCCGGTGGTGGGATGCCACCGTTGAAGTAGGAGGAAGGTTTATTTGAACATTGGATATGTCAAACACAGACTAAGAATGGCAAATAGGTTTATTTGAATTCTGGTACGCTGGTCATCAGAATTTCTGATGAACCAACTTGTCTTGAAGATAAGCCCTGACACAATTTGGAAAGTAGCAAGTTGACAATAAAGGATTCAATGAATATGCCAAAAAGCTACTTTGTGCTGAGCAACTACAAGAAAAGGGGAGAGACAAAGAAAAAGAGAGAAAAGATATTGAAGAAATAATTGATGAATGGGTACAGGCCAGAATCTAGTATAAAGGAATGTATGACATCTGCCACAAATTCATTCATCACAAGAAGCAGCTGAAGAAAGATGATCTGCAAAAACGTCCAAAACTATTCTAAAAACATTTTTCTTGTTATTCCATTTTGTAATCTGTTTTGAACAAAAGTGTTTGTGATTTGCAAATTTTGTTTCCCTTGTTTGGGATTTTTTTTTGTTCATCTGTCATAAGGTAGTCTATTTTTCTTACAATACGTAGGGGGAAATTTTTAGGAAACTTTTATATAAGTATTGAAGAAAAAGATGATCAACCTGATCATAGGCTGAAGATACAGTCAAGGAATATCACTAAAAGGGTGCCTACATGATAACGTGACAAGAAGAAATGAAAGACACATCTTCAACTAAGTATCAGGAATTGATCAAGACAAAGAAGACAATCAGGCAAGACCATTCTGATGAAGGTCTGATGATAAATCTGGTATTTCTCATCAGAATCTGGTAAGTCCGATCATCAGAATTTTGGTAAGCTAGTCACTAGAAATTCTGGTGGACCAACTTGTCTTGGAGATAAGATAAGCCCTGACACAACTCAAAAATAGCAAGTTGCCAATAACCGATTCAATGAATATGCCAAAAATTCACTTTGTGCAGAGCAAGTGCATGAATAAACAAATGTTTATTCATGATCCAGACTCTCTATAAATAGAGATGTCATCCCAGAAGGTTAAATGAGTTGAGCTAAGCATTTAATACACACACCACAGACTCCAATACCCTTCGCACATAATTCTTTAAGCATTCATTTTGTAACAGTCAATAACTTTTTTTTTACAAAGTCATTAATATACTTGAAAATTCTGTAAGTTGTTTCTTGAAAGTTTGATTTCCAGTTCCGCACAAGATTTTCCTATTTGTTGAAATCTATTTGCCATATTAAATCTTTGAGTATCTTTATCTGGGTCCAACAGTCATCCCGGCTGAAATTGGCCTCCTCTCGAGGGGGAGCACCGACTTGACTTGGACCTACTCGAAGAACGGCGTGAGAAAGCAACTATTAAAGAGGCCAAGAACAAGTCACAACTGGAGAAGTACTACAATGCATGGGTGCACATCTGTACGTACAACCCAGGAGAATATGTGTTCTGGGATAATGAGGCCTCCAATGTCGAGCGCCCTGGAAAACTAGCACCTAAGTGGGAAGGTCATTACTGTTACAACCCAAACGATGGCGGAAACATCGGGGTGAGGCACTGAGCGAAACAGATTGTCCAAGAGTAATCCATAACAACTAAATTACCGGATAATTAACATTATGTCCCATACCATAACTCATCAAGTAAACAATTATTACAGACATAGATATCTCTAGGAAAATCATTGTTTCGACAACTCAAATAAATAAATTGTTTTAGTTTATTTCTAGACCCATCCTATCTTGATTCCACAAAAGATAGCAAGCAAGCATCCTAAGCACCTGTCACATACGTTAAAATAGAGGTCAATACACATAGTGTAAAGGTGAGCATACAAGTTTAATAGTATAATAGATAGCGAAAATCGTTTACGCATAACTAGCATGTAACATGTAGCAAAGTGAAGGCTAGTAGGTTATCGACAATGAAATATGCACAGACGTGACTGCGAGTTGTAGAATGCGCAACACATATCCCCACTGGAACATATGAAGTAAAACCCTCAACAACCCCTGTCCACGACAGGTGCTGAGTCCAAACTATAGTACTATCGTTGCTAAGGTGTCAGGCAATTATCACTGTGTAAACATAACATACAGGCATTCATCGAATAACACGTAGCATGCAATAACGGTCAGCGTATAAAATATGTTTGCGTTGTGTGTCGATTGTGTTTTGAATAAGTAACGTATGTAACACCCAAAAGTGCATAAAGCAAAAAGGGATCGAGTATACTCACAGATAGCGTTTAAGTAAATAAACACTCTCTTGAATTGAAGGGAGCGCTGAGAGATTAGCCTGAACAACTAATGATAGCATAAGTGATGAATGGTGCGCAAGACGGTGTCAAGCGAGGAAGTGACGACGGGTTATCCGATCGGATGACAATCCGAATGGATAGTCATTCGATCGGATGTCAATCCGTTCGGATGGCCATCCGATCGGATAGCCATTCAGTCGGATTGACATTCGTTTGGGAGGGATGTGTTTGTGTATGATGGCTTTGAAGTTTTCGTTGTAGCATTTTAAAATCAGAGAAATATCTCTACCTTTCAGGTCGATCGATCGAACGGTCATTCGATCGGATGGTCGTTCGATCGGAAGGTGATCCGATCGGTGAGACATTTCCTTAGAGAACAAGTTCACAGCAGGATGGTTATTCGATTGGATGACAATCCGATCGAATGGCAATCTGTCAGAACTGATGATCTTTGAAAATTATGAAAAATGTTTAAGTGTTGAGACCAAGTGCAATCTGATCGAATTGTCGTTCGATCAGACGACAATCCGATCGGATGACAATCCGTGTCACGGCCCCAGCCCCGGTTTGACCCGGTCAGGAGCCGCGGAACAGGAACCCGTGGTTTTATTAATTGATGCGACAGCGGAAGATTTAACAGGATCTTTTAAAACTTGAAATGCCCGATTATTTTATTTCATAATTCGGGATAAAACCCCGTAATTTACAATAGAGGAATTTCACTAAGGAATTCCCTACAGAGGAATTTCACTAAGGAATTCCCTGATTTATAAAAACATGTTTATTTATTTTAACTGAGCCACCTCTTCAAGCTGGTTAGTGCTTCGTAGCACGTTTTCTTTGATTCACAGCAGGTTGCCTGAAACATGTTTTAAAAATATTTTATCAGCGGGGAAATACTGGCGAGTCATTCAAGTATGTAAAACGACATATTAGTTATCAATTACAGCATAAGAGCGAATACAATGGCTTCTATCTTATTTTTATCTGGTGCCGTGTCACCTGGTGACGATGGTCATACCACTATTGGGTCTATTTCCCCAAGTAGTGATGATTATCACTGTTAGGATTTATTAGCCTAACCGTGAGAAATTAGTAATGTGCACAATACCCCAATTAGCCAGTGATTCAAGATAACCATGACTTAATCCCTGTAATTATAACTTTTGAAAATGATTGGAGTATTGTAAAATACTGTTGATAAAAAGAGAATGACTCACATTACAGATTTACACGGGCAGAGTTTAGCCTACTGATTAGCTTTGTAACCTAATTTAAATAACAATGCACACGAACTAGGTCAGTAACTAATACAACATTTACTATAACTCACGAGATTAAAACCCTCACAATGAATGACAAAGTGCTATACTTAAACATCCGTCGAATTCACAACTAATGACAAAGTATGGCCCTAATGTGGGCAGCACTTAAACATCCATTGGATAGTTTTCAATTGATCGGACATTGAATCGTAGCAGCGATCGAGTTAATACCCGGTATCGTAGCAGCGTTGCACTACTGTGAAATGTAATTTCTACTTTTGAGCAGTATACTCGTGATTTTGATTGAATTTTCGCCACAGAATGATAGCTCGGGACCAAATCTATTTATAGGTGAAATAATGTAGGATCGGATTCCGACCTAAACGAGTCGTTTGGAAGAGTTCTAGTCCGTTTCAAAGGCGGAAACAGAGAAACGGATGGTAAAACAGCTTGTTTCACAATTTAATCCTCTTTTATATTGAATTGACACTGTTTACAATTGAAAGGAAAACCGGCAGCACCTCGGTATCTTGTTCTGGCAAATGTTACAAATGAAATGACAAAATGCCTATATATATAGATGAGATTTCGCTTGAAACACTTGAAGCGAAATCCACAAATTGCTTTGAAGCGAAATCTTCATGTTGACTTTGAAATTTGTCTTGAAGCGAAACCATGCATTCTGATTCCATGCATAACTTTCATTTCTATTTTGTCTTCTAGTAATGTGATGTCACTAGTGATGTCACATGATGATGTCACTAGTGATGTCATGCTTGATTAGATCCGCACCGAACACGAGACT
Source organism: Helianthus tuberosus (assembly GCA_030545235.1). Taxonomy (NCBI): domain Eukaryota; kingdom Viridiplantae; phylum Streptophyta; class Magnoliopsida; order Asterales; family Asteraceae; genus Helianthus; species Helianthus tuberosus. The sequence goes on along the minus strand of CM060354.1, from coordinate 99,527,649 downwards.
CGATACAAGACGAAGACGACAGATGTGTGCACCAACAGACTCCCCCTCAGATGTTGACGAGTCTTAAGTGTCGAGACTGTGCATCTTCAGTCATTATCAGTCTTTGTGCTTCACTCTTTCTATCAGCATCAACAGACTCCCCCTTGCAATGTGCTGGCATTCCTTCAGTTCTTCAGCATCATTTGCTTCAGGATCGTTGTCTGACTTTCACAATTTTGGCTTTTCAGAATCATCACTTCTCAAACTTTAAACCTGCATAAACTCTACCTCACAATAAATTTTACAATTTACACATTTCAAACATATAAACTTTCACTAACTCAGACTCTTCTCTAAAAATATAATCAAAATGATATTTCAATCTGATGAATCACTTGAAGTTTTGACAAAAATAATCAGTTTTGAACACAACCCTCAAATCATACTCATCATGTTTAGCACTCAGAATTTTGAAAATCAGCTTTTCAATACCAGTTGTCGAAAATCTTTTTGTATTTTTCAAAATTTTATGCTAAAACACACTAAAAATCTTTTTGGATTTTTTAATAGAATGAAATGCAGTAAAGAAATATTTACAGACAATATTTTTGTGAGTTTGTGTAAGAGGATCATATCAGTTTCTGAGATAAGTCACCAACACCATTAAGCTTCATTTCATATTAAGATCTAAACAATTCACCTAGATTGTCAGTATATTTGTCCACTTAAATTTTCACACAAAGTTCAATTGATCCGAGATATGATGTTAATGTTTTAAAAGACTTGAACTTATCCGTGTGTCCCACTACTTGAATATACTCCCGTATCCAGATCCCAATATTCAGTCTTACAGGTGAGTATACCACAGATGATATCTGTAAGGGGTTAAATTGCGAGGGCCGTGAGAGCTCAGGTCGATCTTTCGATACGCAGAGAGATGACGGCTTCGACTTTTGGTGTGTCCCCTTTAGAGGATCTTTTGTTTCAACAGCCATGATTAGCATTTTTCAATGTTTCATCATTTTTTAGCTGAGGGTGAGCTATATTTCAAGCAAATGTAAAGTATTTTCCGGGGACTAGGCCATTGCTTCCGCAAAATCAGAAGTCCCGGGATAATACCCCAGATATCACTGAGCATAAAGACCTAGTATCTCAGAATAAGGGACCTTTCAAACAAGATTTCAGGGGTTACCTATATATCCAAGCAGTTTTGTTACCCACAGAATAAGCAAGTTTGAATTTTAGGTTTATATCTCGTCACAATCTACTAAATGTGCAAAAACCTACTGACATATCCGCAGTAAGATTGTTTATCACATTTTACTTTCCAATTCTTTAGCATGTTGTGATAGTCCACTGATGTACTATCATTTCCTCTTTTATACAACAAAACTCATTTTTGATTTTATCATGTTTTTTACTTTTTCAAATTTTCTAATGTTTTTGGATTTTCTAAAAAATTCTACTCCCCCTAAAATACAAACACATTTTAGAAAATTTGAAAACAAACTGTACAAACAACGTGACAACTGATATCAAATCACTTCAATTCGCCATCCTCTTGGCATAAACAATCAGAACTCCCCCTCACAACAAACCATTTTCTCATTAAGATTTCAAAACACTTAAGTTTGTTTTAATCAAAATGATTTTTCCGGAAAATGAGTTTGTTTTTACCACTTGTAAAGTTGAGGATGTGGTTCATCATTTTGTCTTCAACCACTTGTAGAAAATCAAGTACAAATTAATGTCCCTGATTTACCACTTGTAAAAAAAACACAAACAAATACACAGAATGATGCCGATTCCTGATCCACGATTACCAACTTGGGATCTCCGGCAAGTCCACAGACTTACTGTTCGTAGTATGTACCATCCCAGTCACGAACTAGGGATGGTTCAATTTTCTCCTTCTGCATCTTCTTCTCATAAAATTCTTTAACCCCTTTGACTTTTCGATCAATCATTTTACCAAAAATGTGTTTCACAGTGGGGTTAAAGGCTTTTTCAACATCAAAAACCTTGTTATCATCATAAAATTGGTTTGATATCTCAACTTTACCAATTTTCTTCTTAAAATTTTCATCCTTCAACGGTGGAAAATGAACATCATCCATTTGAGGGACTGAAGTTTTCAATTTTAACTCAACCTGTGGCTCCTCTGATTTTATGGAATCAGATTCATCGCCAGAACTATCAACCAATTTCTTAACAACCCATTTCTGAGTGTCAAGATTTGCTTTCTTCTTGTAAAATCTGTTTGAACTTTCACCAATTTCAAAAGTAGAATTTTTGAATAATTTGGTTCGGTCAATTGGCGGTTCAAACTTAACCACTTTCTCTCTTTGTTTACGAAAAACTCCCTGTTTCGATGATATTGCCTTAGAACAATCTCTGGCAATGTGTCCAACAGTGTTGCATTGGAAACAGGTTCTTGTTTCTTTCATCTCTTCTTGCTTCTTTGCAAGAAATTTACTATTCGACTGCCTCCAAAACCTTTCCTTTTCTTCCTCATCTCTTGATGTACCTGAAACAAATGTCATCTTTGCTTTAAAATCACGAACATATGTTTCATTTTTCTGTTTTTCTGTTGGAGTAAAACCAAGACCTTTATTTTTGAAATTACGGTTAGGGTTTGGTTTCTTGTGAAAACCAGAACCAGAACTGTAACCTTTTTTCTTGTTTAATCTTTGTTGTACTCTTGAGGTGTATTTTTTAGGTTTATCAATAAGATTTATATCTTTTAATTCAGAAATATTGATTTCTGTTAGTTTGAAAATCTTTTTGATCATCTCAGTTTTTACACCTCTTAGTGGAAATTCCTCATCAGAATATAATTTGTCGGAATCATTCAATGTATATGCAACTTTGAATGTTTCGTCACTCAAATTAGATTTTGATAACAGGAATTCTTTGTTGTAAACCCTTTTAACTGAAAAATTTTGACTGTTGACCGTCGAACTCGAACTTTCAGAACCAGACTTTGACCCTGACTCTGACTTTGACTCCTCAGTTTCATCTTTATCCAACACCTGATCGACGACTTTCTTAATTAACTCGGACTCATGATCAGTGTCAGATGATGTAAACACGACATCAATATTTTCTGGCAAATTGACTGATGACTCCGACTCCCACTGTAAATTTGTTGCTTTTTCGACTCTTTCCTGATTTGGATTCCTGGGCAAATATCCATTTTCTAACGGGGGTGGACATTTGTTATAACTGACTTCTTGTTTCTTACCAGAATCCTTCTTGTCAGTCTTTTTCTTTGTATCATTCTTCTTCTTGTTCTTCTTTTCTGGAGTCTTTTCTTCAGTCTCTTTTCCATCATCCTTCTTTTCTTCAGTTACTTCATCTTCTTCAAATGACTTCATGCCTTCAACAGTTGGATAAATCCTGTCAATGACATAAGAAGTACATGAGTAACTTTTCAACAAACGATTAACTCTTTCAGTTTCGATCCTTTGCAGTTCCAGTTTCTGTTCAAGAGCAGCACACTTCTCAATGTAATTGTTCACCACTTTTTGCTTCGTCATAAAAGCTCCTTGAAGTGTTTTCATCGCTGTTGCTTGTTCTTCACTAGTTAAATTGTATTGGTTCATTGCTTTGTTCAGTACATCATAAGATTCCTTCAAACTATTCAAATTATAGATCAGTGTACTGTTCTGCTTCTTCACAGCTTCACAGTTTTCACACTTCACTGGAATCTTTTTTGCATCAACTTCATCTTCAACTTTGAACTTTGCAACTTCAACTTTTACTTTCCTTTTGATTACTGGAATTTCTTCGTCATCACTACTTACTGGAGTTTTGATCTTTTTCTTCTTCTTTTTAACCTTTTCATCTTCACTGTCACTTTCAGCAAGCAGTTTCATATCAGCTTTGAATTTTCTTGCCCAATACTCACGATCATCATCACTATCTTCTTCAACTTTGGCAACAAAAGCTGTATAAGCTTTGTTTTGATCAGGAATATAGTTATCCCAATTGAAATTCTCCCAGCTAAAACCCTCGGGTAGTTTTTCATCATCTTGATCTATTATCAATGCACTGCCATCAGCTCTCTTTGAAGAATTTTGATTAACCGCACAAGCTCTTTTTCCAGAATCTTCAATCACATATCTTCCATGCGCAGTTTGTGCCTGATGTTGTTGTTGTTGAGGTGGTTGTTGAGCAACTTGATGGTAAATGGCCTTTCGATAGTAATCATTGTTGTTGTTGAACGGATTTTGAGCTCCACTTGCTTCGCGATTTTTTCACTCCCTCTTGAAGTGTCCTTTCTCCCTGCAACGAAAACAAGTGACTTTAGATTTATCAAAACCTAAAGTAGAATTACCAGCCTCACGAAGATCATCTCTTCCAGTAATTTGTTTAAATTTCTCAGCTCTCCTCAACACGCTGGCTAAGCACCATTTTATGTCCATCAACTCCATTTCTTCAGCATCTATCTGGTCGTAATCTTCTTTTGTCAGCATTGGATTCCCGATTCGACCTGCAACAAAACAACTGTAAGATTCTAAAACCATTCCTAATAAAGACATGTGGTTTTTAGCAACTTCATCAGAATACTCTTGATCATTATCAAGATTTAAAACAATATTGCACTGAAATTTTCTCCCATTTTTTGTTGCTGTAATGTTTGGATCGAAAGATGGAAATGATGTGAAACTTGTTTTGCTATTTGATCCTGATGATGAACTTCCAGAAGAATTCTTGGCATTGTAAGCAGTTTCTATTTTTGGAGATACATTTGTAGACTTCTCATTCACCCCTGCTTTGTAATACAACCCAATATCCTGTTCACCATCGAAGTCTTTCATTCGAATAATCTTTCGTTGCTCCATCTCTTGAGCTTCCAACTTCTCAATGAACTTGCTAAGTGTCAAATTGCTAAAACCTTTCTTGTTTCTGAGCATCATAAGATATGTTCCCCAAGTCTCATATGGCAAAGCATCAGCAAGCTTTTCGATCAACTCTTCATTGTCTTTCTCGATGCTCAATCTCTTCATGTTAGCAAGCAAATTGCAGTATCTTTCGATAATCTCTCGTGTACTTTCATTCTTTAATCCACGAAACAGATCAAATTCTTTCTTCAGAAGCGATTTCTTGCTTTTGACCATTTCTTCACTACCACGAAACTTAGACCTTAAAGCTTTCCAAATCGAGTATGAAGTTCCATTATGTTGTAATAACACCAAGATGTCTTCTTTCACAGCTTGTTGTAGAAGACTCAGCATCATTTTCTCATCTTTGTATTTCTTTCTAGCATCGGCGCTTAGATCTTTAATCGGAACCACTTCTTCATCATCATTCATCAGTCGAACATATTTTGTCTCGACACATTCCCAAGCATCTAAGTAGTTAGCTTGTACCCAATTCTCGAAACGACCTTCCCAACCTTTACATTCCTCAATGTTCATTAGTTTGGGCGGCTTTTGCATCGTCCCTGTTTCGTTTTCGATCAATGTGTTCTGTGTAATACTGATCGGGGTAGCTGGGGTAGCGAATGCGTTGTAGAAATCTTCGTCCATGGTGTATCACTTTGACAAACCTGACAAAACCTGTCGAGCAAACACAACCACAATCAATTTAAAGATTTTTCAATTAACTGAAACAAACTGGTACTCGAACTGATGACTATTTTGAGTGGATTGAAGGTTGACACACTGTGCGGACTGATATGACCTGAATCAAATACCAACGTCCTGACACTTTGAAATCTTTGAACTCCGAACCGTACGAACTGGACTATTTCACGCAACTTTACCACACAGAACGACCTGACTTACAAATGTACTGATAAAACCGTGCAGACAAGGATTTTCTTTTGTGAGAACTGACTGAAACCAATACTCAAACCACGCAACCTGTAAATTCTATTCAAACAATTTGAACAAAATATGCACACGACTTAATCAACTAGCACATTACAACTACTATATCACAAGCAATTTTAATCCATACTATGCAAACAATCGTCAATACTGAAATATATCACATGTATCTCAATATTCACATACTTTCATGCAAATACAACATAAATTGTCCAACAAAACTCACAAGATATCACATGGACGTCTGACAATCCTTAATATTGAAACAACACTAACACATATATCGAATATGAATCACATGCTAACTGACAAATCGATTGTAGAGTTTATCTCAACATTTACATACAAACCGACAAACTCAATATCACATACAATCACACATCAATTAATACTTTTCAATAACCGACAAATTTTAGTGAGCTGACACCTTAACACATCTCGATAGAATTCACATGTAAATCTGATACACATGCAAACACATGCTTTGGCTGACATTTAACTCTTAACACATGATTTGATCTTTTATAGTCCCAATACTTTTTCACATGCAAACCGATTTATATCACATGATGACAAACACTTTTGCTGAAAACTGTTAGAATGATATAAAATGATATGGCCAATTTTAAAGATGTCCGACAACAACTCTTACTTTAATACATCAATCTGATTGAACCTCTCAACTATCCGATGGCAATCACATGGAATTCACATGTAAAACCTATTTCACATTTGTTTATTAATCTATGAGACTTTTAAGAGCTATGTGCCGATAAAACGTGAATGTGCTATGTAATCAAACTTAAAATACTTGCCAATCAGATCAATTTCGCTTCAACTATTCAAGCGAAATCCTTTGTTCTTCAAGCGAAATCGACAGACACAAATACGATTCAAGCGAAATCTTCCAAAATCTCAAGCGAAATCTATGACATCAGCATTTTCGATCAAACTTTTGTCCAATTGATTCAGTTTTAGTCCGTTTTTAAATCTGAAACTCTCAAGGATTTGTTAAAACGTGTTTTCGCATAATATGTGAGAGTTTGAACCAATTTTAACCGTAAAAAGTTTTAATTTTCGAAAAAGAATGGTGTAGAAACAGAAATCGTGATGAAAACAGGTTGTTTTTGGCAAGAACTCCTCGTCCTGAGCTCTGATACCAATTGTAGGATCGGATTCCGACCTAAACGAGTCGTTTGGAAGAGTTCTAGTCCGTTTCAAAGGCGGAAACAGAGAAACGGATGGTAAAACAGCTTGTTTCACAATTTAATCCTCTTTTATATTGAATTGACACTGTTTACAATTGAAAGGAAAACCGGCAGCACCTCGGTATCTTGTTCTGGCAAATGTTACAAATGAAATGACAAAATGCCTATATATATAGATGAGATTTCGCTTGAAACACTTGAAGCGAAATCCACAAATTGCTTTGAAGCGAAATCTTCATGTTGACTTTGAAATTTGTCTTGAAGCGAAACCATGCATTCTGATTCCATGCATAACTTTCATTTCTATTTTGTCTTCTAGTAATGTGATGTCACTAGTGATGTCATGCTTGATTAGATCCGCACCGAACACGAGACTCGATACAAGACGAAGACGACAGATGTGTGCACCAACAAATATGGGCCTCACGCGGCCCGTGTGAGCCCACCCTTGATCTTTACGCGGCCCGCGAGGGCCAGCTAGACGTAGACTAGGGCTAGCGTGTCACACATAGACCTACCACGTGTGCGACGCGTGGCCCGGCGTGCTTATCCGGTCAACCCAGCCTTGACGCAGCCAGCGTAAGGCTAAGCTAACCCTTACGCGGCCCGCCTGAAACTCAAAAACTTTGTTTTCTTGGTTTTTCATGCACAGTAGAGTTTCAGGGGTCCGGGTTTTCACTTACGGGTCGATTTGGGACATTTTTGAAAGTCCTTACATCCTCCCCACCTTATTTAAAATCTCGTCCTCGAGATTTACTGAAATAAGTGAGGATACTTTCGCTTCATCTCTGATTCCAATTCCCAAGTGTACTCGGGTCCTCTTTTTGAATCCCATTTGACTTTGACCAATACTAGTCTTTTGTGTTTGAGAAACTTGATATTTCTGTCTTCTATCTGAAGTGGTTTCTCCACAAATTTCAACTTTTCATTTACTTGGATGTCTTGAAGAGGGACTACTAATGATTCATCCGATAGACATTTCTTAAGATTGGATACATGAAATACGTCATGTACCCCTGTTAGCTCCTTTGGTAGTTGTAAGCGATAAGCAACGGGTCGTATACGTTGGATTACTGGAAATGGTCCTATGTATCTTGGATGTTGGGATTGAACCCTACCAGAGGAACAGATAATGTAAAGCCAAAACCAGGTCACAACAGTGGATTCATAATAAGCAGCAGTTTGCATTAAGCTTTCCCCTTGAAAGTGATTTATAACAACTGATGGTCTTTATCCGCTGTTCAGTTACAACTACTGCTAGTTCTTCAACTGCTGATCAAATCCATGAAGTATTCAACAACTGCTGGTCCTATCTACTGATGATAAAGCACTGCCAAGTCAAGGACTGATCAACCTTGAGTAAAGTACTGACATAAAGGGAGAGCAGCTGTTTAGTGAATTATTTGTTTTATGTATAGTCAGTAGTTAGGTTAGCAGTATTTGTGTAAGGACAGTAGATACAGGTTGTTAGACTGTTAGACGTCGCTTTCATGGTGACGTCAGCTGAGATACCTCAGTGGTTTGGTTTGCCTATAAATGTAACAGTACCCTGTACTGTTACATTTGATTGACTGAGCGGATTCTTCTCCTCATGTCTAATCCTTTCATCTTGTATGCAACCAACCTTGGGGTATCAGGCTGAGGGGGAGTTTAGTTTGTAAGCATATCTGTAATCTTTTGCTTTGATTTGTAAATCTTTTGACTCTATGAGAAGCAAATGTTTATCAAACTATTTTCTCCATTGATTGTGTTTACAAAGCTTGTGATTATTTCCGCTGCACTTAATCTCTGTTCATCTCTATTGATTATACAATTTACACAAACTAGCACAATCATGTGAGCCTCCGATCCTAATAATTGGTATCAGAGCCTGGACAGTCAAATTCGATCTAACAATCAATTTGACATAACAGTTCGGCTCAAAATTCATTGATACTAAGGTTGGTTGTTTTTAGTTGAAAAACAGAGTATCGAGCAAATCATGTTCAAAATGGTTATTCAAAAACTCTGAAAATCAACCAAGATGTCATATGACACACAAATTTCACACAACAAGTGAATTCATGCACAAGACACTCATGATTTCTAGATCTGAAAGCAATATCTGTTAAACCATGAGATTATTTTTTAAACAGATTTCAATTGTTGATGCGCAATCTGTGATGTTTTCATTAAATACTAAAGTATGAACCTCAGATTAACAAAACCTATGTTCATAAAACATTGATGTTTTGCTAACATAAAAAGAGGGAAATTAAAACTTTAGTTATTTAGATCTTATGTGTTGAAAACAGGTTGAGTTCCTAAAAAGGACAAAATCAACTTTGTTTAAATACATTAAGAAAACAGGGGTCAACATAGTCCGTATCATATGTAGTGTGAGATTGGCTGAAAAACTTGTGAAAACATGACCAAGTCTCTCAAAACATTACTGCAAAATGATTTTGGACTAAAATTCACAAAAATTCGAAAGTGTGTTTATCTTAAAACTTTTGAAGTCAAAAAAAAAAAAAAAAGGAGTATAAACATAAAACACTTATGAGTCAAAGTTTAGGGTAATAATGGTCATTAAGCAACTATGTGCATTCATCTGTTCAGGAAAAGGTTTTGATACCAGTGAATGAACTTCAAAGAGGACTAGACAAATGTTCAAAAAGTTATCCATGTGTCCTCATGTTTGCAATCAACTGACAAAGAAAATGGTACCAAACATTGGTCAAAATGTATTCAAAAGTTTCCTACCACTGTTGACAAACCACTGACCATTTTCAATAACTTGTGAATGATGTGATTATATACTCTATTGAAATTATACCAGATCCTTTTTGATACTGTTCTCAGAAAATTCTTTAACCTTTTTTTTTTTTTTTGCGTTCAAAGGATTTTCTCGGATAATCAGGATATATTGTTCATATTTTTTTTGAATAATATATTTGGAACTTTTGCTTGTTTTTGTTGGCAATAGTTTCAGTTCCTATCAGGATGTAATACCTTATTTTTGTTGGTATTATTGTCCTCATAAATGGGTCAAAGGGAAATGGTACATATGTCAAAATCATGTCATTCTCAGGTTTGCTCCTAAACTTTTATCAAAGGTTGATTGCAAACTGTGCTTGAATTACTAGGGTACTCATGTTTTAATTGAATATTAAACGAAAATGAGTTGCCTTAGCAAAAAGTTTTCATCATCTGGGGTACTAAACCACTGTCTTTCGAAATTGACATATGGCAAAACCTTGAATGAAAGATTTTCAAAACTGTTGCTGAAACACTTGTCCTTCAGATCTGTACCATTTACCCTAACCACTGTTTTGTTCCAACGTCTGATCTCTAAACACTGTCCATTGCTGAAAGTTAACCACTGATCCCTCATTTTCTTGACAAGCACTGATGTTCAAAATCAGTATCTTATCCACTGATATGCTATCCACTGATAGTAAAAATCTACCACTGCCCACAATTTTTACCGTTGTAACCACTGATGCTTGATACGTCAGTGGCCCTTAAAACAACTGTTCTCCATACTTCATCCATTTCATCTGTGTTTGACACGTGGTCAGTTTTTAGCCCTCAGATCGTAATAACCGCTGCCACATCAGCGATCATTTTTTTTCCTAAATAAAACCCTGCCCTAAACCCCAAACAGGGTTTTACACTGTCGAATTGAATTCCAAAATTCTCTTCTCATAGCAGTTTCCAACCCTTCTTCTCAAAAACTTCAAAATCATTCTTCGTTCTTCTCTGCAAAAATGACAAAATCAAAATCAAAAACAAAATCACCATCACCTTCCAAAGAGGTCGCTCAAACGGCCGAAGAACCCATCGAAATACCGTACAAACAATCTCACAACTATTTGGGTTTACTCACAAAACTCAAAGACAACCACACCTTCGACTCCATCATTGATACAATATCTGCATCAAAGTACAAAACTTTGTTGACAGTAAATGCTCCCATCTATCTGCAAACCCAGAGAGAGTTTTGGAAAAAGGCGACGCTTGAAAAACAAGACGATAAAGTCATAGCCATTAACTCCTCGATACAGGGTACAGCGATACAAATCACTCCGCAATCATTATCAAAAATCTTCAAACTCGATGATCAGAAAGGTAAAGCTTCCTTTGACAAAAACGAGTTAAAAGCTGATTTTCTGAAAAGGGGCTATGCAGAACAGTCAAAGGTAGATACCCTACAAAAGGGTTATTTCCCATCTGCACCCAGATTTTTATTTCACACACTCTTGATGTGTGCATCAAATAAAACAACATCTTTTAACGAAATACCATTGAAAATTCAATGCCTGGGTTACGCTATTTTGAATAATAAAGACTACAACTACTCCCAGGAAATTTTCAATGACATGGTGAAAAACGTTGAAAGTAAAGCATTTTTGCTGTTTCCAAGATTTTTGAGTTATTATTTTGAACAAAAATTTGAAAAGGAAAAGGAAAAATTGCTCAAACAAGGTGTTTATTGTCAAATAAAAAGCTTAACAAAAGAAACATTTTCAAGAATGATGGCACCTATAAAAACAAAAGCAGAGGTGTCTGAGCAGAATTTAGCAGTTACAACTGCTCCTCAGACATCTGCTGCTGAGCCCACTGCTCCAGGTGATCAAAGCAGCACAACCACTGCTTTGAAACCCACACCTGACATCACCAAAAAGACCAAAAGAAAAACATCCAGAAAACCCATCAAACCCAAAACAAAGGCAACTCTGGAAGATGAGATCCCAGAGCAACTGCCTGTGACAACACAAAAGTCACCACTGCTGCTACTTCCTCACAGCAGTTGGAAGAAAGATCTCAACCCATGCCTAAAACTCCTCCTGCATCCTCACAAAAGGATCAGGTTGTAATCACAGGGACACCAAATTATGAAGCTCTAGATCCACTTGGCTCTATCTTCCATAGTCCTGATCCCAAGGACATATCTCTTTCAACTCCCATCCCCTCACCAATAATAATGCCACAATCCATGCTACCTTTGTTGCATACAGCTGCTATAGCTCAGACACAAACCAGTTCCTCTCTATCACCTGTCACTGAGAGTATACCCCCACAGGTGACTGGGTCTGATGCTACTACTCCTGCTATCCCAGCAACAGTTGAGGAGGTTACACCCCCTGAGTTACAAGTAACTCTTGGTGGTAGTTCAAGTGGAGCAGCAACTACAACTGGTGGATCAACAGGTCTCCAGTTGGCCAGTTGTTTCATAAATCAGACTCCCTTGAAGGCAATTTCTTCCATAGCACCTTCTGGAAATCACTAGTGAGGCTATTTTGTCCACTGGTAACATCAAAGATTTATCAAGTGTTGAAGAAAGAAGTCCCCAGTACCAAGAACAAGGGGCATCAATGGGTGATTTTTGGGACTCTGTTCCTAAGTCAAACATTGATATAACCACTGCTGGTGGGGATTCAGATGATCCTACTAAAGTAGGTGATGATTCAAAATATCAGGAATTGACGGGCAGAGTTGAAAAACTAGAAGAATCAGTTTCTGAAATAAAGGAGATGGTGCAAGAGATTTTAAAAGCTCAGAAAGCACAAGCCACTGCTGTTCCTGCTCAAGCACCTGCACAACATGCATTTGCTGCAAATGAGTTGTGGAATATTTTCCAACCCATGCTTGAAAAACAGCAACAGATGGCTGATCAAAAGCAGGCTAATCATGTGCAAATGCTGACCAACATGGTGGAATCAAGGTTTAAAGACACGCAAGCAGATATCAAGGCTATAAAGGCTAGCATTCAAAGTGTCTCTGGCAAAACTCCTTCTTCCCTATCATTTCTTGATAACCCCCCTTCAGATAATGCCAAAAAGGGGGAGAATATCAAGCTGTTGAGAAAAATGAATAAGATGGGAATAGAACATGGCCTTCATATTGAGCCTGAAAAAGAAAAAGAAAAAGAAAAGCAGGTCTCAAAACCTGTTAGCCAAACAGCTGATACAACAGTAGTTACAAAAACTGCTGTCAGTAGCCAAACAGCTGCCATGTCATCAACACACACCACTCTACCACACACCACTACAACTACTGCTCCACCACCATCATCTACAATTACACCATCACCACTGCCTCCTGTCATAAAACAGAAGACAACAGATGTTACAACATCTGTTGTAATGACAGCAGCGGTTGAAGCACCAGTTGTTTCAACAGTTGTTTGTCAGACACTCCCCATCATTCAAACCACTGTTTCACCCAAAACATCATCTGCCTCTTCTTCATTAAAAAGGAGAAGGAATCTCATATCAGATGATGATTCACCACCACCATCAAAAACTACCTCACCACTTCCATCCCCTGCTCAAAAGCAGAAGACAACTGCTGACATATCAGCAGTTGTAATGACAACAGATGTTGAGACACCAGTTGTTTCAACAGCTGTTAGTCAGTCATCCACCACTGCTCTAACCTTTCCTATATCACAACCAAAGCTCTATAATAGAAAAAGAAAGCCAATCACTGCCGATGAAGGGATACATGATCCAAATGCTGCAAAATATCCACTGGAACTTGAAGCTATCAAAAATGAGATGAGACAATTCTACACAGAAGAGGATTCTTCAAAAAGAAGATTCTCCTCACTCATAGGCTACATGGCACCAGCAGATATGGATGAATATCTCAAGATCAAGGCAAGGCAAGCTAAAGTAAAAGCTAAGGTTGACAGTGAAAAAGAAGGTCTGAGTAAAGAAGGCATTGCTAAAAGACTGGAGTTCTATTTTACAAAAGTAAAGCAGATAGAAGAGTTTGCACAAGAGCTACTCAAAGAAAAGGCTGATCAAAAGAAAAGGTTAAGAGAACAATATCTAGCCTACATCATGAAAGAGAAATTCTATCCTGCTGAAGAACAACAGTTTAAAGAATGGCCATTAATTGCTTTAAAGCATGAGGCAGAAAGGATTCAAAGAATCAAGAATGATCCTACAAAGAAGAAGAATGCTCCAAACTGGAGCAAATACAAAAAGTTCATTGCTGACCTCACTGCTGAGTATAAGAGAAAGAAAAAAAGAGCTGGTGGATGCAAAAATGGGTACTGCGGAAGCCATATCAAAATGGTCAAAACACCAGACAGATGAAGCCTATGAAAGGCTAAAGAAAAGAAAGATAACTGCTTCAAGCACTACAAAGAAACATGAACTGAGAACGAAGCTTGAACAGCAGATAGAAAACCTCAAAACACTGTTCCGGTCTACTTTTGTGACAAATCAAAAAGAAGGAGAACAGCTGACCACTGAAGAGGAAAAAGAAAAGGAAGTTGAGTACTTCAAAGATTCCATCATGAAAATGGGTCTAAAAGAAGAAAGCTCAGAAAAACTTCAAAACCTTTTTAAGAAGGTATTGTCAAAGCCTGCATCACCACACATTTCAGCAGATATCCCAGACACTGAACCTGATCAACAACAGAGACAAGAACAAATTGACAAAGAAGCTGCAGAAGACATAGATGCAGCAAATCAAGTCATAGAAGAGGCTTTCAAGAAAATGTCTGAAGTTCAGGATACTGCTCTACATCTCTTTTCAAGGCCAATATCTCAAAGTTCATCAGAAAATAAATCTCTCCCGAGAAATCCATTGGGTTCAAAAGTACTAAAGTGGCCCTCTGATCAAAAGACCCATGTATTGACTCTGTTCAGATCCAATGGAGAGGTGAAGTATATATCAAGGAAAGAAGCACTAGGCCTTAGTGTTCAAGATTTGCAGGATCTCCTTGAACTTACACTGTGTCGGGATGAAGATGACACAAGTTCCAAGGAATTTGAAGAAGAATTTAAAAGATAAGCAAGGGAACTTCTGATGAAGAATAAAGATCCAGAATAATGACAGGTTTTGGCATTATCTGTTCCAGGGGGAGATTGTTGGGATTGAACCCTACCAGAGGAACAGATAATGTAAAGCCAAAACCAGGTCACAACAGTGGATTCATAATAAGCAGCAGTTTGCATTAAGCTTTCCCCTTGAAAGTGATTTATAACAACTGATGGTCTTTATCCGTTGTTCAGTTACAACTACTGCTGGTTCTTCAACTGCTGATCAAATCCATGAAGTATTCAACAACTGCTGGTCCTATCTACTGATGATAAAGCACTGCCAAGTCAAGGACTGATCAACCTTGAGTAAAGTACTGACATAAAGGGAGAGCAGCTGTTTAGTGAATTATTTGTTTTATGTATAGTCAGTAGTTAGGTTAGCAGTATTTGTGTAAGGACAGTAGATACAGGTTGTTAGACTGTTAGACGTCGCTTTCATGGTGACGTCAGCTGAGATACCTCAGTGGTTTGGTTTACCTATAAATGTAACAGTACCCTGTACTGTTACATTTGATTGACTGAGCGGATTCTTCTCCTCATGTCTAATCCTTTCATCTTGTATGCAACCAACCTTGGGGTATCAGGCTGAGGGGGAGTTTAGTTTGTAAGCATATCTGTAATCTTTTGCTTTGATTTGTAAATCTTTTGACTCTATGAGAAGCAAATGTTTATCAAACTATTTTCTCCATTGATTGTGTTTACAAAGCTTGTGATTATTTCCGCTGCACTTAATCTCTGTTCATCTCTATTGATTATACAATTTACACAAACTAGCACAATCATGTGAGCCTCCGATCCTAATATTGGACTTAGCTTTCCTTTCTTACCAAAGCGAACTACTCCTTTCCAAGGAGAGACCTTCAAGAGAACCTTGTCTCCGATTTGAAATTCTAACATTTTGCGTTGATTATCTGCATAACTCTTCCGGAGATCTCGAGCCGTTTTTAATCTTTCCTTGATTTGAGTGATCTTGTCGGTAGTTTCTTGCACAATCTCGGGACCTGATAATTGGCTTTCTCCTATTTCTGCCCAACAAACTAGAGTTCTACACTTACGTCCGTACAGTGCTTCAAATGGGGCAGCTTCGATACTTGAATGATAACTATTGTTATAGGAGAATTCAATTAAAGGTAGGTAATCATCCCAGTTTCCACCAAAATCTATCACACATGCCCTAAGCATGTCTTCTAGAGTTTGGATCCTCCTTTCACTTTGTCCGTCTGTTTGAGGATGATATGCAGTACTTAAATTTAGTCGAGTTCCCATAGCTTCTTGGAAACTTGTCCAGAAGTGGGAAGTGAAACGACTATCCCTATCCGATACAATGGAGAGTGGAACTCCATGTAAGGATACTACCTCGTCTACGTACAACTTGGCTAACCTTTCCATGCTAAAGGTTTCTTTCATTGGTAGAAAATGAGCTGATTTGGTTAATCGATCCATAATTACCCAAATCGCATCATTACCTTTTCTGGTTTTGGGCAACTTAGTAACAAAATCCATTGTTATGAGTTCCCATTTCCATACAGGCATTTCTAATTGTTGTAGTAAACCTGAGGGTTTCTGGTGTTCTGCCTTAACTTGTGAACAAGTAAGACACTTAGAAACATATCTAGCTATATCCTTTTTCATTCCTATCCACCAGAAATTATTTCTTAAATCTTGGTACATCTTATTGTTACCATGATGCATGGTATACCTAGATTTATGGGCTTCCTCTAAAATCTTATTTCTTAATTCTCCTTGCTTCGGTACCCAAATTCTTTTCTTATGGAATCTCCAAATTTCATCACTTCCTTGTTCTAGTTCCTTTATTCTTCTTTTCATTCTTTCAGCATCATCCTTGATTGCTGTTTCTTGAATATTTTTCAGTTGTTCCATTAAATCTAACTGTAGATTTAATCTAAGAGCACGAACTCGTCGTTGTTTCTCATGATACTTACGACTTAAAGCATCAGCAACTACTTTTGCTTTTCCTTCGTGATATTGAATATCACAGTCGTAGTCACTTAGGATTTCCATCCATCTCCTTTGCCTCATGTTCAATTCTTTTTGCCCAAATATATATCTTAAGCTTTTATGATCTGTATAGATAGTAAACTTACTTCCATACAGATAGTGTCTCCAAATCTTAAGAGCAAAAATTATGGCTCCTAATTCTAAATCATGAGTCGTATAGTATTCCTCGTGCTTTTTCAATTGCCTTGATGCATATGCAATTACCTTCTTGCGTTGCATTAATACACATCCTAATCCTAGCTTAGAAGCATCACAATAGACTTCAAAATCTTCTGTTCCTTCTGGTAAGGCTATTGGAGCGTTTGTTAATTTCTGTTTTAAAATCTTAAAAGCTTCCTCTTGCCTAGGTCCCCATTCAAACTTAACTGATTTACAGGTTAACTTAGTTAATGGTACAGTTATCTTGGGAAAATCCTTAATAAACCGTCTATAGTATCCGGCTAACCCTATAAAACTTCTAATTTCCATAGCTGACTGTGGGACCTTCCATTTGGTGATCGCTTCTATCTTAACAGGATCTACGTGAATACCTTCGTGATTCACCATGTGTCCTAAGAATTGCACTTCCTATAGCCAAAATTCACACTTTGAGAATTTGGCGTAAAGTTGTTCCTTTCTTAACAATGTTAAGAGCGTATGCAGGTGCTCACAATGCTCCTCCTGGCTTTTGGAATAAATAAGTATATCGTCGATGAAGACAATTACGAATTTATCCAAGTACGGTTTACAGATCCTATTCATCATGTCCATAAATGCTGCAGGAGCATTTGTTAACCCAAAGGGCATGACTGTAAACTCGTAATGACCATACCTAGTTCTGAAAGCAGTTTTAGGTATGTCTTCTTCTTGTACCTTCAATTGATGATATCCGGAGCGTAAATCTATCTTAGAAAAGTATCTAGCTCCTTGCAATTGATCAAAAAGATCATCAATCCTAGGTAATGGGTATCGATTCTTAATTGTAACTTTATTCAATTCTCTATAATCGATACATATTCGCATCGAACCATCTTTCTTCTTCACAAACAACACTGGCGATCCCCACGGGGATGAACTAGGTTGTATAAATCCTTTACTCAGTAATTCATCTAATTGCTTTTTCAATTCTAGCATTTCTGTGGGTGCTAACCGATAAGGTGCCTTGGCTATCGGTGTAGTTCCAGGAATTAGATGAATTCTAAATTCTACTTCCCTATCAGGTGGTAATCCAGGTAGTTCTTCTGGGAATACCTTCGGGTATTCTGATACTACTGGAATTTCCTGAAGTTCCTTACTCTTAGTGTTAATGATTACGGAAATCATATACACCATTTCTTGTTTTCTTGAATAACTGGCCAATTTCATTACTGAAATGAATTTCATTGGCTTTCATGGCTTATCTCCTGTAATCACCACTAATTCTCCTGAGGGTGTATGAATTTCTATGGAATTCTTATCACAAAGAATTCGAGCATGATTAGCTACTAGCCAACCCATTCCTAACACAATATCAAATCCGGCTAAATTCGTAGGTAATAGGTTTGCCAAAAATTTATAACCTAAAAGTTCTATCTTTCCTTCTCGCACAACCTTATTTATTTTAACAGAATTCCTATCCGCCGTTTCGACTGTAAAAATCTGCCTAAGGTTGGTTAAGGGTAAGTTAAGAGCTTGGTAGAATGAAGTATTTATAAAACTTTGGTTTGCACCAGAGTCAAATAATACTTTTGCATAAACGTCGTGAACTAGGAACGTACCAGCTATTACGTCAGGAATTAGTTCTGCTTCCTGAGTAGTCAACTGGAAGGCTCTTGCGTTCTTCTTGGTAGTTCCTTCTGCAGGTTTGGCTTTGTTATCGGCTGGTTTAACCAGTTTTGGGCAGTCTGGCCTAAAGTGTCCAGCTTTTCCACAGTTGTAGCAGACTGTTGCTTTCTTCTTCCTGCAGTCTTCTTCTTGATGCCCCGGGATTTTGCAGAAATTGCAATATCCCTTGCATCTTCCAAAATGCTTCCTTTTGCAGGCATTGCAAAATGGAACAGTGGAAGATTGCCCGGTTCCCTTTCTCTTGAAATTACTACGATTACCCACACGGAATCCCTGGGTAAACTTTTGGGCTACTTCCTTCTTCCGGTTTTCTTCTCTTGTGCGTACCAGCCCGTCAGTTAGAGTATTAGCTAATTCCACAGCATCGTCAATAATGCGAGGTCTCGCAGCTTTAACGATATCACGGATTTCACCAATCAATCACCAAATATAACGGGAAATAAGTACCGGCTCTGGCGAAGCCAGGGTTGGTACCACTCTCGCATATTCGAAGAATGTCGAAGTATACCCTCGACAGTCTACATTCACCATCCGGTGGTTCAGAAATTTATTCGCCATTTGTTCCTTTTCGTATTCAGGACAGAATTTTCTTTCCACTAGCTGCTGAAATTCTTCCCAACTCATGGCATAGGCCATATTTCTTCCTTTGGCTTGAAGTACAGTATTCCACCATTGTAGCGCCACTTCTTTAAAAAGATGCGACGCATACATGACCTTGTCTTCCTCGACACATTTACTTATCATAATTACTGCTTCGGTTTTCTCCAACCAATGCATCGCCGCAGTCGTCCCTTCATTGCCTGCAAATTTAGCTGGTTTACAGGCAAGAAATTCCTTATAAGTGCAACCAGGCGTTGCAACTTTCATTCTTTTGAGAGTTGGGGCTTGCAGTACATCATTGTTATTATTATTATTGTTGTTGCCACCTCCGTTTATACTATTACTAAAATTGTCTTCATGAGTACGTTTGCTAGGAATAATTTGAGGTTCAATTGGATTTTGAGCAGCAGCAAGTATTGCTGGAATAGCATTGGCTATTCCCTGAGCAACGATATTTTAAATATCTTGCCTATTCAGAAATTGATCCTCATGATTTTGCTCAGATTGATTACCTTCGTTAACTTGTTCATTACCAGCGTTTGCCATCTGGTAATTAATTTATATAAGTGATTAGTATAAAATAAATAAATAATCAAACATAACAAAATAATTGCACATAATCACGTAAACAAATATAGCCAAAATTGTCGATCTTTCGACTTTCGATATTTTATATATATTAGGCATCCGTACAACTGGTTATCTTACAAAGTTTTATTTTTAAGTTATTTCACATAATTATATTTTTTATGATTATATTATTATTATTACACACATTCTTCTACATCCCCACGACTTTAGTCAGCTGGCATCTCAGAAACGACGTTCCCTCTCGTCATACTTCCAGGAGATCCTTTCTCCTACCTCTCAGATTCTGTTCCCTGCGTCCACCAGCTCCTCGCCAAAATGGCAGAGTTCGGCCAGATTTTCCATGCTTATAGGTGGGTGTAGTGGAGGTTCTGGGTCAAACTGAGGGAAAAAGGTATCAAGGTTATTTAGGAGATTCTGGAACTGCCAGTCGGTGGTCCACCATTCTTCTAACTCTGCAGGTAGAGGTTGGGTGTGGATAATAGGATCTGGGATTTCAGGCTCTAGGTCAACTGGAAGTTGTGCTTCCGCTGGGTAATTAAAAAGGTTTTCACCGGCAGGTCCGATGAGGTCACTAAGTGCTAGTTTATGATCTAACTCCTTCCAAGGTGGCATCTCCTGATCTTGCCTAGAACTTTCTCCAATCTCTATTTCCTTGCCTTTACCTTTAAAATCCTCCGTCTTGGTAACTTTCCGTGTCGTTGGTTTCCTCCTGCGCACACGCCTCCAACCCACAATTCTTCTTCTCTTCATGGGTTTGGGTTTCTCCGGAGGTTGGGTTTGAAATTCCATAGGTTCTTCTATGTCAGCACAATACCCGGTAAAATCTTTGGAAACTTCCACATTAACAGGATAGAGATTGAGATTCTGAAGGGCTTCAGATAATTCATTCATGCTGTTTAGCAGTTAGCAAGAAACACACAAAATTCTAAGTTCAAATTTTGTAACTTGAATTTTCACATAATTACATAATGGCAATTAGAAAATTTAAATATTAATTATAATTATCTAATTTATACAAACCATTTATTGAAACAACACATTTTTATTACAACTAAATTTTGAAATATACTAGTGGTTATTTAATAGATTAAAGTTTCTAGCTTATAGGTAGCATAGGTGATGATACTGGTTTGGTGATTTAACTATAAGTTAGCATTTACTGCTGTAGTAGCTAACGTGTAGAGATTTGCCCATTTTTCATCTAACTCATCTTCCCATGGTGGTTTAGTGTTTATTTCCTGAGTTTCCTTATTGATCATCACTTCTTTTGGTTGTGACTTCCTCATTTTCTCTTGACTTTTCCTAATAATCAAACTACTTTTATTAGGGGTAAGTGGTTTCCCATACTGTGCCTTACGAACAAATATTCCCTCCTCAGTGTCTGCTGAATATCTTGAGGAATTTGATTGGGATGAAGTTCCCTTATTTTTCGGTGAACTATCTAATTTAAGATAGATATCCGAAATTCTTTGCTTACCCATACTGTAACTAACAGATAGTCAGTTAAAAACACATAATCACAAGACAATAATCAGGAAAATTAAGTATTTTAAATACTTAATAGGCTTAAATCAGTGGCTCTGATACCACCTTTTCCTGTCACGGCCCCAGCCCCGGTTTGACCCGGTCAGGAGCCGCGGAACAGGAACCCGTGGTATTTATTAATTGATGCGATAGCGGAAGATTTAACAGGATCTTTTAAAACTTGAAATGCCCGATTATTTTATTTCATAATTCGGGATAAAACCCTGTAATTTACAATAGAGGAATTTCACTAAGGAATTCCCTGATTTATAAAAACATGTTTATTTATTTTAACTGAGCCACCTCTTCAAGCTGGTTAGTGCTCCGTAGCACGTTTTCTTTGATTCACAGCAGGTCGCCTGAAACATGTTTTAAAAATATTTTATCAGCGGGGAAATACTGGCGAGTCATTCAAGTATATAAAACGACATATTAGTTATCAATTACAGCATAAGAGCGATTACAATGGCTTCTATCTTATTTTTATCTGGCGCCGTGTCACCTGGTGACGATGGTCATACCACTATTGGGTCTATTTCCCCAAGTAGTGATGATTATCACTGTTAGGATTTATTAGCCTAACCGTGAGAAATTAGTAATGTGCACAATACCCCAATTAGCCAGTGATTCAAGATAACCATGACTTAATCCCTATAATTATAACTTTTGAAAATGATTGGAGTATTGTAAAATACTGTTGATAAAAAGAGAATGACTCACATTGCAGATTTATACGGGCAGAATTTAGCCTACTGATTAGCCTTGTAACCTAATTTAAATAACAATGCACACGAACTAGGTCAGTAACTAATACAGCATTTACGATAACTCATGAGATTAAAACCCTCACAATGAATGACAAATTGATATAATTAAACATCCGTCGAATTCACGACTAATGACAAAGTATGGCCCTAATGTGGGCAGCACTTAAACATCCATTGGATAGTTTTCAATCGATCGGACATTGAATCGTAGCAGCGATCGAGTTAATACCCAGTATCATAGCAGCGTTGCACTACTGTGAAATGTAATTTCTACTTTTGAGCAGTATACTTCGTGATTTTGATTGAATTTTCGACACAGAATGATAGCTCGGGACCAAATCTATTTATAGGTGAAATATGGGTCTCACGCGGCCCGCGTGAGCCCACCATTGATCTTTACGCGGCCCGCGAGGGCCAGCAAGACGTAGACTAGGGCTAGCGTGTCACACATAGACCTGCCACGTGTGTGACGCGTGGCTCGGCGTGCTTATCCGGTCAACCCAGCCTTGACGCAGCCCGCATAAGGCTAAGCTAACCCTTACGCGGCCCGCCTGAAACTCAAAAACTTTGTTTTCTAGGTTTTTCATGCACAGTAGTGTTTCAGAGGTCCAGGTTTTCACTTACGGGTCGATTTGGGACATTTTTGAAAGTCCTTACAATCCATCCCACAATCTGATCATTTTGAAACTTGAATATTTGTTAAGTTTTGAAAGTTTTGCGGTTTGATCGAGACGGTATGACAACGTGTTAAACAACGGAACCTCATCAAGTCCAAGTCGTATGACCGAAGTGGGAATCACCCCAGTCCGATCAGTTTACTGTTCGTGATGGTTGTTCATGTTCAACCTGCTAAGTCGGTTGTCTCGTTGATAGAAATTGGATCTCAGACCGACACTTCACTAAGAAACGAGTAGAAGGCCTGAACGAGCTCCGATCCTATCGGTTTTGTGTGCATTGAGTGTACAAGAGTTGAAAGAAAGTTATAAAACCATCTTTCAATCCTTCTAACCATGAAAATGTTTAGATCTAGGTGAAATTTGTGTTTAATCATGTGGAAATCCTTTAGATCTGAGTTGTTCTAGGTGGAATGAGGCCAAAACTTGAAGTTCATAAAAACCCCATGATGACATCATCCTAGAACACCTCAAATCCGCTGATTTCACGGTTAAAAGTTAAGATTCAAAGGTGAAAATGATGAAGAAGTGTGTGTAGATGATAGATGTGCAAGATTTGAGTTGAAAACTTACAAGAATCGCGAGAAATCGAGAGGAAAGAGAGCTTGAGCACGCTGGTCGGAAGAGAGAGCTGTCACATCACTGTTTGTGATGTGACAGGGGTATTTATAGGTTGCCAAAAGAGGAAAGAAGTACAAGTGTCGGATCGGATGTCACCTCGATCGGATGGCCATCCGATCGGATGGTCATCCATACGGATGACCATTCGATCGAATGGTCATTCGATCGAAGTGGTCCGGCGAGTTAGGTTTTGATGTTTCGTTTTGCGTATTGAGCATTGCAATGCGTTTAAGCGAGTGTCGATTAAGAGATGCGATATATTAATAATAGTCACACAAATACTATATCTAACATACAATCATCATAAATAACCTGCGTTTAGCGTTTGCGATTAGATTGCGATAGGGTTGTGATTAAACACCACAAACATAAAGTAAACATGCACAAGTAACACATAATAGCACACACACGTAAAACAATATACAAAACCTATAAATCAAGTCGCGAATGCGATTGCGATGCGATTAGCGATAAAGCGATAAAACATGCTATTAAACCTCGGTTATTAGCATTTACTCCACATAATACAATTAAAGCGATTAAATAAAAGGATTCGATTACAAGTCAATGACGTACAATCAATAGTTAAGCAAGGAGTGACAGATCGCAATTAGCAATCCTTTCTTCCTTTGACTTTGACCTTGACTTGTATGTTGACTTTCGAAACGCGGGTTGTTACAGCCTCCCCTACTTAAGGGAATTTCGTCCCGAAATTTAGGCCATAGGTGTAACAAACAACTGCGGGTACTTCGCCTTCATGTCACTTTCGAGTTCCCAGGTGAACTATGTGCCTCGCTTGCCTTCCCAGCGAACCTTAACGATGGGAATGCATGAGCGTCTGAGCTTCTTGGTTTCTCGATCCATGATCTCGACAGGCTTCTCCACGAAGTGTAATGTTTCGTCCACTTGTAGATCCTCGAGTGGAACTTGTAAATTCTGCTCAGCCAGGCACTTTCTGAGGTTCGAAACATGGAAAGTCGGGTGGACGTTGCTAAGTTCCTCCAGTAGTTCAAGTCTGTAGGCCACCTTCCCAATCCTTTCTAGAATTTTAAAGGGTCCAACATATCGAGGCGCGAGTTTCTCTTTCTTGCCGAATCTGATCACACCCTTCCAAGGTGAAACCTTTAGGAGTACGTGATCGCCAACGTCAAATTCAAGGGGCTTGCGGCGTCTATCGGCGTAACTTTTCTGACGACTCTGAGCCTTCAGCAGATTGTCTCGAATTTGGAGGATCTAGTCAGTCGTTTCTTGCAACAGCTCAGGACCGGTTATTTGCGCATCTCCGATCTCATGCCACACAATCGGCGATCGACATTTTCTTCCGTATAGTGCCTCAAATGGTGCCATTTGAATGCTAGAATGATAGCTGTTATTGTACGAGAATTCGACCAAAGGTAAGTGCGCGTCCCAATTACCACCGAAATCTATGACACACGAACGAAGCGTGTCTTCAAGGGTGCGAATCGTTCTTTCAGTCTGACCATCGGTTTAGGGATGGAATGCGGTACTTAGACTTAGCATAGTACCGAGAGCAGGTTGAAACGTTTCCCAAAGACGCGAGGTAAACCGACCATCGTGGTCAAAAATGATGTCACGAGGCGTCCCGTGTCGACAGATGATTCATCGGTGTAGATTCGGGCTAATTTTCTACCTTTGAGTCTTCTCGTATCGGCAGAAAGTGAGCATATTTAGTCAAACGGTCAACGATAACCCAGATGCTATCGTGACCTGAATTTGTATGCGGAAATTTCGTTATAAAGTCCATGGCTATGCTTTCCCACTTCCACATCGGGATCTCGAGTTGCACAAGCAAGACAGAGGGTCTTTGTTGCTCGGCCTTGACTTTCGAACAAGTTAGGCACTTCGAAACATAGATTGCGATATCCTTCTTCATTCCAGGCCACCAATACCGTAGACGAAGGTCATGGTACATCTTGTCGGTACCAGGATGAATGGAGTATCAAGATTTGTGCGTTTTAGTCAACAATATATCTCGAAGGTTATTACGAATTGGAATCCAGATGCGATCTAGATAGTAATAGATACCGTTCGATTTGGTGACAAAGTGTGAATCAGCTCCACACTTTTTCATTTCCTCTCGCATGGTATCTTCGACGAAGCAGGCGTGCTGAGCGTCACGGATCAAGGCTTCGTGGTTGTGTTGGGCATGAGTATTACGAACGCTATGCAAATAGCTTCGTCTACTTAGAGCGTCTACCACAACATTTGCTTTGCCAGGATGATAACGAATCTCACAGTCGTAATCGTTGAGAAGTTCGACCCATCAGCGTTGACGCATATTCAGTTCCTTTTGGTTGAGGATGTGTTGAAGGCTCTTATGATCGGTGAAGGTCGTACACTTGGTACCGTAAAGGTAGTGTCGCCAAATATTCAACGCAAAAACAACTGCGCCTAGGTCGAGGTCGTGGGTCGTATAGTTCTTCTCATGGATCTTGAGCTGACGAGATGCGTAAGCGATAACCTTGTCCCGTTGCATGATAACACAGCCAAGACCAAGGTTCGAGGCATCACAATAGACAACGAAGTCATCGTTTCCATCAGGTAGAGCGAGGATGGGAGCGTTGCAGAGCATATGCTTGAGAGTTTGAAAGGCAGTCTCTTGTTCGGTTCCCCAAACAAAAGGCTTATCTTTATGCGTCAAAGAAGTAAGCGGAACGACGATTTTCGAAAAGTCAGCGATGAATCGACGGTAATAGCCCGCCAATCCGAGGAACGAACGAACATCGGATGGTGATTTTGGAGTAACCCAACTCTTAACAGCTTCGATCTTTGCGGGGTGATGGAGAGTGTGAAAACCGTGTGCTAACGTGTCTTATAATACACGTTTTAATGCGTTATACGTGATTATATGCTTTGAATATGTTAACTACGCAAGTATGTGGTCTTACAGGTTAATCGTGTAATTCGGTGAAGTTATGACGTTTGGCGATGAAGCGGAACAACCTGAAATAATAATCAAGTGAATTATATTATTCGAGACGTGTTCGGGTGGAAAAGATACCTTGGAATGCAAAAGATATGAAATTAATGAAGTCCAGGAGCTTTTTGTAATTAATTGGAAGTTGAAATCAAGCAAATATAAAGTTCCAGCAGCAAAGTGAAGACCGTAGGTTATGATATCATGCATAAGCTACGGTGTGTGGGTTCTGAGTTCAATAGTGCACATGGAGCGTAGGCTACGGTTTTTATTCCGTATGTTACGGCTAGAATAATAAAGAGTTGGCAGCTAAAGGAGCACAACAACACGTGAATGACTTTTGGAAGGCATTTAATTGATCAATATCATTCATCCTAGGAATTCATCAACATCTCAACATCAGGGGACACGTAGACTTCTTGGAATAGGGGCTATTATTGTTTTACTAATAAACATCAAGGAAGTAATATAAAAAAAGGAGAGAGGCACAAGACAATAGTGGCAGTGACATCATCATCAAATAATCATCATCATCTTGGGTTGGAAAAGATAAGAGTCACGTGGACTCTTTTGGCGGCGACTTCTTTGTGGACTTTGAGGGAGTGGGCCGATATCTTTTTCTTTATTGGGCCGCCAACACACATTCAGAGATTTCAAGACGACATGATGGACTACACGTAAATAAGTAGGGGGTTTTTGACGGCAGACGAGGGGGCACGGAGATAGAGAAACCCGCGAAGATCCGTCAACCAGCATGAGCGGCTAGTCTTTCTTATGGTTTCCTCTGGATGGAGGGTTTTTGTAAGTTGGATAATTTTATGTGTTTGTGACAATCGTGTAACTTGGTGATCTAAGCATTCGATGCTTTTCACCATTCATTTGATTTATTGGTTGTAAACGGTTACATTTATTTAAACCTGAATTTCTAAGCATTCAGTTCCCGAGAGTTCTAGTAATTGGGATATATTTGACATAGGGTTAGGGTTTGTAAATTGTAATTGATAATCATTCGATAATCTCCCGTTATGTATTGACAGGAGTACTTAGTCGTTGGTTATCACAATTAATTAATTGAGTTTAATACCTATGTCTATGTAGGTAACGATTAAACACATAGTTGAAGTTAACTAAAAACCTGAAATCTGGAGGAACCATCTTCTCTCCTACTGATTTAAACTTCACTTTTAGTCCGTAATTTTTAGATAATCAATCAAACCCACAACAAAGTTTTATTTTTTCGATTTAGTTAATCAATACTTAATATTATAACACTTTCCACAATCCACCTCTGGTTCGATATCCGACTTACTCTAGCTACTAGTTTATTTCGGTTTTTGCATGTCCTTAACAACAGACATCAAAATGGTGCCGTTGCCGGGGAGGCGTGCGCAAAGTGCTTAATGTTAACTTTTAGTTTAAAAAAATCCAAAAATAGTGTCAGTTTTGTTTTGTTTAGATTTGTGCTTGGTACTTGTGTTTCGGTGTTTCTGCAGGATGGCAAGTTATTTGAGAAGAAGATTTCCCGATTACTCTACATGTATACTTTGCAAGAATCCACTGCATCCGGGAATTACCTGTTGGGAGGCTCGATACAGGCATGAAGAAGAACAGAGGAGAGCAAATGAGTTGGATTTTTATTCTGATGATCATGTCCACCCATACTATTCTTATTCTGATTCGCTGCAAGTTGCATATGATTACCAATCGAATACGGATTATTGTTATGATGAGCAGGCATGGGATGAGAGTAGCTATGATCCGGGGATGGTACAAAGCGTGAGTTACCAAGAGGAGTATAACAATTGTTATGATGAATACTCTCGACTTTCTTATGAAGACCATCCGGTACACTATCAGGATGCCTGTCACACCTAGCATACATTTGATCAGGATGAGTCTGAACGTGCACCCCAGTCACATAGTTACTATCAATCACCCCAATTTGGAAGTCTTATGGAATATATGAGACAACGAGACCTGGCATACGTTGAAGAGCAATTGGCGAAAACTGACCTATCAATAGAGGACCAGTTGGAGATGTGGATTATGAAGTATGACCTTTTGATGGCTGAAGTGATGGATGATGGGCCAAGAATGACTCAAATGGAAAAACGCCAAGCCAGGGATAGATGGGTGTCTCTACAGATGTCTCCTTCTCAAGTAAAGGATGAGGTTGTGGAGGTTAATACCACACCGGTGATTCTCTCAATTGTTAAACAGTCAGATGTGGAGAAAATTGTTGAAGGTGATGAGGTGAAAGAAGACATTCCACAAAATAAGTGTGGGGATGCACGTATAGAGATGAAGAAGGTGACGGTGAAGGACATCGGGCAGATCATAATAAAGTGGTTGTGCAATAATCCAACTTATCTGCTGATATTGAGTAAAAAGAAACACTTGTGGAGAGTTAACTATCGAGTGTATGTTGGGAACTCGATAGGAAAGTGTGGATTGAGGCCGGATTGTAGTGCGTCAGTGGACATCTTGATAAAAATTAGACCCCGCTGGATCAGTGATGTCAGGTACCGTGCATTCATTGGAAATAGAAGGGGTAAAGGTGCATTGAGACCACCGTAGCGCATAGCAGGTACGGTCTGGCTGAAGACCTTTAAACTTAGCGCTCTCGGGAGGCAGCCCGAGGATGTAGAGTTTGTACTTTGTTTTGGTTTCATTTGGTGTGTTGTGTATTGACAGGTTTATACAATTTTATCTTCACTGATGTAATGAATCAAGTGTGGGGATGTTTGGCAACATCCCCGGCGAGATCTCAAAGAATCTATGAAGGGCGTATGTTCCGGTTAGATCACAGCAGCTACATCAATACAAACACTCACTTGTGTTCTGATCAGGTGCATGTGTTTATCTATCCTGTGTTCTATTTGTTTTCGTGTACTTGGTGGTGTGAAATTTTTGTGTTGGGAATGGTGTTATTTGTTGAGTCGATTAGGTTGTTAGCCGTTCATGGTTGTAGGTGGTATCTCTCGAGTTTAGATTATAAATTGCACCATACATTGGGGACAATGTATCCTAAGTGTGGGGATGCGGTAACTCGAGAGAGGGTTGTTATAAATGTTGATCTTAAATGCTTGAATTGGTTGAAATTGTGAAAAATTGAAAAATGTTGAAAATTTTTGTTTCTCAAGTATGCTTGAACTACATGAAAACCAACATTTTCAATCGCTAAAGGGTTCCTACCAACATTAAACTAACTTAGATCCCTAGTCATGGTTGTCCCTTTAAGTTTCATGAGAGTATTTCTGACAAGTTTTAAAAAAATAGTTGAGAAGAGATGCCTAACTAGGGGTAACATGCTTTAGGAATTACACATGCTACGTGTCGGCAACCCAATTTCCTTTTGTTCGGTGAGATATTTGAGCCTACTAGAATGTTAGTTGAATTTCAATAACTATTCAATTGTTGAGTGTAGGCCATATGTTGCTTTGTGTTAGAACTTGTGTGGTTTGATACGTGCCGAGACTGTGGTTTAGCGTATGCATATAAATGATAAAGGCATTAGGATCCCTTCATTGTTCTATATGTTGATTGTTGATTCCACCCACCTTAGTTAACCATGTTGAGCCTTTTACCCTTCGTTTGTTATACCTTGTTGACCCGTTTGATCACCAACCATGAATAACAACTGTGTGTTAGATATTTGTTGAAAAAAAAAAAGAAAAAAAAAAAGAAAAAAAAAAGAAAAAAAAAGAAAAAAAAAAGAGAAAAGAAAGAAAAAAGAAAAAAAAAACAGAAAGCGTTAGTATGTTCGTATTATACAAATGTGAATAAAGTTGTCATGGTTTAGTATATTCGTTATGTTCGCCATATAAATATAAAACCCCAAAAATATATCCCTACCTTTACCTTTAACCCAAAACCCGTAAGTCCTTTTGATATGTGTTACGTTAATTGATACAGTGGAGGTGTGATTGTCATACAAGCTTATGATTGCAAAGTAGCATATTTGGTTTTGAGTGAAATATATACTAGCACAGTACACGCTAGTCTTGATTGAGCCAAGAGGAGTGATTATTGTGAGGGGCGTGTGGCATGTGTGTAGTATCATAAGCATGTTAGTTTTAGTTAGGTAAGTCTTAAGTTGTTTTAAATGCGTATCACTTATTTGTCAGATTGTCAATCTCGATTGTGTCAGTCTATGGGACGGGTATGACTTGGGGCCTTAAATTGCTGATTTGGTAAGGGATTTAATGGTGATTTGTTAATAAGGTGATTAATGTTTGTAATGGTTGCTTGAGGACAATCAATGTTAAGTGTGGGAATGTGATGGAGAGTGTGAAAACCGTGTGCTAACGTGTATTATAATACGTGTTTTAATGCGTTGTACGTGATTATACGCTTTGAATATGTTAACTGCTCAAGTATGTGGTTTTACAGGTTAATCGTGTAATTCGGTGAAGTTATGATGTTTGGCGATGAAGCGGAACAACCGGAAATAATAATCAAGTGAATTATATTATTCGAGACGTGTTCGGGTGGAAAAGATACCTTGGAATGCAAAAGATATGAAATTAATGAAGTCCAGGAGATGTTTGTAATTAATTGGAAGTTGAAATCAAGCAAATACAAAGTTCTAGCAGCAAAGTGAAGACCGTAGGTTATGATATCTTGCGTAAGCTACGGTGTGTGGGTTCTGAGTTCAACAGTGCACATGGAACGTAGGCTACGGTTTTTATTCCGTATGTTACGGCTAGAATAATAAAGAGTTGGCAGCCAAAGGAGCACAACAACACGTGAATGAATTTTGGAAGGCATTTAATTGATCAATATCATTCATCCTAGGAATTCATCAACATCTCAACATCAGGGGACACGTAGACTTCTTGGAATAGGGGCTATTATTGTTTTACTAATAAACATCAAGGAAGTAATATACACAAAGGAGAGAGGCACAAGACAACTAGTAGTTTACCCGTCCGCTGTCCGGGTATATATGATTAACATCATCCAAACTCACTGTATATTTTAATATCACGATGACTACTTATCTAACTATTAAGAACATCAATAACATTGTCTATATTTAAAATAATGTTGACTTTTAATTTGATTTCGATTAATAACTACAACTCTTCTTGAATTGTCATACATACTAATTTAAAATCTTACATCTAATTCGCACAATTTAAAATATTTAATTAATTATTTGTAATTGATTAACGTAGGAATTGCTAACACCATTAAATGAAGATAAATGAGATCTATCAATGTTACATGTTTACAAAAGTATTAAAAAAAACTATCAACGACAACCAAACGTAGATTATATTTATGTCATGAGAATATTATTTAAGAACATCAATAACAGTGTCTACATTTAAGATAATAATGACTTGTAATAAATGATAAACATGCAGGATACATACACAAAAAAAAGCAGATAATGTTATCAAGATCTCACAAGTATATTACAAAAAAGCCAAAAAAACACAATGTATACTATAATATACAATAAATCATAAACATGCAGAATACATATACAAAAAAAAGCAATTGATGTTATCAGGATCTCCCAATGATATTACACAAAAGCCAAAAAAACACAATATATACTAGAATATACAATTTCGTTGGCAAAACACAAACCATTGTAAAAAACACAATGACTTATTATCCAACTATTAAGAACATCAATAACCATGTCTATTTTTAAGATAATAATGACTTTTTATTCAATTGCGATTAGTAACTACAACTGTTCTTATATTTTTATACATCGAATTGTCATACGTACTAACTTAAAATCTTACATCTAATTCACACAATTTAAATTTTTTTATGTAACTATTTTTAAATTGATTAACATAGCAATTGCTAACACCATTAAATAAAGATAAATGAGATCTATCAAAGTTAGATCAACATAAACTAAATCAATTACAATTCTCTCTATGGTCGCTCGAAGAAAAGGGAGCATATGAAGAACTAAACAGAAAAGTCGGCATCATCAGTGATAACAATTACAAGCGAACCTGGAGCGGCATCGGATAGCTTGATGAAGTCCTCCACTCTCCCCCATCAGATTTCAAGAACAACGCAGAGGAGTTTATCACACAACTGTTGAAACAGGATCAGAAAATCTGCGACATCCTAGCCAATCTGCAAAACAAAAGAAAGAATGAAATCGCGTGTAAGAAGGCGAGAGTCGTTGAAATCTTAGGAAGTGTTAATTGTAGCGTATAATATTTTATACATATTTCACTCTTTAATCTTTCTTTATATTTAATTTAATAAAATTAATATCCATCGGATACAAAGTAAACACAATGACAAGAACACCTAACATAATGTACAGAAAACCCACCTAGTTGCAAAACACAATAATCAGACGCAATAACACAATATATAGAATCAGTTGCAATACCATGGCTAATATTAACACTATCCATACCACCAATATTCAAGCATTTCTTTATTTAATTAAACAAACAATAAAATATAAAAGATAATAAAAAGATACGCAATCAACATCATATCTATCACAATCAAAACACCTTCATCATTACCGGCATTTCATATCTCCTTGAAGATCATCGCCGCCGAAGATTTGATCGACAAAAAGGTAACTTCCAATTGTAAATCTTAACGGTTTAATTTATATTAGATTTCTAAACCTCTGTTAGATACTTAATCAGCGACATATGATGGTTACTCCGACGAATAACTTGTTTGTAGACGTCAAATCTGATTTTAGGTTTCAATCATCTTCAACCTCTCATATGTTATGTATAGTTGATATATATCTTATGTATTGCATGTTATGGACATTGTCGAAGTAATGTTTATAGTATAATGATAATAATATATGAAAAAGTTGCAATCAAAGGGGTGTTTGGGTTAGCATATTTTGGAGCAACTTATGACTTATTGACTTATAAAAGTTAATAAGTTGTTTTTTGAGTGTTTGGGTTAGCTTATTTTAAAGGGTTTTGTGTGTTGACAAGCCATTTTTGAGAAGTCAGAATTTCTAACTTCTCACTTGTCACTTATATAAGTTAATAAGTCATTTTTAAGAAGGAATCCCAAACACACACGGATGAAAACATATGATTCTGTTATAAATTTTTTTATTTTGGGGGTTCCTTCTCAAAAAGTACTTATTAACTTATATAAGTCATAAGTGAGGAGTTACAAATACTAACTTATCAAAAACAACTTCTCAACACACAAAAATAACTTAAATAAGCTAACCCAAACACTATAAAGACAACTTATTAAATTTTATAAGTCAATAAGATATAAGTTGCTCCAAAATAACCTAACCCATGTACGATTACGCGAAAAGAGATATTTTACGAATACATACATATATATATATATATATATTTACTGATATATTGAAACGGTATACAGAAGAGATCTATTGCACATTATGAATTAGGAATAATATTCTCATGACATAAGATTACATTTTAACACATTGTCTATTATTACTAACAGTTAATATTAAATGTTATATATCACAGGTATACAAAAATGATTACGTCCTGCCTGTCTCTATTACAAGACCCTAAATCATTGAAACTGGTATGCTGTAATGCCTTCAATAAGTAAGTGTAAACTTCATTACGTAAAATGAAATTAGTAAATGTAACTACAGGCATTACCAATTGAGTTTGTAAAGCTTGTGGGAGGAGATTACTGGAACCGGACAAAGGTAACGATAAATCATGAAAGCGGAATAAGCTGTACAGCATGGCTGAGAAGTGTAAGAGGTGAAAGTGTTGTCACTGACGGATGGATAAGTATTGTAAAAGGTCTTAAATTGACAAAGAACACCTTATTGGTTTTGAGGATAATCAAAGAAAAATGTCTACAAATACATTGTTTCATAGAAAACGTTTGTGATGAATCGTTCTTGACAGTCAACCGTTACGGAGATTTAAAGATCATAGTAAGTATAGTTATATGTTAGTAGGAATTTGTTTTTTGTTGTACTTGTCAGGAAATGGAATAAATGAATATATGTTTATAAAATATTACACAACTTTTCAGGTCATTCCAGAAGCTTATGTGAACAAATTTTACTGTTACTGGCCAGTAAAAGATTCTTATAACATATACGCAGCAGGTTAGTGTTGGAAAGTTGAGACCGAAAAAATAAATGCATGCTACGTTTTTGCTAAAGGGTGTCCGGAGATGTTTGAATATATTGAAATAGAAGACGGTGATATACTGATGTTGATGAAAACAGACAGCGAATCGTTTGACTTGACACTTTATCGTAGCGGAGTTGAGGTTGTTTTTAGAAAGAAGGAGATAACTAAAGACAACTCAATTGTTGAAATACCTAAACACACATACTATGAACACTTCAACTATGTAAGTAATTTAAAGTAAGTTAAAATGGTTTGCTAGTCAATACGACTTATTTACGGATGTTATCGTATAACAGATCTTCACTGATCAAGAAGACTCAATCGACCAATTGATTACTGGGGTTACAATATATTGATCCTCAGATGTTAATGAATTTTAAAAATCTTGGATGCAGATGAATGATGAGAAACATGAAGTGAATAAGAAAAGTGTTGAAAGAGAAAAGTTGAAGTCTGAAAGAAAGAGTTTTGTAAGTGAAGGAAATAACAACCAGACAAAAGAAGATGTAAGTCTTTGAAACATAATAACAGATAAGTTATTTGTTCATATTATTATACATACTTAGTTGATGATTGTAGTTTAATTTGCTTTAATGTTACAGGCTGTAATAACAGGTTAAAAAGAAAGGTAAACAGATTGCATCCGATTCTACATCTGAAGAACCTAAACAACTGATATGCTGTACAACTTATGATCATTCTACCATGTCAGCAACTGGACGACAAACACGAGATCGTTTGGTAAGTTAAGCATAAGTTAAGAAAATATTCCAATAAATATTTCTTATACATTAACATATATATATATATATATATATATATATATATATATATATATATATATATATATATATATATATATATATATATATATTGAAAGGAAATGCATGTTTGAAATGATAAGGTTAACAAAAACGGGAAAAGAAGTTGGATGGCGTTGAAGGTAAGCAATGAAGACGAAAAACGTGTTGCACATCAAAATTATGATCAAGAAAGTGGTGCGTATCAATTCAACAGGAAAGCAAATTATCGAATGGTATGTCATTTCTGTTATTTAATGAGAACAATTTACAACACCATTCATGAGGCTATTTATACGTACAGAATTACCAGTTAAACACATAACAATTGAACTTGGTTTGCAACAAAAAACCTTAAAACAATTGTTTTTTTTTCTAAACAATAAAGTATAACTTCACTTATAACCTTCATAGAATAACTATAATAGATAATAGATACTATATTATGTTCATTCGAAAATTAACAATTGATATTTGTTGCTGCTGACAATTATATCCAACACGGCTAGTATACTTGTTAACTCTAACATCAATGCAGCGATTACCTGTAGAAGTTGTAAACAGGGCAAGGCTAACAAAGAAGGTGCACCAGATGAATGTCAGAAACATGGATGGTGTGACAACTGTCAAAAATCCAGGTATCCGTACAATTAATTAATCTTGATTAGTGCTTAATGACTGTGCTGAATTACAAATGACTGCTCTCTGATTACTGCATCATACATACATGTGCATCACATTTCATACTATCACATCATTTTTACTTACAAACTTTAGTGACATAAACAACGCACAAAGCACAGCTAGCACAGTTAGCGGATAACTCAGAAAAATGCTGACAATGTTCAGTACATAGACAAACAATGTTTTGAGACCCAGTATGGGCCAGAGACAAGGTACTACACTAGTATAGTGTGTAGGGAAGTGAGGATCACAAAAATGCCTGACTAGGTGATAGTTTAAGTGCCGTAAAGTGCCTAAAACCCACTCAAAGTGCTGAATTCAGTATTTTTCAGCAAAAATCAGCATTTTAACAAGTTTGTAACATGCAAAAATATGGCAAAATGGTCCTGAATGCTTTCCCAAGTGTCGGGAATTAAAAGTGTCACAAAAGGGTACTTAAAGATCACTAAACGGAATAGTTTGGCACTTTAACGAACTGGTATCTAACCGAACAACCGGACTTTACCCGAAACACCAAAATTTTACTAGAAGCATTGTTTTAATGTTTCTGAGCTAGTTATGAACCCCGAACACCCTAACATACTATGCAACACCTAATACACATAAACACTAATCATCACACTTAGAATCCTAACTAATCATCTAACTAACCATTAAACACCAACTAAATACCTCCCCCCCAAGTGGACGGTCACTTATGTGACCCCACCATAATCTTCTCAAGATCTTGCTAAATCCTCTCTTGATCTTCCTTAGATTGCATGAAGATTGTGTAGTGTACTTAATGAACATATGAACCATTGGGTAATAACATTAGATGGTTATAAGAGGACATTAAACTCATCATTCTCACACCACACTACACACCATAACTCTCTCCCTCTCCTCCCTTCTTCTTCTCGACCGAACCCCAACCACACCACCATCATCATCATTTGTTCATTCCAAGTTGTACTTAAGGTGTAAGGAGCCATACAAAGAAGTTTGGTGGTCTTGGATCTTGAAGGACCTCACCCGATTGCTTTTATCCAACACTTTTGTCATCACCATCATCTTGTGTTCTTCCCTAGCCTTGTGCTAGTAGTAAGGCCCTTATGATCTCTTGATACTTCATATATTGTTGGTTAATAGATGATGAACATTGTTAAACATGATGAACACTAAAAGACATAATCATAAATCTCTAACATAAGCTTAATAACGTATGAATACTTGTTGATTAGTGATGATTTGATTCTTGATGATTGATGATTTGTGTTAGTGATGTTAGATGTCATAAGGAACCTACTAGATTGTGATTAAACACATGATCTAGTAAGTTAAGGTGGTGATCTTGTGAAAGACCAAGATCATCATACTTTATGTTTTCATGAACTTGAAAAGTAAACATGATTTTATGGATGATGGAACATGTAATATGTTACTAGACATAAACTTGAATGATTTCTAAAATAGTTCTTCCAAAGAGACCAAGTTAAACCACAAGATTTACAAGAACATTGTTTTTAAAGAAAACCAACCATGTTTCTAGTGTTGAAACAAGTATAAGGATACATTGTTTACAAGACAAATCCAAGAGAATGATTTTTGGAAAAATCATCTAGTAAGTTGTAAACACTCAAATCTTTCAAGAACGAGTTTTTTAACGAAATAAACACACTTTAAAGAGTAACTAAGTCTACTAAACAAATTACCAAGTTACTACAAGTTTTTATGAAAACTCAAGTTCATGATCATTATGTAGATAGCTATGTTTTAGCACATGGTAAGTGTAGATTGATTGTTGATTGCTTATGATGATTTTTGAAAAAGAATATGATATGCTTTGATAGCATGGACACCTCCATTTTTAAGGGAAACTATGGCAAAATATTCTAAAAATATAAACACTTAGAAAAATATTTTCTAAACAAATATTTACAAGTGTGTTTTAACTATGATTTTCAATATAAACTTTGCCATAGATTTTGTTACAAAAATACAAGTGTTGGAGGTTGGTTTTGTAAATAAAAATAACTAAATATGTATATGAAGGATATATATTTAGAAGACACATTGTGTGTGATTATTTGTATACTTTGTGTATTAGTTATATATTATTTTAAGATTTAAAGTAATATAACTCAACAAAATACCAAGAATTTACAATCCAAAATAATACCAAAAATCACAAGGAATAAATATATATAAGTTACGCACTTAATATTGTGAAACCGAACGCAAGAACGTAACTTACAAAATATTCCGGAAAATACCGTTATAAATATATTTTTGGTAAATATTATTTTGGATGTGAGAAATGAAAATATGATTTTTGTAAATATTAGCAAAGTATATCATATTTTCGACAAGAAGAAGACATATTATTTTTGGAAGTTAAAATATATTTTCTTAGTATATTTAGAAGATATATGATTTTTTTTGAGAAAAATATATATTTTCTTGAAATACATTATTTTTGGACAAAATAAGTTTATATATATTTTCTAAAATGGGACTTGAAAATATATTATTTTGAAAACTACAAGATACAAGAATGCGAATATACATGTATGAGATACCCCCATCCTTGGGAAGGAAATGCGAAAATAAACACTTGAGAAGTATTATTACAAAATATTGTTTAACAAGTTATTCCAAAAATTAAATATAATTTAAAGTTAAAATAATCATTATTTTAACAAGAAATTATAACTTGGAATAATATTAGAGACATAAAAGAAACGTAACTCAAAAACGTGAATACTAAGGCAAGGCACGGCCCGTTCGTCTAATAGACCATGGTACATTGTAGGGAGTCGTGTTTGCTGAGGAGATTTGGGTTACGAGTACAGAAGACGCAAAATTGTGAGTTCATGTCCCCCCTTTCCTTTTTACTGTTATCAGTTTTATAACTTCGGGGGTGAAATACATGTTACAATTATTTACAAACGTTTTATACATGGTATGATTAGCTAAGGAGGGTTACTGCTTGATCATGTGAAAGGTGGGTATAACACTTAAGGCCATTAATCCTTGTCGTAGGACCGAGGGACATGAGTGATAGATCTATTTGGGTGTAACGAGCCCACACCCATGAGGACCAGGGTGGCCCATGTGGTGACTATGTCCACATACTAATGCCGTGGCAAAATTCCGCTAGGTTTGAGTTTTCCTGCACCATTTCACACATGCCATTGGCCTTGCAAACCATTGGTGATCTGTTTTTCCTTATTGCTACATACCAGGGACATACATACATACTGGCATACTTTAAAGGTTTATTCATACACAAACACATGAACTCGCTCAACTTTTGTTGATGTTTTCAAATTACATGTATTTCAGGGAACTAACTGGATCTGGCAGGTGTTTGCATGCTCAAGCTGCGTCATAAAGAAAAGATGTCATCCGAGGTCGTAGGGTTTAGGAGGTGTATCCTATTCCTGGACGGGATACACGTTTCTAAACCCGGTTTTATTTAAGGTCTTTTGTTGAGTCTTCGTTAACTCATTTAAACATGTTGTGGTTGTAACTTAAATTTGGTGTCGATGTTTCAGACAAGTATGTTATGTTATTTTCAAACGTAATTAATGGATGAACATCTCATGGTTTTTATCATATAGCGTTGTTATGATTGAATGCTATGGTATTAAGAAAGTCACACCAATAATCACGCTTCCGCAAAGGTCAGGGTGTAACAGCTTGGTATCAGAGCTTCGATCGTAGCGAACTAGGATTCTTTCTCGAGTCTAGACTACGATCATTAGGGCTCTCACGAAAATGTTTTCATAACATATTTTCATTGCATACAAGAAATGTCCAGATCCAGGAAACAAACATTTTTACAAATAAAAGACACAAAATACATTTCAAAGAATTCGTTTATAATTCAGTCTAAGAGACTGGGGAGTTAGTCTGAGAGACTAGCTGGGGCAGTCTGAGAGACTGGGTAGTTCAGTCTGAGAGACTGGGTAGTTTAGCCTGAGGGGCTGGGTAGTCTGAGAGACTAGTTGGGATAGTTTGAGAAACTGGGAGGTTTAGTCTAAGAGACTAGGTGGTTCAGTCTGAGAGGTTGGGTAGGATAGTCTGGGAAGACTAGGATGAATACATGCTTACATTGTTACTACTTACATGCTTATTTGATGATTGTTGATATATGTGCATATGTTGTGATTGTTTTGATTACAGACACCATGTCCTCATCTGAGAGCGAGCTATCAGATACCGTAGACCCTATGGCCATAGTTTCAGAAGATGATAGTGTCCCAGACCCTGAGATTCTTACATCTGACACTGAGAGTAGCGATGATGATGATTTCCAGCCATTTGCTTTACCAGATTTTGGCGATGATATACCGCTAGCTGATGGTTTCCCTATCGAGGATCTACTTCTTGTTCAGATCCCTGCTCCTTTACCCCTTGCTGCATTTCCTCTCGAGGATTTGCCAGTGGATGCTTTGTCTGACGACGACATCGATCTTTTTATTGAGGGTCCCCCTGAGGGTGCCCAGGGTGATGGAGCTCCAGTCGATGATGTCTTTGTCGTTCCACTTGTCGAGATTCCAGTCGACGATGTTATTGCTATTCCACTTATTGAGATTCCGATCATTGAGATTTCGTCTGACCATTCTGGTCCTGATTCATTCGAGTCTGTGTCATCTACTACTCTACACACACTAGGATTACAGCGTTATCCCACATATTCTGATTCTGACACAGCTATGTCTGCCGCACCTGTTCCTCCACAGGACTTTGAGTTTGATGATGAGTTTGATCCTGACATTGATCCCGAGCATGAGGTTGACTTCGTCCCCGATGATCAGCTTTTTGATGTACCCGCTGATCTTGAGTTAGCTCCAGCCGACCCTGAGCCTATGCTTGCACCTGAGCCAATACCTGCTCATGATCCTCTGCCTGAGTATGACCCAGTACCTGTTGACATACCAGTTGCTGCACCACTGTTACCTGACCCTCTACCTGCACCCGCAAACCATGCTCCTTTTGCTGACCATATAGATCCCCGTTATGCATTCACCCGCAATGGGTGGATAGATGATGATGACCTGCCTCCTTTCGTTGAGCCTGTTACTCCCCCACCTGCACCTACACATGCACCAGTTGACATTGCCCCGTTTCACCCACATGTGTCTGATATACACCGCACTTATCTACCGGTCATGTTCTTACAGGATATCCCTCCGCCCCATCCAGGGGAAGACCGTCTAGCCAGCCGTCTGGTCATGTCCCACCTGTGTCAGCAGCTTTTCCCTTCATGCCTCAGTTTTCACATACTTCACCTTTTGCTTCTGCACCATCGGGCGAGCCACTGATCTGGTTTCCACCCAACACGATGCCTGTTTCTGATCCATACCATCCCTTCCATTACACTGGTTACACTAGGGATGATCTGCTTTTGTCGTTACAGCTCCAGCAGGAGATGTTGTGGCGTAGAGTCATGGATCTTGAGAGGATTCCATGTCCTCCACCTTGTCCTTGTCAGTCACCATTCGTGACTCCACCAACTCCTCTTCTGCCATACCCAGATTTTGATGTCCGTTTTCTTACTATGGAGCAGCAGGTTAGCTATCTGTTGCGTTATGTTCATGCCCTCGAGGAGGAGTTAGCGCATGTGCGCAGTTTGCTTTTCGTTCCTCCACCTCCTCCTCCTCCACCGTCAGCATAGCAGTTTTTGGTTTTATGCAGGTAGCATACTTTTGGTGAGAGTGTAGCTATTGAGCCCAGATTGCACAGCCTTTTTGAAGACCACTTTTTGACTTTTGACTGTTGTAGTTGGATAGACGATTTGGACAAAGGTGATATGACCCTGTAGTCCCTTTTGATGTATGGTACATTATAGAACTTGTAAAACTGTATTTGTGGTCATTGATATATGAAAGCTCAATCACAACATTCTCATTATACACATTGTTGAATTACTTGTTTGTGCTATGGTTGAAATGTTATGTGTTTACTTACGTTGATGAATGCTATTACGTATGCATGTCATGTACTTACTACACTTAATATGACCTGACCGACACAATCTTCTTTTAGAAGATGTCCCCACAAAGAGAAACACGATTGCCCACGACAGAGGCTGATCTACAAGAACAGATTTCACAAGCGATAGCACAGCACGAGGCCCTGCGCTCTGAACATAGCGGGGGTACCTCATAAAACAACCCACCTCATGGCTGTACCTACTGCCAGTTCCTTGACTGCAAGCCTCCGAATTTCGATGGCACTGGAGGTGCCATAGCCTTTGTGAAATGGACCGAAAATATGGATTCTATTTTTCGAATGAGCGGATGTATGCCAGAGCAACAAGTCCCATATGCTTCAGGATCGTTTCAAGATGGGGCCTGGTCATGGTAGAACTCTCAGATTCGAATAATGGGCAGAGCTGCTACGAACGCTTTAACATGGGGTGAGCTGAAGGAAATGATGCGTAAGGAGTATTATTCTCAGATGGCGATCCAGAGACTGGAATTTGAATTCTGGAAGCTAAATATGGAAGGTCCAAATGTGGCGGAGTACGTGCAAAAACTTCACGATCTATCGCGGGTTGTTCCGTACCTAGTGGAACCAAGTTGAAAAGGATGGAGCCATTCATCTAGGGACTGGTGCCTCAGATTCTACGCTTAATGACGGTATCAGCTCCGCCAACAACCATCGATGCGGTCAAGTTAAGTGCGGCACTCAGTAAAGAAGCGATTAGACTGGAAGAGCTTTCAAACCCTGACGAGAAGAAGGAAACTCGGGTAGAGCCATCTGGAAAGGACAAAAGGAAGCTCACTGACTTCCAGGAGGATACCTGAACGAACAAAGCCAAAAAGGGAAAGGAGTACATGGGTATCCTACCTAAGTGCGATGACTGCCTACTTCATCATGCTGAGCCATGTAGGTATGGAAGAGGTGATGTCTGCAAAAAGGTAGGGCATGTCGGGGAGACATGTCAGATCGGTACCAGATGTCACACCCCGACCACGTAAAACAACAAAACATGGCGGAAACGTCGGGGAGTGTTGTAACATAATCATTGTTTCACAACCATGGATTAAACAGTTTCGTTTTATTGAATTAAATGTATTACATTACATTGGAATTTGAAACAAAACATGAACAAATAGACTTTCATTGTTATTAAGTCACTAAGGCCTCGTCCATTCCTATGTGAGCACACACGAATATCATCATCAAACATCATCAACTATGGTACCTGAAACACATGTAAAAATACGTCAACATAAAAATGCCGGCGACTACATAGGTTTTATGTGGGTGTCAGATTCATGGCTCGTTTTACATGTTGCAATACTTATTTAAAAACCTTATTTTGAAAAGTATAGTATTGCGACATAATTAACCAACTCAAATTAAGTTGGACATGATTTATAAAATCTTGTAGCCATGATTCTTAACTCCAAAACATTTTTTTTATTAAATCAAATCGTAAAACATCTCGTAGAGACTCGTTAAT
The DNA here is from genome assembly GCA_030545235.1 of Helianthus tuberosus. Lineage (NCBI taxonomy): Eukaryota > Viridiplantae > Streptophyta > Magnoliopsida > Asterales > Asteraceae > Helianthus > Helianthus tuberosus. Next base: position 99,484,208 of record CM060354.1, on the reverse strand, counting down.
AAGACTCATATGGTTTATATTATTCAGAAAACATAATTGTGTGACATTGTTTCAAAATCGTTTACCCAAGTGATCTAGATAACGCAACGATATATAATGTGTTAAAAGCACCTATATATAGGAAGTACCAGTGGCGTATCCACAATGCTTTTAACACAATACACCCGCCCCGTTACCTAATCACTTCCCTAACCCAATGGTTCAAACAGTTACAAATGGCTCACATAAATCAAATGGTTACAAACGGTTCACATAAATCCAACGATTACAAATGGTTCACATATATCCAATGATTACAAATGGTTCACATACATCCAACGATTACAAATGGTTCACATACATCCAATGATTACAAATGGTTCAAAACGTAAACAATTGTGCTAGCATGTTAAGTGAACATACATAGTAAAACATAATGAAATCATGTACTAATAGTGTACTAATGAACATAGCAAGTATATGATATGAAAACATGGAAAACACGAAAGTAACAAGTAGGCACATGTGTTTCACCCCAAAACATTTGAAAACAGTAAAAGAGGGGTCTATGTACTCACTTGAGGATGCTTAGAAGTCTTGAATAACAACCAAGCAAAGCTAGAGGGATCACGGAATCAAACGGCACCGAATATAGGTAATTATGTAAATAAACGGACCTAAATCGAAAGATCGGATAGAATGAGGTTTCGTAAACCAAATGAGTATAGGAACTCATGTAATATGGTTTAACAAAGCCTACATACTAAAATGAAACCTAACCTAAGTGCTTACGACCCATTATGGCCCGTTTAGGTAGCTTACGCCACTTTAACGCGTCGTTCGCATAAAACGCGTTCGGACCGCCTAACTAGTCCTATGACAAGTATTATATGCCTTAACATGTCTAATAATGTTTCCTAATCAGTTTAGATGTCAAAATTTAGGTTACATATGCTTAAAATGAATTTATGCATAAAAAGGGCATTTTGGTAATTTTTCCTAAGGCATATAAACTACCTATCATACAACTAGCTAAACGTAGTGACCATAAGGTATAACCTCGGAAGGTTATTCCCTATACAACTATGGTCACCTAATGTGTTTGGTCGGATCCTAATGATCGACCAAACGGGTCGGGTTCGAAAGTCTAAGCGGTTGTTTTAAACCGCTTACCTTTACGACCCTATATAAGCACTAAACCTAAAGTGACGAGCTAAACATGTTAAAACATGTTTAACAAGGTTTGAAAACAGGTTTGGTACCAAAACAAATGGTTTTGATACCCAAGAGTAGTTTGGTTACAAAATACGCATAAACGCGTATTCTGGCCAAAACTACAACTCATCACGAAGCCTAAATAACGTGGTAATCAGTAGGTATAGTCACGAGAGACTAAAACCATCGTGATTACGCTCACATTATGAAGTTCAAACGAACTTCGTGTTGACCATAAACTGGTCAATGCAGAAAGTCAAACAAAGTTTGACTTTCGTGCTAAAACGCATAAAAGAACGAAAGAGGACATAGAAAAGGTCTAAGAATGGAGGTTTGATTCCAAATATTCTCAGGTATGAAGTGATAATCACATCAACTTAGAGAAATTTCAGAATCAAAGTGTGAAGAATGTAAATGAGGAAGGTGGGTATTTATAGAAAGTGAAGAACCGTTAGGATCGTTCCTCGATAAACGAGCATCAATCTGGACCGTCCAAGTGGGCACAAGGTTTTGGAATACTAGGGGTGCCCCAAAACCATCAAACGGTATTGAAAAAGTTACAAAAAAGACCCCCCAAGTTCAATCCCATTGCTGAAAAATGCTAAAAATCAATTTTCTGCCCAGATGAGGCCTCATGGTGGTGGCGCAGCGCCACCATGTATCAGCTACCAGAAACTTTGCAAAAATGGCAGGTTTGGTCCCTGCAGCTCATTTAGGCCATTTTTGATGCGTTTAAACCCCGTTAACCCCATTTCAAGGCTCTAAAATGAAGTTAAAGTATAGGGAACTTGAATTGTGCTAAAAAATATCCCGGATGTCGGTTTGTTTGGCTGTACGGTTGCGTTATTCGGTTAATTACGACGAAACACGAACGAACGCGAAAAACGATCCAAATTACGCGACGAATGGATTTTTATCAAGCCAATCACTAAAATAAAATATCTTAATGATTACATAAATTTTTGGTTGTCCGGATATATTCAGAACGTAAGATATGCGCGAAAAAGCAAACTTATGCACTTTTTGACGCTTTTAGTTTCTATTGATCAATAAGTTTATTTTTGCGCACCAAACACCTCAAAGCCTATTTCTAAGCTATGTAAAGGATATTTAAGGCATATTTAACTTATGATCAAGTTCCGGAATGTTCGTTAGTACAAATCGGCATGCTTTCGCAATTTGTCGAAATTAGTCCCTGTAAGCGAATAAACTTGATTTCGCCACACAAAACCCTCCAAAACTAATTTCTAACTTATGTAAAGGTTATTTAAGGTATGTTAAGCCTATTTCACTATTCTGGAGTGTTCGTTGCATTAAACTGGTTATATTTACGCATCAGTGCGCGTATAACCTTCCAGAGAGCGATTTAAAGCTTGAAATCGAACATGAATTGATATGTGCAAACAATACACGTATTTTTTTTTGCAAATCCCAAGTATGAAACACAATATTTCATAATTTTGGTATTTGTTTGATGGTCGTAGAGGCACAGGTGTCACATTCTCCCATACTTTAGGAAATTTCATCCCCAAATTTATTCGTTGGAGTCTGTCTGTGACGCTGTGTCAAATAATTGCCTTGCATGGAATCTAGGGTGTTTATCTATTTGCGTAGAATAACCCATCAAAGATTATGCAAGGCATAATCCTATCATTTCTCTCGATGGACAATCTTTAAAAATGAAAATGAAGGAAAAATCAAGGATATTCATTTCCCTCGATGGATATTCTTTAGAAACGAAAATGAATGGAATGAGTCATTTTCCTCAATGGGTATTCTTCAGAAAGGAAAATGAACGAATAATCAAGAATATTCATTTCCCTCGATGGATATTCTTCAGAAACGAAAATGAACGGAAGGAGTCATTTTCCTCAATGGGTATTCTTCAGGAACGGAAATGAAGGAAAAATCAAGAATATTCATTTCCCTCGATGGATATTCTTCAGAAATGAAAATGAACGGAATGAGTCATTTTCCTCAATGGGTATTCTTTAGAAACGGAAATGAAGGAAAAATCAAGAATATTCATTTCCCTCGATGGATATTCTTCAGAAACGAAAATGAACGGAATGAGTCATTTTCCTCAATGGGTATTCTTCAGAAACAGAAATGAAGGAAAAATCAAGAATATTCGTTTCCGTCGATGGATATTCTTCAGAAGCGAAAATGAACAGAATGAGTCATTTTCCTCAATGGGTATTCTTCAAAAACGGAAATGAAGGAAAAAGAAAAACCAGGGATATTCATTTCCCTCGATGGATATTCTTCAGAAATGAAAATGAACGGAATGAGTCATTTTCCTCAATGGGTATTCTTCAGAAACGGAAATGAATTGAGTCAACTCTATACACATGACAAAACTTGTTGTGGTTTCTGTGCACTGAATTCCATAATTATGGATGCATCCATAATTACGTAATTCCTTGCACAGTCCGTGTTGGTGCACTGATGTCTGATTAACTTCGTCTTTAATAAGTCTTGTATTGTATCTAGTAGATCAGGGCATGAATATCGAGAAAACAGTATTTTAGGGTAATTCCGCACGAAATTACACTTGTGTAATTTCGCACGAAATTAAAGAAGTTCACATGAAATTAGTTGTTTCACACGGAATTGGTAATTTCGCATGAACAATGTAATTCCGTTTGAGATAGTTTCGTGCGGAATTAACCACCCTATAAATACTGATGTTGTCTGATTCATTTTATACGGAATTAGTGTGTGAGAGCTGAGGTGCTGTCGAATTTTTGTCAGAATTGTTTGTAAAAAGCTCAGGATATCAATAAGAGAAGATAATTAGAAATGAACAAGCTGTGTTACGTCATTTACATTGATTCCGCCTTTGTTTTTGATGATGAACTACTCAGATTGACTCGTTAGGGTCACACAACGATCCAACAAGTGGTATCAGAGCTCAGGATGAGGAGTTCATACCATTTCAGCTTGATTTCATCGGATTCTCTCACTTCTACTCCTTCTTTTCCTTCTTTTCTGAATTGAACAAGATTTAACGGACAAAATGACCTGATTTTCACATACATCAAGCGAAACATAGTTCTAACCAATCCTTGAAAGAATTGGACTAAAATTCGACTGAAAACTGATAAAAATTATAATTCCGCTTGAAAAGTTGTTCGAAAATGCCGAGGTCATCTTAATCTCGTTTGGACTGGATCCTAATTCCGCACGGGATTAGTCATATTATTCCTAATTTCGCTTGAAAAGTGTAGATATTTTCACACGGAATATAATTTCGCTTGAAACTTCCAAACGAAATTACTAATTTCGCTTCAAGTGATTAATTTCGTTTGAAATCAATCTAATTCCGCACGGAATTAGATTATGGTTGGTAATTTCGTTTGAAACCTATTTTCGTTTGAAAGTAATCTTGTTTGTAAAGTGTAATCTCGTTTGAAGTTCACAATTTCGTGTGAACTGATTTCGTTTGAAAAACACTTTTCAAAATTCCAAAAATTTTTCTAAGTGTTTGTTGATCGTTTCAGGTACTTGAAAGATGGATGATTTCATGAATCCTTTCAGTGATATGTTTGCTTTTACTGGTGGTTCTGGAGATGCTACATCAAGCAACACGAATGAAACAACACCGACATCAAGTGCAAAGAAAACTCTCAATGATGCTTTGAGTGTAGAGAGTGCCTATGGAACATACAACAAACCTCCAAAACTGTTGGCGATTGAAGATTACAATAGGTGGGCTACAAGATTTGACGAGTGGCTTCAAGCTTTTGCAAATCCAAGCTGGAAGAGTTTAAAGATTGGTTATGTTAGAGGAGGACGTTTTGGTGAAAGTCTAACAGATAATGATGAGATTGAAAGATATGTTGCTGAACAAAAGTGCATCGTGTTGATTCATCAGTCTATGAGAGATGATATAATTTCATTGATTGAATATGAAAATTCAAAAGATCTTTGGGAGAAACTGAGGGTAAAATGTGTAGGTAGTGCCGAGATAGTAAAAAACAAAAAGAAACTGTTAAGAAAAGAGTTTGATTTATTTGGTTGTCTAAAGAACGAGTCTGTTTCCAAGATGATTGAGAGATTCGGGCATCTGAAATTGGAGCTGGCAAGACACAAAATTGTATATACTCAAGAAGAGTTGGTTGACAAACTGTTCGACTCGCTGCCGAATGAACAAGATTGGCAATACTTTGCATTAATGCTGAAAAATACAATCAAGTCTGAAGAGTTGACAGTGGATCTGCTTATCGAAAGACTGGAGAGTCACGAGTTTGAGATCAAGAAATCTAGCAAAGTCAACAATTCTTCTTATTAGTAGAATGTGGAGTTATACTACAGAGGAAATCTACCAAAGACTGGTTCTCCAAGAACAGCATTTTCTGCAGAGAGTTCAAATAATGTGAATCAAGAAACTCCTCACAGTGGTTTTCATAGTGGATCCTCTTCAACAACTTCAAGTCAATCTGCATCAAAGAATTTGTTCCAATGTAACATTGCTGTGGATCTGAAGAACGCTCAAAATATCAGTGAAGAGTCAGTAAAACAACAGATGGTGTTCTTAGCGTCAGTGTTAGAATCGTACGAGAGCCTCGTGGCGGGCAAGATTGGAAACACCAACCTTACTAAGGAGGACTATGATCAAATGGATCCTGAAGAGATGGAACTGATTGATATCAGGTGGTGTATGGCCAGTGCAGTCCGGAGAGCACAACGGTTCATGGAGATTACTGGGAGACATTCTATCGGTGGGCCGTCTACAAAACTTGGCTTTGACAAATCAAAAGTCACGTGCTTTAGGTGTAAACAAAAAGGACACTTCAAACGTGAATGTCGTAACGCTCCTGCTGATGATACTGCAAATCCATTCCGCGAGGATTACTACAAAAGAGCGATCTATCATCAGAATAAATCTGAACCTCCCAGAATGAAGCAGCTTGAGGATACCCCCAAAGAAAAATCAAGAGCTCTTGCTGTTATTCATGATGACGAAGGTTTTGATTGGAGTGAACTGCTACCAGAGGAAGATGTAGTAGGATATGCTTTCGTAGCAGAAAAGATTATTCCTTTCAAAGACACAAGAAATGAAGAAGAAAAATACAAAAGCAGAAAGCAGAGAGCAGAATACAAGATGATCAGATTATCTAAGGTATTCAGTGAAGCTAAGAGAGCAAAGAGATGGGATGCTGATAGAGAATGTTACGTAGATCCTCAAGGAAACATTGCTATTGATACGAAAACTCTTAGTATAGAAGCTTTCATTGAGGAATTTGCTGAAGAAGAAGAAGCCTTACAGAGAGAATGGTGGGGAGGTGGAGAAGAGAAAGAAAAAGAAAAAGAGATAGAGAAAGAGTTGCAGCCAAAGAAGATTGATGATGGGATTATTGATACTTTTCAAGAATTCACTGCTGAAAACTTTGGAAAGATGGCTGACAAAGTGCTTGCTGCAAAGGAACTTGAGGTAGACTCTAACTCTGAAACTGAGTCTAAAAGCAAGGTCAGTCCAAACATTTCAACAAGTGAGACAGGTAAGAAAGTCAAAGGTGATAGTGACTGCAAAAGTTGCATGAAAAACTGCAAGTTTTGTAGTACACTTACTTACCTTAGTGATGCAAAGGTTGAAGAACTGACAACAAGAGTCAGAAAGGTTGAAAATCAGATTCTAGACCGTGATAAAATGCTAAAAGCTTCAAATGATCGAGCTAAAAATTTAATTGAGAAAATTGAAAATGATAAAATTGAAGTAGAAAGAATTAAGAAAGAAAATGAAAAATTGATTCTTGAAAATCGTAAAATTTTAGAAAATTTTGACAAACTAAAACAAACGGTAAAAATTCTGATGAAAGAAACGGTAAAACCAATAAAGAAAATGAGCATTTAACTGTAGTTCTTAGATACAAAGAAGAGCAAATCAACCAACAACTGGATGAGATTGCTAAGTTGAAGCTTCAGTTTGAAGAAGCTAAGATTGAGAATGAACGTATCAATCTGAAATTAACCAGTTACAACTCCGCAAGCTTTGTTTTACAACACATTGTTCCCAAACCCATCGGGAAAAACAAAGCAGGCGAAGATGTTTACTCGGATGGAACTGGGGTTGGGTATCATCAGGTTCCACCGCCAGTGTTAAACAATTTCTCAAAGAAAAAGTCCGGGTTGGTTAATGATGAAGATGAAACGAATGAAATAAAACTTCCAGAGTCAATCGATGTTACATTTTCTTCATCTGATGATAGTGTTCAAACTGATATTGTGAAAGGCATGGCTGAAAGTGTTTTGAAGTCTGATAGTGATTTAGTTGAGGATGAAGAGTGTTTTTTGAACAATTACATTCCGAAACCAAAATCCAAAAACAACTTAAATGAAGAACCTACTCTTGTCATGTACAAGATGTCGGGATCGGATAAGTTGTATTCGGATTCTGATTTTCCACTGGAGAATGTTAATGTTGCTAAATTGACAAATGTGTTCAAATTGATTGAAATTGATCTGTCTGAGATTGAAGGTCTAAAACAGACGAAGAGGCAAATGAATTTTGAAAAAGATAAAGCTTACTACAAGAAACCCGTTGTTCCACCACGTTTTTATAATAACAATCGAAACAGATGGTCGGGTGGTTATTAGGGTGGTAAGAATTATCAGAAAAAGAATGTTCAAAACAAGAAGTTTGCTGAGAAAAAGGTGTTTATGAACAGTTCAAGTTCACTTTCTGATGAAGAATCTAAATTTTTTTCAAAATCAAACAAAGAGTTCTTTGAGAAGAAGGCCTCACAGCCTCAGTCTGAAGGCACAAGTCGGGTAGTTGAAACCAGAATATGCTTCAAATGCAATCAAGTTGGACATATTGCACGAAAGTGTACCAACTTAAAGCCTAAGACTGAAATTGTGATGAATTCTAGAAAGAAAGATGATGTGAAGGGAAAAGCTCCATTGGTTGTTGAGAAAAAGGTTTTGAAAAATGACAACACCAAGATCAAAACTGAACCTGTTAAGAATAGGATAACTAAAAATGACAAGTTTTACAAACGGGTTGCATCATCTCAACAAACATGGAAGCCAAAAGTGGTTGAAAAGAAATCAAGTGTTCCTAAACCAAAGGTTCTAGAGTCAGAAAAACAATCGTCTTCTACCACTCCGGTAAAGATGGATGTTCCTTTGGATTACTATGAGAAACTAGAACCACAAGAGGCTACTACTTCTGAAAAGAAGAATGTACCAAAGAAAGATCAATCATCTGGTCAACCTTCACAAAATGATTTCTTATACAAAAAGGTTGAGATTGGGTCTGAGGAAAGCTTAAAGATGAATGATAAAAATTTTCCGCCATTTTACACTGTTAAATCTCACATAAAAGTCAGCCCACCTGAGTCAAAAGAGGCTTGGGTAGCATCCAAATCTAACTAAAGTGTTTGTGATATGTGCAGGAGCTTCCAAGATCCGTTTCGCGATGGATTATGGATAGTGGAGCTTCTCGGCACATGACGGGGAAAACAGCCATGCTGTACGATGTTAGAAATTTCAATGGAGGTTAGGTAGGTTTTGCAGGCAATCAAGGTGGTAGAATAGTTGGTGAAGGAACGTTATCCAATGGGATTGTTACGTTTTAAAGAGTGAATTACATCGCCGAGCTTGAGAACAATCTTCTGAGTATTTCTCAGATCTGTGATAGGATGTATACAACTCACTTTACTGACAAAGAATGTTTGATCTTGAAACCAGGATTTGTTATTCTTGAAGAATGGATTATCATGAGAGCACCAAGAGTCAATGATCTGTACGTGTTGGACATGAGTGTAGCAACTACAACCATGGGTCAAGCTCACTGTTTTGTGTCAAGAGCAACTGAGAAGGAATCGCAATTGTGGCACCGGAAGATGGGTCATATACATCTTAGAAAAATGAATCACTTGGTGCACAATGACTTGGTTATGGGTGTTCATGTCAAAGGTTTTCATCTTGAGGGAGAATGTTGTTAGGATCGGACGCTCTCATGATAGTGTTTGTTTGTTTGTTTAAAGTGAATGACCAATGAATATGAAAAAAATGTTAGGTGCAGCGGAAATGAAAACAAACTTTGTAAACACAATCAAAGGAAGAAATAGTTTGATAAACAATTGCTTCACATATAGTCAAAAGATTACAAATCAAAGCAAAAGATTACAGTCATGCTTACAAACTATACTCCCCCTCAGCCAGATGCCCCAAGGTTGGTTGCACATTGTATGAAAGGATTAGACATGAGGAGAAGAACCCGCTCAGTCAATCAAATGTAACAGTACAAGGTACTGTTACATTTATAGGCAAACCAAACCACTGAGGTATCAAAGCTGACGTCACCATGAAAGCGACGTCTAACAGCCTAACAACCTGTATCTACTGTTCTTACACAAACACTGCTAACCTAACCACTGACTATACATAAAACAAACAATTTACTAAACAGCTGCTCTCCTTTTATGTCAGTGCTTTCCTCAAGGTTGATCAGTTCTTGACTGGGCAGTGCTTTGTCATCAGTAGATAGGACCAGCAGTGTTGGATACTCCAGGGTTTTCATCAGCAGTTGAAAGGGCATCAGCAGTTGAATATGAGCAGCAGATATAGACCATCAGTTGTTATAAATCACTTTCAAGGGGAGAGCAAAGTGTAAACCGCTGCTTATTGTGAATCCACTGTTGTGACCTGGTTTTGGCTTTACATTATCTGTTCCTCTGGTAGGGTTCAATCCCAACAATCTCCCCCTGGAACAGATAATGCCAAAACCTGTCATTATTCTGGATCTTTATTCCTCATCAAGAGTGCATTAGCTTGTTCTTTGAATTCAGCTTCAAATTCCTTTGCACTCTGGTCATCCTCATCCCTACACAGTGAAATTTCAAGGAGATCCTGCAAATCTTGAACACTAAGGCCTAGTGCTTCTTTCCTTGATATGTACTTCACATTTCCATTGGATCTGACAATTGTCAATACATGGGTCTTTTGGTCAGACATCCACTTTAGTACTTTCGAACCCAATGGATTTCTTGGGAGAGATTTATTTGAAGATGAGTTGAGGGATAGTGGCCTTGAAAACATCTGCAGACTTTCAGACATTCTTTTGAAAGTTTCTTCAATGACTTTGTCTGCTGCAGCTATATCTTCTGCAGTTTCTTGTTCAATAAGTTCTTGTCTTTCAGCTTCTGTCTTGTCTTTAGCAGTGTTTGGAGATGCAGGTTTGTTTAATGCCTTAAAAAGGCTTTGAAGCTTTGTTGAAGTTTCTTCTTTTAGACCCATTTTTGTGATGGTATCTTTGAAGAACTCTGCTTCTTTTTCTATTACCTCTTCTTCAGTCAGCTGTTCTCCCTCTTCCTGATTTGATACAAAGGTAGACCGGAACAGTGTGTCGAGGTTTCCCATCTTCTGTTCAAGCTTCATCATTTGTTCTTGCTTTTTAGAAGTGCCTGAAACAGTTATCTTTCTTTTCTTCAGCCTTTCGTAGGCTTCATCAGTTTGCTGTCTTGACCACTTTGATATGGCTTCAGCAGTATCCATTTTTGCATCCACCAGCTCCTTTTTCTTTCTTTTATACTCAGCAGTGAAGTCAGCAATGAGCTTTTTGAATTTGTTCCAGTTTGGAGGATTTTTCTTCTTTGAAGGATCATTCTTAATTCTGTCAATCCTCTCAGCCTCATGCTTTAGAGTGATTATTGGCCATTCTTCAAACTGTTTTTCTTCAGCAGGATATAATTTTTCTTTCATAATGTAGGCAAGATAGTGTTTTCTTAGCTCTTTGCGTTGTTCAGCCTTTTCTTTGATTAGTTCCTGTGCAAATTCTTCCATCTGCTTTACCTTTTCAAGGAAGAAATCCAGTCTTTTAGCAATGCCTTCTTTGCTTAGACTTTCACGTTCACTTTCAAATTTAGCTCTTGCTTTTGCCTGCCTTGTCTTGAGTTTGAGGTAATCATCCATATCCTCTGGTGGCATGTAGCCTATGAGTGAGGAGAATCTTCTTTTTGAAGGATCCTCTTCTTTATAGAATTGCCTCATCTCATTTTTGATAGCTTCAAGTTCCAGTGGATATTTTGCAGCATTAGGATCATGTATACCCTCATCGGCAGTGATTGGCTTCCTTATTCTATTGAAGAGCTTTGGCTGTGAAGTAGAAAAGGTGAGAGCAGTGGTGGATGACTGACTAACAGCTGTTGAGACAACTGGTGTCTCAACATCTGTTGTCATTACAACTGCTGATATGTCAGCAGTTGTCTTCTGCTTTTGAGCAGTGGATGAAAATGGTGAAGTTGGTGGTGATGGTGGTGAATCATCATCTGATATGAGATTTCTTCTCCTTTTTAATGAAGGAGGAGCAGATAATGTTTTGGGTGGATCAGTGGTGGTAGATTGGATAGCAGTGGTTTGTGGCAGTGATTGACTGACAGTGGTTGAAACAACTTGTGTTTCAATCACTGTTGTCATTACAATAGATGTTGTAACATCTGTTGTCTTCTGTTTTATGACAGGAGGCAGTGGTGATGGTGTGATTGTAGATGATGATGGTGGAGCAGTAGTTGTAGTGGTGTGTGGTAGAGTGGTGTGTGTTGATGACATAGCAGCTGTTTGGCTACTGACAACAGTTTTTGTAACTACTGCTGTATCAGCTGTTTGGCTAACAGGTTTTGAGACCTGCTTTTCTTTTTCTTTTTCAGGTTCAATATGGATGCCATGCTCTATTCCCTTCGTGTTCATTTTTCTCAACAGCTTGATATTCTCCCCCTTTTTGGCATTATCTGTAGGGGGGTTATCAAGGAATGATATGGAAGAAGGAGCTTTGCCAGAGACACTTTGAATGCTTGCCTTTATAGCCTTGATATCTGCTTGAGTGTCCTTGAACCTTGATTCAACCATGTTGGTCAGCATTTGTACTTGAATGGCATGCTTTTTGTCAGCCATAAGTTGCTGTGCTTCAAGCATGGGTTGAAAAATATTCCAAAGCTCATTTTCAGCAAATGCATGTTGTGCAGGTGCTTGAGCAGGAATAGCAGAGGCTTGTGCTTTCTGAGCTTTTAAAATCTCTTGCACCATCTCTTTTATTTCAGCAACTGATTCTTCAAGTTTGTCAACCCTGCCCGTCAATTCCTGATATTTTGAATCATCACCTACTTTAGTAGGATCATCTGAATCCCCACCTGTGGTTATATCAATGTGTGTCTTAGGGACAGAGTCCCAAAAATCACCCATTGATGCCCCTTGTTCTCGGTACTGGGGACTTCTTTCTTCAGCACTTGATAAACCTTTGATGTTACTAGTGGTCAAAATAGGCTCACTAGTGGTTAACATTGGTGCTATTGAAGAAAATGCCTTCAAGGGAGTCTGATTTATGAAACAACTGGCCAACTGGAGACCTGTTGATCCACCAGTTGTAGTTGCTGCTCCACTTGAACTACCACCGAGAGTTACTTGTAACTCAGGGGGTGTAACCTCCTCAGTTGTTGCTGGGATAGCAGGAGTAGTAGCATCAGACCCAGTCACTTGTGGGGGTATACTCTCAGTGACAGGTGATAGAGAGGAACTGGTTTGTGTCTGAGCTATAGCAGCTGCATGCAACAAAGGTAGCATGGATTGTGGCATTATTATTGGTGAGGGGATGGGGGTTGAAAGAGACATGTCCTTGGGATCAGGACTGAGGAAGATGGATCCGAGTGGATTCAGAGCTTCATATTGTGGTGTCCCTGTGCTTACAACCTGATCCTTTTGTGAGGATGCAAGAGGAGTTTCGGTTATGGGTTGAGATCTTTCTTCCAACTGCTATGAGGAAGTAGCAGCAGTGGTTTGTGGTGACTTTTGTGTTGTCACAGGCATTTCCTCTGGGATCTCATCTTCCAGAGTTGCCTTTGTTTTGGGATTGGTGGGTTTTCTGGATGTTTTCTTTTTGGTCTTTTTAGTGGTGGCAGGTGTGGGTTTCAAAGCAGTGGGAGTGCTGCTATGATCACCTGGAGTAGTGGGCTCAGCAGCTGATACCTGAGGAGCAGTTGTAACTACTAAAATCTGCTCAGGTACCCCTGCTTTTGTTTTTATTGGTGCCATCATCCTTGAAAATGTTTCTTTTGTTAAGCTTTTTATTTGACAATGAACACCTTGTTTTAGCAAATTTAAATTTTCCTTTGCAAATTGTTGTTCAAAATAGTAACTCAAAAATCTTGGAAAAAGTAAAAATGCTTTACTTTCAACGTTTTTCACCATGTCATTGAAAATCTCCTGGGAGTAGTTGTAGTCCTTATTATTCAAAATAGCGTAACCCAGGCATTGAATTTTCAATGGTATTTCGTTAAAAGATGTAGTTTTATTAGAAGCACACATCAGAAGTGTGTGAAATAAAAATCTTGGAGCAGAAGGAAAATAACCTTTTTGTAAGGTATCAACCTTTGATTGTTCTGCATACCCCCTGTTTATGAAATCAGTTTTCATCTCGGCTTTCTCAAAAGAGAGTTTACCTTCCTGATCGTTGAGATTAAAGACTTCGGAGATCGACTGTGGGGTTATTTGAACTGCTTTACCCTGTATTGAGGAGTTAATGGCTATGACTTTTCCGTCTTGTTTTTCAAGCGACACCTTTTTCCAAAACTCTCTCTGGGTTTGCAGATAGATGGGAGCATTTGCTGTCAACAAAGTTTTGTACTTTGATGCAGACAATGTACCAATGATGGTGTCAAAGGTGTGATTATCAGTAGGTTTTGTGAGTAAACCCAGATAGTTGTGAGATTGTTTGAATGGTATTTAGATGGGTTCTTCGGCCGTTTGAGCGACCTCTTTGGAAGGTGATGGTGAATTAGGTTTTGATTTTGATTTTGTCATTTTTTTTTTCGAAGAAGAACGAAAGAGGATTTTGGAGATTTTGAGAGGAAGGGTTGGAAACTGCTATGAGAAGAGAATTTTGGAATTCAATTCGACAGTGTAAAACCCTGTTTGGGGTTTAGGGCAGGGCTTTATTTAAAAATGAACGCTGATGTGGCAGCGGTTATTAAGATCTGAGGGCTAAAAACTGACCACGTGTCAAACACTGATGAAACGGATGAAGTATGGAGAACAGTTGTTTTCAGAGCCACTGACGTATCAAGCATCAGTGGTTACAACGGTAAAAATTATGGGCAGTGGATGATTTTAACTATCAGTAGATAGCATATCAGTGGATAAGACACTGATTTTGAGCATCAGTGCTTTTCAAGAAAATGAAGGATCAGTGGTTAACTTTCAGCAGTGGACAGTGTTTAGAGATCAGACGTTAGAACAAAACAGTGGTTAGGGTAAATGGTATAATTCTGAAGGACAGGTGTTTCAGCAACAGTTTTGAAGATTTTCATTCAAGGTTTTGCCACATGTCAATTTTGAAAGACAGTGGATTAGTACCCCAGATGATGAAAACTTTTTACTAAGGCAACTCATTTTCGTTTAATATTCAATTAAAACATAAGCACCCTAGTAATTCAAGCACAGTTTGCAATCAATTTTTGAAGGAAATTTAGGAGCAAGCCTGAGTATGACATGATCTTGACATATGTACCATTTCCTTTTGACCCATTTATGAGGACACAGATACCACAAAAAAAAATAAGGTATTACATCCTGACAGGAGCTGAAACTATTGCCAATAAAAACAAGCAAGAGTTCCAAATATATTATTTCCAAAAAGAAAAAAAATATGAATAATATATCCTGGTTATTTGAGAAAATCCTTTGAAAGAAAAATGATTAAAGGATTTTCTGAGAACAGTATCAAAAAGGATCTGGTATGTTTTCAATAGAAAACATAATCATATTATTCTCAAGTTTTATGAAAAATGCTCAGTGGTTTGACATCAGTGGTAGAATTTTTTGACAACATTTTGACCACTGTTTGGTACCATTTTCTTTGTCAGTTGATTGCAAACATGAGGACACATGGATATATTTTTAAAACATTTGTCTGGTCCTCTTTGGAGTTCATTTACTGGAATCAAAACCTTTTCCTGAACAGATGAATGCACATAGTTGCTTAATGACCATTATTACCCTAAACCTTGACTCATAAGTGTTTTATGTTTATACTCTTTTCTTTTGACTTCAAAAGTTTTGAGATAAACACACTTCTGAGTTTTTGTGAATATTAGTCCAAAATCATTCTGCAGTAATGTTTTGAGAGACTTGGTCATGTTTTCACAAGTTTTTCATCCAATCTCACATTACATATGATGCGGACTATGTTGACCCCTGTTTTCTTAATGTATTTGAACATAGTTGATTTTTTCCTTTTTAGGAACTCAACCTGTTTTCAACACATAAGATCTAAATAACCAAAGTTTTAATTTCCCTATTTTAGTGTTAACAAAACAACAATGCTTTTATGAACATAGGTTTTGTTAATCTGAGGTTTGTACTTTAGTATTTAATGAAAACATCACAAATATCAAAACAACAGTTGAAATCAATATTGAAAAATATAAAACAATCCCATAATTTGACAGATATGTTCACAGATCTGAAAGCTATGGGTGACTTTTGCATGATCTCACCTGTTGTGTGAAATTTGTGTGTTATATGACATCTTGGCTAATTTATAGAGTTTTTGAATAACCATTTTGAACATGATTTAATCGATACTCTGTTTTTCAACAAAATACAACCAACCTTAGTATCAATGAATTTTGAGCCGAACTGTTATGTCAAATTGATTGTTAGATCGAATTTGACTGTCCTGGCTCTGATACCAATTGTTAGGATCGGACGCTCTCATGATAGTGTTTGTTTGTTTAAAGTGAATGACCAATGAATATGAAAAAAATGTTAGGTGCAGCGGAAATGAAAACAAACTTTGTAAACACAATCAAAGGAAGAAATAGTTTGATAAACAATTGCTTCACATATAGTCAAAAGATTACAAATCAAAGCAAAAGATTACAGTCATGCTTACAAACTATACTCCCCCTCAGCCAGATGCCCCAAGGTTGGTTGCACACAAGATGAAAGGATTAGACATGAGGAGAAGAACCCGCTCAGTTAATCAAATGTAACAGTACAAGGTACTGTTACATTTATAGGCAAACCAAACCACTGAGGTATCAAAGCTGACGTCACCATGAAAGCGACGTCTAACAGCCTAACAACCTGTATCTACTGTTCTTACACAAACACTGCTAACCTAACCACTGACTATACATAAAACAAACAATTTACTAAACAGCTGCTCTCCTTTTATGTCAGTGCTTTCCTCAAGGTTGATCAGTTCTTGACTGGGCAGTGCTTTGTCATCAGTAGATAGGACCAGCAGTGTTGGATACTCCAGGGTTTTCATCAGCAGTTGAAAGGGCAGCAGCAGTTGAATATGAGCAGCAGATATAGACCATCAGTTGTTATAAATCACTTTCAAGGGGAGAGCAAAGTGTAAACCGCTGCTTATTGTGAATCCACTGTTGTGACCTGGTTTTGGCTTTACATTATCTGTTCCTCTGGTAGGGTTCAATCCCAACAAATGTATTAGTTGTGTCAAAGGCAACCAGAAAAAGAAATCACATCCTCAAAAGAAAGTCAATTCAGTCTCAAGACCGTTAGAGAGACTCCATATGGATTTGTTTGGTCCAGTAAACGTCAAAAGTATTACAGGGGATCTCTACTGTCTGGTAGTAACTGACGATTACTCTAAATTTTCATGGGTTTCATTTCTGAAGTCGAAAGATGAGACGTTTGAGAGTTTAATGGCGTTGTTCAGAAAAATTGAAAACTTGTACCAAAGGCGTATCAAAAGAATCAGAAGTGATAATGGTACTGAGTTCAAGAACAACAAGATGGAAGAATATTGTAATGAAAGAGGTATATTGCATGAATTTAGCGCGCCTTACACTCCGCAGCAGAATGGAGTAGCTGAAAGAAAGAACAGGACGTTAATTGAAACGGCCAGGACGATGCTTACTGATTCCAAACTACCTGTCAACTTTTGGGCAGAAGCAGTATCCGCCGCATGCTATACACTCAATCGGGTTCTCACTGTCAAGAATTTCAATAAGACATGTTTTGAGCTGATCAATAACCGCAAACCGAACCTGAAGTATTTAGAACCATTTGGGTCTCCCTGCACAGTTCTAGAGCCTTTTGGTAAATTTGGTCCAAAGAGCATCGAAGGAATTTTCATGGGTTACTCAAGTCCATTGAAACGAGTCTTTGTTCCAAGCTTAAAGAGGATCATCGAAGCACACAATGTTGAGTGTCAAGGTAATACAATGCCTCCGCAGAATCCAGGCGATTCATGGCGCTTTCACTACGATACTTTGTGGGATTCGTTTAACATGGAAGAAGAAAAGGAAGAAGAAGAAGATTTCTTTGACGAGTTGGATATTCTAAGAGAGTATGAGTCTTCGCAGGAAAGGTTCCCGGCTGAGTATTCAAGACGACCGCAACAAACTTCAAATGATAATGAAGCAGGTCCAAGCAATGCTGGAGAACATGATGACATTCAACAAAATGAAGTTGCTCCTAATAATCAGACGGCAGACAATGATAATCAAGAATCTGATAACATGCCAGTAGTTGATCATGGTGATTCAGATTCTGAGGGGGAGCAAATCCAGATTTCAAGTCAAACAAACCCAGTCAATGAAGAAGGTGCAAATCAGAATGTTACTAATCTGGAAGGCGAGGTAGATGTTCCAGGCGAGGTGATGCCAAGAACTCTTTCATACCATCCAGAGGAGCTGATCATTGGAGAATTACAATCAGGCGTTCGTACTAGACGACAAATTGACCAAGGCCTTACTTGTTTTTATTCTATAGTAGCACCTTTACAAACTGAGTTTTCACTGAGTTGTTTTATTTCGCAGATCGAACCGCGAATATACAAAGAGGCGCTAACTGAAGATTCTTGGGTTAATGCTATGCAAGAAGAGTTGAGTCAGTTTGAGAAGTTAGGAGTGTGGAAGTTAGTAGATTTTCCTGATGGTCAGAGGAAGATAAACACTAAGTGGGTGTTCAAGTGTAAGAGAGACGATAGAGGGGTTATTATTCGTAATAAAGCTCGACTCGTAGTCCAGGGTTTCAGTCAGCAGGAGGGTATAGATTTCACTGAAGTATATGCTCCGGTTGCTAGACTAGAAGCAATCAGAATCTTCCTAGCATTTGCATCTTGGAAAAATTTCAAAGTATATCAGCTAGATGTGAAATCGGCGTTTCTCTATGGGAAGGTAAAAGAGGAGGTATATGTCGGACAGCCACCGGGCTTCACCGATCCAATCCACAAAGACAAGGTCTATTTGCTGGATAAAGCGTTGTATGGTTTACACCAGGCCCCGAGAGCTTGGTATGAGACATTGTCTCAACACCTGCTAGCCAACAGCTTCATTCGTGGAAAAGTGGATGCCACTCTCTTCACCAAAGAGGTCGACGGTCATCTTCTGATAGTTCAGATATACGTGGACGACATCATATTTGGGTCAACAAATGAGAATCTGTGCAAAGATTTTGAACAAGTTATGAAGCAGAAATTCGAAATGTCATCGATGGGTGAGATGAAATTCTTTTTGGGACTGCAGGTTGATCAACTACCCAAAGGAATTTTCATACATCAGACGAAGTACGTTCATGATATCTTGGAGAAATTCGGGATGTCAGGTTCTACTCCAGCTTTCACCCCATTAGCAACGAATCATGGGATAAACCCTGATCTCACCGGAGAGAAGGTAGATGAAACGCTGTATCGTTCCATGATCGGATCGCTGATGTACTTGACAGCTTCAAGACCCGATATTATGTATCCAACCTGCCTCGCAGCAAGATTTCAATCTAACCCAAAAGCATCACATATGGTAATTGTTAAAAGGATATTACGCTACCTGAAAGGAACTCCATCATTGGGGTTGTGGTATCCAAAAGATGGCGACTTTACGCTCGAAGGGTATTCCGATTCCGATTTCGGATGCTGCAAAGTTAACGCTAAATCAACAACAGCGGGGTGCCAGTTCTTTGGATCAAGATGGGTTACCTGGCAATGCAAAAAGCAAACCTCTATGGCTTTGTCTACATGTGAAGCGGAGTATGTATCTGCTAGCAGTTGCTGCTCTCAGATCTTGTGGATCCAGCAACAGATGCGCGACTATGGTTTGCAATTTCTTAACACCCCTATCTTTGTTGATAATGAGGCAGCGATAAACATTACTAAAAATCTTGTTCATCATGCTAAAACCAAACACATTGAAATTCGTCATCACTTCATCCGAGATTGTTTCGAGAAGAAGTTGATACGAATTGAGAAAATTCACACTGACGAACAAAAAGCTGATTTACATACCAAAGCGTTTGATAAAACTCGTTTTCAATATTTGCTAAAATTGAACGGTATGAAGCTTTATCAGTGTTGGAAGAGATTCTTGGCGTTGATGAAGGAGACATTGTAGATGATGATGTTGAAAAGCAATCTTCAATGGTTTGTCAATTTTTTACTTGTTTTGGTATTTAGGGGGAGTATTATATTTTCAGAAAATACAAAAACGGTAAAAAATTTCAAAAATCCAAAAACATGAGATATTTTCAAAATCCAAAAAAATAGAAAACCAGAAAAGAGCTTGTGTAAAAAGGGAAAATGATAGTACATTGGCTTGACAGTTACGGTATGCTAAAGATATGTAATTTTTAAAATGGGTTAAACAGTCTCGCTGATGATGTGCCGATAGGTTTTTACACATTTAGTAGGTTTGTTCGGGTTATAAACCTAAAATCTTTACTTGCTTATTTCGTGGGGAACACTACTTGGATATATAGGTAACCCCTGAAATCTCGTTTGAAAGATCCCTTTTTCTGAGATACTAGGTCTTTATACTAAGTGATATCTGGGGTATTATCCCGGGACTTCTGATTTTGCGGAAGCAATGGCCTAGTCCCCGTATAATACTTTACCGATTGCTTGAAATATAGCGCCGCCCTAAGCATAAAAAATGATGAAACATTGAAAAATGCTAATCATGTGCTGTTGTAAAAAAGATCCTCTAAAGGGGACACACCTAAAGTCGAACCGTCATCTCTCTGCTGAACGGAAGTTCTGACCTGAGCTCTCACGGTTTCGCAATTTAACCCCTTACAGATATCATCTATGGTAT
Organism: Helianthus tuberosus; assembly: GCA_030545235.1. Lineage (NCBI taxonomy): Eukaryota > Viridiplantae > Streptophyta > Magnoliopsida > Asterales > Asteraceae > Helianthus > Helianthus tuberosus. Next base: position 99,463,953 of record CM060354.1, on the reverse strand, counting down.
ACTCACCTGTAAGACTGAATATTGGGATTTGGATACGGGAGTATATTCAAGAGGTGGGACACATGAATGAGTTTAAGTTCCTAAAACATTAAAACCGTATCCTGGACAGATTGAAATTGTGTGAAAATTTAAGTGGATCAGTATATCGACAATCTAAGTGAATTGTTTAATTTTGAGTATGAAATTAAAGCTTAACGGTACTTGTGATTTGTCGAATAGCTGATATGATTCCCTAACAAGCTCACCAAAAGTATGTTTGTAAATAGTTTACATTTACTGCATTTTATTTTTGTATTTCATTTCTAGTTTAGAAAATTTATTAAAAATCCAAAAAGATTTTACATTTCTGCTTTATTTTCTGACAAACCAAAGTGGAAAGTTGATCTTCAGATTCGATTTGAAGCAGATGCAGGAAGTTTCTGAACTGGAGGATGAGTTGTGAGCTTAAAATGATAAGTTTGTGAAAGTTGAAAAGTTAAAGCAAGTTCATTAATTTGAGACTTGTAAATTTCAGAAAATTGTTTGAAAAAGTTGAACAAATGTCAGTGTGAATTGTTTCAGATCAACCAAGGTCATTAAGTTGGACTTGGTAGACTAATTGAGTAATCAGGGTCATTAATTTGGACCTGAATACTTAAGTGGATTTCTAATTCTGACAAACACAACAAATAAGATTGAATGGTAAGTTTGGTTTGAAAATATTAGTGTCATATATCTTATATTTAGGTAGAGATTGTGCAGGAAACAAAAGTTAAGTTCCCCATGGCAAAGAAAATGTCAAAGTTTGAATCAGAATTCGAGCCCTAGCTTATCGTGAGGGGGAGTCTTCGAAAGGAGGAGTCAAAATTCTGGATCAACATTCAAAGGGGAGTTTGAAGTTAGAAGATTGGAGGGAGCTTTACAATGTCAAAACAATTTAGGGTAGAGAATGATCAATCAAGACTAAAGACTTCGTCAACATCCAAGGGGGAGTCTGTTGGTGCACTGATGTCTGATTAACTTTGTCTTTAATAAGTCTTGTATTTTATCTAGTAGATCAGGGCACGAATATCGAGAAATCAGTATTTTAGGGTAATTCCGCACGAAATTACACTTGTGTAATTTCACACGAAATTGAAGAAGTTCACACGAAATTAGTTGTTTCACACGAAATTGGTAATTCCGCATGAACAATGTAATTTCGTTTGAGATAGTTTCGTGCGGAATTAACCACCCTATAAATACTGATGTTGTCTGATTCATTTTATACGGAATTAGTGTGTGAGAGCTGAGGTGCTGTCGAATTTTTGTCAGAATTGTTTGTAAAAAGCTCAGGATATCAATAAGAGAAGATAATTAGAAAGGAACAAGCTGTGTTACGTCATTTACATTAATCCCGCCTTTGTTTTTTATGATGAACTACTCAGATTGACTCGTTAGGGTCACACAACGATCCAACAGTCCGCATAGTTTGTTTTGTAATGTGAAGGGGTAGAAAATCAAACCTGTGATGAGTGTGACTAGACTATCATAGGGTCCTTTTAATTAGATCGACAAATGATCTCTTTAATTAGACCACCAAGGAGTCTTTTCAGCTATATCATCACATGATATTCCTAACCAGATTTTTGGATCAATCTGTTTAACTAGACCACCCAAGGGGTCTAATTATGGAATAGTACATTATAATCCAAGGGTCTTTACTATTACGTAGAAGCCCATTAAGGATTTAAGGTAGTACCTTTGGATACCCTACTATGAATCCCTTATACGGAGATATGGAAGATTCTACGAGGATTTGGATAACAAAAACTTGGATCACACAAAAAGATAAAAGGGAACACATAAGCACATAATCACATATTTGTTTAATTTGACCTTTAATTTGTTATCTTTGGACACGGATTTTTAAAGCACACCAGGAATCCAATCCGTGGATTTCATTTGGCACTTTAATCATTTTCAAGAATCTATCTATGAAGATAGGATGATCTTCCAAAAATTCGATTTTGTTTTCAAAGAAACGTAATATTCGAATTAAGGTACACAACAATTTTAGGACTTACGAAAATACCCTTAGGTACCCTATTAAGGATTTATAGTGGTACTTTGGGTATTCATCCAGAGTTGTAACTTACGCCTTGTACTTCGTTTCCTTGGAAGAAACGGGTACTTAAGAATTTCGTGGAAAACGCAAGAGATCATAAAATGGAAAAATTTTGGGGGTAGTCTGCTCTTCAAGGAATACGATTCCTTGATTGTCGGTATTGTAGGGGATATGTTGTTTATACATGCAACCTCATAAATACATTGCAATGTAAATAAAAGATTTATTTATAAACAACGATGACAACTGTTTCATGGACCTTGACAACAAAAGAAAATAATACATAAGACGTGATTATTTCTAAACGGTGTTGTCTTCTAGTTGGTCAGATGCTCAACCCTATGCTGGATTTGCATTAGCAAGCTTTGGGCAATTTCTTCGGAAATGACCCATCTCGTCACAGTTGTAGCAAGAACCTGGTGGAAAACGAGCTTGAGCAGGATTGTTGTCAGCTTGATTTGGTGCAGCTGCAGCTCGGCAAACTCTTGCTGTATGGCCTATAAGTCCACAAATTTGGCATTTGCGGCACTTCACACTAGCATGATGATGAAGGTTACATTGGTTGCACAAGGGGGCAGTTCCGTTGTATGGCTTCCTAGCAGGGGGTTGAGCTGGTTGGTTGGGGGCAGCTTGATCATTGTTAGCAACCACGACGAAGTTCTGGGAAGCCTTTCACTTCTTTGACTTCTTGGAGGATCCAGTCTGTTCCTCCTTGGGTTTCGATTCCTCGATAGGTTTCTTATCACCCTTTCAGAAAAGTTTACCTTTCTTGATCTGAGATCCAGTCAAGGTAGCTGATAGCTCGATGGCCTGTCTAACTGTAGTGGGATTACTACCAGTCACAATGTCTTGTACTGAGTCAGGGAGGCCATCAATGTATTTTTCGATTGCCTCATCCAAAGGCGTGACCATATTTGGGCATAACAGACTTAACTCCTCATAACGGTCCGTGTAAGCTCGATGCTCACCGCTATCTTGCTTAAGATCTTCGAATTCCCTTTCCAAGGTCCTGATCTCGTGACGAGGACAAAATTCCTTCATCATCAGAGCTCGAAGCTCTTCCCACATTTGAGCCAGTGCCACATCGGCACCCCTATCTCTCATCACACCATTCCACCACGTCAAAGCTCGTTTCTCAAAGACACTAGATGCGAAATCTACCTTTCGCTCGTTTGGACATTGAACATGTCTGAAGGTGCTCTCTAGACTCTCGAACCATTGCAGAAGTGTAGTCGCTCCTTGAGACCCATAAAACTTTGATGCCTTAGCTGAGTTGAATGTCTTGAAGTTGCATGGGGCATTATTGTTGTTGAGAGCTTGGTTACATTGAGCAACGATGTTCGGGATTGCAGCAGTCATTTGCTGCGTAATGACAGCTGCGAGCTCTTCAATAGGTACCTGATTTTCGCGACGTGGAGGCATTCTAAAAAGGGAAACAGGAGAGAAAACAAATGAAATGGCATTGGGTAAGAATAGGATGTTACAATTAACGACAAAAATCATGGGTGATTGTCATTTGTTTGAACCACGAAGCAAACAAACGACACACAAAGGCTGAATCAAAGTAAATAGGTCCTCATAATGTATCGTGAAGACATGCTCGCCTATAAGTGGATGCTCGCCCCAAGATTTCCCAGGTAAGAGTGACTGGTCCGATTATGTGGATTTGTACGAACACTCTAGTCTTAGACAGAAAACTCAGAGTACAGGCACCCACCCTTCCAGTTTGCACGTGTTCACATTATGTAGACCTAAACTTTGACGAGATTTTGAAAGCTTTGAAGGTTCAAAACCTTATAATAAATCATCCTAGAACAGATGATTAGTTTTCAAAGCAGATTCGAATTTTGTGTTCTTATTGTGGTTGCTGCCTAAAGATAGGCAACGATATTGTTTTATGACTAAACGCAAGTAAACTCGCGTTAGGGTCCCAGGAAGGTTATTGTCTAGGTCAAAGCATTACTAATAACCTAATTCCCTATAACCATTGGCTCTGATACCAACTTTTTTGTCACACCCCGACCACGTAAAACAACAAAACATGGCGGAAACGTCGGGGAGTGTTGTAATAGAATCATTGTTTCACAACCATGGATTAAACAGTTTCGTTTTATTGAATTAAATGTATTACATTACATTGGAATTAGAAACAAAACATGAACAAATAGACTTTCATTGTTATTAAGTCACTAAGGCCTCGTCCATTCCTATGTGAGTATACACCAATATCATCATCAAACATCATCAACTATGGAACCTGAAACACATGTGAAAATACGTCAGCATAAAAATGCCGGCGAGTACATAGGTTTTATGTGGGTGTCAGATTCATGGCTTGTTTTACATGTTTCAATACTTATTTAAAAACCTTATTTTGAAAAGTATAGTATTGCAACATAATTAACCAACTCAAATTAAGTTGGATATGATTTATAAAATCTCGTAGCCATGATTCTTAACTCCAAAACATTTTGTTTTATTAAATCAAATCGTAAAACATCTCGTAGAGACTCGTTAATAAGACTCGTATGGTTTATATTATTCAGAAAACATAATTGTGTGACATTGTTTCAAAATCGTTTACCCAAGTGATCTAGATAACGCAATGATATATAATATGTTAAAAGCACTTATATATAGGAAGTACCAGCGGCTTATCCACCATGCTTTTAACACATTACACCCGCCCCTTTACCTAATCACTTCCCTAACCCAATGGTTCAAACAGTTACAAATGGTTCACATAAATCAAATGGTTACAAACGGTTCACATAAATCCAACGATTACAAATGGTTCACATACATCCAATGATTACAAATGGTTCACATACATCCAACGATTACAAATGGTTCACATACATCCAACAATTACAAATGGTTCAAAATGTAACCAATTGTGTTAGCATGTTAAGTGAACATACATAGCAAAACATAATGAAATCATGTACTAATAGTGTACTAATGAACATAGCAAGTATATGATATGAAAACATGGAAAACACGAAAGTAACAAGTAGGCACATGTGTTTCACCCCAAAACATTTGAAAACAGTAAAGGAGGGGTCTATGTACTCACTTGAGGATGCTTAGAAGTCTTGAATAACAACCAAGCAAAGCTAGAGGGATCACGAAATCAAACGGCACCTAATATAGGTAATTATGTAAATAAACGGACCTAAATCGGAAGATCGGATAGAATGAGGTTTCGTAAACCAGATGAGTATAGGAACTCATGTAATATGGTTTAACAAAGCCTAAATACTAAAATGAAACCTAACCTAAGTGCTTACGACCCATTATGACCCGTTTAGGTAGCTTACGCCACTTTAACGCGTCGTTCGCGTAAAACGTGTTCGGACCGCCTAACTAGTCCTATGACAAGTATTATATGCCTTAACATGTCTAATAATGTTGCCTAATTAGTTTAGATGTCAAAATTTAGGTTACATATGCTTAAAATGAATTTATGCAAAAAAAGGGCATTTTGGTAATTTTTCCTAAGGCACACAAACTACCTATCCTACAACTAGCTAAACGTAGTGACAATAAGGTATAACCTCGGAAGGTTATTCCCTATACAACTATGGTCACCTAATGTGTGTGGTCGGATCCTAATGATCAACCAAACGGGTCGGGTTCGAAAGTCTAAGTGGTTGTTTTAAACCGCTTACCTTTACGACCCTATATAAGCACTAAACCTAAAGTGACGAGCTAAACATGTTAAAACATGTTTAACATGGTTTAAAAACAGGTTTGGTACCAAAAACAAACGGTTTGGATACCCAAGAGTAGTTTGGTAACAAAATACGCATAAACGCGTATTCTGTCCGAAACTACGACTCGTCACTAAGCCTAAATAACGTGGTAATCAGTAGGTATAGTCATGAGAGACTAAAACCATCGTGATTACGCTCACGTTATGAAGTTCAAACGAACTTCATGTTGACCATAAACTGGTCAATGCAGAAAGTCAAACAAAGTTTGACTTTCGTGCTAAAACGCATAAAAGAACGAAAGAGGACTTACAAAAGGTCCAAGAATGGAGGTTTGATTCCAAATATTCTCAGGTATGAAGTGATAATCACTTCAACTTAGAGAAATTTCAGAATCAAAGTGTGAAGAATGCAAATGAGGAAGGTGGGGGTATTTATAGAAAGTGAAGAACCGTTAGGATCGTTCCTCGATAAATGAGCATCAATCTGGACCGTCCAAGTGGGCAAAAGGTTTCGGAATACTAGGGGTGCCCCAAAACCATCAAACGGTATTGAAAAAGTTACAAAAAGACCCCCAAGTTCAATCCCATTGCTGAAAAATGCTAAAAATCAATTTTCTGCCCAGATGAGGCTGGGGCGTCTCGCCATGACAAATCCTCATGGTGGTGGCGCAACGCCACCATGTACCAGCTACCAGAAACTTTGCAAAAATGGCAGGTTTGGTCCCTGCAGCTCATTTAGGCCATTTTTGATGCGTTTAAACCCCGTTAACCCCATTTCAAGGCTCTAAAATGAAGTTAAAGTATAGGGAACTTGAAATGTGCCCAAAAATATCCCGGATGTCGGTTCGTTTGGCCGTACGGTTGCGTTATTCGGTTAATTATGAAGAAACACGAACGAACCCGAAAAATGATCCAAATTACGCGACGAATGGATTTTTATCAAGCCAATCACTAAAATAAAATATTTTAATGATTACATAAATTTTTGGATGACCGGATGTATTCAGAACGTAAGATATGCGCGAAAATGCAAACTTATGCACTTTTTGACGCTTTTAGTCCCTATTGATCAATAAGTTTATTTTTGCGCACCAAATGTCACACCCTGGCTTTGCGGAAGCGTGGTTAATTTGGTGTGACTTCTTAATACCATAGCTTAATCATAACAAAGCTATATGATAATAAAACCATGCAAGATCATCCATAGATTTAAGTTTTAAAACCGAAGTATCATAACATTGTCTTAGGGACTACAACACCGTAACATAAAACATTGTTTTGAAAGACATAAACAACGACATGAATAAAACGCAGTTTAAGATTTGTGACTCGTCCAGGAAAAAGTCACATTTCCTAAACCGGGATGACCTCGGAACCCATATGCAGCGGGAAAACATAACATACCGCGCCAGATCTTTAATTCCCTGAAATACATGTAAGTTGAAAAAAAATCAACAATAATGTTGTGCGAGTTCATGTGTAAGTGAGTAAGTAAACCTTTGTATGTATAAAAATCCTGGTATGTAGCAAATAAGGAAAAAGAGATCACCAATGGTTTGCAAGGCCATTGATATGTGTGAAGTGCAAGTAGGAAGACTCAAACCTAGCAGATTTATGCGTTGGGTACAAAGTCACCCCGAGGTCCGTTCTGTGTTGGGCCTGGGGTTGGGCTCGCTACACCCAAATAGATCTACCGCTCCTGCCCCTCGGTCCTACCTTGAGGATTAATGGCCTCAAGTTTCTGCCTACCCACTCACATGATCTGAATAATAATAACCCTCCTTACGCTAACCATACCATGTAAGAATTATTCGTAATCATAGTAACATGTATTTCACCCCCGCAGTTTAGAAAACTGAAAATAGTTAAGAGAAAAGGGGGACATGAACTCACAGTGGTGCGTCTCTACCAAGTATATCTCCTGATCAAGCAGCTATGCGACGACCTACACGTACTAAGTCTATTAGACGGACGACCGTGCCTTAGCTTAAGGTTTAAGTTTTTGGGAAATAGTTAGACAACTATTTCGTGTTTATATTTTTGTAAATACTTGGTAATTATTCTCCTTCCCACGGATGGGGGATTTATTACATGTGCGTTCGTATTATTCGGAATCGTTATCATTTGGTAATATTATTTTTACCCTAAAAATAATATTTGTATAGTTCACAAAATAATCATAAAAATTCACAAGTGTTGTTACTAAATATATACTAAATATATATCTTAGCAAGTTTTTATTTTGTGAAAATCCCACCTCCGATAATTAGAAATCTTGTAATAAAGTCATGGCGAAATCTATAATTCGAAAACACGTTAAAAATGTATTTCTAACACTTGTAGTGAAAATATTTCTAAGTGTTAGGTTTTTGGAAAAATTTCGCCAGAGTTTCCTCTGTAACTGGAGGTGGCCACGCTTTCAAGCGTATCATTTTCTTTTACAAATCAAACCAACAATTTTCTCAATCAACAATAAACATTATTCAAACCATCAAACTAGTCAAAATAGATGTAAATCGCAAAAATACATGAACTTGTGATTTTTCCAAAATATGAAGTAAATCCCATTACTTTTAGTGGATCTTTTGTATAAATCAATCCAGTTTCGTAAAAGTCTCGTTTTTAAAGAAAATAAATTTCCACAACTTCTTGTCAACATTTACAAAAATAGTTCTTTCGTCAAAACTTTGTGTTACACAAGTGTCTACACACTTGTGTGTTTACAAAAGCACTTTTGGTTATGTAAGATCCGTCTTTAAAAGTATGTTTTCTCTTGACACGTGGTCCTTTGAAAATACCGCTTGTAGATCCGTAGATCTACTAGTTTTAAACACTATTTCGTAAGTAAAATCGTTTTTACACAAGTTCAAGTTTCTCGTGTGGTAGAGTTTCATCACTTAACCCTTGTTACACTTAAACAAGCTCTATGTCATGATCCATGATCATGACCCATCCGGGTTAAACAATGATCCGAGCTACCACAACATAGATCGGCACTAAATAATTACACATAACAAATCCTACATGATTTACACAACAATCAAGCTTTTATCCATCACTTTTAGCATTTTTAGTAGACTTTTACATATCATTTTGCATGTTCATGAGTTTTAACCATCATATACCGTTTTAACCACTTTAAAATAGATCGAGAGTGTGTTTCAAGCAACTTACTACTAGCTCGAGGCTAGGGAAGATTCTAGTCGAAAAATGAGTGGATAAAAGCAATGAGAAGAGGTCCTTCGCGTTCCGAATGCACCGAGCTCCTTTGTATGAGATCCTTAACCCTTGTGCAAGCTTGGAATGGCAAGATCAAAACTCGAAAATGGATGGATGATATAGGGGGTGTTCGGCCGAGAGTTTATAGAGAGGAGAGGAGAGAGTTTTGTTGTGAGTTTGAGTGTTGGATGGTTATGATGTGCTAAGTCTTGTTCTTATAGACAATTATCAAGATCATTACCCAAAGGTTTATGTGTCTACTTGTTATGGGACCAAGGTGATTAAAATAATCATATGGAGGACAAGAGGTGTCCCTCTTTGTGACAACCCTCACTAAACCAGGTATCCGTACGACTTAATTAATAATTAATTACTGTTTAATTACTGTGCTTGCTTGATCTTGTGGATAAACTGCTACTTGAATACTGATACATGCATATGCCTGCATCATACTTTACTTACCGTCACTACATTATTTACATGCTGAACCTTAGTGACGAACATGATGCACAAAAAGCACAGTAGCACTATAAACGGATAACCTATTGAACATGCTGATAAAGCCAGCATCAGGCAGACACTACCTCTAAGGCCTGTATGAGCCAGAAATATTTTACTACACTAGTGGTGAGTGTAGGGATACAAGGGTTGTAGAACTGCGTCTCTAGGAATAACTTACAATGACTAGATGTGCCTAAAACGTGCTCTAAGCACAAGAATTCAGCACTTTACATAATAATTCAGCATTAAGCTACCTAATAAAGTGCCAAAACATGAGGAAAATATTCCCGACACTTTGGAGGGATAAGTTGTGTCACTAAAAATAATTATAACGACACTTCAAAGCTTGTTTAACGCTTTAACGGATTACTATCCAACCGAACAACCGGACTATACCCGGAACATGAAAATATTGCCATTAACATTGTTTTTATTTTTTTGAACCAGTTAGGGTCCCTGAATACCCTAACACCCGCTATAACGCATAACACACTAGTAACCGGGTTAACCCTCATAATTAACTGACTAATGCTTGGTGTTTAGTTTGATTTGAACCAAACTACCCCCCCCCCCCCTTTACGAATTCGGTCCCCAAGGGGACACCCCTTGTACCCTTGTGATTATAATAATCTTATGTGTCTAATATCTAGATGACACAAAATCCATTGGTTAATGATCAAGAAAATTGTCTATAAGTTCAAGGGTTAACACACTAATCATTTTCACTCAACACTCACCAACACCCAAGCTCTCTCTCCCTCTCTACAACTCACGGCCGAACACCCCCTTGAGCATCCATCATTTTTCGGTTTTGATCATCACATTCCAAGTTCATACAAGTGTTAAGGATCACCTACAAGGAAGCTTGGTGCAATCGGAAGGCGAAGGACCTCCCCACATTGCTTTTATCCACTCATTTTGCGCTTAGATTCTTCCCTAGCCTCGAGCTAGTAGTAAGTTGCTTAAATCACACTCTCGAACTATTTTGAAGTGGTTAAAATGATTTGTAACGGTTAAAAGTCGCTAACATGCAAGATGAAGCATAAAAGTCTACTAAAAACACTAAAAGTGATGGTTAAAAGCTCATATGTTGTGTAAATCTTGTAGTAATTGATTTGTGTGATTATTTGAACCCGATCTATGTTGTGGTAGCTCGGATCGTCATTTAACCCGGGTTGGTCATGATCATGGATCATGACATAAGGTTGTTTTGGAAGTAACAAGGGTTAAAGGATGAAACTCTACCACACACGAATCATGAACTTGTGTAAAAGCGATTTTGCTTGTGAAATAGTGTTTAAAACTAGTAGATATACGTATCTACAAGCGGTATTTTCAAAGAACCAAGTATCAAAGAAATCGTGTTTTCTAAAGACGTGTCTTACACTAACACGAATGATTTTTAGAACACACAAGTGTGTAAACACTTGTGTAGCACACACCTTCGACAAAATAACTATTTTTGAAAAAGATGACGAGAAGTTGTAAAGATGGAATTTCTTTAAAAACGGGGTTTTTTACGAAACCGGATTGATTTATATAAAGATCCACTAAAGTAATGGAATTTACTTTCTATTCTCGGATAAAACGCAAGTTCATGTAATTTATGCGATATACATGTTTATTAACTAGTTTGATGCGTTGAATATTGTTTTGAAAAATGGTTGATTTGATTTATAAAAGAAAATGATACGCTTGAAAGCGTGGCCACCCCCAGTTACAGAGGAAACTCTGGCGAAATTTTTCTAAAAACCTAACACTTAGAATTATTTTCACTATAAGTGTTAGAAATACTTTTCGACTTGTTTCCAAATTATAGATTTCGCCACGACTTTATTTACAAAACATCGGAGGTGGGATTTCACAAAATAAAACTTGGTAAATATATATTTAGTATATATTTTTCATAAAGTCACTTGATATGTGTTTATGATTATTTTGTGAAAATACTAGTATTATTTTTAGGGTAAAAATAATACTAACGAATGATAATGGATCCAAAATAATACGAACGTCTCTACGATAAATATATAAGTTACACCGGTAATTATTATTACCACTCGATCATTAAAACGTAACTTACGCATTTTAAGGAATATTTATGAACGCGTAATTTTGACAAAGTATTATTCTGGGAAAATTTTTGTAATAGAAAATATAATATTTTTGAGAAGAATAATTATATTTTTGGAGTTAGAAATAAAATATATTTTAAGTGAGACTTAATAATATATTTCGAACACACATGTATTAAATCCCCCATCCTTGGGAAGGAAAATAACTACCAAGTATATACAGAATGAAAACACGAAATAGTTGTCTAACTATTTCCCAAAAACTTAAACCATAAAGCTAAGGCACGGCCGTCCGTCTAATAGAATTAGTACGTGTAGGTCGTCACACAGCTGCTTGATCAGGAGACATACTTGGTAGAGACGCACCACTGTGAGTTCATGCCCCCCTTTTCTCTTAACTGTTTTCAATTGTATACTGCGGGGGTGAAATACATGTTACTATGATTACAAGTACTTTATACACGGTATGGTTAGCGTAAGGAGGTTTACTACTTAGATCATGTGAGTGGGTAGGCGGGAACTGGAGGCCATTAATCCTCATTGTAGGACCAAGGGACGTAAGCGGTAGATCTATCTGGGTGTAGCGAGCCCAGCCCCAGGCCCAAACAGAACGGACCTTGGGGTGACTTTGTACCCAAGGCTAAATCTGCTAGGTTTGAGTTTTCCTACTTGCACTTCACACATATCAATGGCCTTGCAAACCATTGGTGATCTCTTTTTCCTTATTTGCTACATACCAGGGATTTTTATACTTACAAGTGTTTTACATACTCATTACACATGAACTCGCTCAACATTATTGTTGATTTTCCAACTTACATGTATTTCAGGGAATTAAAGGATCTGGCGCGGTATGACACGTTTTCCCGCTGCACTAGTTACGAGGTCATCCGGGTTTAGGGAATGTGACTCTTTCCTGGACAAGTCACAGTCCTTAAACTGTGTTTATGTCATGTTGATGTTTGTGTTTGTTGAACAATGTTGTTAGGATGTGTTTCCGTTGAGACAATGTTGTTGTATTTGGTTTTTAAAACTTAATTAAATGGATGATCTTGCATGGTTTTATTTCATATAGCTTTGTTATGGTTAAGCTATGGTATTAAGAAGTCACACCAAATTTAACCACGCTTCTGCAAAGCCAGGGTGTGACAGCTTGGTTTCAGAGCTCTGATCATAGCGAACTAGGATTCTTTCTCGAGTCTAGACTATGATCACTAGGGCTCTCACGAAAACATTTTTACTGCATACCACTTAAGTCCAGATCCAAAACTTTTTATAAACAAATGTTGAGCACATTTTATTTATTATTTATAGGCTCAGTCTTGGAGGCTGAGGCTCGGTCTTGGAGGCCGGGGCTCGGTCTGGGAGATCGAGGTAGTTGGCTAGTGGGACTAGGAGAATTTGGCTAGTGGGACTAGGAGAATTGGCTAGTGGGACTAGGAAGAGCAGTCTGAGAGGCTGGGAGGCTAGTGGGACTAGGAAGAGCAGTCTGAGAGGCTGGGAGGCTAGTGGGACTAGGAGAATTATTTGAATGCTTACTTGGTGACTTATGTGATTAATTGATTGTATGATTGATTGTTTGTGCATATGTTACAGACACCATGGACACCTCTGGCACAGGTGACTCAGACACCACAGGACCTAGACCTATAGTATCAGATGACCTAGAGTCTTCAGTGCACGAGGTCCACACATCCGACGTTACTAGCACGGACGAGGACGACTTTCAGCCCTTTGCTTTACCTAATGATGCTGATGAGCTCGCTGATGGCCCTTTGGCCGGGGACCTACCATTAGTGGAGATCCCTGCTCCCATACCACTTGCTTCATATCATGCTTACGATTTGCTTCTCGACGCCGACGATGATGACGACGTCGATCTGTATGATGATGAGCCCTTAGAGGACGATGTTCAGGGCGAGGCCCTTCTTGCTGCTGGTGATCTCTTGATGATCGCAGATGCTCCCGCCGAGGAGTCACCTGCTCACTCTCCGGTCCCAGACTCTTCTCACATGGATCAGATCCCGACCAGGCATCCTCTGTTGCCCCTATTCCTAGTTTTGCTTTCGACCACGATGATGTGGAGGATTCCGATCCTGTCTTTCCCCCAGGATTCGACCCAGATCAGGATTTAGAGTTTATACCCATGGATCAGCCTATGGAGGATCCGGTCGACCCAGTTGACCCAGTTGATCCCATCGACCCTGAGTTTGATTTTGAGATGGCCTTTGATGATCCCGAGCAGCCACTAGACCCTGCTCCTGACCCAGTGCTTGAGCATGACCCTGCTCATGCTGGCATGCTTATTGAGCCTGTCATTGCTGACCCACCTATTGATGATCACCCAGTGGATGCTCCGTTGTTGGAGGGCGATCATGTCATTGCTGCTGATCATGTTGATCCCCCACATATTGCTGATGCACCAGTTGACCCTCTTGTTGCACCTCACCATGATCCTATGCCAGTTCAGTTTGATCGTGCCCTTTTTGAGGCACAGATAGACCCACGAGATGAGCACGCCCAGTGTAGGTGGATTCCTGCTGATGATGAGGTTCCACCTATTCCCCCTCAGATCACTGATACCCGTCACATTGATACCTCCTTTTCATTTCCTCGGTTTACACCTCCAGCGCGACCTGGAGAGGGTTCTTCGGCTCACCCTTTTGGACATGTACCGGTATCTATCCCTGCTATACCACCGTCTGCTACTTTTCCCCCTTGTTTCTCCATTTCATGTGGCACCTTTTGATCCCACCAGTGAGCCGTTTCTCTGGACGTCACCTTCTGTCATGCCACCGACCGACCCCTACCATTCTTTCCATATGGGGTATACTATTGAGGACGTTTTGATGTCTTTTGTCGCCCAGCACGAGGCACACACGCAGCGCATTCAGGAGCTTGAGAGAGCCCAACCGCCGCCGTGTCAGTGCCAGGGTCAGACCCACTCTCCTTTGCAGCCCTCTCGACCTTTACCACCAGACTATGCTGCACGCCTTTTGGCACTTGAGCAGCAGGTTGCTTCTTGGTTGCGTACCCAGAAAGCCATGGAGGAGGACTGGCTCCATTTGCGTCGCTTGTTTTACACTCACTTTCCCCCTCCTCCACCGCCATCCGTGTAGAGCTCTTCAGTACCGTATGGGTAGACGCTGGTGAGAAGACAGCGAATGCTTTTGACTGCACAGCATTTTTGGAGACTACATTATGATTCTGACTTTTGTTGATGTATATGGGATGTATTGACACTGATTTGATATAGTTTTTGGACTAGGGTGATGTAGCCCTTAGTCGACAGATGTTGTATGACACTGTGATGTACTTGTACGCTTACTATGTGGTCTCAATATATGGCAATCGCAGTATTCTCATCATATTTGATGCTTGATTTGGTTATTTATATTCTATGACATGGGATGTTGTGTGATTGATGTTTGTGACATGGGATGTTGTGTGATTGATATGATTATAACATGAGATGTTATGTACTATTACTATCATAATAAAGCGTACGTATTATAACATGGAATCTTTATTATGGCCTGACCGACGTGAACCCATCTTTTAGAAGATGCCGCCGAGACGTCAAACGTCGTTGCCTACCAATGAGGCAGAACTCCAACAAGTCATCGCTGCTGCCATCGCGCAATACGCCGCCTCGCAAGGAGGACCCAGCGGAAGCAGCTCAAACAACAATGGCAACAACAATCCACCTCATGGTAATACTAAGTCATTAAGACATACCATGATCTAATTGGATATCTCTAGCAAAGATGCTAATGCCATTCATATGTTGTAACATATGTGCAGGGTGCACCTACAAGCAGTTTCTGGACTGCAAGCCTGTCAACTTTGATGGCACCGGAGGTGCTGTCGCTTTTGTTCGTTGGGCCGAGAAGACTGAATCTGTTCTCCACATGAGCAAATGTGCACCGAACCAGCAAGTCACCTACATTTCTGGGCTATTTCTGGATGGAGCCCTATCTTGGTGGAATTTGCAAGTACAGACACTTGGTGAAGCTGCTGCCTACGCGCTAACCTGGACCGAACTGAAGGAACTCATGCGCAAAAAGTACTGCTCTCGCGCGGAAATCCAAAGATTGGAAACTGAGTTCTGGAATTTGAAAATGGAAGGTCCAAAGATCGCAGAATACGTTCAGAGGTTCCATGACTTATCGCATGTGGTCACTCCGGAGTTCAAGCGGATTGAATGTTTCATTTGGGGATTAGCTCCTCAAATCATAAGCATGGTGACCTCATCCAAGCCTGCGACAATTACTGAGGCAATCGATTTGAGCATGGCTCTCACTGAGGAGGCTATCCGCCTGAACAAGTTTTCTGATGTTGAGCAAAGAAGAAAGAGACTCACGTCGAGTCATCCGGAGGTAACAAACGGAAGTTCTCGAACTTCAAGCAGGGCGCCAGTGTGGTTGTTAAGAAAGGAGAGCCAAACGCGCCAGCTCAGGTTACAACTGGTGGTGGAAAGAAAGGAAAGGGATATATGGGCACCCAACCCAAGTGCAACACCTGCCAACGTCACCATTCTGGCCGATGCGGACCAAAAGTATGTGAAGCTTGTGGAAAGACTGGTCACTTGAAGGATTCTTGTTGGGCTAGTGCTGGCCGGGGAGGCCAAGGAGGATTTGGGAATAGAAATAATAATCGTGGCGGTATTGGGAATCGCCCACAGGGGAACAATGGAGGAAATGGGAATCGAGGCAACAATGCGAATCAAGCTGGTAATGCGAACCAAAACAACAACCAAGCTGGAAATGGAGGTGGAAACGGGCAGAGACCTGGATGCTTCAACTGTGGTGATATTGGGCATTTTAAAAGGAACTGCCCAGAGATGAACCAAGCCCGTGGAAGAGTGTTCCATATCGAAGCAAGGGAAGCGCGCCAAGTTCCCAATGTTGTCACTGGTACGTTCCCTGTAAACCAACGCTATGCATCCGTTTTATTTGATACTGGCACCGATTATAGCTTCATGTCGTTAGAATTTAAGAATATGCTTGGTTTAACCGCTAGTAAGTTAGATATTCCCTACTCAATCGAATTGGCTAATGGAAAGTTAGTAGAAGCCAATGAAGTGATCAGAGGTTGTGTGATCGAATTGGGAGAGCGCGAGTTTGCTCTGGATCTACTACCAGTCCAGTTGGGAAGCTTCGACGTGGTGGTAGGAATGGATTGGTTATCAGGCAACAAGGCTGAGATAGTTTGTCACGAAAAGGTCGTTCGTATCCCAACCGAAGATGGCGAAACAATTGTGGTACATGGCGAAAAGCGCGATACGCCGTTAAGAATTATCAGCTGCCTGAAAGCACGGAAGTGTTTGCAAAAAGGGTGTGCTGCCTTCCTGGCACACATTGTAGACAAGAAAGCTGCAGAACCGAAGATCGAAGACATCCCTGTCGTGAGGGAATATCCAGAAGTCTTCCCAGAGGACTTACCTGGACTGCCACCTCAGAGGCAAGTAGAGTTTCACATCGATTTAGTTCCAGGCGCCGCGCCTGTGGCTAAGGCTCCTTGCCTGTGGCTAAGGCTCCTTATAGACTTGCTCCGTCTGAGATGCAGGAACTGTCGACACAACTTCAAGAGTTGTTAGACAACGGATTTATCCGACCAAGCTTCTCGCCTTGGGGAGCTCCAGTTTTGTTTGTCAAGAAGAAGGACGGTAGTTTTCGTATGTGCATAGACTACCGGGAGCTGAACAAGCTGACGATCAAGAATAGATACCCTCTGCCAAGGATTGATGATCTGTTTGATCAACTGCAAGGCTCAAGCTTTTATTCAAAGATCGATCTTTGATCTGGATACCATCAATTAAGGATACAAGAGGAAAGTATCCCAAAGACAGCCTTCAGAACTCGTTATGGACACTACGAGTTCCTTGTTATGCCGTTTGGTTTGACAAACGCACCTGCAGTCTTTATGGACTTGATGAATAGAGTTTGCAAGCCGTACTTGGACAAGTTCGTGATAGTGTTCATCGATGATATCTTGATTTATTCTAGAACAAAGGCCGAGCAAGAACAGCATTTAAGAGCTATTTTGGAGTTGCTGAAGAAAGAACAGCTGTATGCCAAATTCTCTAAGTGCGAATTTTGGCTACGTGAAGTCCAATTTCTTGGGCATGTGGTTAATGGTAATGGAATCCATGTTGATCCCACAAAGATCGAAGCGATCAAGAATTGGGAAACGCCTAAGACGCCAACCGAGATTCGACAATTCTTGGGTTTGGCTGGCTACTATCGAAGGTTCATTGAGGATTTTTCAAAAATTGCTCAACCATTGACGCTCCTCACGCAGAAAGATAAGAAGTTTGATTGGGGAATCAAACAGGAAGAAGCGTTCCAGATATTGAAGGATAAGCTCTGCAATGCGCCAATCTTAGCACTACCGGAAGGTACAGATGATTTTGTGGTATACTGTGACGCTTCGCGTCAAGGATTGGGTTGTGTGTTGATGCAACGCCAAAAGGTTATTGCTTACGCATCACGTCAATTGAAAGTGCACAAAAAGAACTATACCACACATGATTTGGAACTTGGCGCAGTGGTATTTGCATTAAAGATCTGGAGACACTACCTTTATGGTATGAAGTGTACAATTTTTACAGATCACAAGAGCCTACAACATATATTCAACCAGAAGGAGCTGAATATGAGGCAAAGACGATGGGTTGAGTTGCTAAACGATTACGACTGCGAGATAAAGTATCATCCAGGGAAGGCGAATGTGGTCGCCGATGCCCTAAGTCGAAAGGGGAGGATCAAGCCCATAAGGGTTATGGCTTTAGAAATGATTATCCGAACCGATCTTTCCTTGCGCATTCGTGCCGCGCAGAAAGAAGCTCTTAAGGAAGGAAACCTTGAAGAAGAATATCTCCGTGGGAAGGAGAAGCTACTGGTACCAAACGAGGAAGGAACGTTATGTTTTGAGAAAAGGATTTGGGTTCCTTTGTTTGGAGGTTTAAGGAAGGTTATTTTTGATGAAGCTCACAAGTCGCGGTACTCTATCCACCCTGGAGCGGATAAGATGTACCAAGATCTCAAAGATTATTATTGGTGGCCTAGGATGAAAGGCGATGTTGCTGTTTATGTGAGCAAATGTTTAACATGCGCTAAGGTGAAAGCGGAATATCAGAAGCCTTCAGGACTTCTGCAACAACCTGAGATTCCCAAGTGGAAATGGGAACAAATCTCAATGGATTTTATTACAAAGTTGCCAAGAACGCCAAGAGGTCATGACACTATCTGGGTGATAGTTGACCGCCTAACAAAGTCAGCACACTTTCTGCCAATCAAAGAGAAGGATAACACTGGCAAATTGGCTGAAATTTACATGAGAGAGATCGTCGCACGTCATGGAGTGCCTCTCTCAATCATCTCTGATAGAGACGGAAGATTTGTGTCAAGGATATGGCAATCCTTCCAAGAAGCTTTTGGCTCACAATTGAATCTGAGCACTGCGTTTCATCCGCAAACTGACGGTCAAAGCGAGCGAACGATACAGACTTTGGAAGACATGCTGAGAGCGTGTGTTATGGATTTGGGCGGTAGCTGGGATAAGCATTTGCCTTTGGTCGAATTTTCATACAACAACAGCTACCACACCAGTATTGGTGCCGCGCCATTCGAAGCTCTTTACGGACGCAAGTGTCGATCACCCCTATGTTGGGCTGACGCAGGTGATAGACAGCTTGCTGGTCCCGAAATCGTCCAAGAGACGACAGACAAGATTGCGCAAATTCGAAAACGCATCGAAGCAGCTCGCCACAGACAGAAAGCCTATGCAGATCCAAACCGGAAACACTTGGAATTCCAAGTTGGAGAAATGGTTTTATTGAAAGTTTCACCCTGGAAGGGTGTGGCACGCTTCGGAAAGCGTGGGAAGTTAAATCCGCGCTACATTGGTCCTTTCAGAATTTTGGAAAGAATAGGACTGGTAGCATACAAGCTGGACTTACCTGCTGAACTCCATTCAGTTCACGATACATTTCATGTATCCAACCTGAAGAAAAGTCCAATTCAAGATAACATTGCCATTCCCATCGACGAGATTCATGTTGACGACACGCTCCATTTCGTTGAAGAACCGGTGGAGGTTACGGATTGGAAAGTAAACAAGACCCGCCGGAGCAGTGTCAAGCTCGTCAAAGTTCGTTGGAATGCCAGACATGGTCCTGAATACACCTGGGAGCGTGAGGACCGGATGAAAGATAAGTACCCCCACCTATTTCCTAAGAACCCTGCACCTACAAGCAGAACTTAAAATTTCGGGACAAAATTTTTCTAACGGGGGGAGAATGTGACAACCCTCACTAAACCAGGTATCCATACGACTTAATTAATAATTAATTACTGTTTAATTACTGTGCTTGCTTGATCTTGTGGATAAACTGCTACTTGAATACTGATACGTGCATATGCCTGCATCATACTTTACTTACCCTCACTACATTATTTACATGCTGAACCTTAGTGACGAACATGATGCACAAAAAGCACAGTAGCACTATAAACGGATAACCTATTGAACATGCTGATAAAGCCAGCATCAGGCAGACACTGCCTCTAAGGCCTGTATGAGCCAGAAATATTTTACTACACTAGTGGTGAGTGTAGGGATACAAGGGTTGTAGAACTGCGTCTCTAGGAATAAGTTACAATGACTGGATGTGCCTAAAACGTGCTCTAAGCACAAGAATTCAGCACTTTACATAATAATTCAGCATTAAGCTACCTAATAAAGTGCCAAAACATGAGGAAAATATTCCCGACACTTTGGAGGGATAAGTTGTGTCACTAAAAATAATTATAACGACACTTCAAAGCTTGTTTAACGCTTTAACGGATTACTATCCAACCGAACAACCGGACTATACCCGGAACATGAAAATATTGCCATTAACATTGTTTATATTTTTCTGAACCAGTTAGGGTCCCTGAATACCCTAACACCCGCTATAACGCATAACACGCTAGTAACCGGGTTAACCCTCATAATTAACTGACTAATACTTGGTGTTTAGTTTGATTTGAACCAAACTACCCCCCCCCCTTTACGAATTCGGTCCCCAAGGGGACACCCCTTGTACCCTTGTGATTATAATAATCTTATGTGTCTAATATCTAGATGACACAAAATCCATTGGTTAATGATCAAGAAAATTGTCTATAAGTTCAAGGGTTAACACACTAATCATTTTCACTCAACACTCACCAACACCCAAGCTCTCTCTCCCTCTCTACAACTCACGGCCGAACACCCCCTTGAGCATCCATCATTTTTCGGTTTTGATCATCACATTCCAAGTTCATACAAGTGTTAAGGATCACCTACAAGGAAGCTTGGTGCAATCGGAAGGCGAAGGACCTCCCCACATTGCTTTTATCCACTCATTTTGCGCTTAGATTCTTCCCTAGCCTCGAGCTAGTAGTAAGTTGCTTAAATCACACTCTCGAACTATTTTGAAGTGGTTAAAATGATTTGTAACGGTTAAAAGTCGCTAACATGCAAGATGAAGCATAAAAGTCTACTAAAAACACTAAAAGTGATGGTTAAAAGCACATATGTTGTGTAAATCTTGTAGTAATTGATTTGTGTGATTATTTGGACCCGATCTATGTTGTGGTAGCTCGGATCGTCATTTAACCCGGGTTGGTCATGATCATGGATCATGACATAAGGTTGTTTTGGAAGTAACAAGGGTTAAAGGATGAAACTCTACCACACACGAATCATGAACTTGTGTAAAAGCAATTTTGCTTGTGAAATAGTGTTTAAAACTAGTAGATCTACGTATCTACAAGCGGTATTTTCAAAGAACCAAGTATCAAAGAAATCGTGTTTTCTAAAGACGGATCTTACACTAACACGAATGATTTTTAGAACACACAAGTGTGTAAACACTTGTGTAGCACACACCTTCGACAAAATAACTATTTTTGAAAAAGATGACGAGAAGTTGTAAAGATGGAATTTCTTTAAAAACGGGGTTTTTACGAAACCGGATTGATTTATATAAAGATCCACTAAAAGTAATGGAATTTACTTTCTATTCTCGGATAAAACGCAAGTTCATGTAATTTATGCGATATACATGTTTATTAACTAGTTTGATGCGTTGAATATTGTTTTGAAAAATGGTTGATTTGATTTATAAAAGAAAATGATACGCTTGAAAGCGTGGCCACCCCCAGTTACAGAGGAAACTCTGGCGAAATTTGTCTAAAAACCTAACACTTAGAATTATTTTCACTATAAGTGTTAGAAATACTTTTCGACTTGTTTTCAAATTATAGATTTCGCCACGACTTTATTTACAAAACATCGGAGGTGGGATTTCACAAAATAAAACTTGGTAAATATATATTTAGTATATATTTTTCATAAAGTCACTTGATATGTGTTTATGATTATTTTGTGAAAATACTAGTATTATTTTTAGGGTAAAAATAATACTAACGAATGATAATGGATCCAAAATAATACGAACGTCTCTACGATAAATATATAAGTTACACCGGTAATTATTATTACCACTCGATCATTAAAACGTAACTTACGCATTTTAAGGAATATTTATGAACGCGTAATTTTGACAAAGTATTATTCTGGGAAAATTTTTGTAATAGAAAATATAATATTTTTGAGAAGAATAATTATATTTTTGGAGTTAGAAATAAAATATATTTTAAGTGAGACTTAATAATATATTTCGAACACACATGTATTAAATCCCCCATCCTTGGGAAGGAAAATAACTACCAAGTATATACAGAATGAAAACACGAAATAGTTGTCTAACTATTTCCCAAAAACTTAAACCATAAAGCTAAGGCACGGCCGTCCGTCTATTAGAATTAGTACGTGTAGGTCGTCACACAGCTGCTTGATCAGGAGACATACTTGGTAGAGACGCACCACTGTGAGTTCATGCCCCCCTTTTCTCTTAACTGTTTTCAGTTGTATACTGCGGGGGTGAAATACATGTTACTATGATTACAAGTACTTTATACACGGTATGGTTAGCGTAAGGAGGTTTACTACTTAGATCATGTGAGTGGGTAGGCGGGAACTGGAGGCCATTAATCCTCATTGTAGGACCAAGGGATGTAAGCGGTATATCTATCTCGGTGTAGCGAGCCCAGCCCCAGGCCCAAACAGAACGGACCTTGGGGTGACTTTGTACCCAACGCTAAATCTGCTAGGTTTGAGTCTTCCTACTTGCACTTCACACATATCAATGGCCTTGCAAACCATTGGTGATCTCTTTTTCCTTATTTGCTACATACCAGGGATTTTTATACTTACAAGTGTTTTACATACTCATTACACATGAACTCGCTCAACATTATTGTTGATTTTTCAACTTACATGTATTTCAGGGAATTAAAGGATCTGGCGCGGTATGACACGTTTTCCCGCTGCACTAGTTACGAAGTCATCCGGGTTTAGGGAATGTGACTCTTTCCTGGACAAGTCACAGTCCTTAAACTGTGTTTATGTCATGTTGATGTTTGTGTTTGTTGAACAATGTTGTTAGGATGTGTTTCCGTTGAGACAATGTTGTTGTATTTGGTTTTTAAAACTTAATTAAATGGATGATCTTGCATGGTTTTATTTCATATAGCTTTGTTATGGTTAAGCTATGGTATTATGAAGTCACACCAAATTTAACCACGCTTCCGCAAAGCCAGGGTGTGACAGCTTGGTATCAGAGCTCTGATCATAGCGAACTAGGATTCTTTCTCGAGTCTAGACTATGATCACTAGGGCTCTCACGAAAACATTTTTACTGCATACCACTTAAGTCCAGATCCAAAACTTTTTATAAACAAATGTTGAGCACATTTTATTTATTATTTATAGGCTCAGTCTTGGAGGCTGAGGCTCGGTCTTGGAGGCCGAGGCTTGGTCTGGGAGATCGAGGTAGTTGGCTAGTGGGACTAGGAGAATTTGGCTAGTGGGACTAGGAGAATTGGCTAGTGGGACTAGGAGAATTGGCTAGTGGGACTAGGAAGAGCAGTCTGAGAGGCTGGGAGGCTAGTGGGACTAGGAAGAGCAGTCTGAGAGGCTGGGAGGCTAGTGGGACTAGGAAGAGCAGTCTGAGAGGCTGGGAGGCTAGTGGGACTAGGAGAATTATTTGAATGCTTACTTGGTGACTTATGTGATTAATTGATTGTATGATTGATTGTTTGTGCATATGTTACAGACACCATGGACACCTCTGGCACAGGTGACTCAGACACCACAGGACCTAGACCTATAGTATCAGATGACCTAGAGTCTTCAGAGCACGAGGTCCACACATCCGACGTTACTAGCACGGACGAGGACGACTTTCAGCCCTTTGCTTTACCTGATGATGCTGATGAGCTCGCTGATGGCCCTTTGGCCGGGGACCTACCATTAGTGGAGATCCCTGCTCCCATACCACTTGCTTCATATCCTGCTTACGATTTGCTTCTCGACGCCGACGATGATGACGACGTCGATCTGTATGATGATGAGCTCTTAGAGGAGGATGTTCAGGGTGAGGCCCTTCTTGCTGCTGGTGATCTCTTGATGATCGCAGATGCTCCCGCCGAGGAGTCACCTACTCACTCTCCGGTCCCAGACTCTTCCGAGTCTGTGGCCTCCGCACCTTCACTCACCCAGAGTGCGCAACACTTCTCACATGGATCAGATCCCAACCAGGCATCCTCTGTTGCCCCTATTCCTAGTTTTGCTTTCGACCACGATGATGTGGAGGATTCCGATCCTGTCTTTCCCCCAGGATTCGACCCAGATCAGGATTTAGAGTTTATACCCCTGGATCAGCCTATGGAGGATCCGGTCGACCCAGTTGACCCAGTTGATCCCATCGACCCTGAGTTTGATTTTGAGATGGCCTTTGATGATCCCGAGCAGCCATTAGACCCTGCTCCTGACCCAGTGCTTGAGCATGACCCTGCTCCCGAGCAGCCACTAGACCCTGCTCCTGACCCAGTGGTCTACGATAAATATATAAGTTACACCGGTAATTATTATTACCACTCGATCATTAAAACGTAACTTACGCATTTTAAGGAATATTTATGAACGCGTAATTTTGACAAAGTATTATTCTGGGAAAAATTTTGTAATAGAAAATATAATATTTTTGAGAAGAATAATTATATTTTTGGAGTTAGAAATAAAATATATTTTAAGTGAGACTTAATAATATATTTCGAACACACATGTATTAAATCCCCCATCCTTGTGAAGGAAAATAACTACCAAGTATATACAGAATGAAAACACGAAATAGTTGTCTAACTATTTCCCAAAAACTTAAACCATAAAGCTAAGGCACAGCCGTCCGTCTAATAGAATTAGTACGTGTAGGTCGTCACACAACTGCTAGATCAGGAGACATACTTGGTAGAGACGCACCACTGTGAGTTCATGCCCCCCTTTTCTCTTAACTATTTTCAGTTTTATACTGCGGGGGTGAAATACATGTTACTATGATTACAAGTACTTTATACACGGTATGGTTAGCGTAAGGAGGTTTACTACTTAGATCATGTGAGTGGGTAGGCGGGAACTGGAGGCCATTAATCCTCATTGTAGGACCAAGGGACGTAAGCGGTAGATCTATCTGGGTGTAGCGAGCCCAGCCCCAGGCCCAAACAGAACGGACCTCGGGGTGACTTTGTACCCAACGCTAAATCTGCTAGGTTTGAGTCTTCCTACTTGCACTTCACACATATCAATGGCCTTGCAAACAATTGGTGATCTCTTTTTCCTTATTTGCTACATACCAGGGATTTTTATACTTACAAGTGTTTTACATACTCATTACACATGAACTCGCTCAACATTATTGTTGATTTTCCAACTTACATGTATTTCAGGGAATTAAAGGATCTGGCGCGGTATGACACGTTTTCCCGCTGCACTAGTTACGAGGTCATCCGGGTTTAGGGAATGTGACTCTTTCCTGGACAAGTCACAGTCCTTAAACTGTGTTTATGTCATGTTGATGTTTGTGTTTGTTGAACAATGTTGTTAGGATGTGTTTCCGTTGAGACAATGTTGTTGTATTTGGTTTTTAAAACTTAATTAAATGGATGATCTTGCATGGTTTTATTTCATATAGCTTTGTTATGGTTAAGCTATGGTATTAAGAAGTCACACCAAATTTAACCACGCTTCCGCAAAGCCAGGGTGTGACACTCTTGGGGATGGTTTGGTTAGGGGGGGGGGGGTAATCCGGTTGGTTTCCAACTAAACATTAAGTATTAGTTAGATTAATTTAGTTAGTTTAGGGATTAACCCGGTTACTAGTGTGTCATGCATTATGACGGGTGTTCAGGTATTCAGGGACCCTAACTGGCTCAGAAAAGAAAAACAGTGTTGATGGCAATATTTTTATGTTCCGGGTATAGTCCGGTTGTTTGGTTGGATAGTGATCCGTTAAAGTGCTTAACAAAGCTTTAAAGTGTCGTTATTATTACTTTTAGTGACACAACTTATTCCCGTCACTTTGGAAAGTGTCTAGTAATATTTTTCCTCATGTTTTGGCACTTTATTAGTTAGCTAGATGCTGAATTATTATTTAAAGTGCTGAATTTTGTACCTAGAGTACGTTTTAGGCACATCCGGTCACTGTAATCTCATTCCTAGTGACGCAGTTCTACAACCCTTATATTCCTACACTCACCACTAGTGTAGCAAACTATCTCAGGCTCTTACAGGCCTTAGAGGCAGTACCTGCCTGGTGCTAGTTATGACAGCACGTTTAATAGGTTATCCGTTCATTGTGCTACTGTGCTTTTGGTGCATCAAGGTTGTCACAAAGGTGCTGTAAGCAAAACATGGAGTGCCAGCAAGTAAAGTATGATGCAAGTAAGTACATGTATCAGTATTCAAGTAGCAGTTTATCCACAATTTCAAGTAAGCATAGTAATTAAGCAGTAATTAATTATTAATTAAGTCGTACGGATACCTGGTTTAGTGAGGGTTGTCACACCAAACACCTCAAAGCCTATTTCTAAGCTATGTAAAGGATATTTAGGGAATATTTAACTTATGATCAAGTTCCAGTATTAATCGGCATACTTTCGCAGTTTGTCGAAATTAGTCCCTGTAAGCGAATAAACTTGACTTCGCCACACCAAACCCTCCAAAACTTATTTCTAAGTTATGTAAAGGTTATTTAAGGTATGTTAAGCCTATTTCACTATTCCGGAGTGTTCATTGCATTAAACTAGTTATATTTACGCATCAGTGCGCTTATAACCTTCCAGAGAGCGATTTAAAGCTTGAAATCGAACATGAATTGATATGTGCAAACAATACACGTATTTTTTTACAAATCCCAAGTATGAAACACAATATTTTATAATTTTGGTATTTGTTTGATGGTCTCAGAGGCACAGGTGTCACACCAGACATAGGAATGAAGGCCAAGATGGCAGCGGAAATCGCGGAGAAAACTGTAATAAACAAGAACAGGGCCAAGGTTGCGATAGCGTAGGACATTTCCAGAGAGTTTATCTGGGGACTAAGCCGAGATGTGATAAGTGCAAGTTTCACCATGAAGGTCGATGCCAGAAGCCTTGGTGCGATAGGTGCGGAAGGGAAGGACACAACAAGTACGCCTGCCGAACGAAGTATCCCAAGCGAGAAGGAAATAATAACGACAACCAAGACGGAAACAATGATGGTAGAACTCCAGGTTGCTTCAAATGCCGGGGCGTGGGGCACTTTAGGAAGGAATGCCTAAGAGTTGACCAGGACCGTGGAAGGGCGTGCAACATCGGAGCTCGTGAGGCATGCCAGGATCCAGATGTGATTACTGGTACGTTCCCTATCAACCAAAAATTCTGCACCTATGTTGTTTAACACTAGTGTCGACCATAGCTTCGTATCTCATAAATTTAGGAATATACTTGGTTTAGTAAAAGGGTAAGTTAAATAACCCGCACTCAATAGAAACTAGCTAATAGGAAGCCTCAACGTGAAGCAGGATACGCCTCTACAAGTTACTAGTGCTTGAGGGCACGGGAGTTTTCACGCAAAGGACGCGATGCCTTCCTAGCACACATTATGGACAAGGAAGCCGCTAAGCCGAAGTTGGAAGGTATCCCTGTGATAAGGGAATAGCCTGAAGTCTTCCCCGAAGACATGCCTGAACTATCTCCTCAACAACAAGTCGAACTTCGCATCGTTTTGATTCCAGACGCCGCGCCTGCAGTCAATGCACCTTAGCGACTTACACATTCGGAGATGCAAGGATTGCCAGTACAGCTTCAGTAGTTGATAGAGAAGGAAGTTAACAGGCCAAGCTTCCCGTTTTGAGTAACACCAGTTCTGCTCGTCAAGAAGAAGGGCGATGATTTTCAAATGAGCATCAATTACCAGGAGCCGAACGAGCTAACCAACAAGAGTTGGCAACTCTTGCTGAGGGTTAATGAATTATTTATTTAACTAACTATGAGGACCTAACTACTATTTTAAGACTGATCGACGATTGAGTGTCGTTATATGGGAATTCAGGAAGAACGTATACCGGGGAATTGTGGGACAATAACTTGTTTTAAACCTACACAAAATAATTGTGATTCCTGCGCAACGCACAAAACAGTTTTACACAGAATACGAGACTTTGAGAATCTAGAAAACATGTGCTTAATCCTTTGGGAACCCAGGTCAAAACTCGTAAAGGTTGTCACTTAGGAATCACACATATTAACTCAAGCAAACCCCCTTTATCCTGACATATATGCTATTTCAGTTAACCAAACAGAAAGTACTCAAATTTCTTTTGTTAAAATCTCCACTTTTGCTTCTAGCAAATGGATGTTTGCATCCCTACTCCCCTTAATGGTAGTTGCATCACGTCAATTTTCCTCGCTGAGAGCGAACACACACATTGCTTCGATACTTGGTCATTTCTTCATACTCATTGTTTCAGTACTCGGAAACTTATATGTCACACATGCACCATTTGCTACGCATGTGGTTTCGTTTTGAATAAACACTTCATTAAAGTTCAAATATTATTTTGCTAAAGTTAACTATTGGTCAATGATTCGAATAACCTACATCCTCGTAATTGTTGGCTCTTTTGTTATCAAGCCAACACACTTTCTTGAAACTACTTTTATTTCAAGTCGCATCCATGGTTTGTCTTCATAACCATGCTAAGATTTCCATTGTCGACACATACGTTTGTTGCCGGGTTACGCTGAAACCAGGTTCAACTGCTTGAACCTATCCATGTCACATATTCAATTTAAGACACCATATGATGTATTGAGAGCATCATATTCAAATATTTTTGCAAAGGTTCTTTTGTTTCGAGCCGTAGTAGACTTGATTAGTCTACGACTCCACTAAATCGTTTGATGATTTTAATACTGTCACACCCCCAAAATCCACACGCGGAGTACCACCGCTTGGAGGCGTGACATGACCAGGATCAAGCCACCAATCATATTGAACATATAAGTAAATAGTAAAAGTCATTCATCGATACGAAAGGTGTTTTCAAAACCAAACATAAACAAGTGTATAGCGGAAGCAATAATGTAAGACCCAACATAAGTTTAAGTACAAAATGTCATAATGTTTAACAACACATTCACGATCCATGTCCACAACGACCGTGCCTCCCGTGCAAGCTCCAAAAGTACCTAAGGTCCTGCAAGGCATGTAACAGAGAGTCAACAACTAGTTGAGCGAGTTCACAGTTGGTTATTTAGTTATAATGTTCGCATCGTAAATCGTATGCTTGTTTAGTAATCATGTATCGTATGTAATGGTATCGCGGCCCTCTAGGCATGTTTGCGAAGTTTAGTGGGGGTTTCCCATATGTTCTCTAGACTAGGTATATTTGTATCGCGGCCCTCCAGGCATGTTTGCGAAGATTAAAGTATAGTTCGCGGCCATTCCAGGCATGTTTGCGAAGATTGTTCTAGTATCGCGGCCGATCCCGGCATGTGTGCGAAGAGAAGTATAAGTATCACTAGTCTAGTAGTATCTACCATTGACCTTCCTCTCACGAGGCCTATGGTATGTAATTCCGATAACTTTTAAGCATAAATAATCAATCAACCCATTCCCAACCCCGGGAATCCCATGCCTTGGTAGAAGTGTGAACTCACCTTAGTTTGCTCGGTATGCTAAGTTAAGTGCTCACAAAAATCAGTCAAGTCCTATAGTGCACGTATACTCAATCAGTTCACATTGTTTGTAAAGTTTCACATTGAACTAGTGTCACAGTAATATCATGGAGTGTTTGACAGTTCATATCATGCAACATAAGCAGTTAATTGCATCCATACATTTAACAGAGTTGGCATCTAGCAGAACTAGCAAGTTAACTGAGTGAATAAAGTTAACAGATTTCATGGAATAATCATAATTAATCCACTTCATTGGAAAAATAAATAAGCAGAGTAAGTCAGTTAACCCAGTTAATCAACTTAACAGAATTGTCATCCAACAGAGTTACTCAAACAATGAAGTTCTCAAAATACATATTTAACAAAGTTAAATAAACTAACTGAGTTATTCAAGTGATTAGTTTAATTGAATAACATATTAAATGACATTAATTATTAACAGTATATATGCTGCCGAACACACCCTAGTGCCGAAAACACAAAAGTGCCGAAATCAATCCCTAGTGCCGAAAACACATAAGTGCCGAAATCCCTAAGGCCGAAAACCCTTTAGAGCCGAAAACACCTTTAGTCGAAATCCCTTATGGATCGAAATCCAACTTGGGCCGAAATCCTATCTGGGCCGAAAACACACACATGGGCCGAAATCTCCTTTAGTGATTTCGTCCAGTTTCACTTGTGGGGGGGTGTTTTCGTCCAGAACATCATCTTTACCAACACTCACTATAACTTAAACCCAGCAACTATAAACTCATCTAATCATTACATGATTAATTCTTAACAAGTCATTAATCAATCATTGATATGTAATATATAATTTGTCAACATCATGCGATACCAGGATCCCCATTTAATCAGTTTATCATTCATTAACATACACCCATTGTTGATCAAAACTTCAAATATACACACAGTTCATGGATAATAATTATCTAACAAGCACACAATGATCAATCACATAATCACATATATAAATTAATACATACATCATGATTAAACATCCAATAATCATACGATATGCAATTAAAACAACTGAATCATGAAATCACTAACCAAGGATTAAACAGAGGTTTGGCTTCCTGTTGTTGGGTTTCAGAGGTAGAGAGAGAAACAATGTGATAAGATAAGGTTTGACAAGTGAGTAACTTCTCAGAGAAGATTGTGATAAAATATATATATAATCCCCCACTGGGCCTAAAGCCCATTTGTTGTTTTCGTCAGCACACATGGACGAAAACACATAAGGTGTTTTCACTAGATAGTGTTTTCAGTAAGGGTTTCATCTTCATTTATAACATGCAATTTAATATAAAACCTTATTAACATCCACTCACATATAATAAATATTATGCATCCCAAAAATAATATATCAATCGAAATACGATTTTACGTTTTTCAAATGTAAGCGTTGTGAAACAAACAAGTCGAGTAACAAACAACATAAAAAAAATTAACGTGCAAATAATGCGAAGATGGAAATCTTGAAAACTCGAGTTGTCACATTATCCCCAACTTGGAAGAAATTTCGTCCCGAAATTTAGGATGCGGTTACTGAGGAAGCTAGGTAAGTTATCATTTACTGGTTTTCCTGGGGTGTCACATCATCCCCCCGTTGATTTGGGACTTCATCCCGAACTTCTGTAGTAGCTTCAGCCTCAGTAGTAGTTGCATTGCTTTCGAACAACTGGGGATATTTGAGTTCCATTTGGTCTTCTCGTTCCCAGGTATACTCTGGGCCACGACGGGAGTTCCAACGAACTCGAACAAGAGGTATTCTAGTGTGCTTGAGAACCTTAACATCCCGGTCCGTGATTTCAACAGGTTCCTCGACGAATCGTAACTGTTCGTCGATAGTGAGCTCCTTCAAAGGAACTATGTGGGTCTCATCTGACAGACACTTCTTCAGATTCGACACGTGGAAAACGTTGTGAACTGCACTGAGTTCAGCTGGTAAGTTCAGTCTGTAGGCCACTTTGCCTATTTTCTCAATGACTTCAAATGGTCCAACGTATCGTGGATTGAGTTTGCCCCTTTTGCCAAAACGAACAACACCCTTCCAGGGTGAAACTTTGAGTAGTGCTCGATCCCCAACCTGGAACTCGAGTAGTTTCCTGTCTTTATCGGCGTATGCTTTCTGACGGTCACGAGCTGCCGCCATGCGTTGTCGTATTTGAGCAATCTTTTCAGTCGTATCAACTACCATTTCTGGACCTGTGATCTGACTGTCACCCACCTATGCCCAACAAAGAGGTGATCGCCATTTACGCCCGTACAATGCCTCAAATGGAGCAGCTTTAATGCTGGTGTGGTAACTGTTGTTGTACGAAAATTCCACAAGTGGCAGATGCTTTTCCCAGCCCTTGCCAAAGTCAATTACGCACGCCCGAAGCATATCTTCTAGAGTTTGAATAGTGCGCTCAGACTGCCCATCTGTCTGAGGATGATAAGCTGTGCTCATGTCTAAACGAGAGCCAAAAGATTTGTGCATTGCTTGCCACAGTTCTGAAGTAAAACGTGCGTCACGATCAGAGATAATAGAGGTGGGCACTCCGTGCCTCGAGACAACTTCTTTAAGGTATACGTCTGCTAGAGTGGAGAACTTATCCGTTTCCTTGATAGCCAAGAAGTGAGCAGACTTTGTGAGTCGATCCACGATCACCCAAATAGTATCGTTTCCGCGCTGAGATCTAGGTAGGCCAGTAACAAAATTCATGGAAATTTGTTCCCATTTCCATTGTGGTATCTCAGGTTGTTGGAGTGGGCCTGATGGTTTATGATATTCCGCTTTGACTCTCGCACAAGTCAAACACTTGCTAACGTAAGTTGCTATGTGGGCCTTCATGCTAGGCCACCAATATGTAGTTCTGAGGTCGTGGTACATCTTATCTGAACCAGGATGTACTGAGTAGCGAGACTTATGAGCTTCATCCATTACAAGCTCGCGTAGATTACCATAGAGTGGGACCCAGATGCGTCCTGTTACATAGTAGGCGCCGTCTGCCTTTTGTTCTAACCGTTGTCTTGAGCCGCGTAGGGCTTCAGACCTGACGTTTTCCGGTTTCAATGCTTCTACCTGAGCATCTCGTATCTGTGAAGGAAGACTGGACTGAATAGTAAGTTGCAACGCTCGTACACGCCTAGGTGTAGTATCCTTTCGACTGAGGGCGTCGGCCACCACATTGGCTTTGCCCGGATGGTACTTTATAGCACATTCGTAATCGTTCAGTAACTCGACCCATCGACGTTGTCGCATGTTCAATTCTTTCTGCTTGAAGATATGCTCAAGACTTCTGT
The DNA here is from genome assembly GCA_030545235.1 of Helianthus tuberosus. Classification (NCBI taxonomy): domain Eukaryota; kingdom Viridiplantae; phylum Streptophyta; class Magnoliopsida; order Asterales; family Asteraceae; genus Helianthus; species Helianthus tuberosus. The sequence continues at coordinate 99,430,902 of CM060354.1, read as the reverse complement.
GATCGGTGTAGATGGTGCACTTGGTGCCGTACAGGTAGTGTCGCCATATCTTGAGCGCAAAAACAACAGCTCCCAGCTCTAGATCATGTGTAGTGTAATTCCGTTCGTGAATCTTAAGTTGGCGCGAAGCATAAGCAATAACTTTATCCCGTTGCATCAACACACATCCAAGACCTTGGATGGATGCGTCACAGTAGACTACAAAATCATCCGTGCCTTCAGGCAATGAGAGGATAGGTGCGCTACAAAGTCTATCCTTTAAGTGCTGAAACGCTGTTTCCTGTGTATTACTCCAACGGTAAGCAACACCTTTCTGTGTCAGTAATGTAAGCGGCTGTGCAATCTTTGAGAAGTCTTTGATGAACCGTCTGTAATAACCTGCCAAACCCAAAAATTGGCGTATTTCGGTTGGTGTGCGAGGTGCAGGCCAGTTCTTGATCGAATCTACCTTGGATGGATCGACATGAATCCCATCCTTGTTTATCACGTGGCCTAGAAAGTGGACTTCACGAAGCCAGAAGTCGCATTTTGAAAACTTAGCGTACAGTTGTTCCGTTCGAAGGAGTTCCAGAATAAGTCGTAAATGCTGCTCATGTTCCTCCCGACTCTTCGAGTAAATCAGGATGTCGTCGATGAAAACAATAACAAACTTGTCAAGATAAGGTTTGCACACCCTGTTCATAAGATCCATGAAAACCGCAGGCACGTTCGTTAGCCCGAATGGCATGACCAAAAACTCGTAATGGCCGTAGCGAGTTCTGAATGCTGTTTTGGAGACGTCCTCATCCCGGACTCTCAATTGATGGTAACCTGACCTCAGATCAATCTTCGAGTAATAGCTCGACCCTTGCAACTGGTCGAATAAGTCGTCGATGCGTGGAAGAGGGTAGCGATTCTTCACGGTCACCTTGTTTAGTTCACGGTAATCTATGCACATACGAAAGGTACCGTCTTTCTTCTTCACAAATAATACTGGAGCTCCCCAGGGCGAAGAGCTAGGACGTATGAAACCCTTTTCCAAGAGTTCTTGCAATTGCTTAGACAGTTCTTCCAGTTCAGTTGGAGCTAAGCGGTAAGGCGCTCGAGCTATGGGTGCTGCTCCAGGAGCTAGCTCGATCTGAAATTCGACCTGGCGATGGGGCGGCAACCCAGGTAACTCTTTAGGAAACACTTGAGGAAAATCACGTACAACAGGAATATTCTCTAACTTCTTCTCTTTCGTCGATGTATCTGTAACAAGTGCTAGTATAGCAGTGTGGCCCTTTCGCAAACACTTCTGAGCCTTCAAGAAGGAGATGATGCCACTCACGACACCACTCTTGTCGCCTTGAACTTCGAGAGGTTCTTTTCCAGTACGGGGAATACGAATGATCTTCTCCTTGCATAGGATCTCTGCTTGTTGTTGGGATAACCAATCCATACCAATGACGACATCAAAACTACTCAGAGTTATAGGAATGAGATCAATAGAGAAAGTCTGACCAGCGAGGATAAGATTACAACCCTGAACTATGTGTGTGGCTTCTAGACTTTTACCGTTAGCTAGCTCTACGACATGTTTGGTGTTCAAAAGTGTTGGTGCGCGTTTAAGCATTTGACTAACTTTCAGAGACATATAACTGGTATCCGCACCCGAATCAAATAATACAGTAACATAAAAGTCGTCGAGAAGAAACTTACCCATAACCACATGAGGATCGTTCCTTGCGTCACTCTGACCAATCACAAATGCACGACCCTTAGCACCATTGTTGTTGTTGTTTCCCCCATTGTTGTTCCCATTGCCCTGATTATTGTTGTTGTTGTTCTGATTCTGATTTAACTGGGGACAGTTCCGCTTGAAGTGACCTTCAGCCCCACACTGAAAGCATGCCTTATTTCCTTGTTGTTGTTGCTGTGGCTGGTTTCGTGGAACTGGTGGCTGTTGTTGCTGGTTCTGATTCGCAGGCCTTGAGCTCCTGCAATCTTTAGCTTCATGACCTACCCTTAGACATCTCTGACAGCGGCCTTTACGACACTGACCACTATGGTGTTTGTTGCACCTGTTACACAGTGGGTGAATTCCCCGATATCCACTCTGCCCCTGACCACCAGACGATTGCTGACTCGGACTCTGGTAATCACTAGTCTTGCGCTGCTGCTGTGCTTGAGACTGTACGGTAGCTGAACCCCTGCTGGAATCCCCTTCCCATTTCCGCTTGTTGTCACTGGGATTAGCAGGAGTAGCTGGAGTGGTAGCGGTAGTAGTAGCGCTGATACGTTTAGGCAGCCTGTTCTGTTCGACTGCCTGATCGGTGAGGCAATGAGCTAACTTGACAATCTGTTGAATGGTGCCAAGATTCGCTGAGGTTACGTGACTTTGAATTTCTGGCACCAGACCATTGAGATACAGTTCGATACGCTTAATGGGAGGGTCTACCATAGTAGGACACAAAATAGCCAACTCATTCGATCTTCTGGTGTACGCTTCAATTTCTGACCCCGTCATTTTCAAGTGGTAAAACTCTACCTCCAGCTTATGAATATCATCACGGCTACAGTATTCCTCTTTGATCAACTCCTTGAAATCATTCCAGGGTGTGGCGTTAGCAACAGCCAACCCTAACATCTGAACTTGCGCATTCCACCAAGTCAGCGCAATGCCTTCTAGAGTACCAGTGGCGTACTTCACCCTGCGAGCCTCAGGGCATTCACACATTTCAAATACGGACTCGAGCTTTTCAAACCAATGGAGGAGTCCAACCGCTCCTTCCGTGCCACTAAAAGTAGTAGGACGACAGTCCATGAAAGTTTTGAAGGTGCAAACAGGTGGTTGACCTCCTGCTTGTGCGGCTGCAACTGCCGCAGCAACTTGTTCGTTAATAAGAGCTGTCAACTGGGCTTGTGTCATGTTAATGCGTCCAGCCATGATCTTCATAACAAATATGACATAAGTGAGAGAGGTTCGCGAGTAGTGCGATAACAGAAGAGAGTAAGCACACAAGTGTTCTCATGCAATAGTGTTAAGTTAACCTAAGCATACCCGGAGCAAAGTTCTATGCAATTCTAGCAAGTAGGCAACAAAACATGTACCATATTATCTAGGATGATGAGTCTTGCACGTGGAGCGAGGCGTCGTTGTGGATCGTTGAGCACTGTTTCGGTTATAGTCTGGTTTTAATAAAAACGTTTTCCCCTTATTAAAACCGAGTTCTCTATAACCAATGGCTCTGATACCAATCTGTCACACCCCCAAAATCCACACGCGGAGTACCACCGCTTGGAGGCATGACATGACCAGGATCAAGCCACCAATCATATTGAACATATAAGTAAATAGTAAAAGTCATTCATCGATACGAAAGGTGTTTTCAAAACCAAACATAAACAAGTGTATAGCGGAAGCAATAATGTAAGACCCAACATAAGTTTAAGTACAAAATGTCATAATGTTTAACAACACATTCACGATCCATGTCCACAACGACCGTGCCTCCCGTGCAAGCTCCAAAAGTACCTAAGGTCCTGCAAGGCATGTAACAGAGAGTCAACAACTAGTTGAGCGAGTTCACAGTTGGTTATTTAGTTATAATGTTCGCATCGTAAATCGTATGCTTGTTTAGTAATCATGTATCGTATGTAATGGTATCGCGGCCCTCTAGGCATGTTTGCGAAGTTTAGTGGGGGTTTCCCATATGTTCTCTAGACTAGGTATATTTGTATCGCGGCCCTCCAGGCATGTTTGCGAAGATTAAAGTATAGTTCGCGGCCATTCCAGGCATGTTTGCGAAGATTGTTCTAGTATCGCGGCCGATCCCGGCATGTGTGCGAAGAGAAGTATAAGTATCACTAGTCTAGTAGTATCTACCATTGACCTTCCTCTCACGAGGCCTATGGTATGTAATTCCGATAACTTTTAAGCATAAATAATCAATCAACCCATTCCCAACCCCGGGAATCCCATGCCTTGGTAGAAGTGTGAACTCACCTTAGTTTGCTCGGTATGCTAAGTTAAGTGCTCACAAAAATCAGTCAAGTCCTATAGTGCACGTATACTCAATCAGTTCACATTGTTTGTAAAGTTTCACATTGAACTAGTGTCACAGTAATATCATGGAGTGTTTGACAGTTCATATCATGCAACATAAGCAGTTAATTGCATCCATACATTTAACAGAGTTGGCATCTAGCAGAACTAGCAAGTTAACTGAGTGAATAAAGTTAACAGATTTCATGGAATAATCATAATTAATCCACTTCATTGGAAAAATAAATAAACAGAGTAAGTCAGTTAACCCAATTAATCAACTTAACAGAATTGTCATCTAACAGAGTTACTCAAACAATGAAGTTCTCAAAATACATATTTAACAAAGTTAAATAAACTAACTGAGTTATTCAAGTGATTAGTTTAATTGAATAACATATTAAATGACATTAATTATTAACAGTATATATGTTGCCGAACACACCCTAGTGCCGAAAACACATAAGTGCCGAAATCAATCCCTAGTGCCGAAAACACATAAGTGCCGAAATCCCTAAGGCCGAAAACCCTTTAGAGCCGAAAACACCTTTAGCCGAAATCCCTTATGGATCGAAATCCAACTTGGGCCGAAATCCTATCTGGGCCGAAAACACACACATGGGCCGAAATCTCCTTTAGTGATTTCGTCCAGTTTCACTTGTGGGGGGGTGTTTTCGTCCAGAACATCATCTTCACCAACACTCACTATAACTTAAACCCAACAACTATAAACTCATCTAATCGTTACATGATTAATTCTTAACAAGTCATTAATCAATCATTGATATGTAATATATAATTTTTCAACATCATGCGATACCAGGATCCCCATTTAATCAGTTTATCATTCATTAACATACACCCACTGTTGATCAAAACTTCAAATATACACACAGTTCATGGATAATAATTATCTAACAAGCACACAATGATCAATCACATAATCACATATATAAATTAATACATACATCATGATTAAACATCCAATAATCATACGATATGCAATTAAAACAACTGAATCATGAAATCACTAACCAAGGATTAAACAGAGGTTTGGCTTCCTGTTGTTGGGTTTCAGAGGTAGAGAGAGAAACAATGTGATAAGATAAGGTTTGACAAGTGAGTAACTTCTCAGAGAAGATTGTGATAAAATATATATATAATCCCCCACTGGGCCTAAAGCCCATTTGTTGTTTTCGTCAGCACACATGGACGAAAACACATAAGGTGTTTTCACTAGATAGTGTTTTCAGTAAGGGTTTCATCTTCATTTATAACATGCAATTTAATACAAAACTTTATTAACATCCACTCACATATAATAAATATTATGCATCCCAAAAATAATATATCAATCGAAATACGATTTTACGTTTTTCAAATGTAAGCGTTGTGAAACAAACAAGTCGAGTAACAAACAACATAAAAAAAAATTAACGTGCAAATAATGCGAAGATAGAAATCTTGAAAACTCGAGTTGTCACAAATACCTTGCGGTGACACTTTCACAGAATTGAAGCTTGCGCTGATTTGGTTACACGAATTTAATTGCCTATCCATTTGTTCTAAATCCGTTTTGTTATCACGGTTAAAGCAGTCTCAACACAGTTGTGTGTTAAGACAATGGTACCCAGATTCATTTCATAACACGGTGTACCTCCTAACAATTCATTCATTATAAATTGAACACTCTCCAGTGTTTGTTGCTTTCCATATTCAACCAGAAATAGTAGTTCCTTGATGTTCCATATTCGATTAAAAATCTCCATGACACTGTTTAAATCAAATTCTCAGAGTTGTTTCAGTACACTTTCCTTTGATTTCAAGCACGGTGAAGTTGCTCGGTCACCGCTATTGTTGAAATATGTCAATTACGACACCTTGTGGTGTTAACCGTTACTTGTCCCAAGCAACTCATCAAACCGTTTTCAAAACAAGCGATCAATGTAAACCAAGCAGAAACATGTAGTCCTTTTACTAACCCCTTTTTAACACCCAAAATAACGCACCCCTCGCTATGTCTCACCTCTCGGAAACAAGTAAGCACTAGCAATTGTATGCTAGACACACAAAGGCTAACGGGCGGTTGCACAACTATAGGCTTGTACCTAAATCGATCCTTCTCCTAACACGTGCCAAACATGAATGCAAATCAAAGGGGCTTTTTAAGGTTGTAACGTGGCTAGGTGTACGGGTAGGAAATGGAATATATATGAAGTGGCGAAAACTTGACCCGGTCTTTTATTACACAAAGAAACAAACAAACAACTATCAAACTTAACTACTAGATACAAGATAACTAAACATCACTTCTCTTTTTTTTTTCTTTGCTTTTTCTCTTTTTTTTCTGATTTTTCTGATTTTTTTTTCAACTTTCAACATAACATCAAATAAAATTACATACTACTAAACAATCACTAACACTATAAAACCGGGTCAAGTTGGGTAAATTTTTAGGAACTAGCTAAGGGGTAACAAACGATAGGCTTTTAAGCACAAAATTGGGCAACTAAATGTCCAAACCCCCGCCCCTCTCGCAACCATGCTCATATATATAATTTATGAGGTCCAACCCCCCAAATCCCACACTCACACACACTAAAGACGAGGCTACCTAAATGCCCTTATCCTTTTCGCATTCATATCCAACTAAGGACTCAAACCGTATCAAGGCACAAGTTCTAATGCACCCCCACCCGTAGCCACTCTCATCAAAGACAAGTATTATTTATTTACATGTGTGGCTTCAACTCTCACCAAGAATAAAAGGGTATCAAGGGTTGCCGGTGCATCATTTGGGGTTAATCCAAAGTGTTCAAATTCTCACATTGTTTCGCTTGATTTAAATTTTTTTCAAAAACTTCAAAAATTTCCCCCCATCCCCACACTTGGGATACATTGACCCCAATGTATGGTTTTAGGAGGATTTGATCACTAAACATCTTTCACATCACCCAAAAGCTCAACACTCAAACCACAAATTTCTTTTTGTTATTTTTCATTTTATATTTTTTTTATATTTTTCTTCTTTTAAAACATCACACCACCAACTCTTCCAACCCAAACAAAACATCACAAACATACACCACCCAACCGCCCGACCATAACATAATAAACTAAACACATATTCACAAAATGTACAAGAAAGAACACCACCTGACTAATAATAACGCGGTTGTGGCGGTCCAAAAATGGAAGACATCATGTCATTCCATTCGCCAAAGCCGAATGCACAGCTACCGCTTCCACCTTGTTGGGATGCTCCTTGTTGTTGCCGCGGGTCTAACCATTGTGAATGATGGATCGGCGGGGTTGGATACGATACACTACCATCGTATGGTGGTAGAGACGCATAATCAACCGGAGGTGGATCCACAACCACAGGCCGCCCGGCATGCCAATCCGCATGCATTCTTCTTGCTTGGTCATCTTCATACCGATTGTTCATCTCAACCTCATGGGAGTAAACTTGTGCACGATTCCATGATTCTTGACGGTCGAAATTATGCTTCAAAGCCCGTTCCATGCTGGCACTCATCATCGTGTGTTGATCAAATAACGTACGCTCCGAACCCGACCATGACTCAAAAACGGGTGTCAGAGGACGTTGATTCTTGATAACCTCTTGCATAGTGCCATTGTAAGCCCAATTCGGCTCATAGGAACGCTCCATATAATCATAGAAGACACCACCATAACCTCTACCTAGGCCCCCTTGGCCAACATTCACATTCTCACCACCATGCGGCTCGTCTGCATAATCATCATCCCCACTCGGGGCTTCCGCATCACTTTCCAATTCATCTTCTTCACCCGGTAGAAGATCTCTTGCACCCACTTTTAATGTTCTCCATCTCTGCCCTTCCGACTTGAGCTTATGATACCTTTCCGATTGCGTGTAAGTCCAACCAATCCCCAACTTGTTTAAAGTAAAAGGCTGATGCCTTTTTGCTGCCCCTTTATCTTCTGACGTGATTGCCTTTTGCTGCTTCATCAATCCCGTGATAATTCGGCAATACGGCATAATATCTCTCCCCAACTTGTTTCGGAAAATCCAGAGGTGGTTCATGATCAAATATCGGATTGGAAAACGCGGAGACCCATTGAGTAACGAATAGAGGACAGGTACTTCCGGGTACCTCACTTGCTCCTTATCCCCTCTCCGCGGAATGACATTTAAAATGCAAATCGCTAGCAACAACTTCGCTTCTATCTTCAAGTTCTTCTGGTATAAAACGCCACTATAAGTACCGGGCAAAAACAATGCTGCTAGCATATCATTCCAACGAGAGTGCTTCTCCGGTTTTATCAGAAGGTCATCAAGACTAGGAATCATGTAATCACGAGCATGTAGACTGTCGTATTTTCCCAATTTCTTCAATGTGTCAAAAGACATCTCTACCGGAATCCCATTCACTTCACCTATCAACTTCATTTGCGATGGCTTGTCGTATGTATTGCACTTGAGGGTTGCCATCCATTCTTGAATTTTGGTCATGAACAAATTCTTGCTATCCTTATCATAACAACTAAGTGCCGATTCCCATCCTAGAGCGCGGAATTTGGCAAACACACCAAACGGGCTAAATTCAACTTCACGAACTTCCCTCTCGCAAATAAATGCGGCATCCCTGTTTTTCAATCGATTCATACTGTCGTGAAAGAGTGTCGGTTGCCAATGTTCCGGTTGGTCATCCAATGGACCCGACTCCCATCTTGGCTTTTCAGCCGGGTCCAACTCCATTTCCTCATCCTCACTTTCACTTTCATCAACTCGACCCAAATATTGCCTCTTTCTCGGTTGTTGTTCCGGTTGCTTACCCTTATCTTTAGACGAAGAAGACGAACTTGCTCCGGCTCTTTCCTTAGTCTTAACCATTTTTATACACACATTAGAGCAAACAACACAACCAAAGACAATAAATTAGACCCTTTTCGCCAAAATATCCCCACACTTGCTTGTCACTATGGTTGTAGATGCTAGTGAACCAAGAGTTTATAAATCTTTTTCAAAAATTGGGCATGGTGTCTCTACAATGTAGAGATTCCCAAAAAGTTCACTACTTTACCATCAATCCTACATCTATAAACCATAATAATGTTCAAGTAACCATTTTTATGACAAAATCTAAGAACAAGCAAGTGGGTATGAACAAATATCAAAAACAACCTCAATCTTCACAATGCATCATCAAAATACAATAAATAAACTTCCATACCTTTGTTTGAAGATGCTAGCACACAAATGAAACAATAACTTCAAAAACCCCCAAAATTTTTCGGACCTAGGGTTTGTGATTCGGACTAGAAAGCTTCGTTTTTTCGCAAATCTCTTCTCAAAATCAGAAAGTATGTGAAAAATTAGCCAAGATAGACCTAGATTTCACTTGATTTGGATAAGAATTGAGAGAGATGTGGAAGATTGAAGGTTGAAGAAGGTTGGGGATTTTGTGGGGAACTTGAAAGTGATAGATGAGAATGGATAGAGGAGAAAGTGAAAGGAAATCGAGTGGCTGGGGCTTGTTCACGTGATTGCTTTATTTTTTATTTTTTTTATTTTTATGTAAATGCTGAACCAGGAACGACCCTTTGACTCGCCAGGTCCACCGTAAATTACGGTGTAGACCGTAAATTACGGTGGATGCTGGCACAAAACTTCTACCGTAAAACAGTAGGTTTACACCGTAACTCCCAAAAATTTTCATACTCCACCATAAATTACGGTACCACCGTAACTTAAGGTGGTACCTGGGCATTTCTGGTTCGCCAAAAAGTGTGATTTTAAGTGTTATTTTTTATATTTTTTCAGTTTTTTCAATTTTTTTTTTGTGTTTTTAAAATTTTTCAAAAACATGTAAAAATTACCCTACCCCCTCGAAAGTCCCGTGTTGTCCTCAACACAATGTTAGAGCAATTCGTGACCCGAATGTCCCCACACTTGTTTCAAACACAAGATTCAAACGAGTACGGTAATTGTACAAACTATACAAAACAAACAAAATAAAATACTAACTATTTACACTACCAAACCTGGGCCTCTCATGGTTGTTCCTCATCGACCGGGCATAGAATGTAGCTCGCTTTATCAAGCTCCAAGTTGTTTATGTCGTTCCCCTCCAAGTATGGCTTCAACCTATGGCCATTCACCGTTTGTTGTTTATTTGTTTGCTCATCTTGGATATCTACATCACCAAATCTCCCAAATCGCCGAACGACATACGAGCCCATCCATTTGCTTTTAAGCTTGCCCGCAAACATCTTGAGTCTTGAATTGTACAACCAAACCTTTTGACCCACTCCAAAGGTTTTCTTCCTCAACTTTGCATCGTGTACCTTCTTGAGCTTGTCTTTGTAAGCTGATGCACACTCATACGCCTCGTCTCTAATCTCTTCGATCTCACTTAATTGCAACTTTCTCATCTTTCCCGCCTCATCATAATCCGCATTTACCGTCTTGATAGCCCAATGCGCCCGATGCGCTAACTCCATTGGCAAGTGACAACCCTTTCCATAAACCATCCGGTAAGGTGTTGTGCCAATCGGAGTTTTGTAGGCCGTTCGGTATGCCCACAACGCATCATCCAATTTACTCGACCAATCCTTCCTATCCGTTCTAACCGTCTTCATGAGGATTTCTTTGATTTGACGGTTGGACACTTCGACTTGTCCACTCGTTTGCGGATGGTAAGGTGTGGCAATCCGGTGATTCACGCTATACCTCTTCAATAATTTCCCGAAATTAAAATTCTTGAAATGCGAACCACCATCACTTATAATAACACGCGGGGTACCAAAACGAGAGAAGATGTTGAATTGAACAAATTTACAAACAACCGAATGGTCGTTTGTGCGTGTTGCAATAGCTTCAATCCACTTTGAGACGTAATCCACCGTTACAAAAATATATAGGAAACCATTCGAATTCGGGAAGGGACCCATAAAGTCAATACCCCATACATCAAAAATTTCGACAACCAAGATTGGTTGTAATGGCATCTCATCCCTCTTCGATATGCTTCCCATCTTTTGACAATTAATGCAATTTCTTGCAAACTCACACGCATCTTTGAAAATTGTGGGCCAATAAAACCCACATGAGAGAACCCGGTAGCCCGTTTTATGCCCACTAAAGAGACCTCCACATGCAGATGAGTGGGCTTGAGTCAAGATTTCCAATACCTCTGTTTCGGGCACACACCTCCTAATGACTTGATCCGGCCCGATCTTGAAGAGATCCGGTTCATCCCAAATGTATTGCTTTACCTGGACCATAAATTGTTGTCGTCGCTTCTTGGTCCAATGACTTGGGATGGCACCCGAGGCTAAATAATTTACGTAATGAGCATACCACGGTGCAACGAAAGTAGAAACGGCTAAGAGTTGCTCGTCGGGAAACCTTTCATTTATTTCACTAACATCATCAATCCCTTCTACCGGAATCCGAGACAAGTGATCCGCTACTACGTTCTCACTTCCCTTTTTGTCTCGAATCTCTAAGTCAATTTCTTGTAACAACAATACCCACCGAATCAAACGAGGCTTCGCGTCCTTTTTCTCCATCAAATATCGGACCGCACTATGATCCGAATAAACCACCACCTTGCTCCCCCAAATATACGCACGAAACTTATCCAAAGCATACACCACCGCTAATAACTCCTTTTCGGTTGTGGTGTAATTGAGTTGCGCTTCGGATAAAGTCTTGCTTGCATAGTAAATCACCACCGGCTTTTTATCAACCCGTTGACCCAAAACTGCACCAATAGTAGTGTCACTTGCATCACACATAATCTCGAACGGCTTTGACCAATCTGGTGGTTGCAAAATAGGAGCTTTGACCAAGTGTTCCTTCAAAACAATGAAAGCTTGCATACACTCATTAGTAAAATCAAATGGGACATCTTTTACTAACAAGTTACATAAAGGTTTGGTGATAACACTAAAACCTTTTATGAAACGTCTATAGAAACCTGCATGTCCCAAAAATGACCTTACACCCTTAACATTTTTCGGAGGTGGCAAAGATGCTATTACCCATATTTTTGCCTTATCCACCTCCATTCCCCTTTCCGAAATCACATGACCTAGCACAATTCCCTCTTGCACCATGAAATGACTTTTCTCCCAACTAAGCACTAAATTTTTCTCAACACATCTTTTTAAAACTTTTTGTAATTCGTTGAGACAAGATTCAAAACTAGTGCCAAAAATTGAAAAGTCATCCATAAACACTTCAAGCGACTCTCCAACCATGTCCGAGAAAATACTCATCATACATCGTTGGAAAGTTGCCGGTGCATTGCACAAGCCAAATGGCATTCGCCGAAAGGAAAAGGTACCATATGGACAAGTGAAGGTGGTCTTGTGTTGGTCATCTAGGTGTATTGCTATTTGATTGTAACCCGAATACCCGTCCAAAAAGCAGTAATATTTTTGACCCGATAATTTTTCAATAATTTGGTCAATAAAAGGTAGCGGGAAATGGTCCTTAGAAGTGGCGGCATTCAATTTTCGGTAGTCAATACATACACGCCACCCGGTAACCGGTCGGGTGGCAATTTGTTCACCATTTTCGTCCTTGACTACTTGAATACCGGCCTTCTTAGGCACAACTTGGGTGGGACTCACCCAAGCACTATCCGAAATCGGATAGATGATTCCCGCGTCCAACCATTTGATTACCTCTTTTTTTACTACCTCCCTTAGGTTCGGATTCAATCGCCTTTGAGCTTCTCGTGTTGGTTTTGCATCTTCGGTGGTAATAATCTTGTGCATGATGATTGATGGACTAATTCCTTTGAGATCGGAAATCGTCCATCCAATAACTCCCTTGTTCTCCTTCAAAACTTCCAACAATGCTTGCTCTTGCGCCAACTCTAGATTAGAGGCAATAATGACCGGTAGAGTGTCATTATCCCCTAAGAAAACATACTTCAAATGGCTCGGCAAGTCTTTGAGTTCCAACTTCGGTGGTTCTTCTAATGATGGTTTAGTACCCGAATTTATCTCCACCGGCAAGCCTTCGAATTGGTGAGTCCATGGCGGTCGACCTTCTTTCAAGGCCATAGCATCCTGTTTTCCTCTTCAACCCGGAGTGCATAAGCATGTACCTGTTCAGAAAAATCACACAAGCAAACATCCATACCATCCTCCTCATACTCATGCGAGTTGCATCCGTCAACTAAATCTGCCATGAACCACTCATCAACACCATTAGCATTAGAATTGTTAGTAAAAACATTTAAGCGCATTTTTCGATTCCCAAAAGTCATATCGACTGTACCAAATCTACAATCAATCACTGCATGTGCGGTGCTCAAAAAATGGCCGACCCAAAATTACATTTTGTTGTTGTTTTGGGTCCGCGGATGAGTAGTCCAAGACTAAAAAGTCAACCGGGTAATAGAACTCATCAATTTTAACAATCACATTTTGAACCATCCCCCGAGGTAGCTTATGAGACAAATCGACCAAAACAACCGTTGTCTCCACCCTAGCTAACGGACCAAGATCATATTGGTCATATAAGCCCCCCGGTAAAATACTAACTCTGGCTCCAAGATCTAGTAATGCCTTCGCCATTTGAAAATTACCAACTTGAATGTTAATTAGAGGCATGCCCGGATCTTGGAGCTTAGGAGGAAGCTCCCCATTCAAAACTGCACTCACTTGCCCGGTTAAATCCACCCGCTTAGGCATTTTCTTCTTTTGTTGCCTCTTTTGTGTACATAACTCCTTTAGAAATTTAGCATAAGCGGGTACTTGTTTTATTGCATCAAGTAATGGAAGATTAATTTTTACTTGTTTAAACATGTCACACAATTCTTCTTCTTGGGGACCTCTTGATGCAATAAAATTTTTCCTACCTGGGTCAAGTAAAGCCGATGGAAACGGGACTTGACTCGGTTCACCCTCATCTTTTTCATTCTTTTCATTTTCACCCAAACCCAGTTTTTTATCATTTGATTCTTTAGGTTTAACCGGTGAAACATCATCATCATCACTCTCATTACCCGTAACATCCTCAACTACCCCCTCGACCAAACCCGGTGATAAATTTGCTTTAAATTCTTTGCCACTTCTCAAAACACTAACATGACTAATATTAATATTACCTCGTGACGAACCATGTGAAGGATTTACCTTAGTGTCGCTAGGAAGTTGACCCTTGCTTTTCTTCAATTCCGCCACATCGGTTGCCAATTGACCCATTTGGGTTGTTACTGATTGGATACTCTTGTCACGAACCTCATCCTTTTGCATCCGAACTTCATCAAGTTGATTCCGTTTTGGCATATCTTGTTGCATAGCCAGAAGCATATCCATGACTTCATTCCCGCTTGACGAAGGTTGACCCGAACCACCTTGACCCGTTTGTTGAAATTGCCCTTGATAACCATAGTTGCTTCCACCCCGATAATTGCCTTGATTGTATTGTTGACGAGATGAAAAGTTACCTTGAGCTTCTTGAAAGTTTCGGTTAGCTTGGTTCGCCGCATTCCCGTAATGGAAATTAGGATGGTTTCGTAACCCGGGGTGATAGATGTTGGAGTTCATATTGAAATTTCGACCACCCCCTCCTTGAATTGCATTCACTTCCTCTACTTGCTCATCAACCACTCCCACTACGCAAACTTCCGCCGTGTGGCCTATTTCATTGCAATTAGTGCACACATTGTACACTTGGTTTGTGGTTTGCACGTTACCACTCTCTACTCCATGCACTTGGGGCCTTTGAATCACGTGCCTTGCCCTTCTTGAAGATTGAGCCTTCCTCTTGGAATTCACCGCCATTTGTTCTAAAAATGCCCAATCAACATGTTCATAATTCGTACCGAATGTACCGTTGGTGATCGACATCAAATCCTGTGCATCCTCTGAACTCAACCCTTCATGAAATGCATTCAACAACTCCTATAATTGGATCCCATGATGAGGGAAATTCCGTAACATCATATTAAACCTCTCGAAGGCTTCATGAAACATCTCCCCCGATTGTTGTTGGAAGCTTCTCAAACCCCTCCTTGCATCATTAGTCTTTTGAGAGGTGTAATATTCATCCAAGAATATTTGTTGCATATCGGCCCATGTAAAGATCGATGCAGAGGGTAGAGCGTGAAACCATCTCTTTGCCTTGTCTTCCAAAGAAAATTGGAAGAGAACCAACTTGACATCATCCGAAGAAAACCCTTGACCTCCAATAGTGTTGCAAATGGAGTCGTACGTCTCTAAATGAAAATAGGGTTCTTCCGTTGCTAATCCCTTAAACTTTGGTAAACTTTGAAGGGCGGTTGTTCTTACTTCAAAAGTTCTTCCATCCGCATGATAAGGAATCACTACCGGCGAAGGATTGTTAGTGATAATGGGCCGGAAGTGAGCTTCAATTCCCCGTACAACTTCCTGATGATGTCTTTGAGGTGCACCCAATGGTGCTCTTGGTTGACCTATTTTCATAGGCCCTTGAGGTGCAAAGGGTGGTTGAAATTGGTATTGTGGCATTTGTGGTTGTTGTGGAATCGGTCGTTGAAATTGTGGTTGTGTATTTTGAGGGCGCACTTGTTGTAGCGGTGTAGGGCGTTGCAATTGTGGCCCTTGCGGTCTAATGTGTTGCACCTCAACTGGTAGTCTACTCGTATCTTGAAATTGTTGAATCGGTTGACCTTGTTGACCCGCTCCTCCTTGAGGTCCCAAGTAACCTCCATCACCCCCATAGTAATAACCTTCCTCTTCATACCCTCTAAACTCCTCTTCATAGCCATCATCATATCCATCCCCTTGAATACCCGAAGATTGCCCAAAGGGAAGAGTGGAGTAATGGAACCCCGATTGGTTCGATGGTCTAAATGTTGAAGTAGCATGGACAATGGTTGAATTGGGTGGTATTGGGTAATTAGAAGATGATTGACCCGTAGTTGGGGGAAAGAATTGTGACAATGGTGGTATTGTGGATGAAGGGCTAAAGGTAAGATTGGGTTCAACTTGAGTAGTAATCAGTTGTGTGGTGTTGGTTGGTGTAGTGTCATGAGGTGGAGTAGGAATTGTAGTGGAATTTGGTATGGTTGTGTTTGGTGATGGTTGTGTAGAAGTAGGTATAAATGATGAGGTCGTTTGACCCATTGTGGGTGGTATTTGAGATTCTTGCATGATGTTTCGTGGTGTGATAGGTGATGTAGGTGAACCAATAATTCTGTTTTCTCTTACTAAAACACGGTTTTGCCTTAACGTTCTTTCAATCTCTGGATCAAATGACAATGGTGACGACTTGTGAGAGCCTCTAGTATGCATGCACCTGTAGAACCTGCACACTAAACACACCAGTGTAAACCCGAAAATAACAAAGCAAAACTAACAAACTGACACACGTTGCGCACAACTCCCCGGCAACGGCGCCAAAATTTGAGGTGATGTCATAGTACACGCAAATTTAATCCAAATAACAACTATAGATAGTGGTAAATGGGTATCGAACTCAGGGAGTATGTGGAAAATTTGTTGATTTTATAGCTTTGCGATTTAACTACAATTAACCTAATTTGCAAAAATTAATGATCAATGATTTGGATTGTTGTTTTAGAAAACTAAATTACTAACTACTTGCAAATCAAAATTGGTTGTTTAACAGATTAAGAGAAAATGACCATCTTAGGTTCCGGTTTCCAATAACAATTGTGCATAAATCAAACTAGAAAGAGTTACATAGACATAACTCATGCATAAACGTTTGTTGTGATAAAAGGGAATGGAAATACTCGGATTATGTAAACGCGAGGTTGTTACCCGATGATCAATTAACCAATATCCAACCCTAACCCTTCCCGTGATATCTCGATTGTCAACGACACCAAGAACGTACGATTTAGATTAGGAACAAAACATCAATTAACAATTTACAACCAAACATTCATGCATCATAATAAACGTAGCAACATACCAAGTCTATTATTCTAGAAATAAAAATTCATCACATAAAAGTCATAAAGAAACCTTCACCTAAGATGATCAACGAAAGTTTAGCCGGACATTGTTTGGTGAATCATCATAACATCAAGATTGAAGTTCATATGAATCAAAGACAAGCCGAATTGTTAGAAATTGTTCACAAACACTTGCCAAAGCCAAAAATCGCCCTAGAACTCCAGAGAAACGTCCAATGATGAGATAATGTGAAAAGACACCCAAAAACGGTTTTAATGAAGGCAGTTACGCATTTTTCCGCAGCCTCCACCGTAATTTACGGTCTCCACCGTAAATTACGGGAGACATCAAGATGATACGGTAGGAGTCTCCTGAGTTACGGTGGGAAAATGGCATGTTTCAGGGCCACCGTAAATTACGGTGGCCACCGTAATTTACGGTGGAGCCCTGATTCATGTGTTTTGTTTCTTCGTTCCTTCCACGCACGACCCGTTCATCTCCAAACTGTCGAAGGCTGCGTTTTATCCCTTTTTAGCTCCCGAACTGTACCTGAAACATAAGCATTCGTAGTTATCTAATTCAAGATAATTACACGATCAAATGAGGGATAATTTCATCTTTTAACACCATTAAGGGTTGTCCTATAGACCACCCGTCAGGTGTCATTACAAATTGTAGCTTGTGCTAATCATAGTCAATCGTTTCACACAAAACTACATATACTTTTGTCTGACTTGTCATTTAAACATTCCTGATGCAACTACGAAGTAAGACAATGATACACCCGATTCACTTGTATTTCATTTGGTGTACTCTCGCAATTCAAGAATGTCAACACACTAGTCCTTACCATTTAGATATTCAAAAGTTGACAGATCATGCTCATATTCAAGTTGTTGATTTTGAGTTCATATAGCGGATGCTATAGTTTGTGAAGACACACTTGCATATTGTGGCCGACTGTTGGAAGAATCCATTGGTCAAAACTCTTCTTTTGTGGAACCCCTGTTAACTGAGTTATGCTAGTTTATACATCTATACACCTCGTGTCCTTTGACATCAAATGCTAGAACACATGCCTTGTAACCATTGGGCTCTTGTTGTTGAAATATATCCCTGGAATTCACCTGATGTGAATAAGATTAGGTTCGGTTTTGTAGTTATCTACCCCCGTATTATTCATATACATACACGCATAATGAAACCCTAAGGAGATAAGGTAGTGCAAATTTCGAGGACGAAATTTTCTTAACAGGGGGAGAATGTGACAACTGTCAAAAATCCAGGTATCCGTACAATTAATTAATCTTGATTAGTGCTTAATGACTGTGGTGAATTACAAATGACTGCTCTCTGATTACTGCATCATACATACATGTTCATCACATTTCATACTATCACATCATTTTTACTTACAAACTTTAGTGACATAAACGATGCACAAAGCACAGCTAGCACAGTTAGCGGATAACTCAGAAAAATGCTGACGATGTTCAGTACATAGACAAACAATGTTTTGAGACCCAGTATGGGCCAGAGACAAGGTACTACACTAGTATAGTGTGTAGGGAAGTGAGGATCACAAAACTGCCTCACTAGGTGATAGTTTAAGTGCCGGAAAGTGCCTAAAACCCACTCAAAGTGCTGAATTCAGTATTTTTCAGCAAAAATCAGCATTTTAACAAGTTTGTAACATGCAAAAATATGGCAAAATGGTCCTGAATGCTTTCCTAAGTGTCGGGAATTAAAAGTGTCACAAAAGGGTACTTAAAATCACTAAACGGAATAGTTTGACACTTTAACGAACCGGTATCTAACTGAACAACCGGACTTTAACCGAAACACCAAAATTATACTAGATGTATTGTTTTAATGTTTTTGAGCTAGTTATGAACCCCGAACACCCTAACATACTATGTAACACCTAATACACATAAACACTAATCATCACACTTAGAATCCTAACTAATCATCTAACTAACCATTAAAAACCAACTAAATACCCCCCCCCCCCCTAAGTGGACGGTCACTTATGTGACCCACCATAATCTTCTCAAGATCTTGCTAAATCCTCTCTTGATCTTCCTTAGATTGCATGAAGATTGTGTAGTGTACTTAATGAATATATGAACCATTGGGTAATAACATTAGAAGGTTATAAGAGGACATGAAACTCATCATTCTCACACCACACTACACACCACAACTCTCTCCCTCTCCTCCCTTCTTCTTCTTGGCCGAACCCCAACCACACCACCATCATCATCATTTGTTCATTCCAAGTTGTACTTAAGGTGTAAGGAGCCATACAAAGAAGTTTGGTGGTCTTGGATCTTGAAGGACCTCACCCGATTGCTTTTATCCAACACTTTTATCATCACCATCATCTTGTGTTCTTCCCTAGCCTTGTGCTAGTAGTAAGGACCTTATGATCTCTTGATACTTCATATATTGTTGGTTAATAAATGATGAACATTGTCAAACATGATGAACACTAAAAGACATAATCATAAATCTCTAACATAAGCTTAATAATGTATGAATACTTGTTGATTAGTGATGATTTGATTTTTGATGATTGATGATTTGTATTAGTGATGTTAGACATCATAAGGAACCTACTAGATTGTGATTAAACACATGATCTAGTAAGTTAAGGTGGTGATCTTGTGAAAGACCAAGATCATCATACTTTATGTTTTCATGAACTTGAAAAGTAAACATGATTTTATGGATGATGGACCATGTAATATGTTACTAGACATAAACTTGAATGATTTCTAAAATAGTTCTTCGAAAGAGACCAAGTTAAAGAAAACCAACCATGTTTCTAGTGTTGAAACAAGTATAAGGATACATTGTTTACAAGAAAAATCCAAGAGAATGATTTTTGGAAAAATCATCTAGTAAGTTGTAAACACTCAAATCTTTCAAGAATGAGATTTTTAACGAAATAAACACACTTTAAAGAGTAACTAAGTCTACTAAACACACTACCAAGTTACTACAAGTTTTTATGAAAACTCAAGTTCATGATCATTATGTAGATAGCTATGTTTTAGCACATGGTAAGTGTAGATTGATTGTTGATTGCTTATGATGATTTTTGAAAAAGAAAATGATATGCTTTGATAGCATGGACACCTCCATTTTTAAGGGAAACTATGGCAAAATTTTCTAAAAATATAAATACTTAGAAAAATATTTTCTAAACAAATATTTACAAGTGTGTTTAAACTATGATTTTCAATATAAACTTTGCCATAGATTTTGTTACAAAAATACAAGTGTTGGAGGTTGGTTTTGTAAATAAAAATAACTAAATATGTATTTGAAGGATATATATTTAGAAGACACATTGTGTGTGATTATTTGTATACTTTGTGTATTAGTTATATTATTTTAGGATTTAAAGTAATATAACTTAACAAAATACAAAGAATTTACAATCCAAAATAATACCAAAAATCACAAGGAATAAATATATATAAGTTATGCACTTAATATTGTGAAACCGAACGCAAGAACGTAACTTACAAAATATTCCGGAAAATGCCGTTATAAATATATTTTTGGTAAATATTATTTTGGATGTGATAAATGAAAATATGATTTTTGTAAATATTACCAAAGTATATCATATTTTCGACAAGAAGAAGACATATTATTTTTGGAAGTTAAAATATATTTTCTTAGTATATTTAGAAGATATATGATTTTTTTTTTGAGAAAAATATATATTTTCTTGAAATACATTATTTTTGGACAAAATAAGTTTATATATATTTTCTAAAATGGGACTTGAAAATATATTATTTTGAAAACTACAAGATACAAGAATGCGAATATACATGTATGAGATACCCCCATCCTTGGGAAGGAAATGCGAAAATAAATACTTGAGAAGTATTATTACAAAATATTGTTTAACAAGTTATTCCAAAAATTAAATATAATTTAAAGTTAAAATAATCATTATTTTAACAAGAAATTATAACTTGGAATAATATTAGAGACATAAAAGAAACGTAACTCAAAAACATAAATACTAAGGCAAGGCACGGCCCGTTCGTCTAATAGACCATGGTACATTGTAGGGAGTCGTGTTTGCTGAGGAGATTTGGGTTACGAGTACAGAAGACGCAAAATTGTGAGTTCATGTCCCCCCCTTTCCATTTTACTGTTATCAGTTTTATAACTTCGGGGGTGAAATACATGTTACAATTATTTCCAAACGTTTTATACATGGTATGATTAGCTAAGGAGGGTTACTGCTTGATCATGTGAAAGGTGGGTATAACACTTAAGGCCATTAATCCTCGTCGTAGGATCGAGGGACATGAGTGATAGATCTATTTGGGTGTAGCGAGCCCACACCCATGAGGACCAGGGTGGCCCATGTGGTGACTATGTCCACATACTAATGCCATGGCAAAATTCCGCTAGGTTTGAGTTTTCCTGCACCATTTCACACATGCCATTGGCCTTGCAAACCATTGGTGATCTGTTTTTCCTTATTGCTACATACTAGGGACATACATACATACATACTGGCATACTTTAAAGGTTTATTCATACACAAACACATGAACTCGCTCAACTTTTGTTGATGTTTTCAAATTACATGTATTTCAGGGAACTAAGTGGATCTGGCAGGTGTTTGCATGTTCAAGCTGCGTCATAAAGAAAAGATGGCATCCGAGCTCGTAGGGTTTAGGAGGTGTATCCTATTCCTAGACGGGATACATGTTTCTAAAACCGGTTTTATTTAAGGTCTTTTGTTGAGTCTTCGTGAACTCATTTAAACATGTTGTGGTTGTAACTTAAATTTGGTGTTGATGTTTCAGACAAGTATGTTATTTTATTTTCAAACGTAATTAATGGATGAATATCTCATGGTTTTTATCATATAGCGTTGTTATGATTGAATGCTATGGTATTAAGAAAGTCACACCAATAATCACGCTTCCGCAAAGGTCAGGGTGTGACAGATGGGAAAACAGTTGTGAAGATAGTTAAGCGACAGAAGGATGGAAATGGATTTAGGTATGCGATTAAAGGGTGGCCAAGTTTCATAAAGGAAAATGATATTAGCGCGGGTGACAATATGCATTTAACTTATGTAGAATCAGGAAACCTCCTCATGTTGACGCATGTGGATGCAGTCAGCCAAGCTTAGCAGTTAACGTTATCTGCTAATGATGCAGATGTCTGCGTATATAAACTAATGCCTTTTGTCATCATCGTTTGATGGTTTTTGGTGGGACATGTTGGAACAGTTTATTGTGTTTATTTGGTTGGTTGGTAGCCCAACCTTGATGACAATTATTACTATATTAGTGCATGGATGACATATTTTGTTTAGAATTATAATTTGTAAACGGTAGTCGAAGTTCATATTTAGTTATAAATTTAGTTGTGATTTCCTGTATACAACATCAGAAGTCTTATTCGTAATATTTCCATCATCCAAATGCACTGCATATTTTAATATCATAATGACTTCTTAACCAACTATTTAGAACATCAATAAGTGACTCCATCAAAAAGTGTCTCCATATTTAAGATAATAATGACTTTTTTATGCGATTCCGATTAGAAACTACAACTATTCTTGTATTGTCATACATCGAATTGTCAAAACATACTAAATTAAAATCTTATATCTAATTGGCACAATTTAAAATGAATTAGTTATTTGTAAATTGATAAACGTAGAAATTAATAACACCATTAGATGAACTTAGATAAGATATATGAAAGTTAGATGTTTTTAAAGTGTTAAAAGAACTACCGATGACAAACAAACGTTGATTATATTTACTGCCATAAAATATTACACACCAAACATATTATAAACATAATAGAACAATTAAAATAACACATTAATTTCGAATATTGATTCTCCATATACAAAAAAATACCAACCACAAAAACAACCACAAACATAATACTATGTATAAAACACAATGATAACAACAAACAACTAAATACAAAACCATAACTAAACATGTGGTGAAACTACAGTTTCAATATAGCTTGCACCTACAATGCCTTGTGTAAAGATGATAGGAAAATAACCATGCATCTTCTTTGCCCTTACGTTTATCTGAGCAACATCACCCCATTTGTGTGCTATAATTAATTTATTATTACCATCAATGTAGTGCACAGATGACCCTATCATCAACGACATAAACACAAGGGGTACAAAAGACACCACCTTCGACCAAGTATTATTTTGTAGATGTCACACCCCTTTCTAAGGCGGAAGCACGAGGTGTGATCATGAAAGGTTTTCATTGCAAACAATTGGTAAACATACTACATGCTCATAAAATAACTTCACACACCATTACCATTGCATAATGGAAAACATAGTTAAGAGTTTACATCACGAAACAACATATTGTCTGAAAGTTTACAACTTATTTAAGACAAACATAAACGACATCCACGAGCATGAGTAAGACCGCGCGCACATCCACTTTTAGTTACCTGAAATACATGTGAGTTTTGGAAAAACGTCAACATAATGTTGGTGTGAATTCATGCAGTTCTTGTATTGAACGTTTGTATACTTTGTATGAAAAACATGGTATGTATCTTGTATAAATCAAGTATTCATGTATGAATCAAGATTTCTTGTATAAACCATGTATTTTTGTATAACTCAAGTATTCATGTATGTATCAAGTTATTAATGGGTTGCAAGGCCATTAACATGTGACACGACATAGGAAGCAACCAAACCATAGGCATTTTTCTAGTTGTCGATTCACGATGGAGACACAAAAACACTACTCGGTACTAGTTATCACCAAGAGTGGGGCTGCCCTGGTACCCATTAGATCTAACCTTTTGTTCTGCGGTCTAAGTATGTACACGATTAATGGTGCTTATGGTACCCTATTCGTGACACGATTTCTCGAATCATTTCTCGTATCATTTCTCAAAACGCATCATTCTTGGTACTAGTTATCACCAAGAGTGCTTCTTGTTTTTGTATCATACCATTTATAACCCTTGTAATATTTGTAACATGTATTTCACCCCCGAAGTTATAAAACCAAAAACAGTTAAAGAAAAGGGGGAGCATGAACTCACAACTTTGCGTTCCTGCGTCGTAAACTTCACCGGATTTGCTTAACTAGCTTCGTGACCTAAACGTGTTTTATTATCGTTAGTCACTAGAATTGTATCGCACAAGTACAAGTCACCATCTTTTATGTATTTGTTCTTGTGTTAAAAAAAATTTATATTTTTAACTAAGTGTCTTACTTATATTATTTTCTCAACAATAAATATAAGTATCTTGTATTTTTCCCCCGAATTAGGTATTTTGTCCAAAACTTCATTTCATGTTCATAACTTTATCCAAGTTATTTATTCTATCAAGTAATATATTTTCACAAATATATTTTCTTGTATTTGTCTTAGTATGTTGTGTGTATATTTTGTATTTTCACTCCTTAGGAGTGTTTAGTGTATTTTCAAGTCCTACTATGTCACACCCCCAAAATCCACCATGCGGAGTATCACCGCTTGGAGGCGTGACATGACCAGGATCGAGCCACCAATCATATTGAACATCGTAATTTAGTAAGTGAGACCAATCACAATACAATTGGTGACCAAAGCTAATTAACCATGTTTAGTTTAAAACAGCGGAAGCATAAACGTGAGTTCAAAACATAAGTCCATAGTTCATAAGTTAAAGTTTCAAAATGCTAGTTTAGTAAGTTCATAAGGATTTAAACATTAAGCACGGAACATAACAGTCCGTACACCACAACGACTCCTTCCCCGTGCAAGCTCCAAGCATTTAGCGACCTGTAAGGCATGTAACAACGAGTCAACAACAAAGTTGAGTGAGTTCACGTTTGGTTGTTTAGTTTTAAGTTGTTTCTGAAAACGTGGTTTGACTTTCGTTGGCTTATTTGCCGTGGGGGTTACCCCGTAGTTGAAAGTATGTTTAACCATTTCTCTTTTTGTTTACCCAATCCATAACCATGATCAGTGGGGGTTTTCCCCGTTGGAACTACTAGACGGAATGATATCGACTGCTACGCAAATAAGTTGTGCCCTATATCAGTGTCTATCAACACTGACAATCTGCCATAGTCCATTAGTACACGCCCGTCCGAACGGCATGGTGTGAGGTTTGTTAAACCTAATAGCGCTATTAACTAATGACCCGCTCGCCATTGGCCTCGGCGATTAAGTCGATATGAAGAGGGACTTATTGATAGAGTTTTGTCTAGCTAGTTTTAAGGTTGTTGTCCTGCACCAGGAGGACGAACGTACGTATTCTGCACCAGGAGAATTCGTAGGATTAATAATGGCATCCGCTCTATGGAGGGTGGCCGTACATATCCTACCCAAGGAGGATATGTAGATTTAGTTTTAATTCTTTAACCCATTCCCAAACCACCGGGAATCCCATGCCTTAGAAAGTGTGTGAACTCACCTCGGTTTGCTCGGTTAGATTCTCAATATAGCTAACAGTCAAGGTCGGTCAATCACGTCCTAGTATGATTTACCAGTTAGTCATTTAGTGGCTTTCAAATAGAACACAAAGTTCCTACACGTATCTATCACATAACATGCATCACTGTAACGGTTTATGCCCATCTAAGTTTCCCGTCCATTCCCCACTCAAAATCAAACATACGATAATGCACATAACATATATAACATGTCAAATCATTCACAGATAGCATACTCGACATTTAGACACGCAAATCACTACTTATGTCGTTTCAGCATTAATACTCAAAACCGGCTGTTTTCGGACATTTAAATAAAATAGTTAGATTATTCCAAAAATTCCTAAATTTTTATAGAATGTCATAAACATTCAATATTTTATTGTGTAAAAATATCGGGGTCCGGTTCATCACCAATATTTTATAAAAATTTCATATTCGGGACTGAACTCAGATTTATGTATTTCTGACCACAGCCCACGAAACAAATTATTAAAAATTCATCGTAAGTCCGATTTGCGAAATTCCAGTGGGGTAATTACAAATACTTCAGTTATCCTCTACAGTAAAATTTTCATGGTCCGATTCATCACAAAACTCAGGTTATGACTGAAAGTACGACACCCATTTATTGCTGTCAAAATTCAGCTTAAGTAGCTGTTACAAATTAACACTTTAAAAATAGTAAACGGAGTCCAAAAATTACGATTCCGGTGCCATTAGAACCGTATTTCATAATAACATATTTTAGATTCAAAATATTGATTTTTCGTTGAGGTTAAGACCTGTTTACAGCCAACAGAAGTGGGCTGTAAAAGTTGGACAGATTCTGATTTCAAGTGTTTAACCATCTAAATCATGTTCGATCGATTCCGTTAACGAGTTTAGTGACCACAACAACATCATATACTAATATCATTCAGTAAAGCATCAGATAATCACCCAATCATCATAACCACACAAGATCTACATGATTTACACACATATTCATCCATTAACCACCTTGTTCATCACTTTAGTAAACTTTTAGACTTTGATCTTATATGTTCGTAATTTTTAACCGACGAAACTTTTATTAACCACTCTAGACAAGATCAAGAAGAGGTTTAGAGTCACTTACTACTAGCTCGAGGCTAGGGAAGATTCTAGTCGAAAATCGAGTGGATAAAAGCAATAGAATGAGGTCCTTCGTGTTCCGTTTGCACCAAGCTTCCTAATACGCGATCCTCGACACTTGTATGGACTTGGAATGAGGTGATCAAGATCGAAAATGATGGATGGATGGTGGGTGATGTTTGGCCGTAAGCTTATAGAGAGGAGAGGGAGAGTTTTGTGTTGGTTAAGTGTGAAGTGAATATGATGGGTTTAGGTTAGAACTTATAGACAAATCCTTATGTAATTATCCAATGGATTATATGCTCTCTAGATACTAAACATGTAGATTAAAATAATAGTTTAGAGGACAAAGTATGTTCCCCTTCTTGGGGACGGTTGGTTAAGGGGGGGGGGGGTCTAGTTCATTTCCAACTAAACCTTAAGTACTAGTTAGATCAAGTTTAGTTATTTTAGGGATTAACCCGGTTACTAGCGTGTAGTAAGTTGTGACGGGGGTTAGGGTATTCAGGGACCCTAACTGGCTCAGAAAAAGATAAACAATGTGAATGGCAATATTTTTAGGTTCCGGGTAAAGTCCGGTTGTTCGGTTCGACACTGTTCCGATAAACTGCTTAATTAATCCGTATAGCGTCCTACTTATATATTTTTGTAACGTTTTTACTTTCTAATACTTAGGAAAATATAACGGACTATTTAGTGACCTTTCTGTACACTATTGGCATATTAACAAATACGTGTAAGCATAACACAGATATCAGAAAGCAGTTAAGTAATTCCAGGCAGTCGTCAGACACTTTAATTATCGTTAATAATTTGTACGGAATACATGGGATTTTGAGGGTTGTCACATTCTCCCCCTGTTAAGAGAATTTCGTCCCGAAATTTAGCGCGTGGTTACTGAGGAAGCTAGTTAAGTTGCGTTGTTTTCCAGATTTTCCTGGGGTGTCACATCATCCCCCCGTTGATTTGGAATTTCGTCCCGAAATTCTGCGGTAGCTTCAGCCTCAGTAGTGGTTGCGTTTTTCTTAAACAGTTGGGGATACTTGAGTTTCATTTGGTCTTCTCGTTCCCAGGTATACTCTGGGCCACGACGAGCATTCCAACGAACTCGGACCAGAGGTATCCTGGTATGCTTGAGGATCTTAACATCTCGATCCGTAATTTCTACTGGTTCCTCGACGAATCGCAGCTGGTCGTCGATGGTGAGTTCCTTGAGAGGAACTATGAAGGTCTCATCTGACAGACACTTCTTCAGATTTGATACGTGGAATACGTTGTGAACTCCACTGAGTTCTTCAGGTAGATCCAACCTGTAGGCGACTTGGCCAATTTTCTCAATGACCTTGAACGGTCCGATATAACGCGGATTGAGTTTGCCTTGTTTTCCAAAGCGGACTACACCTTTCCAAGGTGAGACTTTGAGTAGCACTCGATCCCCAACCTGGAGCTCGAGTGGTTTTCTTCCCTTATCAGCATAGCTTTTCTGACGGTCACGAGCTGCCGCCATTCGCTGGCGTATCTGAGCAATTTTCTCAGTGGTATCTACCACATGTTCTGGGCCAGTGATTTGGCTGTCACCAACTTCTGCCCAACTGAGAGGTGATCGGCATTTGCGTCCGTACAATGCCTCAAACGGAGCGGCTTGGATGCTGGTGTGGTAGCTGTTGTTATATGAAAACTCCACTAACGGGAGGTGCTTTTCCCAGCCATTGCCGAAGTCGATTACGCATGCCCTAAGCATGTCTTCCAAGGTTTGGATGGTGCGTTCCGATTGCCCATCCGTCTGTGGGTGATAAGCGGTGCTCATATCTAAACGTGAGCCAAAGGACTTGTGCATTGCTTGCCACAGTTCAGAAGTAAAACGTGCGTCACGATCAGATATAATAGAGATTGGCACTCCGTGCCTTGATACCACTTCCTTTAGGTAAATGTCTGCAAGAGTAGAGAACTTGTCCGTTTCTTTGATAGCCAGAAAATGTGCAGACTTGGTTAGTCGATCTACGATCACCCAAATGGTATCGTTTCCGCGTTGAGATCTGGGCAGGCCAGTAACAAAATCCATGGAGATTTGCTCCCATTTCCATTTCGGGATCTCCGGTTGTTGAAGTAGGCCTGATGGTTTCTGATATTCAGACTTGACTCTCGCACAAGTCAAGCACTTACTGACGTAGGTTGCTATGTGGGCTTTCATGCCAGGCCACCAATACGTAGTCTTGAGGTCGTGGTACATTTTATCCGAACCAGGATGTACCGAATAACGAGACTTGTGCACTTCGTCCATCACAAGCTCGCGTAAGTTTCCATAAAATGGAACCCAGATGCGTCCGTTTACATAGTAAGCGCCGTCTTCCTTTTGTTCTAGCCGCTGCCTCGATCCTCGTAGGGACTCAGCCCTGATGTTCTCTGCTTTGAATGCTTCGACCTGGGCATCTCGAATCTGAGCAGGAAGGTTAGACTGGATGGTAAGCTGTAATGCTCGTACACGCTTAGGTAAAGTATCCTTTCGGCTGAGGGCGTCAGCCACAACATTGGCTTTGCCCGGATGATACTTGATAGCACATTCGTAATCATTCAAGAGTTCGACCCATCGGCGTTGTCGCATGTTTAACTCTTTTTGCTTGAAGATATGTTCGAGACTCCTGTGGTCGGTGTAAATGGTGCACTTTGTACCGTACAGGTAATGTCTCCATATCTTAAGTGCGAATACAACTGCTCCCAGCTCCAGATCGTGAGTAGTGTAGTTTCTTTCGTGAACTTTAAGTTGGCGCGATGCGTAGGCAATGACCTTGTCACGTTGCATCAATACGCAACCAAGTCCTTGGATGGAAGCGTCGCAATAAACCACGAAATCATCGGTGCCTTCTGGCAATGAGAGGATAGGCGCGCTACAAAGTCTATCCTTTAGATGTTGAAACGCGGACTCCTGTGCATCACCCCAACGATAGATGATGCCCTTCTGAGTCAGTGAAGTGAGAGGTTGCGCAATCTTGGAGAAATCTTTTATAAACCTTCTGTAATATCCGGCCAAACCCAAGAATTGGCGGATTTCTGTTGGTGTGCGGGGTGCGGGCCAGTTCTTGATCGATTCAACCTTAGATGGATCCACATGAATTCCATCCTTGTTTACCACGTGGCCTAGAAAGTGGACTTCGCGAAGCCAGAAGTCACATTTCGAAAACTTGGCATACAACTGCTCTTTTCGAAGAAGTTCCAGCATAAGTCGTAGATGCTGCTCGTGTTCCTCCTGACTCTTAGAATAGATCAGGATATCGTCGATGAACACAATAACGAACTTATCTAGGTAAGGCTTGCACACTCGGTTCATGAGATCCATGAAGACCGCTGGTGCATTCGTCAGCCCGAATGGCATGACCAGAAACTCGTAATGGCCGTAACGAGTTCTGAATGCTGTTTTGGAGACGTCCTCATCTCGGACCCTCAGCTGATGGTATCCCGATCTCAAATCAATCTTAGAGTAATAGCTCGACCCTTGCAACTGGTCGAACAAGTCGTCAATACGTGGAAGAGGGTAACGATTCTTCACAGTCACCTTGTTAAGATCGCGATAGTCAATACACATCCTGAAGGTACCGTCTTTCTTCTTCACGAACAAGACTGGAGCTCCCCAGGGCGAAGAGCTAGGACGTATAAAACCCTTTTTCCAAGAGTTCTTGTAGTTGTGTGGACATTTCTTCGAGTTCTGATGGAGCTAGACGATATGGTGCTCGAGCTACTGGCGCTGCTCCAGGAGCTAGCTCGATTTGAAACTCAACTTGGCGATGAGGAGGAAGACCAGGTAATTCCACAGGAAATACCTCGGGAAATTCGCGCACAATAGGGATGTCTTCAATTCTCTTCTCTTCCGTGGATGTGTCAGTAACGAGTGCTAAAATGGCAGTGTGGCCCTTTCGCAAACACTTCTGGGCCTTTAGGAAAGAGATGATGCCCACGACAGCACCACTCTTGTCGCCATGAATCACGAGGGGTTCTTTATCAGAACCAGGAATGCGGATGATTTTCTCCTTGCAAACAATTTCCGCTTGCTGATGAGATAACCAATAACAACGTCGAAACTACCAAGAGTGATAGGAATGAGATTGATAGAGGGGGTCTGATCAGCTAAGATGAGGTTACAACCCTCAACTGTGTGTGTCCCTAAGACTTTCACCATTAGCTAATTCTACAACATGTTTGGTGTTTTAAGGATAATGGGGCACGCTTAAGCACCTGAATAACTCTTAGGAACACATATCTAACATCTATACCCGAATTAACTAAAATAGAAATAAGGGAATTGTCTGGTAGGAACTTACCCGCCACAACGTTGGGGTTGCTCCTTGCATCACCCTAACCTAGTACGAAAACACGACCCCTTTTTCCCCATTGCCATTGTTGTTTCCCCCATTGCCACTTCCATTGTTGCCTCCATTGTTTCCTCCATTATTGTTGTTGTTCTGGTTCTGATTTAACTGGGGGCAGTCTTTCTTGAAATGGCCCTCAGCACCACATTGAAAGCACCCTTTGTTGTTACCTTGTTGTTGTCGCTGCTGGCGTTGATTGGGTGGGGCTGGATGTTGCTGTCGGTTCTGATTTGCCGGATGCTGACTCCTGCAGTCCCTTGCCATGTGACCAGGCTTGTTGCATCGATGACAGTTGCCCTTACCACATGGCCCACTGTGGTGCAAGTTACAGCGATTACACTAAGGGTGATTTCCCCTATATCCACCCTGACCTTGATTTCCAGAAAACTGCTGACTGGGGCTCCTGTGTTCATCTGTCTTTCGCCGCTGGGACTGGGACTGAACTGGAGTGGAACCCCTGCCCGAATTTCCATCCCACTTGCGCTTGTCATTGCTAGGAGCACCAGTAGCAGTAGTGCTAACGCGCTTGGGCAGCTTGCCCTCTTCCACCGCCTGATCGGTGAGTTGGTGCGCCAAACGAATGACTTGCTGAATTGTGGAATGGTTGGCCTCAATTACAGACCCTTGGACCTCCGGTACTAAGCCTCTGAGGTATAGCTTGATCCGTCTAGATATGGGTCGTGACAAGTTAGGACATAAGTCAGCCAAGTCGTTGGACTTCTTTGTGTATGCCTCAATTTCGGATCCTTCCATCTTCAAACCATAATACTCTGTTTCAAGTTCCAGAATGTCGTCCAGGTGGCAGAATTTTTCCCTAATCAAATCCTTGAAGTCGCTCCAGAGGGTGGCATTTGCGTTTGTCAACCCGAGCATCTGAACTTGTGCGTTCCACCAAGAATACGCTTTCCCCTGCAACATGACAGTAGCGTACTCTACTCGTTTACTGGCAGGGCTTTCACTTTCTTCGAATGTATATTCGATTCTTTGGATCCAGCGTAGAAGGTCGATTGCTCCTCCAGTGCCATCGAAAGTGGGAGGTTTGCATTCCAAGAATGCCTTGAAAGTGCCTATGCGGGATTGGATGTGCATGGATTGACTCCTTGATTGGGTTGCTAAGGCTTCAGCAACCTGTTCGTTAATCAAGGTCGTCAGCTGACCCTGGGTCAGGTCGAGACGTCCACTCATGATCTTCACATCGAAGGAACACACGTAAGAGTGGTGTCGCAAAGTGCGTAAGTGTGGAGTGTCAGAAGAGAGTAAGCACACAAGGTTCAAATAACAGTTATCATGTTAACTAATGCATACCATGATCAATGTACCATGGAACTAACAAGTAGGCAATATAAACATAAATCATACCACTTATTGTGTCGAGTCTTGCACGTGGAGCGAAGCGTCGTTGTGGATCGTTGAGCACTGTACTGGTTATAGTCTGGTTTTTATCAAAAACTTTTCCCCTTTTAAAAACCAAGTTCGCTATAACCAATGGCTCTGATACCAATCTGTCACACCCCCAAAATCCACCATGCGGAGTATCACCGCTTGGAGGCGTGACATGACCAGGATCGAGCCACCAATCATATTGAACATCGTAATTTAGTAAGTGAGACCAATCACAATACAATTGGTGACCAAAGCTAATTAACCATGTTTAGTTTAAAACAGCGGAAGCATAAACGTGAGTTCAAAACATAAGTCCATAGTTCATAAGTTAAAGTTTCAAAATGCTAGTTTAGTAAGTTCATAAGGATTTAAACATTAAGCACGGAACATAACAGTCCGTACACCACAACGACTCCTTCCCCGTGCAAGCTCCAAGCATTTAGCGACCTGTAAGGCATGTAACAACGAGTCAACAACAAAGTTGAGTGAGTTCACGTTTGGTTGTTTAGTTTTAAGTTGTTTCTGAAAACGTGGTTTGACTTTCGTTGGCTTATTTGCCGTGGGGGTTACCCCGTAGTTGAAAGTATGTTTAACCATTTCTCTTTTTGTTTACCCAATCCATAACCATGATCAGTGGGGGTTTTCCCCGTTGGAACTACTAGACGGAATGATATCGACTGCTACGCAAATAAGTTGTGCCCTATATCAGTGTCTATCAACACTGACAATCTGCCATAGTCCATTAGTACACGCCCGTCCGAACGGCATGGTGTGAGGTTTGTTAAACCTAATAGCGCTATTAACTAATGACCCGCTCGCCATTGGCCTCGGCGATTAAGTCGATATGAAGAGGGACTTATTGATAGAGTTTTGTCTAGCTAGTTTTAAGGTTGTTGTCCTGCACCAGGAGGACGAACGTACGTATTCTGCACCAGGAGAATTCGTAGGATTAATAATGGCATCCGCTCTATGGAGGGTGGCCGTACATATCCTACCCAAGGAGGATATGTAGATTTAGTTTTAATTCTTTAACCCATTCCCAAACCACCGGGAATCCCATGCCTTAGAAAGTGTGTGAACTCACCTCGGTTTGCTCGGTTAGATTCTCAATATAGCTAACAGTCAAGGTCGGTCAATCACGTCCTAGTATGATTTACCAGTTAGTCATTTAGTGGCTTTCAAATAGAACACAAAGTTCCTACACGTATCTATCACATAACATGCATCACTGTAACGGTTTATGCCCATCTAAGTTTCCCGTCCATTCCCCACTCAAAATCAAACATACGATAATGCACATAACATATATAACATGTCAAATCATTCACAGATAGCATACTCGACATTTAGACACGCAAATCACTACTTATGTCGTTTCAGCATTAATACTCAAAACCGGCTGTTTTCGGACATTTAAATAAAATAGTTAGATTATTCCAAAAATTCCTAAATTTTTATAGAATGTCATAAACATTCAATATTTTATTGTGTAAAAATATCGGGGTCCGGTTCATCACCAATATTTTATAAAAATTTCATATTCGGGACTGAACTCAGATTTATGTATTTCTGACCACAGCCCACGAAACAAATTATTAAAAATTCATCGTAAGTCCAATTTGCGAAATTCCAGTGGGGTAATTACAAATACTTCAGTTATCCTCTACAGTAAAATTTTCATGGTCCGATTCATCACAAAACTCAGGTTATGACTGAAAGTACGACACCCATTTATTGCTGTCAAAATTCAGCTTAAGTAGCTGTTACAAATTAACACTTTAAAAATAGTAAACGGAGTCCAAAAATTACGATTCCGGTGCCATTAGAACCGTATTTCATAATAACATATTTTAGATTCAAAATATCGATTTTTCGTTGAGGTTAAGACCTGTTTACAGCCAACAGAAGTGGGCTGTAAAAGTTGGACAGATTCTGATTTCAAGTGTTTAACCATCTAAATCATGTTCGATCGATTCCGTTAACGAGTTTAGTGACCACAACAACATCATATACTAATATCATTCAGTAAAGCATCAGATAATCACCCAATCATCATAACCACACAAGATCTACATGATTTACACACATATTCATCCATTAACCACCTTGTTCATCACTTTAGTAAACTTTTAGACTTTGATCTTATATGTTCGTAATTTTTAACCGACGAAACTTTTATTAACCACTCTAGACAAGATCAAGAAGAGGTTTAGAGTCACTTACTACTAGCTCGAGGCTAGGGAAGATTCTAGTCGAAAATCGAGTGGATAAAAGCAATAGAATGAGGTCCTTCGCGTTCCGTTTGCACCAAGCTTCCTAATACGCGATCCTCGACACTTGTATGGACTTGGAATGAGGTGATCAAGATCGAAAATGATGGATGGATGGTGGGTGATGTTTGGCCGTAAGCTTATAGAGAGGAGAGGGAGAGTTTTGTGTTGGTTAAGTGTGAAGTGAATATGATGGGTTTAGGTTAGAACTTATAGACAAATCCTTATGTAATTATCCAATGGATTATATGCTCTCTAGATACTAAACATGTAGATTAAAATAATAGTTTAGAGGACAAAGTATGTTCCCCTTCTTGGGGACGGTTGGTTAAGGGGGGGGGGGGTCTAGTTCATTTCCAACTAAACCTTAAGTACTAGTTAGATCAAGTTTAGTTATTTTAGGGATTAACCCGGTTACTAGCGTGTAGTAAGTTGTGACGGGGGTTAGGGTATTCAGGGACCCTAACTGGCTCAGAAAAAGATAAACAATGTGAATGGCAATATTTTTAGGTTCCGGGTAAAGTCCGGTTGTTCGGTTCGACACTGTTCCGATAAACTGCTTAATTAATCCGTATAGCGTCCTACTTATATATTTTTGTAACGTTTTTACTTTCTAATACTTAGGAAAATATAACGGACTATTTAGTGACCTTTCTGTACACTATTGGCATATTAACAAATACGTGTAAGCATAACACAGATATCAGAAAGCAGTTAAGTAATTCCAGGCAGTCGTCAGACACTTTAATTATCGTTAATAATTTGTACGGAATACATGGGATTTTGAGGGTTGTCACATACTACACTATCATGTATAATACATACTACGTACACTTAGCACAAAATTTGGTGATCAAATAACAATATATATATATTTTTCTCAAAAATATACGTACTTAATGTCAATTTTAACCTTGAAGAAATCATCATTTCTTAACACAAAAATTAGGGAAACCTTGGTAAATGTTTTTAGATACATCTTTAGGGAATAAGTTTCTCAAAAACTTATATTTTTCTAAGTGTCAAAATTTATAAAATTTTTGACATAGTTTCCCCTAAAAATGGAGGTTTCCCATGTTTTCAAAACATGTGTTTATTTTCTTTTAAATCATCAACAACACAATCAAGTGTTACCATAAGCCTAGATCATGTAAATCACACAACATCATAAACTTGAAGTTCTTGTAAAAATTTGTAGTAACTTACTAGTGATTTTAGTAAGTCTTGTTACCCTTTAAAGTGTGGTTGATCTTTTAAAAACATCATTCTTACAGAATTTAGATCTTTACAACTTATGACCAT
Source organism: Helianthus tuberosus (assembly GCA_030545235.1). NCBI lineage: Eukaryota > Viridiplantae > Streptophyta > Magnoliopsida > Asterales > Asteraceae > Helianthus > Helianthus tuberosus. Next base: position 99,395,060 of record CM060354.1, on the reverse strand, counting down.
ATTTTCTAAAAATGTTTCTTCATGGATTTTTCTTGTCACTTACATACTTTATACTTTATTAACCACCAAAAATAAGACTTATTTGTTTAAGAACCAAGATTTAGTAAAACTTGTATTTTTAACTTGGCTTCTTGGATAATCATACTTGAAATGTTCAGATTTACAAGACTTTAAACTTACTTTGTTCATCATTTTACAAGAAACATTATATTCATTCAAGTTCATGACTTTAGTGAGGATGATCCATAACCTTTGACATGTTCATCCTCCCATCTTGCTAGATTATGTTTTTAATCATGATCTAGCAAGATTACATGGTGATCAACATCATTTCTACAAACAAATAGTAATCAACAAGTATATCAACACTAAAACAACATGATTTCTTCATATTTAAAGCTTATGTTTAAGTTTCATCTTCAAGTTTCTTAGTGTTCTTTAAGATTATCATCATGTATCCTACTTTAACCACTAAGAAAAGATGAAATATGAAGGGATTCATGTTCTTACCACTAGCTCAAGGCTACGGATGATCACAATGTGTTGAAGATGACAAATGGGTTGGTTAAAAGCACAAGAAGAAGGTCCTTCGAGATCCACTTGCACCGAGCTTCCTTAATCACCTCCTTGCTCCTTAAATCAAGCTTGGAATGTATGAGAAGTGGATGAATGAAGGTGATGATGGGGGTGTTTGGTTCGGCCAAATGCAAGAAGAAGAAGGAGAGAAGGAGTAAGTGTTTTAGTGTGTGATGAAATGAAGTTTGGAACCTAATGTGCATTCTTATAATCCATTCTCTTGTATTATCCCATGTATAAGATGTTTCTAAAGTGCCAACAAGATCAAGTAAACAAATAAAAGAAATCAAGGGTGGGCCACCCTTGTCTAGAACCGGTCATGGGGGGGGGGGTGTTAGTTTGATTTCATTTGGAAGTTACAAGTTCTAGTTAGTTATAATTCAAGTATTAGTTAGGTTATATGGTTACTAGTTGTTATATTGTGTGTTATGATGTTTGGGGATCATGACTAGCTTGGTAATGTTAAAATAATGCCTCTAATAATATTTTGATGTTCCGGGTAATGTCCGGTTGTTTGGTTAAATACCGGTTCGTTAAAGTGCTAAATTGCACTGTTTAGTGTCTTTTAAGTATTCTTTTGTGACACTTCCAATTCCCGACACTTAGGGAAATATTCTGGATGATAAATCATAATTTCTGCATAATATTTCAGTGTCATAATGCTGATTATAGCTGAATTTAATAAAATTCTGCACTTAAAGTGCGCTTCGGGTGCTTTTTAGTGCGTATTTTAGCTTTCGGAACGTCTATATGTAAACCCTTGTATGGACTCTTGGGTTTTATTGTATTCTTGTCGTTGGACCTACACCTAGGCTCCAATTCTAGTGTCTGACTGCTTTCTACAGAGTTGTTGACATATTGTGTTTTACCGGTGAGTTTACTAGTATTTATGACGCAACGCTCTCGATAATGCATAAAGCAATATTTGTACTATAAAACGTGCATGAACTCACAAGTATATCATGTAATTTAGATAATGTTGACATTTAAGCACATAATTGCAGTCATTAAATAATAATTAAAGTATACGAAAATTACCGGTTTGGTGCCAGTTGTCACAGTAGACGCCACAATTGAACATCTACACTACACATTCCAATACTAACCAACATATGAAGTTCATCTCGTATAGTCACCAACTGACCTATAGATTCCACACTCAATGTATCTGGGTAACCTACATTTTCTATTACCTTCGATTCAACATCCAAACGAAGAACCGCTGTGTTACCCATACACCAGAACTTGGTCAGTACAAAATACAAACTATTCCTACAAAACGTCCCAACGGACCAACTATAAACAACAATATCATATGGACTATCAATTAAGAACCTTGGAGTTGACCATGAACCTTCACTAAACGAATAAATGTTAACAGTCAACCTGAAATGAGTGCGTTTAATGTGCACAATTTTGTAATCACCAGCAGAGTCAACACAAAACCCAAGACTATCATCATCCATATTGTAAAATCCCTGATAATTAGAATTTCTCAGCATCTTGAACACACGAGTTAGTGGATTCCAAACAACCAAATCAACAGTATTACATAAGCAAACACATACCATGCCATCCAAACTTGCTAAAAAGATCACATTACATGGATGACAATCAAAGGGAATGTGAATATTATTGCCTAAAACACATCTAGGAGATGCAACATCAACATAATGAATCGCACACGATGATTTGTCAAGAGCAATTATTTTCTGGACACCTAATACTCGCAAGGAACGACAATTATTCCTAGCAAACTCAGGAGTTGAAAGATAGGCTAACCACTCGTTAAACACCCTTGCACCGTATAACCTTCATCAATATTAACAGAGATGGAAGATCTTTCATATTCACTTACGATTATACTTTAATTAGAAATACTGACGTTGATACACAGAGGAAGAAAACACATACGAAAAGCGATTCCTTTGAAAAATGAATACCTACATAGAAACTACCCCAATTAACAGTTGACACATGTGAGTAAAAACTCCTAAAACTACGAGTAGTGGTGGTAAACGGTTTTCACATACTGTGAGCGATAGGGGGTAAATAAAATTAATTAAATAACAATATAAATTAGAAACCGTTTCTAATTTATATACACATACATGGAGATACTTTTTAATCAATCACATACACAAATATACTTTTTATTAATCAATCTTATTTTTATAAATTACTATGTTTGCTGTCAAACATTGTGTTATTACAATTGTGAAAATAATTACATCGTAGATTTTTTTAGCATTGGGTTTTATATATTATTTTGTCATTTTTATAAAAATATTGTTTTTTTATGATAATTGGATTATTAAAAAATAATGAGAACCACAACTAAAAAATAGGAAGTTAGTTACACAATCTATACTATATAATAAAAGAAACCACTTTAGGGACACTTGTCATTATATTAGGTCATCTATTATAGATAACTTTTTTTTAACGGTATCTGTTATAGATAATTATTATTTTATTTTAATCTCTTCTAATTAATTATAATATTATTAGTTTAATAATTTTACATGATATTTTGCATCTATCCAATCTAAACTCAAAAACGACTACACGTGTTCCTATTTCTCATAAACACCTTTGTAACTACATGTCCACACCCTTTATGTTATTTTTTGTACATAACATAGAATATGTAATATGTATATAACATATATGATGAAAAATACGTCACTGATAACGGGTGGTTGAGGAGTTTTGTTTGATGGAAATGATAGGTCTTAAATATAAAACAACTTATTTTACTCTTCGATATTTAGACCATGCATACTTTACTTTGTTATTTCACTTTACTCCATATTTAGAAAATATACTTTACTTTAGTTCAATTTCTTTATAGTCTATTCGGTTAACTTACCTCCCCTTTTGTGGTGTTGTTTGTCACATTTGTAGCGTTGGTTATCGATCCAATATGTGACATGTGTCATTCATTTGAGGCACCTATTTTTGGGGTTTTCCGTCTTTCTTTTATATTTATTATTTAGTATATAAATTAGATATTTTACTATTATTTGTATTTTTATTATTTATCAAATATATTGATTACTTAAAATTTATATATAAGAATATATCCAAAATTATATTTATTTAATATACTGTTAATCCAAAATTATATTTATTTAATATACTATTAATCTAAAATTACATTTATTCAATCGTGTAATACATAGAGTTTTTAAAGATTTAACTTTTTAATTATTTGATATATCAATTACAATACACGAGGTTCTTAAAAATATAATATTTTTTTATTATTTAATATATAAATTTACATTTATTCAACCCGTGTAATAAATGGGGTTTTTAAAAATATATTGTTTTATTATTTAGTATGTAAAATTACATTTTTTTTCAACCCGTGTAATATTACACGGGTTTATAACCTAGTACAATATATAAAAATAGACACCTACAAAAAATCAAATATATAGAAAACAGAATACCAATAACACAATGATAAACAAAACATAAAATGACAATATTCCAGCAAAAAAAAAAAAAAAAAAACAATCCAGTAAGAACTATTCCTTAACTGGACATATTATAAAGGGGGAAGTTTCTAATTGTCCTTAACTGCACAATATGTAACTACTATTAATAAAGAATGAGAAAGACAGCAAAACGTATGAATTAATTACACAATGTTATATTTAAATATAGGCAACTACAAAAGAAATCAAATATATAAAAAACAGAAAAACAATGACACAATGATACTCAAAAAACACAATTACTATACTAAAAAAAATCAATCAACTAAAAACTAATAATTAACTGTACCTATTACAACGTGGGAAGTTTCTAAGTCTACGTAACTGCACAATGGTAAGGGCTTCCAAGCTGCTCTAAGGGCTTGGTCTTCAAGGGCCCATTGTGTTTTTTTGGTACACCTTTTTGTTTTTAAAACACAATCACATGTAATCATAATTAAATACGCACAAAGAAAATATTAAAATCATACACTTTCAATGAATATTTAACATGATAATATAAGCACATTAATTCATAAAGATTCAATCTCATTGTGACAAACTATACCACACATCAATTACTAACTGATCAAAATGACGAAGAACAATAAAAGAACTACATAAAATAGCATAACTAAACATTTGGTGAAATTATAGTTTCAAAATAAACAGATCCATTCACGCCTTGAGTAAAGATGATAGGCAAAAAAACATGCATTTCCTCTGCCTCTACAATTACATCAGTAATATCACCCCATTCTTGAACTATAATGAACTTCTTATTTCTGTTGATATAGTGCACAGACGACCCAATCATCAATGGCATAGAAATAGCAGGTGGACAAAAAAAAATACTTTTGACCACTTTTCAATTTCAAGTTTCCACTATTCCATATTCACACTATAGAATCCGGAACTAACCAACATATGGAGTTGATCTCGAATACTAACCAAGTGACCTGTAGCTTCCACATCCAATGTATATGGGAGTCCAACATCGGAAATTACCCTGCTATCAACATCTAAACGAAGTACACATGCGTTACCCACACACCAGAACCTGGTCAATACGAAATACAAACAATTTGCACAAAACGTGCCTACAGACCAACTATAGACATCAACATTAAACGGACTGTAGTTTGAGAACATTGGAGTTGACCATGACCCTTCACTGAGAGAATAAGTGTTAACAGCCAACATCATATGTGTCCGTTTAATATGCACAATATTGTAATCACCAGAAGAGCAGACACAAAACCCAAGACTATCCTCATCCGGATTTAAAAAACCCTGTGAATTAGAATTTGATAGCATCTTGAACACACGAGTTAATGGATTCCAAACTACCAATTCACCAGTATTGATTAGGCAAACACATACTATCCCATCCAAACTTGCTAGAAATAAAATATTGCACGGATGAGGGGTGAAGGGAATGTGAACTTTATTACCTAAGAAACATTTAGGGGATTCATTATCCACATAACGAATATCACATAATAATCGGTTAACGGCAATTATCTTATGATCACCTAATTTGTGTGACAACCCTCACAAATCCAGGTATCCGTATAATTAATTAATGTTTAATTAGTGCTTAATGACTGTGCTTGATTACAATTGTGATTAAACTGCTTTCTGTTTTCTGATACATACATACTCATGCATCACATTTTATACTGCCACTCTATTTATTTCACACCAACATTAGTGACAAACTTGATGCACAAAGCACAGATAGCACACTAAACGGATAACCCAGTAAACATGCTGACAATGCCAGCACCTAGACAGACACTATTTTAAGGCCCAGTATGAGCCGGGAATAAAGTACTACACTGGTAGGGAGTGTAGGGAGGTGAGAACCATAAAACTGCGTCACTAGGTGATAGTTATAGTGCCCGGAAGTGCCTAAAACACACTTAAAGTGCAGAATTCTCCACTAGTTAACCAAAATTCAGCATTTAACAATGCTAGTAAAGTGTAAAAACTTGGCAAAATAGTCCTAGACACTTTCCAAAGGGTTGGTAATTTAATGTGTCACTAAAAACAATATAAAAGACACTTTAAAGCTTTATGTAGCACTTTAACGGATCAACATCCAACCGAACAACCAGACTTTACCCGGAACACAAAAATATTGCCAAACACATTGTTTTTACTTTTTTGAGATAGTTAGGGTCCCCGAACACCCTAACACCCTTTACATTAATTAACACACTATTGCACTAACTAAACACCTTTAGATTTCAACCAAATTGTAACTAGTTTCATTACACCCCAACCATACCTCCCCCCCCCCCCCCCTCACTTTGACGGTCACAAGGGGTGACCCACCCCTTGCCTTCCTTTTGATTATTTTATTTCTAAATGTTGATGGATTAAGGACATAGTATATGTTGGATAATAGTAAGATTGGATTATAAATAAACCTAATGGTCATGATCTTTCATTTCAACATCCAACATCAAAACAAAACTCTCTCTTCTTCTCTTCCATACCCCACGGCCACCACCTTCAACCATACTACCACCACCATCAAGCTTTGTTCAACCATTTCTCATACATACAAAGGAGCAAGGAGTCCTACAAACAAGCTCGGTGCACTCGGAAGTTCAAAAACCACTATAGTTTTCTTTTATCCACCGCTTTTACGCCTTTTTTCTTCCCTAGCCTTGTGCTAGTAGTAAGTGTTCTAAAACATCATCTTGTTCTTGATTTTAGCGGTTAATAGATGATTGAATGGTGAAATATTAAAGAACACTAATGAACATAATCTAAAGTCTTGAACATAAGGGATAAAGGGTGGATAAAGAGAAGTTACTTGGGTAAATCATGTTGATCTTGTGTAGTTGTGATTGTTTGATGTTGTTTGTTAGTAAAAGTTGGATGGATCATCATCTAGACATGCTAGATCATGTTCAAGAACATGAACTAGTAAGATGTTAGTGTTAGAAATATGAAAGATGATGAAACCATCCACCATGAACTTGAAACTTGAATAAATGTAAATTTTCTTGAAAAATAAGGTTACAAACTTGTAGATCTAAAGATCTACAAGTGGTTTTTCGGAAGAACCAAGCGAAAAATACTAGTTTTGTTAAAACCCGGATCTTGTATGAACTAGAAGCATCATTGGTAACTAAACAAGTGTATAAACACTTGTGTAACAAGGAAGTTTCATAAAGAAATATTCTTGTGAATCTTGACTAGAAGTTGTGAAACTTCATATTCTTTAAAAATAAAGTTTTCAAGAAACTAATCTTATTTTTAAGGATAACAAGACCTACTAAATGTGTTAGTGACTTACTACATATTTTTACAAAACTTTCAAGTTCATGAGTTTGTGGTTTAGGCTTATTTTTGTCAAGTTGATGATTAAAGGATTGTATATTATTGATTGATGATTGATGAGTAAATTTTGAAAAGAAAATGATACGCTAGTAAGCGTGGACACCTCCATTTATAAAGGAAACTCTGGCGAAATTTTTCTAGAAATTTCAACACTTAGAAATATTTTTCTAACAAATGTTTGCAAATATATTTTTAACTTGGTTTTCAAAATAAACTTCGCCATGATTTTTATTACAAACATACCAAGTGCCGGAGGTTGATTTTCGTAAATAAGGTTTGTTAAATATATATTTAGAATATATATGTTTTATAATAAGACGCTTGTGTGATTATTTGATTATTTGGTGAACTAGATATATATTATTTTTAGGATAAAAATAATATAACTTGAAAATACTGTGAAATCACGACTCCAAAATAATACCAACGCTATCACAAATAAACATTTAAGTTACATCGGTATTGTTATTACAACGCGAACTTTAAAATGTAACTTATGTATTTTCGGAAAATACTCTTATATGTATGTTTTGATAAGTATTATTTTGGAAATTGTATGAGATAAAATATAATATTTTTGGGAAAAATGTATATATTTTGGAATTAAAATATTTTAGACAAGTGATTAAAATATATTTTTCAAGTGAGACTTAAAAATATATTTTCGGAATTTTAAAGCATACATGGATAAAAACCTCCATCCTTGGGAAGGAAATATAAAATAAATAAGAAGTGTGAATACGGAATATGTGACAACTCGAAATTCCGACATCCTTTATTTGCATTTAATGCACGTTGACTTTGACTTGTTTGACTTATAACTGTACACTGATAGTAATTTGAGATGATTAATCGATATGCTATGTGTGACATAAAGTGCTTTGAGTTGGGAACTTGTAAACTGTTGGAACTTGGAACAATCCGACGAAACACAAGTGTGTTTCGCCATGATCATACCCGACGAAACAAAGCTGTTTCGCCAAACCAAACTCGACGAAACAATCTGTTTCGCCGGCCCAGTATTTCGCCGAAGCCCAGTTCGGGCCCAGTACTGTTAGACTTGTTATATTGCGTAGAATGATCCTGTAGGTCCCTAAATCCCGTTGGATCTTAACAAGACAGATAATCTATCAAGGTATGATTTATACTTACCGACCGGTGTTCATCCACATCACGACACATTCCCGTATCAAGGTATGCACGAGGGTTCATCTTACCGGTGAGTATACCGATTATCATCTGTTTGACCGTATATGATGTGAGAAACTCACTTATTTTGATTGAAAACAAGCCCTATGTGATAGAATCACTTATTGATGAGGAACTTGATTTTCAGATGCATGAGGGCACATGAGCAAGTCCGTGAACAGGTCAGTACTTTCGTACAGCAGAGAGACGAACTTGACTCCCGGATAAATGTGATATTTTATCACTTATTTTGGGGACATGTGATTGTTGATCACTTATTGAGGTCGAATGCAAAATGTACACGTATGTATGATATCATGGAAGACCTAGACTTGCGTCCCCGTTATTTTTCTCGGTAAAAGATACAACCATGATACCCAGATGATAAGCAGCATAAAGACCGAATATTTCAGAACCTCGGCAATCTCTCAAACGAAATTTCGGTACTAAGACCATATGCCAATGAATGGTTCCCACCCGGTCGTCAGTCGATTTAAGTTTATATCACCCTGCACACTTTAAAATGATTGTGAGCCTACCGATACATCTTATATAGAGCTGCTTAGCACATTTCGTTTAAGGTTTAAAGAGGTTTAGACAGACCACTGATGTACTATCATTTTCTCTTTTGCTCGCCAGGAAACTCATTTTTGCTTTTCTATTGTTTTTGTGTTTTTGAAATTTTTCGATGTTTTTGTATTTTTGATTTTTTAAGAAAAACAGTAAACTATTTACAAAAATTCTTATGAAAAACCAGTTATTCAGGATTCCTCATCCCATTGAGTTCGACTAAGTGTTCAAAGCGAGCTCGATCAAAAGCTTTTGTGTAAAGATCAGCAAGGTTATCTTCTGTGTCGACTCGGTGCAATTCAATTAATCGTTTTTCAGCACAATCCCGTATAAAGTGATGACGTATGTCAATGTGTTTAGTTCTACTGTGCTTTACGGGATTGTTTGTGATTGATATAGTGGCATTATTATCTATCATAATAGGAGTACGAGTGAAATCCAAACCGTAATCGCGCATCTGCTGTTGGATCCAGAGAACCTGAGAGCAACAGCTACCCGCAGCAATATATTCAGCTTCACACGTAGAGGTAGAAACACAGGATTGCTTCTTGCATTGCCAAGACACGATCCTGCCTCCTAAGAACTGACAACCACCTGTTGTAGACTTCCTGTTTGATTTGCATCCTCCAAAGTCTGAATCAGTGTAAGCAACGAACCTCAAATCACTATCAGCTGGATACCACAACCCAAGTTTAGGTTTCCCCTTCAAGTAACGAAGAATCCGCTTCACTGCTTTCATATGTGACTCCTTTGGATTTGCCTGATATCTGGCACACAAGCATACGGCAAACATGATGTCGGGTCTTGAAGCAGTCAAGTACATTAGAGAACCAATCATCGCCCTGTATTGAGTTGGATCAACATCTTCAGTGCTTTCATGATCTGGGCCGAGATTGTGGTTTTCACAAATGGGTGTGTTGAAAGTAGAGCAATCATTCATTTTGAATCGAGCCAAAATGTCATGCACATACTTTGTTTGATGTATAAACATCCCATCCTCCTTCTGTTCAACTTGTAATCCCAGAAAGTAAGACAGCTCACCCATAGCACTCATTTCAAACTTGCTCTTCATCACCTGTTCAAATTCCTTACACATGTTTTCGTCAGATGACCCAAAGATGATGTCATCCACGTATACCTGTACCAGCAGAAAATCTTCCTTCTTTCTCTTAATGAACAGTGTACCGTCAATCTGACCTCTTTCAAAACCATTCTTGACCAGATGTGTAGACAGTGTCTCGTACCACGCCCTGGGAGCTTGATGTAACCCATACAAAGCCTTATCAAGTTTGTACACTCGATCTGGATAGTCTGGATCAACGAACCCATCTGGTTGTGAGACATACACCACTTCTTGGACTTTTCCGTAAAGAAATGCACTCTTCACGTCTAGTTGGTAAACTTTGAAGCCCTTGAATGAAGCAAAAGCCAGAAACAAACGAATTGCCTCCAGCCTCACCACTGGTGCAAACACCTCTTGTAATCAATCCCTTCTTGCTGATTAAAACCTTTGACAACCAACCGAGCTTTGTTGCGTGTGACAATACCTCTTTCATCTTTCTTGCACCTAAATACCCATTTAGTGCCAATCTCTCTCTCACCTTTTGGAAGGTCCACCAATTCCCAAACCTTCAACTTAGCAAACTGGGCCAATTCCTCTTGCATAGCTTCAACCCATGAATTGTCTTTAAGAGCCATATGAATGTTCTTCGGCTCCTCTTGGGAAATAAAGCAACTATACAAGCACTCGTTCACTATCCCAGTCTTCTCAATCGAGACAAATAACCCAGAATTTTCTGCTATACTTCTTCTCGTCTGAACACCTACAGTAGGATCTCCCAGTATCATATCAACAGGATGATCTCTATTTGCTCGTGTAGTAGCAACAGCATCGACTTCTAGATTGTCACCCAGATTTGATCCAACCTCCCCCTGAATATTCTGATTTGCAAACGGATTAATGAAATCCTCCCCCTGGTTGGGTTCAGAGTCACTATCGCTTGAATCAGGATTAGCAGCACCTTGGGAAGTTTCCGGAGCATCTGACATATCTACATTCGATCTAGGCATAAATTCACCTTCATCGTCTTCACTTATCACTGTTTGAATCAGCTGAGAAGCATCTGCATCAGAAACCTCAGGAATATTAAATGATTTAAACACACTTTCATAATCATACAATATAGCAGGACCACTCGTTGATTGTTGAGGTTTGTAAGAAGTAATTTCTACATTGAAAACAACCTCAATTTTACCAGTTTTTAGATTAAAAACCCTTTTATTCGGTGTGCCAGGCACGTAGCCTAGAAAGTAGCCTTCATCGGCCACCTCACCGAATTTTTGTTTATCTTTGTTTCGCACAATGGTGCAGGGTAATCCAAATGGTTCAAAGCCTGTTAAGTTTGGTTTTTCATTAAACATTAACTCATGACAAGTTTTGTTAAAACGTTTAACGGTCAAAACTTTGTTTAGGACGTAGCAAGCTGTATTCACAGCTTCTCCCCAGAAAAGAACTGGTAGCTTTGAATCTGAAAGCATCGTCCTAGCGGCTTCAATCAACGTCCTGTTTTTCCTCTCAGCGACTCCATTTTGTTGAGGAGTGTAAGGAGCGGAATATTGATGTTCAATTCCCTTTCGAAGACAGTAGAGATCCAGAATCCGATTCTTGAACTCCGTGCCATTATCACTCCTTATCCTCTTAATCCTTGCATCATGGACGTTTTCCAATTTCGTAAAAAGATCTATCAGCATCTCCGCTGTCTCATCTTTTGTACCTAAAAAGAAAACCCATGAATAACGTGAGTAATCATCAGTGACAACCAGACAATAGTACTTTCCACCTATGCTCCTCACGTTCACTGGACCGAATAAATCCATGTGAAGTAAATCATAAGGGGCATTAATGGAATTTACTGTTTTAGACTTATGAGGTTTCTTGTGTTGTTTTCCCTTTTGACATGGAAGACATTTATCTTCCACTTGAAACCTCAGCAATGGAACCCCTTTCACTAGCTCATTTTTAATGATATAATTCATTTTGCGGTAGTGAATGTGAGCCATGCGTCTGTGCCACAACATTGATTCAGCTTCAGATGCTTTTGACAGTAAACACGCCACCGCAGCAGTTGGATCCTTGGCACCCATGTCCATGACATAAGTATCATTTTTTCTTGGTGCACGCATAACTATCCAATCGTCCGGAATGACCAAACCCGGTTTCAACACCAATGCCTCAGTATTTGTAAAATGGACCGAGTGACCCTTGTCGCAGACTTGTGACACGCTCATCAGATTGTGTTTAAGCTGCTCAACATAGTTCACTTTGTCCAAAGTGATCTTCCCATTCGTCACTTTTCCTCGTCCAGTAATCTTACCACCTTTAGCACCAGCAAAATTTACATGTCCACCATCAAATTCTTCAAATTCAGAAAACAACCTCGCGTCCCCCGTCATGTGCCTGGAGCAGCCACTATCAACATACCATAAGTTGATAATCCTCCTTAGCAGCTCCTGCACACACCAACCGAAAGATTAGTTAGATTGGGGGACCCAAGCCTTAATGGTCTTGGGTCTTCCAGATTCATCAACTACAGGAACATCCATCCAGTATCCATCACTCCTAGCTGGAGTCTTAGATCTTGGGCCTGTTGATGGAAATGGGGCTTGATTTCCATAAGGTCTCTGGTCCTGAGGGTACCTATTTGTGTTTGGACTATGTGACCTTTGAAAATTTTGATTTTGATTCCAAGAACCTTGACTGTAATTTCTAAAGCCATTGTTATAAAAAGTTCGACCACCATTATTTTGGTATCGATTTTGATATTGACCTTGACTTCTGAAATTATTTGAATTTTGATTATTCATTTTTGGTGTGTTACTTCTAGGTCTTTCATATCTGCCTGATGTAGATTCAGGCTGAAATCTTGGTTGATTTCTTTGGAAACGAGGAACTTGTGAAGTTCCTTTTTCAGCCTTATCTACACCACCAGCAACACCCGATTGTTGCTTTGGAGCAGATTTCTTTGGAGAATTTGAGACTTTCTCCTCATTATCACCTTGCTTCTCAGGTGATTTCCCTCTTTGTTTCTCACTAACTTGTGCTTCAACCTTTTTGTTAGGACAGCAGCTAGCTACATGTCCCTTTGTGTGACATTTGAAGCACGATCTCTTTGTCGAAGACTTCTTAGTTGAAGCCTTTGAACTAGATTCTGGTTTTGATGATGATGCCTTGGAAGGATCTTGCTCAGTTTGCTTAATTTCAGATTTTTCTATGTTTTTGTTTCTAGCAAACTCTACATTTGATACCTTTTCAATAACAGCTGTTTCGGTTTTCATATCACTTCCTTGAACAAAATTAACCTTTTTAACAAAAGTTTGATTATTGTTTTTAGAAGGTGTATTTTTCTTTTTCAAAACAGGTTTGCTGTTATTTTCCTTCTTAGCATCATTATCTTCAAACACATCACCTTGACTGGATGTGAAACTACTTGGTGATGTTGACAGACAGTCTGTAAGCTCATCCTCATCAGGTAGGAAAGAATAGTCATGACTAAGAGGAGGTGGGACTTCATTAAAGCCCTGGAATCCCACACTTGTCTTGTCATTACTCTTCTTTAACCCACCCATCATATGTTTCATAACAAAAGTAGAATCTCTGAATTGACCTAACTTCTTTTCAAGTTCAACAATTTTAAGTTGTGAATCTGACAACTCTTTGTTTTTATCAGAAATCTCTTTTGTTTTCTCAGCCATCATGTCATGAGCTAAGTCTATGACTTGAAGTTTTTCATTTAATTTGCATGTTAAAGCTTCAATTTCAGCTTCATAGCCTTTTATCTTTTTCAAATATGATGACTCGTTTCTTTTAGCAAAGAAATTTGATTCTTTTACGTTAGACATTTCGCTCACAAGACTTTTGTTTTGAGTTGACAATTTGTCAACTTCACCCTGTAGTTCACGACACTTTAAGCAAACAGAAGTGGCAGAGTTACTTACCTCTCCTGTTGATTTGTCTGAGTTGGCCATGAGAGCAGCAAGTTGAGCTTCCATTCTTTTGATAATTTCATCTTTCTCATCAGCTTCCATTTCATGCTCAGACTCAGGCTTATCCTCTTCAGCATCTGTTGTCTGATCAGCCTTATCTTCCTCAACTTCACTCTTCTTCTCAACTTTAGCCTCATCTACTGTAGCTTCACCATCATTGACTGGAGTGATCTCTGCCATGAATGCTTGAGTGACATTTTCATCATTTTCTAAGTGAATGCTCCAGTCATATGAGCCTTCTCTTGCAGTAGATATCAACGCCCTTGAGTTAGAGTTAGAGTTAGAGTTGTTTGATGCATTCCGATTGTTTGAACTTTGATTCGTATTCTCATGCTTTTGTTTTTGACATTCCCTAGCGAAATGACCATAACTCTGACAGTTAAAGCACCTGACTTTGGTCTTGTCAAAACCTACGCTCTTTCCTACAAACTTCCTTCCAGTTCTGTTCATGAACCTCTTCACACGTCTCGAAATCATGGCCATCTGCCATTGTAGATCCATCTCTTCTAGATCATCAGGGTCAATCTGATCATAATCTTCATCTAAAGTGGCGGGATCAGATATTTTCCCTTGAATGTAGTTCTCATAAGACGCAACAAAAGAAGCAAGTAGAGCAAGATGTTCTTCAGCAGACTTCACACTCATAGGCATTGACTTTGCACTACTACTTTGCTTTGAAGTTGATGTTCTCTTGACTCCTGTTGATCCTCCTGCAGCAGCTACAAAACACACATCACCATCCTCATTCACAGTGACCTGCTCCTTATCACACGAAAGAAATGCAGTTGCAGAGTCGCTAGAAGCATCATGAGGTGAAGAAGATGTAAGCCCATTGTATATCCCTGGATCTTGAACCTGATCATAACCAGTGTCCTTTTTCTTCATACTAAGCTCATAAGCTCTAAGCTTTCCAACTACTTCTTCCAATTCCTTCGTGTCATAATCTGCTTCTCCCTTAATCATGAGAGTGTAGATATCCCATTTAGCAGGTAGAGCATCAAGCAGCTTGTCGTTTTTCTCAATGTCAGTATAGCAATCTATATCATAATTATCCAGTTCTGACATCAGATGGTAGTATCGAGTGATGACGTCTTCAAGTGACTCATTCTTCATGTACTTGAACACAGCAAACTGCTTCTTCAGTAGATCAACTTTGTTCTTCTTGACATCAGGATTTCCCTCATATCTCTTCTCTAGTGCATCCCACATTTCCTTTGAAGTAGTGTACTTCTTAAAGGTATGCTTGATGCCATCAGGTAAAGACATTTTAATGGCTGCCAAGGCTCTCTTTTCAGCCTCATACATTTTCTTTTGTTCGGCATCCATATCAACATAAGCAGTTATACGTTGTCTTCCCTCAAACTCATGAGTTGGGTTCACATACCCATCGTCTATGCATATCCACATACGCGTGTCCTGGTACTCAACAAAAGATTGAAACCTATCCTTCCATGTCAAGTAGTTCTCCACCTTCATCATCTTAGGTGGTTTGTTCGTCGTGCCTACCTCATGTTCCATCCTTAAGAGTTCGTTCAATTTAGACATGTTTGACATTTCAACGTAACAGACTGATAAAACCGTACAAAATTTTTCCGAACACAGTGGTTACCAAATTACACCGTTAGAATCGTCTCGAAAAGACGAATCCAAAGATATATAATGTCGAAAACTGAATTCGGGATTTTCCAGCGTCCTTTTTTTTTTTTTTTTTTTTTGTCGTAAAAATCCCACGAGTTCAACGGTGCAAACGGCTTCTTCAGATGTGCTACAGATTGTTCTCTAAACTCGAAACACTGAAAAAATTCCTACGCTTGCCTTTCAAAATTCCACCACTTATGAATCACACAAGATAGGATCGCACAAGACCCTTTGAAACGCACAAGGTCTTCTGGATCGCACAATCCACCAACTTTGGGCCAAACAGACACTTTAACGGGCCTGGGCCTGATCGCACAAGTTTCTGGTTCGCACAAGCTGACTTCGGTTAGCACAAGCACTCCAAACGCACAATATCCTCAAACGTACAAGATCCCCAAGCGTACAAGACCTCCAAACGTACAAGACCTCCAAACGCACAAGCTTAAAAATTTCAAATTTTGAATATCACAAGGTCGCACAAGAGCTGATTGGGCCAATCAGCCACCCAATCCCGAAACAGCAGCAGCTGTCAACAGTAGCAGCTGACAATCCGGTCGCACAAGCAAAATCTCAATCAACACTTCTTTCCTTACACGAAATCCAAGCAAAAATCTCCTACAAACACGAAAACAGTCAAAACAAGTAATCAAAACAGATTAAAATACACGAATTTAAGCTGTTCTTCAAGTGTTCTTCCTGTTCTTCCTGTTCTTCGCAAAAACCCAGAAATTTTAACTCGAAATTGTCAAACAAACCAACTCAACTACAACTACCAACTACCAAATCAGATCAAAACTTCAGAATTTTGAACTGTTCTGCCTTCTTCTTCCTTGTTCTTGCTGTTCTTCACGAAAATTATGAATGGAGACACCAAAAAAATTTTCAACCGAAAAACAACTTGAATCTTGAATCTAGATCTTCAGTCTTGAACCACGCACAAGAGCAAAAGCTCTGATACCAATTGTAGGTCCCTAAATCCCGTTGGATCTTAACAAGACAGATAATCTATCAAGGGTGCGGAATCCCCTTGATTGATCTTCGAACCCAGAAACAAGAATAAGTAGAAGAACAATAACTCGAACACACAAACACACAAACACACAAACTTCCAAACTGATCTTCTGTGATTATCAAACCCTTAGAAGTGTTTTACAATCACTAAGATCTACAAGAACCTAAACAGCCAATTTCTGTTTTGTTCTTAAGCTCTCACACTTGAATGCTCTCTCAAGTTGTCTAAAGTGTCTCTAGTGTCTAACCCTAAACATGTAGCAGGAGGGTGTTTATATACTACAACCTCCCATACACGAATTGGGCTCTGGCCCGTATACAATTACATAATAAATTCGGACCTAATAAACTTCATACAAACTTGGACTTGATTGGGCTTGATAATCTCGAAATCTTTAAGTCTTCATAGTCCAATCTACTGTTTAATATCCAAAGACCAATCCACAGCTGTTGTCACATAACATGCACCAACAGATCCCATTCGACACACTTTAGCAAACCAGAAACCCTAGAGCTCCCATTACTGTGTGACGGCAGACTAGAGTTCTCGAAGCCTCGTTAGAGATTAAACCTTCGTACTATCGACCTCGGTTAGTCACACGTTTGCTTAATCGATTTCACGACTCTTGATTCATGCTTAAGTATATGTTTGATTTATGGAATGATTATGAATATGATGATGTTGTTTCGTTATGCATGCTTAATCGATTTCACGACTATATCTGAAACGTAATAATGATTTAGGGTTTCTGTTAATCAAGACCAGATTTTTGATAATGATCATCAGAATAGTAGGTTGATAATGTTAAATCCAGAAATGTTATGTTAGATGGCCTAGGGTTAATTCATGGCTTTAGTTATGATTGGAAATCACGGATATTGATGTTTTGCTGGATGAATATCGTATGACTTGTGTATGATGATGGTTGTGTGATTCTGTCTGCTAATCGGTGATTAGGGTTTCTGTGATAATGACGTAACTGACTTGCGACGAATCAAACTGTTTGTGACGAAACGCAGGTGACGACGAAACAGGAATCTGTTTCGTCGAGACCTCAACGACGAATCACAAGGGAGACGAAACGGGGTGTTTCGTCGAAGGGATTTATGGCGAAACAGGGGTGTTTCGCCAAGTGGGTAATCAGCAACAGTAACCTGTTTATATTCTGTTTAAGTGTTAACCTGGTTAGTTAACTGCAGTTAAGTGTAACCATCTTGTGTATGATCTGAAATACGTGCTACGTGCTACTTGCTTACCAACTGTGTGTCTATACTTGAACACAAACTGATTTCACATACGTGCATACTTTAGGACGTGATTGATTACTTGCGAGCATACACTTAGCATACCGAGCAAACCAAGGTGAGTTCACACAAGCCAAGGCATGGGGTTCCCAGGGGGGAATGGGGATTTGATAATGACTGTACATACATAGATGACAGAACCTGCTGCTAGACTAGTAACACTTATTGAACGATCTTCGCACACCTGCCAAGGACATTGGCCGCGATATTATGACTGACTTCGCACACCTGCCAAGGACATTGGCCGCGAACTAAACTTACAACATCTTCGCACACCTGCCAAGGACATTGGCCGCGATACAAACAAACCTAGTCTAGAAAAACTTGGGGAAAGACCTTCCCCAACATCTTCGCACACCTGCCAAGGACATTGGCCGCGATGGAAACTAATATGATACATTGTAACGAACGAACATACTACTACTCACGCTATACTGTTACTGAACTATTAACTGTGAACTCGCTCAACTAGTTGTTGACTCTCTCTTACATGCCTTGCAGGACCTTAGGTACATATGGAGCTTGCACAGGAAGGAGCAGGTCGTTGTGGGATACGGATCGTAGACGATATTTGAACTTATAACTTACTTTGGGTTTTCATTATTATGCTTCCGCTACTTAAACAATGTTTGGTTATGAACATCAGTCATGTCAAGATGAATCACATTTTTCTATTTTATACATTTAAATACTATGTTTGATATGATTGATGGCTTGATCCTGGTCAGTCACGCCTCCAAGCGGTGATACTCCGCGGGTGGATTTTGGGGGTGTGACAGATTGGTATCAGAGCCATTGGTTATAGAGAACTTGGTTTTAATAAAGGGAAAACGATTTTTGTTAAAACCAGACTATAACCAGAACAGTGCTCTCAACGATCCACAACGACGCTTCGCTCCACGTGCAAGGCTCAACATCATAGGTATTACTATTTATGTTACATTACCTACTTGCTAGAACTACATAGATCTTTGCTCGTGGTATGCTCAGATTGCAGAACCTACTATATGTTATTGCTTGAGAATACTTGTGTGCTCACTCTCTTCGCACTATTCGCGAACCTCTCACCCACATGTCCTTCTTGATGTCAAGATCATGAGTGGACGCGTTAACCTAACTCAAGCCCAGTTGGCGGCTTCGATCACTGAACAAGTTACTGCAGCACTCGCAGCTGCCCAGACAGGAGGTGTAACCTGCCATCACCACTTACTCCAGGATTTTTAGATCCTACTCTTGTAACTCAACACTTGTGCTTAATTTTGATTACTCTTACGCGCACGACAAGTCAACACGCTCAGCCACCTGTGTGCACATACACGACTTTTATGGACTGTCGTCCTACTACTTTCAGCGACACCGAAGGAGCTGTTGGACTCCTCCATTAGTTCGAGGAACTCGAATCGGCCTTCAAATGTGCGAATGACCTGAGGCTCGTAAGGTGAAATATGCCACTGATATTCTCGAAGGCACTGCGCAAACTTGGTGGAACGCGCAAGTTACGATGTTGGAGCTGGCGGCTGCTAATGCCACCCCATGGAATGATTTTAAGGAACCTATCAAACGTGAATACGGTAGTTATGATGCCATCCACAAGTTGGAAGTGGAGTCCTTTAACATGAAGATGACGGGGTCAGAGATAGAAGCGTGCACGATAACGATCCAACAAACTGACAATTTTGTGTCCAACTATGGTGGATCCTCCCATAAAGAGCTTTGAGCTGTACCTCAAAGGCTTAGTACCAGGAATTCAAAACCATGTGATGACGGCTAAACTTGCTACTATTCAAGATGTTACTCATCTTGCTCATCGTCTCATAGACCAGGCAGTGGAACAGAACAAGCTGCCTCAACGTATCAGCGCTACTGCTTCAACTACTTTTGCTACCCTCAGTGACAACCAATGAAAGTGGGATGGAACCTCTAGCAAGGGTTCGACTACGAATCCGTCCCAGGCACAGCAGCGAAAGATCAATGACAACCAAAGTCCTGGACAGCAACCATTTAGTATTCAAGGGCAGGGTGGATACAAGGGAAACCACCCTAAGCGCAAACGGTGTAACCTGCACCACAGCGGGCAGGGCAAACGCAATCATTGTCAATAATGCAACAAGCTTGGTCATGGAACCAAAGATGGTAGAAACTCACGTCCTGCAAACCAGAACCAACAACAACAGCCACAAGATCTATAGAATCGGCGGCAACAGCAGGGAAACGAGAGATGTTATCAGATGATGTTGAAGGTCACTTCGAAGTACACTGCCCACGGTTGAACCAGAACCAGAGCTAGAACCACAACCAAGGAAACGAGAACTAATGAAGACAACAACGGGGGTAATAACAATGGCAATGGTGCCAGGGGTCGAGTGTTCGTGATTGGTCAGAGTGATACTAGGAATGACCCCAGCGTTGCGATAGTTTCGACATCGTCATTAGTATGGACCGGTTATCCCAATAACAAACAGAGATCCTATGTAAGGAGAAGACCATTCGTATTCCACGTTCTGGTGAAGGAACCTCTCGAAGTCCAAGGCGACAAGAGTGGTGTCGTGAGTGGCATCATCTCCTTTTTGAAGGCTCAGAAGTGTTTACGTAAGGGTCACACTGTTATATTAGCACTCGTTACAGATACCTCAAAGAAAGAGAAAAAGATTGAAGATATTCCTGTAGTACGTGACTTTCCTCAAGTGTTTCCTGAGGAATTACCTGGGTTACCGCCTCATCGTCAAGTCGATTTCCAGATCGAGCTCACTCCTGGAGCAGCACCTATAGCTCGAGCACCTTATCGTTTAGCTTCAACTGAATTGGAAGAACTGTCAAAGCAGCTACAAGAACTCTTGGAAAAGGTTTTATACGTCCTAGCTCTTCGCCCTGGGGAGCTCCAGTGTTATTCGTAAAGAAGAAAGACGGTACGTTCAGGATGTGTATAGACTACCGTGAACTCAACAAGGTGACGATCAAGAATCGTTATCCTCTTCCGCGCATAGATGATTTATTCGACCAGCTGCAAGGGTCGAGCTACTACTCCAAGATAGACTTAAGGTCAGGATACCATCAGCTGAGAGTCCGGGATGAGGACGTCTCCAAGACAGCGTTTAGAACTCGCTACGGCCACTACGAGTTTATGGTCATGCCATTCAGGCTAACGAACGCGCCTGCCGTATTTATGGATCTTATGAACAGGGTGTGCAAACCCTATCTCGACAAGTTCGTCATTGTTTTCATCGACGACATCCTGATTTATTCGAAAAGTCAGGAGGAACACGAGCAGCACCTACGACTCATACTGGAACTTCTACGAACGGAACAGCTATACGCTAAGTTTTCAAAATGTGACTTCTGGCTTCGTGAAGTCCACTTTTTAGGCCACGTGGTGAACAAGGATGGGATTCATGTAGATCCATCCAAGGTGGATTCGATCAAGAACTGGCCTGCACCTCGCACACCAACAGAAATACACCAATTCCTAGGTTTGGCGGGTTATTATAGAAGGTTCATCAAAGACTTCTCAAAGATTGCTCAGCCGCTTACACTACTGACACAGAAAGGTGTTGTTTACCGTTGGGGTAATGCACAGGAAACAGCGTTTCAACATTTAAAGGATAGACTCTGTAGCGCACCTATTCTCTCATTGCCTGAAGGCACGGACGATTTTGTAGTCTACTGCGACGCATCTATCCAAGGTCTTGGATGTGGATTGATGCAAAGGGATAAAGTTATTGCTTATGCTTCGCGCCAACTTAAGGTTCACGAACGGAATTACACTACACACGACCTAGAGCTGGGAGCGGTCGTCTTTGCACTTAGGATATGGCGACACTACTTGTATGGTACCAAATGTGCTATCTACACTGATCACAGAAGCCTCGAACATATCTTCAAACAGAAGGAACTGAATATGCGACAACGACGATGGGTCGAACTGCTAAACGACTACGAATGCTCAATCAGGTACCACCCAGGCAAAGCCAATGTTGTGGCTGACGCCCTCAATCGAAAGGACACCGCGCCTAAGCGCATGCGAGCTTTACAACTCACCATACAGTCTAGCCTTCCTTCCCAGATACGAGATGCTCAGGCAGAAGCATTGAAACCAGATAATGTCAGGGCTGAAGCCCTACGCGGCTCAAGACAACGATTAGGACATAAGGAAGATGGTGCTTACTACGTCACAGGACGCATTTGGGTCCCACTGTACGGCAACTTACGCGAGCTGGTAATGGATGAAGCTCACAAGTCTCGCTACTCGGTACACCCTGGTTCGGATAAAATGTACCACGATATTAAGACTACATACTGGTGGCCTAGCATGAAGGCCCACATAGCCACATACGTTAGCAAATGCTTGACTTGTGCGAGAGTCAAGGCAGAATATCAGAAACCGTCAGGACCACTCCAACAACCTGAGATACCACAATGGAAATGGGAGCAAATTTCCATGGATTTTGTTACTGGCCTACCTAGATCTCAGCGCGGAAATGATACTATTTGGGTGATCGTGGATCGACTCACAAAGTCTGCTCACTTCTTGGCTATCAAAGAAACAGACAAGTTCTCTACCTTAGCAGACATTTACTTAAAAGAAGTGGTCTCGAGGCACGGAGTGCCCACCTCCATCATCTCTGATCGTGACGCACGTTTTACTTCAGAGCTGTGGCAAGCAATGCATAAATCTTTTGGCTCTCGTTTAGACATGAGCACAGCTTATCACCCTCAGACCGATGGGCAGTCTGAGCGCACTATTCAAACTCTAGAAGACATGCTTCGGGCGTGCGTAATTGACTTTGGCAATGGTTGGGAGAAACATCTGCCACTTGTGGAATTTTCATACAATAACAGCTACCACACCAGCATTAAAGCTGCTCCATTCGAGGCATTGTACGGGCGTAAATGCCGGTCACCTCTCTGTTGGGCAGAGGTGGGAGATAGTCAAATCACAGGTCCAGAAATGGTAGTCGATACTACAGAAAAGATTGCACAAATACGACAACGCATGGCGGCAGCACGTGACCGTCAGAAAGCATACGCCGATTTAGACAGGAAACCACTCGAGTTCCAAGTTGAGGATCGAGTGCTACTTAAAGTTTCACCCTGGAAGGGTGTGGTTCGTTTTGGCAAACGCGGCAAACTAAATCCACGATATATTGGACCATTCGAAGTTATTGAAAGATAGGCAGGGTAGCCTACAGACTGAACTTACCAGCTGAACTCCGTGCAGTTCACAACGTTTTCCACGTGTCGAATCTGAAGAAGTGTACGTCAGATGAGACCCACATAGTTCCCTTAAAGGAACTCACTATCGACGAGCGGTTGCACTTCGTCGAGGAACCTGTTGAAATCACGGACCGGGATGTTAAGGTCCTCAAGAACACGAAAATCCCTCTTGTACGAGTTCGTTGGAACTCCCGCCGCGGCCCAGAGTTCACCTGGGAGCGTGAAGATCAAATGGAACTCAAATACCCCCAGTTATTCGGAACCAATGCAACTACTACTGAGGCTGAAGCTACCAATACAGAATTTCGGGACGAAATTCCAAATCAACGGGGGGATAATGTGACACCCCAAGAAAACCAGTAATCTTCGCATACATGCTCGGGGAGCCACGATACGAAACAGGTAAACAACGTCACACTATTAGCTTCCTCAGTAACCGAATGCTAAATTTCGGGACGAAATTTCTTTCAAGTTGGGGATAATGTGACAACTCGAAATTCCGACATCCTTTATTTGCATTTAATGCACGTTGACTTTGACTTGTTTGACTTATAACTGTACACTGATAGTAATTTGAGATGATTAATCGATATGCTATGTGTGACATAAAGTGCTTTGAGTTGGGAACTTGTAAACTGTTGGAACTTGGAACAATCCGACGAAACACAAGTGTGTTTCGCCATGATCATACCCGACGAAACAAAGCTGTTTCGCCAAACCAAACTCGACGAAACAATCTGTTTCGCCGGCCCAGTATTTCGCCGAAGCCCAGTTCGGGCCCAGTACTGTTAGACTTGTTATATTGCGTAGAATGATCCCATTCGACACACTTTAGCAAACCAGAAACCCTAGAGCTCCCATTACTGTGTGACGGCAGACTAGAGTTCTCGAAGCCTCGTTAGAGATTAAACCTTCGTACTATCGACCTCGGTTAGTCACACGTTTGCTTAATCGATTTCACGACTCTTGATTCATGCTTAAGTATATGTTTGATTTATGGAATGATTATGAATATGATGATGTTGTTTCGTTATGCATGCTTAATCGATTTCACGACTATATCTGAAACGTAATAATGATTTAGGGTTTCTGTTAATCAAGACCAGATTTTTGATAATGATCATCAGAATAGTAGGTTGATAATGTTAAATCCAGAAATGTTATGTTAGATGGCCTAGGGTTAATTCATGGCTTTAGTTATGATTGGAAATCACGGATATTGATGTTTTGCTGGATGAATATCGTATGACTTGTGTATGATGATGGTTGTGTGATTCTGTCTGCTAATCGGTGATTAGGGTTTCTGTGATAATGACGTAACTGACTTGCGACGAATCAAACTGTTTGTGACGAAACGCAGGTGACGACGAAACAGGAATCTGTTTCGTCGAGACCTCAACGACGAATCACAAGGGAGACGAAACGGGGTGTTTCGTCGAAGGGATTTATGGCGAAACAGGGGTGTTTCGCCAAGTGGGTAATCAGCAACAGTAACCTGTTTATATTCTGTTTAAGTGTTAACCTGGTTAGTTAACTGCAGTTAAGTGTAACCATCTTGTGTATGATCTGAAATACGTGCTACGTGCTACTTGCTTACCAACTGTGTGTCTATACTTGAACACAAACTGATTTCACATACGTGCATACTTTAGGACGTGATTGATTACTTGCGAGCATACACTTAGCATACCGAGCAAACCAAGGTGAGTTCACACAAGCCAAGGCATGGGGTTCCCAGGGGGGAATGGGGATTTGATAATGACTGTACATACATAGATGACAGAACCTGCTGCTAGACTAGTAACACTTATTGAACGATCTTCGCACACCTGCCAAGGACATTGGCCGCGATATTATGACTGACTTCGCACACCTGCCAAGGACATTGGCCGCGAACTAAACTTACAACATCTTCGCACACCTGCCAAGGACATTGGCCGCGATACAAACAAACCTAGTCTAGAAAAACTTGGGGAAAGACCTTCCCCAACATCTTCGCACACCTGCCAAGGACATTGGCCGCGATGGAAACTAATATGATACATTGTAACGAACGAACATACTACTACTCACGCTATACTGTTACTGAACTATTAACTGTGAACTCGCTCAACTAGTTGTTGACTCTCTCTTACATGCCTTGCAGGACCTTAGGTACATATGGAGCTTGCACAGGAAGGAGCAGGTCGTTGTGGGATACGGATCGTAGACGATATTTGAACTTATAACTTACTTTGGGTTTTCATTATTATGCTTCCGCTACTTAAACAATGTTTGGTTATGAACATCAGTCATGTCAAGATGAATCACATTTTTTCTATTTTATACATTTAAATACTATGTTTGATATGATTGATGGCTTGATCCTGGTCAGTCACGCCTCCAAGCGGTGATACTCCGCGGGTGGATTTTGGGGGTGTGACAGAATAGTTACCTAACTATTTCTCCAATCAAACGTTAAACCCTAAGCCAAGGCACGGCCCATCCGTCTAATAGGAATTAGTACGTGTAGGTCGTCACGCAGCAGATAGAGTTGGAGATTGACGTTTCTGGATACGCACTTCTGTGAGTTCATGTCCCCCTTTTCTCTTAACTGTTTTCAGTTTTATACTTCGGGGGTGGAATACATGTTACATTATTACAGACTTCTATATACATGGTATGGTTAGCTTAAGGAGGGTTTACTACTTAGATCATGTGAGTGGGTAGGTGAAACTTGAGGCCATTAATCCTCATCATAGGACCGAGGGTCATGAGCGGTAGATCTATTTGGGTGTAGCGAGCCCAACTCCTGAGTCCACAGTACGGACCATGGGGTGACTTTGAGCCCGACGCAAAAATCTGCTAGGTTTGAGTCTTCCTGCATGACTTCACACATATCATTGCCTTTGCAACCCAATGGTGATCTCTTTTTCCTTAATTGCTACATACCAGGGATTTTCATACATATTACAAAGGTTTATACATACTCACTTTTACATGAACTCGCTCAACTTTTTGTTGATTTTTCAAATTACATGTATTTCAGGAAACTAATGGATCTGGCCAAGTTTGCAATGAGGTTAAGCTGCGTAGGAATAATGATGTCATCCGAGTTTAGGAAATGTGACATTTGCCTGGACGGGTTACAAGTCTTAAACTGTGTTTTTTTTATTTATGTCTTTTGGTTGTGTCTTGTGAACACATTTTAAAATTATGTCTTATCGTAATCTGTTTTAAGTATCAACTTTTGAACAATGTTGTCTTGGTAACTTTTAAAACTTGTTGAATGGATGAACATCATGTGTTTTATTTCATATAGCATGGTTATGATATTTGCTATGGTATTAAGAAGTCACACCAAAATAAACCCACGCTTCCGCAAAGCCAGGGTGTGACAGCTTGGTATCAGAGCATCGATCATAGCGAACTAGGATTCTTTTTCGAGTCTAGACTATGATCACTAGGGCTCTCACGAAAACATTTTTACATTGCATACACTAAACGTCCAAATCCAAGGATACAAAACATTTTTACAAATAAAAAGCACAAATAAACTTTTTCAAAAATTCATGGTTCAGTCTTAGAGACTGAGGGAGTTTAGCCTTAGAGGCTGGGTCAGTCTTAGAGACTGAGGGAGGTTCGGTCTTAGAGACTGAAAGGTTCAATCTTAGAGATGGGGGAGGTTCGGTCTTAGAGACTGGGAGGATGGTCTTAGAGACCAGGGATTTAGTCTTAGAGACTGGGAGGTTGGTCTTAGAGACTAGGGATTTAGTCTTAGAGACTGGGAGGATGGTCTTAGAGACCAGGGATTTAGTCTTAGAGACTGGGAGGATTGGTCTTAGAGACCAGGGATTTAGTCTTAGAGACTGGGAGGTTAGGCTTAGAGACCAGGGAGTTAGTCTGAGAGGATAGGAAGTTTAGTCTGAGAGGCTGGGAGGGTAGTCTGGGAAGACTAGGATGATTACTTGTTTGCTTTATTGTGGCTAACATGTTTATTTGACTTATGATTGATATATGTGCATATATGTGATTGTGTTACAGACGTCATGGTTTCATCGTCAGACACAGGAGTATCGGACACACTAGACCCCATGGCGATCGTGTCAGATGACGAGATTCTGGCAGAGCGAGAGGTCTACACATCAGACACCACCAGCATGGACGATGATGATTTCTAGCCGTTCGCGCTGCCCGACGTTGGAGTTGAGCCTGCTGATGGCCATCCTGCCGGGGATTTACCACTTGCGGTGATCCCTGCTCCTATACCGCTTGCTGCTTTTCCAGTGGTAGATATGCCACTCGATGCCGTTTCTGACGACGACATCGATCTGTTTGAGGAGGATCCGCCTGAGGCTGACTATGTGGGCGGGGCCCCTATTGATGCTGACGTTATTCTTCCCATTGCTGAGGCACCTTTTGAGGAGCTTCCTGTTGGTTCACCTGTCCCGGACTCATTGGAGTCTGTGGCATCTGCATCTTCGCACGACCATGGTGTGCAGCCTCACTTTTCTGACCCTGACATGGCGATGTCAGCTGCACCCGGTCCATCGCACGAGTTCGAGTTCGACCACGAGGACGATGTCGCTTTTGAGCCGATCTTTCCTCCTGTTTTCGACCCTGACCACGATATTGAGTTTATCCACATGGATCAGCCCCTAGAGGCGCCCGTAGATCCTATTGATCCTTTGCTTGACATCCCTGCTAATCTTGATATGGATCTTGTTGACCCAGAGCCTGCTGTGGCCCCAGAGCCTGTAGTTGCTCCTGACCCTGCATTAGAGCATGACCCTGTCCATGATGATGCACCAGCTGTTGCACCTCTTGCCGAGGATATACCCATTGCTGATCTTCTCGCTGTTGCTCCACCCTTGATAGATGATCCTGTTGTTGATGCACCATTTCTCGATCCCGTGCCGGTACTGTTTGACCGTGCACCTTTTGCTACTCATATAAGTCCACGTTACGCCGACACCCGTAATGGGCGGATCGATGATGACGACTATCCACCACACGTGGTACCTGTCACACCTGTTTTGGCACCCACTGATATTCCACTATCCCACCCACATACGACCGATGCCCATCGTACCGATCTCCCGATTACCTTTCTCCAGGACATCCCTCCACCACGTCCTGGGGAGGGTTCATCACGACAGCCTGTTGATCACGTACCGTTCATGATAGGAGGCCGCCAGTTTATACCTCAGATTCCTCATTCTACTGTTATTCCACCCGTATCGACGTCGGATCCGGTCATGCCTCAGTTTCTTTCTGTTGCACCACCTACTGCACCATCTTTCATACCATCTAGCGAGCTATTTTTATGGACTACGCCCCCTATCATGCCACTGTCTGATCCGTACCCCCCGTACCATGCTGGGTACTCTACGGAGGACATTCTCACTTCTTTGATGATACAGCAGGATGCATTGAGATGTCGTATTCAGGTTTTGGAGAGAGCTCCACATCCATCTTGTCATTGTCAGACCCCGTTTGCAGCACCACATGCTCCTCGTCCACTTTCCCCCAATTCATACGCTCGCTTTTGGACTTCTGAGCAGCAGATAGCATATTTACTGCGCGCCTTTCGCGTCTTAGAGGAGGACTGGTTACATATGCGTCGTTTACTTTTCTCTCATTTTCCTCCTCCTCCTCCGCCACCATCAGCATAGGCACAATTTTGGTTTTATGCAGGTCGATCTTTTGGTGAGAAGGTCGCTATTGAGCCAACTTACGAAGCTTTTTGAGAGATCACACTTTTTGTGTATGATAGTTGTAGTTTGACTTGTATTTTTGAGGGTGATGTAGCCCACGATCTTACTTTGACATGTGATGTACTATTAAACTTGTAAAACACTGTTGTGGTCGTGATTAATGAAGCTCAATGGCAACATTCTCACTACATGCTTTGTTGAGTTATGTGTTTTAATTTATAACATGAGATGTTATGTGATTGATGAATGCTACTATATATACATTTTTTTATACTTACTATGGACTGACCTACATGATCATCTTCTAGAAGATGCCTCCAAGACGCGATGTACGCATGCCTACTAACGAGGCGGAGCTCCAGGGGATAATTGCCGCCGCTATAGCACAGTATGCAGCCTCCCAAGCAGAAACGAGCGGGAGCATTTCGAACAATAACGGCAATAACAATCCACCTCATGGTAATGTTAAGTCGTTTGAGACATACTACGATACATTTGGATATTTATAGCACGTCCGCTAATACCATTTGTAAATTCTAACGTATGTGCAGGGTGCACCTACAAGCAGTTTCTCGAATGTAAGCCCGTGACTTTCAACGGCACTGGGGGTGTTGTTGCATTTGTCCAGTGGGCTGAGAAGACAGACTCTGTCCTAAGAATGAGCAAATGCGCTCCCGAGCAACAAGTGACCTACATCTCAGGGCTGTTTCTGGATGGAGCCCTATCGTGGTGGAACTTACAAGTGCAGACTTTAGGAGAAGCTGCTGCTTACGCGTTAATATGGGCTGAATTAAAAGAGTTAATAAGGAAGAAGTACTGCTCGTGTGCTGAAATACAAAGGCTAGAAACTGAGTTCTGGCATCTGAGGATGGATGGTCCCAAGATTGCAGAATATGTTCAGAGATTTCACGATTTGTCTCACGTAGTACCGTATATGGTCACACCCGAGTTTAAACGTGTTGAGAGGTTCATCTTGGGATTGGCTCCCTAAATTATGAGTATGGTTACCACGTCCAAGCCTGCAACGATTACGGAAGCAATCGACCTTAGTGTAGCGCTTACTGAGGAGGCCATTCGGTTGAACAAGTTCTCAAATGTTGAACCCAAGAAGAAAGAGACTCACGTGGAGTCGCCTGGGGAAAACAAGCGAAAATTTTCCAACTTCAAGCAAGGTACAAGCAATGTGAGCAGGAAGGGCGAGTCAAGCACACCGGCTAGAGCTGCAACCGGTGTTGAGAACAAAGGAAAGGGTTATATGGGCACTCTGCCCAAGTGTAATACATGCCAGCGTCATCATTCTGGCCAGTGTGGAGTGAGAAAATGTGAAGCTTGTGGAAAAATTGGCCACTTGAAGGATACTTGCTGGGTTGGTTTAGGCCAGGGAGGCCAAAGGGGTTTCAATAACAACAACCGTGGTGGTAATGGAAACCGCCCGCAAGGGAATAATGGCGGGAATGGAAACCGTGGGAATGTTGCGAATCAAACTGGGAACGGAAATCGAGGTGGAAATGGAAATGGAAATGGCCGAGGGCCAGGATGCTTTAATTGTGGAGAAGTTGGGCACTTTAAGAGGGAATGCCCGAAATTGAATCAAGCCCGTGGGAGAGTGTCACACCCCGACTTTCCACGTGTCACCGGTGGGCCCGGTTGGGAGTATCGTGACGTAGTTGATATCATCATAGTCAAACAACACAATATTTAAATGCACAGCGGAAGCAAAAGATAAAATATATTAGAATCCGAATATAAAGTAATATCAAGTATTACAACGGAAAGTAAAGGATCCACAGGCGGATCTTAAAACATAAATATTGTTCAACAGACTTTAGACGCCTAGAACTTGCAAGACTCCTTATTAACGTCCTGAGCAGCTTCCAGCCTATTACGTACTTGTACCTGTCACTTAGACTTTTGAAAATACGTCAGTTTTCACTGGTAAATACACTCAACCGACTCATTTTGAAAAGAGTTTGTAAATTGGTTTGAATGCACTTCGGCACAAAATATGTAGACACATTGATTAAAATGCACAAGGCAAAATTAATCTTTTATACTTGGGACAAACTATATTTCATGTTATCAGTTTTACATAACTTGCTCTACATACGGGGCCCGGTTCTATGCCGGTTCATGATTAACCGACACACCACTATTCCCTTATTGGGAATCCCTTATTGGGTATAATTAATTAATAAACATATGGCATCTGTCAGGTGTATGCCTACACCCAGTGCTTAGGTCATGGCCATTACATTTAATGAGTCAAGGATATCCAGGACACTGTCGCATTAATCCCCAATGTTTCAGTCAAGCAATACGAATTAAAAACAGGTTATGTGGATTGCCCGACTTATTGGTCTTTGAATCCCATACCTGACCATGCGGTATTTATATTACCGTATCCCAAGCCCGTAATAGGGAAAATAAGTTAAGAGTATTTACCTGAGCTAGCTCCTGTCTTAAATAGCAAGAATTATAATAACTCAGCCGTATTCACTTAAGTAAGCGTAGGTACAATTTACCGGAAGGCTCTAGTCTGGAATGATGGTATAAATAACCAATCAGAATGCTAACGAGTCTTTAATTAAGCCTAAGCTTAGACCGGTTAGTCTTACCTAAAGATACGGTTCAAACGCATGATTAAGCGAAGACCGGATAGAATGTGATTTATACCCGACAAGTTCGGAGACTTGCTTAATATGGGTATTTCATACACCTTCTGGATTTTGAGATAAAACCGATAAGGTTTGACCCGTTTAGGCTAATTTATGTAAACTAGTTACATAAACCGAACCGACCGTGTAATAAGCGTAACGGGTATACATATGAGCCATTTATAGGTTTCCTAAGTTAATATGCTTCATATATGTTGTTACATCAGTAAGATGTCTTTTATTATGCCCGAAACGAATTTAAACACAAACTATGCCCCGTAGGGGTAGTTTGGTCATTTAAAAGGTTATAAAAGAGTTTAAGTATTTACCTGAGTTACAAGTCTGATGTAATCAGCAAAAATACTTATTTTACTAAGTTATAACAGAAGGGTAAATTATATATGTGAAATTTATCAATTATAACCAAACTATGCACCGTAGGGGCATTTTGGTAATTTCACATAAGCCGTAAAGCTCAAAACTGAAGTCTGAGTTAAACAACTTTTGCTTACTATTAAAATATTAAAATTTGCCTCAAATATCAGTAGGCATCACCCTTGTATGTTTAAAAATAGTCTTAGTACATACTATGCGCTAAAAACGCTTTAAAGAGGCGATTAGAAGCCATTTCCGGGTTCGATACATAAAGCTGATATTTTATTATTCCAGAAGCCTTAAAATAATTTATTTATCATATGTAATCAGTAGCCAAAGGTTTGGAGTCAATTAGATATTAAGCCTACGACTATTAGTTATGCTCAGCCTAAAATTAATTAAAAATCTTCAAAAATCCCAAAATAATATATTACATCAGTGGTTAAAGATTTTTCTATTAAAAAGTAGGCTTAACTAGTCTATACGCTAATTACGCCGTTTAATTAACATAAAGCTTTCATTTTACGCTAACGAGCATAACTCTTAATCTACACCTCAAATTGATGTCAAACTTTGCATACAAGTTTATATATCAGTAATTAAAGTTTCTACACTTTTACATTTCCAAAAGCCACATTTTATGGTAATAAGGGCATAACGGTCAACATATGAGCAATTAACGGAATCATGCGTATTAATCGGTTAACTAATGAACCATGGTGTATAATCACATAGGGTTATACTAGCATGTAACCTGGTCCAAATGAAGCTCTAAGGCATTTCTAAAACATGCTTAAACGGGTCAGAACTGAAAGTCAAAGTGAAAGTCAAACTATGCGACTTTCAGTTCCGAACCGGGTCTTTACAGAGAATTGTCGGGTTGAACATGTTTAGACATGTTCTTACACTAATTACCAAGTTTTAATAATGATCAAACAGGTTGTATATGTTCTACATTGCTAATTATGCATAATTTAGAATTTAAGTATCCTGTTGACTTTTTAATCGCAAGTTTGACCCGACATTAGACCTAGTTAGAGTGGGAATCAGGGGGAACCCTTTTGAGGGTTTATTACCCACATAATTACCAACTTATAACTACTCTTGATTCGACTAATCACTGGACCATTAGTGATTAATCTTAAAGTCAACTGTTAATTACGACGGTTTGACTTTCAAGCTATAACTAAGCAAAAACTTAATTAAGAAGGGTTAGGCATACTTACCAAGGTCGTATGCACTATTAGAGATGACTTGTGTCTGCTTTGGAGCTCCAGAAGTCCTCAAGAATGCAGATGGAATGGATGATCAAATGTTGCAACTAATGGTCCTATTTATAGTGTTTAAATCACCATAAATTGTTGACATCTAAGTCTATCATGGACCATGAATCATCAACACATGTCCCTAAGTGCCTAGGAATGTTTAGGGGTCGCCCATGGATGAAAATATCTGATCTAAGTCGGTTTAAAAGCTCAAACAGGCCGCTGTCAGTCATTTCTGCATCTGGGCGATTAACGCGGCCCGCGTAAGATATTGATGGGTCTTACGCGGCCTGCCTGGGCTCCCTGATCAGACAAAAATGTTTTCTAGTTGTGGCATCTCATCTCTTGGCCCTTCCGAAAGGTCAACTAACCTTTTTCTTGCAATTTGAACCCTTTAATTTGACATATAAGGGCTCCAAGACATTTACCCACTTTGTTTAGTCCCCGGTTAACTTTATTGTCACCCGAAAAGTCCAAACTTTCAACGTTGACGCTTTAACCCCTCGCACACGAATTTGATCATAACTTTCTCATACGATAACGAAACTTTACGAAATTTATATCGTGCATTCTAGTGAGCATAATTAACCGTTACAAGGCTTTGGGTTTGTCAAAAGGTCACTCAGAGGTATAATTTAAACATGTTGACACATTTAACCCCTGTAGTTTGTAATCTCTCACTTTCTTTCTTATTTAGCTTCGTATGATCCATGATTTACTCGTTTGAAGGTATGAGCATCATGTAGGGTTAATGTACAATATATTTATTCATGGTTGACATTTAGAACTCGTATATTCACATACTTTCCATGTTTGTCAACTTTAGTCCTTCTAGAGTATTATTTCACACGTTCAAGCTTATGACACGTGTCAATACATTATAGGACGTGAATTTTTTTTTTCGAGGTGTTACATCCTCACCCCCTTAAAAGAAATCTCAACCTCGAGATTTGTTAAAGTAAAGGAGGTAATTTATGCCTTACATTGGGCTTAATCTTCCCCAGTACCTTTGAGCCTCTAAGGCACTCCAATTGACCTTTATAATAGGTACATGTATCTTTTTGGAGCTTCTAATCCTGTCGACCCTTAATCGACACAGGTTGCTCATCATATTATAAATCTGCATATCATTATGTGATAATGCTTCTTGACTTATTGGCGAAACACATCCTTCAATCACTGATGTGCAATGTATTGCGAGCTCCGCCAAGCTCTTTAAATAGGTTTTAGCTTAAAGGCTACCTGATCTTGATACATTCGATTTCCTTCGAATGATTCTATATATTCAGAGCTTAACTAGCCTGATAATTTAACAATTTAGCACACCCTTCCTGGGTGATGTCTATTGTTGAACCTTATTCCTTAACAAGAATTTAGGAGGTTTGCTAACTTCATTAATCCTTGCTTTTCTGCCGAAATAATGGCAACTTATAGATAATTAGGGGTTTGTATGATCTTATTCGTTGTTTCTAATACAACATTCAGATCCTGTTAATTGGACTTACCAATTCTCTATTTAACAATAGATGTTTAACATTCCACCCATACAAGGTCTCCAAAGGAGTAGCCTTGGTACTTACATAATAATTGCTATAGGGAAACTTATTTTATGGTGAGATGGTTATTCCAACCACTGCTTAACTACTCTCAAAGAATAGCTAATTCTTACAGCTAGTCGAACCAATCGACGATCCTGGACAGGTAATAGCGATTCTTAATTGTCGCCTAAATATGGTTGCGGTAATCAATGCATAAGCAAGATGATCCGTCTTTCCTAATTATATAAATCGGAGTTCTTAGAACTTCGAATTTTGGATTTATGAAATCTTCTCTAAAAACTTATCGATTTGGATCTTAGTTCTTTCTATTCCGTTGGTACTAACAGATATAAGGCTTTTACAATAATTGTAGCCCTAAGCGGAATGTTTTTCCTAAAATCCCCTTGCCTCTCAGAAGGTAAACATGATAATTCTTATACAGAAGATAATTATGACACACAGGGATGTTATAGATGTCTGTATTCTCAGGCTTTGGTTCATCTATCGATGTCGGTGTCAGATATATGACACATTCTCTTTATAATTGCAAGGATGCCCTAAGTAGAGATACTTATAAGGACATTTTATATTGGATATCTTCTTTGAATACTACTAGTCGACATTAGTACAATATGGCCATTGGGATATCTCAGGGGTTCCATGCATTAAACCTCCATACTGATCAGGCATGGAAGCAATCTATGGGACACACTAGGATACGCCAATCCTCATATGGCACTCTTATCAAACATAGTTTGGCATTCGCAGGAGATATAAAAATGAGAAAATAATAAAATAAAATAATATATATATTGTCGTACTCTTTCTGGGGAAGAGTACTCCAGATTCTTATGAAAGGATTATCTCCGAGGATGGGAGAGAGGGTCATTAAAGATTCCATTGGTAAATTATACCTCATTTTTTAATATCTGAAGTTCTTATGAATGTAATCAAAAGCTTGCCCAGCTTATGGTTTACTAAAGGTTTAGTAACCTTTGCATTAACGTAAAATACTGAGCAGATACAGTCGATGCTAAAAGGTAAAGACGTACCTAATGCTATTATTGAGATGCACTGTCTCTGGCATTCAATCGGTAATTCTGGCGTTTCCTTCCTTATCCTTCCCAGACTTAGCTGCTCTTTCCTTGGCGGCCTCAGGGCAACTAGTACTGATGTGGCCCTTTTCGCCACAGCTGAAACAGTTTGCATTCTTTATGTCCCTACATTCGGGGGACTGGTGGCCAGTTCTTTTGCAGATACCACATTGCTTTATCTTCTGGTTTGATCGACACTGTCCCCAGTGTCTCCTGTTGCAGGTTTTGCATGTAGGCTTCTTGTTGGAATCCTGTTGGTCATTGTTGAGCTCGGATTTGCTCTTCTTAGGATTCTGGGAGTTATCCTCCTCCCTTTTACGCTTCCCTTCTTCAGAGGCTTTGGCAGCCTTGTTTCTGACCACATCGAGTGTGAGAGATAGCGACAGATCTGCCGCCGACCTGAATGTAGTAGGTCTCGATGCTTTCACACTGGCCTTTATTTCTGGGGCTAGACCCCCAATAAAGCGAGCTATTCGATTTGGTTCCGGTGTTATCAAATAAGGAACCAATCGAGACTTGGTATTGAAACTTGTAAGGTATGCTTGACAATCTAAGTTCTCCATGACTAATGTCAAGAATTCAGTCTCGATTTTCTCAACTTCATGTTGAGGACAATAATTTTCTTTGATAAGAGCAACGAACTGATCCCAAGTCATGTTGTACAAAGGGATCTTCCCGGTGGCTTGAATCAACGATCTCCACCAGGCTAAGGCCTCACCCTTAAATGATTGCGACACGAACTTGACCACATCCCTCTCAGCGCATCCGCTGATATCCACAACTGTATCCATCTCATCTAACCATGTCATATAATCTATAGCTCCTTCCTCCCCGGTGAAATCCCGGGGTTTACATGAAACAAAGTACTTGTAGGAGCAACCCTTATCACGGGGTCCTTGATTCAGTATGATCTGTTGAGACGGATCACTGTGATGATTAGAAGAGTGACGCTCGTCATCTTCCTTCTTGGGTCCATCCTTCTTGGAAGGAGGCTTCGAATGTGGTATAGATAGGGTCCTACTCCGAGTCCCACTATACTCTTCGTACTGCCGCTCTAAGGCCTTTGTAACTGCGTCGTCTACTAACGCTTTTAGTTCAGCACCCGTTAAATTAATTCGGGCGTTATCATTGTTCTCCACTGGGTGGCTATTAATTTCATCTGAGCCAGCCATTTAATTGAACTGCTACATAAAACAAGGACAATAGTTTACTTGGGAGTTTATTATGGAATTGTCTTTTATGGCAATTCATTAACCATGGTAACGGAGACCATATTTGGTTAATTTATTAATCACATTTATTTAGGATTTATATTATAACTTATCCTAATTATAAAAACAATGACAGTTTTACTAGTGGCACGAAAGGCCTAGTCACATGGACAAGTTTAATTTATAAGCCATGATTTCAGAGAATCGAGGCAAATTTAGTAATAGCACAAAAGGCCTAGTCACGTGGACAAGTTTAATTTATAAGCCATGATTTCAGAGAATCGAGGCATTTAGGTGTGAATCAAAGTTCATACCTTTTTCTTGACTGGGAGTTGTAGGCTACCACTGTCTTTAGTCTCAGAGGACATTAACTATAGCCCGCAGGCACTTCCCGTCTAAGAGATGTTTATAATATGATCATCTTATAGGATGATATAAGCCATGATTTCAGAGAATCGAGGCATTAAGGTTTGAATCAAAGTTCATTACCTTTTTTTTTTTTTTTTTTTTTTGGACAGAGAGGCAAAGGCTACTACTGTCTTTAGTCCCTTAGGACAACAAGTATGGCCCGTAGGCATTTCATCACTCATGGATGTTTATAATATGATCATCTTCATTTGATGATATTAGTCAGGATCGCATTGATCATACAAACTATTATGCTTGGACGTAGTCCTACATCTTTAGACGGGGTCAGAGACCACAACGGTCGTTGTCTTATCGGACAACAAGTTTGGCCCGTAGGCATTTCATCACTAATGGGTGATTATTTCAAATAAAGGAATTTAGATTAACCCCCTTTTTAAAAGATGGCCTGTGTGACTTTAGCGATTCACAGTCTACCAAAAATGTTAACGTACTTACAGATGTTAACAGGGATTGGAATCCTTTGGATAGGTTTTACCGTCTTGGCCATGTATGCAATGACTTTTAGGCTAGGTTTTACCATCTTGGCCATGTCTGCAATGACATTTAGGCTAGGTTTTACCATCTTGGCCATGTCTGCATTGACATTTAGGCTACCTTTAAGATTCCATTAATATTTAACGCAGAATAATCCTAAATTGAAATGTTAACAAGGATCTGAATCTAATTGTGGAACTACCGTCTTGGCCCTGTCTTAAAATGACACATGAGCTAGGTCTTGTCCTTTTTAAATATTGCCATTTTATTATAATGGTAGATTTTATAATATAGGAATGATATTTTTAATATAATCGTTCCTTTAAAATTTAAACAAGTATACGGTTGCCCTAAACGGGACTTCTACAAAAATGACTTGCCCATGCAAGAGCTAATCAGAAAATAACAAAGGAACCAAATATGGACAAAATAAAACGAATTAGACTTTGTCCTATGTTCTCGTCTAGACTCAAGAATGTGCAACTGTGTAACTGAGATTAAACACAAAAGCTAGTGTTTAATGCACTCAGTGTTGGCTCTGATACCAACCTGTCACACCCCGACTTTCCACGTGTCACCGGTGGGCCCGGTGGGGAGTATCGTGACGTAGTTGATATCATCATAGTCAAACAACACAATATTTAAATGCATAGCGGAAGCAAAAGATAAAATATATTACAATCCAAATATAAAGTAATATCAAGTATTACAACGGAAAGTAAAGGATCCACAGGCGGATCTTAAAACATAAATATTGTTCAACAGACTTTAGACGCCTAGAACTTGCAAGACTCCTTATTAACGTCCTGAGTAGCTTCCAGCCTATTACGTACTTGTACCTGTCACTTAGACTTTTGAAAATACGTCAGTTTTCACTGGTAAATACACTCAACCGACTCATTTTGAAAAGAGTTTGTAAATTGGTTTGAATGCACTTCGGCACAAAATATGTAGACACATTGATTAAAATGCACAAGGCAAAATTAATCTTTTATACTTGGGACAAACTATATTTCATGTTATCAGTTTTACATAACTTGCTCTACATACGGGGCCCGGTTCTATGCCGGTTAATGATTAACCGACACACCACTATTCCCTTATTGGGAATCCCTTATTGGGTATAATTAATTAATAAACATATGGCATCTGTCAGGTGTATGCCTACACCCCGTGCTTAGGTCGTGGCCATTGCATTTAATGAGTCAAGGATATCCAGGACACGGTCGCATTAATCCCCAATGTTTCAGTCAAGCAATACGAATTAAAAACATGTTATTTGGATTGCCCGACTTATTGGTCTTTGAATCCCATACCTGACCATGCGGTATTTATATTACCGTATCCCAAGCCCGTAATAGGGAAAATAAGTTAAGAGTATTTACCTGAGCTAGCTCCTGTCTTAAATAGCAAGAATTATAATAACTCAGCCGTATTCACTTAAGTAAGCGTAGGTACAATTTACCGGAAGGCTCTAGTCTGGAATTATGGTATAAATAACCA
Source organism: Helianthus tuberosus (assembly GCA_030545235.1). Lineage (NCBI taxonomy): Eukaryota > Viridiplantae > Streptophyta > Magnoliopsida > Asterales > Asteraceae > Helianthus > Helianthus tuberosus. The sequence goes on along the minus strand of CM060354.1, from coordinate 99,355,437 downwards.
ATTAGAATGCTAACGGGTCTTTAATTAAGCCTAAGCTTAGACCGGTTAGTCTTACCGAAAGATACGGTTCAAACGCATGATTAAGCGAAGACCGGATAGAATGTGATTTATACCCGAAAAGTTCGGAGACTTGCTTAATATGGGTATTTCATACACCTTCTGGATTTTGAGATAAAACCGATAAGGTTTGACCCGTTTAGGCTAATTTATGTAAACTAGTTACATAAACCGAACCGACCGTGTAATAAGCGTAACGGGTATACATATGAGCCATTTACAGGTTTCCTAAGTTAATATGCTTCATATATGTTGTTACATCAGTAATATGTCTTTTATTATGCCCGAAACGAATTTAAACACAAACTATGCCCCGTAGGGGTAGTTTGGTCATTTAAAAGGTTATAAAAGAGTTTAAGTATTTACCTGAGTTACAAGTCTGATTTAATCAGAAAAAATACTTATTTTACTAAGTTATAACAGTAGGGTAAATTATATATGTGAAATTTATCAATTATAACCAAACTATGCACCGTAGGGGCATTTTGGTAATTTCACATAAGCCGTAAAGCTCAAAACTGAAGTCTGAGTTAAACAACTTTTGCTTACTGTTAAAATATTATAATTTACCTCAAATACCAGTAGGAATCACCCTTGTATGTTTAAAAATAGTCTTAGTACATACTATGCACTAAAAACGCTTTAAAGAGGCGATTAGAAGCCATTTCCGGGTTCGATACATAAAGCTGATATTTTATTATTCCAGAAGGCTTAAAATAATTTATTTATCATATGTAATCAGTAGCTAAAGGTTTGGAGTCAATTAGATATGTAAAACTCATTTTATGGCCCGTAAGGGCAAAACCGACAATTACCGGATTAAGCCTACGACTATTAGTTATGCTCAGCCTAAAATTAATTAAAAATCTTCAAAAATCCCAAAATAATATATTACATAAGTGGTTAAAGATTTTACTATTAAAAAGTAGGCTTAACTAGTCTATACGCTAATTACGCCGTTTAATTAACATAAAGCTTTCATTTTAGGCTAACGAGCATAACTCTTAATCTACACCTCAAATTGATGTCAAAATTTGCATACAAGTTTATATATCAGTAATTAAAGTTTCTACACTTTTACATTTCCAAAAACCACGTTTTATGGTAATAAGGGCATAACGGTCAACATATGAGCAATTAACGGAATCATGCGTATTAATCGGTTAACTAATGAACCATGGTGTATAATCACAGAGGGTTATACTAGCTTGTAACCTGGTCCAAATGAAGCTCTAAGGCATTTCTAAAACATGCTTAAACGGGTCAGAACTGAAAGTCAAAGTGAAAGTCAAACTATGCGACTTTCAGTTCCGAACCGGGTCTTTACAGAGAATTGTCGGGTTGAACATGTTTAGACATGTTCTTACACTAATTACCAAGTTTTAATAATGATCAAACAGGTTGTATATGTTCTACATTGCTAATTATGCATAATTTAGAATTTAAGTATCCTGTTGACTTTTTAATCGCAAGTTTGACCCGACATTAGACCTAGTTAGAGTGGGTATCAGGGGGAACCCTTTTGAGGGTTTATTACCCACATAATTACCAACTTATAACTACTCTTGATTCGACTAATCACTGGACCATTAGTGATTAATCTTAAAGTCAACCGTTAATTACGACGGTTTGACTTTTAAGCTATAACTAAGCAAAAACTTAATTAAGAAGGGTTAGGCATACTTACCAAGGTCCTATGCACTATTAGAGATGACTTGTGTCTGCTTTGGAGCTCCAGAAGTCCTCAAGAATGCAGATGGAATGGATGATCAAATGTTGCAACTAATGGTCTTATTTATAGTGTTTAAATCACCATAAATTGTTGACATCTAAGTCTATCATGGACCATGAACCATCAACACATGTCCCTAAGTGCCTAAGAATGTTTAGGGGTCTCCCAAGGATGAAAATATCTGATCTAAGTCGGTTTAAAAGCTCAAACAGGCTGCTGTCAGTCATTTCTGCATCTGGGCGATTAACGCGGCCCGCGTAAGATATTGATGGGTCTTACGCGGCCCGCCTGGGCTCCCTGATCAGACAAAAACGTTTTCTAGTTGTGGCATCTCATCTCTTGGCCCTTCCGAAAGGTCAACTAACCTTTTTCTTGCAATTTGAACCCTCTAATTTGACATATAAGGGCTCCAAGACATTTACCCACTTTGTTTAGTCCCCGGTTAACTTTATTGTCACCCGAAAAGTCCAAACTTTCAACGTTGACGCTTTAACCCCTCGCACACGAATTTGATCATAACTTTCTCATACGATAACGAAACTTTACGAAATTTATATCGTGCATTCTAGTGAGCATAATTAACCGTTACAAGGCTTCGGGTTTGTCAAAAGGTCAATCAGAAGTATAATTTAAACATGTTGACACATTTAACCCCTGTAGTTTGTAATCTCTCACTTTCTTTCTTATTTAGCTTCGTATGATCCATGATTTACTCGTTTGAAGGTATGAGCATCATGTAGGGTTAATGTACAATATATTTATTCATCGTTGACATTTAGAACTCGTATATTCACATACTTTCCATGTTTGTCAACTTTAGTCCTTCTAGAGTATTATTTCACACGTTCAAGCTTATGACACGTGTCAATACATTATAGGACGTGAATTTTTTTTTTCGAGGTGTTACAGAGAGTCTTTAACATTGGCGCAAGGGAAGCGCGCCAGGATCCAAACGTTGTCACCGGTACGTTCCCTATAAACCAACGTTTTGCATCTGTTCTTTTTTATACAGGTGCCGATTATAGTTTCGTATCGTTAGAATTTAAGAATATACTTGGATTGACCACTAGTAAGTTAGACGTACCATACTCGATCGAATTGGTGAATGGAAAACTAATTGAAACGGGTGAAGTTATCAGAGGATGTGTGATAGAATTGGGAGGACACGAATTTACGTTAGACCTACTGCCTGTCGAATTGGGAAGCTTCGACGTGGTAGTGGGAATGGATTGGTTGTCCAGCAACAAGGCCAAGATCGTTTGTCACGAGAAGACCATCCGCATCCCAATGACGGATGAAAAACAATCGTAGTGCACGGAGAGAAGCATGATACGCCGCTGAGGATTACAGAAGGGAAACCGCCATTAGCTGTCTGAAAGCTAGAAAGTGTTTACAGAAGGGATGTGTTGCCTACTTGGCACACATCGTGGATAAGGAAGCTGCTGAACCGAAGATCGAAGACATTCCAGTCGTAAGGGAATATCCTGAAGTCTTTCCAGAAGACTTGCCAGGATTACCGCCCCAAAGTCAAGTCGAGTTCCACATTGACTTGGTCCCAGGCGCCGCGCCTGTAGCCAAGGCACCCTATAGACTTGCACCTTCGGAGATGCAGGAGTTGTCAACACAACTCCAGGAGCTATTGGATAAAGGATTCATCAGACCAAGCTTCTCACCTTGGGGAGCTCCGGTTCTGTTTGTTAAAAAGAAGGATGGCAGTTTCCGTATGTGCATAGACTACCGCGAGCTTAACAAGTTGACTATCAAGAATAGATATCCTTTGCCGAGAATCGATGATCTATTTGATCAGCTGCAAGGTTCAAGTTTCTATTCAAAGATTGATCTTCGATCCGGATATCATCAACTAAGGATACAAGAGGAAAGTATCCCGAAGACTACCTTTAGGACTCGTTATGGACATTACGAGTTCCTAGTTATGCCGTTTGGTTTAACGAACGCACCAGCAGTTTTCATGGATCTAATGAACCGAGTCTGCAAGCCGTACTTGGATAAGTTTGTGATAGTTTTTATCGACGACATTCTGATCTACTCAAAGACGAAGGACGAGCACGAACAACACTTAAGAGCTATTTTAGAGCTACTTAAGAAGGAAAAGTTGTACGCTAAGTTCTCGAAGTGTGAGTTCTGGCTACGCGAAGTCCAATTTCTTGGACATGTGGTTAATGGAAATGGAATCCATGTTGATCCCCCAAAGATCGAGGCGATCAAGGATTGGGAGACTCCTAAGACGCCAACCGAGATTCGATAGTTCTTAGGTTTAGCTGGTTATTATCGAAGGTTCATTGAGGATTTCTCTAAAATCGCTCAACCTCTGACCGCACTCACACAGAAAGACAAGAAGTTTGATTGGGGCGACCAGCAAGAAGAAGCGTTTCAGTTGTTGAAGAACAAGCTTTGTGACGCACCGATCTTATCGCTACCCGAAGGAACGGATGAATTCGTGGTGTATTGTGACGCCTCACGTCAAGGTTTGGGTTGCGTATTGATGCAGAGACAAAAGGTTATAGCTTATGCGTCGCGCCAGTTGAAGGTACATGAGAAAAATTACACCACCCATGATTTGGAATTGGGCGCGGGGGTGTTTGCATTGAAGATTTGGCGACATTATTTGTATGGTACGCGATGTACAATCTTCACTGATCACAAGTGCTTACAGCACATATTTAACCAAAAGGAGGTTAACATGAGGCAAAGACGCTGGGTATAGCTGTTGAATGATTATGATTGCGAGATCAAATATCATCCAGGGAAGGCGAATGTGGTCGCCGATGCCCTAAGTTGGAAAGAAAGGATCAAGCCCATAAGGGTTAGGGCTTTGGAGATGATTGTCCAGACAGACCTCTCCTTGCGCATTCGTGCCGCGCAGAGAGAAGCCTTGAAAGAAAGGAATATTGAGGACGAGTATCTCCATGGGATGGAGAAGCAGTTGGTGCCAAACGAGGAAGGAACTTTATGCTTCATGAAACAAATTTGGGTTCCTCTGTTTGGTGGTTTGAGAAAGGTTATTTTTTATGAAGCTCACAAATCTCGGTACTCAATTCATCCCAGTGCGGATAAGATATACCAAGACCTCAAGGATTTCTATTGGTGGCCTAGGATGAAGGGCGATGTTGCAGTATATGTTAGCAAATGTTTAATGTGTGCCAAGGTAAAGGCCGAGTACCAGAAGCCCTCAGGTCTTCTGCAGCAACCTGAAATACCCAAATGGAAATGGGAACAAATTTCAATGGACTTCATAACGAAATTGCCAAAGACGCCCAAGGGTCATGATACTATTTGGGTAATAGTAGACCGTCTAACGAAGTTTGCGCACTTCCTGCCAGTCAAAGAGAAAGACAACACGAGTAAACTTGCGGAAATATACATGAGAGAGATCGTTGCACAACATGGAGTGCCTCTCTCGATTATCTCAGATAGAGATGGGAGATTTGTATCGAGGATTTGGCAATCCTTCCAAGAAGCTTTTGGCTCGCAGTTGAATCTGAGCACTGCATTTCATCCTCAAACTGATGGTCAAAGTAAGAGAACTATTCAGACATTGGAAGATATGCTGAGAGTATGTGTAATGGACCTAGGTGGTAGCTGGGATAATCACTTTCCATTGGTCGAATTTTCGTACAACAACAGCTACCACACAAGCATTGGATCCGCGCCATTTGAAGCTCTTTACGGACGCAAATTTCGATCACCCTTATGCTGGGCTGATGCGGGTGATAGACAGCTTGTTGGTCCCAAAATAGTCCAAGAGACGACAGACAAGATTGCACAAATTCGAAAGCGCATCGAGGTGGCTCGCGACTTTGACACCTGTGTCACTTCAACCATCAAACAAATAATCAAACCAATGAAGTATTATATTTCACACTTGGGATTTGTATAAAAAAAATTTGTATCGTTTGCACATATCAATTCTTGTTCGATTTCGGGCTTTAAATCACTTTCTAGAAGGTTATACGCAAAACTGGTGCATAAACGCAATCAGTTTAACGCGACGTACACTCCGGAACTGTGACGTGAGACAAACATACCATAAATATCCTTTACACAACTTAGAAATAAGTTTCGAAGGATTCAGTATGGCAAAAACATGTTTATTTGGACTAAAGAACTATTTACGACAAAACTGCGAAGCTAACGCTGGTGACCGCCCGGATAATATTTTAAACCCGAAAATAGACTGTTATGTTTAAAATTTATTTTTAATCAGGTCCGTGTTGAAAAATAAATTAAAACGCTTAAAAACGTTATTTTTCAAGTTTAAGTGCGTACCCCGTGTTTCTGCGCAACACAGTGCTTATACTGCAAAACGCAGACAACGCAGCAAATCTTGGAATATGCTAGGAATATGCTAGGAATATGCCAGGAATATGCTAGGAATATGCTATATGGAAGATCTTATATAATCTACCATTCCATCACTCCATCTTCACCTCCCTCCCTCTCTACCTTCATCTCCTTCAAACTCTATTCTTCACATTCAAAGTCCATTTCTAACCATTTTTAAGTTAGTGTGAAGATCTAGAGGTAATCCCAAGGTATTCTCAAGTGATTCAAGCTTCCCATCATCTTCACACTAGAATTTCTACCCTAGCTTTGAGCTAGTAGTAAGTCTTACACCTTGCTTCATTTTGTTCTTAGTCAAGATATGTAGTATGATGAAATTTACAAGAACACTAAAAAGTTTAAACAAGAAATATGATCAAGAAACATGCTGATTTACATTTTCAGCCGACTTCAACAGGCTGTAACTGGACCATTATAAATCGAAAAACTGATTTTCTGAAGCCTAAATTATGTATTTTTGAACAACCGATCAAATGGCACTGGAATCGTAATTTTTCGAGGTCGTTTACTATTTTTAAAGGACTATTTTTGGACAGCAGCTCAAGCTGTGTTTTTACTGCAGAAAAAGTGTGTTGTATTCGGAGTCATAACCTGAAACCTGAGTAGAATCAGCTCATGGGATTTTTACTGTAGGTGGTCACTGTCACCGTGATCCTCCAACTGGAATTTCATCAATCGGACTTACGATTAATTTTTAGTGAATTATTCCGTAGACTGCGATCAGAAAGTAACAAATCTGATTGCAGTCAGGTAAATGAATTTCTATAAAATATTGGTGATGAACTGGACCCCGATATTTTTACATATAAAATTTGGATCATGTAAAACATTCTGTAAAAAATTGGGAATTTTTTGAGAAGGTTAACTATTTTATAAAAATCTTCGAAAACAGTCCAGTTTTGATTAATAAAGCTGAAACAACATAAGTATTGCTTTGCATGTCTAAATGTCGGGTTGGTTATTTGAGAACGATCTACGGAATATATGTAAAAGAAAATGATATGCTATTAAGCATGAACATCTCCATTTACAAAGGAGACAATGGCGAAATTTTCCGAAAATCCAACACTTAGTAAATATTTTCTAGACAAGAGTTTACTAGAACATTGAACGAACAAATATCTCAACATGACATATGATTAAGTTAAAATATTAACTATTTTGACAAATAATTATCACGTGGAACAATATAAGAAACGTGACTTAAAATACTAAACTCTAAGCCAAGGCACGGCCCGTTCGTCTAATAGACATTAGTATGTTGTAGGTCGTCGAGTAGCTGATCAGGTTTGAGTGGACGTTACGATACAGGAGACGCAGTACAGTGAGTACATAGTCCCCTCTTTTACTGTTTTCAACTGTTTTGGGGTGAAGCATGTGTACCTATTTGTTATGTTCATGATTTCAAAGTATAATTGATTATACGTAGTAGTACTTATCTTTTGACAAACTGAATGATTATTTATGGTTTAAACACTGATTTTCAAAGATTATGAAATAAATGTTTGGAATAGTACTTATTTTGTTCACCGGACCGGTTGGTAGTATGATATAGCGCTATAGGACTAGACACCCCATTCCTGTTGTCATGGAATGTCTGAAACCAATTTGTTTCTCCATCCAAATAGGGATTGCCTTTGTGGTATCCTTATAGTCTCAAAGGTGTATTCTGATGCACTAGGTCTGAATGAATTCTTAAATCACACTTTTATAGTATAGTTTGATATACTCTCATGTGTGGTATTGTACAAAACCAACATATATATTTTGTTAACAAACCAAAACATATTTTGATATGTTATTTATCAAATCCAAAGCATATTCTGATATGTTAATAATAAAACCCAAAGCATATTTCGATATGTTATTTTTGAAACCAAAACATAGTTCAATATGTTACTTATAAATCCAAAGTATACTTTTGATATACTGCTGAAAATTATTACTTTCTTAAAACCAAAGTATATTCTTATATATACTATAAACCTTTTTATCAAAATATTGTTTTTCAAACAATATACTTTATACAAACTCATTTCACCTACTTATTTAATTTCCTATGTGTCATTATTTTATACCATCTGATTTCTTATAAATAATTTATAAAAGAAAACCTTTTTCAAGGATCATGACTACTCTTATTGAAACATTTTCTTTAAATTCATAAGTCATGAATCCTAATTACAATTAAAACCTATGTATCTCACAGGCATTTTTATGCTGACGTACCTATTTTTACACATGTTTCAGGTGCTGCTTTGTGATGACTGATGCTACACTTAGGATGGACTCGTGCCTTAGCGACTTTAAAACTTGAAAGATAATAGTCGTACTTATCTGATTGTATTAAAACAATGAGTTCATTTATTAAATAAAACGAAATTATTTATTCCATGGTTGTGAAACAATAATTCTGTTACAACACTCCCCGACGTTTCCGTCACGTTTTGTTGTTTTACGTGGTCGGGGTGTGACAGAAGAGTTGGTATCAGAGCCAATGGTTATAGGGAATTAGGTTATTATTAATGCTTTGACCTAGACTATAACCTTTCTAGGGCCCCAACACAAGTTGTCTTGTGTTTAGATTTTAAAACATACACTTCACCTATCCTTAGGTGATTACCAAAAAAAAAAAACATAATGGAAGGCACAAAGCAAAAATGAATCATCAATCTCTTAAACCTTCCAAGTTTTCAAAATCTCGTCAAAGTTCTGGGTTCTAAATAGTGTGAACACGTGCAAACTGGAATAGTGAATGCCTGTACCCTGGGTTTTCTGTCTAAGGCTAGAGTGTTCATACAAATCCACATAATTGGACCAGTCACTCTTACCTGGGAACTCTTGGGGTGAGTGTTCACTTATAGGCGAGCATGTCTTCGTGATACATTATTTTTAACCCATTTACTTTGATTAGTCACTGTGTGTCGTTTGTTTGCTTTGTGATACGGACGAATGACCACCATCTTTGCTTTTGTCGATTCTTGTTTCATCTCATTCTTTTCATCTAACATTCTCACTCGTTTCCTCTCATGTTTCCTTTTTTAGAATGCCTCCTCGACGCGAAAATCCGATGCCAAATGCCGAACTGGCAGAAATCATCGCGCAGCAAATGGCTGCTGCGTTCCCAAATCTTCTTGCTCAATGGAACCAAGCCAACAACAACAAAAATGCTCCTTGTAACTTCAAGAGTTTCAACTCGGCTAAACCGCTCAAGTTTAGTGGTTCTGAGGGAGCAACTGGGCTTCTTCAATGGTTCGAGAGCATTGAGAATACTTTCCGTCACGTTCAGTGTCCTGATAATCGCAAAGTCGAGTTTGCATCAAGCGTGTTTCAGAAGAGGGCACTTACATGGTGGAACGGGGTTATGAGAGACCGTGGCGCAGAAGTTGCTCTAGTACAAACATGGGCTGAACTTAGGACTCTTATGATAAGGGAGTTTTGTCCTCGTCATGAACTGCGAGCTTTGGAAAGGGAGTTTGATGACTTGAAACAGGATAGTGGCGAGCACCGGGCGTATACTGATAGGTATGAGGAGCTGAGCTTGTTATGCCCAACTATGGTTACTCCTGTGGATAAGGCGATCGAGAAATATATTGATGGTCTTCCTGACCTAATTCAGGATATCGTTACTGGAAGTAACCCTACTACTGTTAGACAAGCCATTGAACTGTCTGCCACCCTAACTGAATCCCACATCAGGAAGGGTAAGCTTTTTCGAAAAGGCGACCCAAGACCATCTGACAAGGCTGCTCAAGCTGAGCCAAAGGAAGAACAGGCTGAGGTATCCAGGAAGAAGAAGCACAAAGCCTCTCAAAACTACGCCATAACTGCTCAAGACAAACAGGTTGCACCAAACCAGCTAGCACAACCTCGCAAAAGGCAAAACTATGTTGGTACCGCACCTTTGTGCAATAAATGCAACCGTCATCATCTGGAGCAAGAGCAATGCCACAAATGTACCCACTGTGGGCGGTTGGGACATTTGATCAATGTTTGCCGTTATGCAAATCAAGCTGCTGCAAACCATGCTGCTGTTCAAGCACGGTTCCCACCGGGGTCATGTTATAACTGTGGTGACCTCACTCACTACAGAAACAATTGCCCAAGACTTGTTAACATACCTCCAGCGCCTGGACGAGTGTTTAACATCAATGAGGCAAATGTGAACGATGATGCGGCAGCGAACAATTAGTGTTTTGTTATTTCCTTTGGTTGTTATCTTTTGACATTTAAAGACAAGTCAATTGTTATATAAATAAAAAAATTCGTCGTTTTTATTTTTTTGCAAAACTGATACGATTGTGTGAATGTTTAATACAACCTTATGATATCAACACAAGGACAAACTACTCGTGTGGTCCTATCATTTTTATGATCACTTGTGATCTCCCCAATAATCTTAAATACTCGTTTCTTTTATGAAACAAAGCTAATTTCCTCTTAAGATCTTTCCATCTCCACAGTTAGATTCTTGTGTTTAAGGTGCCAAATGAAATACACGGGTTGGATTCCTGGTGTGCTTTAAGTACCCGTATCCAAAGATAACAAATTAAAAATCAAGTTAATTAATTTTGTGACTAATGTTTTGTGCTTAAGTATTCTCTTATGTGTTTTGTGTTTATATGTGATCCATCCAAATCCTCATAGAATCCTCCGTATCTCATATGAGAGATTCAAAATAGGATATCCAAAGGTACTATCTTAAATCCTTAATGGACTTCAACATTGTAGTTAAGTCCCTTGGGTTATAAAGTACTATTCTATAATTGGACCTCTTGAATGGTCTGATTAAACAGATTGATTTTGAAAATCTGGTTAGGAATAACATGAGATGATATAATTGAAAAGATCCCTTTAAAGTGGTCTATTTAAAGAGATTATACAACGGCCTAGTTAAGAAGATCATGTGTTGATCTAGTTAAAAAGGCTCGTTCGTTGATCTAGTTAAAAAGACCCTTTGGTGGCCTAGTCAAGTCGCTTCATGTTTATTCAATTGATTTTCCCCCTACGCCTCGCATTATGAAATGAACTGTGCGGACTGTGCAAGGAATTACATAATTATGGAGGCCTACATAATTATGGAATTCAGTGCACAGAAACCACAGGAAATTTTGTCATGTGTTAAGACCTATAGTGACAAGAGTAAATAATACGAGAGAAGTCTTGGACCTTGACCAATGTCATTTGTTCTTACACTCCCCAATTCTGATCTCAAGCACACACCAAGTTTCCTATGATGAATCTTCATGTTTTGCTACTACAAAGACTTCACTTTGAGAGTTGACAATTTCGCTAAGAATCCTAACATGGCCCAGAGTTTTACTTAAGGGTTCAATGGACTTATTTGAAAGCGAAACCGTCACAGCTATCTTCACAAGTATCCTCTAGAATTAAATTTCGGGACGAAATTTCCTAAAGTGGGGGAGACTGTGACACCTGTGTCACTTCAACCATCAAAAAAATAATCAAACCAATGAAATATTATATTTCACACTTGGGATTTGTATAAAAAATGTGTATCGTTTGCACATATCAATTCTTGTTCGATTTCGGGCTTTAAATCACTTTCTAGAAGGTTATACGCAAAACTGGTGCATAAACGCAATTAGTTTAACGCGACGTACACTCCGGAACTGTGACGTGAGACAAACATACCATAAATATCCTTTACATAACTTAGAAATAAGTTTCGAAGGATTCGGTATGGCAAAAACATGTTTATTTGGACTAAAGAACTATTTACGACAAAACTGCGAAGCTAACGCTGGTGACCGCCCGGATAATATTTTAAAGCCGAAAATAGTCTGTTATGATTAAAATTTATTTTTAATCAGGTCCGTGTTGAAAAATAAATTAAAACGCTTAAAAACGTTATTTTTCAAGTTTAAGTGCGTACCCCGTGTTTCTGGGCAACACAGTGCTTATACGGCAAAACGCAGACAACACAGCAAATCTTGCAATATGCTAGGAATATCTAGGAATATGCTAGGAATATGCCAGGAATATGCTGGGAATATGCTAGGAATATGCTAGGAATATGCCAGGAATATGCTAGGAATATGCTATATGGAAGATCTTTTATAATCTACCATTCCATCACTCCATCTTCACCTCCCTCCCTCTCTACCTTCATCTCCTTCAAACTCTATTCTTCACATTCAAAGTCCATTTCTAGCCATTTTTAAGTTAGTGTGAAGATCTAGAGGTAATCCCAAGGAGTTCTCAAGTGATTCAAGCTTCCCATCATCTTCACACTAGAATTTCTACCCTAGCTTTGTGCTAGTAGTAAGTCTTACACCTTGCTTCATTTTGTTCTTAGTCAAAATATGTAGTATGATGAAATTTACAAGAACACTAAAAAGTTTAAACAAGAAATATGAACAAGAAACATGCTGATTTACATTTTCAGCCGACTTCAACAGGCTGTAACTAGACCATTATAAATCAAAAAACTGATTTTCTGAAGCCTAAATTATGTATTTTTGAACAACCGATCAAATGGCACTAGAATCTTAATTTTTTGAGGTCGTTTACTATTTTTAAAGGACTGTTTTTGGACAGCAGCTCAAGCTGTGTTTTTACTGCAGAAAAAGTGTGTTGTATTCGGAGTCATAACTTGAAACCTGAGTAGAATCAGCTCATGGGATTTTTACTGTAGGTGGTCACTGTTGTCACCGTGATCCTCCAACTGGAATTTCATCAATCGGACTTACGATTAATTTTTAGTGAATTATTCCGTAGACTGCGATCAGAAAATAACAAATCTGATTGCAGTCGGGTAAATGAATTTCTATAAAATATTGGTGATGAACTGGACCCCGATATTTTTACATATAAAATTTGGATCATGTAAAACATTCTGTAAAAAATTGGGAATTTTTTTATAAGGTTAACTATTTTATAAAAATCCTCGAAACAGTCCAGTTTTGATTAATAAAGCTGAAACAACATAAGTATTGCTTTGCATGTCTAAATGTCGGGTTGGTTATTTGAGACCGATCTACGGAATATATGTAAAAGAAAATGATATGCTATTAAGCATGAACATCTCCATTTACAAAGGAGACAATGGCGAAATTTTCCGAAAATCCAACACTTAGTAAATATTTTCTAGACAAGAGTTTACTAGAACATTGAACGAACAACTATCTCAAAATGACATATGATTAAGTTAAAATATTAACTATTTTGACAAATAATTATCACGCGGAACAATATAAGAAACGTGACTCAAAATACTAAACTCTAAGCCAAGGCACGGCCATTTCGTCTAATAGACATTAGTACGTTGTAGGTCGTCGAGTAGCTGATCAGGTTTGAGTGGACGTTACGATACAGGAGACGCAGTACAGTGAGTACATAGTCCCCTCTTTTACTGTTTTCAACTGTTTTGGGGTGAAGCATGTGTACCTATTTGTTATGTTCATGATTTCAAAGTATAATTGATTATACGTAGTAGTACTTATCTTTTGACAAACTGAATGATTATTTATGGTTTAAACACTGATTTTCAAAGATTATGAAATAAATGTTTGGAATAGTACTTATTTTGTTCACCGGACCGGTTGGTAGTATGATATAGCGCTATAGGACTAGACACCCCATTCCTGTTGTCATGGAATGTCTGAAACCAATTTGTTTCTCCATCCAAATGGGGATTGCCTTTGTGGTATCCTTATAGTCTCAAAGGTGTATTATGATGCACTAGGTTTGAATGAATTCTTAAATCACACTTTTATAGTATAGTTTGATATACTCTCATGTGTGGTATTGTACAAAACCAACATATATATTTTGTTAACAAACCAAAACATATTTTGATATGTTATTTATCAAATCCAAAACATATTCTGATATGTTAATAATAAAACCCAAAGCATATTTCGATATGTTATTTACGAAACCAAAACATAGTTCAATATGTTACTTATAAATCCAAAGTATACTTTTGATATACTGCTGAAAATTATTACTTTCTTAAAACCAAAGTATATTCTTATATATACTATAAACCTTTTTATCAAAATATTGTTTTTCCAACAATATACTTTATACAAACTCATTTCACCTACTTATTTAATTTCCTATGTGTCATTATTTTATACCATCTGATTTCTTATAAATAATTTATAAAAGAAAACCTTTTTCAAGGATCATGACTACTCTTATTGAAACATTTTCTTTAAACTCATAAGTCATGAATCCTAATTACAATTAAAACCTATGTATCTCACAGGCATTTTTATGCTGATGTACCTATTTTTACACATGTTTCAGGTGCTGCTTGTGATGACTGATGCTACACTTAGGATGGACTCGTGCCTTAGCGACTTTAAAACTTGAAAGATAATAGTTGTACTTATCTGATTGTATTAAAACAATGAGGTCATTTATTAAATAAAACGAAATTATTTATTCGATGGTTGTGAAACAATAATTCTGTTACAACACTCCCCGACGTTTCCGTCACGTTTTGTTGTTTTACATGGTCGGGGTGTGACAGTGACAGACAGAAAGCCTATGCAAACCGAAGAAAGAAACCTTTAGAGTTTCAAGTTGGGGATATGGTTTTGTTGAAGGTTTCACCCTGGAAGGGTGTGGCATGCTTTGGAAAGCGTGGGAAGTTGAATCCGCGTTACATTGGCCCGTTCAGAATCCTGCAAAGGATTGGGCTTGTAGCCTACAAGTTGGACCTACCTGCCGAACTTAATGGCGTACACGATACATTTCACGTATCTAATCTGAAAAAGAGTCCAACACAAGAGACAGTGATCATTCCTGCTGACGAAGTTCATATCGACGACATGCTCCAATTTACCGAAGAACCCGTTGAGGTTACGGATTAGAAAGTTAACAAAACACGCAGGAGTAGTGGCAAGCTCGTCAAAGTTCGAAGGAACGCAAGACATGGTCCAGAATTCACGTGGGAACGTGAGGACCATATGAAGGAGAAATACCCCCATCTATTTCCCAAGACCCCTGCAACTAGAAGCAGAGCCTAAAATTTCGGGACGAAATTTCTCTAACGGGGGGAGAATGTGACAACCCTCACAAATCCAGGGATCCGTACAATTAATTAATGTTTAATTAGTGCTTAATGACTGTGCTTGATTACAATTGTGATTAAACTGCTTTCTGTTTTCTGATACATACATACTCATGCATCACATTTTATACTGTCACTCTATTTATTTCACACCAACATTAGTGACAAACTTGATGCACAAAGCACAGATAGCACACTAAATGGATAACCCAGTAAACATGCTGACAATGCCAGCACCTAGACAGACACTATTTTAAGGCCCAGTATGAGCCGGGAATAAAGTACTACACTGGTGGGGAGTGTAGGGAGGTGAGAACCATAAAACTGCGTCACTAGGTGATAGTTATAGTGCCCGGAAGTGCCTAAAACACACTTAAAGTGCAAAATTCTGCACTAGTTAACCAAAATTCAGCATTTAACAATGCTAGTAAAGTGTAAAAACTTGGCAAAATAGTCCTAGACACTTTCCAAAGGGTTGGTAATTTAATGTGTCACTAAAAACAATATAAAAGACACTTTAAATCTTTATGTAGCACTTTAACGGATCAACATCCAACCGAACAACCGGACTTTACCCGGAACACAAAAATATTGCCAAACACATTGTTTTTACTTTTCTGAGCTAGTTAGGGTCCCCGAACACCCTAACACCCTTTACATTAATTAACACACTATTGCACTAACTAAACACCTTTAGATTTCAACCAAATTGTAACTAGTTTCATTACACCCCAACCATACCCCCCCCCTCACTTTGACGGTCACAAGGGGTGACCCACCCCTTGCCTTCCTTTTGATTATTTTATTTCTAAATGTTGGTGGATTAAGGACATAGTATATGTTGGATAATAGTAAGATTGGATTATAAATAAACCTAATGGTCATGATCTTTCATTTCAACATCCAACATCAAAACAAAACTCTCTCTTCTTCTCTTCCATAGCCCACGGCCGCCACCTTCAACCATACTACCACCACCATCAAGCTTTGTTCAACCATTTCTCATACATACAAATGAGCAAGGAGTCCTACAAACAAGCTCGGTGCACTCGGAAGTTCAAGAAGCACTCTAGTTTTCTTTTATCCACCGCTTTTACGCCTTTTTTCTTCCCTAGCCTTGTGCTAGTAGTAAGTGTTCTAAAACATCATCTTGTTCTTGATTTTAGTGGTTAATAGATGATTGAATGGTGAAATATTAAAGAACACTAATGAACATAATCTAAAGTCTTGAACATAAGGGATAAAGGGTGGATAAAGAGAAGTTACTTGGGTAAATCATGTTGATCTTGTGTAGTTGTGATTGTTTGATGTTGTTTGTTAGTAAAAGTTGGATGGATCATCATCTAGACATGCTAGATCATGTTCAAGAACATGAACTAGTAAGATGTTAGTGTTAGAAATATGAAAGATGATGAAACCATCCACCATGAATTTGAAACTTGAATAAATGTAAATTTTCTTGAAAAATAAGGTTACAAACTTGTAGATCTAAAGATCTACAAGTGGTTTTTCGGAAGAACCAAGCGAAAAATACTAGTTTTGTGACAAATCGCATTTTGCATGACCGTTTTATACTGGTTCTGTTATGTTTTATGCTTAGATGTAAACGTACGTGTACATGTTTGATTTCATCTGAACGGTTACGAGTCGCGTATTGTGTGAATTCATCAAAATGTTGCTGTGATTGAAATGTTTGAAATAAATGAATAGAGGTGATTAGGTGGTTTTGTTGAACCGTGACAAACATGTACATACGATGCGGCACATCCCGCTAGTCGCACACACACATCCATGCATTAAGTGGGCTTTAGAGGCCTAGTTACTTCTAAGACCCAAACCGAGCCCAACCTAGATTAAAGGGCTATACACGCACATATGAGTCCCATATTATTCACATTATGCACTTTATATCTCAAACCCTAAAACACCCCTTTAAGTCGACGACAACAAGAAGGATAACCAGTTTGGTCGCAACCCCTTTTTCTGCGTGATAATTGATCTCTGATTCCATGTGTTGGGTTAGTGTTCTATCCCCGTTACTTTACATGTATATATATATACGATTGCCTGTTATGAACCTGCCTTAAATATGTAATTCATTGGCCTGAGGAAGGTTGTTATTATTGATTAAATTGATGTATGTATGTGAATAATGGTACAACATGAATTAATCATGGTGGCAGAACTTGTCTAGTGGAAGTGGTTGGCACATGTTTGCTTTGATTCTGTGTTGTTATGATGTATGTATGATGAATTCTGCACTGTTTTTTTTTGGAACTTGTGAAAATCAAATGGATATATGCTAGTATATGATAGTGGCCGCACATGTATAGGGGTCTCCATGTAATTGATGATCGTGTGCACGTGAATTTGATGTAACGAGTAGATATATACATGGACGTATGAATGATTAACCTAATGATATTGTAGACTGACATGAGACTCGCTGATTGTGATGAGAATAGTGGGCCTGGTAACATGGTGGGGGTAGTGATAGTATTGTGTGTTGACTATTTGGGCCGCATGTTTGGTTGGACAACATTCTTTAATGATTTTGGTAGTGGGCTGCATGTGTATCATTGAATAATGTGTTAATAAGAATTGATTTCCTTGCTGAAATGTGCAAATCGATACAGGATTCAGGATTTTGAATTGTCAAATGTTAGTACATGGGCCGCATGCACACACATCATGAACTAACTTTGTTTAAACTTGGGCCCAACAGTTATTCCACTAGTTTGCGTGATTGGGCTTAGTTAGATATTATCACATATGTCAATTAGTAGACTGTTGAAACAAATCACTAAACCTGCAAAATGTAAGTGGGCCGAATGATGGGCCGGCTGGACTATTGGGTTGAATTGGGTACATTAAACATAAGATGTTCATGTTTGATAACATGTAATTATGACTAGGAATGTTAATTGTTCAAATAGTGGTTTGGCATAGAGTGGCTACCTATTTGTGTGTTGGATGTGAAACTGTTACTGTTTATTACATGAGCAACCGAAATACATGATGAATGAAATGTGATACGCATGGTATTAAACGTTGAACGTGGTTCTAACTATTGTTAATAATTGGAATAGGACATACTTGATTTAGCACGAACAAGAACTTAAAATCTACCGAGCAACCAAGGTGAGTTCACTACATTCGAGCATGCGTCCCAGTGGTTGGGGACAGTCAGTGGTCTGGGTAAAAACGGGTATATTGGTTAATATTCTCACCTATCATTTTTGTAAGTCCCTTATTATGTTACCTGGAGGGTAACGGGTATTAGTTGGTAGCGCTACTTAGGTTTGGCACCCTCACACCGCTCCTAGATAGGACGGGTGTGAACTAATGACCCAGTCGGGGCCCAGTACTAGATAGGAGTACGTGGGAAGGGCAGTCATCTACATCAGGAGCCGTCTTGTTCGGAATTGAGATATTATCAATATTACTTGCAGTTGTCAGTGAACTGTTTTACATACAACTGGTAACAAAACGTTTTCTTAAACTGTGAACTCGCCAGCTTTGTCTGATACACTTGTTACATGCTCGCAGGTCGTTAGGTGATTGAAACAGGAGCTTGCTGGCTGGAGAGCAAGAGTGTGACACCTGTGTCACTTCAACCATCAAACAAATGCCAAACCAATGAAATATTGTATTTCATACTTGGGATTTGTAAAAAAATATGTGTATCGTTTGCACATATCAACTCTTGTTCGATTTCAAGCTTTAAATCGCTTTCTGGAGGGTTATACGCGCTCTGATGCATAGATATAACCAGTTTAATGCAACGAACACTCCAGAATAGTGAAATAGGCTTAACATACCTTAAATAACCTTTACATAACTTAGAAATAGGTTTTGAAGGCTTTGGTATGGCAAAATCGAGTTAAATCGCTTACAGGGACTAAAGTTGACAAACTGTGAAAGTATGCCAATTTGAACTGTAACAGACATTCCGGAAGATGAACATAAGTTAAACATACCATAAATATCTTTTACATAGCTTAGAAATAGGCTTTGAGGTGTTCGGTGTGCTAAAATAAACTTTTGGGTCATTCAGGGACTAAAAGCGTCAAAAAGTGCACAAGTTTGCATTTTCGCGCATAACTTACGTTCTGAATACATCCGGACATCCAAAAATTTATGTAAGCACTATAACATTTTATTTTAGTGTTTGGCATAAGAAAAATCCATTCGTCACGCCATTTGAATCGTTTTTCGCGCTTATGCGCATTCCGTCGTAATTAAGTGAACATCGCGATCGTACGGCCAAACAAACCGACACCCGACACATTTTTGAGCATGTTTCATGTCCAGAATGTTTAGGCATCATTTTAGGGCCTTAAAGTTGGCTTTACGGGCCTTAGAAGTGTCGGAAATGGCTTAAATACGTAACAGGGACCAAAACTGTCATTTTGAAATATTGGTTCTGATCAGACATGGCCATGCGGCCCGCGTGAGTTTATGTGTATCCTAAAGTGGGCCGCGTCAGACTCCCAGAACAGATAAGATCGCTTAATCAGCAGATTCCAGCTGTTTAACTCACAACCACACACTCACACTTGTCCTTTCAGCTGATTAGGGGCCATTTTTAGTCACCATAACTTTCCAAGAAACGATCCTAACGGTTCGGGAAATCCTATAAATACCCACATCCCTCAACTTCAAAACCCACTAGAATTTTGATTTGAGAAACTCTAAGTTGGAACCTTTGTTTCATACCTGAGATTCTTGGATCGAGATTAGCATTCGGGGACCCTTCGTAAGTATTCTTTCGTTCTTTTATTGCTTTTTGAGTCCGAAAGTCAAACTTTGTTTGACTTTCTGCGTTGACCAGTTTATGGTCAATGCGAAGTTCGTTTGAACTTTGCAACGTGATTGTAATCACGATGGTTATAGTCCCTTGTGACTATGCCTACTGATTACCACGTTGTCTAGGGTCGTAAGGGTAAGCGATCTGATAAATCGCTTATACCTTCGAACCCGACCCATTTGGTCGATCATTAGGATCCGACCAAATACATTAGGTGACCATAGTTGATAGGGAATAACCTTCCGAGGTTATACCTTATGGTCACATCGTTTGAGTAGTTGTATGATAGGTAGTTTATATGCCTTAGGTAAATTACCAGAATACCCTTTTCATGTATAATTGGTGATTAAGCATATGTAACCTAAACTTTTGTCACATAACTGATTATGTAACATGTTTAGTCATATAATACTTGTCATAAGACTAGTTAGGCGGTCCGAACGCGTTTCACGCGAACGACGCGTTAAAGTAGCATAAGCTACCTAAACGGGTCGTAATGGGTCGTAAGCACTTATGTTAGGTTTCATTTAGTATGTAGGCTTTGTTAAACCATATTACACGAGTCTCCACACTCGTTTGGTTTACGAACCCTCATCCTATCTAAATCCTCCGATATAGGTCCGGTTTATTAACATAGTTACCTATATTAGGTGCCGTTTGATTCCGAGATCTCTAGCATTGCTTGGTGGTTATCTTAGGACTACTGAACAATCTCAAGTGAGTACATAGACCCCTCTTTTACTATTTTCCAAACGTTTTGGGGTGGAACACATGTGCCTACTTGTTACTTTCATGCTTTCAATGTTTTCACATCATATACCTGCTATGTTCGTTAGTACATTATAGTACATGATTTCACTACATTTTATGCTATGTATGCCCATTGTGTGCGTGCTTAGTACATTGCTATACATTACACTTTATGCTATGCATGTTCTTTGTTGCATACTTAGTACATTTGTTATTCATCACATGCTTACATTTTGGATACACATTACATGATTTACATTAGACATGAACATTTTACTTTGGTAGTTTGGTTTGAGTAAGTGATTAAGTAACGAGGCGTGTGTAATATGATACAAGCATGGTGGATACGCCGCTGGTACTTCCTATATATATAAGTGTTTGTATAGTATTACATATCGTAGCGTTATTTGAATCATTTCAATTTGAGACATATAACATTTTATACAAATAACATACTTTTCACAAGACATTGATTTACAAACAATTTATCTTATACAAACTCATCTTACATGGTTATTCATTTAACCATACATCATTCTCTTATTTATACATATCATCTGATCTTATCGTTTTTCAAATGATTTACAAGACAAAGCAAATTACAAGGTTCATGACTAAACATTTTCTCAAACATAAGTCATGAATTCTATTTTCTCAAAACCTATGTATCTCACAGGCATTTTTATGCTGACGTACCTATTTTCACATGTGTTTTCAGGAGATGATGCGTAGGACTTATCAAGATACACTTAGGCGGACTTGGGCCTTAGTGACAATAAAAGATGCAAGACTAGTTAATTTATGTTATGTACTCTTTGGTTCTTGTTTAAAACAATGTAAACTCTCATGTTTGATTAATAAAACGAAACTTTAATTGCCATGGATTTGAAACATTAATTCTGTTACAACACTCCCCGACGTTTCCGCCACGTTTTGTATGTTCTACGTGGTCAGGGTGTGACAGAAAAGATGGTATCAGAGCCAATGGTTATAGGGAATTAGGTTATTAGTAATACTTTGACCTAGTCTATAACCTTCTTAGGACCCTAACGCGAGTTCACTTGCATTTAGTCTTAAAACAATACTGTCACCTATCCTTAGGCGACGACCTCAACAAAAACATAAATTTCAAAACCGCTTTGAAAACTAATCATCTGTTCTAGGATGATTGATTACTAGGTTTTGAACCCTTTGTTATAAGGTTTTGAACCCCTTTGAGTTTTCAAAACTCTCGTCAAAGCTTTGGGTCCTAAATAGTGTGAACATGTGCAAACTGGAAGAGTGGATGCCTGTACCCTGAGTTTTCTGTCTAAGGCTAGAGTGTTCGTACAAATCCACATAATCGGACCAGTCACTCTTACCTGGGAACTCTTGGGGTGAGTGTCCACTTATAGGCGAGCATGTCTTCGCGATACATTATGAGGATCTAATTGCTTTGATTCAGCCTTTGTGTGTCATTTGTTTGCTTCGTGGATCAAACAAATGACCATCACCCACGATTTTGGTCGGTAATTGTAACATCCTATTCTTACCCAATGTCATTTCAATTGTTTTCTCTCTTGTTTCCCTTTTAGAATGCCTCCACGACGCGAAAATCCGGTATCTATTGAAGATCTGGCAGCTGTCATTACACAGCAAATAACTGCTGCAATCCCGAACATCGTTGCTCAATGTCACCAAGCTCTCAACAACAATAATGCCCTCTGCAACTTCAAGACGTTCAACTCGGCTAAGCCATCAAAGTTTTCTGGGTCTCAAGGAGCGACTGCACTTCTGCAATGGTTCGAGAGTCTAGAGAGCACCTTCAGGCATGTTCAATGTCCAAACAAGCAAAAGGTAGATTTCGCATCTAGTGTCTTTGAGAAACAAGCTTTGACGTGGTGGAACGGTGTGGTGAGAGATAGGGGTGCCGAAGTGGCACTGGCCCAAACTTGGGAAGAACTTCGAGCACTGATGATGAAGGAATTCTGTCCTCGTCACGAGATCAGGGCATTGGAAAGGGAATTCGACGATCTTAAGCAAGACAGCGGTGAACATCGAGCATACACTGATCGATATGAGGAGCTGAGCCTGTTGTGCCCTACCATGGTTACGCCTTTGGATAAGGCGATCGAGAAATACATTGATGGTCTCCCTGACTCAGTTCAGGACATTGTTACTGGTAGTAACCCCACTACAGTTAGGCAGGCCATTGAGCTATCTGCAACCTTGACTGAATCTCAGATCAGAAAGCATAAACTTTTTCGAAAGGGTGACAAGAAGCCAATCGAGGAATCAAAGACCATGGATGAACAGACTGGATCCCCTGAGAAGTCTAAGAAGCGTAAGGCTTCGCAGAATTGTGCAATTGCTGCTCAACCCAACCAAAACACCCGCAACCAACCAACTCAACCTCCTGCAAGGAAACCTTATGCCGGTACTGCACCGATATGCGACAAATGTAATGCACACCACTTAGCTCACCTACAGTGTCGTTTATGTGCATCATGTGGGCGACTCGGTCACCTGGCAAATGCTTGTCGATTTACCCCAAACCAAAGTGGTCCAAACCAACCTCAAGTAAATCCTGCTCAAGCTCGTCTTCCACCAGGACCTTGCTTCAACTGTGACAAGATGGGCCATTTCCGAAGAAATTGCCCAATGATTGCTAATGCGAATCCAGTGCAAGGATGAGCATCGGACCAACTAGAAGACAATGTTGTTTAGAGATAATCAAGTCTTATGTGTTATTTTCTTTTGTTGTCAAGGTCCATGAAACAGTTGTTATCATTGTTTATAAATAAATCTTTTATTTACATTGCAATGTATTTATGTGGTTATATGTATAAACAACGTATCTTCTGCAATACCGACAATCAAGGAACCGTATTCCTTGAAGAACAGACTACCCCATGATTTCTTCCATTTTATTATCTCTTGCGTTTTCCACGGAAATCCAAAGTACCCGTTTCTTCCAAGGAAACGAAGTACAAGGCGCAAGTTACAACTCTGTACGAATACCCAAAGTACCACTATAAATTCTTAATAGGGTACCTAAAGGTATTTCCGTAGATTCAAAAATTTTTGTACCTTAATTCGAATATTGCGTTTTCTTGAAAACGAAATCGAATTTTTGGAAGATCTTTCTATCTTCATAGTTAGATTCTTGCTAATGTTTAAAGTACCAAGTGAAATCCATGAAATGGATTCCTAGTGTGCTTCAAATGCATGTACGTAATTAACAAAACAAAACTTACAAATTAAAGATCTAGATAAACAATTTTGTGGTTATGTGACTATGTGTTTATGCATCTTGTCTTTCCATTTATGCATTTTTGTGTTTTTGTATACTCTGGATATTCGTTATCCAAATCCTCATAGAATCTTTCTTATCCTCATATGAAGGATTCGTAGTAGGATATTCAAAAAGGTACTATCTTAAATCCTTAATGGACTCCTACGTTGTAGTTAAGTCCCTTGGATTATAAAGTACTATTCCAAAGTCTAAGGACATCATGTGTTGATATAGTTGAATATTCCTCTTGGGTAGTTAAGTTAAATAGGCCCTCTGGTGGTCTAGTTAAAGAGATCCTACGTCGATCTAAGTTAAATAGATTGAAATAGATTGGTTCGACAATCTAGTTAAATATATCATGCGTTGATATAGTTAAATAGGGCCTCTGGTGGTCTAGTGAAAGAGATCCTACATCGATCTAAGTTAAATAGATTGGTTCGACAATCTAGTTAAATATATCATGCGTTGATATAGTTAAATAGGGCCTCTGGTGGTCTAGTTAAAGAGATCCTACGTCGATCTAAGTTAAATAGATTGGTTCAACAATCTAGTTAAATATATCATGCGTTGATATAGTTAAATAGGGCCTCTGGTGGTCTAGTTAAAGAGATCCTACGTCGATCTAAGTTAAATAGATTGGTTCGACAATATAGTTAAATATATCATGTGTTTATGTAGTTAAATAGGCCCTCGGGTGGTCTAGTTTAAGAGATTGTTCGTTGATCTAATCCTTTGGTGACCTAGTTAAAGAGACTCTATTATAGTCAAGTTAAATCACCACCGGATTATTCGTTTGATTTTCCCCATACGCATTATGAAATGAACTGTGCGGACTGTGCAAGGAACTACGTAATTATGGAGGCCTACATAATTATGGAAATTCAGCGCACAGAAACCACAGGAAGTTTTGTCATGTGTTAAGACCTACAGTGACAAGAGTAATGATACGGGAGAAGTCTTGGACCTCGACCAATGTCATTTATTCTTACACTCCCCAAATTCTGATCTAAATCACACACCAAGTTTCCTATGATGAGTCTTCATAAGAAACGTTCTTCTGTCCGTAGTTCAAAATTCCGCGTTTTGCTACTACAAGGACTTCACTTTGAGGGTTGATAAATTCGCTAAGAATACTAACATGGCCCAGAGTTTTACTTATGGGTTCAATGGATCTATTAGAAGGCGAAACCGTCACAACTGTCTTCACAAGTTTCCTCTAGAATTAAATTTCGGGATGAAATTTCCTAAAGTAGGGGAGACTGTGACACCTGTGTCACTTCAGCCATCAAACAAATGCCAAACCAATGAAATATTGTATTTCATACTTGGGATTTGTAAAAAATATGTGTATCGTTTGCACATATCAACTCTTGTTCGATTTCAAGCTTTAAATTGCTTTCTGGAGGGTTATACGCGCTCTGATGCATAGATATTACCAGTTTAATGCAACGAACACTCCGGAATAGTGAAATAGGCTTAACATACCTTAAATAGCCTTTACATAACTTACAAATAGGATTTGAAGGCTTTGGTATGGCAAAATCGAGTTAAATCGCTTACAGGGACTAAAGTTGACATACTGCGAAAGTATGCCAATTTGAACTGTAACAGACATTCCGAAAGATGACCATAAGTTAAACATACCATAAATATCTTTTACATAGCTTAGAAATAGGCTTTGAGGTGTTCGGTGTTCTAAAATAAACTTTTGGGTCATTCAGGGACTAAAAGCGTCAAAAAGTGCACAAGTTTGCATTTTCGCGCATAACTTACGTTCTGAATACATCCGGACATCCAAAAATTTATGTAAGCACTATAACATTTTATTTTAGTGTTTGGCATAAGAAAAATCCATTCGTCACGCCATTTGGATCGTTTTTCGCGCTTATGCGCATTCCGTCGTAATTAAGCGAACATCGCGATCGTACGGCCAAACGAACCGACATCCGACATATTTTTGAGCATGTTTCATGTCCACAATGTTTAGGCATCATTTTAGGACCTTAAAGTTGGCTTTACGGGCCTTAGAAGTGTCGAAAATGGCTTAAATACGTAACAGGGACCAAAACTGTCATTTTGAAAGATTGGTTCTGATCAGACATGGCCAGGCGGCCCGCGTGAGTTTATGTGTATCCTGAAGCGGGCCGCGTCAGACTCCCAGAATAGATAAGATCGCTTAATCAGCAGATTCCAGCTGTTTAACTCACAACCACACACTCACACTTGTCCTTTCAGCTGATTAGGGGCCATTTTTAGTCACCATAACTTTCCAAGAAACGATCCTAACGGTTCGGGAAATCCTATAAATACCCACATCCCTCAACATCAAAACCCACTAGAATTTTGATTTGAGAAACTCTAACTTGGAACCTTTGTTTCATACCTGAGATTCGTGGATCGAGATTAGCATTCCGGGACCCTTCGTAAGTATTCTTTCGTTCTTTTATTGCTTTTCGAGTCCGAAAGTCAAACTTTGTTTGACTTTCTGCGTTGACCAGTTTATGGTCAATGCGAAGTTCGTTTGAACTTCGCAACGTGATTGTAATCACGATGGTTATAGTCCCTTGTGACTATGCCTACTGATTACCACGTTGTCTAGGGTCGTAAGGGTAAGCGATCTGATAAATCGCTTATACCTTCGAACCCGACCCATTTGGTCGATCATTAGGATCCGACCAAATACATTAGGTGACCATAGTAGATAGGGAATAACCTTCCGAGGTTATACCTTATGGTCACATCGTTTGAGTAGTTGTATGATAGGTAGTTTATATGCCTTAGGTAAATTACCAGAATACCCTTTTCATGTATAATTGGTGATTAAGCATATGTAACCAAAACTTTTGTCACATAACTGATTATGTAACATGTTTAGGCATATAATACTTGTCATAAGATTAGTTAGGCGGTCCGAACACGTTTCACGCGAACGACGCGTTAAAGTAGCATAAGCTACCTAAACGGGTCGTAATGGGTCGTAAGCACTTATGTTAGGTTTCATTTAGTATGTAGGCTTTGTTAAACCATATTACACGAGTCTCCACACTCATTTGGTTTACGAACCCTCATCCTATCTAAATCCTCCGATATAGGTCCGGTTTATTAACATAGTTACCTATATTAGGTGCCGTTTGATTCCGAGATCTCTAGCATTGCTTGGTGGTTATCTTAGGACTACTGAACAATCTCAAGTGAGTACATAGAACCCTCTTTTACTGTTTTCCAAATGTTTTGGGGTGGAACACATGTGCCTACTTGTTACTTTCATGCTTTCCATGTTTTCACATCATATACCTGCTATGTTCGTTAGTACATTATAGTACATGATTTCACTACATTTTATGCTATGTATGCCCATTGTGTGCGTGCTTAGTACATTGCTATACATTACACTTTATGCTATGTATGTTCTTTGTTGCATACTTAGTACATTTGTTATTCATCACATGCTTACATTTTGGATACACATTACATGATTTACATTAGACATGAACATTTTACTTTGGTAGCTTGGTTTGAGTAAGTGATTAAGTAACTAGGCATGTGTAATATGATACAAGCATGGTGGATACGCCGCTGGTACTTCCTATATATATAAGTGTTTGTATAGTATTACATATCGTAGCGTTATTTGAATCATTTCAATTTGAAACATATAACATTTTATACAAATAACATACTTTTCACAAGACATTGATTTACAAACAATTTATCTTATACAAACTCATCTTACATGGTTATTCATTTAACCATACATTATTCTCTTATTTATACATATCATCTGATCTTATCGTTTTTCAAATGATTTACAAGACAAAGCAAATTACAATGTTCATGACTAAACATTTTCTCAAACATAAGTCATGAATCCTATTTTCTCAAAACCTATGTATCTCACAGGCATTTTTATGCTGACGTACCTATTTTCACATGTGTTTTCAGGAGATGATGCGTAGGACTTATCAAGATACACTTAGGCGGACTTGGGCCTTAGTGACAATAAAAGATGCAAGACTAGTTAATTTATGTTATGTACTCTTTGGTTCTTGTTTAAAACAATATAAACTCTCATGTTTGATTAATAAAACGAAACTTTAATTGCCATGGATTTGAAACATTAATTTTGTTACAACACTCCCCGATGTTTCCGCCACGTTTTGTATGTTCTACGTGGTCAGGGTGTGACAAAGAGTGGTCATGGTCATACCGACGGGATTATTTGTCAAATTCTTATTTATTATGATTGATTCGTATTTACCTTATGATACTTTAATGCTTCCGCTGAACTTGTGATTTTGAATAACTTATGATTGGAATTGTTATTACTTAATTGATGGAACTTTATTACAACTTGTGATTCAATGTAATTAGTGGCTCATTGCTAGTAGTCACACGCCTAACAGGGACACTCCCTAGGTGGTAATTTGAGGGTGTGACAGTTTGATATCAGTGCCATTGGTTATAGTTAACTTGGTTTAAAAAAAAACGGTTTTATAAAACCAGACTATAACCGAACAGTACCGAAAACGACCATGACACTCAGCTCCAGACTGCAAGGTTCGTTTCTCATTTACTATTGCATAGTATATCTAGTGTACACTTATGTATAACATTACACGTGAATGCACACTTGGCACAACAGTATGAGCCCTTATGTTACCAACCCCTGTTATGTGACCTGTTAGTGTGACACTACCCATTGCTTATTGTGATCCTTAACCCTGTAATACCTTTCGTTTGCTGTTGGATGAGGGGAAACTTTTTGCGCGAGTTAAGAGGCACTGAGATAAGCATGCAAATTGGGTTATTATTATGGGTGCACACATAATAATAATGTGGGGTGCATGCGAGTTCCAGTGAGGCTTAACGAATGTGAGAGGGGTTCCGCTCTGTTACTTGATCAGTGTGAAACGTAACAAATTTATAGGAATTATAACAGTGATTGTCACCTACTTGAATGTGACCTTTTCATCCCCTTTCTGAATCCTTTCGAATCTCGATGCTATCGAGTATTATCTGAACACCCCTCTGAACGCCTAGCGAACCGTGTAGAATGTTAGGTGCTGGTACAAACGTCCCTGAATTGGATGTTGCAACGTCAATGATTAACCTTTCTCACTTCTCATCGTATGGTGGAACTCAAAGATTTGGTACATTAGATCCAGAAGTGCGATCACTTCTGCAACACTCTCGCAGCAAACCGTGTAGTATTTAATCAACTTGGAAGAACGA
The DNA here is from genome assembly GCA_030545235.1 of Helianthus tuberosus. Taxonomy (NCBI): domain Eukaryota; kingdom Viridiplantae; phylum Streptophyta; class Magnoliopsida; order Asterales; family Asteraceae; genus Helianthus; species Helianthus tuberosus. The sequence continues at coordinate 99,326,174 of CM060354.1, read as the reverse complement.
TGGACAAGAGGGTAAATGTAGTATTTTACCGACTTCAGCATTTGAACGACTCTAGTCACTGGCAACGAATATCAGCGATTTGACTCCAAACGAATCCTTAACCCTAGTCAACAACTTATGGGAGCCGACTTCTACGAATTAATCGGGACATAAACGATGACAATTGACCATGATGTGGAATGTGTAACTGCCAGCACAATGAGTAGCGCCATGGAACGTGGCACGGAATGTGAAGAGATGGACATTGTTGGTGAAAGATCGCAGGACTCCATTTCGAGCAACAGCACTAGAAGCAACAGTCGCGGCAACATCAAGGTACTCGTGATTCGTAGCTTACAGTATGGAAACGAAGGTGACAACAACCAAGGGAACGACGGCAGTACTGGAAATCCTCGTGACGAAAACAACACTGGAAATGAAGATCATGGAAGGACATTTAGTATTGGCAAAGGCTATACCAGGCGTAATAGCAACACGATAGCCGGGATGGGTATATATTCGCTTCGTCTCTGTTCTGTTTAACCCTGATGTTTCTTGAAACCGAACCAGTTGTGGAGTCGGCTGATGCAAGTCAATTGAAGCCTTATATGTTCACTGGGACGCAAACTCGACCTTGTGAGACAAGTCTTCGACATCGACCTACCTTTTTACTATCCTTGATGGTCTCGATGTAGTAGTAGTGTAGATTGGTTATCTCGATATCGCGTAAATATACCTTAAGGGAAGGAAATTTTGCGTCACTTTATATTTTGAAGTGTCAGAGTGGTGTAAGGGTTAGCATCATATGAGCAATGAAGGCCAGAAGTGTCTACGGAGGGATTACCCCGCAACGTTAACAACCGTTGCTGATGTTAAGGCTAAGGAAAAGAGGATCGAGGATCCACTAATTGTTCGTGATTCCTCTCGGCGTGCTACGCGGGGAGCATTCGGACTTGCTTCCACAACAGTTAGGCAGAATCTCAGTTTGACTCACGCCAGGGATAGCCCTGCTTACTTGTACTCATACCGTCTTGCGCCACGATGGGTTGCAAGAATTTTCTCATCAACTTCAGGAACGGTTGGACAGGAGTTTGTAGGACCTAGTTTTTCGCTTTGGGGAGCCCCAGTTATATCCGTGAAGATAAGTTTATTTTTTTTTATATTTTATGTGTGTACTGATTATCCAGAACTCAGCAAAGCGACAATCAAGAACTGTTTGCCTCAACCATTGTAAAGGCAACCAATTGGCCAGTTGCGAGGGACAAGCTTCCATTCGAGGATTGATTTACGAACAAGCTATTATCAAATAGAAGTCCAAGGGAAGGATGTTCCGGGAACGACATATCAAACGCAATACGGCCAGTGCGATCTTGTACACCATAACCATGGGGTTAATCAACACACCAGCAGTTTTATGGACCACATGAATTGATCGTGTTTATCGAAGACGTTCTGGATTATTTCTAGGAGAAAGGGACACCATGGACGACACCTGTATCTTATCTTAGAGCTCCTGGGGGAGGAGTCATTACGTGTGGAGTCTTGTTTAGTATAACATCCAGATTCGAGAGATGCATTTTGATCATGTAACCAATGAAGTGGGGGTACGCGTGGGTCGTGCTAGGATCTATTTTGTTAAGAGCTAATTGACACCAAAGACTCCTTCGGGGGTACAACAATTTCTTGATTTCGGTGGATGCTGTTGTAGATTCAGCACAGGATATTCGAAGATCGTGCAGCTTAACTCCCTTAAACACAGCAGGATGCTGTGTTCGTGGGAGACAAAACAGGAGAGCGTCTTATAAGCTTTCGGATCCCAACTCTGCAATGCACTGAGCATCGTTTTCGCCCGAGGGTGTGAGTGATCTACTGGTATACCTTAAGGGTTCGAATCAGAGTCCCAGCTACACATTGATGCAACACGAGAAAGTGATGGCTTACGTAGTGGATTCACAAGAAGAGTTACACGAGACCCAACCTGTGGTGGAACCCATGGTCTTTGGATTTGAGTTGGAGGCATTACTTGGACGGTACCGAACGCACTACTTAGACCAATCACAAGGGCCTCCCGTGTACCATGGTTCTGAAATAACTACTCATGTAATAGCATCACTGGATGGAACTTTTGAATGATTACGACTGTGAAACCTGAACGTGCATGAGCTTGGCAACTCACTATCTACTCTAATCTACCCGATCAGACTCGCTCTGTTCAAACTGGAGAACTTAAGGAAGGGAATCTTCAAGTTGAAACCATGTGGGGCATGGAAAAGCAACCATTGGCAGGTCGGACGATATGCGCTACCTCATGGAACGAATGTGGATCTTATTATACTGCAACTGTAGGGAATTTGTGTTGAGTAAAGCCCACCGGCCCCGATATTCTAGTCGTCTGGGTTTTGATGAGGGATATTAGGATCTATAAACCTTGTACTGATGATCGGGCATGAAGGCCCACCTGGCAACGTATGTGGATGATGTTTGATTTGTGGGAACGTTGAGGTGGGGTATCAGCAACCAGCAACACCCATATGGAAATGGGAACAGGCTGTCATAGATTTTGGCGTTAGTCTACTCACAACTCGAAATAAAAACAATATCACCTGGGTGATCGTTGATTGTCTTGCATTACCAGCACACTTTCTTGCAAACAAGGAAACTGACGAGTCTTCACAGCTTGTAGATATTCCTCTGAGGGAGGCGGCTATCTAGGCACGAGGTGCCGACTCCTGTATCTCTGACTTTTAGGCTATACCTGATTGATGACAGGCAACACATAAATCCTGTGACTCACGCCTAGACGAGAGCGCTGTTTATCACCGCAGGGCAAACGGACTGAGTAAGCAAACCATCCTGACCCTCGAAGACATGCTACGAGCATGTGTGAGATTAACTAGGTGTAAATTGGAAGGACGTATACTTTTGGCTGAGTTCTACCATAGCTGTTACCCTTCTTGTATTCAGACAACTCTGTTTGGGGCATTGCATGAATGATGATGCCAATATCCTCGTGGACTTGTACTTGAAACTTTTGGGAATATTGCTTGGATCGGAAACTTTTTGGTGGCATCGAGTGACCGTCAGGAAGGACGATAAGCTTAGGAAACGCTGGGAGCTCCCTGCAGGAAATCGTGCCATGATTGAAAGTCTCACCTTGGGAGGGTGCGGTGCGCTTTGGGAAGCGTGGCAAGCTTAATTCACGTTGCGTTGCACCATTCAAAATTTTGGAAAGAATCGACAACATAGTCTACAAACTTGAGTTACCTGACAAATTAGGTAATGTTCACGATGTCACTTATGTCTCGAATCTAAAGAAGCATTTGTTCGAGGAAACACTTTTGATACCCTTATTAGAGCCTAAGATTAATGACAAGTTGCAATTCGTTGGGGAACCCATTGAAAACATGGATCAGAAAGATAAGGCTCGTAAGCACAATCGAATCCAAATTATGAGAGTTCGTAGGAACTCAAGACATGGACCGTAGATCACGTGGGAATGCAAGGATCAGATGAGATCCGAGTATCCTCGACCGTTCAAACTGTTGAATCAAACGTTGACGCAATCGGTGAATTTCGAGACGAAATTCCTTTCAAGTTGGAGATGATGTGGTACCCGAGGAAAAATCCACAGTCATCCTGATCCGTCATTTCACTTTTATGAGACTGCTTATCAAATTTCGGGACGAAATTTCTTTCAAGTTGGGGATGATGTGACAACTCGCATTTTGCATGACCGTTTTATACTGGTTCTGTTATGTTTTATGCTTAGATGTAAACGTACGTGTACATGTTTGATTTCATCTGAACGGTTACGAGTCGCGTATTGTGTGAATTCATCAAAATGTTACTGTGATTGAAATGTTTGAAATAAATGAATAGAGGTGATTAGGTGGTTTTGTTGAACCGTGACAAACATGTACATACGATGCGGCACATCCCGCTAGTCGCACACACACATCCATGCATTAAGTGGGCTTTAGAGGCCTAGTTACTTCTAAGACCCAAACCGAGCCTAACCTGGATTAAAGGGCTATACACGCACATATGAGTCCCATATTATTCACATTATGCACTTTATATCTCAAACCCTAAAACACCCCTTTAAGTCGACGACAACAAGAAGGATAACCAGTTTGGTCGCAACCCCTTTTTCTGCGTGATAATTGATCTCTGATTCCATGTGTTGGGTTAGTGTTCTATCCCCGTTACTTTACATGTATATATATACGATTGCCTGTTATGAACCTGCCTTAAATATGTAATTCATTGGCCCGAGAAAGGTTGTTATTATTGATTAAATTGATGTATGTATGTGAATAATGGTACCACATGAATTAATCATAGTGGCAGAACTTGTCTAGTGGAAGTGGTTGGCACATGTTTGCTTTGATTCTGTGTTGTTATGATGTATGTATGATGAATTCTGCACTGTTTTTTTTTTTTTTTTGGAACTTGTGAAAATCAAATGGATATATGCTAGTATATGATAGTGGCCGCACATGTATAGGGGTCTCCATGTAATTGATGATCGTGTGCACGTGAATTTGATGTAACGAGTAGATATATACATAGACGTATGAATGATTAACCTAATGATATTGTAGACTGACATGAGACTCGCTGATTGTGATGAGAATAGTGGGCCTGGTAACATGGTGGGGGTAGTGATAGTATTGTGTGTTGACTATTTGGGCCGCATGTTTGGTTGGACAACATTCTTTAATGATTTTGGTAGTGGGCTGCATGTGTATCATTGAATAATGTGTTAATAAGAATTGATTTCCTTGCTGAAATGTGCAAATCGATACAGGATTCAGGATTTTGAATTGTCAAATGTTAGTACATGGGCCGCATGCACACACATCATGAACTAACTTTGTTTAAACTTGGGCCCAACAGTTATTCCACTAGTTTGCGTGATTGGGCTTAGTTCGATATTATCACATATGTCAATTAGTAGACCGTTGAAACAAATCACTAAACCTGCAAAATGTAAGTGGGCCGAATGATGGGCCGGCTGGACTATTGGGTTGAATTGGGTACATTAAACATAAGCTGTTCATGTTTGATAACATGTAATTATGACTAGGAATGTTAATTGTTCAAATAGTGGTTTGGCATAAAGTGGCTACCTATTTGTGTGTTGGATGTGAAACTCTTACTGTTTATTACATGAGCAACCGAAATACATGATGAATGAAATGTGATACGCATGGTATTAAACGTTGAACGTGGTTCTAACTATTGTTAATAATTGGAATAGGGCATATTTGATTTAGCACGAACAAGAACTTAAAATCTACCGAGCAACCAAGGTGAGTTCACTACATTCGAGCATGTGTCCCAGTGGTTGGGGACAGTCAGTGGTCTGGGTAAAAACGGGTATATTGGTTAATATTCTCACCTATCATTTTTGTAAGTCCCTTATTATGTTACCTGGAGGGTAACGGATATTAGTTGGTAGCGCTACTTAGGTTTGGCACCCTCACACCGCTCCTAGATAGGACGGATGTGAACTAATGACCCAGTCGGGGCCCAGTACTAGATAGGAGTACGTGGGAAGGGCAGTCATGTACATCAGGAGCCGTCTTGTTCGGAATTGAGATATTAACAATATTACTTGCATTTGTCAGTGAACTGTTTTACATACAACTGGTAACAAAACGTTTTCTTAAACTGTGAACTCGCCAGCTTTGTCTGATACACTTGTTACATGCTCGCAGGTCGTTAGGTGATTGAAACAGGAGCTTGCTGGCTGGAGAGCAAGAGTGGTCATGGTCATACCGACGGGATTATTTGTCAAATACTTATTTATTATGATTGATTCGTATTTACCTTATGATACTTTAATGCTTCCGCTGAACTTGTGATTTTGAATAACTTATGATTGGAATTGTTATTACTTAATTGATGGAACTTTATTACAACTTATGATTCAATGTAATTAGTGGCTCATTGCTAGTAGTCACACGCCTAACAGGGACTCTCCCTAGGTGGTAATTTGAGGGTGTGACAAGTTTTGTTAAAACCCGGATCTTGTATGAACTAGAAGCATCATTGGTAACTAAACAAGTGTATAAACACTTGTGTAACATGGAAGTTTCATAAAGAAATATTCTTGTGAATCTTGACTAGAAGTTGTGAAACTTCATATTCTTTAAAAATAAAGTTTTCAAGAAACTAATCTTATTTTTAAGGATAACAAGACCTACTAAATGTGTTAGTGACTTACTACATATTTTTACAAAACTTTCAAGTTCATGAGTTTGTGGTTTAGGCTTATTTTTGTCAAGTTGATGATTAAAGGATTGTATATTATTGATTGGTGATTGATGAGTAAATTTTGAAAAGAAAATGATACGCTAGTAAGCGTGGACACCTCCATTTACAAAGGAAACTCTGGCGAAATTTTTCTAGAAATTTCAACACTTAGAAATATTTTTCTAACAAATGTTTACAAATATATTTTTAACTTGGTTTTCAAAATAAACTTCGCCATGATTTTTATTACAAACATACCAAGTGCCGGAGGTTGATTTTCGTAAATAAGGTTTGTTAAATATATATTTAGAATATATATTTTATAATAAGACGCTTGTGTGATTATTTGATTATTTGGTGAACTAGATATATATTATTTTTAGCATAAAAATAATATAACTTGAAAATACTGTGAAATCACGACTCCAAAATAATACCAACGCTATCACAAATAAATATTTAAGTTACATCGGTATTGTTACTACAACGCGAACTTTAAAATGTAACTTATGTATTTTTGGAAAATACTCTTATATGTATGTTTTGATAAGTATTATTTTGGAAATTGTATGAGATAAAATATAATATTTCTGGGAAAAATGTATATATTTTGGAATTAAAATATTTTAGACAAGTGATTAAAATATATTTTTCAAGTGAGACTTAAAAATATATTTTCGGAATTTTAAAGCATACATGTATGAAAACCCCCATCCTTGGGAAGGAAATATAAAATAAATAAGAAGTGTGAATACGGAATAGTTACCTAACTATTTCTCCAATCAAACGTTAAACCCTAAGCCAAGGCACGGCCCATCCGTCTAATAGGAATTAGTACGTGTAGGTCGTCACGCAGCAGATAGAGTTGGAGATTGACGTTTCTGGATACGCACTTCTGTGAGTTCATGTCCCCCTTTTCTCTTAACTGTTTTCAGTTTTATACTTCGGGGGTGGAATACATGTTACATTATTACAGACTTCTATATACATGGTATGGTTATCGTAAGGAGGGTTTACTACTTAGATCATGTGAGTGGGTAGGTGGAACTTGAGGCCATTAATCCTCATCATAGGACCGAGGGTCATGAGCGGTAGATCTATTTGGGTGTAGCGAGCCCAACACCTGAGTCCACAGTACGGACCATGGGGTGACTTTGAGCCCGACGTAAAAATCTGCTAGGTTTGAGTCTTCCTGCATCACTTCACACATATCATTGGCTTTGCAACCTAATGGTGATTTCTTTTTCCTTAATTGCTACATACCAGGGATTTACATACATATTACAAAGGTTTATACATACTCACTTTTACATAAACTTGCTCAAGTTTTTGTTGATTTTTCAAATTACATGTATTTCAGGAAACTAATGGATCTGGCCAAGTTTGCAATGAGGTTAAGCTGCGTAGGAATAATGATGTCATCCGAGTTTAGGAAATGTGACCTTTGCCTGGACGGGTTACAAGTCTTAAACTGTGTTTTTTTTATTTATGTCTTTTGGTTGTGTCTTGTTTACACATTTTAAAATTATGTCTTATCGTAATCTGTTTTAAGTATCGACTTTTGAACAATGTTGTCTTTGTAACTTTTAAAACTTGTTGAATGGATGAACATCATGTGTTTTATTTCATATAGCATGTTTATATGATATTTGCTATGGTATTAAGAAGTCACACCAAAATAAACCCATGCTTCCTCAAAGCCAGGGTGTGACAATTTGCGCATGAAACAACAACGATTCATAGCAAACTTAGGTGTTGAAAGATAGACTAACCAATCTTTACACACAAGCTTGCACTATGTAACAACTTTTGACGGAAGTCTTGGGATTATATTCATCAGTATCAGCAGAGACAGAAGAAACTTCACATTCATTGTTAATGTAGGGTAAATAACAAACACTTTGACGATCTATACAACAAATACGAAAAGTGATTCCTAAGAAGATGAAAGTCCATCAAATATTATCACAAGCAGTAGTTAACACACATATATTAGAGCTCCTACAATTACGAGTAGTAGGTAGTTATTAAATAGATAACTATCAAGATTTTTTAAATTGGTTAAATTTTTAGTACACATTTACATTAATTTTTTTTTTTGGTCAATATTCAGTTGAATAATAATTTACATAAATAGTTATAACAACTTTTGACTCAATCGTATTTTTAAGTATAATTTGGCAATTTTCTTTTATAAATACATACTCAAAATTTTTTGTTTCATTGTATGCGTTGCAAGTACTATTTGATTGTTAGTCTTCTTTCTGATTTTTCGTGTTTGGGTTAACATGTATCGTCATGGTCTGAATTTTATCATAACTATACTTGATCCGCTATCCCTTCAACAGGTATATACCTGTCCGTATTATTTGTTTAAAATAACGATTCATATTGTTTTATCCTTTATTCTAAAGAAATTTGCCTTTTGTTTTTTGGTTTTCAGGTTATACCTTTATGTATGAGTAGATTTATATGGATGAATAAGTTAGAATCTTCAACTGTTAGTCTTAAATTTGATGAAACGCATTCATGGTCTGTTGTTATCAAATTAATAGAAGATGTATTCTACTTTACGGATGGATGGTGTGAGGTTTTAAACTACTTCGGCCATGAATCTTTCTTAATGATTTTCAACTATCTTGGTGATCGTACTTTCAAGTTCAACCTCTTCTTTCATGATCCAAATAAAGGATATGGAAAACCGTTTTGTAAAATTATTCAAAATCCTTTACAAAGTCCAACGGTACGTAATTTTCTTATAGATTTTATTTTTTATTTTTTGTTATTACCATTTATTAAAAAAAACATAATACGCATAAATTTGTAATAATTATTTTTTTACAGGTTCTACCGAATACTTTTATTAGAAAACATTATGATTATCATTTACCAGATAACATGGTTATACTTAATGTATCCGAGTATCATCAATGGGAAGTCCATATTAGAAAGATTGGGCCAGATTATTGTATTGCTGATGGTTGGTTTAAATTTATTGAAGATCTAAGGTTAAATCCTGGGGATATTCTGTGTTTTCAAATAAAGGACGTGAAACATTTTAATATTATCATATTCAATAAATATGGTCGTCAAGTTTTGTTAAACAACACTCCTTTGATTGAGCAACAATATGAACATATTAGCAATGTGGAAGGTTATCGACAAGTTAGTGACGATCCTAACTATCCTTTTTTTGCAATGAAAGTAACTCATCAATTGGTATTATACTATCCTGTTTTATGTTAGTTTTTTTTAGTGTTTTTCATTTAATATCATTTTTATTTTTAACGCTCTTACAAAATGTAGATCCTTCCCAAGTTAATTACTGACTTAAGTGGTTTAAATGAATTTTCTGAAGTAAAGATCAAAGTTGTTAAAGGAAATACTTGGGTTAAGAATCTTTGTACACACAACATTGATGGTCAAAGAAGGTTTGTCAATCAATTTATTATCTTAGTTATTATTTCTCTTTTACCCAATGTGTATATATTACTAACAAAATTTTTCATATTTTTCCTACCATAGGTACGGTGTTGTTGGATGGCATGATATACTTCAAGCTGAACATATTTCCTTAGGTGACGATTGTTTTTTCAACTGGTCTAAAACGAATTCGAGATTATTGGTTACGAAACTCCAGCAAGAAGAAGTGTTACAGCAATAGAGTTTCAGTTTATATTGAAAACCCAAAAAACATATATCTTACATTTACTTTTCGATCCCCCTTTTTTACGTTTGTAGTACGATGCATTGGTTTTTTTAATATTTAAATTCAGATTGCCATGATAATTTCATCCGTACAGTCCGTTTATGATAAGTAACACAAATCTACTTAAAAAGAATGGTATACATAACATACAAACTACTTAAAAAGTACCAACATAAAAAACACAATGACAAAAACACACAATTGTATAACATATATGATTACACACAACACAGAGACTTCACGTTTACTTTTATTTTTGTTAGGATCTGAGTTTCTTATTATTGTGTTTGTTTGTCATAATTGAACAAATGAATGAAAGTAAAATGAGATTAAATGCAGCGGAAGTGGAATCAAACTTTGTAAACACAATCTAAGGGAAAATAGTTTTCGTAAACACATGTTTCTCATTAAAAACCCTGTTTGGGGGTTTTGATCAGGGTTTTATAAAGGGAAAAAGTGAATGCTGACGTGGCAGCGATTACAAAAGTCCACGTGCCAACCCCTGGTGAAGTGATGAGTAATGGAAGATAGTTGTTTTATGAAACCACTGATGAAGCAAGATCAGTAGTTGCAAACGGTTATGCTGGAAACAGTGGGTGATTCTAAGCTATCAGCGGATAGCCATCAGTGGGTTAAAACACTGATTTTGAACAACAGTGATTACCAAGGAAATGAGAGAAGAAGGGTTGACTTTCAGCAGTGGACAGTATTAACAGAACAGATGTTTGAACAAAAACAGTGATGTCTGATGGTGAATCAATGAGATATTGAATCTTTGATGATATATTTCAGCTACTTGTCTATCAGTTGGACTTTACAGCAACAGCAGCAGCATCATAATATTCTTCAATCAGTGCTTGGGAAAACATCTGCTGCATGTGTACGATCAAAACACTAAGCTTATTGCCTAGGAATTGATATCCCCCTGATGTAAGCTTTTCACACCCTTGGTGTCTGTACTTGTTTGTGTATCAAAAATCTTGACAACCATGCTCTAGCATATGCTATGTTCTTTGAGTATGGCACAAGTTTTTCAAACTTGTTGTCACTGAACTACAGAAGCCCCTCTTACAAGACATCTACTCAACTTTCTGTCTTTTTAGTACCAAAAGGTGCATGACTTGTTGATGAGATGGTAGAAAGCCAGCAAGAAGGAAAATGTTTCAGGATTGACCTTTTGAAAGAATTCTTTTTCATTGAAGTTGACAAGTGTTTGATGAAATGAATGACTTGTAAAGGATTGATGTTTTTAAAAGGTGAAGCTGCACATGTAATATATGACACACACACATACACAAAAATGATGACATAAAAACACAATGACAAAAACAGAATTGTATAACATATTTGTACACAAGCAACACACATTTGTTTTTTTTTTTTTTATAAATTATGAAACAATTTAAAAGTTAGTAAACTTAGATAAACCTGGATCTGGGTACACTAAACGGTTAATGGCAGGAACGGTTACATAATGTAGAAACTGCTTGGGGAAACGATGCGAATAACTGAAGAGACTCACGTTTACACACAGTTATTACTACACACACAAACCCATTCAGTTAACACGGGAAACTTAAACTGATACACGCTTTATTACGCATGAATCAACGAAAAATATTAATAACCTTTGTAATTATAACATAATAATCCAATCGCATTTTTTTTAACGGAATAATCCAATCGCTTTACTGCCTATTCAATTCCCTACCCCTGACCACCTATAAAATAAACTAACCCATAACACATCACCTATCTTCTAACACTTACTCGAAACATCTCTACCTTCAACACAACTACAATCATGCCTAGATCACACTACCATTTTGGAGACACAACAGAGGCCAAGAAAATTATAACCACTGCACACTTTGTAGAGCATCAAAAGGATTCAAAAATCTTACGAACTCTACAGAGAATGCATAACACCGCCACTGGAGATGTAGAGAGAAACAAAACTGACATGAAGTACAACGTTCTGCAGTATATTTCGAATGGGCTACAGAACGAAGATCAAATAAAGATTATACAATATCTGGATAAACAGTTACAGATAAAGAAAAACATAGCAGTTTCGTTAGAAGAACTCAAGGATACCTTGTCGGAGTACATGAAGACGAAGAACGAAAGGGTTACTATAATGAAGAACTATTAGAAACGTTTCATGATTACTTTTATTTTTTTTGATCGCTCATGTAATTGACCTTCTACAAGTATATCCTATCTACTTAATGTAATAAACTTATTTAAATATTGACACTGTCTTATAACAAATTTACCTAATGACTCTATTTTACCATTTTACCAAAAATTTTATTTGTTTAGCTTAGAATTTAGATGTATTACATAAAGTAACATATTACAAAACACATGATCAAGTAACATATAGAAGTATGTATACTAACTGATTGTAAAGTATTAACACAGCTATAGTTAATAAACGTTTATTTTCTTACATAACTTGTGTTAGATTGCTCTACAATATTTAGGTTGATTATTTTACGTGTAGAATATCAATAAATATTAGACAGTAGATACAACGTATTTGTTAATTTACAAATGCCTGTTGATATAAAAAAAAAGAATTGTATTTAACGTATACCATTGAGTTATTGCCATTGTGTTAATAATAACAATGTGGTTTTGGGAAACATTACCATAAATACTGCATTTTTGTTATATATTATATTTGTTAAATATTAATCTAATGTAAATTTCTCAATTACAAAAGTAATTAACTATTATCTACACACAAATTGACATCTATGAACATTAATAACAGCCTAATACAAATAATAGTCACACAAAATACACCAGTCAAAAGCTTTAAAAGTAAATACCAAAAAAAAAAAAAAAACCAAAGAAAACAAAAGATTTCGCAATCCACAAAAACGGCATTACAAGGTACAAGCATAAAGTTAACAAATTACTTGAACACACAAACATACTAACTGCATTAAAATAAAAAAAAACATAAGCATAAACCGTTTATGGAATGTGAACAGACAATGACGGAAACAAACTACTTCTTAACGCGTTTCACCTTCTCCGAATTATTCCTAAGTCTCTTCCTGTAGTTCCCTCCAATTTGTTTAACAACCGTACAACCACCAACCATTGAATTAGATATATTTGTTAGGGGAGGATTTCTTAATGACCTGTGATCCTCAAGTGTTATCCTGTTTGGTGATCCTTACTTCTGTGACAATTAGTGATCCTCAGAAGTACTTCAGGATCAGGATCATGGATTATCCTAAGGATCCTTATACTAATGATTGTTTACTTTGAATTCGTAATTGTTTTGCAGGAGTATCAACTTGGACTTGGTCTTGGCGATATTCCTGGAGAATATTCTAAGTCTATTCCGCACGTGCTTGGCCAGAAATGGACGTTGTGGAGTCGTGGAAGACTTGCACCATTTGCGGATAGTTTGTTAGGCTAGATATTTTCTAATTATAAAGGGGTAGCGAGCTAATTTTGAGAACACTTGGCTATTTTTTGGCTACACACACTCGTACAACTGCACTCATCAGCTCTCGGCAAAACACTTAGCATTTTTTAATACATTTCTACACGATACACTATAGTGATCCTTGTACTTAGCTCGCTATCATCCGAAGTTGTAAAAGGATTATTGTTTAATTTGAGTTGGTGATCGGTAGTTTCCATCACCCGAGGTTTTTTATGCCGGAGATCATTCATTGATCAAGGGCTTTTTCCTCGTATAAATCTTTGTGTCTCCTGTGTAATTCATTTCTGAGTGATCCTCATTGTTGTTTACCAATTCAAGCATCATACCCCGTAACAGAGAGTTTGGTTACATTATCCTCGTCTGATTTTTGACCAAAACAGTTTGGCGCCCACCGTGGGGCGATTGGTGCTTCATTCCTAAGGGATTCTCATTTTTGTGATCATTTCGGTTCATTACATCCGAGCAAATGGCTTCATCATCAAAGAACACTTCCAATGCGATGTCTGCGGTCAATTCGTCCCAGGGCATTCCACCTTTGCCTCCACCACCTTCTGGACGTCAGAAAAATGCCGAGAAGAAACCAACTCCCATTTTCTCAAAACCTCCAACTTCTTCTGCTTCTTATACTCCCACTACTAGTGACTTGTTTACTCTGATTTTGCAGATGAAGGATCATATACAGCAGCAAGATAAGACCAATGAAAGGATTCTTAGAGAAATTGGAGACATCAAGAAACATAAGAGATCGGCAGAGGATCATTCCCCACTGATGCCCAGATCTTTGAATTTCGATACTCCGGTTATAACTTCTCAGCCTTCAGTGGTTCCAGACGTACAATATGTGGGAGGGCCAAAAGGAGTGCATTACGGATCATCAGCAATGACTCAGGCTTCAGGGTCACACTTCCAACCAGCAGGATCCCATCCTCAGCATATAGGATCCTTCGTAAGCTCAGGAGGATATTCAGGAGCGCAGCAGATTCAAGGATTCTGGCCGTTTCAAGGATCCTCCCAGGTTCAAGGATCCTCCTATGTTCCAGGATCCTCCCAGGTTCAAGGATCCTCTCAGTTTCAAGGATCCTCCCAGGTTCAAGGATCCTCTCGGTTTCAAAGATCCTCCCAGGTTCAAGGATCTTCCTACGTCCCAGGATCCTCCCAGGTTCAAGGATCTTCCTACGTCCCAGGATCCTCCCAGGTCCAAGGATCCTCTCAGTTTCAGGGATCCTTCCAGATTCCGGGATCCTTAAGGAGTTTGCAATCAGGGAGTTCCGACATCCATCAGGGAGATTTCATTCCAATGCAGACCATTGCTTCTACTGGTCCATCGGTCATTCTAGAGCCTCAACAATATGGATTCACATCCGCTCTTCCTAATTTGAATCCAATGGGAGGTAACACTTTTAATAATTCTTATACCACTAACCATGGCCTTATGCAGGATACAGGTATCAATCATGCCATGGCCAGAGAATTGCAAAAGTTAAAGGATATGATATCAAGTGTCCCAGGAGTGGTCAAGCCTATCCCGGAGATTGCAGATGGGAGCCACAAGATATCTCGTTTTGCACCACCAATCTGTGATGCTGAGATACCCAAGAGGTTCCATGTGCCTACTATGAAGTTGTATGACGGTTCAACAGATCCTGAAGAACACATAGCACAATACAGGGAAAGGATGGAGATCAATCCCATTCCAGAAAGGTTAAAGGAATCATGTCTGTGCAACGGATTTGGATCCACTCTTACTGGATCGGCTCTTAAATGGCTGCTAAGTCTTCCCCCTTACTCTATTACCTCGTTTGCTAATCTAGTTAACCTATTTAATAACCAGTTTTCTTGTAGTAGAAAATTTGAGCGTTTAACTAGTGATCTGTATAGGATAACCCAAGGTCATAATGAATCATTAAGGGATTATATCACTAAATTTAGTAAAGAATCCTTAGATATCCCTAACCTGGATATAGCTACGGCTGTTGAAGCCTTTAAAATGGGATTGCTTAGGGATTCATTATTCTATGATGATCTTGTTATGACACCATGCAGGAATCTAGATGAGGTAAGAACCCGGGCCCTTAGGTTCATCCGGCTAGAGGATGACAAAAGGATCCAGGAGAGTTAGCAGGATCCTCAAAGCAAGAGAAGCAAGGATCCTCATTCAAGAACAACAAGTTCAGATCCTATAACAAATCTGATAACCAGAATGAGCATGCTGTTGAACAAGAAGAGGATGATGAGGATTATCCTCCAATTCCTGAATATTGTTTTTCTGTTGATAACAATGAACTAATCCTTGCGATGCAGAATTTAGGTGATAAGGCTAGGTGGCCCAGGAAAAATGACAGACCAGCTGCAACCAAAGATAAGTCAAAGTGGTGTGCATATCATGAAGATTTTGGGCATCTCACAGAAGAATGCATTGCATTGAGAAAAGAAATTGGATACTTGTTGAGCAAGGGGCACTTGAAAGAATTATTGGGGAGAAAGAAGTCAAGGACTCAGGATCCTGAAAGGATCCCAGAGAAAGCTCCAGCCCCTCCAGCAGATGCACAAGTTATAAACTTTATTTCTGGTGGATCAGACATTTGTGGAACGTCCTTCTCAGCAGCTAAAAGACATGCAAAGGAAACCAAGATGGATAATGGAGATAGACCCATTCGAACATCCAGTGTCTCCGAAGGAAAAGTCATAACTTTTGATGAGGATGATCGCGTTGACATTCAGGATCCTCATCATGATGGTTTGGTTATCACTCTTTTTATTTCTAACCATTTTGTTCGCAGGATCCTTATAGATGGAGGATGCTCTGTGAACATTATCCAGCTTGATGTCCTCAAGAAGATGAATATTCTTGAATCCGATATCATACCAAGATCCTCTGTGCTCGTGGGATTCAGTGGCGAAACTAAGAATACTCTGGGGGACATTAAACTCCCAATCTATATCGAAGGCTTACATTCTTACCAAAAATTTTGTGTTACTGACTGTTTATCTTGTTGTAATGTTATCCTTGACAGGCCTTGGATACATGACATGAAGGCAGTCCCATCCACTTATCATCAATGTGTGAAGCTTCCTAGTCCTTGGGGAATAGTGAAGATTGATAGTGATCAGCAAGAAGCTAAGAACTGCTACACCTCATCAATGAAACCAGCCTCAAAGTCAAGGGAGCAATAGCAATTAAAGCATCCTCCAAGGGATGTCCTGGAGGCAAGAGAACAGGATTTGAAAGAAATCCTCATGGATCCTGATGATCCTGAATCCAAGATCTTGATTGGGTCAGGGATCCTTAGCGATATTGAACAGGAGCTAGTATCCTTCCTTAAAAGAAGGAAATCCACCTTTGCCTGGAAACATGAAGACATGACAGGTATATCTAAAGATGTAATTACCCATAAACTTGGCATTGACAGGTCATTTAAGCCGATTCATCAAAAGAGGAGGAAGTTTGCACCTGAAAGGAATGCTATTATCCAGGAAGAGGTAGATAAGCTACTTCGAGCAGGTATGATTAGAGAGGTCAAGTATCCAAGATGGCTGGCCAATGTGGTTGTTGTTCAAAAGAAAAACGGAAAGTGGAGGGTATGTGTCGATTTCACTGATTTAAACAAGGCATGTCCCAAGGATCCTTTCCCATTACCCCACATTGACTCAATGGTGGATGTGACCGCGGGTCATGAACTGTTAACTTTTATGGATGCTTCATCTGGATTTCAACAAATTCAGATGGAACCATCCGATCAAGAGGATACAGCCTTTATGACTCCAACTGGTATATACTGTTATATTGCTATGCCATTTGGACTAAGAAATGCAGGTGCAACTTATCAAAGGCTAGTGAATATGATGTTCAAGGATTAGATTGGACAAACTATGGAGGTTTACATAGACGATATGGTGGTAAAATCCAAAAAGGCTGAGGATCACCTAAGGGACTTGGAGGAAGCATTCAATATCCTTGACAAATATAACATGAAGCTTAATCCTTCAAAATGTCACTTTGGTGTTAAAGCTGGTAAATTCTTAGGATATATCGTGACAAAGAGAGGCATTGAAGCCAGTCCAGGACAAATCAAAGCTATAGTGAACATCAAGTCCCCTGCCAATGCTAAGGATGTTCAGAGGTTAACAGGCAGGATTGCAGCTTTAAACAGATTCATATCCAAATCCTCAGAGAAGTGCAAGGAATTCTATGTTATCCTAAGGAAGAACAAGAAATTCGAGTGGACTGAGAAGCATGAAAGTGCCCTAAGAGCTCTTAAGGATTACCTATCCTCGGCCCCGGCCTTGATGAAACCAGAAAAAGGAGATGTGTTATCCTTATATCTTGCGGTATCCTCAAAAGCAGTAAGTGCCGTCCTTGTTAAGGATCACGAAGGTACACAACATCCTGTCTATTATGTAAGTAAGAGTTTACTTGATGCTGAATCCAGGTATTCACACTTAGAAAAACTTATCCTTGCATTAATTATGGCATCTACTAAATTGAGACATTATTTTGAAACTCATGCCATTATTGTCAAAACTAATTTTCCAATTAAGAATGTCCTCAGGAAACCTGAAATGTCAGGAAGGATGGCTAAGTGGGCAGTGAAGCTTAGTGCATATGTGTAACACCTGTGCCTCCACGGCCATCAAACAAATACCGAACCAATGAAATATTATATTTCATACTTGGGATTTGTAAAAATATGTGTATCATTTGCACATATCAATTCTTGTTCAATTTCAAACTCTAAATCGCTTTCTGGAAGGTTATATGCGCACCGATGCGTAAATATAACCAGTTTAATGCAACAAACACTACGGAATAGTGACATAGGCTTAACATACCTTAAATAACCTTTACATAACTTAGAAATAAGTTTTGAAGGCTTTGGTATGGCAAAAACAAGCTAATTCGCTTACAGGGACTAAACTTGACAAACTGCGAAAGTATGCCAATTTGAACTGTAACAGACATTCCGGAACATGACCATAAGTTAAACATACCATAAATATCCTTTACATAGCTTAGAAATAGGCTTTGAGGGGTTCGGTGTGCTAAAATAAACTTTTGGGTCATTCAGGGACTAAAAGTGTCAAAAAGTGCACAAGTTTGCATTTTCGCGCATAACTTACGTTCTGAATACATCCGGACATCCAAAAATTTATGTGAGCATGAATATATTATATTTTAGTGTTCGCCATAAGAAAAATCCATTCGTCGCGTCATTTGGATCGTTTTTCGCGCTTATGCGCATTCCGTCGTAATTAAGCGAACATCGCGTTCGTACGACCAAACGAACCATCATCCGACATATTTATGAGCATGTTTCATGTCCACAATGTTTAGGCAACATTTTAGGGCCTTAAAGTTGGCTTTACGGGCCTTAGAAGTGTCGGAAATGGCCTTAAACACGTGCAGGGGCTGAAACTGTCATTTTTGAAAGTTATATTCTGATCAGAAGCCCCATGCGGCCCGCATTAGCTTTGGTGAATCCTGAAGCGGGCCGCCTCAGCCTCCCTGATCAGATAAGAATGCTTAGTCAGCTAATTCCAGCTGTTTAAACCTCATCCACACATTCTTAACTGCACATTCAACTCATTTGGACCATTTTTAAGGCACCACAACTTTGCGACACATGTACGGTTGCGATTAAAGCACGATTTACATGAAACGATCTTAACGGTGGACCGAAAACTATATATACCCCATGCTTTCCATTGTTTTAAACCACTAGAATTCTGATTTGAGAGCTCTAAGTTGAAACCATTGTTTCATACCTGAGTTCTTGGATCGGGATTAGCATTCGGGGACCCTTCGTAAGTATTCTTTCGTTCTTTTCCTTATTTTACTGCTTTTCGAGTCAGAAAGTCAAACTTTGTTTGACTTTCAGCGTTGACCAGTAATGGTCAATGCGAAGTTCGTTTGAACTTCGCAACGTGAGTGTAATCACGTTGGTTATAGTCCCTTGGGACTATGCCTACTGATTACCACGTTGTCTAGGGTCGTAGGGTAGGCGATCTAATAAATCGCCTATACCCTCGAACCCGACTCAGTTTGGTCGATCATTAGGATCCGACCAAATACATTAGGTGACCATAGTGTAGGGGATAACCTTCCGAGGTTATACCCTATGGTCACATCGTTTAAGTAGTTGTATGATAGGTAGTTTATATGCCTTAGGTAAATTACCAGAATACCCTTTTCATGTATAATTGGTAATTAAGCATATGTAACCTAAACTTTGGTCACATAACTGATTATGTAACATGTTTAGGCATATAACACTTGTCATAGGACTAGTTAGACGGTCCGAGCGCGTTTCACGCGAACGACGCGTTAAAGTAGCATAAGCTTCCTAAACGGGTCGTAATGGGTCGTAAACAGTTATGTTAAGTTTCATTTAGTATGTGGGCTTTGTTACACCAAATGATACGAGTCTCTACACTCGTTTGGTTTACGAAACCTCATTCTACCCGATCTTCCGATTTAGGTCCGGTTTATTAACATAGTTACCTATATTAGGTGCCGTTTGATTCCGAGATCTCTAGCACTGCTTGGTGGTTATCTTTAGACAACTGAGCAATCTCAAGTGAGTACATAGACCCCTCTTTTACTGTTTTCCAAACTGTTTTGGGGTGGAACACATGTGCCTACTTGTTACTTTCATGCTTTACATGTTTTC
Organism: Helianthus tuberosus; assembly: GCA_030545235.1. Classification (NCBI taxonomy): domain Eukaryota; kingdom Viridiplantae; phylum Streptophyta; class Magnoliopsida; order Asterales; family Asteraceae; genus Helianthus; species Helianthus tuberosus. Next base: position 99,306,085 of record CM060354.1, on the reverse strand, counting down.
ACATCATATACCTGCTATGTTCGTTAGTACATTATAGTACATGATCTCATTGTGTTTTATGCTATGTATGTCCATTTAGTTCATACTTAGTACATCGTTTTACATTTACATTTTATGCTATGTATGTCCATTGCGTGCATACTTAGTACATTGTTTTCATCACATGCTTACATTTTGGTATGACATTTGGTTTGTTTACATGGGACAATACATTCATTAACACCGATCATGCCGTTCGTTAGTAGGTAGTGGTACCATAGGAATTGACAACTCCCGTTCCGGACGTCCCAGGGAAAGGGGATGAAAGGAATGACCGAATTCGATGATATAAGACAGATAGACCTTTAATTTGTTTAAAGGGTTTATCACCACAGTCGCAAGGCTTGGATGTATGCATATTCACAATACCGCATAAATGTTCATATTAAATATTTGCATGCATTTACACAAAACATAGCTTTGATTTAAACCAAGTTTTACTTCAATACTTTGTTTTTGTGCATATGGTTTAGTTGAGACATTTCACTTGCCATACACGACATTTTGACATAGACCTTTGACATGGATATTTGACATAGACATTTGACATGGATATTTGACATAGACATTTGACATGGATATTTGACATAGACATTTGACATGGATATTGGACATAGACATTTTGACATGATTTACATCTTGACATGAACATTTTACATTGTTTGGTTTGGTTTGATTAAGTGATTAAGTAACGATGCGTGTGTAATATGATACAAGCATGGTGGATACGCCGCTGGTACTTCCTATATATAAGTGTTTGTATGGTATTACATGTCGTAACGTTATTTGAATCATTTCAGTTTGAGACATAGAACATTTCATACAAATAACATACTTTTCACAAGACATTGATTTATAAACAACTTATCTTATGCAAACATATTTTACTTGGTTATTCATTTAACCTTACATTTATTTATACTTATCATCTGATCTTATCGTTTTTCAAATGATTTAAAAGACAAAGCAAATAACAAGGTTCATGACTAAACATTTTCTCAAACATAAGTCATGAAACCTATTTTCACAAAACCTATGTATCTCACAGGCATTTTTATGCTGACGTACCTATTTTCACATGTGTTTTTCAGGAGCTGTTGCATAAGATGATCAAGATACACATAGGCAGACTTGGGCTTTAGTGACAATAAAAGATGCAAGACTAGTTAATTATGTTGTATTTCTTTGTTTGTTAAGACATTGTAACACTTTTAATCAATAAAACAAAACTTCAATTGCCATGGATTTGAGACAATTAATTCTGTTACAACACTCCCCGACATTTCCGCCACGTTTTGTATGTTCTACGTGGTCGGGGTGTGACAGAAAAGATGGTATCAGAGCCAATGGTTATAGGGAATTAGGCTATTAGTAATGCTTTGACCTAGTCTATAACCTTCTTAGGACCCTAACGCGAGTTTACTTGCGTTTAGTCATAAAACAATACCGTCACCTATCCTTAGGCGACGATCACAACAAGAACATAAATTTAATCATCTGTTCTAGGATGATTGATTACTAGGTTTTGAACCCTCTATTGTAAGGTTTTGAACTCTCTATTATATGGTTTTGAACCCCTTTTAGTTTTCAAAATCTCGTCAAGGTTTTGGGTTTTAAATAATGTGAACACGTGCAAACTGGAAGGGTGGATGCCTGTATTCTGGGTTTTCTGTCTAGGCAAGCACTTCGTATACATCTCATCAGACGCGAGACCAGTTGTGCTTACCTGGGAATTCTTGGAATGAGTGTTCACTTATAGGCGAGCATGTCTTCGCGATACATTATTTTTGACCCATTTACTTTGATTTGTCACCATCTTATTTGTTTGCCTTAGGTAACAAACAAATGATCGCAATTTTCATTCGTTACCATTCGGTATTGATTTCCCAATAACCTTTCACTTGCTTCTTCCTATGTCTTTCATTTTCTTCAAGAATGTCTCTTCATCACGATGACGCCCAGATATCCAAGCAGACTGCAAAATTCGCTCAGCGAATAGGCGAAGTAGTCCTGAAGACTGTTGAATTAGCTACTGCCATGTATCGTCTCCAGGATGAAGCCACTCAAGAGTCACCAAGACAGGCAGGACCTAGTCAGGTGACAACACCACCAGCCAAGAAACCAATTGAGGAATCAAAGACCATGGATGAACGATCCCCTAAGAAGTCAAAGAAGGGAAAGGCTTCTCAGAACTTCGCCATGGTCGCTCACAATGGTAAAGCTGTCCCCAACCAACCAGCTCAACCCCCTGCTAGGAAGCCATACAATGGAACTGCACCCTTGTGCAACCAATGTAGCCTTCATCATCAGGCTAGTGTGAAGTGCCGCAAATGCCATATTTGTGGACTTATAGGTCATACAACAAGGGTTTGCCCAACTGCAGCTGTACCAAATCAAGCTGGCGACACTCCTGCTCAAGCTCGTTTCTCACGAGGGTCTTGCTACAACTGTGGCGAGATGGGCCATTTCCAAAGAGATTGCCCAAAGCTTGCTAATGCAAATTTGACCCACGGATGAGCAGTTGGCTGAGTAGAAGATGTTGCTGTCTTATGCTTTTGTTTCTCCTATTTCTTGTAATGTGAAACAATCTGTTTTGTTTATAAATAAAAGTTGTTGTTCACAATTCAGATATACAAGTATAGTTACATGTGTGTATGATTTTCCTATGATACCTGCACTAAGGAACTATGTTTCTTACAAACTACTCTTGTGATTTCTCCCTTTCAAGTGATCGCTCATAATTTCCTTCAAAAATTTTAAGTACTCGTTTCATTCTAAGAAACGAAGTACAGGAAATAAAGTGAAATTATGAGTAATCGTGCTTTTTGCACATCTGTACCTTTGAATCCTTGGTTGGATAACTAAGGATATTTTCAAATATCATACCCATTACGTTTTGATTTTTCAACATACACAGTACAAGTATTTCAAAACAATCTTCATGATCTCAAAACATTTCATATAGTTTGAAAACAATTTTTCTAGAAACATTGTCTATGTTATTTCAAAAACATTGGCCATGTTATCAAAACCAACCTTTCTAACTTCAAAATATTTCATATAGTCTGAAGACAATATTAACACAGTACATTTTCTTATCAAGTGCATGATTTCGAAAAGCATCATTCATATTTTCAAAAACCTTATACATAATTTCAAAATTCATCTCGCATGATTTAAAAACATTTTCATAAATATATCTATCTAATACACCTACTTTATGATTTCAAAAAGTATTATATATAAGGTTTCAAAAACGTTAAACACATTTTTCTTAAAAGAACCCCATGCATAGTTTTCAAAAATCTTTTCCTCATACATTGACTTAACTTTCAAATTTCGCTTCATATGTCGCCTTGGCATATCTGGCATCCCAACTTCATAAGCATTTTACATCATGTTTTGACCTAAGCACATACAGTGCAAGGGTTCAAAACATCTTCAACTTCTAAAATTCATATGGGATCTTTTTATCTTTACAATTAGATCCTTGTGGATAATTATCATTCAAATCAGAGTCCTTAATTGGATTCCGTATGTACCTAAATTCGAACATTTCGGTTCTTTACAATCGAAATCGAATTTTCTTTTTGAATCTTTCTATCTTTATAGTTAGATTCTTGATAATGTTTAAAGTGCCAAATGAGAACTTGCTTCAAGACCTGGATACCATAGAAGAAATCAGGGATTTGACAAGGATAAGGATGGCCAGTTATCAGCAAAGGATGGCTGGTGCTTACAATAAAAATGTTAGGATCAGGAAATTCCAAATTGGTGATATGGTGTTGAGGAAAGCATTTCAAAATACCACCAATCCTGCTGAGGGAAAGTTGGCACCAAAATGGGAAGGACCTTACTTGATTGAAGTAGAGGCAGGAAAGGGGGCATATCGATTGCTAACAATGGAAGGTGATTTGCTACCTAGAGCCTGGAATGCTGTCCATTTGAAGAAATACTTCATGTGATCCATGATCCTTACATGATAAGTATCCTTAGAACACAAATGATCCTCATTTTGGTAACATTCTAATCTCAAACTATTTCATTTACTTATTTTCCCACATAAGGATAAGGATCCTGCATCTTTTATCCATCTTTCACGTGATTCTGAGTTTTGAAGGTTCAGGTATCCTTAGCAAAGGGTTGATTATCTACAAAAGCAACCAGTTACTTGGGTTTGACCCCAGTTATTTGGGCTTGACCCCAGTTTCGCCAACAGCGCACGATGATCCTGGTATAGTTCATGGCAGTGGGACCAGTACTCGTTTTAGGGGCTGATAATTCCATTGTACTGGCTATACCTAGGATCCTACGTATAATGGTAGACGTACCATACATCCGTTCTTAAGGTTTCTAACGTTTTCACGTTAGCTAAGGTTTTGGCATTTTCATGCCACTAAGTTTGGATAGTCGCCAGTTAGGGCCATACTCCAGTTCACACACGATCCTTGGGCTTGTCCCCAGTTATCCTTGGGCTTGTCCCCAGTTAACCTTTGGGCTTGTCCCCAGTTGCTAATCCTTATCTTATATTGGCTTAGTCCCAAGTTGAATTTTGTTTCAGGTTTTTGGAAACAAATGACTAGGGATTCTTGATCCTTACCTTCTACTAAGGTTTGTCTTATGGTTATCCTAATTTTAAGTGTTAAAGGATAGGATCCTAACTTGGATTCTCAGGTATGATCCATAACTGTTTTGATTTTATTCATTATGTATCTAAGTGACACTTATCCTTTGACAACTGAATTCATAATCCTTAAACTATGTTATTTTTCATACCTTGTCGATTATGTGATATGTGATCCTTGATCATATCCTTAACTCTTGAGGGATATTTTTCAAAAATTTTGTCTTTACTTGATAAGTTTAATCAACATAAACATCACAACAGTTGGAAAGTAAAATCTTAACAAGGATATCAACACAGGATAAGCCAAAAAGTTAAAGTTATTTTATTAACAAAAGATTAAACCCTTTAAAGGTTGTCAAAATTGCCAACCCACGTTTCTACCAGCAAAACGTGGCCCGTCCACATGGGTTGGCAAAGGGTGTCCATTGTCTAAAGGTCTTGCTAAGTAAGTGCAGGAAATTAAAGACGGCAGGATCACAATGGCTTCATCCCCCAAACAGAGGATCCCTCCACCATTTGTAATCCTACCTATTGTTCAAAGGATCATCCATAATCCTCAACCCTATTTACTATTGTTTAAGTACAGACCAACCATTGTTCATCAAAACAAAAATCATAACCAAATTAAAAAAGTGGCCTCCGGCTACGTCTAGAAATGTCCTTCATCGCCCACTCATGCAGCCTACACCTTCGCTGCATCACCATCACCATCTCCAGCTCCACTAGCTTCACCACCATGATCCTTACCACTGCCTCCAGCCTCGATTGTCAGGATCTCCTCAGCCTCCTCCTCAACATCCAGTTCAGCCAGCCTTGCCTTCCAGCCTTCCACATCCCAGTTGCTCCTGTCGAACTCAGGATCCTGAGCTTCCAAGGCCATCTGCAATTTGGTCTTGTACATCGCTATGGCAGCAGAGACTTTGGCATCATGGGTGATCTCGTTCTTCTCATAATCAAAGTTGATCAGGAGTGTAGCCGTCTGAGCTTTGGCGTCTTTGAGTTCTTTTTGGAGGTCAGCAATCTTAAGATCCTTGAGCAATGTGACTTGTTGAAGGTCAGCAATCTTCTTGTCCTGCTCCTTGACATGCCCAACATAGTCTTCAATCTCAGCGAATTTCTGCAAAGAAGATAAAGAACAGTTCAAGAACAGGTGATCCTCAAATAAGATGGATACCTAAAGCAGGGACAAGGATCCTTACTTCGTTGAAGTATTCAAGGAACTGGTGGCGGATCAGGGGCAGACCTTGCAGATCCTCAGCTTCAGAAGCTTTTCTTTTCTTGCCACCTCTTCCTTTGACGGGTGCCTTGGGGATCGAAGCAGTTGGGCTGGCAGGAAGCTTCCTCTTGGAGGATCGTACAGTGTCAAGCTCAGTAACACCGATCGTACAGTGTCCTTATTTTATTCATATACAACTATTTATTTAAACATTTGAATATAAAAAGAACAGGATACTTACTTGACATGGTGACAGAGCCTGAGGATATCTCTTGAGAATCCTGGGTGATTGTCTTGAATGATCTTGTTTCAGGACTGAGTCTTCTAAAAGCAGCGAGTCTCCCCTTGGTGGCAGCTGAAGGGATAATATGCGAGAATGTGATAGCTGTACAAAAGAAACAAAAGCATGTTAGTAATCACTATCAGAAATAAGCTTACTTGGTGATCCTTCTAAGGATCCTCCTATCCTACCATGGGTGGACCATTTCCTGGGTAGATCCTTTCCGTTTGGGATAGAGTCTCTTCTGACAAAGAAAAAGCGTCGTTTCCAGTTCGTATCGTTCTTGGTGGCTTTATAAATAGGGTGTTCTTCACCAGGTTTTTGTTTAAACAAATATCGGTGGGATCCAAACGTTGTGAGATCATACATCTCAGCCAACTCCGACATTCCTAGGTCAATCCCTTCCTGCTCGATGATCCTTTCAAGGGTGTATAAGACCCTCCAAATCATCGGCATAGCTTGGATGTAAGAGATGCCGGTAAGGGAAAAGAAGGATTGGGTAAAGTCTGGAAATGGATAGGTGTATCCTATGGTGAACGGGGTAACAGGAAAGGCAATCCAAGTTTCAGAGATATAATCGCTTAAAATGGTGGAATCAAATGGTTTGAAATCAGTGTTCGCCGGGAAACAGTGACGAATTTTATCAATTTGTGCATCGGTGAAACAACAGCGTTCTTTTCCGAAATCTTTGATGACCCCTTGGCTCTTTAAGGGGCTGTTCTTCTTGTGATCCTTGCTTGGTGAGTTTCGGAGCATCATTTTTGACGAGATGATGGTAGAGGAAGAAAAACAGAGTAAGAGAAGGAAGAAATGGAAAAGAGTTACCTGCTTGATCGTCGGATGAGAATTTAAAGGGAGTTCTCTTGAATTTGAATGCTGATTGATTCTATCTCTAACTCCCATTTATAATAATGATTTTGCAGGATAAGTCACCTCAGTGACATCAGCATTCCAACGGCTAGTTCGATCTTAACGGCTATATATCCGTTAGTTTGTTACGGATAAGATCGACAAAATACAACTCGTTTATTTACAATATAACTCCTTATATTTTGGGGGCAATTGTTAGGGGAGGATTTCTTAATGACCTGTGATCCTCAAGTGTTATCCTGTTTGGTGATCCTTACTTCTGTGACAATTAGTGATCCTCAGAAGTACTTCAGGATCAGGATCATGGATTATCCTAAGGATCCTTATACTAATGATTGTTTACTTTGAATTCGTAATTGTTTTGCAGGAGTATCAACTTGGACTTGGTCTTGACGATATTCCTGGAGAATATTCTAAGTCTATTCCGCACGTGCTTGGCCAGAAATGGACGTTGTGGAGTCGTGGAAGACTTGCACCATTTGCGGATAGTTTGTTAGGCTAGATATTTTCTAATTATAAAGGGGTAGCGAGCTAATTTTGAGAACACTTGGCTATTTTTTGGCTACACACACTCGTACAACTGCACTCATCAGCTCTCGGCAAAACACTTAACATTTTTTCATACATTTCTACACGATACACTATAGTGATCCTTGTACTTAGCTCGCTATCATCCGAAGTTGTAAAAGGATTATTGTTTAATTTGAGTTGGTGATCGGTAGTTTCCATCACCCGAGGTTTTTTATGCCGGAGATCATTCATTGATCAAGGGCTTTTTCCTCGTATAGATCTTTGTGTCTCCTGTGTAATTCATTTCTGAGTGATCCTCATTGTTGTTTACCAATTCAAGCATCATACCCCGTAATAGAGAGTTTGGTTGCATTATCCTCGTCTAATTTTTTACCAAAACAATATTGTTGACAACATATTGCACTCCTATATGACTTTTGTTAGAATCAGTAGTTTGATCATATTGAACAGCACCCTACGTGAAACATAGACAACATGAAACACTTCTATAATTTCTAAATTATTAAAATGATATACAAAAAACTAGTTACCTCTTTATTGATTGGTCTGGCAGAGCCCTCATATTGCTCAGTACCAACAATACCCTAAATGCAACAAACCAACATGTTACACTAAAAAAAATAACCAACGTAATAACATAAAAATAAAACAATTTATTCACCTCCATCACAGATTGACCAACACTGTCATCATGCTTCTTATCATTACCAATATCTTGCCATAACAAAACAGCCAATATTACATTCAAAGTACATAAAAAAATAACCAACATAATAACAAATAAATAAACCAATTTATTCACCTCCATCGCAGATTGACCAAAACTGTCATCATGCTTCTTATCATTACCAATATCCTGCCATAACAAAACAACCAATATTACATTCAAAGTACATAATAATACACATCCAAATAAAAGAATCATTTACCTGAATTCTCGCTTTAGTAAGGCAATCATTTACCTCTGTATCAATAATAACCTATATACAACATCAAAATCAATTTCCAGCTAACTAATACTATAAAATTTAAAGAAAAATACACTTAACCTCTACTTCAGATTGCAAATGGTTGCCAACTGTCTTGTTATCTCTAATAATCTAAACGTAACATACGAACCATTAATCAAATAACAGTAACAGTAACAGTAACTTATATTACAAAGTTAATAAAGTCATGAAAATAATTAAAAGTTTGAAACTCACAAAAAACCAAACCACAAATACATATTGAAAATAAAAAACAAAATACATAAAGAGTTACCGATGACTGCGTTGACGGTGTAACAGAATTATCAACTACAGAGCTAAACACTTCATCAGCCATCTACCATTCAACATCTTTGATCTTTGCACACATTTCAGTTTCATCATCAATTTGAAGAACACCAGCTGATGGAGGAGTGGTAGCGTCAACAGATGTAGATATAGACCTAGGCTGTATAAGCACATTGATATCATCTCCGAAGTAATGTTACTATTATCAAACAAACCAAATTACTAAGGTAAAGTCACTTAAACCCAAATAAAACAAATTATTTACCTGTATAACACTTTGGGTAAGGCTAGCATCTCGCCGATTACCAACAATAACCTAAGAAAACAAACCAATAATTAAAGTAACTCTAATTAACCATATTAAGTAATATTAAAATAATAGTAATAGTAACCTATATTACAAAGTTAATACAATCATGAAAACAATTAAAAGTTTGAAACTCACAAAAAACCAAACCACAAATACATATTGAAAATAAAAAACAAAAAACATAAAGAGTTACCGATGATTGCTTTGACGGTGTAACAGCATTATCAACTAATGAGCTAAACACTTCATCAGCCATCTCCCATTCAACATCTTTGATCTTTGCACACATTTCGGTTTCCTCATCAATTTGAAGAACAGCAGCTGATGGAGGATTGGCAGTGTCAACAGTTGTAGATATAGACCTAGGTTGTATAAGCGCATTGATATCATCTCCGAGGTATTTAGAAACAGCAAAACGGCTGGAAAATTTAGGCGCTAAATTATAGGGATCGATCTTAATAACAAAAATAACCCTTAGAGAACATAAATTTTCATTCAAATACGACTCTATCCAATTTGGATCATCAACACCCTACAAAAAACATAGTAAGCTATCAACACAACTGAACAAACTAATATATACTAAACATGCAAAAAATTCAACAACTAATAATTGTAAAAGGAAATGTAAAATTAACCTCTGACAAAGACTTGTTAACTAACTCATCAGCATATATTTTAAGTAGAGATACTGCAGTTTCATTAAAAAGAACACATGTCATCTCATCATTGGTACCATTAGTAACACAAAGTTCAAATTTGTATCTGCAAAACGGAAACGATTAATAAAACGAAAAACAAACAACAAATAAAATATTAAAAAAACGTACACATGATGTGGATTGACAACATCTTCTTCACAGTTCCAACAAAAATAGTAAGGGTCAATCATTGACGCCTTCTTACGACATTTGTTACACTTAACATATTTCCAATCACTATGCATTTCCACACCATTTATGTTTGCATCAATGTTGAAAATTGTTCCCTGTACATGATTTAAAGTCAAAAACTAATGATTAAAAGTCAAAAACTAACAAAAAATAATTTATTTATGTGTATTAGCAATACAATACCTCAGCCACATCTCCTGCTGTAAGAAGGCTGTATATGTTTGCAATACTCGTAATTTGAAAGGTAGCTGCGTTGTCTTCATTGATAGTAATTTGAGGAGACTCACTGAAAACAAAAAATACAACGTATATAAAACATAAAATAATAATGCATCTAATAAAACATGCCAAATCACATAATTACATAATCCTGTAGGCATCAATTTCAGGTATAGAAAGATTCAAGTAAATTTGAGTCACCACAGTTGTCATTAAACTTGTAGAACCTAATTCAATACAAGCATTTAAACATAAGTTATAAATAATCAATTAACAATGCAACATAACCTATACATAACACCGTACCCTTGTAAGATCGAACTTTGCAAGATGACAAAATAATAACAACTGTATTTTTTGCAATTCTTCGAATATAACCATCGGTAAACTGATTCACCAAGTGTCCCCATAATGAAACATTCACCTTCATATCACTGAATTATATATATTTAAGAATGAGAGAGTAAAAATAAACAATATAGACGAAATAATTAATATAGACAACACTAACATACTTGGTGTCAGAGATAACAATGTTTTGTACACCAGGATTGCAAGATGAAACAGATTCCAATTGATACTGAACAGAGCCCCATTCCCTAAGAACGCCAATAACATCTACACACACACACACACACACACACACACACATATATATATATATATATATAACATTAGAAAACTTGAAGAAAAAAAACTAACAGAATAAAATGCACACATACCTGTAAGATATTTGTCATCATTAACACGATCGGCTAACAGATTGAATGGAAGAAAATCTAACACATATCTTCTGAAGACAGACGGATGCGTCGGAAAAGTAGTAATACTTGTTGAATACAAGAACTGAATATAAATATCGCACCGCAGTGGACGATACATGGTACTATACTTATAAAGAACAAACTTACGAATCCTGTAAACACATCCCTCTTTAAACGCATTCTGAAATAACCTCAGCAAGTTAGATGGAATCTTTGCATGAATAGATGAACCCTGAAAAAACATATACATTTTAAGATTAGATAATTACCAATGTAAAATCAAAAACAAAACAATATTGCATTACAAAGAAATACTTACTTGTGCATCAGATAGAATCATGTCAAACGAAAGGATACGATTTGTTTTAGGGTTGAACGATGTCCAAGCACGCGAGACCAACACATCAACTTGCCAGTTGTTGGTAAAATAAGCCCATAAATCTGAAATACTTGCACGATTCATTTTATAAAGTAATAAGCTGCAAATATATATAACACTGCAATCAACATCACACATATAATCCATAACACTATAAACAAAGACTACACATATAGACCCATATATATACACACAAGGCTAATAATACTCAACAAAGAAAACATGTTACCTTTGAACAACCTAGTTTGACAACACCAATTACACAATACTATCAGCTGGCGATAATGACAAATTATAAAAAACTTCCTTGTACACAACATTTTTAGTCATATTGTTAGGACATTTTTCTTTATTATCCACATAGAACTTTAGTCCAGCACGAGATGTTACACGAGATGCAGCAACATATAACTGTCCATGGGAGAACACGGGCTTTGCTAAGTAAACACAAACATTATTAAAAGTTTGGCCTTGACTTTTGTTAATAGTCATAGCAAAACAAACTTTTATAGGAAAATGTCATCGCTTAAATTCAAAAGGCCAAGACGAATTACTTGGAGTCATATCAATTCTACCAATGAATACTTTCTCTCCAACATGTGGGCCTGTAATAATCGTACATTCAAGAACACGACGACTTATTTGACTTACAACCAACCGCGTCCCATTACACAAGCCATGTTGCATGTTTAGGTTACGCAACAAAATAACAGGTGCACCAACCTTGAGATGTAGTACATGATTCGGAAGTCCAGAAAATTTCAAACTGTTAAGAAACTCAGGAGCATACATAGCACGCAATTCATCAACATTTTGTGTACTCGCACATATCTCATCAGCACTAAACAATGTATACATTTCACCTGGTATCTTCTCAAGAACATGTTGGTTAATCGTATCAACTTCATCATTAGTCGGACAAAGAATGCAACGTTCCTTCAAGTAATCGACATCATTAAATCTGTTCATAATATTAGGGAACGTATTTAACACAACGGACTCAAGATGATTATCAGTTACAGAAATTAACATATCTCTTGGTATACGAATCCAGGTAGCATCATCTGATCCATCCACAGAAACAGAAGGAAGACAACCAGTCCCCATGTCTAAAAGCCATTTACTAAATTCCTGCATTTGAATAAGATCCCTACCAAAAATACTTGGATCACGTAAACGCATGTTAGTTGTCAAAGAAAACACTTTACATGACCTCCAAATATTTGGCGACTTGTTAATCGCTGAAGCAACAATTTCACTTCGTGAACCAAACTGAACAACCGGAAGTATCTGCCGAAAGTCACCACCAAACGCCACAACCTTTCCACCAAATACTTTATGCTCAGCACCAGCCATGCTGTCTCGACACACATCCCTCAATGTTCGATAAACAGCTTCAAATACATGGCGATGTTATAGAGGTGCTTCATCCCAAATAATAAGTGAAGCATAATTGATTAACTTAGCCAAATATGAACCAACATCAATGGCACAACATGAGTCCTTATCAACTTCAATAGGGATGCGAAACCGAGAATGTGCTGTACGCCCACCAGGTAGTAATAAGGAAGCAATACCAGATGACGCAATAGTCAAAACTATCTCATTATTTGATCGAATACGAGCTATCAGGGTCATCCATAAGTACGTTTTCCTAGTTCCTCCACTACCTAACACAAAAAATACGCCTCCTTTTCTAGCCTGAACAGCAGAATATATACTATCAAACACTTCCTTTTGTTGACTATTCAACCCAGCGTATTTCTTAATAAAACGTGTCCTTTCCTCATTTGCATCATACATTCTCTCAAATTGAACCAACCTGTTGATAAATCTATCTTCCGAAGTATGGTCAATTTGTGGTAAGGTTGGAAAGGAACTCAACGACCGGCCACTCTGAATCAACACTTGTTCAATCTCTTTCATAGTATAATTTAATATCTCAGCATCTGAGAAATTCAATGAATTTTTTTTCAAAATTGTTCGATATTTATGAGGAATGTCCTCTGATAGGTATTCGTAACAATAAAAAAATGCCGAGGATCACTAACAGTACAAAATAACAAAATTGTAACAAACAATTCTCGAAGGCGATCCCCAAATTGCCAATGATAAGCCTGGCGTACAGCATCAACCCATTCAACATCATCACCCAAAAGACTTAATGCTTTACAAGCGGACATATACGTTGGATGTTCCACCCCGTCAACAATTCGAATCTCTTTAAAACTTCTCGGACCACGCACAACATTTAATAGCATTCTAAGATAATACTTTTCACCATCGTAGGACTTACATAATATATACGTCCAATAGTTTGAAATGAACCTTTACGGGGCTCCCACACTCTTTCCTTCTCATGCCATGTAAACAAAGTTGGGTATTCGGCGTACGTCAATGCCCGGCCAAACTCATACCTTTCATTTGCAGCCATCCATTCAGTAAACTTTGACATTGCAGCTGTTGTTCGTTGTAAAACATCAGAAATTTGTTCATGATCCTTAAAATATACTCTATTACACCCTTCTTCATGAAATGGGAGTCTTTCAACAGCCAATGAATGATAATGCATGTCAAACTCAAATATCTTCCAACACGCCTCTGATGCTGAAATATACCTACAGTTCATGTACTGCTCAATCTCATTTTCATGATTTAAAAGGGATGTAAATGTTGTTCTCCCACCTTGACCTTCCAATACTGCGGTAGCACAATCTTGACCTTTGTTAATATAGCTGAAAAGATATTTAACCAACATTCCTTGGTTACACCATTCAACATTGATATGGCAACCATACTTTATAAGCAACGCACGATTATAAGGAACAACATATCCATTATCTAGCATAATATCTTGCCGACCAACACGAACTTTACGTGAGTTATCACGTTGTCAATACGACGGCCACCCATCATTTCTAATAAAAGTTTCGTCACAATAACTCTTCAGAAATCCTTTAGTACATTTGCCATCATTCATACAAGGACTCGAAGGTCTAAGGTTACCACATGGACCATGCATCATATGAGTACCAACATTTAAAAAACCGATTGGGTCACCCGATTCAGAAGGCAGCTCAGCAGATATAAATCTATCAATTTCATCCGGTGAAGTAATTTTATCAGCTTGACTAAGAAACACAAGAATGTGGCAATGTGGCAGACCACGTTTTTGAAACTCTATTGTGTAAAGAACTTTAAAGACAAAAAAAAAAACACAATGTTTTAACACACAACATAATAACACATTAATCACATGTTAACATACAACCATTGAGAATAAAATTCATTGAACTTACCCGCTTTAGGAACACCAAAATGATGCTTTTTCCTTATGTCTTTCATGAGCTCATCAAGTTTGATCTTAAATACCCGTGCAACAATATCAGGTCTTTCAGATACTAAGTGACCCACTGTGTTTTCCTGCAAATGCCGTTGAATTTCATGCCATTTTGGGTTACACGTCATGGTAATAAAAAGATCCGGAATACCAGCCCAACGATAAATTGCCATCGCATCTTGATATTGTTGTATCATATGCCTAGGCCCCCCTGTGAAGGATGCTGGCAACACAACACGTCGACCTATAGAATCACAGTTTGTCTCACCTTCTAATATACGATCATGCAGCCCATTATACAACTCTGAACGAATTGTTGTCTGATGAGTCTTGTACCATTGTAAGTCATGTTCAAGCACTTGCATATATGCATCAACAACAAATGTAAGAAATAACCGGCCAGAACTATGCAATGTTCTACCTTCTTCCATTCTAACCATCAACCGAAAACAATAGTATTCTCTCAATGAAACATTTTTTCTTTTACTTTCAGCACTAATATTACTTAGAGGAATGCCCACATTAAAACCATCTTCTCCATACGGGAAAAGTAATGGATATTGCAATGACATGTAACTGGGATGAAGTTCAGAAATACGTTTCGCATTTGTACTACCACGGTCTTCAACAATAATATCACGACAATCTGTAGGATTACCATCACCCGGAATCAATGCAGCAACTTCATTGACCGTAGGCAAATTAAACTGTCTCGCATCCCTTCTTCGTGTACCAAGCAGCCTAAGTCTAACAGGATGCTGCGAAAAGTGAGTAAATCTTTCTTTGGCCATCCTAAAGCTCTGAACTAATGGATTGTGCCGATTAAGCATTCTAATTAAATCATTAACTAAACTTCGAATACATGCATCATCATTCCTAGACTGAATACACTTCTCCACTGCTTTTAATCGATTGCCAACCTCATTTTCTGTGTCATAAATGTATAGTTGTGCAAATCTTGGCCGTCCATCAATATGCTGCTGAGGTAACAAATTACCAATCCTATGATGATTATGTCCATTCAAGACATATGTATAGGGACCACCTAGAGGTGTACAAAAAAACTGATTACGCAACTGAAACCGAAAAAAAAACCGAAACCGGTTGTTGGAAAAACCGGTTTTTTTGTAACCGGTTCGGTTACTAACCGGTTGAACCGGTTATAAAACGGTTATAGGTTGTTAGTTGGATATCGGTTTTAAAACCGATTATATAAAAAACCGGTTTTAAAACTGGTTATATGTAAAAACCGGTTATAAAAACTGGTTAAAACCGGTTAACCGAAAACGGATCAATAAAAACCGGTTATAAAAACCGGTTAAAACCGGTTGAAGTCGCTGATGTGCAGAAAACGGTCATATGACCGTTGGGACTAGAAAGTGGCCGTTTTTTTTGTTTTTTTTTGTCAAAAATTCATCTCCAATTACTATAAAAGGGTGTTGGGTGTTTTGGTTCAATCACACCATTCTCTAATCTCCTAAATCTCATAAAAACGCTCACTTTTCTTATTCGATAATTGTGAAAAAAAACATGGCAAGCTCTAGTGCTCATGATTTGGTCAATGTTGGCGAGTCTACAACCGACACGGTTGTTCGTGTTCTTGCAACGAAGCGCAACCCGGAAGTTTGGAACCATTTCGATTTGTGCGAGATGGCGAGCGGACCGAAAAAAGCGCGTTGTCATCATTGTAATAGTTTTTACGCCGTTGGGGCAAACACCACCTTGAAACAACACATCGAAAAACCGTTTTGTAGGGCGTTGAAACAACAAACCGCTAGTGGTCAAGCTTCCATGGCAAGCGACGCTACTTTGTTCGCCTACAATTTCGATATGGCAAGGGAGGAAATGGCGAAGTTTGTAATCCAAGAAAGTTTGCCGTTCAACCATTTCGACAACCAACGCTACACCAAAATGGTTCAAAGAACTCTCCAACCGCGATACACTCATGTAAGTCGCGCTACTCTTAGGAGGGATTGTTTAAAAATGTGGAAAAAAGCTAAACTTGAATTAATTTGTTATTTTGAAAAATTAGAAACCGGTGTTAACTTGACTAGCGACGTTTGGTCCGCACCGCACGGTTCACCCGACTCGTATATTTGTGTCACCGCCCATTGGATTGAACCGGCGACGTGGCAAATGATGAAACGCACCATTTTGTTTAAACTTTTTGATTACCCTCACACCGGTGAAGCTATATATAAAGCTATCGACAAATGTATTAAAACATACAAATTGGAAACAAAGATTTTTTCGATAGCTTTTGATAACGCCTCAAACAACACGCTTTCGGTCACGCATTTAAGGTTAAAGTACACTCCGATTTGTGAGGGTATTTTTTTCCATAGTCGATGTGTGGCACACATCATAAATTTGGCCGTTCAAGACGGTTTAAAGGTTATTGAACGACAAAAAGAATCTTTCAAACAAATGTTACGTCATATATATAGTCATACGCAAAGGCATTCAAAATATATTAAAATGTGTAAGGAAGCGGGTCGAGTATGCTACGGACCCAATTGGGACGTCGCTCATCGATGGAACTCGACTTGCACCATGTTTGAAAAAGCTATTTTGCAAAAAGAAAGTTTAATAGAATTTCATAGCCTTTTGGCGAGTCGTGGAAAGGTTTCGTCTTACCACCAATCGAATTGGGGGCTTATTGAAACGGTTACACAAGTGCTTCAAGTTTTCAAAACATCAACAAAGACTTTATCGGGGGTTTACTATCCAACTAGTTCATTGGTACTTCACAATTTGTTTAAAATGTGTAGAAAATTAAACGAGTTGTCGGGGAGAGGTAGACCATATTGTGATATGGTAGATACGATGAAGGAAAAACTAAGAAACTATTTTAAAGAACTACCCGCGGTTTTCACTTGTGCCGCCGCTTTAAACCCTTGCTTTAATATTTTTGGAGCCGGTTCTTTGATTGAAAAAATTTCAAACGAGTTGAATTTAAACACCGTAGAAGAACCAAACTTTGGCGAAGCCGCAAAAACACGTTTTAATGAACAACTTTCAAAAATGTTTGATGTTTATGTAACAAAATATGGGCATATCTCGTCACACATTCACGAGTCAATGAGAAATGCCGCTTTCGGCGAAGGTTCATCAAATATGGAAGATGACGATTTGTATGTTTACAACTATTTGTATGATGAATCGAGTCAAATGCAACGTGGTAACACTAGTAGTAGCGAACTCGGTCGATATGGTGGGTCGAACTTTCTACGAACAATGACTTCACAAGACTTTAAAAATTTTGATTTGTTGGGTTGGTGGAAAAGTAATTTCCGATCTTAGCCACAATGGCCCGAGATTTACTAACGGTCCAAGCTTCCACGGTAGCTTCGGAAAGTGCTTTTTCTATAAGTGGTAGGGTGATTTCGATACGGAGGACTCGACTAACACCAAAGGCGGTTGAGATGTCGATTTGCTTGAAAGACTACTTGGATGCGGCGGAGAGATGTCAACACATACGCTCACTCGAGGGTGAATTAGATTACGAAGCCGAAGTGTACGAAGACGAGGTTCGAAACGAAATGACAACCCCAATGACCGAAGAAGAAGCCGAACTAGATGAATTACTCCGCAATAGTTCGAGTTCGGGTTCGGCCGAAGAAGATTAGACGCGGTTCAAGATATATTACTATTCTCGTCCCACTAAAAAAATATATATACTAGTGTGGACCTTCATGCGGATTAATATTTGAAGTTTATGTATGAAGTTTATGTATTTTCGTTGTTACGCTTTAGCGTTCGTACCGTTCTTATTTCCTTATGTTATGTTTCCGTTTGTTCGTAGACTTAATGATATTATGTTTTGACTTTTTACAATTTGTATTTTATGTTTTTTTAAAAAAACTGCTGTTTTTTTTAAAAAACAGGCTAAAAAACAGCAAAACAGCATCAAAAACAGCATTCTGTGACATTTCCTGCAGACCGGTTTTTTTACCGGTTTTTTTAACCGGTTATAGTAAACCGGTTATAAAATCAGTTAATTTAATCAGTTCGGAAACCGGTTATTATACAAACCGGTTATAAAACCGGTTATAACCGGTTGTACCAGTTATTAAATTTCGGTTGCTGAAACCGGTTAAAACCGGTTACGGTTAAGCAAAAAACCGGTTTTCAATTGATCCAAAAAAACCGGTTCGGTTAAAAAACCGAAACCGGTTTCTCAAATTAACCGATTTGTACATCTCTAGGACCACCTCCATCATTAACATCCGAACAGACTTTACCACCAGTAGAAGTAAACGAAAACATTGAATTTAGAAGCTTGATATTCTCTTTAAACACCTTAGATCACGGTTCACCATTCGGCTGTAAAAGCCGTCGCAATGGTTGCGGAGCATGCCTAAGTAAAGGTAAAACAACCTTTCCTTTACCACAACAAATAGAGAAAGTTGGATTAGACGGGGCAAGATATTTACTACTTCTCTCACCATACCACAAGATCGCTTTGCAATAAGGACATACATATTCTGTAATTCCACAATCCCAATATGATACATCTCCTATACAAAATAAAACAATCATGTAAGAGAAAGTTATATTTATCATTTTAATGAGGCGTTCAAACAACTAACAGTCATCAATGAACAATCCATACTTGATGAGTTTTCATCTTGGTAAACACCAGCACAAGATGACCTCCGGTTGTGCATAGAAGGCGATGCTGAAACAAACTCCGAAGTTAAAGAATGTGATACAAAAGGTACATCACTATTCATTGAATTAGTTCCATGGAATTGATTTGAATTTGGGTCAACTGCAATACACGTAGATACAATCAGACGTGTCCTAAAAACATAAACACGTTTACATTACTTGGCACAAAAAGAAAATTAACAATATGTACCATAACAACGTCGTTGAACTGGCATATTTTCAATGTTTGAACCAGCAGGGCGATCTCGTAATCGAGGACGACCACGACGTCTAATATTACGGGATGTATCATCAGATCGAAATATGGACATAGATGAAGAAGACAGTGTTGATAATATTTCAGAATCACGTGCAATACCATGGTTAATATTAACAATATCCATACCACCAAGATCTGTATACAAACAACATTCATTTGATACCGCTTGACGAATAATGTCAATGTTTTATTCTCAATCTTCTTCCTCTTCATATCTAGTTCTTAAATACGTCAACTACTCATAGTGATAGCTATTACATACTGGAAGCTCTACACAATACTTACCAATCCATACGTACATAGTATCATGGAATATACCAAACAACCAGTGCCCCAGCCTTACACACTATATGCAAGCTCTGACATTTATTATAAGAATCAGCAAATAAACCAACAACATCTGACAATATTTTGTAGTAAACTTCCTGTTATCACTTTATAAACTTCTTTTGCGTATGCGTGAATGCACTCCAAAATACCATCTCACAACCCATCATTACATAAGCACAAAACACCGTATCCAAACATGATATCACTCCAAGAAAATAGACGACTATCATATACAAACACCATTGGATCTATATACATACTTAGAACATAACACTGTTTCATGCTGGTACAGCAAATATCTCCATGTCAAATACGCCATTGTCAAGCTATACCCTAATCTATTATTTATACTACATAATTTAAATTAACAAAACACAATAGCAACAAACATAGCTATAAGAAGACATGCAACCAACTATTAAATACAAGTAACAACAAAAGAAAGCAATGAAATTAAATATGAATATGAAATACCTATACACACTATGAAAAACAAAATCACACATACATTGCTGAATAGATAGTAGCTCCTTTGATACTTCGTTTCCAATTACAACTTTTGAAAATCTATTGATAAGGGAAACTAAGAACTGTAGTAAAAAATATTAAGACAACAGATGGGTTATCAAATACAGTTATCAAAGTTAAAATAATAATGGGGCAACATAGTGGGTAGTTTTTGAACATGCACCATAATTGTAGGAATTATAATTGTCTTTAATTAGACAATATTATATATTTTATACAAAAACAAAGTAAACACGGTACTACCACAAATGAATGCATAACTTAAAATGCTAATTATAATTACAAACATTAGGTGTGTTAACCTAATTTAAGTTTTTTTTTAAATAAATCGTGTTTTTATAGAAATGTAATAATTTATACTAACATTGTCCTATACCATTTATGTTGTTGATTACATTGTGTTTTATTATGGAAAACATTCTGCTTATACGAAATCACTATGTTTAGGAATATACGTTACCCTATTGCAATAGTCCTTATATACTTTTTGTAGTTGTATGTATATTTTATACAATATTAAGCTCTAATAAAGGCATTGTGTTTTTTATTAAACCTTACTTTTTTTACTGAATTCTGATTATCAATGTAAACTTGTTTAAGTGGAAAAAAAAAAAGCACAAACACAACTCAAAATATATAAATCAAACACTCTTTTCTGTAAAGATGGACTAACTTTAATTGTAAGAAATACAATAACTGAAACAAAAGGCGCTTTTATACAAACTAAAATACTATCCTACAAAAAAAAAACAGAAATAAGAAACATAGAAAAATAAAAAACAAACATTAAAACAAATACTAAAATCGCTCTAGATAATTAATCTTAACTTCCATGGAACACTTCACACTTTCAAGAGTGGACACAATACGATGCAAATGATTAATTGCCTTCCTAATCACATCGATAAAAGCACGAACACCAACGACACGAACATCGCAAGCAGGTAATTCTAACAAATCACCTACTATTTTACGCATATCTTCTATAAAGTTAACCACACGTTTGAAACCGAACTTCAAAACAGTCATATACAAGACATCCCTCTGTAACTGCCAAACTACCTCATCGACCAACTTTTATTTAAAAGTTAAAACGACGGAAACTAAATATAATTATACAAACGAATGATATAATCAGAGGTTAAAGAATTCAAATATTCCTTTACGATTATATTTATACATACATACATATAATCATATATATATATATATATATATATATATATATATATATATATATATATATATATATGCACCGCGAACAAACCTGAGCATAAAACATGGATACCCTGCTAACTGTAAATACGTGGAAGTTTCATAAATTATGTCACCACACCATTTACTTCGTCAAAAAAGATAACAACTAACCAACCACGTTTTGTTTTTCTTTTTCTTTTTTTTAATAAATTGAATAAATGAGACACTACATGAGCTATAATCAATAGTTTAAAATAACACATCAAAATTTTAAGCTATGTTCAAACGACGTATAATGATAAAAATATTTATATCTGCATACATTTTAATGTAATAATTAAGTTAATCTCATCTTGACTCAAGTCACTGGTTGTCTGCCATATATCTGTTGCGAAAAACACAATTAACATTATCCATAAGACAATCCAAGATGTTGTTTTGCCTTTTATTAATCAACTCAATAACCGAAATATTATTTTTTGAATATTTTAAATGTAGTATCTTTTTTATGTATTATATGTGTTTTCAAAAACAATGAATTCTAAATTCAGATTGACTTTTTTTCAATAACATGGAACCAAAAATAAAAAACATTGCAAGACTTCCGGTGACAAACACAAAAATGTACCCATGCTGTTTGGAATGTTTCAACGAATTTAATAAAATATGATAAACTTTAAGCTTGGGTTACAATTGTATAATTAATCATAACTTTGAGTTTATGTTTCTAATTTGAACTTATAATAAAATATGATAAACTTTAAGCTTGGGTTACAATTAAATAATTAATCATAACTTTGAGTTTATGTTTCTAATTTAAACTTAAAGAAACTTTTGGTTATTTTAAAATTGAATATGAAATCACAATAACTTTTAGGATTTTCAATTTATGTTGTTAGTGATACGATCATTTTGGATGTAGCTTTCTTAATGGTTTAACTTGCAAACCACAATAGAGTTGACTTGATCATTTAACAATCTGTATATATAATGCCAAATTAAAAATACAAAACCTGTATACAATTTGTTACACTACCCGAACCAGAAACTACAATAAACATCATTCATATATTAAATAATACTACATTAAACATCATCCATATATCAAATAATAAAACATAATATCAAACATTAGAAGATCCTTACACAATAAACTACTATATTAACATTAAATTACTAAAATACTAAAGACATTAACATAAACTATAAACAAACATGATACATCAAAACATAAAGAAAAAGAGAAGCTTGATACCTTTAGTAATTTGGAGACACAAGGCTCTCAAAATAGACAGACCCTTGTAAGGCATTCATGTACTTCCAAGGAAAGTAGTACCCAACTCGCATAGTTTTCATATCTAACATATAAATATCCCCACAAGTAGTCATCAACAGCATTTCATCAATAGACTCTACATACTCTACAAACCCGAGGAAACTCGATGGAACAACACCAATACAAGGCTGAACCCATAAGTTAATCCATTCTTCATATCCCAACTTACACAAACCAACTAAATACATATCATATTTATAACGCATAAAAATGTGAAGTTGCCCAGCAATACTGACCAAAGATCCATCAAAACCTCCTCCATAAAAATCACATGGTAATGGAACACTTGAAAATTGCTCTAGGTTAACATCAAAACGTAAAATTGACTGCACACAATCACCAGAACATGAATCAACAATGAAATATACACCATCTCCACACAATGTACCTAATGACCATTTTCCACCATGCTTAAAAGATAGAATGTCCGTAATTTTCCTCCAGGAATGTAGTCGGGTAGAATAAATATAAACTGCCTCTGTGCCACGTGTTCTTATAACATGTAAAACCTTGTACTAATTTGCAGAATCCACATAGAAAGCAGCAAAATCAGATTCTTTTTGGAAGAAACTATGTGATTCACATGATGACAAAGTTGTACTTGCCTGTGTAAGTGGATTCCAAATTAAAATTTGAAAAGTCTCTTCCAGGCACACACATAACATTCCATCCAAACTCCCTAATATCATCAATTCATCTGGTCGGGTTTTGAATGGTTTAACAGACATCATTTTAGGACCACAAAAGCACGTGCGTGCATAAAACAATTTTTCAAGAGAACCACAACGATCTAATTTCGCAAGCACCAACTTGGTAGCTGACGCTGACGTACTACGACAATGAATTAATGGAAACTATGGTGTGGACAGGATAGACAACCATTTTTTGCACACCAACTTGCAACGACCTATATCTCTTGCAGAAAGTTTTGTAAAAATACCATACATTAATATCTCTACAAGCAACTCCGACATAACAAATATTGATTAGCTGCTCACATTAGATCAACACATGTTAGTCCAATTCACTTTAACATCAAAGTGTAAATCATAGTTATGAAGAATAGAAGGCAAAGTAACAAATTGAAGAAAAGATACTTACAAACAGCAACTTTTCTTTGCTCAAAGATCTGGAACAATTCTGACTGAAATGTTACCCTATAATCATATAAACAGGAAGATGTGACAAAGAAACGTCAACCCATATAAGACTGGAGATAATGGGAGAGAAATGCTTAATAACTAATCACGTAATAAAAGGATTAGTAACCACTAACATGGCAGTTGATTTTTTTTTAACGGCAAAACTTCTATATATATATATATATATAGAAAAGGAAACATAGCAGATGATATCTCCAACTTTCTAATACACCTTATCCAGTAAAATAACACAATACAAAATTTATATCATGTCATATAAAAATGCAATATTATATGTAACCACACAAACAACTCAAAATATCAGGTATTAATCATACTGCCTTTAAATACAACACTGTCAAACTTACAAAAACCCATACATTCCACTAAATTAACTGCAAATACATACCATAAACAATACATAACACTTATAAAAGTCCAATAGTTGTTCACATAGACCAAACAAACACAACCCACATCCTGACTAATTTTAACACAATACACCAAGAATAACTAAACCCTAGACTTATTTTCAACATCCTGTTCCCCTTACCCATTTTTTTTACTTGTTCTTCAAGAATCCTGTTCCTGTTTCCCAATGTGATTGCATTATCTTCATGCCTGTTAATGGTGTCCATTATCCCTGGAATCCAAGCAACAAATTAGATATATTATTTTTTTACCAACGGGTGGCTCAGCCCAAGTAATATTGATTATTTTGATACTGGTTTACCAAGGTGGAAAATGAGATATATTATTCAACAAAAATGAATTTCAGTCATTAAAGTTAAAACAATTAATGATTTCTAGGATTCCATTTCTAAAGTTAAACAACTTTAATGAATTTCAGTCATTAAAGATAAACAACTACTATTGAGTGGAATTCATATAACAATAACCGCTTTCTTCTCATAAAACATTATAATACATAAAAATACCTCCATATTCTTAATATAAAGTATTGAAAACATATATAAGTTAAAAAATGGAAAAGGCCCCACATATAGAGTTCATTTTAGCCCTCCAATAATAAAAAACACAATAAAACAAAAACACAATAAATAAAAACCAATAAATAAAGAAAACACAATAAAATAAAAAAACACAATAATAACCATTCCAATAACTACCTTATACTACTTCCGCTTTTTTTTGAAAATAAAATAACTAATCTTTAATATTAGGGGTTATACCTGCTAAAATTTATTCAAACAATTAACTGCCAAGTTTACACATCACATATTATCATACTACTTATCTAATTACAAGAAATCAACAATTTTTAATACACAACATACAACTTACTCTAAGAAGTTGATAACCATATATATAACAAAGAACATAAGCAACTAAAACACCATACAAAAATAAAATATCTTCTAACATTACCAAAGTATATTACAATACAAATGAAAAACACAACAAACATACAAAAATAAAACAAAGTAAATTACCTAACATCGTAGATTTAAACATTTGGAGACATAAGGCTCTCAGAGTACACTGCTCCTTTTAATGCATAAAAGTTGATAACAGGAAAGAAATTATCAACTTTCCTCACCTCCAAATCAAATTCATACACATCCCCATAATCAGTCATCAACAACCACTTTTTACTTGAACCAATGTACCTCACAAAGCATTTTATAGGCAATGGAATACAATCAATATCAGGTACAGACAAAATCCTTATCCATTCTTCACCTTTCAACTTCCACAAATCAACAGAAACATCAAATGCACCATGAAGAACAAAAAAATGAAGTTCATCAGAAACATTATGTCACACCCCCAAAATCCACCACGCGGAGTATCACCGCTTGGAGGCGTGACGTGACCAGGATCGAGCCACCAATCATATTGAACCACGTAATTAAGTAAGTAAAACCAAACACAATATAATTGGTGACCTAAAGAAAGTAACCGACTTTAAGTTAACAGCGGAAGCATAAAACGTAAGTCCAAAACATAGGTTCCATAGTTCATAAGTTTAAAGTCCAAAACGTAGGTTTAATAAGTTCATAAGGATTAAATGTTTAGCACGGAACATATCAATCCATATTCCACAACAACCTCCTCCTCGTGCAAACTCCATAAGCATCTAGCGACCTGTAAGGCATGTAACAACGAGTCAACAACAAAGTTGAGTGAGTTCACGGTTGGTTGATTAGTTTTAAGTTGTTTCTGAAAACGTGGTTTGACTTTCGTTGGCTTATTTGCCGTGGGGGTTACCCCATAGTTGAAAGTGTGATTAACCAGTTCCTTTTTATTACCCAAACCATATCCATGATCAGTGGGGGCTTCCCCATGTAAACCACTAGACCGTTAAGATATCGACAACTGACGAACAATAGTTGTGCCCTACATCAGTGTCTATCATCACTGACAGTTTGCCATAGTCCATTAGTACACGCCCGTTCAAACGTCACGGTGGGAGGTTTGTTAAACCTAATAGCGCTATTAACTAATGACCCGCTCGTCATCGGCCTCGGCGATTAAGTCGATATAAAATGAGGGACTTAATTATAGAGTTTTGTCTAGTAAGTTTTATGTGACAACCCTCACCAAACCAGGTATCCGTACGAACTAATTAATATTTAATTACTGCTTAATTACTGTGCTTACTTGCAACTGTGGTTAAACTGCTACTTGAATTCTGATATATACATGTTCATGCATCATACTTTATTACTGTCACTCTATTATTTACACACAAACCTTAGTGACAACCTTGATGCACAAAAGCACAGTGAGCACACTATACGGGATACCCAGTAAACATGCTGACATAGCCAGCATCAGACAGTTACTGTCTCTGAGGCCAGTATGAGCCGGGAATAGATTACTACACTAGTAGAGAGTGTAGGGAGGTGAGGATTGTAGAACTGCGTCACTAGGTGATAGTTATAGTGATCGGATGTGCCTAAAACGTACTTTGAGTACAAAATTCAGCATTTAAGCTAACTAGTAAAGTGCAAAAACATGGAAAAATATTACTAGACACCTTCCAAAGTGTCGGGAATAAATTGTGTCACTAAAAATAATATTAACGACACTTTAAATGCTTATTTAGCACTTTAACGGAACGTTACCTAACCGGATAACCGGACAACCGGACATTACCCGGAACACTAAATTTTTGTCATGGACATTGTTTTATTATTTTTGGCTAGTCATGGTCCCCGTCTATCATAACACCCGTTATAAATCATCAATCTAACATACATGAATATATTATTAGAAATGTAACTCATGTTTACATTTTAGTCACAAATTTTCATTAAGACCCCCCCCCCCACCCAACGATTCTAGTCCCCAAGGGACCCCACATATCAATCTAACCATACTTCAAATATTTGGCAAGATTATATTTGATTTGATCATTTCTTGTGTAAGTGGTTAATATATGTGAAAGGCTTATAAAAGTATGGTCCTTTAGATTGTCATCATTTCCTCAAAGATCTCACTCATCTCAATTCACTTCTCTCTCTCTCTCTATTCGGTTTACCACAACCGAATCCACCACATCTACATTCCATACCTTGGTGATTTGTTAATTAAAATAATAGATTGGTTGCTTGTGTAAGTATCTAAAAAATGCAAGATGATTATAAGTAGTATGGCTCTTTAGATTGTCATCATATCCTCAAGATTACACACTCCACTTCACTCTCTCCCTCTCACTTTCGGTTCCCACAAAACCGCCACCATCACCCTCACTTTCACACCATCTCTTTCATTTTACAAGTTCCATTAAGTTTAGAAGGTGATTCAAGAAGGTTACTACTTGTGGAGCTTCAAGAAGGGCTTTGTTCTAGCTTTTTCATCACATTTTCTCATCATTTTCACACTAGATTTCATCCCTAGCTATAAGCTAGTAGTAAGTCTCTTGTTACACTCTTGTTAATCTTGTTTCATCTCGTTTTTATGATCAAAGGGTGTAGTATGTTTACATCACTAAAATGGCAAGAACAAGAATGAACATAAAAGTTCATATGAAGTTTACATATATAAGTTTACTTGAAAGATGAAAACTTATTGGTTTAGGGTTGGTTAATACATATATGATGTTTGATCGTCGAACTTTTGACAAACCCGTTGTTCGGACACTTATTGATACGGTTTAATAACATTTAAACTTTAAAATAACATGCTGAAGTACTTTTCAGCCGTCTTCAACAGGCTGTAAACTGACTTTAATAAATCGAAAAACGGAATTTCTGAAGCCTAAATTGTGTATTTTCGAAAAACGAAGAAAATGGCGCTAGAATCATTTTTTTTTGAGGACGTTTACTATTTTAAAAGTCTGTTTTCATGACAGAAGCTAAGGCTGGGTTTTTCTGCAGTAAAATGGGCTATACGTTTTCAGTCACAACTTGAAATCTGAATAGAACCAGCCCCTAAAATTCATACCATAGATGGTCACTGATGTATTTGTGACCCTCCAACTGGAAATTCGTCAAACGGACTTGCGAGGAATTTTAAACAAATTATTCCGTAGACTGCAATCAGAATGTAACAAATCTGATTGCAGTCCGGTAAGCGATTTTCTATAAAATACTGGTAATGAACTGGACCCCGATATTTTTACACAATAATTTTTGGTTCGTTTAAGACGATCTGTAAAAATTTGAGAATTTTTGAAATAAGTTAAGTATTTTATTTAAATATCCGAAAACAGTCCAGTTTTCATATATTAAAACTGAAACGACAAAGGTAGTATTTTACGTGACAGAATGTAAGGGTTGATTGTTGATGATCATGGTTTGATTTCAAAAAGAAAACGATGTGCGTATTAGCACGGGCACCCCCGTTTTTAGGGGAAACTCTGGCGAATTTTTCTAAAAATCCCAAGACTTAGAAAAATTATTTTTTCTAACGAGTATGTTTAACTTTATTTCTTGGAAGTAAACCTCGCCATGAGTTTTGACACCAAACTTCAAAGTGTCGGAAATGAGACTTAAATATATATTGTCAATATTCTAAGTCACCGAATACATGATACTTGAAAAGTGTGGATACGGAATAGTTACCTAACTATTCTTCGTTTAAGTCAAAATAATTATTATTATTTTGACAAAGCATAACATTAAGAAACGTAACTCAAAACCCTAAATACTAAGCCAAGGCATGGCCCGTTCATCTAATAGATATTAGTACGTGTAGGTATCGTGTTGCAGACCGAGTTTTGAGTTGCTGTTATCGAGGACGCACTACAGTGAGTTCATGCTCCCCCTTTTCCCTTAACTGTTTTCATTTTTTATACTTCGGGGGTGAAATACATGTTACTATGTTTACGAGTACTTTTTACATGGTATGGTTAGCGTAAGGAGGGTTACTACTTAGATCATGTGAGTGGGTAGGCGCTACTTGAGGCCATTAATCCTCATTGTAGGACCGAGGGACAGTAGCGGTAGATCTATCTGGGTGTAGCGAGCCCAACTCCAGGCCCAACAGTACGGACCTTGGGGTGACTTTGTGCCCAACGCAAAATCCGCTAGGTTTGAGTCTTCCTACTTGCACTTCACACATATCAATGGCCTTGCAAACCATTGGTGATCTCTTTTTTCCTTATTTGCTACATACCAGGGATTTTTATACTTACAAAGGTTTTACATACTCACTACACATGAACTCGCTCAACAATTTTTGTTGATTTTTCCAACTTACATGTATTTCAGGGAACTAAGGACCTGGCACAGTATGCTACGTTTTCATGACTGCGTAGAGTTATGGGATCATCCAAGTTTTGGGGTTGTGGCTTTTACCTGGACGAGTCACAGTTCTTAAACTACGTCTATCTTAAGTTTATGGTTGTGTCTTTCAAACAATGTTTTTATGTTATTAGGTTGTAATTTCCGTTGCATGTGTCAACGCTTTAAGACAATGTTGTGATATTTTACTTTTCAAACTTAAATCAATGGATGATCTGCATGGTTTTATTTTCATATAGCTTTGTTGTGATTAAGCTATGGTATTAAGAAGTCACACCAAATTAACCCACGCTTCCGCAAAAGCCGGGGTGTGACAGCTTGGTATCAGAGCTCTGGTCATAGCGAACTAGGATTCTTTCTCGAGTCTAGACTATGATCACTAATGCTCTCACAAAAACATTTTTACATTACATACCACTTAAGTCCAGATCCAAAACGTTTTTACAAACAAATGTTGAGCACATTTTATTTGTTAGTTATAGGCTCGGTCTGGGAGGCTAAGGCTCGGTCTGGGAGGCTAAGGCTCGGTCTGGGAGGCCGAGGTAGTTGTCTAGTGGGACTAGGGAGTCAGTCTGAGAGGCTGGGAGAATTGGCTAGTGGGACTAGGGAGTCAGTCTGAGAGGCTGGGAGAATTGGCTAGTGGGACTAGGGAGTCAGTCTGGGAGGCTGGGAGGCTAGTGGGACTAGGAGGACTATTTGATTGCTTATTGGACTAATGTGCTTATTTGACTATATGATTGATTATTTGTGCATATTTGTGTTTGTGTTACAGACACTATGGATTCATCCGGCACAGGAGGGTCGGACACCACTGACCCTATACATATTGTATCAGACGACAGGGAGTCATCAGAGCGAGAGGTGTACACTTCTGACACCACCAGTACAGACGACGATGATTTCCAGCCGTTTGCACTACCCGATGCCGTGATTGAGCCTGCTGATGGCTCCATCGCTGGGGATTTGCCGCTTGTGGAGATCCCTGCTCCCATACCCCTTGCCATGTACCCCGTTATTGATATGCCTCTAGACGTAGTCATTGACGACGACGTCGATTTGTTTGACGACGAGCCACTGGAGGATGACGTTGAGGGCGATGCCCTATTAGCCGCCGACGATCTTTTGCTACTCGCAGATGCTCCTGCTGAGGAGTCACCTGCCCATTCACCTGTCCCAGACTCTTTCGAGTCTGTGGCCTCTGCACCGTCGCACGCGCAGGGTGCGCAACACTATTCGCATGATGCCGAACATGATAGAGCATCCTCCGCTGCCCCTGCCCCGAGTTTTGCTATTGATCATGACATTGATGCGGATTCTGACCCCGTTTTTCCACCTGGTTATGATCCAGACCAGGAGGTTGAGTTTATACACCTAGATCAGCCCATGGGGGACCCAGTTGACCCTGTTGACCCTGCGTTTGCTGACCCCGCATATTTCGAGATGGAGTTTGACGACCCGGAGCCTGCTATGGCCCCCGAGCCGGTAGTTTCTCCAGACCCCGTGTTCGAGCATGACCCTATTCATGCTGATATACCCATGGTTGATCCTTTGATTGCTGATGTACCTATCGGTGATCATCCAATTGTTGCTCCACTATTGGGGGATGAGCATGCTGTTGATGCTCAGGTTGTTGCCCCTCACATTGCTGATATACCCGCTGAGCCTGATGTTGTTGCTCCTCTTCCCGACCTTGTGCCTGTGCAGTTCGATCGTGCACTTTTTGAGGCCCATGTTGATCCACGAGATGCGCACACCCAGAATGGGTGGATAGAGGACGATGATGATGATTTTCCGTCTTTTGTAGTACCAGTTACACCAGTTTCAGCACCAGCTTCAGCTCCTTTTGATGCACCCTTGTTCCCCACTCACACTGCTGATGCGCATCGCGCGGATCTGCCCATCACATTTCGCCAGGAGATCCCTCCGCCGCGTCCTGGAGAGGGCTCATCTCATCAGCCTTTTGGCCATGCACCTTTTCTGACTGGAGGAGATCAGTTTGCACCGCAGATCCCTAACCATACTGCTGTTCCCCCTGTTCCACCGTTTACTGTGCCACCTTTCACTCCAGCTAGTGAGCCTTTTCTTTGGACATCACCACCCATCATGCCACCGACCGATCCCTATCATCCTTTTACATGGGTTATACTGTAGAGGATGTCCTTGTTTCGTTCATGGTCCAGCAGGAGGCACTTACTCGACGCATGCAGGAGCTCGAGAGAGCTCAGAGACCTCCATGCCAGTGCCCTCCTCACCCTGGGATATCGCATCCCCCTCGACCGTTATCTCCAGACTCTGCTGCACGTTTTTGGACACAGGAGCAGCAGATAGCTTTCTTGTTACGTTCTCACCGAGCCATGGAGGAGGATTGGCTCCACATGCGCCGTTTGTTCTATTCTCATTTTCCCCCTCCTCCACCGCCATCAGCGTAGGGCTATTTTGTACGAAACGGGTGGACTTTTGTTGAGAAGACGGCGATTGCACAGATTGCACAACTTTTGGGAGACTGCATATTGATCCTGACTTTTGTTGTTATGTATATTGGATATGTTGACACTGATTTGATATTTTAGACTGGGGTGATGTAGCCCTTAGTCGTTGATGTTGTATGTTATAGTTATGTACTTGTACACTTTACCCTGTGGTCTCGATTTATGGCAATGCAATCGCGGTATTCTCATCATATGTGATGTTTGATTGATTATTTATATTCTATAACATGGGATGTTGTGTGGTTGATATATTTGTAACATGGGATGTTGTGTGATTGATTGTTTATGTTCTATAACATGAGATGTTATGTGTTTGGTTTATTTTAACATGAGATGTTATGTATTATTACTATCGTTATATACGCACACTTTACCTACCATGACCTGACTCACGTAAACCATCTATTAGAGGATGCCACCGAAACGTGATCCACGCATGCCTGCCAACGAGGCAGAACTTCAACAAATCATCGCTGCCGCCATCGCGCAATACGCCGCCTCTCAAGGAGGACCCAGCGGAAGTAGCTCAAACAATAACGGCAACAACAATCCGCCTCATGGTAATACTAAGTCATTTAGGCATACCATGATACATTGGATATCTATAGCAAGTTTGCTAATGCCATTCATATATTGTAACGTATGTGCAGGGTGCACCTACAAGCAGTTCTTAGACTGCAAACCTGTAAACTTTGATGGCATCGGAGGTGCTGTTGCTTTTGTTCGTTGGGCCGAAAAGACAGAATCAGTTCTCCGCATGAGCAAATGCGCTCCAGATCAGCAGGTTACTTACATCTCTGGGCTATTCTGTCACACCCCTTTCTACGGCGGAAGCACGAGGTGTGATCATGAAAGGTTCTCATTGCATACGAAGAGTAAACATGCTACATGCTCGTAAAAATAACATTCAATACCATAATTTGAAAACATTCGTTAGCGTTTACATCGCTAAGTCGCATAAAACATTGTCTTAAAAGTTTACAACTTTATTTAAAGTTAAACACAAGCGACATCCACGAGCATAAGCAAGACCACGCGCACATCCATCCTAGATACCTGAAATACATGTGAGTTTTTGGAAAAACGTCAACATAAAGTTGGTGTGAATTCATGCAGTTTTGTATTTCATGTTTGTATACTTTGTATGAAAACATAGTTTGTGAGTAAATCAAGTTTTCATATGTAAATCCAGTTTCATGTGTACACCACGTACATCTGTATAATTCAATTTCTTCTTGAGTACCCCACGTACTCAAGTTTAATTCTCATTCTCTTGAGTACCCCACGTACTTCAAGTATAATTCAATCTTCTTGAGTACCCCACGTACTTCAAGTTATATATCAATTTTGGTATGGTATGAATTTTATGTAAATACAGTATTTCTGTACTTATCAGATTGTTAATGGGTTGCAAAGCCATTAACATGTGGCACGTCATAGGAAGTCACCAAACCTAAGGCATTTAATTGGTATATTCTGAGACACAAAAGCACTCCTCGATTCTCGCCCCGACCAGGAGTGTGGCTGCCAGGCACCCGTTAGATCTAACCTTTTGTTCTGCGGTCTAGGTATATTGTTGATTAATGGTGCTTCTGTACCCTATTCGTGACACTATTTCTCATAACGCCTCCTATTTGGTTCTCGTTCTCACCAAGCGCGTTTCTTGTTATCATTTCTCATAGCGCCTTACACTTGGTTCTCGTCTCACCAAATGCGCTTCTTGTATTTATATCATACCATTTATAAATATTGTACTTTTGTACATGTATTTCACCCCCGAAGTTATAAAAAACTGAAAACAGTTAAAGAGAAAAGGGGGAGAATGAACTCACAACTTTGCGTTCCTAGCGTCGTAAACTCCACCGGATTTGCTTACTTAACGTCGTAACCTATACGCGTTTTCTTATCGTTAGTCACTAGACTTGCGTCGCACAAGTACAGTCACTCTCTTTTGTGTATTTTCTTGTGTTAAAAATATTCTATATTTTTAACTATGTATCTTACTTATATTATTTTCTTCAAAAATAAATATAAGTCTTTTATGTTTTGCACTTTGCACCCGAATCATGTATCTTGTGTTTTGTATGTGTATTTCTATATTTCTACTCCTCATGAGTAATTAGTGTATGTTTAAGTCTTAATACACTAGCACGTAATACACATACTATATACACTTAGCACAAAAGTTGGTGATAAAATAATATATATTTTTCTCTCAAAAATATATATACATAAGATCCATTTTTATTTTTGAAGAAATCACCATTTCTTATCACCAAAAATTAGGGAAACCTTGGTAATACTTTTAAATACATTTTTGGGGAATAAGTTTCTCAAAACTTATATATATATTTTTTTTTTCTAAGTGTCAAAATTTATAAAAATTTTGACAGAGTTTCCCCTAAAAATGGAGGTTTCCCACGTTTTCAAAACGTGTGTTTATTTTCTTTTAAATCATTATCAATCATCAATAATCATCAACAACAATTATCAGCAATAATCACTACTTTCATGAACTTGAATATTTACAAAAATGTGTAGTAACTTACTAGCACATTTAGTAAGTCTTGTTATCTTTAAAAATAAGTTTAATTTCTCAAAAACCTTATTTTTAAAGAATATGAAGTTTCACAACTTCTAGTTGGTTTTTACGAAATTTATTTCTTTGTTAAAACCTTTGTTACACAAGTATCCATACACTTGTTTGTTCACAAAAACCACTTTTGTTTGTGGAAGACCCGGTTAGAACATGTGATTTCTTGGACACTTGGTCCTTTGAAAATACCGCTTGTAGATACGTAGATCTACTAGTTTTAAACACTATTTCACAAGTTAAATTGCTTTTATACAACAAAAATGTTTTTACACAAGTCCATGTCTCCTGTGTGGTAGAGTTTCACCCTTTAACCCTTGTGTTAACTAAAAACGAGCTTATGTTAAGATCAACGATCTTACCAAACCGGGTTATATGGTGATCCGAGCTACCACAATCATAGATCGGGTCTAGATAATCACAAATTCCAAATACTACAACTTTTACACAAGTTACAAGCTATTAACCACCATTTTAGTGTTTTTACTAGACTTTTATGCTTCAAAAAGTATGTTATCGATATTTAACCGACGAAACTCCTTTTAACCACTTTAGATAAGATTAAAAACAAGTTTTAAGTGATATACCTCTAGCTTTAAGCTAGGGAAGATTCTTGATGAAAATCGCGTGGATAAAGGCTAACGGTAGAGGTCCTTCGCGTTCCGAGTGCACAAGAGCTCCTAATATGCGACCCTTGATATGTGTATCACCTTGGAATTGCAAGATTGAAACTTGAAAGTATGATGGGTGGGTGTGTGAGGTTCGGCCGAGAGTAGGGGAGGGCAAGAGAGAAGAGTTGAGTTGGTGTTTTATGTGAAGTGATTATGTTGTGTAATCCAAGGAACTTATAGGCAATTTAGGAGTAAGTATCCAATGGGTATTGTGTCTTATAGATACTAGACACAACTCAATAAAATAATCCATTTTGTACTCTTGTGTTCCCCTAGTCTTGGGGCCGGTTAGGGTATGGGGGGGGGGGTTTAGTTCGATCCAAACTAGTGTAGTTAGGGAAGAGTTTAGGTTAACGAGGTAAGTTAAGTGTTTAACCTCGTTAGTAATATAAAGCGCGTTATGACGGGTGTTAGGGTAATCAGGGACCCTAACTGGCTCAGAAATTTATAGATAGTGAAAATAATAATATTTTCATATCCCGGGTATAGTCCGGTTGTTCGGTTACATACCGATTCGTTAACGTGCTAAATTACACCTTTTAGTGTCTAATAAGTGTCTTTTTGTAACACTATCGGTTCCCAACACTTAGGGAAATATTCTGGGTAATAAAACGACATTACTGCATAATATTTATATGTTCAAATGCTGAATTATTGCTGATTTGTATAAATTCTGCACTTAAAGTGCGTTTCGGGTGCTTTTTAGTGCATATTTTTGCTTTCGCAATGTCCATAAATTAAACCCTTACACATACTCTAGGGTTTTAATGTATTTTTGTCGTCGGACCTACACCTAGGCCTCAATTCTAACGTCTGACTGCTTTCTGCAGTTCTGTTGACACAGTGTGTCCTACCGGTGAGTTTACTATTATTTTGACGCAACGCTCTCGTTTATGCATAAAGCAATATTTTGTAGTATACGACATGCATGAATTCACTTGTTTAATCATGTGTTCAGACATTGCTGACACTTAAACTCATAATTGCAGTCATTAAGCAATAATTATAGTGTACGGAAATTACCGGTTTGTGCCAGTTGTCACAGTCTCCCCCCGTTAAAAGAATTTCGTCCCGAAATTCAGACTGAACTAACTCTCGCTGGAGTCTTCTTGAATAGGTGGGGATACTTTTTCTTGAACTGGTCTTCACGTTCCCATGTGTACTCGGGTCCGTGCTTAGAGCTCCAACGTACTTTGACAAGCTTCACACTGCTCCTCCTGGTCTTGTTGACTTTCCAGTCAGTAACCTCAACGGGTTGTTCTGTAAATCGGAGGGCTTCATCAATATGTACTTCATCCATCGGGATGGTCACGTTTTCTTGCGTTGGACTCTTCTTCAGGTTGGATACATGAAACGTATCATGTACTCCATTAAGTTCTGCCGGTAACTCCAACTTGTATGCCACGGTACCAATTCTTCTCAATATTCTGAATGGTCCGATGTATCGTGGATTCAACTTTCCACGCTTTCCAAATCTGACTACGCCCTTCCATGGTGAGACTTTTAACAACACTTTGTCTCCCACCTTGAAATCTACCGATTTTCTATTTGGATCCGCGTAGCTCTTTTGTCGCTCTCGAGCCGCCTTAATGCGCTCTCGGATCTGCGCAATCTTGTCGGTTGTCTCTTGTACAAGTTCAGGACCAACCATACGCTTATCTCCAGCGTCTGCCCAACATAAGGGCGATCGGCATTTGCGGCCATACAGAGCTTCGAACGGCGCGGCTTTTATGCTCGTATGATAACTGTTATTGTAGGAAAACTCAACTAAAGGTAGATGAGTATCCCAGCTGCCGCCTAGATCCATGACACATGCACGGAGCATATCTTCTAATGTTTGTATAGTCCGTTCGCTCTGGCCGTCTGTTTGTGGATGGAATGCCGTGCTCAGATCTAACTGAGATCCAAAGGCTTCCTGAAATGATTGCCAGATTCTTGAGACAAAGCGTCCATCTCTGTCTGAAATGATTGAGATAGGCACTCCATGTCGTGCCACAATTTCTCTTAAGTATATCTCTGCCAGCTTTCCAGTGCTATCCTTCTCTCGGATAGGTAGGAAATGCGCAGACTTCGTCAATCGATCAACTATTACCCATATCATATCGTGCCCTCTCGGGGTCCTGGGTAATTTCGTTATGAAGTCCATCGAGATTTGTTCCCACTTCCACACGGGAATCTCTGGTTGTTGTAGTAGGCCGGACGGTTTCTGATATTCGGCCTTAACCTTCGCACAGGTTAGGCATTTTCCAACATAGACAGCAACGTCGCTTTTGAGTCTCGGCCACCAATAGTACTCTTTCAAGTCTTGGTACATCTTGTCCGATCCTGGATGGATCGAATATCTCGATTTGTGGGCTTCATTAAGGATGACTTCTCGTATGCCACCATAGAGTGGAACCCAAATACGCTTCTTAAAGTATAAGGCTCCCTCTTCGTTTGGCACCATGTAATTCAATGCACCCCGGAGGTATTCAGCTTTACAGTTCTCTTCTTTAAGAGCTTCTTGTTGTGCATCCCGAATGCGTGCAGTGAGGTTCGTTCGAATCGTCATTTCCAATGCTCGAACCCTTAGGGTCTTAACCCTTTCTTTTCGGCTCAACGCGTCTGCTACAACGTTCGCTTTTCCAGGATGGTACTTAGTCTCACAGTCATAATCATTCAGCAGCTCGACCCAACGTCGCTGGTGCATATTCAATTCTTTCTGATCAAATATGTGTTGTAAGCTTTTGTGATCTGTGAAGATTGTACATCGAGTACCATATAAATAGTGTCGCCAAATCTTCAAGGCGTATACCACTGCACCCAGCTCCAGGTCGTGAGTGGTATAATTTCTCTCATGAACCTTCAGTTGTCTTGAAGCATAAGCGATGACTTTTTGGCGTTGCATGAGCACGCAACCCAAGCCTTGTCGTGAGGCGTCACAGTATACCACGAAGTCTTCAGTGCCTTCGGGTAACGATAGTATCGGTGCATCGCAGAGCTTGTTCTTAAGTAGCTGAAAGGCTTCTTCTTGTTTGTGACCCCAGTCGTACTTCTTGTCTTTCCGAGTCAGGGTCGTTAGCGGTTGGGCTATCTTCGAGAAATTCTCAATGAATTGCCGATAGTAGCCCGCTAAGCCCAAAAATTGACAGACTTCAGTTGGGGTCTTGGGAGCTTCCCAATTCTTTATTGCTTCAATCTTGGACGGGTCTACATGAATGCCCTTTTCATTCACCACGTGACCAAGAAATTGTACTTCGCGAATCCAGAATTCGCATTTCGAGAATTTTGCATAAAGCTTCTCTTTCTTCAGTAGCTCCAAGATGGTTCTGAGATGTTGCTCATGTTCTTCTTTCGTTCGCGAGTAAATCAGGGTATCATCGATAAATACAATCACGAATTTATCGAGATATGGTTTGCATACGCGGTTCATTAGGTCCATAAAGACCGCTGGCGCGTTCGTCAATCCAAATGGCATCACAAGAAATTCGTAGTGCCCATAGCGTGTTCTGAATGCAGTCTTTGGCACACTTTCATCTTGGATTTTCAGCTGATGATATCCAGATCGAAGGTCGATCTTGGAATAGTAGCTTGATCCTTGCAGTTGATCAAATAAGTCATCAATCCTCGGTAGTGGATACCGATTTTTGATAGTGAGCTTGTTTAGTTCCCTGTAATCGATACACATCCGCAGTGTTCCATCCTTCTTCTTCACGAACAATACTGGAGCTCCCCAGGGTGAGAAGCTTGGCCTTATGAATCCTTTATCCAACAACTCCTGAAGTTGTGTAGATAATTTTTGCATTTCGGATGGTGCAAGTCGATAGGGTGCCTTGGCTACAGGAGCAGCTCCTGGAACCAAGTCTATACGGGATTCGACTTGTCGTTGCGGAGGTAATCCTGGCAGATCTTCGGGAAAAACATCAGGAAATTCATTCACCACAGGAATGTCTTCGAGTTTTGGCTCCACAGCCTTCTTGTCTATAACGTGTGCTAGGAAAGCGACACATCCTTTCCTCAAGCACTTCTGTGCCTTCATACAGCTGATGATTCGAAGAGGCGCGTTTCGTCTTTCCCCATGTACAATGAGAGTTTCATCATTCGCTAGAGGGATGCGAATGATTTTCTCATGACAAATAACTTCAGCTCTGTTTTTAGACAACCAGTCCATTCCGACCACTACATCGAAGATACCCAATTGAATAGGTAAGAGGTCGATGCTAAAATTTCGTTCGCCAAGTTCCAGTGTGCAGCCTCTAATAACTTCGCCCGATTCAACAAGTTTACCATTGGCTAGTTCTATGGAATAAGGAATTTCTAATCTACTAGATTCTATTCCAAGTATGCGTTTAAGTTCCGCAGACATGAAACTATAATCGGTGCCAGTGTCGAATAATATGGATGCAATGTGATTGTTAATGAGGAACGTACCGTTGACCACATTAGGGTCCTTGCGTGCGTCCCTTGCTCTAATTACAAATGCTCGGGTCTGAGCATTGTTTCCCCTTGGGCAATTTTTCTTGAAATGATCCATGCCTCCACAACCAAAGCATCCTTGGCTTTGCCCAGCTCCACGGCTATTCCGGTTACCATTGCCATTCTCATTCCCATTCCTTCCGTTTCCCCAACAGTTTTCTGCTTGGTGACCCAATCTAC
Source organism: Helianthus tuberosus (assembly GCA_030545235.1). Taxonomy (NCBI): domain Eukaryota; kingdom Viridiplantae; phylum Streptophyta; class Magnoliopsida; order Asterales; family Asteraceae; genus Helianthus; species Helianthus tuberosus. The sequence goes on along the minus strand of CM060354.1, from coordinate 99,265,772 downwards.
CACATTTGTCGCACCTTGGAATGCGACAAGCTCCTTTATGATGAAACTTACATTTTTGGCATTCAGGCATGGAGCCTTGGTATGCCTTGGTTGAAAGGGTCTTCGCCTCCTGAGACGGGTTAGCGTCACGCTTTTTGTTGAAACCTTCGTTGTTGCGAGTCGCTTGATTCAGATTCGAACGCTTTCTCTTCTTGTCACTGGACGACTCATCATGTGTCTCGGTCTTCTTTGTTGGGTTCAACGATAACTTCTTCTTACGAACACAATCTTCGGTCAGGCTGACAGCCAGAGTTACAGCCTCAGTGATTGTTTGTGGTTTGGCTGACGTCACCATGCCACGAAACTCTGAGGCCAGTCCCCAAATGTAGCGTTCGACACGCTTGAATTCGGGAGTCACCATGTAGGGAAGCACTCTGGACAGATCGTGGAATCTTCGAGTATAACTATCAATATGAGCACCTTCCATAGTCAAGTGCCAGAACTCCGTTTCCAGTCTTTGGAGTTCAGCACGAGAGCAAAACTTCTCTCTCATCCTTTCCTTTAGTTCCTCCCAAGTTAGACCATACGCGGCATTTTTGAGCAAGGTTTGGGCTTGCAGATTCCACCAAGTCAGAGCTTCATCGGCAAACAACCCGGTAGCAAAGGTGACTTGTTGATCCACGGTACACTTGCTCATGCGGAAGGTAGCTTCCGTCTTCTCCGTCCAGCGCACAAATGCTACTGCACCTCCTGTGCCATCATAGTTCATCGGCTTGCAGTCGAGGAACTGCTTAAATGTGCAGCTTCGAACTGCGCTGTCTCCAGATGAATCTCCATTCCCCTTATGTCTAGCGTTGCTTGGTCTTTCACTGTCTTGAGTACGGTTTGCCTCGTACTGGGCGATAGCAGCGGAGACCCTTTCTTCCAGTAGAGCCTCCAGCTCTTCGGCAATTCTTGGCAGTGGGGGAGGAGGAGGTTGGTCACGAGCGTTCACAGCTTTCCTGGGTGCCATGTTCTGACAGAACATAACACAACAGGGTTAGGTATTTGTTTGATATCGTCACACTAGATAGTAGTATCATATATTCACAGGTATATATACCACATAGGTGACATCAAACAATTATTACTCTAGCAGAGTACTTAGTAGGCTTGCACTGAGGGAATCTACACGTGACAAGACTTGCTGTGGTTTCTGTGCACTGAATTCCATAATTACGTATGCATCCATAACTACGTAACCCCTTGCACAGTCCGCACAGTTCGTTTCATCCTCGTATTTCTCCCTTCAGATGGGCCATCGCTTTCAGGTAAAGTCACGTATACTTGTGACATTCTACCTCTAGTACATGCTAATTATCACACATAATTGCAAGTAATTTCTAGTCAATGACAAGTGCTACTCTAGTGCACTCTAAGTCTTGTAGTGTCTTTTCTAGACTCATGTAGACAGTTTCAGGTAGTGGATGTCGCGGGACATTTTATGCAATGAAAACTCTTTGAAAATTGTTTTCGTGAATGGATCCTAGAGATTGTAGACTAGACTCGAGAATGAATCCTGGTTCACTACAATCGCAGCTCTGATACCAATCTGTCACACCCCTTTCTACGGCGGAAGCACGAGGTGTGATCATGAAAGGTTCTCATTGCATACGAAGAGTAAACATGCTACATGCTCGTAAAAATAACATTCAATACCATAATTTGAAAACATTCGTTAGCGTTTACATCGCTAAGTCGCATAAAACATTGTCTTAAAAGTTTACAACTTTATTTAAAGTTAAACACAAGCGACATCCACGAGCATAAGCAAGACCACGCGCACATCCATCCTAGATACCTGAAATACATGTGAGTTTTTGGAAAAACGTCAACATAAAGTTGGTGTGAATTCATGCAGTTTTGTATTTCATGTTTGTATACTTTGTATGAAAACATAGTTTGTGAGTAAATCAAGTTTTCATATGTAAATCCAGTTTCATGTGTACACCACGTACATCTGTATAATTCAATTTCTTCTTGAGTACCCCACATACTCAAGTTTAATTCTCATTCTCTTGAGTACCCCACGTACTTCAAGTATAATTCAATCTTCTTGAGTACCCCACGTACTTCAAGTTATATATCAATTTTGGTATGGTATGAATTTTATGTAAATACAGTATTTCTGTACTTATCAGATTGTTAATGGGTTGCAAAGCCATTAACATGTGGCACGTCATAGGAAGTCACCAAACCTAAGGCATTTAATTGGTATATTCTGAGACACAAAAGCACTCCTCGATTCTCGCCCCGACCAGGAGTGTGGCTGCCAGGCACCCGTTAGATCTAACCTTTTGTTCTGCGGTCTAGGTATATTGTTGATTAATGGTGCTTCTGTACCCTATTCGTGACACTATTTCTCATAACGCCTCCTACTTGGTTCTCGTTCTCACCAAGCGCGTTTCTTGTTATCATTTCTCATAGCGCCTTACACTTGGTTCTCGTCTCACCAAATGCGCTTCTTGTATTTATATCATACCATTTATAAATATTGTACTTTTGTACATGTATTTCACCCCCGAAGTTATAAAAAACTGAAAACAGTTAAAGAGAAAAGGGGGAGCATGAACTCACAACTTTGCGTTCCTAGCGTCGTAAACTCCACCGGATTTGCTTACTTAACGTCGTAACCTATACGCGTTTTCTTATCGTTAGTCACTAGACTTGCGTCGCACAAGTACAGTCACTCTCTTTTGTGTATTTTCTTGTGTTAAAAATATTCTATATTTTTAACTATGTATCTTACTTATATTATTTTCTTCAAAAATAAATATAAGTCTTTTATGTTTTGCACTTTGCACCCGAATCATGTATCTTGTGTTTTGTATGTGTATTTCTATATTTCTACTCCTCATGAGTAATTAGTGTATGTTTAAGTCTTAATACACTAGCACGTAATACACATACTATATACACTTAGCACAAAAGTTGGTGATAAAATAATATATATTTTTCTCTCAAAAATATATATACATAAGATCCATTTTTATTTTTGAAGAAATCACCATTTCTTATCACCAAAAATTAGGGAAACCTTGGTAATACTTTTAAATACATTTTTGGGGAATAAGTTTCTCAAAACTTATATATATATTTTTTTTTTCTAAGTGTCAAAATTTATAAAAATTTTGACAGAGTTTCCCCTAAAAATGGAGGTTTCCCACGTTTTCAAAACGTGTGTTTATTTTCTTTTAAATCATTATCAATCATCAATAATCATCAACAACAATTATCAGCAATAATCACTACTTTCATGAACTTGAATATTTACAAAAATGTGTAGTAACTTACTAGCACATTTAGTAAGTCTTGTTATCTTTAAAAATAAGTTTAATTTCTCAAAAACCTTATTTTTAAAGAATATGAAGTTTCACAACTTCTAGTTGGTTTTTACGAAATTTATTTCTTTGTTAAAACCTTTGTTACACAAGTATCCATACACTTGTTTGTTCACAAAAACCACTTTTGTTTGTGGAAGACCCGGTTAGAACATGTGATTTCTTGGACACTTGGTCCTTTGAAAATACCGCTTGTAGATACGTAGATCTACTAGTTTTAAACACTATTTCACAAGTTAAATTGCTTTTACACAACAAAAATGTTTTTACACAAGTCCATGTCTCCTGTGTGGTAGAGTTTCACCCTTTAACCCTTGTGTTAACTAAAAACGAGCTTATGTTAAGATCAACGATCTTACCAAACCGGGTTATATGGTGATCCGAGCTACCACAATCATAGATCGGGTCTAGATAATCACAAATTCCAAATACTACAACTTTTACACAAGTTACAAGCTATTAACCACCATTTTAGTGTTTTTACTAGACTTTTATGCTTCAAAAAGTATGTTATCGATATTTAACCGACGAAACTCCTTTTAACCACTTTAGATAAGATTAAAAACAAGTTTTAAGTGATATACCTCTAGCTTTAAGCTAGGGAAGATTCTTGATGAAAATCGCGTGGATAAAGGCTAACGGTAGAGGTCCTTCGCGTTCCGAGTGCACAAGAGCTCCTAATATGCGACCCTTGATATGTGTATCACCTTGGAATTGCAAGATTGAAACTTGAAAGTATGATGGGTGGGTGTGTGAGGTTCGGCCGAGAGTAGGGGAGGGCAAGAGAGAAGAGTTGAGTTGGTGTTTTATGTGAAGTGATTATGTTGTGTAATCCAAGGAACTTATAGGCAATTTAGGAGTAAGTATCCAATGGGTATTGTGTCTTATAGATACTAGACACAACTCAATAAAATAATCCATTTTGTACTCTTGTGTTCCCCTAGTCTTGGGGCCGGTTAGGGTATGGGGGGGGGGGGTTTAGTTCGATCCAAACTAGTGTAGTTAGGGAAGAGTTTAGGTTAACGAGGTAAGTTAAGTGTTTAACCTCGTTAGTAATATAAAGCGCGTTATGACGGGTGTTAGGGTAATCAGGGACCCTAACTGGCTCAGAAATTTATAGATAGTGAAAATAATAATATTTTCATATCCCGGGTATAGTCCGGTTGTTCGGTTACATACCGATTCGTTAACGTGCTAAATTACACCTTTTAGTGTCTAATAAGTGTCTTTTTGTAACACTATCGGTTCCCAACACTTAGGGAAATATTCTGGGTAATAAAACGACATTACTGCATAATATTTATATGTTCAAATGCTGAATTATTGCTGATTTGTATAAATTCTGCACTTAAAGTGCGTTTCGGGTGCTTTTTAGTGCATATTTTTGCTTTCGCAATGTCCATAAATTAAACCCTTACACATACTCTAGGGTTTTAATGTATTTTTGTCGTCGGACCTACACCTAGGCCTCAATTCTAACGTCTGACTGCTTTCTGCAGTTCTGTTGACACAGTGTGTCCTACCGGTGAGTTTACTATTATTTTGACGCAACGCTCTCGTTTATGCATAAAGCAATATTTTGTAGTATACGACATGCATGAATTCACTTGTTTAATCATGTGTTCAGACATTGCTGACACTTAAACTCATAATTGCAGTCATTAAGCAATAATTATAGTGTACGGAAATTACCGGTTTGTGCCAGTTGTCACATATTCTTGGACGGAGCCCTGTCATGGTGGAATTTACAAGTCCAAAAACTTGGTGAAGCCGCAGCCTACGCATTGACGTGGAACGAGCTGAAAGAGCTCATGCGCAAAAAGTATTGCTCTCGCGCTGAGATCCAGAGGTTGGAAACTGAGTTTTGGCATTTGAAGATGGAAGGTCCGAAAATTGCGGAATATGTTCAGAGGTTTCACGACCTGTCACATGATGTACCTTATATGGTCACACCAGAATTCAAGCGGATTGAGCGCTTCATTTGGGGTTTAGCTCCTCAAATCATTAGTATGGTGACCTCTTCAAAACCGGCAACAATCACTGAGGCGATTGATCTGAGCGTGGCTCTCACTGAGGAGGCTATTCGCCTAAACAAGTTTTCCGATGTTGAGCCAAAGAAGAAGGAGACTCACGTTGAGTCGTCCGGGGGTAACAAAAGAAAATTCTCGAATTTCAAACAAGGCACAAGCAGTGATGGCAGAAAAGGAGAGTCAAGCATGCCGGCCCGAGCTACAGCCGGTGGTGGGAGGAAAGGAAAGGGATATATGGGTACACATCCCAAGTGCAACACCTGCCAGCGTCACCATTCTGGCGGGTGTGGAACAAAAGTATGCGAAGCTTGTGGAAAGACTGGCCACTCAAAGGATACTTGCTGGGCCACTGTTGGCCGGGGAGGCCAAGGAGGATTTGGGAATAGAAACAATAATCAGGGTGGAAACGGAAATCGTGCACAAGGAAATAATGGAGGGAATGGGAATCGAGGAAACAATGTTAATCAAGCTGGTAATGTGAACCAAAACAACAACAAACAAGCTGGAAATGGTGGAGGAAACGGGCAAATACCCGGTTGTTTTAACTGTGGTGACATTGGACACTATAAGAGGAACTGCCCAGACTTGAACGAAGCACGAGGAAGGGTTTTCAATATCGAAGCGAGGGAAGCGCGCCAGGATCCCAATGTTATTACTGGTACGTTCCCTATAAACCAACGCTTTGCATCCGTTTTATTTGATACTGGTGCCGATTATAGCTTCGTATCGTTAGAGTTTAAGAATATGCTTGGATTAGCCGCTAGTAAATTAGATGTTCCTTACTCAATTGAATTGGCTAATGGAAAGTTAGTAGAAGCCAATGAAGTGGTCAGAGGTTGTGTAATCGAGTTGGGAGAACGTGAGTTTACTTTGGATCTACTACCAGTCCAGCTGGGGAGCTTCGACGTGGTAGTGGGAATGGATTGGTTATCAAGCAACAAGGCTGAGATTGTCTGCCATGAGAAGATCATTCGCATCCCAACCGAAGATGGTGAAACGATTGTGGTTCATGGGGAGAAGCGTGATACGTCTTTAAGAATTATCAGTTGCCTGAAAGCTCGTAAGTGTTTACAAAAGGGATGTGCTGCCTTCCTGGCACACATCGTGGATAAGAAAGCTGCTGAGCCGAAAATCGAAGACATCCCTATCGTAAGGGAGTATCCTGAAGTCTTCCCTGAGGACTTGCCAGGATTGCCACCCCAAAGGCAAGTGGAATTTCACATTGACTTAGTTCCAGGCGCCGCGCCTGTAGCTAGGGCACCTTATAGACTTGCACCGTCAGAGATGCTGGAGTTGTCGACACAACTCCAGGAATTGCTAGACAAAGGATTCATCAGACCAAACTTCTCACCTTGGGGAGCTCCGGTCCTGTTTGTCAAGAAGAAGGACGGCAGTTTTCGTATGTGCATTGACTACCGGGAGTTGAACAAGTTGACTATCAAGAATAGGTATCCCCTGCCGAGGATCGATGACTTATTCGATCAGCTCCAAGGTTCAAGCTTTTACTCTAAGATCGATCTTCGATCTGGGTACCATCAGCTAAGGATACAAGAGGAGAGTATCCCAAAGACAGCCTTCAGAACTCGTTATGGGCATTACGAGTTCCTAGTTATGCCGTTTGGGTTGACAAACGCGCCTGCTGTTTTTATGGACCTTATGAACCGAGTCTGCAAGCCGTATCTCGATAAGTTCGTGATTGTATTCATAGACGATATTTTGATTTATTCAAAGACAAAGGCTGATCACGAACAGCACTTAAGAGCTATTTTAGAGTTGCTGAAAAAGGAACAGTTGTACGCCAAATTCTCCAAGTGCGAGTTTTGGCTACGTGAAGTCCAATTCCTTGGACACGTGGTTAATGGAAATGGAATCCATGTTGATCCCACAAAGATCGAGGCGATAAAGAGCTGGGAGCCTCCAAAGACGCCGACCGAGATTCGCCAGTTCTTAGGTTTGGCTGGCTATTATCGAAGATTCATTGAGGATTTCTCTAAAATCGCTCAACCCCTTACCGCGCTCACACAGAAGGATAAGAAGTTTGATTGGGGAATCAAACAGGAGGAAGCGTTTCAGTTGTTAAAAGACAAGCTCTGCAATGCCCCAATCTTAGCACTACCAGAGGGTACAGATGATTTCGTGGTATATTGTGACGCCTCACATCAAGGATTGGGTTGCGTGTTGATGCAACGGCAGAAGGTCATAGCTTATGCGTCACGTCAGTTGAAAGTACATGAAAAGAATTATACCACGCATGATTTAGAACTAGGCGCAGTGGTATTTGCGCTGAAAATCTGGAGACATTATTTGTATGGTACAAAGTGTACAATTTTCACAGACCACAAGAGTTTACAACACATATTTAACCAGAAAGAGCTGAACATGAGACAAAGACGTTGGGTCGAATTGTTGAACGATTACGACTGCGAGATAAAGTACCATCCAGGGAAGGCGAATGTGGTCGCCGATGCCCTAAGTCGTAAAGAAAGGATCAAGCCCATAAGGGTTAGGGCTTTGGAGATGATTATCCAGACAGATCTTTCCCTGCGCATTCGTGCCGCGCAAAAAGAAGCTCTTAAGGAAAGAAACCTTGAGGAAGAATATCTCCGTGGGATGGAGAAGCAATTAGTGCCAAACGAGGAAGGAACGTTATGTTTTATGAAAAGAATTTGGGTTCCTCAGTTCGGTGGGTTGAGAAAAGTTATTTTTGATGAGGCACACAAATCACGGTGCTCTATTCATCCCGGTGCGGATAAGATGTACCAGGATCTTAAGGATTATTATTGGTGGCCCAGGATGAAGGGCGACGTTGCTGTTCATGTTAGCAAATGTTTGACGTGTGCCAAGGTGAAAGCTGAATACCAGAAGCCTTCGGGACTTCTGCAACAACCTGAAATTCCCAAGTGGAAATGGGAACAGATTTCAATGGATTTTTTAACGAAGTTGCCAAGGACGCCCAGGGGTCATGATACTATTTGGGTGATAGTTGACCGCCTAATAAAGTCCGCGCACTTCTTGCCAATCAAAGAGAAGGACAATACGAGTAAACTTGCGGAAATATACATGCGAGAAATCGTTGCACGTCATGGAGTGCCTCTCTCGATCATCTCTGATAGGGATGGGAGATTTGTATCAAGGATTTGGCAATCCTTCCAAGAAGCTTTTGGCTCGCAATTGAACCTAAGTACTGCATTTCATCCGCAAACTGATGGCCAAAGTGAAAGGACTATTCAGACATTGGAGGATATGCTGAGAGCATGTGTAATGGATCTTGGTGGTAGCTGGGATAAGCATTTACCCTTGGCCGAATTCTCATACAACAACAGCTACCACACCAGCATTGGAGCCGCGCCATTTGAAGCTCTTTACGGACGCAAGTGTCGATCACCCCTATGCTGGGCTGACGCAGGTGATAGGCAGCTTGTTGGTCCCGAAATCGTCCAAGAGACGACAGACAAGATTGCGCAGATTCGAAAACGCATCGAAGCGGCTCGCGACAAACAGAAAGCCTATGCAGATCCAAACCGAAAACATTTGGAATTCCAAGTTGGAGATATGGTTTTATTGAAAGTTTCAACCTAGAAGGGTGTGGCACGCTTCGGAAAGCGTGGGAAGTTGAATCCGCGTTACATTGGCCCTTTCGGAATTCTGCAAAGGATTGGGCTTGTAGCCTACAAGTTGGACCTACATGCTGAACTCCATGGTGTTCACGATATATTCCAAGTATCCAATTTGATAAAAAGTCCAACACAAGATACAGTGATCATTCCTGCTGACGAAGCTCATATCGACAACACGCTCCACTTCACTGAAGAACCTGTTGAGGTCACGGATTGGAAAGTTAACAAAACTCGCAGGAGCAGTGTCAAACTCGTCAAAGTTCGTTGGAATGCAAGACATGGGCCTGAATTCACGTGGGAACGTGAGGACCGAATGAAGGAGAAGTACCCCCATTTATTTCCAAAGACCCCTGCAAATAGAAGTAGAACTTAAATTTCGGGACGAAATTTCTTTAACAGGGGGAGAATGTGACAACCCTCACCAAACCAGGTATCCGTACGAACTAATTAATATTTAATTACTGCTTAATTACTGTGCTTGCTTGCAACTGTGGCTAAACTGCTACTTGAATTCTGATATATACATGTTCATGCATCATACTTTATTACTGTCACTCTATTATTTACACACAAACCTTAGTGACAACCTTGATGCACAAAAGCACAGTGAGCACACTATACGGGATACCCAGTAAACATGCTGACATAGCCAGCATCAGACAGTTACTGTCTCTGAGGCCAGTATGAGCCGGGAATAGATTACTACACTAGTAGAGAGTGTAGGGAGGTGAGGATTGTAGAACTACGTCACTAGGTGATAGTTATAGTGACCGGATGTGCCTAAAACGTACTTTGAGTACAAAATTCAGCATTTAAGCTAACTAGTAAAGTGCAAAAACATGGAAAAATATTACTAGACACCTTCCAAAGTGTCGGGAATAAATTGTGTCACTAAAAATAATATTAACGACACTTTAAATGCTTATTTAGCACTTTTACGGAACGTTACCTAACCGGATAACCGGACATTACCCGGAACACTAAATTTTTGTCATGGACATTGTTTTATTATTTTTGGCTAGTCATGGTCCCCGTCTATCATAACATCCGTTATAAATCATCAATCTAACATACATGAATATATTATTAGAAATGTAACTCATGTTTACATTTTAGTCACAATTTTTCATTAAGACCCCCCCCCCCCCCCCCAACGATTCTAGTCCCCAAGGGACCCCACATATCAATCTAACCATACTTCAAATATTTGGCAAGATTATATTTGATTTGATCATTTCTTGTGTAAGTGGTTCATATATGTGAAAGGCTTATAAAAGTATGGTCCTTTAGATTGTCATCATTTCCTCAAAGATCTCACTCATCTCAATTCACTTCTCTCTCTCTATTCGGTTTACCACAACCGAATCCACCACATCTACATTCCATACCTTGGTGGTTTGTTAATTAAAATAATAGATTGGTTGCTTGTGTAAGTATCTAAAAAATGCAAGATGATTATAAGTAGTATGGCTCTTTAGATTGTCATCATATCCTCAAGATTACACACTCCACTTCACTCTCTCCCTCTCACTTTCGGTTCCCACAAAACCGCCACCATCACCCTCACTTTCACACCATCTCTTTCATTTTACAAGTTCCATTAAGTTTAGAAGGTGATTCAAGAAGGTTACTACTTGTGGAGCTTCAAGAAGGGCTTTGTTCTAGCTTTTTCATCACATTTTCTCATCATTTTCACACTAGATTTCATCCCTAGCTATAAGCTAGTAGTAAGTCTCTTGTTACACTCTTGTTAATCTTGTTTCATCTCGTTTTTATGATCAAAGGGTGTAGTATGTTTACATCACTAAAATGGCAAGAACAAGAATGAACATAAAAGTTCATATGAAGTTTACATATATAAGTTTACTTGAAAGATGAAAACTTATTGGTTTAGGGTTGGTTAATACATATATGATGTTTGATCGTCGAACTTTTGACAAACCCGTTGTTCGGACACTTATTGATACGGTTTAATAACATTTAAACTTTAAAATAACATGCTGATGTACTTTTTCAGCCGTCTTCAACAGGCTGTAAACTGACTTTAATAAATCGAAAAACAGAATTTCTGAAGCCTAAATTGTGTATTTTCGAAAAAAGAAGAAAATGGCGCTGGAATCATATTTTTTTGAGGTCGTTTACTATTTTAAAAGTCTGTTTTCATGACAGCAGCTAAGGCTGAGTTTTTCTGCTGTAAAATGGGCTATACGTTTTCAGTCACAACTTGAAATTTGAATAGAACCAGCCCCTAAAATTCATACCATAGATGGTCACTGATGTATTTGTGACCCTCCAACTGGAAATTCGTCAAACGGACTTGCGAGGAATTTTAAACAAATTATTCCGTAGACTGCAATCAGAATGTAACAAATCTGATTGCAGTCCGGTAAGTGATTTTCTATAAAATACTGGTAATGAACTGGACCCCGATATTTTTACACAATAATTTTTGGTTCGTTTAAGACGATCTGTAAAAATTTGGGAATTTTTGAAATAAGTTAAGTATTTTATTTAAATATCCGAAAACAGTCCAGTTTTCATATATTAAAACTGAAACGACAAAGGTAGTATTTTGCGTGACAGAATGTAAGGGTTGATTGTTGATGATCATGGTTTGATTTCAAAAAGAAAACGATGTGCGTATTAGCACGGGCACCCCCGTTTTTAGGGGAAACTCTGGCGAATTTTTCTAAAAATCCCAAGACTTAGAAAAATTATTTTTTCTAACGAGTATGTTTAACTTTATTTCTCGGAAGTAAACCTCGCCATGAGTTTTGACACCAAACTTCAAAGTGTCGGAAATGAGACTTAAATATATATATATACATATATATATATATATACACATATATATATATATACATATATATATATATATTGTCAATACTCTAAGTCACCGAATACATGATACTTGAAAAGTGTGGATACGGAATAGTTACCTAACTATTCTTCGTTTAAGTCAAAATAATTATTATTATTTTGACAAAGCATAACATTAAGAAAAGTAACTCAAAACCCTAAATACTAAGCCAAGGCACGGCCCGTTCGTCTAATAGATATTAGTACGTGTAGGTATCGTGTTGCAGACCGAGTTTTGAGTTGCTGTTATCGAGGATGCACTACAGTGAGTTCATGCTCCCCCTTTTCCCTTAACTGTTTTCATTTTTTATACTTCGGGGGTGAAATACATGTTACTATGTTTACGAGTACTTTTTACATGGTATGGTTAGCGTAAGGAGGGTTACTACTGAGATCATGTGAGTGGGTAGGCGCAACTTGAGGCCATTAATCCTCATTGTAGGACCGAGGGACAGTAGCGGTAGATCTATCTGGGTCTAGCGAGCCCAACTCCAGGCCCAACAGTACGGACCTTGGGGTGACTTTGTGCCCAACGCAAAATCCGCTAGGTTTGAGTCTTCCTACTTGCACTTCACACATATCAATGGCCTTGCAAACCATTGGTGATATCTTTTTTCCTTATTTGCTACATACCAGGGATTTTTATACTTACAAAGGTTTTACATACTCACTACACATGAACTCGCTCAACAATTTTTGTTGATTTTTCCAACTTACATGTATTTCAGGGAACTAAGGACCTGGCACGGTATGCTACGTTCTCACAAAACAAACAAGTATTCACACAAATGTCCTAGTATAAAATATATATTTAACCATTTTATTTATAAAATCAACCTCCGGCACTTTGTATTTTTGTAAATAAAAATCATGGCGAAGTTTATTTTGAAAACAAGGTTAAAAATATAATTGTAACACTTGCTAGAAAAATATTTTCTAAGTGTTGGATTTTTAGAAAAATTTCGCCAGAGTTTCCTTTGTAAATGGAGGTGTCCATGCTTACTAACATATCATTTTCTTCTCAAAAATTCATTCAAACAATTCTCAATCAACAACATACGATCTCTATTTACCAAACTTGTCAAAAACAAGCATAAACTATAAACTCGTGAACTTGAAAACTTATAAAAGTATGTAGTAACTTACTAGCATACTTATTAAGTTTTGTTACCTTTAATAATGTGATTAGTTCTTTAAAAACTTCATTTTTAAAGAATTTATGCGTTTACAACTTCCGATCATATTTCTGAAAATATTTCTTTGTGAACTTTTCTTATTACACAAGTGTTTCTACACTTGTTTATCCACCAAAAATATGATTAGTTTATGTAAGATCCAAGTTTTAACGAAACTCAAACTCTTCACTTGGTTCTTTTGAAGAACCACTCATGGATCTTTAGATCTACAAGATTATAACCTACTTTGATCTTCATTTTTCAAGAAAGCACTCATTTATTCAAGTTCATAGTTTATGTGTGGATGATTCCATCATCCTACAAAATTTTATCTTTCTCATCTTGCTAGATCATGTTTTTAATCATGATCTAGCAAGTCCATATGATGATCCATACCACTTCTACTAGCAAACAATAATCAACAAGCATCTCAACACAAGAATATCATGATTTCTTCATCTTTTAACCATACTTTATTACTAAGTTAGTTTATGTTCAAGACTTCTTCATAAGATTCATTAAGGTTCTTAACATTTTGATCACTACACATCATTAACCACTTAAACAACATGTAAAATGCAAGGATCTAAGTTCTTACCACTAGCTCAAGGCTAGGGGAGTTCAAGTGAAGAAATGTGGTGGATAAAAGGAGATGAGAGAGGTCCTTGAGCTTCCGAACACACCGAGCTTGTTTGTATGAACACTAACACCTTTGGATCACTAGAGATTGTATGAAAGAAACTTGATGATGGTGATGGTGGGTGTGGGTGGTTTCGGCCGAACAAGAGGAGAGGAGGAAGAGAGAGTTGTTGTTTGAGTTGTGAGGATAAGAATTCCTATAATCCCAAGTGCCTTTTTATAAACCATTCTTACCCCTTTAACCTTTGTGCTATATGCTTCTAAATCCCCAACATAATCACATTAAAATATTGAACAAATCCATGGGTGGGGACACCCATGGTAACCGTCTCCAAGGGGGGGGGGGGGGTATAGGGTTGGGTTTCAATGTTTAGTTACTCATTTAGTTAGGAGTCAAGTGTTTAGTTAGCGCATTATGGTGTGTTATGAAATATATAGTGTGTTAGGGTGTTCGGGGATCCTAACTAGCTTAGAAAAATAAAAACAATGTGTCTGACAACATTTTTGTGTTCCGGGTAATGTCCGGTTGTTCGGTTTGATACTGTTCCGTTAAAGTGCTTAATTAATCCGTAAAGTGTCCTATATATATATTTTTTGTAACATTTTTAATTCTCAACAGTCAGGAAAGCATACCGGACTATTTAGTAACTTTTCTGTACACTTCTAGTATGTTAACAAGCACATGTAAGTATAACACAGTGATCAGAAAGCAGTTAAGTGATTCCAAACAGTCATCAAGCATTTTAATTAACATAAATAAATTGTACGGTTACACGAAATTATGAGGGTTGTCACATTCTTCCCCTGTTAAGAAAATTTCATCCCGAAATTTAGCACGTGGTTACTGAGGAAGCTAGTTATGTTGCGTTGGTTTCCTGGTTTTCTTGGGGTGTCACATCATCCCCCCGTTGGTTTGGAATTTCATCCCGAAATTCTGCAGTAGCTTCAGTCTCAGTAGTGGTTGCACTTTTCTTAAACACCTGGGGATACTTGAGTTTCATTTGGTCTTCTCGTTCCCAAGTATACTCTGGGCCACGACGGGAATTCCAACGAACTCGGACGAGAGATATCCTAGTACACTTGAGAATCTTAACATCTCGATCAGTAATCCCTACTGGTTCCTCGACGAATCGCAGCTGATCGTCGATAGTGAGCTCCTTAAGAGGAACTATGAGGATCTCATCTGACAGACACTTCTTCAGATTCGACACATGGAAAACATTTTGAACTCCTTTGAGTTCTTCAGGTAGATTCAGCCTGTAAGCGACTTTGCCAATCTTCTCAATGATTTCGAAAGGTCCAACATACCGCGGATTGAGTTTGCCTCATTTGCCAAAACGAACTACACCTTTCCAAGGTGAGACTTTAAGTAGCACTCGATCCCCAACCTGGAACTCGAGTGGTTTCCTTCGCTTATCCGCATAGCTTTTCTGACGGTCCCGAGCTACTGCCATTCGCTGTCGTATCTGAGCAATCCTCTCAGTCGTGTCTACCACGAGTTCTGGGCCTGTGATTTGGCTGTCACCAACTTCTGCCTAACAAAGAGGCGATCGGCACTTCCGTCCGTACAATGCCTCAAACGTGTGACAACCCGCACTAAACCAGGTATCCGTACGACTTAATTAATGATTAATTACTGCTTAATTACTGTGCTTGCTTGTACTAGCTGATGAACTGCTACTTGAATACTGATACATGTACTTACTTGCATCATACTTGCTTGCTGTCACTACATTATTCACATACGGCACTTTAGTGACAAACATGATGCACAAAGAGCACAGTAGCACAATACACGGATAACCTATTGAACATGCTGATAAAGCCAGCATCAGGCAAACACTGCCTCCAAGGCCTATAAGAGCCTGAGATATTTTGCTACACTAGTAGTGAGTGTAGGGATACAAGGGTTGTAGAACTGCGTCTCTAGGAATAAGATACACTGATTGGATGTGCCTAAAACGTACCTTAAGTACAAAACACAGCACTTTAATAAATAATCCAGCTTCTAGCTGACTAGTAAAGTGCCAAAACATGGGGACAATACTACTAGACACTTTCTAAAGTGTTGGAAACAAGATGTGTCACTAAAAATAACTATAACGACACTTTAAAGCTTTTGTAACGCTTTAACGGATTACTATCCAACCGAACAACCGGACTATACCCGAAACATGAAAATATTGTTATTTTCACTATTTATATTTTTCTGAGCCAGTTAGGGTCCCTGATTACCCTAACACCCGTTGTAACATACTATACACAAGTAACTAAGTTAATTACTTAACTAACCTAACTAAACCTCCTAACTATCTACTTGAGATCGAACCAACCCCCCCCCCCTTCTCTAACCGGCCCCAAACCATGGGGAACACAAAAGTACTAAGTTGATTATTATATTGGGGTATGCTTAGTATCTAAGTGACATAATTTCCATTGGTCATTAGCACATGAATTATCTATAAGTAACATCACTTGCACATAAGATCTTTATCACTCACAACTCAAGACCACACTTTCTCTCCCTCTCTTCTCTAAGTCTCCGCCGAACACCCCACCCCCCATACACCCACTTTCGGTTCTTGTTCAAGCCATTCCAAGGTGATACAAACATCAAGGGTCTCACATTAGGAGTCTTGGTGCACTCGGAGCGCGAAGGACCACTTTCTTTGGCTTTTATCCACTCGTTTTTCGCCAAGAATCTTCCCTAGCCTTGAGCTAGAGGTATATTGTTTACAACTCATTCTTGAACTAATCTAAAGTGGTTAAAAGGAATTATGTCGGTTAAATCTCGTTAAAATGCATGATGATGCACAAAAGTCTACTAAAAATACTTAAAATGGTGGTTAATAGCATATGGAATGTGTAAAAGTTGTAGTATTTGAAATATGTGGTTATTTAGACCCGATCTATGATGTGGTAGCTCGGATCACCATTTAACCCGGTTTGGTAAGATCATGGATCTTAACATAAGCTCGTTTTTGAATGATACAAGGGTTAAAAGGTGAAACTCTACCACACACGAAGCATGAACTTGTGTAAAAATGCTTTACTTGTGTAAACAAGTTTTAACTTGTACAAGGATGTTTAAAACTAGTAGATCTACGTATCTACACCCGGTATTTTCAAAGGACCACATATCAAGGAAACCATGTATTTTGAAAGATGGATCTTACAATAATAAGCATATTTTATAAACCACAAGTGTGTAAACACTTGTGAAATGAAAAGATCCGACAAAGAACTAGTTTTGTCAAAAGTTACTGGAAGTTGTAAAGATGGATTTTCTCTAAAAACGAGGTTTTTTACGAAATCGGATTATTTACACAAAAGATCCATTAAAAGTAAAGAGATTTACTACATATTTTAGACAAACCACAAGTTCGTATAATTTTGCGATTATGTCTACCTTTGACTAGTCAAAATGTTGAAAAGTTGTTTGATAATGTTGAGAACATTGATTGATTGATTTGTTAAAAGAAAATGATACGCTTGAAAGCGTGGCCACCTCCAGTTACAGAGGAAATTCTGGCGAAATTTTTTTAAATACCTAACACTTAGAAATATTTGCACAACAAGTGTTAGAATTATTTTGACATGTTTTCGAAATATAAATTTCGCCATGACTTTATTTACTAAATATTCGGAGGTGGGATTTTCACAAAAATTAACGTGATAAATATATATATTGTCACAACACTGTTTATGATTATTTTGTGAAAATGCATAGATATTATTTTTAGAGTAAAAATAATATTTACGAGCGTTAACGATCCAAAATAATACAAACGCTTTCACATGAATATATAAGTTACACCGGTAATTATATTACCACTCGATTATTAAAACGTAACTTACGCACATGTATTGAATCCCCCATCCTTGGGAAAGAAATTAACTACCAAGCATATACAAAATGTAAACACGAAATAGTTGTCTAACTATTTCCCAAAAACTTAAACTATAAAGCTAAGGCACGGCCGTCCGTCTAATAGAATTAGCACTTGTAGGTCGTCGCACAGCTTTCTGATTTGGAGATACTTGGTAGAGACGCTTCACTGTGAGTTCATGTCCCCCTTTTCTCTAACTGTTTTCAGTTTTCTTAACTGCGGGGGTGAAATACATGTTACTATGTTTACAAGTACTTTATATACGGTATGGTTAGCGTAAGGAGGTGTTTTATTCCGATCATGTGAGTGGGTAGGAGCAATATGAGGCCATTAGTCCTCATGTCGGGACCGAGGGACAGGAGCGGTAGATCTATCTGGGTGTAGCGAGCCCAGCCCCAGGCCAAACTAGAAACGGACCTTGGGGTGACTTTGTCCACATACTAATGCCGTGGCGAAATCTGCTAGGTTTGAGTCTCCCTATTTGCACTTCACATATATCAGTGGCCTTGCAAACCATTGGTGATCACAAGTCCCCTTATTGGCTACATACCACGATTTTTACTATACTAACAAGTGTTTTACATACTCACTTACACATGAACTCGCTCAACATTATTGTTGATTTTTCAACTTACATGTATTTCAGGAAATTAACGAGATCTGGCACGGTATAGCATGTTTTCCGCTGCACTAGTTTCCGAGGTCATCCGGGGTTTAGGGGATGTGTCTCTTTCCTGGACAAGACACAGTCCTTAAACCATGTTTATGTTATGTTTCAAGTTGTAATGTCCGTTGAACAAGGTTATGTTGTTAGGGTATGTTCCCGTTAAAACAATGGTACTGTATTTGGTTCTCAAAACTTAATGGATGATCTTGCATGTTTTTAACTCATATAGCTTTGTTATGATTAAGCTATGGTATTAAGAAGTCACACCAAATTAACCACGCTTCCGCAAAGCCAGGGTGTGACAGCTTGGTATCAGAGCTCTGATCATAGCGAACTAGGATTCTTTCTCGAGTCTAGACTATGATCACTAGGGCTCTCACGAAAACATTTTTACTGCATACCACTTAAGTCCAGATCCAAAACGTTTTTACAAACAAATGTTGAGCACATTTTATTCTTTATTATAGGCTCAGTCTGAGAGGCTGAGGCTCGGTCTGAGAGGCCGAGGCTCGGTCTGAGAGAACGAGGTAGTTGGCTAGTGGGACTAGGAGAATTGGCTAGTGGGACTAGGAGAATTGGCTAGTGAGACTAGGAGAATTGGCTAGTGGGACTAGGAAGAGCAGTCTGAGAGGCTGGGAGGCTAGTGGGACTAGGAGAATGATTTGAATGCTTACTTGGTGACTTCTGTGATTATTTGATTATATGATTGACTGTTTTTGCATGTTTGTGTATATGTTACAGACACATGGATTCTACAGACACTAGTGGTTCAGGCACCACAGGCCCTAGGCCTATCGTATCAGACGACCTAGAGTCATCGGAGCGCGAGGTTCACACGTCCGACGTCACGAGCACAGATGAGGACGACTTTCAGCCTTTCGCATTACCTGACGGTGCTGACGAGCTCGCAGATGGTCTTTTGACTGGGGATCTACCACTTGCAGTGATCCCTGCTCCTATACCGCTGGCTTCGTACCCTGTTTACGATTTACCTATCGACGACGAGGAGGATGATGTCGATATGTTTGAGGAGGAGCCTTTCGAGGAGGATGCTCAGGGCGAGGCCCTTCCTGCTGCTGATGGTCCCTTGTTGATTGCAGATGCTCCCGCCGCGGAGTCACCTGCTCACTCTCCAGTCCCAGACTCCTTTGAGTCTGTGGCCTCTGTATCCTCACACATCCAGAGTGCGCAGCACTTCTCTCATGAGTCAGATCCTGATCAGGCATCTTCTGTTGCCCCTATCCCCAGTTTCACTTTCGACCACGATGATGTGGAGGATTCCGATCCTATGTTTCCCCCAGGATTCGACCCAGATCGTGACTTAGAGTTTATTCCGATGGATCAGTTTATGGAGGGTCCAGTAGACCCTGTTGACCCAGTGGATCCTATCGACCCAGATTTTGGTTTCGAGATGGCTTTTGATGACCTCGAGCCTGCCGTTGCTCCAGAGCAGGCAGCCGCTCTAGACCCCATACCTGAGCATGACCCAGTACATGCTGACATCCCTCTTGAGCCTGTTGCTGATGATCTCCCCGTGGATATTCCTTTGATGGAGGACGATCATGTCATTGTTGATCCTGTTGATCCTTTACCCGTTGTCGCTATACCTGTTGACCCTCCCGTTGAGCACATTGCACCTGTTCACCCTGTTGTTGCTCCCCCACTTGATCCCGTTCCACTAGAGCCCGAGCATGCACTGTTCGCGGCACGCATGGATCCACCAGATGAGCATGCACAGCACGGTTGGATACCTGCTGATGAGGATGTTCCACATTTTCCCCCTCAGATCCCTGATACACGACATGTTGATTCTTCTTTTCGGGTTCCTCAGTTTGTACCTCCAGCGAGGCCTGGAGAGGGTTCTTCAGCCCATCCTGTTGGGCATGTACCGATGCCTATCCCTTTCATACCACAGATGCCATATGTTCCACCCGCTGTTGCTCCATTTCACGTGGCACCCTTTGACCCCACTAGTGAGCCGTTTCTTTGGGCACCAGACTCTGGTATGCCACCTACTGACCCCTACCATTCTTTTCACAGGGGATACACTATCGAGGAAGTCTTGATGTCTTTTGTAGCTCAGCATGAGTCACACACACAGCGCATCCAGGAGCTCGAGAGAGCTCAGCTGCCACCGTGTCCATGCCATGGTCAGACACACTCTTCTCTGCAGCCGTTTCGACCTTTACCTCCAGATTATGCTGCTCGTCTCTTTACACTAGAGCAGCAGATTGCTTCGATCATTCGTACTCAGCGAGCCCAGGAGGAGGACTGGCTCCAGTTACGTCGTTTGTTTTACACCCACTTTCCCCCTCCTCCACCACCATCTGTATAGAGCTCATCAGTACTGTTTGGGTAGACGAGGATGAGAAGACGGCGATTGTTGGATTGCACAGTATTTTTGGAGACTACTTTATGATCTTGACTTTTGTTGACATGTATTTGACACTGATTTGTTATGGTTTTGTACAGGGGTGATGTAGCCCCTAGTTGATTGATGATTGTATGACACTATGATGTACTGATACACTTACTATGTAGTCTCGATATATGGCAATCGCAGTATTCTCATCATATCTGATTTGCTTGATTGTTTATTTGCATTTTTATGACATGGGATGTGTATGATTGGTATTTGTGATGTGTTGATAACATGAGATGTTATATACTATTACTATCGTTATATACGTACGTCTTACTATGGCCTGACCAACGTAAATCATCTTTTAGTAAGATGCCGCCGAGACGTGAGACACACATGCCTACTAATGAGGCAGAACTCCAGCAGATTATTGTTGCTGCCATAGCACAGTATGCAGCATCTCAGCCCGAAACGAGCGGAAGTATTAACCAAGGCAATAACAATCCACCTCACGGATGCACCTTCAAGCAGTTTTTAGACTGCAAACCGGTCAACTTTGATGGCACTGGAGGTGCTGTCGCCTTTGTTCGCTGGGCTGAGAAAACCGAGTCTGTTATTCGCATGAGCAAATGCGCGCTGGATCAGCAAGTCACCTATATCTCAGGGCTATTCTTAGATGGAGCCCTCTCTTGGTGGAATCTACAAGTACAGACACTAGGCGAAGCTGCTGCCTACGCGCTGACCTGGACCGAACTGAAGGAACTTATGCGCAAAAAGTACTGTTCCCGCGCAGAAATCCAGAGGTTGGAGACCGAGTTCTGGCACTTGAAAATGGACGGTCCAAAGGTCGCAGAGTACGTTCAAAGGTTCCATGACTTATCTCAAGTAGTCCCTTACATGGTTACGCCAGAATACAAGCGAATCGAGCGCTTCATTTGGGGATTAGCTCCTCAAATCATAAGCATGGTGACCTCATCCAAGCCTGCAACTATTACTGAGGCGATTGATTTGAGTGTAGCCCTCACAGAGGAGGCCATTCGTCTGAACAAGTTTGATGATGCTGAGCATAATAAGAAAGAGACTCATGTCGAGTCGTCAGGGGGTAACAAACGGAAGTTTTCAAACTTCAAGCAGGGCGCCGGTGTGGCGGTTAAGAAAGGAGGATCAGCTGGTAATGGAAAGAAAGGAAAAGGATACCAGGGCACCCAGCCCAAGTGTAATGTCTGTCAACGCCATCATACTGGGCATTGTAATGTGAAAGTATGTGAAGCATGCGGAAAACCGGGCCACTCGAAAGATTCTTGTTGGGCTAGTGCTGGCCGGGGAGGCCAGGGAGGATATGGAAACAGAAACTACAATCGTGGTGGTACTTGAAATCGCCCACAAGGAAATAATGGAGGGAACGGAGTCAACAATGCGAACCAACACAACCAGCAAGTTGGGGATGGCGCCGAAAGTGGTCGAAAACTTGGATGTTTTAACTGCGGAGATGTTGGGCATTTTAAGAAGAACTGCCCAGATTTAAACCAAGCCCGTGGAAGAGTGTTCCAACTGGAAGCAAGGGAAGCACGCCAGGACCCCAATGTCGTCACTGGTACGTTCCCTGTGAATCAACGCTATGCATCCGTTTTATTTGATACTGGTGCCGATTATAGCTTCGTGTCGTTAGAGTTTAAGAAAATGCTTGGTTTAGCCGCTAGTAAGTTAGATATTCCCTACTCGATCGAATTGGCCAATGGGAAGTTAGTAGAAGCCAATGAAGTTATCAGAGGATGTGTGATTGAATTGGGAGAACGTGAGTTCACTCTAGATCTACTACCAGTCCAGTTGGGAAGTTTCGACGTGGTAGTAGGAATGGATTGGTTATCAGGAAACAAGGCTGAGATAGTATGTCACGAGAAGGTTGTTCGTATCCCAACCGATGATGGTGAGACCATTGTTGTTCACGGAGAGAAGCGTGAGACGCCGTTGAGAATTATCAGCTGCTTGAAAGCAAGGAAGTGTTTGCAGAAAGGTTGTGTTGCTTTTCTGGCACACATTGTGGATAAGAAGGCTGCCGAGCCAAGAATCGAAGATATCCCTGTCGCAAGGGAGTATCCAGAAGTCTTCCCAGAAGACTTACCTGGACTGCCGCCTCAGAGACAAGTAGAGTTTCGCATCGACTTAGTTCCGGGCGCCGCGCCTGTGGCTAAGGCACCGTACAGACTTGCTCCGTCTGAGATGCAAGAATTGTCGACACAACTTCAAGAGTTGTTAGACAAGGGTTTTATCCGACCAAGCTTCTCACCCTGGGGAGCTCCGGTCCTGTTTGTCAAGAAGAAGGATGGTAGTTTTCGAATGTGCATAGACTACCGAGAGTTAAACAAGCTGACGATCAAGAATAGGTATCCTCTGCCAAGAATCGACGATCTGTTTGACCAACTGCAAGGCTCAAGCTTTTACTCTAAGATCGATCTTCGATCTGGATACCACCAGTTGAGGATTCAAGAAGAAAGTATCCCAAAGACAGCCTTCAGAACTCGTTATGGACACTACGAATTCCTTGTTATGCCGTTTGGTCTGACAAACGCACCCGCGGTATTCATGGATCTAATGAATAGAGTTTGCAAACCGTACTTGGATAAGTTCGTAATTGTATTCATCGATGACATTCTAATTTACTCAAGGACGAAGGCTGAACAAGAGCAGCATCTTAGAACCATTTTGGAGCTGCTAAAGAAGGAACAACTGTACGCCAAATTCTCCAAGTGCGAGTTTTGGCTACGCGAAGTCCAATTCCTTGGGCACGTGGTGAATGGAGATGGAATCCACGTGGACCCAACAAAGATCGAGGCGATCAAGGATTGGGAAACGCCAAAGACACCAACCGAGATTCGGCAATTCTTGGGTTTGGCTGGCTACTATCGAAGGTTCATCGAGGATTTTTCAAAGATCGCTCAACCATTGAGGCTCCTCACGCAGAAAGATAAGACGTTTGATTGGGGAATCAAACAGGAAGAAGCATTCCAGATACTGAAGGATAAGCTCTGCAATGCGCCAATCTTAGCATTACCGGAAGGTACTGACGATTTTGTGGTATACTGCGACGCATCGCGTCAAGGATTGGGTTGTGTGTTGATGCAACGCCACAAGGTTATTGCTTATGCATCGCGTCAACTGAAAGTGCACGAAAAGAACTATACCACACACGATTTGGAGCTCGGCGCAGTGGTTTTTGCTTTAAAGATCTGGAGACACTACCTTTATGGTACGAAGTGCACAATCTTCACAGATCACAAGAGCCTACAGCACATATTCAACCAGAAGGAGTTGAATATGAGACAAAGACGATGGGTTGAGTTGCTAAACGACTACGACTGCGAGATAAAGTATCATCCAGGGAAGGCGAATGTGGTCGCCGATGCCCTAAGTCGAAAGGAAAGGATCAAGCCCATAAGGGTTAGGGCTCTAGAAATGATTATTCGAACCAATCTTTCCTTGCGCATTCGTGCTGCACAAAAAGAAGCCCTTAAGGAAGGAAACCGTGAAGAAGAATATCTCCGTGGGATGGAGAAGCTGCTGGTACCAAACGAGGAAGGAACGTTATGTTTTGAGAAAAGGATTTGGGTTCCTCTGTTTGGTGGATTAAGGAAAGTTATTTTCGACGAAGCGCACAAGTCACGGTACTCTATCCACCCTGGATCGGATAAGATGTACCAAGATCTCAAAGATTATTATTGGTGGCCTAGGATGAAAGGCGACGTTGCTGTCTATGTGAGCAAATGTTTAACGTGCGCTAAGGTTAAAGCCGAATACCAGAAGCCTTCGGGACTTCTGCAACAACCTGAGATTCCCAAGTGGAAATGGGAACAAATCTCCATGGACTTTATTACAAAATTGCCAAGAACGCCAAGAGGCCATGATATGATTTGGGTGATAGTTGACCGCCTAACAAAGTCCGCACACTTTCTGCCAATCAAAGAGAAAGACAGCACTAGTAAACTTGCGGAAATATACATGAGAGAGATCGTCGCACGTCATGGAGTGCCTCTCTCAATCATCTCTGATAGAGACGGAAGGTTTGTGTCAAGGATATGGCAATCCTTCCAAGAAGCCTTTGGCTCACAGTTGAATCTAAGCACTGCGTTTCATCCGCAAACTGACGGCCAGAGCGAGCGAACGATACAGACTTTGGAAGACATGCTGAGAGCATGTGTTATGGATTTGGGCGGTAGCTGGGACAAACATTTACCTTTGGTTGAATTCTCATACAACAACAGCTACCACACCAGTATTGGTGTCGCGCCATTTGAAGCCCTTTACGGACGCAAGTGCCGATCACCCTTATGTTGGTCTGACGCAGGTGATAGGCAGCTTGCTGGTCCCGAGATCGTCCAAGAGACGACAGACAAGATTGCGCAAATTCTTAAACGCATCGAAGCAGCTCGCCACAGACAAAAGGCCTATGCGGATCCAAACCGGAAGCATGTGGATTTCCAAGTTGGAGAAATGGTGTTATTGAAAGTTTCACCCTGGAAGGGGGTGGCACGCTTCGGAAAGCGTGGGAAGTTAAATCCACGCTACATTGGTCCCTTCAGAATTCTGGAAAGAATAGGACTAGTAGCATACAAGTTGGACCTACCTGCTGAACTGAATGGTGTTCACGATACATTTCATGTATCCAATCTAAAGAAAAGTCCAACTCAAGTTGACGTTGCCATTCCCATCGACGAGATTCATGTTGACGACACGCTCCACTTCGTTGAAGAACCTGTCGAGGTCACAGATTGGAAAGTTAACAAGACCCGCCGGAGCAGTGTCAAGCTCGTCAAGGTTCGTTGGAATGCCAGACATGGTCCTGAGTTCACCTGGGAGCGTGAGGACCGGATGAAAGAGAAATACCCCCACCTTTTTCCTAAGAACCCTGCTTCTACAAGCAGAACTTAAATTTCGGGACGAAATTTATTTAACGGGGGGAGAATGTGACAACCCGCACTAAACCAGGTATCCGTACGACTTAATTAATGATTAATTACTGCTTAATTACTGTGCTTGCTTGTACTAGCTGATGAACTGCTACTTGAATACTGATACATGTACTTACTTGCATCATACTTGCTTGCTGTCACTACATTATTCACATACGGCACCTTAGTGACAAACATGATGCACAAAGAGCACAGTAGCACAATACACGGATAACCTATTGAACATGCTGATAAAGCCAGCATCAGGCAAACACTGCCCCAAGGCCTATAAGAGCCTGAGATATTTTGCTACACTAGTAGTGAGTGTAGGGATACAAGGGTTGTAGAACTGCGTCTCTAGGAATAAGATACACTGATTGGATGTGCCTAAAACGTACCTTAAGTACAAAACACAGCACTTTAATAAATAATCCAGCTTCTAGCTGACTAGTAAAGTGCCAAAACATGGGGAAAATACTACTAGACACTTTCTAAAGTGTTGGAAACAAGATGTGTCACTAAAAATAACTATAACGACACTTTAAAGCTTTTGTAACGCTTTAACGGATTACTATCCAACCGAACAACCGGACTATACCCGAAACATGAAAATATTGTTATTTTCACTATTTATATTTTTCTGAGCCAGTTAGGGTCCCTGATTACCCTAACACCCGTTGTAACATACTATACACAAGTAACTAAGTTAATTACTTAACTAACCTAACTAAACCTCCTAACTATCTACTTGAGATCGAACCAACCCCCCCCCCCCCTATCCAACCGAACAACGAGGACTTGAGCGATAGTCGTCCCTGTGTCGATTGTGCCGTGAAGGACTCCCCATCGACTTCGTTCGATGCATACATAGACCTGAGCGATTCGGCATACACCTTCTTTAACGAGAGCCCGGAAAAGGGTTGGACTTGTCCACCTACATATAGCATAGGAATCACCCTCACCGACAACCTCTTGCGTTCTCGTCTTAATCTAGAGCAATTAAGGTATCTTAGGCACTTTGGGGTTGTTCCATCCAGTAAGGAACCGCCCGATCCGGAAAAGTTCCTTAAAAATAGACAAACTTCATAAACAGCCTTTCGACACGGGGCCTTGCCCAGGTCTACACGCCCCCGTGCCCACCCAAAGATTCCCGTCTGATTTCGTGTCAGAATACGGACAAAATGTATCAGGATTCCACCTGAACACGGGGCCATGTCCAGCCAACACGGGGCCATGTCCAGCCAACACGGGGCCGTGTGCAGCGTACTGTCGTTTTCTATAAATACAGCCAAGAATCCTGCACATTTGAACCATTCAAGGGACAAAGATATGGAGAATATTCTCACATACCATCCTAGGTATTTTCTAAAAGAAGTTTCTCAACAACCTTCTTGTCCTTTCCTCTTTTATCCACTTTCATCTTCTTCAATTTTCTTTCATGCTTCCATTAAAACTTGAAATCTCCACAATTTTAAGCTTTATTGAGATGTTTGTTAGATTTTTATTCATGGGATCTTGTTAAAAATAAGTTCTACAACAATGTTTTAAGTTGTTTCTGCTTAAAAACGTTCTAAACATCATAAAAACAAATTAAAACTCCATGATCCCTTGTCCTAAAATTCTGCAGGCATTTGAACACGGGCCGTGTTCGTTGAACACGGGGCCGTGTCCGAAGCACTGATCACATAAAGTTGAACTCTTCTCGGTTTGTTTTCTCAGAATGGCGAGCAGAACTAGCGGAACATCTTCATCACATTCCAGAAACAACCTACAAGGGAGAAGATCATCAACGGTTAAAGATTCTCTTGTAAACTACGTTTACGCTTTAAGAGAGGCCCTTAATGAGATGACAGAGGTGGAAGAGGCATTGGTTGACCGTATTAATCATTTGACGATGGGGCTAGAGGGATGTCTTCGAGAGGTTAACCTTTTGCACCAAAGGTTGAACATTCTCGCTTCTCCTCCTTTGGTTACAGTCATTACCCAAAGGGCATGGAATGTGGTTCCTGAAGTCATCATACCAGCCGAGTGGTACGCCATGCATCCGGAGCCCCCTGGGGAAGTGCTACAAGGGGTTCCGGTTGGTGTCGCTCCTCCTCCACAAGATGTTGAAGAGAATGACGCCGCCTTCTTCCTCCTAAGAGAGATAGAAGAATGGCTTTGACGCCCCTCGGCTTGGAGATCTACAAAACTTTTAAATACCGGAAAACTATTTCCGTAATTTTGGTTATTATTGTATTAGTAGAGCTCCTTAGGATGATTTTACGTATCACTTGACCTATCTAATTTAGGACCCTTAAATTTTATTTTCTGCTTTGTTTTCAACTTCTTAGGACTATTATGTAATTCTCTCTATGACTTAATGAATGATGGTTTTAGTTAAATTGGTGTTTGGATGATGGATAAAACACACTCGGGATGGCAAAGGAAACAAGGGAAACTTGAACCAGCACCCCATGCAGGAAAACAGGGCCATCCGACAAACTTTTCTTCGTTACAGCAAGTTCAGCACGGGCCATGTCCGCCCAACATGGCCCCGTGCTGCACAGTCTACAGAAAATGCCCAGTTCAGGTAAACTGGACACGGGCCGTGTTCACCCAACACGCCCCCGTGTCCAGGCTTCTGTTTCTTTTTTTCAATTTTGTTACTGGCACCTGAACATGGGGTCGTGCCCGGACAACACGGGGCCGTGTCCAGACGCCCAGTAGTACAAATTTTTGCTTTTTCACACCTTTTTACACATTCATTCAACCTAAAAACTTAGTTTTGGGACACATTGAGGACAATGTGTAATTTAAGTGTGGGGTGGGGGGGGGGGGATGCTAAAACTTTGAATCTTGCAAGTCCTAACTACAAGCCTTACACAAAACTCTATTGGAACCGCTAATCACCCCAAATTTTTTCAAAAAAAAAAAAAAAACTTTCATTTTTTTTTACTTGTCTAGGTTTAACTCGGGAATTTCAAATTCTAAAAAGGTAATATTTTTACAAATTTACAACCGATAGCGTCGTGATAAAAAGAACCAACATAAGAAAATTATGAAACGGCATGACAAGCTTAGTTAAAATTTAATTATATATACTTGATCACATAAAAACTCATTCTCACAAAAGTGAGTTTTGAGCCTTTATTGAGCATACAAATACATATCTTTAAACTAAATGCTCATTTTTCGTTTCTTGTGTGAATAGCCGCTTGGTTTTTACGACTCTAGAACTTGCCACGACGATACATTCCCGGTCCTTACCAACTTAAACCCGAGTAAGTAAATGATGGAGGCATTAGGACTACCCCTTTTTATTTCTACACCATTATTTATTTATTTTTTTTACCACCTACTCAAAATCCCCCTAGTTAGCCCCTTTGAGCCTAAACCTTTTCATTTCATAACCCAAACCAAACACCCTTTCACCCACCAAAACCCTTTTTATTTTTTTACCTTTTATTTTAGTAACAAGCTTGGTATTTCGTATGACTTTTCAAAAAAAAAATGTTGATGATGAAGCAAAAGAGAAATAAACAAACAAGTTTATCAAAAATAGCTTTGTTTGAATTAAAGCTTCATCAAAATAAAAGTTGCAAAAATCAAAAGTTTTACGAAAACCGACGCTTGTTACGCTTTTAGCCCTTTCACTAACCACTAACCCAACCACCTACCTTTAACCCAAGCCTAACCCTTCACCCCAAAAATCCTCTTGATATTTACAAAGGTATATAGTTAAAAAGGAGGAGGATTGATTGCTTGGCAAGCCTATGGTAGGAGTAAGTTCCATGCCGCTCTCGAGTGATTCACTAAAATACATCTTCGGCCGAGTGTTGAGTGATCCCCCGTGAGGTATGTGAACTTGTATATAAATGAAATTTTAAAGAGGCATGTTATGCCCTAATAAGTAATTTATCTTATGAAAAGTTTTAAATAAATCATGACGAATAGGATTGTAAATAAATAAAAATAAAACTTAATAAAGAATCTTGGAAATCCCGACACTCTATGACAAGTCCAAAAACCTTCTCTTCTACCCATTCCATTTGGGAGTGTAAAGCCACATTATAAAGAGTTTTGCTTGAGGACAAGCAAAGATTCAAGTGTGGGGGTATTTGATGTGTGCAAAATGCAACATATAAATTACATCAATTGTGGCATAAAACTAACCCTTTTTTAGTACTAATGTTGGAAAAAGTGTGCTTTTGTCTTCCTTTTGTATTTTCAGGATTAAATGAGCTCAAATTAACAAAAGAAGCAAAAAAGACAGCTAAATCTAACATAAATACAAGAAAAGGATCAAACATGACATGCCCGACCCCATGACAGCATCTTCCCAAGCAAAACAAGAAAAAAAAAGGCTGAACACGCCCCGTGCTCAGTGAACACGGGGGCGTGCCCAAGTGCCAGCAGAAAAGACAAAGCTGTAGAAGCTTCTATCGCCCACCACGGGGCCGTGCTCAGCGGACACGGGGCCGTGGTCAACTATAAGATTCGCAGAATCCAGGCAAATCTTGATAGTACAGATATGCTTCTGCACACGGGGGCGTGCCCAGCTGACACGGGGGCATGGTCAACTAATGCAGACAAAGTGCAATTAATGAAGACAGAGAAGAGGATGGACACGGGGCCGTGCCCACTGGACACGGGGCCATGCCCGAGCTTCTGTTCAGCCTATAAATAGGAGTGCTTGGCTCAAGTTCAAACCATCCCTTGGCACACCACCTCTCTCACACTTCACCCACCACCCACCACCACCATAATACTAGGGCCGTTCAAATCGCTCGCCGCTCGTCGCTCGCTCGACGCTCGTTCGAAAATTGCTCGGAAGATGCTCGTTCGATTTGACGCTCGGTTGTAAACGAGCTGCTCTACTCGGTTCGGTTTGTAAACGAGCCAAGCATGAGCAAAGGTCCGCTCGGCTCGGTTCGGCTCGAATTTTTATTTTTTAATTAGTATATATACATATACACATACACATACACATATAAGCATGTATATACACATATATAAATACACAAATATAAATTATACATATATACACACACCTATATATATATATACACATTACACATACATATATATACTCAAATATAAATTAAATTTATAGTTTTATATATACCACTCTATTAGATTTTGGTCCACTATATATAAATTTACAACCACATCTATACGCACTAACCTAAACAATCTAATAAAAAAATTAATATCAAATCTAAAAGTTAAACCCTAAACTAATAAACAGCAGTCTGGTCATCGCCTTAATGTTTCATGTCGTTACCCTAAGTCGATCGTCTCCTGCTATCAACGTCATTGTTTGTGCAATATGATCATCCCTCGTCGGCCACAACATTCTTATTCATAAGAAAAACATTATGCCATGAAATGTAAATGTTTTTAAAGACAAAAACTTGAGACCCAATATTGTCACTATCTCTCTCAGCAAATTTAATTCGGGCAACGCATTTGTCCAAATCGCTCGAACTTCGCTCGACGCTCGCTCGGAATATTTACTGCTCGGAAAATGCTCGCTTAATTTGAGGCTCGGTTTTAAATGAGCCGCTCCGCTTGGTTCGGTTTGTAAATGAGCCAAGCACGAGCAAAGGTCCGCTCGGTTCGGTTCGGCTCGTGAACAGCCCTACATAACACCATCATCCACCACCATCATCCATTGTCCATCATAGAGTGTGTGAGTCATCTCGGGATCCAAGATTGATCGTAAGAGTTCTTGACAATCAAGGCCATGTTTGCCTAAGTCTCTTACATCACTTGGTGAAGACAAAGTGTCTAGTGTAATACTTTTTATTTTTAATCTTTTCGCACTTTTTACTTGGTTTTGTATTAATGACTTTAATAACTAGTTTCTTATGTTGAAGGTGATTTTTCCTTATCGTTTGTCCGTGGTGTCTTGGCATTATTTTACTGTCTATATAAAATAAAATATTTTCACCATTCATATCTCCACAGTCTATATGGAGGTATGTTGACTACCTGGTCGGGGGTTAAGGGAACGGTTTGGTAAAAGTCTTGCCATGTTCAGTGTATAGATCCTGTAAGGACCTGTGTCAAATTTTGTAGGACCTCCTTCAATACTTAACGGTATTGGATGGCGGGGGTCCAAACTCTTTGACCCCCTCATATGTAAGCTACTATTAATACTTTAACCCGGCTACTTAGGACTGTATCCCTGCTGACTCAGACTACTTAGCCGAGGGTAACGTCACCTTCAAAAGAGGGGCCTACCATAATATGCATTAATAACTTAATTAATTATCTTTCAATAATCCGACCCTTTAGGATTGTATCCTTGCTGACTCAAACTACTGGGTTGAGGGTAACGTCGCTTTCAAAA
The DNA here is from genome assembly GCA_030545235.1 of Helianthus tuberosus. NCBI lineage: Eukaryota > Viridiplantae > Streptophyta > Magnoliopsida > Asterales > Asteraceae > Helianthus > Helianthus tuberosus. The sequence continues at coordinate 99,233,891 of CM060354.1, read as the reverse complement.
GAGGAGCCTACTTCAATAACTAAGATAATCTCTTAAAAAGTGCAAAAGTGCGGAAATAATCAAAGGTTACACTATACACGGGTCGGAGCCAAGTGATTCATCTTGTATATCTGATTTTTTTTCAGCATTTTAGTTAGGTTTTATTTTTCTTAGTTTAAAACCTTTTTCTAAATTTTTGATTTGATTAGACGTTGAGGATAAACCGGTACTAAAAGCTCTTATGTCCTTGGACGACCTCGGTATCTTACCAACACTATACTACGCTCACGATGGGTGCACTTGCCCATATGTGTGTTTAGTGTTAGTAAATATCGTGTTTTATAAATTTAAAACTTGGCTAAAAAAGTGTAAAAAGGGCTTAAAATATACTTAAACTTATATACACACTTCACACGCATCAGTTTCCTTGATTGCCAGAAAATGTGCTGACTTCGTGAGACGGTTAACAATCACCCAAATAGTATCGTTTCCAGCCTGAGTCCTCGGTAACCCTGTAACGAAATCCTTGGAGACCTGCTCCCACTTCCACGTGGGTATCTCTGGCTGCTGAAGTAGACCCGAGGGTTTCTGATACTCTGCCTTGACTTTAACACAAGTCAAACACTTACTCACGTACGTCGCAATGTGAGCCTTCATCTTTGGCCACCAATACATAACCCTGAGATCCTGATACATCTTGTCTGAGCACTTGTAACACCCTCGCTAATAATTAACTTATTTCGTTTAATTTACGAAAACGAACATGTAATATTAGTTACATATACATGGAAATACATGTTAATTAAAACTTTTCTAGATTTAAAAATATTACATCATGACTAGTATAAATTTGCTGTTTAAAAATAACGACAACACTATGTGCGGAAGCTTGTAACTTGATCGTGTTCGGTCCTTCTTTGAGCTTGATCGTCCTCCGGTACTAGAACTTTACCTGCAACTCATAAAACATGAGTTAGATTAGTCATACGTAGCATAAAACGTATTTAAATGGGTTCGCAATGCATAAAAGATTAAAATAAACAATTTTCGCGCATCAAGCACCCCGTCGCGTCGCGCGACGGCCTAAGGCCTTCCTTGTCGAGTGGCGCGACACCTTGTTTTTTCCAGAATGTTGCAGCTTGTTGCTGCATTTACCCAGCTATACTTATTTACCAAAATTCTAACTTCAAAGTATCATAACTTTCAATCTACATGTCCGTTTTACACGATTCTTTTTCCTACGCGATCGTAATTTAATTCTCCATCATATGGAGTTATAACCTGACGTCTAAACTCATAAAATATTAGATTTCAAGCCCTTGGCTTGAAATTAATTTATAAGGAATTTTGACCCGTTCAAGTTAAAAACTACCAACTTGATTCTAAATAATAAAAGTGCATACACCAATGTATTTAACTCAAAATCTCTAGCTCGGGTTCATAACTTTTTGTGAATTATGAAACTAGTACACAAGCTATGCGCATGAGTCCGTTTTGACCCATTTACAGTATTTTTATGCATTCAAGCATCTAACTCATTCTTTTCATTTCACACTTCGTATTCCCATATTTGATTAACTACTTATATTCAACCACAACTATTTGTTTGTGGCGTATTTAACAAAATGAACCCATTAACCCATTATCGTATTTTTTTTACCATTCGGTTAATCATTTTAAGCAAATGACCCATTCTTAGGAATTTGACCCTCGAAAGTTTATGCCCATACTCCTATACGTATCTAAAGGGTTACATAATCATAATCTAAGCTCCTAAACAACCTCTAAGGGTCGTTTGCCCAGTTTACCCATTAAAGGCTTTTTGGTCAATTTTAGTCCCTCATTTTACGACGAATGACTTTCACTAATTATTTGACCAAAATCACATTGTTAACTATAACCTTATGTATGCGTACCTGTCTTGGGTCAACTTATAGACCCGTTTTATACCTAACTCTTTATTAACAGCTACTTATGGCGACGCAATTATCCACTTCCTGTTCACTCCTGTGAACATACGACTTGACAACCAAACGTTAGTCGTTATTTGTCAAATGGTGTTATTACCACCATTTGACCCATTTGGCTTATACGACCAAACATTTATATTTATAAAAAAATCATGGTTTTTAATTACCCATTCACACATCCGACCCATTTCGGATTTTTTTTTACCACAAGATCCTTTTTCCATTAACCATGGTTTGGATCGTTTTTATTCGTTCCGACTCATATTGTTTCGTATCGGAACCGATATTCGGATACAATCTGTTGTCATATTTCTCACCTATAAAATAAATACGTACACTTAAATTGGGTGTAAGCTTTACTTACCTCGCGTCCGCGCAAACATTCTTCGCATCCATGATCCGTTTGACCCGTTCCTTTCCAAGCTCCCACCTAGCTTGTTTAGAGTCAACTATATCATAACATCCATAAGATGGTTAGGTTGGTCATTCTATATAATGGCCATCACCCTATGGAACCCTTTTTTTACACACTTATCAATCAAAGCATGCCATATATTCAACAACTAGTTTCATACCATAATTCTTTTCATTCACTAACCGTTTGACCCATTAGTGAAGTTACTTATACAACTAGTTAGTAAGTGATTTTAAACACTTTAAGCATGTCACATAAAATGCTATTTGTTCCCACCAATCAATAATTCATGCCTAAAGCAAGTATATACAATCATATGCCTTTTTCTTGGTTAATAAGAACATTATTTATGTGCAGTGATTTTCTATTGAGCTGCTGTAATTGACCATTTTGACCCGTTTAAAATCTGAATTAGATCAACATGTTCAAAGATGGATCGTAGAACGCTCCAATACCTTCGCAAGCATATAAGGTACATCTTCTAACGAATTTTCTATGATTTTATATGATTTTTATAAAATCAGCTCAGCAACTATATTTTCATTTTTCAACATCTTTCAAGTTCTGAACAGCAGTTTTAATTCGCCTATTTGGCCTATTTAACAACCACATTTGTTTCTTATGATTGAAAACAGTAAAAATTTACTTCATAAGCTTTCCGAAAAGGTATAGAACACCCAAATCGGATAAACGGTTGATTTTATATGATTTTTTTGAGATTAGTCAAAATACATATAAAAAGCTACGAAAATCATGTTTAGGGTCCTTTCAAATTCGACCCAAACCATCAAATGCAACCCATTTCCATGGCTATAACCCTTATTAAACTCTTGATAATGGTTAGAAACCTATAGCACAGTGATTGTAGGCTAAGAGATGTCAAAACATCATCTATTTCAAGAAGTCATCATATGAATCCTAATTTTACCATCTTCTCAACTTCATCTTTGTCAAATTAAGAACTAGAACTAAAATTAACATATATTCAAGTTCTATTTGGTGATTCTCATACACCATTATGTTTAAAACCCGTACTATTACATATCACACGAAATTAGTCAAATTTGCCAATTACGTGTTTCTTTCATAATTTCAACATATAAACATTCGTTTAGGCATTTTAACAAACACCAAGCGGGCACGATTTCTATACCTCTTCTATTTTGTTCGTGACTAATCTTTTTAACCAAGTTTCAATCATTAAATCAAACCCTTATGTCTAGCACTCATGAACAATATCAATCTTGCATCATAACATCAATTTTTTTCACAACCTAGGATACAAATTCTTGTGTTCATCACTTTGTTCTAAAAAACCCACTTAACACATATATGGGTGATTATCAATTTCATAGTTTTCATCACTAATTCGTCAAATTATCAACTACGGTTTGTTCTTAGACATTGTTTCAACTCAATATCATTCATATATTCAACATTCATTCCAGAATTTCATTCATGCATGTTCATCAAAATTTCAAAATATCACCAAACTTCAAAATTCAACATACCTTGTGATCCCCTAAGCTGGGTGATCATGATTTTAGTTAACCCCCAATTTCCTAGCTTCATTTCCATTGATTTGGCTGAATTTCTTGTGATTTAGGGTTTTGATCAAGAATCCCTTTTTGCTCCTGTGTAAATCACGACCAGAATGTTTGTTTGGGGTTTTTGATTTTTGTTTTAATAATAGTTACTTTCACACTTAACCCTTTTAGTCCCTCTAGTTTCTAAAGGTTATAAAAAGGTTACATAATCAAGTTCCTTCATTATTTTAAAACACTTAACTAACTAGGTTGATATTCCTAGTTACTTAGTGGGTCCCGGGAGTTATAACCCGTTTTATTTTAAGTCCCATTAACTCGGGCTTCTTATAAACTTACTTTTCTCAAAGCCTTTATTCTCCTTTTAATTAATATTAGGATTATTTGTCTAAATCCTAATATTCACCTGGTTAATTTTACCACTAACTGTATTTTACCCGTTTATTATTATTAACGTGTTTTAATTACCAATCCTGTTTTCGGGGTGTTACAAGTCTACCCCCCTTAAAGAGGTTTCGTCCCCGAAACCTTCTTTACGTAGTTCATTGGTTAGACTTAGTTTCATTTTCAAGGCATTCATTCTTTTCGGTAAAGAGTTATCATTCGTATTGACATGGGTGTTTTTTTTATGTATAAGTCCTCATGGACCGTAGCTTTCACCTTGTATTTCTTATATTTGTCGCCTATCTGACTGAGTTTCCATTTACCCACTCGGTCGTATTAGTCCGTCCACATGTTTATTCCACGCTAATCTTATATTGACAAGCGCTTCGTATAAGTCATAACACTGTTTCGATTTTGAATGGTTTTACCGGCTAGACTGATTAGTCACCGTCACATCGTACCCCGTCTCTCGGGTATACCATATTGCTATCTCCGGCCTTATGTGTGTTTATGATTTCCTAAACCACCTCATACTATTTGTGTTTGCTAAAATGTTGCTTTTGACTAAAAATTGAATTTTAGTTTAACGTCTTCTCTTCGTCTTACGTCATTTACTCATATCAAGGAATTTTTTTCGTCCAAAGTTTTATTCCTTTCCGTTATTATTTTACGCTGGGAATCGTAACCAGTTTTCAACGCTTTACCCAAGTGACCCGTAGGTTCTTTCACTTAGCCTCGTAGGCTATTTCTTTAGATTTTTACCTTTTTACCTTTTTAAGGTGAGACTTCAACAGTTCGTTTCTTTCTATTTGCGACCCAAGGGTCTTTTTGGTTCCGTAGACCTTAACACCACTTATAATCCCGAAGGTTATGATGATCCCGTAGATCATCTTTTACTCGTGTCCTTATTAAAGTGTATACGTATATATATATATATATATATATATATATATATACTTACATAGCATCAAGGCACCCCCCTTTTTATGTTTAGAATTATTTATTTTTGCTTTTGCATTTCATTTTACCTTGACCGTAGTCTAAGGATACATTTGTTTTCTTTCGAATTATCCTTCCGACTCTATGACTTCTTACGTCATTTACGCGTCGGTTTGTTCTTCGTTTACCGTTATCCGGTTCATACTGATATTCCTTTACCGCCCGTTACCCGGGTTCTTTTATTTTAATGTTTTTAACGCTCCCGTTGCCTGGTTTGCGTTTACATTTATTATCAAATATTTTACTTATTTGATCCGTTTTGGGTACCTTTTTAATTCGACCCATTCACCCTGTCCTTACTACATCGGACTTGAATGTGTCCATCATAAGAAGTTCATGGTATCATGTGTTCACTACTTACTAGGCCATAGTAAGCGGTCAACACATGACACACGTGACCTTTTTATAATTTTCACATCACGCCCTATGTAAGTAACGCCTCTATTTATTTCTATATCTTTGATTTCATTTAGTAAAACTTTATTTAATTGCTAACAACATTCATTAGTTTTACTCGTTTTGCACTTGAACATATAAAATGTTTTCCTTTTTATTGAACTATTATATAATCACATTCGTTAATGTGATCGCTACTTTCCTCAATAGTATTATATTAGGAATTATTCACTTGGATAATTACTCCCATCCAAGTTTCCACATTACTAATTCTATTATTTTCTTGTTATTCACAATTGTGAATAACACATGTTTCTATTTGATTTCTCTTGGAAACATCATCCTGAATAGATATCCTATTCAGGTTTTTCTAGTTTTATCCTACATATGCAACCCTCATTCTCTACGTGTTCGTTGCATATTACTATTTGTGCGATTAAATTTAAAATGTGCACCTGGTAATGCTTGCCCTAACGGACTTCTCTTGCCGTTTAACTTGTTCTAAATCACGTATGCTCTGCTTGTCATACCTCGGACCGTTCCTCCGTCATATCCTCAATTTATTCAATTCTTGTCATGTTCAGATGCGAGTGTCCTTTGATTAAAACATTCGCAAAGGTTGGTAATGTCGACATTAATTATCTGCCGTATTATAATACGAGGCATTCTACGATACGTGTCGACGCACATAATTTCATTAACTGTACCAAACATTTTAATTGGGGTAGCGTGTATTACGCGATAACCCTATGTGTTGTTTACAACACTTTAACATGCTAAACCATTAACATACATGTACTTACCGGATTTGCGATCAAGCCTCGAACCGAACACGCTTTACTCTTTAACCATGAGCTCTGATTACCAACATGTAACACCCTCGCTAATAATTAACTTATTTCGTTTAATTTACGAAAACGAACATGTAATATTAGTTACATATACATGGAAAATACAGGTTAATTAAAACTTTTCTAGATTTAAAAATATTACATCATGACTAGTATAAATTTGCCGTTTAAAAATGTAACACCTGTGCCTCCACGGCCATCAAACAAATACCAAACCAATGAAATATTGTATTTCATACTTGGGATTTGTAAAAATATGTGTATCGTTTGCACATATCGACTCTTGTTCGATTTCAAGCTTTAAATCGCTTTCTGGAGGGTTATACGCGCTCTGATGTGTAGATATAACCAGTTTAATGCAACAAACACTCCGGAATAGTGACATAGGCTTAACATACCTTAAATAACCTTTACTTAACTTAGAAATAAGTTTTGAAGGCTTTGGTATGGCAAAATCAAGTTAAATCGCTTACAGGGACTAAAGTTGACAAACTGCGAAAGTATGCCAATTTGAACTGTAACAGACATTCCAGAGCATGACCATAAGTTAAACATACCATAAATATCCTTCACAAAGCTTAGAAATAGGCTTTGAGGTGTTCGGTATGCTAAAATAAACTTTTGTGTCATTCAGGGACTAAAAGTGTCAAAAAGTGCACAAGTTGCATTTTTACGCCTAACTCACGTTCTGAATACATCCGGACATCCAAAAATTTATGTAAGCAAGACTACATTATATTTTAGTGTTCGCCATAAGAAAAATCCATTCGTCGCGTCATTTGGATCGTTTTTCGCGCTTGTGCGCATTCCGTCGTAATTAAGCGAACATCGCGTTCGTACGACCAAACGAACCATCATCCGACATATTTCTGAGCATGTTTCATGTCCACAATGTTTAGGCAACATTTTAGGGCCTTAAAGTTGGCTTTACGGGCCTTAGAAGTGTCGGAAATGGCCTTAAACACGTGCAGGGACCTAAACTGTCATTTCTGAAACATATGTGCAGATCAGAGGCCCCAAGCGGCCCGCATTGTGTTTGCCTAAATCTAAAGCGGGCCGCATTAGCCCTTCTGACCAGGTTCAATGTTTGTTTTGCAACTTGCAACTGAATTGATTCGTGTCCACACGTTTCCTATCGTCTAGTCAGCGGATAAGAACAACATTTTAGCCACCACAACATTGTGACAAGTGTTCGGCTTGGATCGTGGCACGATATTCAAGAAACGATCCTAGCGGTTACCCGAAATCTATATATACCCCATGCCCCCCATTGCTATTTCTTACAAGAATTCTGATTTTGAGAGCTCTAAGTTGAAACCATTGTTTCATACCTGAGTTCTTGAAGTCGGGATTAGCATTCGGGGACCCTGGGTAAGTATTCTTTCGTTCTTTTCCTTATTTTTTTTGCTTTTAGAGTCAGAAAGTCAAACTTTGTTTGACTTTCAGCGTTGACCAGTAATGGTCAATGCGAAGTTCGTTTGAACTTCGCAACGTGAGTGTAATCACGTTGGTCATAGTCCCTTGGGACTATGCCCACTGATTACCACGTTGTCTAGAGTCGTAGGGTAGGCGATCTAATAAATCGCCTATACCTTCGAACTCGACCCATTTGGTCGATCATTAGGATCCGACCAAATACATTAGGTGACCATAGTAGGTAGGGAATAACCTTCCGAGGTTATACCCTATGGTCACATCGTTTAAGTAGTTGTATGATAAGTAGTTTATATGCCTTAGGTAAATTACCAGAATACCCTTTTCATGTATAATTGGTAATTAAGCATATGTAACCTAAACTTTTGTCACATAACTGATTAAGTAACATGTTTAGGCATATAACACTTGTCATAGGACTAGTTAGGCGGTCCGAACGCGTTTCACGCGAACGACGCGTTAAAGTAGCATAAGCTACCTAAACGGGTCGTAATGGGCCGCGATGGGTCGATAGCACTTAGGTTTGGTTTCATTGTAGTATGTAGGTCTTGTTAAACCATATCATATGAGTTCCAAAAACTCGTTTGGTTTACCAAGCCTCATCCTATCCGATCTCCCGATTTAGGTCCGGTTTATTTATATAGTTTTAGATTGCCGATTGATTCCGTGCTCCCTCAAGCTTTGTTTGGTTGTTGTTCAAGACCTCCAAGCATTCTCAGGCGAGTACATTATTCCCCTATTTTACTGCTTTCAATTGTTTTGGGGTGACTCATATGTGCTAAATGTTTTCGATGTTATAACAATGGTTTCAAAAACGATTAAGACGATTTACACAAAACTAATAACGATTTCAATAAAGTGAACAAACTTGTTGGTTGGGTTACATAACAAATGACATTCATTAGCAATGATCAAGCCGACCAGTATTAGGTTATGGTACCATAGGATCTGACAAATCTCGTTATTTACTGCACCCGTGGTTATGTGTGGGTGTTGTGGGTAGCGACTGAATCTGTAAGTGTTAACTTACCCTATGGAGGTTTGTTAATGCGAATACGAGAAGCGACGAAATCGAGAAGCGACGAAAGTCAAGAAGGTTTGAATGTTATTAGCGAGACGACCACATAAGTAGTTTCACGACCTAAAACGAATTAAACGATTTACGATTGGTTTTCACACAATGTTTTAACGATTGGGTAACGATTGGGTTTTCACACAATGTTTTAACGATTACTTTTGTGGTTTGGTTTGGATTAAATGATTAAGTAACAATGCGTGTGGAATATGATACAAGCATGGTGGATACGCCGCTGGTACTTCCTATATATAAGTGTTTGTATGGTATTACATATTGTAGTGTTATTTGAATCATTTCAGCTCGAGACATAGAACATTTTTATACAAGTAACATACTTTTCACAAGACATTTATTTACAAACAACTTATCTTATACAAACTCATTTTTACATGGTTATTCATTTAATCATGCATTATTCTCTTAGTTATATACATCACCTGAACTTATCATTGTTTTTCCAAATAATTTACTAAAACAAATATTTTCGGGTTAAGAGTCATGGCTACGAGGTTTTACAAATTATAACCCGCTTGATTTGAGTTGGTTAATTAAGTTGCAATATTATACTCTTTTCAAAACAAGGTTTTTAAATAAAGTATTGCAACATCTAAACTAGCCATGATTTCGACACTCCTACAAAACCTATGTACTCGCCAGCATTTCTTTGCTGACCTCGTTTTCACATATGTTTCAGGTATTGTTGAATGATATCGATTGATAAGATGCATGCTCACATAGGACTGGACAATGCCTTAGTGACTCAATAACAATGATAGACTATGTTTAAAGTGTATATTTAGATTTCCAGGCAATGTAATTATTCAATGATTAATAAAACGAAACACTTTTTGGTATCCATGGTTATGAAACATTAATTCTGTTGCAACACGCCTCGATGTTTCCGCCGCGATTTGTTGTTTTACGCGGTCGGGGTGTGACAGAAAAGATGGTATCAGAGCCAATGGTTATAGGGAATTAGGTTATTAGTAATTAGTAATGCTTTGACCTAGTCTATAACCTTCTTAGGACCCTAACGCGAGTTTACTTGCGTTTAGTCATAAAACAATACCGTCGCCTATCCTTAGGCGACAACCACAACAAGAACATAAATTTCAAAAACCGCTTTAAAAACTAATCATCTGTTCTAGGATGATTGATTACTAGGTTTTGAACTCTCTATTATATAGTTTTGAACCTCTTTGAGTTTTCAAAACTTCGTCAAGGTTTTGGGTTTTAAATGATGTGAACACGTGCAAACTGGAAGGGTGAATGCCTGTATTCTGGGTTTTCTGTCTAGGCAAGCACTTCGTATACATCTCATCAGACGCGAGACCAGTTGTGCTTACCTGGGAATTCTTGGGATGAGTGTTCACTTATAGGCGAGCATGTCTTCGCGATACATTATTTTTGACTCATTTACTTTGATTAGTTCTGTCCTTGCTTTCATCAGATTTGTTTCATCTCATTCATTTCGTCTAAACCTCTCACTCGTTTCATTTCATGTTTTCCTCTTTTAGACAATGCCTCCTCGACGCGATAATCGAACCGATGCTCGGACTTTCACTATTGAAGAACTCGCAGCTCTGATCTCTCAGCAGGTGGCTGCTGTGGTTCCCGGGGTTGTAACCCAATTCCACGAGATATACAACAACGGCAACAATAACGCGCAGTGTAAATACAAGGATTTTAACCAAGCTAAACCACTCAAGTTTAGTGGTTCTGAAGGAGCGACTGGGCTTCTTCAATGGTTTGAGAGCATTGAGAATACCTTCCGCCACGTGCAGTGTCCTGACAATCGCAGGGTCGAGTTTTCTTCGAGTGTGTTTCAGAAGAGGGCCCTTACATGGTGGAACGGGATTATGAGGGATCGTGGTGCAGAAGTTGCTCTAGCACAGACGTGGGCTGAACTCAGGGCCCTTATGATGAGGGAATTCTGTCCTCGTCATGAGCAGCGAGCCTTGGAGAAGGAATTTGATGAGTTAAAGCAAGATAGTGGTGAGCACAGGGCGTATACTGATAGGTTTGAGGAGTTGAGTCTGCTTTGCCCGAAAATGGTTACCCCACTTGACATAGCTATCGAAAGGTACATCGACGGCCTACCTGACTCGGTACAAGACATCCTTACTGGTAGTAGCCCTGCCACACTTCGTCAAGCAATCGAGTTAGCTGCGACATTAACTGAGTCGCAGATTCGGAAGAATAAACTACACAGAAAGGGTGACAAGGGTAAGAAGCAGGGGTCTGACAAGGAGGATAGCAAGAAAGATCAAAACAAGAAGGGTAAGGAAGGTGAGACTTCGAAGAAATCAAAGAAGCGGAAGGGTGCCCAAAACTTTGCTGTTACAGCACAGACTGCTCAGAACTTGCAGAACCTACCGGCTCAGCCACTTGCAAAGAAGGCATATGCTGGTACCGCACCATATTGTGCCCGTTGCAACGGTCATCACATTGCACAACAAGGGTGCAAGAAATGTACAACATGTGGTAGACTTGGGCATTTGGCCAATATTTGTCGTCTGGGACAAAATCAGGCTGTTCAGGTTCAAGCTCTGGTTCAAGGGAATGCAGCGAGATTTCCTCTGGGTTCATGTTTCAACTGCGGAGAGATTGGTCACGTTCGCCCCAACTGCCCGAGACTGGGGAATGCAAATACTGAGGCAAACCCGAATGCGAATGTCAATGTGAATCCAGCACGTGGTCGAGTGTTTAACATCAATGAGGCAATCGATGATGAAGGAGTGAACTTTTAGTATTTTGTGATTTCCTCTGGTTGTTATCTTGTAACATTTAAAGACAATGCGGTTGTTATATAAATAAAAATTTGTGGTTTTTATTTTTAACTAATGCAATTGTATGAATGTTTGATCCAACATTGTGATGTCAACACAAAGACAAAAACTACTCGTGTGGTTCTGTCATTTTTACAATCACTTGAGATTTCCCTAAGAACCTCTAACGCTTGTTTCTTCTAAATCTAAAGTATCTTATCGTCTTGCACCGTTCGAGATGCAAGAATTATCAAAAATAGCTTCAAGAGTTGTCTGATAAAGGATTCATCCGTCCGAACTTTTCACCTTGGAGAAACTCCTGTTCTCCTTGTGAAAAGAAAAATGGATCCTTTCGAATGTATATCGATTAACGTAAGCCTAGTAAGCTTACCATCAAGAATCGATATCCCCCTACCTTAAATCAACGATTTCTCCGATCAACTGCATAGCGTTTCATGCTTTTCCAAGATCGATTTGCGTTATGGGTATCATCAACTTCGTATTCTCGAAGAGGATATTCCCAAAACGGCTTTCAACACGAAGTATGGCCATTAAGAGTTACAGTCATGCCTTTTGGGTTGACAAATGCTCCAGCCATCTTCATGGACTTAATAAATAAAGTCTGCAAGCCTTATTTGGATCAGTTCGTCATTGTTGTTATTGATGACATCTTGGTCTATTCATATCCCGAGCCGATAACGATCAACACCTTCGTGATATCGAAGCCCTGATTGAATTCCTTGTACACCTTAAAATGTACATTACAACTCAATTAGGACAAACCGAATTCCTTTTAAGATCTTCCTATCTTCATAGTTAGATTCTTGATAAACGTTTAAAGTACCAAATGAAATCCGTTGAATGGATTCCTAGTGTGCTTTAAATGCATGTACGCAAGTAACAAGACAAATTAACGAACAATTTTGTGGTTATGTGATATGTGTTTATGTGTTCTCCTCTATGATTTTTGTGTGATCCGATTTCCAAATCCTCGCAGAATCTTTCATATCTTCATATGGGGGATTCATAGTAGGATATTCAAAAGGTACTACCTTAATCTTTGTAGGTTTCTACGTTGTAGTTAAGACCCTTGGATTATATAGTACCACTCCAGACCCTTTTTAGTGGTCTAGTCTAAAGGATTGATTCACAATTTGGTTAAAGAATGACATCTAGTGATGTAGCTGGACAGACTCCTTGATAGTCTATTTAGATCATTTATTGATTTAGTCTACGGGACTCTATGGCGGTCTAGTCACACTCATCACAGGATTGTTCATTTGGTTTTCCCCTGCACACTATTGAATACACTGTATGAACTATGCAAGGAATTGTCTAATTATGGAAGCACACATAATTATGAGATTCAGTGCACGGTAAACCCAGTAAGATTTATTATGTGTAAGAATCGATAGTGACAACAATAACAAAATGAGGACGATGTAATAGAGGTACGGTGGACGCACCAATGACGCTTCATATACTTGTATATAAGTATCCCTCTTACATTGCAATCATGATGTTATTAAAGATTACTAGAAGTTCAGAACCCTAACCAATATTGTTCGATCTTTTCAACCTCATGTTTTCAAGCTCTCACAAGTTTCCTCTAAATAAATTTCGGGACGAAATTTCCTAAAGTAGGGGAGACTGTAACACCTGTGCCTCCACGGCCATCAAACAAATACCAAACCAATGAAATATTGTATTTCATACTTGGGATTTGTAAAAATATGTGTATCGTTTGCACATATCGACTCTTGTTCGATTTCAAGCTTTAAATCGCTTTCTAGAGGGTTATACGCGCTCTGATGTGTAGATATAACCAGTTTAATGCAACAAACACTCCGGAATAGTGACATAGGCTTAACATACCTTAAATAACCTTTACTTAACTTAGAAATAAGTTTTGAAGGCTTTGGTATGGCAAAATCAAGTTAAATCGCTTACAGGGACTAAAGTTGACAAACTGCGAAAGTATGCCAATTTGAACTGTAACAGACATTCCGGAGCATGACCATAAGTTAAACATACCATAAATATCCTTCACAAAGCTTAGAAATAGGCTTTGAGGTGTTCGGTATGCTAAAATAAACTTTTGTGTCATTCAGGGACTAAAAGTGTCAAAAAGTGCACAAGTTGCATTTTTACGCCTAACTCACGTTCTGAATACATCCGGACATCCAAAAATTTATGTAAGCAAGACTACATTATATTTTAGTGTTCGCCATAAGAAAAATCCATTCGTCGCGTCATTTGGATCGTTTTTCGCGCTTGTGCGCATTCCGTCGTAATTAAGCGAACATCGCGTTCGTACGACCAAACGAACCATCATCCGACATATTTCTGAGCATGTTTCATGTCCACAATGTTTAGGAAACATTTTAGGGCCTTAAAGTTGGCTTTACGGGCCTTAGAAGTGTCGGAAATGGCCTTAAACACGTGCAGGGACCTAAACTGTCATTTCTGAAACATATGTGCAGATCAGAGGCCCCAAGCGGCCCGCATTGTGTTTGCCTAAATCTAAAGCGGGCCGCATTAGCCCTTCTGACCAGGTTCAATGTTTGTTTTGCAACTTGCAACTGAATTGATTCGTGTCCACACGTTTCCTATCGTCTAGTCAGCGGATAAGAACAACATTTTAGCCACCACAACATTGTGACAAGTGTTCGGCTTGGATCGTGGCACGATATTCAAGAAACGATCCTAGCGGTTACCCGAAATCTATATATACCCCATGCCCCCCATTGCTATTTCTTACAAGAATTCTGATTTTGAGAGCTCTAAGTTGAAACCATTGTTTCATACCTGAGTTCTTGAAGTCGGGATTAGCATTCGGGGACCCTGGGTAAGTATTCTTTCGTTCTTTTCCTTATTTTTTTTGCTTTTAGAGTCAGAAAGTCAAACTTTGTTTGACTTTCAGCGTTGACCAGTAATGGTCAATGCGAAGTTCGTTTGAACTTCGCAACGTGAGTGTAATCACGTTGGTCATAGTCCCTTGGGACTATGCCCACTGATTACCACGTTGTCTAGAGTCGTAGGGTAGGCGATCTAATAAATCGCCTATACCTTCGAACTCGACCCATTTGGTCGATCATTAGGATCCGACCAAATACATTAGGTGACCATAGTAGGTAGGGAATAACCTTCCGAGGTTATACCCTATGGTCACATCGTTTAAGTAGTTGTATGATAAGTAGTTTATATGCCTTAGGTAAATTACCAGAATACCCTTTTCATGTATAATTGGTAATTAAGCATATGTAACCTAAACTTTTGTCACATAACTGATTAAGTAACATGTTTAGGCATATAACACTTGTCATAGGACTAGTTAGGCGGTCCGAACGCGTTTCACGCGAACGACGCGTTAAAGTAGCATAAGCTACCTAAACGGGTCGTAATGGGCCGCGATGGGTCGATAGCACTTAGGTTTGGTTTCATTGTAGTATGTAGGTCTTGTTAAACCATATCATATGAGTTCCAAAAACTCGTTTGGTTTACCAAGCCTCATCCTATCCGATCTCCCGATTTAGGTCCGGTTTATTTATATAGTTTTAGATTGCCGATTGATTCCGTGCTCCCTCAAGCTTTGTTTGGTTGTTGTTCAAGACCTCCAAGCATTCTCAGGCGAGTACATTATTCCCCTATTTTACTGCTTTCAATTGTTTTGGGGTGACTCATATGTGCTAAATGTTTTCGATGTTATAACAATGGTTTCAAAAACGATTAAGACGATTTACACAAAACTAATAACGATTTCAATAAAGTGAACAAACTTGTTGGTTGGGTTACATAACAAATGACATTCATTAGCAATGATCAAGCCGACCAGTATTAGGTTATGGTACCATAGGATCTGACAAATCCCGTTATTTACTGCACCCGTGGTTATGTGTGGGTGTTGTGGGTAGCGACTGAATCTGTAAGTGTTAACTTACCCTATGGAGGTTTGTTAATGCGAATACGAGAAGCGACGAAATCGAGAAGCGACGAAATCGAGAAGCGACGAAATCGAGAAGCGACGAAAGTCAAGAAGGTTTGAATGTTATTAGCGAGACGACCACATAAGTAGTTTCACGACCTAAAACGAATTAAACGATTTACGATTGGTTTTCACACAATGTTTTAACGATTGGGTAACGATTGGGTTTTCACACAATGTTTTAACGATTACTTTTGTGGTTTGGTTTGGATTAAATGATTAAGTAACAATGCGTGTGGAATATGATACAAGCATGGTGGATACGCCGCTGGTACTTCCTATATATAAGTGTTTGTATGGTATTACATATTGTAGTATTATTTGAATCATTTCAGCTCGAGACATAGAACATTTTTATACAAGTAACATACTTTTCACAAGACATTTATTTACAAACAACTTATCTTATACAAACTCATTTTTACATGGTTATTCATTTAATCATGCATTATTCTCTTAGTTATATACATCACCTGAACTTATCATTGTTTTTCCAAATAATTTACTAAAACAAATATTTTCGGGTTAAGAGTCATGGCTACGAGGTTTTACAAATTATAACCCGCTTGATTTGAGTTGGTTAATTAAGTTGCAATATTATACTCTTTTCAAAACAAGGTTTTTAAATAAAGTATTGCAACATCTAAACTAGCCATGATTTCGACACTCCTACAAAACCTATGTACTCGCCAGCATTTCTTTGCTGACCTCGTTTTCACATATGTTTCAGGTATTGTTGAATGATATCGATTGATAAGATGCATGCTCACATAGGACTGGACAATGCCTTAGTGACTCAATAACAATGATAGACTATGTTTAAAGTGTATATTTAGATTTCCAGGCAATGTAATTATTCAATGATTAATAAAACGAAACACTTTTTGGTATCCATGGTTATGAAACATTAATTCTGTTGCAACACGCCTCGATGTTTCCGCCGCGATTTGTTGTTTTAAGCGGTCGGGGTGTGACAAAAAATAACAACAACACTATGTGCTGAAGCTTGTAACTTGATCGTGTTCGGTCCTTCTTTGAGCTTGATCGTCCTCCGGTACTAGAACTTTACCTGCAACTCACAAAACATGAGTTAGATTAGTCATACGTAGCATAAAACGTATTTAAATGGGTTCGCAATGCATAAAAGATTAAAATAAACAATTTTCGCGCATCAGGCACCCCGTCGCGTCGCGTGACGGCCTAAGGCCTTCCTTGTCGCGTGGCGCGACGCCATGATTTTTCCAGAATGTTGCAGCTTGTTGCTGCATTTACCCAGCTATACTTATTTACCAAAATTCTAACTTCAAAGTATCATAACTTTCAATCTACATGTCCGTTTTACACGATTCTTTTTCCTACGCGATCGTAATTTAATTCTCCATCATATGGAGTTATAACTTGACGTCTAAACTCATAAAATATTAGATTTCAAGCCCTTGGCTTGAAATTAATTTATAAGAAATTTTGACCCGTTCAAGTTAAAAACTACCAACTTGATTCTAAATAATAAAAGTGCATACACCAATGTATTTAACTCAAAATCTCTAGCTCGGGTTCATAACTTTTTGTGAATTATGAAACTAGTTCACAAACTATGCGCATGAGTCCGTTTTGACCCATTTAGAGTATTTTTATGCATTTAAGCATCTAACTCATTCTTTTCATTTCACACTTCGTATTCCCATATTTGATTAACTACTTATATTCAACCACAACTATTTTTTTTGTGGCGTATTTAACAAAATGAACCCATTATCGTATTTTTTTTTACCATTCGGTTAATCATTTTACGCGAATGACCCATTCTTAGGAATTTGACCCACGAAAGTTTATGTCCATACTCCTATACGTATCTAAAGGGTTACATAATCATAATATAAGCTCCTAAACAACCTCTAAGGGTCGTTTGCCCAGTTTACCCATTAAAGGCTTTTTGGTCAATTTTAGTCCCTCATTTTAGGACGAATGACTTTCACTAATTATTTGACCAAAATCGCATTTTTAACTATAGCCTTATGTATGCGTACCTGTCTCGGGTCAACTTATAGAACCGTTTTATACCTTACTCTTTATTAACCGCTACTTATGGCGACACAATTATCCACTTCTTGTTCACTCCTGTGAACATACGACTTGACAACCAAACGTTAGTCGTTATTTGTCAAATGGTGTTATTACCACCATTTGACCTATTTGGCATATACGACCAAACATTTATATTTATAAAAAAATCATGGTTTTTAATTACCCATTCACACATCCGACCCATTTCGGATTTTTTTTTACCACAATATCCTTTTTTCCATTAACCATGGTTTTGATCGTTTTTATTCGTTCCGACTCATATTGTTTCGTATCGGAACCGATATTCGGATACAATATGTTGTCATATTTATCACCTATAAAATAAATACATACACTTAAATTGGGTGTAAGCTTTACTTACCTCGCCTCTGCACAAACATTCTTCGCATCCATGATCCGTTTGACCCGTTCCTTTCCAAGCTCCCACCTAGCTTGTTTAGAGTCAACTATATCATAACATCCATAAGATGGTTAGATTGGTCATTCTATATAATGGCCATCACCCTATGGAACCCTTTTTTTACACACTTATCAATCAAAGCATGCCATATATTCAACAACTAGTTTCATACCATAATTCTTTTCATTCACTAACCGTTTGACCCGTTAGTGAAGTTACTTATACAACTAGTTAGTAAGTGATTTTAAACACTTTAAGCATGTCACATAAAATGCTATTTGTTCCCAACAATCAATAATTCATGCCTAAAGCAAGTATATACAATCCTATGCCTTTTTCTTGGTTAATAAGAACATTATTTATGTGCAGCGATTTTCTATTTAGTTGTTGTAATTGACCATTTTGACCCATTTAAAATCTGAATTAGATCAACAAGTTCAAAGATGGATCGTAGAACGCTCCAATACCTTCGCAAGCATATAAGGTACATCTTCTAACGAATTTTCTATGATTTTATATGATTTTTATAAAATCAGCTCAGCAACTATATTTTCATTTTTCAACATCTTTCAAGTTCTGAACAGCAGTATTAATTCGCCTATTTGGCCTATTTAACAACCACATTTGTTTCTTATGATTGAAAACAGTAAAAATTTACTTCATAAGCTTTCCGAAAAGGTATAGAACACCCAAATCGGATAAACGGTTGATTTTATATGATTTTTTTAAGATTAGTCAAAATACATATAAAAAGCTACGAAAATCATGTTTAGGGTCCTTTCAAATTCGACCCAAACCATCAAATGCAACCCATTTCCATGGCTATAACCCTTATTAAACTCTTGATAATGGTTAGAAACCTATAGCACAGTGATTGTAGTCTAAGAGATGTCAAAACATCATCTATTTCAAGAAGTCATCATATGAATCCTAATTTTACCATCTTCTCAACTTCATCTTTGTCAAATTAAGAACTAGAACTAAAATTAACATATATTCAAGTTCTATTTGGTGATTCTCATACACCATCATGTTTAAAACCCGTACTATTACATATCACACGAAATTAGTCAAATTAGCCAATTACGTGCTTCTTTCATAATTTCAACATATAAACATTTGTTTAGGCATTTTAAAAAACACCAAGCGGGCACGATTTCTATACCTCTTCTATTTTGTTCATGCCTAATCTTTTTAACCAAGTTTCAATCATTAAATCAAACCCTTATGTCTAGCACTCATGAACAATATCAATCTTGCATCATAACATCAATTTTTTTCACAACCTAGGATACAAATTCTTGTGTTCATCACTTTGTTCTAAAAACCCACTTAACACATATATGGGTGATTATCAATTTCATAGTTTTCATCACTAATTCGTCAAATTATCAACTAGGGTTTGTTCTTAGACATTGTTTCAACTCAATATCATTCATATATTCAACATTCATTCCAGAATTTCATTCATGCATGTTCATCAAAATTTCAAAATATCACCAAACTTCAAAATTCAACATACCTTGTGATCCCCTAAGCTGGGTGATCATGATTTTAGTTAAAGCCCCAATTTCCTAGCTTCATTTCCCTTGATTTGGCTGAATTTCTTGTGATTTAGGGTTTTGATCAAGAATCCCTTTTTGCTCCTGTGTAAATCACGACCAGAATGTTTGTTTGGGGTTTTTGATTTTTGTTTTAATAATAGTTACTTTCACACTTAACCCTTTTAGTCCCTATAGTTTCTAAAGGTTATAAAAAGGTTACATAATCAAGTTCCTTCATTATTTTAAAACACTTAACTAACTAGGTTGATATTCCTAGTTACCTAGTGGGTCCCGGGAGTTATAACCCGTTTTATTTTAAGTCCCGTTAACTCGGGCTTCTTATAAACTTACTTTTCTCAAAGCCTTTATTCTCCTTTTAATTAATATTAGGATTATTTGTTTAAATCCTAATATTCACCTGGTTAATTTTACCCGTTCATTATTATTAACGTGTTTTAATCACCAATCGTGTTTTCGGGGTGTTACACCCGGTTGAACGGAATACCGGGACTTGTGCGCCTCGTCCATTATAAGCTCTCGAAGATTCCCATATAGAGGAACCCATACCCGCTCCATAAAGTAATGAATGTCGTCAGATCTCTCCACAAGTCGCTTCTCCATGCCCCGCAAGTACTCGGCCTCGATGTTCTCTTCCTTCAAGCCTCGATCTGAGCGGAACGAATCTGAGCAGGTAAACCAGAATGAATAGTAAGCTGCAGAGCACGAACACACTTAGGCTTCGTCTCCTTTCGGCTAAGTGCATCAGCCACAACATTAGCTTTTCCCGGATGATACTTGATGACACACTCATAATCGTTCAGAAGCTCTATCCAATGACGTTGCCGCATATTCAATTCCTTCTGGTCAAAGATATGCTGGAGGCTCCTGTGGTCGGTGTAGATAGTGCATTTGGTACCGTACAGATAATGCCTCCAAATCTTCAACGCAAACACCACAGCCCCTAACTCCAAGTCGTGGGTCGTATAATTCTTCTCGTGTACCTTCAGCTGTCGAGAAGCATAAGCTATCACCTTCTCGCGTTGCATCAACACGCAACCGAGACCCTGAATCGATGCATCACAATAAACCACAAAATCTTCGGTACCCTCTGGCAAAGACAAGATCGGTGCGCTGCATAATTTCTGCTTCAAGAGTTGGAAAGCATCCTCCTATTTCGCTCCCCAAGAATAAACAGCGTTCTTCGGTGTCAAGGAGGTGAGAGGTTGAGCGATCTTTGAGAAATCCTGAATAAACCGACGATAGTACCCCGCAAGACCAAGAAATTGTCGCACCTCCGAAGGATTCTTCGGTGCCACCCAATTCCTAATAGCGTCAATCTTGGCAGGATCTACATGTATTCCCATCGCGTAAAGCTGCTCCTTCCTCAGGAGCTCCAATATAAAACGTAAATTTCGCTTGTGGTCCTCCTTGCTCTTGGAGTAAATTAAGATGTCATCGATGAAAACAATAATGAAATCGTCAAGATACGGCTTGCACACGCGGTTCATGAGATCCATGAAGACCGCCGGTGCATTGGTCAACCCAAACGGCATCACCAAAAACTCATAGTGGCAATACCGTGTTCGAAAAGCCGTTCTGGGAACATCCTCCTCTCGGACTCGTACCTGATGATAGCCCGACCTTAAGTCGATCTTAGAATAGAAACTTGACCCTTGCAGCTGGTCAAACAAATCGTCGATACGGGGTAAGGGATAACGGTTCTTGACCGTCACCTTGTTGAGCTCGCGATAATCTATACACATCCGAAAGGACCCATCCTTCTTCTTTACAAACAGTACTGGGGCTCCCCAAGGTGAAGAGCTAGGTCGGATAAAACCTCTATCCAACAGCTCTTGGAGCTGATTTGACAACTACTGTAACTCCCTTGGCGTAAGACGATAAGGAGCACGAGCAATCGGGGCTGCTCCTGGTGCGAGGTCAATCTGAAATTCCACCTGACGATGTGGAGGTAAACCAGGGAGTTCTTCTGTGACAACCTGAACTTCCGAGGTTAGTAACGTGTAATCTTGTGATCTTAACTCTGTTAAACTTAAACGATAACCTGATTAATTAACTTAGTGGAATTGCATCGGGCCGCGTATATCTTGGCCTTTATGGCCATACCTTACAAACACATACCATGTCGGCCCAAATAGATTTCATGAGCCCAACTAGTCTTTGATGTGTTTTAACTATTCCTTGTGTATATCTAAATTAGGCCGGCCCAAGTGTGAACCCTTGTGATCGGCCCACTTGTTGACTGATCCATTTGATTTAGTTGTGGCCCTAGTATAGACTTTATTTACGTAATCACTTGGTCAGTTTCAAAACCACAACAACCCTACCCTTCCTCTCCCAAATCGCATCAGCAGTGGATGAAACCCCCTCCCCCTCCGAATTAGTCGTCTATTCGAATCAGAATTCGTGGTTAGTGATTTGTGTTTATACTAAATTGCTATTCGTTGATCTTGTGATGTGTATGATCAAGAACCATGTGCATGAGTAGTATTACTTCGATCAGTAGACACATGCATCATGGGTTAGGTTGTGAGTATATATGTGGTTCGAGTAGGCATAGTGAGAAGTAACATATTTAAGTATTGCATGTTTGTAATTATGAATTATTAACCAATAGTTTGGTATAATTATAGGGCTATCAATGTGATAATAAACATGTGCGGTGTCAACTGGTTGATCATGACATGTGGACTAATGAGCAGATGTTTGGAACAAGTTGTGGTCGATTAAGGATATGGTCGTATATGTAAATCCTATCTGATTATGCCATGATGATATATTAGAGTGTTTAACGGATTGTTACGTGTAATTAGGGTAGAATACTTGCTTCGGATTACATGACATAATGTGCAATGTTGGTATTGATTGAATGATAATTGATGATGCTGATGATAACATAGGTATTGAACATGATGACATGATCTAACAATGCTCGAATTATTGTTTGGGATTATTAGAGGAACTGTTAGTTGGTTTAGTAGTTACCATGATCATAAAACTTATATAAGTGTCATGTATGACTTTGGCTTCATGTTAATGATAAATTACCCAGTATGCTATATTCATGAATGTAATGTGATGAATTTGTTGATAAACTGATTAGTAGGTAACAATAAAAGAAATAGTGATAACCATTGGGATTGCATGTTAGTTGTTGGGTTGATGATATTGGTGTCACGTGTAGGATATATGGAACTCTCGGTTTGGGTGAAGTAACATGATATATATTACATAATACTCATAGAATGTTAAACAAGGTTAAAACATTATTGTGGGGTAGTTGTTGTTGCTGGACTAATTGGACATCAGTGGGCCGCATGTTAAACGAAACCTGGGTAGCCAACACATTGTGGGCCGAACACAAATTGTTAAACACATACCATCGGACCATTTGGGCCGCTCCAATAAAAGTTGGGCCACAAACTCTAACTGGTTACATATAGAGTAGTGGCTGGGGTGTATACCGTAACTGGGCCGCTGGGCCTGCTGGATTTTCGCAGGGTTACGGGCCAGCTGCGTTGTACATAGTTGGGCCGTATGACCGGTGACTGGGTCGAGCAGTTTCAGTTAGGAAGTTTTGTGTAGACGAGCCCAGCGTTTGTTTGTCTAAGTGTTATATGATAAAGAGTGTAGTTTGTTTGGATGTTATATGATAAAGAGTATGGTTCGTTAAGTGTTGATTAATAAACAACGTTGTCCATTTAAAGTGTTGCGTGCTAAACTATTGATGATTGCTACATGAGCTTCCAAAAATGCATGATGAATGTATGTGGTAATTTTGGTGCTAAATGTTGAACGTAGTCCTAACTGTGGTCAATAATTGGAATAGGACACACTTGATTAAGTATGAACAAGAAATTAAATCTACCGAGCAACCTAAGGTGAGTTCACTACTTTTGAGCATGCGTCCCGGTGGTTGGGACAGTCAGTGGGTATCCCGGGGAGGGACAAGTCTTTTGGGTAAAACTGGAATATTGGATAATAATCTCATTCTATCACTTTTAAGTCCCATCTTTTGTTACCGGGGAGGTAACGGGGTATTAGTTGGTAGCGCTACTTAGGT
The DNA here is from genome assembly GCA_030545235.1 of Helianthus tuberosus. Classification (NCBI taxonomy): domain Eukaryota; kingdom Viridiplantae; phylum Streptophyta; class Magnoliopsida; order Asterales; family Asteraceae; genus Helianthus; species Helianthus tuberosus. The sequence continues at coordinate 99,209,978 of CM060354.1, read as the reverse complement.
TTGGCACCTTCACACCGTACCGGGGAGGACGGTTGTGAACTAATGACCAAGTCGGGCCCAGTGTTTTGATAGGAGCACTGGGGAACGGGCAAAACATACATCTGGAGCCGTCTTGTTCAGTATCGAGATATTATCAATATTACTTTTGTATTTGTTAATGAACTGGAATAAACACTTGCGGACAAACATTTTCATAAACTGTGAACTCGCCAGCTTTGTCTGATACACTTGTTGCATGCTCGCAGGTCGTTAGGTATCTTGGATTTGGAAACTTGCTGTCTGGAGGAGCAGGAGTGGTCATGGGTCGACTGAAGGGAATCATGTGATTATCTGTTACTATTACACTTTGGTTTTTGAACAATTTAACCATGGATTATTATTTGCTTCCGCTGAACATATTGGTTTTCGTACAAACTTGTTGATGGTATTTCATTAATGATTGAGAACTTTATTTGAAACTTGTATGGGTTCAATGTAATTAGTGGCTCATTGTCGGTACGTCACACACCTATCAGGGACATTCCCTAGGTGGTATTTTGGGGGTGTGACATCTTCAGGAAACACATCAGGAAACTCACGAACTACTGGAAAATCCTCGATCCTTCTCTCATCAGACTGCGAATCAGTAACAAGGGCTAAAATAGCAGGATAGCCCTTACGCAGACACTTCTGAGCCTTCATTGCCGAAATAATGCTAAACGTGGCTCCACTACGATGACCCTGAACCGATAGAGATTCTCCACTAGGGAGAGGAACACGCATGATTTTCTCCTTGCAGAGAATTTCCGCCTGATGCTTGGACAACCAGTCCATGCTGATAACCACATCAAAGCTTCCGAGAATAATAGGGAGTAGGTCAATGTCGAACACCTGACCCATGAGGTCGAGTTTGCACCTAACAAGAACGTGTGAAGATTCAATTGACTTTCCATCAGCTAGCTCTACTATGTGGTTAGTTACAAGTGGTGTAGGACTCAACCCTAAGTGACCACTGAATCCCAATGATACATAACTCCAATCGGCACCAGAGTCAAATAAAATAGAAGCAAATATACCATTTACTGAAAACATACCAGTCACTACGTTGCTATCATTCCGAGCCTCCCAGCTCCAAATAGTAAACACGCGCCCACGCGCACCGTTTCCCCCGTTATTCCCATTATTTTTCCCAGCGTTGTTGTTATTCCCATTGTTATTACCACCAGCATTCTGATTCAGTTGAGGACAGTCTCGCTTGATGTGACCCTCAGCTCCACATTGAAAACAACCGTTACGGTTACCCTGATTCTGCTGAGGCTGCTGTCTACCCTGTTGCTGTGACGGCTGTTGCGGGTTCGGGAGTGAAACCCTACAATCCATGGCCATGTACCCTGCTCTGTTGCACCTGTGACATATCCGAGTACACTGCCCCTGATGATGATAGTTGCACTTATTGCACTTTGGTAGTTTTCCCGCATAAGTACCCTGACCTGAACTGTTACCCTGATTCTGATTCACTGAAGACGACTGGCTGAAACTATAATTGCTGCCAGTATCTGGCCTTTTCTGTGACTGCACTGAATTGGACGCCTTGTCCACATCGTTCCACTTGCGCTTGCTGTCAGTGGCGGGAGTAGTAGCTGTAGTAGCGGCAGCAGTAGTAGTAGCAGTAGAAACACGCGGTGGTAGCGACCCGCTCTCCACCTCCTGATCGGTGATCTTGTGAGCCAAACGGACAATCTGAGTCAGGTTGTTGAGGTTTACTGCAGTAACCAAACCCTTCACCCGTGGAGGTAGTCCCTTGATGAACAATTCAATTCTTCAAGTCGGAGGTCGGGACAAATTCGGGCACATGACAGCCAACTCATGCGACCGCTTCACGTATGCCTCAATCTCAGAACCCACCATCTTCAGATAATAGTACTCATTCTCCAGTTTCTGAATCTCATCATGAGGACAATACTCCTCCCTGATCAACTCCTTAAAATTGTCCCAAGTAGTGGCGTTCGCCGCCTCGATGCCCAACAGCTGAACCTAGGCATTCCACCATGTCAGGGCACCATCCTCTAGTGTGCCCGTAGCATACTTCACTCTGTCCCCAACAGGACAGTTACACATCGCGAATACGGACTCCGCTTTTTTGAACCAACGCAGGAGTCCAACAGCCCCTTCAGTCCCACTGAAGGTCTGCGGCTTACAATCCATAAAGGTTTTGAACGTGCAAACAGGTGGATGGTGTGGATTCTGCTGCACCGGTAGACCTATTAACGAAAAGACACATAACAAACAAGTAAGACTCAAGCATACGACACAAGGATAAAGAGAGTTTTGTACATATCATACCAGCCTAATAAGCCGCTAAGGCTTCAGCCACGCGAGTGTTGATTAAATCGGTTAACTCAGCTTAAGTCATAGCAATATGGCCACGTCCACCTCCGCGGCCTCCACCACGTCCACCACGTCCACTCATGATTCTATATATAAGAAAAGGAAGGATTTAAAATGCAAGTTCAAGTAGGAGTCAAGCATTACTATGATCTCCACAGGTTTCCGAGTTCTAACATAACATCAACTGACAGAGCGGAACCCTTTTCACACTTGTCAAGCTTCACTAGGACTCACATGCACCCCACATTATTATTATGTGTGCACCCATAATAATAACCCAGTTTGCATGTTTGTCTCAATTCCTCCTAACTTGTGTTAAAAGGTTTCCCCGAATTCATGCAACAAGAAAAATGACATCACAACATAGATCACGAAAGTTCAAGGAGTGTCACACATAACATGGGATGTTAACATATAAGTTCATACTGTAGTGCCAAGTGTGTATTCACGTGTGATGTTGTCTAATAGTAAATACTAGAGATACTGTGCAATAATAAACAAGGGACGAACCTTGCAGTCTGGAGCGGAGTGTCATGGTCGATTTCGGATCTGTTCGGTTATAGTCTGGTTTTATAAAATCGTATTAAAACCAAGTTCACTATAACCAGTGGCTCTGATACCAAACTGTCACACCCCCAAATTACCACATAGGGAATGTCCCTGTTAGGCGTGTGACGTACCGACAACGAGCCACTAATTACAAAGAACCATACAAGTTTCAAAATAAACTTCTCAAGTATTAATGAAAAACACCAAAGTTAAGTTGTTCAAAAACCAATGTATAATAGTAACAATAATCACATTAGTCCCTCCAGTCGCCCCATGACCACTCCTGCTCCTCCAGACAGCAAGTTTCCAGATCCAAGATACCTAACGACCTGCGAGCATGCAACAAGTGTATCAGACAAAGCTGGCGAGATCACAGTTTATAAAACCTTTGTTACCAACTGTTTATACCAGTACATTAACAAATGCAAAAGTAATATTGATAATATCTTGATACTGAACAAGTCGGCTCCTGATGTATGTTTTGCCCATTCCCCAGTGCTCCTATCAAAACACTGGGCCCGACTGGGTCATTAGTTCACAACCGTCCTCCCTGGTACAGTGTGAGGGTGCCAAACCTAAGTAGCGCTACCAACTAATACCCCGTTACCTCCCCGGTAACAAAATATGGGACTTAAGAATGATAGGGTGAGATTATTATCCAATATTCCAGTTTTTACCCAAAAGACTTATCCCTCCCCGGGATACCCACAGACTGTCCCAACCACCGGGGCGCATGCTCAAAAGTAGTGAACTCACATTGGTTTGCTCGGTAAGATTAAATGCTCGTTAAACAGTCGATCAATCAAATCCTATTGTGGTTACCAGAGACAGTCAGTTTCGCGAATTCACAATTCACGTATCTAATTACACGTATTGCACAAACAACCAAACATATAGTATTACGTATGTCATAACAAGTATGGTTCGTACCATCACACATGTTGTAGCAGGTATCGATTCCGACACACATTCACATTGCAAGATAACTCCCTACATGCTTGATTCATTTAATCAGTTTACAACAGATTTGATGTTCACACGCAAGCATGACCACTGGCCCAAACAAAGCCAACCCGCGGCCTGCGCGGCTATAGCCGAGCTCACGGCCCAGTTACCATTACCAGACCTATACAAAGTGTGCAATCCATTTAATTAGTTTGTGATCATCATACACACATAAGTTGACTAAAATCCTAACATTATGTCAACCTGATTTTACAAGTACATAGATTTCGATTTCACAAACAAATCATCAACTCATCATTCAATACACATGATATCCCTACTGACAACATCTCTAAATGTCTATATGATTTGATTTTATCACACATGGGCCGCCATATTCATATTCAAGTTATCAAGTTTTATGCAACCATGTAACTTCAATTCTATTGGGCCTTTAAAACAAATTAACATCAATATTTATTAGGATACCCACTACTGTTACATCAACATTGATGATAAATCATACTTTGACTCCATGCACACACATACACATCAAAAACTGCCACTAACATACAATTCAATTTCATGTCTCAATCATTAACACATTACTATTAGCACATGATCATCATTAAGTAATTGGCGGCACATGTGCTGGATTGGAATTTGTGACTCTATTCTTTATTATACAATAGATTCACATCGGATGAATCATCATCACAATGAACCCCTAACATGTGCATACCAACTAATCATGCATGCTTTGACAAATACATCCTACAATCAGTTTCATGTTATCATTTTATCATGCAACATATACAATCATTAACAATATCAGCAACCTATTCGATCAAGCGAATTATTACACCATGTGCCATTCTTTTATTGCTATCATACTTGCTATCCATACATATGATCAATCCACAAGAATTCAACACTATCCAAACATTTACGGACACACATAACAATATCACACCATAAGAAAATCAACAATTAAAAATCACTAACTAAAACTTGGGTGATCAATGTGCTATTTTGAACAGGGGGGGGGGTTTCTCCTACCGCACGTATGTGATCTAGAGAGAGATAGAGTTTGTTTTGCTTAGGATTATAGATAATTACATATAATACAAGACTTTAAATAAAAGGGTTTGGTTTGGGCGACTAAAGAACCAGAATGGGCTTATGCTCGTTAAATTTGGGCTACCAAATAAATGGATAAATGCCTTGGGGTTCCTACACTAACTAAGTTTATTGCGGCCCACTTATCCGTACGACATCGAGGTTGGCCCAATACACACACAACTGTTTTTCTTTTAAAGCCAAAAAATTTATAATAACACAAGGAGTATAACAAGTTTAGTCCTAAAAAGAACATAACAGAGGAATGATAGGAGAAGCAGGACCGTGAGTCTAAAAGATACTAACCACAAAAGTTCGGGTTGTCACAAAGTTCCTATAGGCATTGGTGAGAGGATTCCATATTAACAACTGACAAGTGTTACTTAGAGAGACACATAGCATTCCATCCAAACTACCTAAGATCATCATATATTATGCACGAGTTTTGAAAGGCACTTTCACAATTTCAGTTAAGGAAATATTGGCTGAACCATAACTAAGTGTACAAAGTGGACGATGTATGCCTCCTGTTATTAAAACAAATTGCATCTTGGTTAACGATGGCAACTTACGACAATGAAGCCTAGCAAAGAATACCGTTGACAGGAAAGAGCACCACTATTTACACACCAACTTATAACGGCCTACGTCTCTTGCAGTAAGATTTGGCAATATCTCAAACATAAATGTCACACCCCGACCACGTAAAACAACAAATCGTGGCGGAAACGTCAGGGAGTGTTGTAACAGAATCATTGTTTCACAACACATGGAATTTAGAATATTGTTTTATTACATAAAAAGTTACATTGTCTTGGAATTTGATCAACAAACAGTACAATTGCCGTTCATGTTTTTTTTTATAATTACTAAGTCCCATGTCCATCCTATGTAAAGCAATCAACAGTCGTCACGAAATAAAACCTGAAACATATGTGAAAATAAATACGTCAGCATAAAAATGCCTGTGAGTAACATAGGTTTTGTGATTTAGATTCATGGCTTTGGATCATATAAGAAAAGATTATATGTTTATAAAAGTAGCTATGAATCCTTGATAAAAGTTTGGTTTCTAGAACACTTTGCATTGATATAAAAGTTGTAGTATACATAAAAATATACCTTGGTTTTAAGAAAGTCGGATAAGTAATATATTAAAATATATTTTAGTTTCAAAACAGTTAAACAGATAGTATATCAAATATACTATAGTTGTTAAAATAATAGTTTTCGGTAGTATATCATAAGTATACTTTGGTTTTGTAAATAACATATCAACTATGTTTTAGTAAATAACAAAATATATGTTGGATTTGTACATAGTATATCAAATTATACTTTAGTAAATAATAGCATATCAAATTATGCTTTGGCAAACAGTATCACGTTGGTAGTATATAGAAATATACCATAAATCGCGATTTAGCAATACATTCAAACCTTAGTGCATCAAACTACACTTTAAAGACTATAGAAGTGTTAGGATCTGAGGCTCTAATGATTGTGTTAGTTTGTATAAATTGAACAAATCAACAAAAATGAACAAAGTTTAAGTGCAGCGGAAATGAACAACAAACTCTGTAAACACAATCAAAGGAGAATGAAGTTTGATAAACAATTGCTTTTCATAGAGTCGAAAGATTACAATTCAAAGCAAAAGATTACAATGCAAGCTTACAACAAAGCTCCCCCTTAGCCTGATACTACAGTGGTTGGTTGGACAAGATGAAAGGATTGAATTGAGGAGAAGAACTCTCTCAAAAAGATCAAATGTAACAGTACAGAGTACTGTTCCATTTATAGACAATCCAAACCACTGAGACATCTCAGCTGACGTCACCATGAAAGCGACGTCTAACAGCCTAACAACCTGTATCTACTGTTCTTATACAAACACTGCTAAGCCTAACCACTGACTATACATAAAACAGATGACATACTAAACTACTGCTTCCTCTTCACATCAGTGCTTTCCTCAAGGTTGATCAGTCCTTGATTGGGCAGTGCTTTGTCATCAGTAGGTTGTACCAGCAGTGCTTAGTTCTCAGCAGTTTTCTGGGCTTCATCATTAGTTTAAAGGAGCAGCAGCAGTTGTATACAGACAGTGGATAAAGGTCCATCAGATGTTATAGTCACTTCCAAGGGAGAAGACTTAGTGTAAACATCTGCTTATTGTGAATCCATTGTTGTGAACCGGTTTTGGCTTTCATTATCTGTTCCTCTGATAGGGTTCAATCCCAATAATCTCCCCCTGGAACAGATAATGCCAAAACCCTTCATTATTCTGGATTTTTATTTCTCATCAGAAGTTCCCTTGCTTGTCTTTTAAATTCTTCTTCAAATTCTTTGGAACTTAGGTCATCCTCATCCCTGCATAGTGAAAGTTCAAGGAGATCCTGCAAATCTTCAACACCAAGACCTAGTGCTTCTTTCCTTGATATATACTTCACTTCGCCATTGGATCTGACCAAGTCCAATACGTGGGTCTTTTGATCAGACATCCACTTTAGTACTTTTAAACCCAATGGGTTTCTTGGGAGAGATTTATTTTCTGATGAGCTTGGAGACTTTGGCCTTGTAAAGAATTGTAGAGCAGTATCTTGAACTTCAGACATTGGTTTGAAAGCCTTTTCTATGACTTCATTTGCTGCAGCTATGTCTTCTGCAACTTCTTTGTCAATCTGTTCTTGTCTCTTTTGTTGATCTAGCTCACTGTCTGAGGTATCTGTTGCAGGTTTGGTTAATACCTTTTTGAAAAGGTTTTGAAGGCTCACTGAGCTATCTTCTTTTAGATCCATTTTCTTGATGGCTTCTGTGAAGTACTCAGCTTCCTTTTCTTTTTCTTCTTCACCGGTCAGCAGCTTTCCTTTTTCTTGTTTTTCCACAAGGATAGGGTTATCTGCTGATGTGAGCAGTGTTTTAAGAGAATCCATCTGTTGTTCCATCTTGTTATAGTCTGGCTTTTTAGAAGTGCCTGAGACTGTTATCTTTCATTTCTTCAGCCGTTCATAAGCCTCGTCGGTATACTGCTTTGTCCATTTTGCTATGGCTTCAGCAGTATCCACCTTAGCATCTATCAGTTCCTGTTTTTTCTTTTTGTATTCAGAAGTAAGATCAGCAATTAGCTTTTTGTACTTATTCCAATTTGGAGCTGTCTTCTTCTTACTTGGATCATTTTTAATCCTTTCAATCCTGTTTGCTTCATGCTTCAAGGCAACCAGTGGCCACTCTTCAAATTTGTTTTCTTCAGCTTGATAGAATTTTTCTTTCATTATATATGCAAGATATTCTTTTCTCATTGCGTTTCGTTGATCTGTCTTTTCTTTGATCAGATCTTGTGCATAGTCTTCCATCAGCTTGACTTTTGTGAGCAAGAGTACCATTCTTTCTGCAATGGCTTCATCACCTTCATCTTTGCATTCAAGCTTAGCTCTAATCCTTGCTTGCCTTGCTTTCATTTCAAGATATTCATCCATGTTTTCTGGGACTATGAAGCCAATGAGAGAAGGAAATCTTCTTTTTGAAGGATCTTCCTCGGTGTAAAATTGTCTCATCTCATTTTTCACAGCATCTAGTTCCAGTGGATATTTTGCGGCAACAGGATCATATTTTTCATCAGTGGCTTGAGTTGTTTCTCTTTTTCTTTTGTGAAGCTTTACGGATGAAAAGGGTGTTGGTTGTGATGTAGGAATGATGAAAGCAGTGATGGATGGTTGACTAACAGCTGTTGAGACAACTGGTGTTTCAACCTCTGTTGTCATTACATCTACTGATGTATCAGTAGTTATCTTCTGCTTTTGAGCAGGGGTTGAAGGTGGTGAAGTAGTTTTTGATGGTGGTGATGGTGGTGGTGAATCATCATCAGGAACGAAAACCCTTCTCCTTTTTATTGTAGGAGAGGCTAATGATGTCTTAAGTGGATCAGTGGTTATGGTTTGAGTGATGGAAAGTGTCTGACTAACAGGTGTTGAAACAACTGGTGTTTCAACCACTGTTGTCATTACAGCAGATGTTGTAACATCTGTTGTCTTCTGCTTTATGGCAGGAGGTAATGATGATGATGTGATTGAAGATGATGATAGTGGTAGAGAAGTGGTTTTGGTGGTGTGTGGTGAAATTGTGTGTGTTGATGATATGACAGCCGTTTGGCTAGCAGTTTTTGAAACCACTGTTGTATCAGCTGTTTGGATGGAAATATGAGGTTTAGATGTTTGTTTTTCTTGTTCTGGTTCAATATACAGACCATCTTCTATTCCCTTCTTCTTCAACTTGATTTTCTCCCCCTTTTTGGCATTATCTGGAAGGGGGTTATCCATGAAAAAGATAGTGGAGGGAGCTTTACCAGTGGTGCTTTGGATGCTGGCCTTTATAGCCTTGGTATCTTCTTGAGTATCTTTAAATCTTGACTCCACAATATTTGTCAGCATTTTTACATGCATTTCATGCTGCTGATCAGCCGTTTGTTTTTTGTTTTTCTAGCAAGGGTTGAAAAAGATTCAAGAGCTCATTTGCCGCAAGTGCTGTGGTGGAGCAGGTGCTTGAGGTGGAACAGCAGTGGATTGTGCTTTTTGAGCTTTTAACAGCTGTTGCACCATATCCTTTATTTCAGCAACTGATGTTTCAAGTTTTTCAACTCTGCCTGTCAATTCCTGATATTTTAAATCATCACCCAAATTAATGGGATCACCTGAATCCCCACCAGCAGTGGTTGTATCAATGTGTGACTTAGGAACTGAGTCCCAAAAATCACCCATTGATGCCCCTTGTTCTTGGTACTGGGGACTTCTTTCTTCAGCACTTGATAAACCTTTGATGGTACCAGTGGTTAGAACCAACTCACTGGTGGTTACCGATGGTGCTATAGAAGAAATTGCCTTCAAGGGAGTCTTATTAGTGAAACAACTGTCCAACTGAAGATCTGTTGATCCACCAGTTGTAGTTGCTGCTCCACTTGAACTACCACCGAGAGTTACTTGTAACTCAGGGGGTGTAACCTCCTCAATTGTTGCTGGGATAGCAGGAGTAGTAGCATCAGACCCAGTCACTTGTGGGAGTATACTCTCAGTGACAGGTGATAGAGAGGAACTGGTTTGTGTCTGAGCTATAGCAACTGCATGCAACAAGGGTATTATTGATTGTGGCATTATGATTGGTGAGGGTATGGGTGTTGAAAGAGACATCTCCTTGGGATCAGGACTGAGGAAGATGGATCCGATTGGATCCAGAGCTTCATATTGTGGGGTCCCTGTGCTTATAACCTGATCCTTTTGTGAGGATGCAGGAGGAGTTTGAGGTAAGGTTGGAGATCTTTCTACCAACTGCTGTGAGGAAGTAGCACCAGTGGTTTTTGGTGACATTTGTTTTGTCACTGGCAGTTGCTCTGGGATCTCATCTTCTAGAGTTGCCTTTTTCTTGGGTTTGGTGGGCTTTTTGTAAGACTTCTTTTTGGTCTTTTTGGTGATGTCAGGTGTGGGTTTCAAAGCAGTGGTTGTGCTGCTATGATCACCTGGAGCAGTGGGCTCAGTAGCAGATGTCTGAGGAGCAGTGGTAACTGCTAAAATCTGCTCAGGCACCTCTGCTTTTGTTTTTATTGGTGCCATCATTCTAGAAAATGTTTCAGTTGTTAACCCTTTTATTTGAAAATAGACACCCTGTTTTAGCAAATTTTCATTTTCTTTTTCAAATTTTTGTTTAAAATAGTAGCTTAAGAATCTTGGAAAAAGTAAAAATGATTTGCTATCAACATTTTTTATCAAGTCATTAAAGATCTCCTGGGAATAGTTATAATTTTCACTATTTAAAATAGCATAACCCAGACATTGAATCTTTAATGGTATTTCGTTAAAAGCTGTTGTTTTATTTGAAACACACATCAGAAGTGTGTGAAATAAAAACCTTGGTGCAGAAGGGAAGTACCTTTTTGTAAGGTATCTACCTTTGATTGTTCTGCATATCCCCTTTTTATGAAATCAGTTTTCAACTCGGCTTTATCAAAGGAAGTTTTACCTTTCTGATCATCGAGTTTAAAGACTTCGGAGATTGATTGCGGTGTAATTTGAATCTCTTTACCCTGTATCGAGGAGTTGATGGCAATGACTTTATCATCTTGTTTTTCAAGCGTAGCCTTTTCCCAAAACTCTCTCTGGGTTTTCAGATAAATAGGAGCATCTGCGGTAAGCAAAGTTTTGTACTTTGATGCAGATATTGTCTCAATGATGGAATCGAATGTGTGGTTGTTGGTGGGTTTTGTGAGTAGACCCAGATAATTATGCGGGGATTTGTACGGAATTTCAATGGGTTCAGCGGCCGTTTGAGCGACCTATTTGGACGAAGATGATGATTTTGACTTTGATTTTGATTTTGATTTTGATTTTGTCATTTTGATGAAGAAGGATCGGAGAGTGATTTGGGAAGAAAGGTTGGAAACTGCTTTGAGAAGAGAATTTTTGGAATTCAATTCGACAGTGTAAAACCCTGTTTGGGGTTTTGATCAGGGTTTTATTTAGGGAAAAGAAAAGATGGACGCTGATGTGGCAGCGGTTATTAAGATCTGAGGGCTAAAAACTGACCACGTGTCAACCTCTGATGAAATGGATGAATGACGGAGGACAGTTGTTTTGACAGCCACTGATGAAACAAGCATCAGTGGTTACAATGGTAATAATGTGATAACAGCGGATGATTTTCACTATCAGTAGATAGCATATCAGTGGATAAGACACTGATTTTGAGCATCAGTGCTTGCCAAGAAAATGAAAGGTCAGAGGTTGACTTTCAGCAGTGGACGATATTTAGTAACCAGATGTTTGAACAAAACAGTGGTTAGGGGTAGTGGTAGTGATTTGAAGGACTAGTATATCAGCAACTGTTTTGAAAATTTTCCATTCAAGGTTTGCCACATGTCAATTACACATTTTGAAGCTTTTTCAAATTTCCGACAGTGGTTTAGTACCCCAGATGATGTAGACTTTTTACTAAGGCAACTCTATCTTGTTATAATATTTAAATTAAAACATGAGTACCCAAGTATTTTAAGATCTGTTAACAATCAATCTTTTGCACAGTGAAAAAACAAACTTTGAGTTTGACCTGACTTTGACATGTGTACCATTTCCTTTTGATCTAATTGAGGATAATATAACCAACAAAAATAAAGGTTATATATCCTGACTGGAGATTGAAACTTTTACTATCAAAAAACAGTAAAGGTTCAAAATATATTATTCTTTTAAAAAAATGAAGAATGATATATCCTGCTTTATTTGAGAAAATCCTTTTTCAGAAAAAATAAATAAAGGATTTTCTAAAAACAACAACAAAAAGGATCTGGTATAATTTACCACTAACACTCTTACTTAAATCAAACCCAAGTTTGTGAAAATGGTCAGTAGTTTGACAACAGTGGTATAAATTTGTAAATACATTTTGATCACTATTTGGTACCATTTTCTTGTTGATTGATTGGCAACAGAAATGAGGACACATGTTCACATGAGTTTTTGAAAACCCTGTTATAGACTTTGTTACCGTGTGAAGATTCTGAAAATTTGTCTAGTCCTCTTTTAAATTCATTTACTGGGAATACTATTGCTACCTGAATTTTCCTGAACCAATGGTTGCACGTAGTTGCTTAATGATCACTGTTACCCCAAAATTTGACTCTTAAGTGTTTTATGTTTATACTCTTTTCTTCTGACTTCAAAATTTTTGAGATAAACACACTTCTGAGTTTTTGTGAATTTTCTTCTTCCCTTTTTACCCTTCCCATTCATAAGTAATGAACTACTTACTGGGAGGTCTTTATTGAAGGAATACTCAATCCAGAATCATTTTGCAGTAATGCTTTAAGAGGATTGGCCATATTTGTACAAATTTTTTACCAATCTCACATTACATATGATATGGACTATCCTGTTTTCTTAATGTATTTTAACAGAGTTGATTTGTTCCTTTTGAGAATCTCAACCTGTTTTCAATACATAAGTTCTTATGACTAAAGTTTAATTTCCCTCTTTTTACGTTAGCAAAAACACTAATGTTTTATGAACATAGGCTTTTGTTAATCTAAGGTTCATACTTTAGCATCAAAAAAAATGACAACACAAGTTTCATAACAACAGTTGAAATCAATTTTGAAGATAAGAAATAATCCCATAGTTTAACAGATATGTTTTCAGATCTAAAAACCATGAGTGTCTTGTGCATGAAATCACTCGTTGTGTGAGATTTGTGTGTCTTATGACATCTTGGTTGTTTTACAGAGTATTTGAATAACAACTTTAAGCGTTATCACTCGTTACTCTGTTTTTCAACTAAATACAACCAACCTTAGTATCAATGAATTTTGAGCCGAACTGTTATGTCAAATTGATTGTTAGATCGAATTTGACTGTCCAAGCTCTGATACCAATTGTTAGGATCTGAGGCTCTAATGATTGTGTTAGTTTGTATAAATTGAACAAATCAACAAAAATGAACAAAGTTTAAGTGCAGCGGAAATGAACAACAAACTCTGTAAACACAATCAAAGGAGAATGAAGTTTGATAAACAATTGCTTTTCATAGAGTCGAAAGATTACAATTCAAAGCAAAAGATTACAATGCAAGCTTACAACAAAGCTCCCCCTCAGCCTGATACTACAGTGGTTGGTTGCACAGGATGAAAGGATTGAATTGAGGAGAAGAACTCTCTCAAAACGATCAAATGTAATAGTACAGAGTACTGTTCCATTTATAGACAATCCAAACCACTGAGACATCTCAGCTGACTTCACCATGAAAGCGACGTCTAACAGCCTAATAACCTGTATCAACTATTCTTATACAAACACTACTAAGCCTAACCACTGACTATACATAAAACAGATGACATACTAAACTACTGCTTCCTCTTCACATCAGTGCTTTCCTCAAGGTTGATCAGTCCTTGATTGGGCAGTGCTTTATCATCAGTAGGTTGTACCAGCAGTGCTTAGTTCTCAGCAGTTTTTTGGGCTTCATCAGTAGTTTAAAGGAGCAGCAGCAGTTGTATACGGACAGTGGATAAAGGTCCATCACATGTTATAGTCACTTCCAAGGGAGAAGACTTAGTGTAAACATCTGCTTATTGTGAATCCATTGTTGTGAATCGGTTTTGGCTTTCATTATCTGTTCCTCTGATAGGGTTCAATCCCAACAAGAAGTACCACAAAGGCAAATTCTATTTGGTTAAAATTTGGTTTCTGACATTCCATACAACAGGAATGGGGTGTCTAGTCCTATAGCGCAATATCGTACTACCAATCGGCTTGATCATTGTTAATGAATGTATAAATAACAGTATAAATGAACAATTAGTTCTAACAAACCTTGGAAATCAGTCGTTTAAACCATAGATAATAGTTCAATTCGTCAAAAGATAGTACTTATGCATGTGAAATCATATAGTCGAAATCATGAAAATAATGAATAGGCACATATGAATCACCCCAAAACATTTGAAAACGTAAAAGAGGGGACTATGTACTCACCTTTGGGTGCGTTTTTATATGTTAACACAATCCCTAAAATTTGTTTATTCGTCCTAAATTAAATAAGAACGATTTAATAATAAAAAACCCACAAGAATACATAAGTTTCTCCGATACTTAAAATTTTCACATAACTTTGAGATCTTCTCGAAGAGTTATTATTTTTGATTATAATGGTGTATTTATATATATATATATATGAGTTCATATATATTTTAAATACATTGCGACTTGAACGATTTTATTGGTGACCCTCATCATGTTATAAGCAATATATATATGATTTGCGCGTCGTAATATATATATACTCAAGTGCAACGTACTAGTAATAACGTAATACACATAATCTTGTTAAGTATTAACATGTCATCATTTTATATGAATCTAAATGCAACAAATATGCAATGTTAGGATCTGAGGCTCTCATGATTGTGTTCGTTTGTATGATTTGAACTATGAATGAATATGAAACAATGTAAAGTGCAGCGGAAATGAACACAAACTTTGTAAACATAATCAAAGAGAAAGATAGTTTTGATAAACATTTGCTTTTCATTAAGTCGAAAGATTACAAATCAAAGCAAAAGATTACAATGCAAGCTTACAAACTAAGCTCCCCCTCAACCTGATACTCCATGGTTGATTGCACAAGATGAAAGGATTGGATTGAGGAGAAGAACTCACTCAAAACCATCAAATGTAACAGTACAGAGTACTATTCCATTTATAGGCAAACCAAACCACTGAAGCATCTCAGCTGACGTCACCATGAAAGCAACGTCTAACAGCCTAACAACCTGTAACCACTGTTCCTATACAAACACTGCTAATCTTAACCACTGATTCTACATAAGACAAGTAATACACTAAACTACTGCTATCTTCTTCCATCAGTGCTTTCCTCAAAGTTGATCAGTCCTTGAGTGGGCAGTGCTTTGTCTTTAGTAGATTGAACCAGCAGTGTTTACTTCTTCAGGGCTTTATCAGCAGTTTAAAGGGTAGCAGCAGTTGTACTTGGACAGTGGATATAGGGCATCAGATGTTATAAGTACTTTCAAGGGGAAAGCCTGTTGTAAACTACTGCTTATTATGAATCCACTGTTGTGAACCAGTTTTGGCTTTCATTATCTATTCCTTTGGTAGGGTTCAATCCCAACATGCAACTTATTCATGTTTATTTGATGATGTATTTGAACATTTATCATATCATGCATATATCATCAAAACCTTTGCATTTTAACTGTCATTCAAAACTGGGCTGTTTTCGGGAATTTTAATAAAATAGTTAACTTACTCCAAAAATTCCCAAATTTTTACAAAATGTTTTAAATGATCCAAATATTATTGTGTAAAAATATTGGGATCCAATTTATTACCAATATTTTATAAAAAAAAATCATTTACCGGACTGCAATCAGATTCATCACTTTCTGACTGCAGTCCACGGAATAATTCATTTAAAATTCATGGTAAGTCCGATTGATGAAATTCTAGTGAGAGAATTACAACGACATCAGTGGTCATCTACAGTACAAATTTCATGAGCTAATTCTACGCAGATTTCAAGTTATGACGAAAAACATAACACACATTTTCTGCTGTAAAAACGCAGCTTTTGCTGCTGTACAAAACGGACCTTCAAAAATAGTAAATTACCTCAAAAAAATATGATTCCAGTGCCATCTGATTCATTTTTTCGAAAATTTAGACTTCAGAAAATCGGTTTTTCGATTTATAACGGTCCGTTTACAGCCAACTGAAGTAGGCTGTAAATGTTACTCAGCATGCTGTTAATCGCTTAAATGTTACTAAAACATGCAAGCAAATATCCTAAACAAGTGCTTATCAAGAAATCAAACTCAAAACTCATACACCCATATATATATGTACGGTTATATACACACATATATATATCACCATTTTTATTTTATATCAAGACCCATTTCTTTTTAGATTTCAAGTTTGTGAAAATTCCAAGATTCAAGAGAAACTTCAAATCATCAAGAACAACCAAGAATCAAGAGTATGATTTAAACATAAATGTTATACCTTCAAGATTCAAGTAAGTTGTTGGATGAGGTTTTGATGATATGGAGCTTGAAATCACTTGAAAGCACCTTGGAAACACCTTTGGATCTTCACATCAACTTGAAATATGCTTGGAATGAGCTTTGATCTTGAAGAACAAAGTTGCAAAGATGAGAATGATGATGGTGATGGTGTGGACGGTTGGGAGGAGAGAGAGAGAAGGAAGATTTGAGTGATCTTGGTAAGATTTGGAAGAAGATATATAGAGATTTGCAAGATTTAAGAAGAAGGCATGCACATACACTTGGCCAAAATAAAATCAAGTAAAGATCTTGAGATATCTAGCAAATATTTTTGGTGGGGTCCCCATATATTGTAACCGTGAATTTGAGAAGGGGGGGGGGGTAGAGTGTAATTTTGGTTGGTAAATAAGATAAAACAGGTATTTAACTGGATACCGGGTATTTTATCTAGCGTTTAAATCCCGGTTTATGGCGTTCTAAATTATTTTTATTATTCTATAAAAATCAACTCACCAAAATATTACTGAAATAAATTTCAGTTGCTGAGACTGGCTGCGTTGTCCGTGTTTTGCAGTATAAGCACTGTGTTGCGCAGTAACACGCGGTACGCGCTTTAAACTTGAAAAATAATGTTTTTAAGCGTTTTAATTTATTTTTCAACACGAACCTGATTAAAAATAAAATTTTAATCATAACAGAATATTTTCAGGATTTAAATATCATCCGGGCGGTCACCAACGTTCGTTTCGCAGTTTTGTCGTAAATAGTTCTGAAGTTTGAATAAACATGTTTTCGCCATACCAAATCCTTCGAAACTTATTTCTAAGTTATGTAAAGGGTATTTAGGGTATGTTTGGCTTATGTCACAGTTCCGGTGTATACGTTGCGTTAAACTGATTATGTTTACGTAACGGTTTATGATTTCACTTCCAGAACAGGTTTGAGAGTTCGGAATTGAACAATGATTGAAAACGTACTAATGTCACAAATAATTAAACAAATATTTAAATTAAAACACCATATTTTGTAAACCAAAATCATCAGAAAGTGTTTTGAAAACTGAACCAAAAGTTTGTTAGTGCACAATGTCTACAGCATACGTCTTGTGTCTAGGTCATAATGTATAGGGGTCTAAGTGTCAAATATGTAAAGATTAGGGTGTTTATGTAATTTTGCATGAAAGTAGTCTTGACCTAATTCTGCACGGAATTACAGAAGGTAATTCCGCTTGAACTGAAATGTTTAGTTTCGTGCGGAATTAGTGGCCTATATATATGTGTGTTGTCTTTCTCATTTGGCACGGAATTAGCAGAAGTGTCACGAAGTGCTGCCGAATTCCTGCTATGTAATCAAGTTGATATTTGAATGAGAAGACTGTTTTAAAGTGAACTCTCTGTTTTCTACTCAATTATGTACTGATTCTAAGCTGTTTGTTTGATTCCGCCTCTCAAACAGTGTGTATTGCCTCTTATTGACTCACTCGGTCGGTAAAACAATCCTACAATTGGTATCAGAGCCAGTGATGAGTCAATACACTTGAATCAGTACCTTTTTCTACATTTTTTTTGGACTTCTGGACAATTTAACAGACAAAATGGACTGATTTTCTAGTATTGTGTGTAAAACTGTGTTTTAACAAACCCTTGAGAGTTTCAGATCAAAATTCGAAGTAAAACTGACAAAAATGGGCCAAACAAGTAATTTCGTTTGAACGAGCAGTCTAATATCGTTTGAAAAGTTTTAGTAATTCCACACGGAATTACTGTTTCCGCTTGAAAAATTCTTTCTGTTTGGCTAATTTCGCACGGAATCACTATTTTCGTTTGAAATGGCACCTTATTTCGTTTGAAGTGGTAATTTCGTGTGAAAAGTAATCTCGCTTGAAACTAATTTCATGTGAAGGGTCTGATTCCGTTTGAAAGTCCATTCTGTACGTAATTTCGTTTGAAGTCTAATCTCGTGTGAACCTAATTTCGTTTGAAAAATCTGTTTTTCAAAAACTTGAAAATTTTTTCCGTAAACTGATTTCGTAAAAATGGAAAATCAAGAGTTTTATAACTTCTTTGCCGGTGGTGGGATGACAGCAGCACAAAACCCAGCTTGTATAGTTCAAAACGTGAATATGGAGAATGAACTTGGAACGATGCAGAAACATCCAAAGCTGATGAATATTGACGAGTATTCGGGTTGGTCTGGAAGGTTTAAGACATGGGTTCAAGCAAACCACTTTGAGTGCTGGATGAAGATTGAATCGAAATATGTTTTTCCTAAAGATGGTATGGGTCTTGTGAAGTCTATTGGCAGTTTGACACAAGCTGAACAAGAAGATTTTAAGGCAGAAAAGAAGATGATGAGTATTCTTCAACAGGCGATTAAAGAGGATATCTTGGTGTTGTTGCAGCATGAGGATAATTCACAATCTATTTGGCAGACGCTGCAAGTAAAGTTTCAAGGGAGTGTGTCCATGATCAAAAATAAAAAGGCTTTGATAAAGAAACAATTTGACATCTTCACTGGTATGAAAGGTGAAACTATAAAACAATTGATTGAGAGATACTACCATCTAGTTGTGGAGATGAAGAGATTGGAAATAACCAAGACTAATGAGGAGTGGATCGATAAATTGGCAGATGCATTGCCATACGATGAATGGGGTACTTATTTGCTGGTGATGAAGAACAATTCAGATTATGTTAATTTGAATCTTAGTGGTTTCATAGAGAAGATCGAAGCACATGAGTTAGAGTTAACAAAGATTAAACAGATGAATTCTGCAAATGTTCAACAGGATGTTTCACTATATTACAAAGGCAGTTCTCCGGCAACAACGAATCTAAGCCCGAAGATTCAAACAGCGTTCAGTGCAGATTCAATATCTGGTGCTTCGTCTAATACATCAAGCAACAACAAGCCTTCACCGTTTGCAAGTTATTAGCCGAATCCCAAAGCTCCCGAACAAATATTTCCACAAAGCTCATCAAGCTCGAACAATCAGGGATATGTTTCTGGGATACAGTGTAACATAGCTGTAAACATCAAAAATGGACAAGGGTTTACAGAAGCAGCTGCTAAGCAACACATTGCACTGTTAGCTTCCGTGCTGGAGTCATATGTGAGTTTGGTAGCTAGGAGGATCGGTAATCCAGATATGACAAAGGAGGATTACGACCAAATCGATCCAGAGGAGTTAGAGCTGATTGACATAAAATGGGGAATGGCTAGTTTGGTTAGAAGAGCCCAAAGGTTTATGGAAATTACGAGCCGAAACAGTTTGTTAGGTCCGGATCAAAAGCTTGGTTTTAATAAGTCCAAAGTGACTTGTTTCAGGTGTAAAGAGAAGGGTCATTTTAAGCGGGAGTGTCCGAATAGAGCGGTCAATAACCATCAGAATCCTTTCACCAATGATTACTACAGACAGGCGATCTATCACAAGACAAATCAACAACCTGTCGTTCAAAGACCTCAGATTGAAGATAAGCCGGAAAAAGCTCTTATTGTCAACCAAGATGATGAGAAGGTAGCTGAAGGTTTCAGTTGGGATAAGTATATCCCAGGCAGTGAAAGTAGAGCAATGATGGCTGAGATTATGGAGGTATCGAAAAGTGTTGTTGAAACAGAGGTTGTTAGTGAAGATGTGTCTGAAGAAAGTTCGGTTGATCTCGAAGAAATTGCTGCAGAAGTCTACTATTATCAGTCCGAACAGGAGGTTTTAGCTAGTTCTTTAAAATCAATTATGCCTCCTAATGTGTTTAATTATTTTGCAGGTTATTTCACTGAGCCAATAACAGGATCTTGCCACAGTATGATGTTGAGAAGGCTCCGGTTGAAGAAATAATTGATGTCTCCAAAGAAATGACTGAAGAAACACTGAAAGAGATTGCTGACAAAGCCTTAATGGCAAAGCTGAAAGAGGTAGACACAGAATCTGTAAAACCAGAGTCTGTTGATACTAAGTCGGTCAAAACAGAGTTAAGTCAAAAGGAGTCTGATGGGAAATCCGAAAGTCAGGAGGTCAAAACCGAAGGAGTGTCTGAGTCAGAGTCTGATAATGTCGGTAAACAGGATGTTGATTTTGAGCAAGAGGAAAAGATTGTTGAAAAGATTGATTCAATCTCTGAAACTTCATGCAAAAACTGTTCAAAACCATGCATGGAATGTCTTGAAAAAGACAAAAGGTTTCAGGAATTGAAACAATACACTGATGAGGTTAAATTTGACCTAAGTGAAGTAAAAGAAGCTTATGACAAGTTGGCTAAATCTATCAAAATGATTCAAAAAGAGAGTCTTGAAAACGATAAAGCCACAAAATTGTTAAAACAACAGTTTTTGATAAACAAGTAGAAATCAACTTTCATTTGGACACGATTGCTTCATTGAAAAAAGAATTAGAGTTAACCAAAATTGAGAATGAAAGATTGACAAGAAGTTGATGAGTTATGTTGCATCTTCATATGTGATTGAACAGATTGTCCCGCAACAACCATATGCAACACCTGTCTTTAACAGTGTTCCACCCCCAATGTGGAGTCATTACACTCAGAAGTATCCAGATGGGGTGGAAGCTGCTTTGAACCTCAAACTGAGAACAATTGAGAATGAATTGCCTGAGAGTATTGATGTTACATTCTCTCCGTCCGACACTGACAATGAGTCACAGGTTATCAAGACCGTAGTTGACCAAGTGTTAGACGAAGAGAGTGATAACTCGGAGTCTGAGATTATGAAAACTCATTTTGAGAACTCCATATTTGAGTCTGAAGAAGATGGTAACTTCTTAGACAGATTCATACCAAAATCAGACAAAGTCGCGAATGATGATCCGATCATTGTAGTTTACACAATGATTGGAACTGACAAGCTTTATTCTGATTTTGAGTATCCGCTCCAAAATGCAAAGATTGAGAATGTTGAAAAAGTGTTTAAATTGGTCGAAATTGACATTTCTGAGGTGAACAACAAAGAGTTCTTTTCAAAACCCAAAAAGTCTTTTGTTAAGTCACAACCTAACAACTCGGGAAAGAAAGAGTGGGAGGAAAATGGTGGTAACAACAAGAGAAATGGAAACAATTTCAAAAATAAAGGGATTGGATTTGAAAAGAAAATGGCCAAGAAGAATGTTAAGCCAAAGGAAACAATGAGTGATGTTTTCGTTGTTGGACCGAGTGTGGATGCTGAAAAAGAGTACATTTTCAGTCAAAAAGCCATTGATGATTTCAATGCAGCGAAGAAGTTGAGAGAAGAGACATAAAAATCAACGTTTGTCGAGTATGACAAAAGAATTTGTTATCGCTGCAATGAGATTGGTCATATGGCCAAACAATGCATGAAAGTCTTTGAAAAACCTGTTTTGCAAAAACCCAGACCTAAAAGTCCAACTAATAACAAGGGTAAAAAAACCCATGGTTTCCCCCGTTAGAATCTTGAAAAGAGGACAATCTTTGAAGTCCGAAGAAAAGCCGAAATCAACTTTTGAGATTGGCGAATCTTCGAAAATTCAAAAGACTTCAAAAATTTATCCAAAGATGAAAGTTTTTGAAAACCAATCATGGGTGGCAAAACCAAAATCATCAGTTGAAGAGAAAAAGATGGAAAGTGTTTTGAAAACTGAACCAAAAGTTTTTAAAGATGATGTGGAAAAGCTTGAATTTGAACTTGATAAGTTACTTGAATTTGAATTTGAACGAATGTTTAGTCTTAAAACCTGGTTTCAAAATTCCGGAAGAAATGGTGTTGTTGCGAGCTCCACGAGAAAATGATTTGTACATTCTTGATATGAGCGTCGCAACAACAACAGATTATCAAAAACAGTGTTTTGAGACAAAAACAAAAGCAACAGAAAAAGAGTCGATAATGTGGCATCGAAAGATGGGCCACATTCATGTTAGACAAATGAACTTTCTTGTACACAATGATTTAGTAGAAGGTGTGAATCTTAAAAGTTTTCATTTAAATGATGATTGTGTAGAATGTAAGAAAGAAAAGCAGACGAAGAAGTCACACCCGCAGAAGTTGCTGAATTCGATCAGAGTACCGCTCGAGAGACTCCGCATGGATCTTTTTGGGCCGGTTAATGTGAAAAGCATCAGTGGAGATTTATACTGCCTAGTAGTCACTGATGACTTCACCAGATTTTCTTGGGTGATGTGTCTGGTGAGGAAAGATCAGACGTTTGAGTCACTAATGATCCTATTCAAAAAGATGGAAACGTTGTATAAGCTGCCAATCAGGAGAATACGAAGTGATAACGGAACAGAGTTCAAGAATAATCAAATGCTCGAGTTTTGTAACGATAAAGGGATTCTTCATGAATTCAGTGCACCATACACTCCACAGCAGAACGGTGTAGCTGAAAGAAAGAATCGCACCTTGATCGAAACTACTCGAACAATGCTTGCTGATTCCAAGTTACCTATATTCTTCTGGAGTGAAGCAGTTGTTGTAGCATGTTACACACTGAATAGAGTGCTCACTGTGAAGAAATATGAGAAGACGTGTTTTGAACTTTTACACCGATATAAGCCAAATTTAAAGTTTTTAGAACCTTTTGGATCTCCCTGTACCTTCATAGATCCAGGTTACGCTAGCCCGCTCAAGAGGGTGTTTGTACCGTGCCTGGGAAAGGTAATTCAGGTTCTGCATGTGGATTGTCAGAAACATACTGCGCCACTGCAACTTCCCGGACAAAGATTCTTGTTCGATTACGACAAACTCTGGGAGTCTTTCCAATTGCCGATACAGCCAAGTGAAGAGGAACTAGCACTATTTTATCAATATCAGCAGTCCATGTCACAAGAACAAGTGCCTAGACCGCTAGTAGTTTCTCCACCCACCGGGGGTACACACGATCACAAGGCTGGTCCAAGTGGAATGACACACGAAGACCCAGAAGAACCAGCTCCTACATTTGATCATTCTGACGACTCAGAATCGGAAGACGGTCCGATTTTTTACGAGGAACCAAATGTTGCATCGACAGAAGCTGTAGATCACACCGGTGATCAAGACATAACGAACTTGCAATCGGAATTAAATGTGCCTGACACTGCAATGCCAAGAACATTGTCTTATCATCCTTCAGAGCAGATTATTGGAGATCTTCGAAGTGGAGTGAAAACACGAGATCAGATCAACAGAGCACTTACTTGTTTCTATACATCTGTCGCTCCTTTACAAGTTGATTTCTCACTTAAATGTTTCATTTCGCAGATTGAACCAAAAACATATAAAGAAGCTTTAACTGAAGAAAGCTGGGTAAACGCTATGCAGGAAGAGCTACAGCAATTCAAGAAGCTGGGAGTTTGGAGATTAGTAGATCTTCCTGAGAATCAAAAATTGATCAAGACAAAATAGGTTTTCAAATGTAAAAGGGGAAATGATAGTACATCAGCTAGACAGATGCAGTACGCTAAAGAATTGTAATGTTTAAAATGTGTTAAGCAGTCTCGCTAATGATGTGTCGGTAGGTTTTTACACATTTAGTAGATTTGTTTGGGATATAAACAAAAATATAATAACTTGCTTTCACGTGGGGAACATCTCCAGGATATATGGGTAACCCCCGAAATCTTGTTTGAAAGGTCCCTCTTTCTGAGATACTAGGTCTTTATACTTAGTGATATCTGGGGTATTATCCCGGGACTTCTGATTTTGCGGAAGCAATGGCCTAGTCCCCGTATAATACTTTACGCATGCTTGAAATAAAGCCTTCTCTCAGCATAAAAAATGATGAAACATTGCAAAATGCTAATCATGTGCTGTTGTAAAAAAGATTCTCTAAAGGGAACCCACCAAAAGTCGAGCCGTCATCTCTCTGCTGAACGAAAGTTCTGACCTGAGCTCTCACGGCCTCGCATTCCTCCCATTACAGATATCATCTAGGTATACTCACCTGTAAGACTGAATATTGGGATCTGGATACGGGAGTATATTCTGAGGTGGTACACATGTAAAAGTTAAGCCTTAAATCACTTAATCCATATCCTGAACAGATTGAAGTTTGTGTGAAAATTTAAGTGGATCAGTATATCGGCAATCAATGCAAATTGTTTAATGCTGTAAATGTAATCAAAGCTTAACGGTACTTGTTTCTTGTCAGCAGCTGATATGATCCCCTAGCACACTCACAAAAATATTGTATGTACAGTTTATTGTTTACCATTTTCAAAATTAAAAAAAAATTGCTTTTCATCTTATTTTTGACAACAGACGTTGGGGATCAGATGATCAAAGTCTTGTGTGCAGAACATGTCTGGATCATGAGGGTTGGGTAAGCAGAAGTTTGAAAATGATTGGTAATTACTTGAATGAGTAAAAGTTCATTAATTTGAATTAATTTTCAGTGTCGGAAAATCAGCATCTTCATAAACTGGTCAGCCAAGGTCATTAACTTGGACTTGGCAGGCTAAACAGTTGACCAGGGTCATTAATTTGGACTTGGTTAACTGGGTGTGTTGGTAAATTCGGAAAAAGTTAAAAAAATTGAAAAAGTTTAACTGTAATTTCGCTTGAAACAATAATTCCGCATGAAAAACATAATCCCGTTTGAAATAACTTAATTCCGTTTAAACCGGGGTTTCCGTTTGAAGTAATTCCGTTTGAAACTTGTCTGTGGTTATTTCACGCGGAATTACCCTGCTTATAAATAGGGTTTAATATCGCTTGAATGGTTCATTCTTGTAATTCCGCTTCAAAGTTCTCTTTCAAGGCGATTTCAAACAAGATTCAAAAACCTCGATTTACAGCCGTTACTCTGCCCGATTTCTGTCTGATTCTTGATTTTAGTTGGCTGGTTCAACTATTATCATGGGAAAGGTAGGAGATCTGTGTTGATTTAACTCGGATTTTACTGATTTCGTTTGAACGATGATGAACAGTTGGTAAATCTTAGATCTAGGGTTTTGCTTATGATGTTTAATAACTAAATAACATATCCTTGTACTCGGATTGTGACATAGATTGTGATTAGGGTTTCAATTTTGTCTGATTTGAGTGTTGTCGGTGATTCAGAGTGTTTAAACATAGATCTAGGGCATTTTACCGGACAAAAATGTATAAAGAACACATCATGGTGCTCGGAATTCATCAGAGAACAAACCAAATTCATCAATTGAATCATCAATTCATAAAATTTTGTTTTTGATTAATTCCGTTTCAAATTGGTAACATCGCTTGAATTGTGATTCCGTTTGAGTGTAATTCTGTTTGAGTGTAATATCGTTTGAGTGTGATTCCGTATGAAGTGTGTTTCAGCATGAGATGTATAATTCCGTTTGAAAATTGTTTGATTTGAAAAAATTTTCTAA
Organism: Helianthus tuberosus; assembly: GCA_030545235.1. Lineage (NCBI taxonomy): Eukaryota > Viridiplantae > Streptophyta > Magnoliopsida > Asterales > Asteraceae > Helianthus > Helianthus tuberosus. Next base: position 99,184,136 of record CM060354.1, on the reverse strand, counting down.
GTGTTTAATCTGTATTGTGTGTTGTGATTTTGCAGACTTCGAATGTGTTGTTTGATCGATTGCACAACACTTGTTGTGTATATGATAGAGAAATTCCAAAAATGGCTGGATTTACAGGAATTCTGGAGTTTATGAAAGATTGCCAATTCAGAAAGCATTGTCGAACCAACGTTTGGTGTTCAGATCTCATATTAAGTATTTTTTGGGAGAAGGCAACTTATGATGAAGCAAACAAGACAATCAATTCAGTTGTGAAGGTGAATGGAAAAGACAAACCAATTATTATCACTAAACAGATTGTGCGTGAAGTGATAGACTTTTCAGATGATGAAAACTCTCCAACGAAATTTCCGGAAAGGATGGTAAACGGGTGCATGTTAAGGATGGGTTACAACGGTGATCTAAACAACGCAAATTATTTGAAAGCATGTTTTCCGAGGTTGTACAAGTTTCTGATTCATTCTGTAGTTCTAGCTCTCAGTCACAGGAAAGGAGGTTACGACGTGATAAGAGATTACCAAATGAACATGGTGACAGCTCTACTGCTTAACAAGAAGTATAACTTTTCTAAGATTGTGTTTCATTATATGGTTGAGAATACAACTTCAAAAGACAAGACTTGGGTGTATCCCCGTTTTATTCAGATGATATTAGATCATGCTTATCCTTAGTTGGAAAGAGATGAGAAGAATGATTTGTTGATATTATATCACATGGATAATGAATCTTTAAAGCAGTTGGCTAGATATCATCCAAAGCATCCAGAGCCAACGACTAAAGTTGAATTCTTTGGTTTCATTAAAGACAAGAACTATTAAGATCCAGATCCAGTCAATCATCAGAACTGGAGGAATGAGAAAGAGATGAAAGAAGCAGGTTATGCTGATGAATTAAAAGTTCTTGAAGCTTTCAGAGAATCTCGCAACGAGTGGTTCTCAAAAGAAGAGAAAAAGAAGAAAAGCAGAAAAGCCACTCCAAAAGTTCAAGAAGAGGAAGGTTCTTCATCTCAGCCTAAAAGAAAGCGTCAAAAGAAGAATGTTGAGACTTTGCTGGTCGATGAACAAGATGAAGAAGAACCAGTTACAAATGTTGAAGAAAATCAAGATTCTGATATTGATGAAGTGTTGAAAAACATTGATTATCAATTAGAAACAGAGAAGGCAGCTAATGAAGGAGTTGGTGATGATGAAGATAAGAGTTCTTCAAGTTCTGAATCTGAAGTTGATGAAAACGAATGTGCTAAAAGAATTCAAGCTGAAATTGCAAAAGAGAAAGAGTTAAAAAGAAAGAGGAGACAGGAGAAGAATGATGATGATGTGTATGTTCCATCTCCTGAACATGTGACAGAATCTCAAACGCCTCCTTCTGGTGGTAGAAAGAAAGCAAGTGCAAGGAAGAGTGTTGTATCTCCAAAAGGAGCAAGACAAAAGTTGATTTTGAGGTTGCCAAAACGTACACCAAAAACAAAGCAACCTACACCACCAAGACAACCAACACCACATCAATCACCATTTCATTTATCACCACTACATCAATCATCACCACATCTTTCACTTCCACACCAAACACCACCATCCACACAACCACCTGTTCAAACTACACCTGGTTCTTCAGGTTACAAAACCTTTCCAAACATTCCGGAGAATATACCACTTGAAGACGTTGGTGATTTCAATTTTGCTACTGATGTGCAAGTCAAGAGTTTGGAAAATAAAGTTGAAGAAGTTTTAGTTGAAAACAAGAAGTTGTTGGATCGAGAGAAGAAGCTTGAAAAACGTGTTAAAACAGTTGAAGCTGAGAATTCTTCTTTATTGAAAAAGATTGAAGCTGATGAAGCTGAAATTGATGTAATGAAAGTTCAAATTGCAGAATTGCTAGAAGAAAAAGCTCGCAGAGATGAACAAAACAAGTATTTCGAATTGAAGAACAAAGAGCTTGAGGCTGTGAAGGCACAGAAAGAACATGAGATGTACATGATGAACAAAGTGTTAGAAAATTTGCTTGGAAAATCTGTTGAGCAAAAGTTCGATGAAATTAAAGTAGAAGAGTTGAGAGCTGAACGTCAAGCTGCAGTTGATGCTGAAATGAAAGATAAGGGTAAAGGTGTTTCTGAAGGTTCTGAAAAGGCAATAGTTATATCTGAACCTATAGTAGAACCAGTATTATCTGTTCTGCCAATTTCGTCAGTTTCTGGTATATTCGACGCTGATGTTGAAATTGATGATCTTCTTGGTAATGATGAAGAGGATGATGATAAAGATGACAAAGATGATGCAGATGACTTAATTTCTGCAAGCAGTAGTGATGATGACGATGATGGTAATGATGACGATCAGGGTACTTCTGGTGTTAAACTTTCTGAAGCGTCAAATGAACAAACTATTGATGATTATATGCATGATGATGCAAATGAAGAAACAGAGGATGCTACAGGAGAGGGGGAGAATGGGGATGATCAAAACGTTGATAAAGTTGAAAAGTTGATTCTACGTCTGGAGCCTGAAATAGAGGAAGGGGAGTTCAGGCATACGTATACAATGTCTGATATTAAAGAGATGAGACGTATTGTTGATCCAGATTTCAAATTTGATTTCGAAGAAGAGCTGAATGCGTTCGATATCAATCATCAACCCGAGTATGAATACAAGTATGTTGATGAAGCCTATAACTATGATAGGGTTGAGGTTGAGGATTGTACTGATGAAGAGAATGTGAATGAATATACTTTAGACTTTCCTACTCTGGTAGAGTTTTTCAGTCAAGAGAACAGAGACGAACTGAGAAGGAAAGTTGCTGAAATCTTGAAAGATAAAAACTTTGATGGTACTACAAAAGATCCACAGAAGGAAGAAAGAAAGAAGTGGTTCCGTAAAGATACTGAAAGGAAGTTCAAACGTCCTTTGAAGTTTTACAAAAGAGATAGGGATGTTTCGCTTGGTGATATCATTAGCTGGGGATTTCTACCTCATGTTAATGCATATGCTATTCGAAGAGAATACGGTGTGCAATACTTTGAACGTCTTTATGATATTATGTCCCTACCCTGGTGGGATGTAGAAGAGCTTGCCAAAGTTAGAACTTTGGATTATCCGATTAGAAAGAATGACATACCTATGTGGGGTTTGATAAAGTATGAATCGTTGAAAAACTTCATGCACTGGAAGCCTCATTACCCTAAGAAAGTTAAGAGGGTAGATCCAGTGACAGGAGTTGAAGAGACAATTTTACATGTGAAGAAGCCTAGAGTGATCAAGAATATCCCTATGCCGAAAATGGAACAAGAGTTTTATAAAGGTTTTATATGTTGGGTTTACAGCTGTATGTTGACTGAAGCTGTAATCACTTACAGGGCCGAAAATGAAGTTAGAGAAATCTTTGTGTATGATCCTCTGTGGCTGGTGAACTGCTCTGCGAAAGACATAGAATGTTTGTTTGTTAACAAGATACATTTTAAAGCTGAAGATAGAGAACAAGCGATGCAATTTCAGAAGGTTGTATCTATCTGTTTTCAGAAAGGGATTAATGCTGAAAGTAAATGGAACTCAAAGTGGCGAAAGATTGAAGAATAAGAGAAATTAAAAGCTGAGAAAGAACGTAAAGCTCGTGAAGAAAAAAGATAGATATCTTCATGAGACGTTTGCACAGAGACAAGATGCTGAGCAAAAGAAAGCTGTGGAAGAGAACGAGAAGCTTAGGAAGCTGCTGTTGAAAAAGCCTAAGCCGAAGGAAGAACATTTCAAGTCGCTGTGAAGAAAGTGTTAAAGACCAGACTAAAGACTCTGGCTATATCCAAGGGGGAGTTTGTTGGTGCACAATGTCTATAGCCTACGTCTTGTGTCTAGGTCATAATGTATAGGGGTCTAAGTGTCAAATATGTAAAGATTAGGGTGTTTATGTAATTTTGCATGAAAGTAGTCTTGACCTAATTCCGCACGGAATTACAGAATGTAATTCTGCTTGAACTGAAATGTTTAGTTTCGTGCGGAATCAGTGGCCTATATATATGTGTGTTGTCTTTCTCATTTGGCACGGAATTAGCAGAAGTGACACGAAGTGCTGCCGAATTCCTGCTGTGTAATCAAGTTGATATTTGAATGAGAAGACTGTTTTAAAGTGAACTCTCTGTTTTCTACTCAATTCTGTACTGATTCTAAGCTGTTTGTTTGATTCCGCCTCTCAAACAGTGTGTATTGATCTTATTGACTCACTTGGTCGGTAAAACAATCCTACAATTAAATACCAAGTTGTTCGGAACAGTACAAAGATTAAAATACACAGATGTCACAGTCTCCCCTACTTTTGGAAATTTCATCCCGAAATATAATTAGAGGAAACTTGTGAAGACAACTGTGATGGTTTCGCTTTTGAATGAATTCCTCAAACCCTAAGTAAAACTCTGGGCCATGATTGGATTCTTAGCGAAATTATCAACCGTCAAAGTGAAGTCCTTGTAGTAATAAAACATGGAGTCTCGAACCACGAACAGAAGAATGTTTCTTATGAATACTTATCATAGGAAACTTGTGTGTGCTCAAAATTGAAGTCGGAGAATGTAAGATAAAATAACATTGGTCAAGGTCCTGGACTTCTAGTAACTTAAATAACGCTATGTTCGCAATGTAATAAGGAACACTTATATATAGGAAGTACCAGCGGCGTATCTACCATGCTCCTTTCTACATTGTTCCCGTTTCGTTATTCCCGTCACTATAGGTCTTAACACATGATAAAACTTGCTGTGGTTTCTGTGCACTGAATTCCATAATTATGTATGCATCCATAATTACGTAATTTCTTGCACAGTCCGCACAGTTCATTTCATAATGCGTAGGGGAAAGATCAATCGAATAAACATGAAGTGACTTGACTAGACCATCAAAGGATCTTTTTAACTAGATCAACGAACGATCTTCTTAACCAGATCAACACATGATCTTCTTAACTAGACTGTCGTACAATCTCTTTAAATATACCACTAATGGGTCTTTTTATTGAATCAAATAATCGTTTTGAAATAGCACTTTGGAATCCAAGGTTCTTACTATTTGCATAGAAAAGCCCCTTAAGGAATTTAAGATAGTACTTTGAGTATCCTTCTGAGAATCCAACATATGAAAATACGGAAGATTCTACTAGGACTTAGATAGCGAGCTTTAGAATCACACATAAACACATAATCACATAATCGCATAGTTGTTAACTTAGTTATTTGCTCGTTCATTAACTTGAATTAATGCATTTAAAGTACGCCAGAAATCCAATCGGGACTTCCATTGGTACTCAAAACATCCCCAAGAATCTAACTATGAAGATAGGAAGATCTTATAAGGATTTGGCTTTGTCTTGGTCGTATCGTAACATTCGTATTAGAGCACGCAATGAATCCACTTAAGGACTCATGAAAGTACCTTTAGATATCAAATCAAAGATTTGAAATGGTATTTCAAGTATCTGTTTAAGAATTTGTAACATGTACCTTGTACTTTGTTTCTTAAAAGAAACGAGTACTTAGGATTTTTGGGGAGATCACGAGTGATCATGAAATGAAAGAATCACGTGAGTAGTTTGTTTTGTAAGGAACATGGTTCCTTGGTGTCAGCATCGTAGGGTTGTATCAACCACACACACAAACGTAACAGTTTCGTAAGATATAATTGAAGAAACAAATTTTATTTATATATAACAGCTGATTTGTTCCAAACGTCAAAGGATAACAATTAAAGAAATACAAAAGACTAATTGTTCACTGCTACATTGTCGTTCGCGTTTGCCTCGTTTATGTTGAACACTCGTCCACGCGCTGGATTTGCGTTAACAAGTATTGGGCAATTGTTTCGGTAGTGAGTAAGGTCACCACAGTTATAACACGACCCAGAGGGAACTGTGCTTGAGCAACAGCAGGATTTGCAGCAGCTTGGTTAGCATAACGGCAGGTGTTGACCAAATATCCCAATCACCCACAGTGGGTACATTTGTGACACTGTACTTGCTCCAAATGATGACGGTTGCATTTGTTGCACAAAGGTGCGGTACCAACATAGTTTTCTTTGTACGAGGTTGTGCTAGTTGATTTAGTGCAACCTGGTTGTTCTGAGCAGTTATTGCGCAGTTTTGTGAAGCCTTGCGCTTCTTTTTCTTGGATGTCTCGGCCTGTCTATCCTTTGGTTCTTCTTGTGCAGACTTGTCAGATGGTTTTGGATCGCCCTTTCGAAAAAGCTTACCTTTCCTGATCTGGGATTCAGTTAGGGTAGCAGACAATTCAATGGCCTGTCTGACGGTAGTAGGATTGCTGCCAGTAACGATATCCTGAACTAAGTCAGGAAGACCATCAATGTACTTTTCAATCGCCTTCTCCACAGGCGTAACCATACCAGGACATAACAGGCTCAGCTCCTCATAGCGATCAGTATACGCTCGATGTTCACCACTGTCTTACTTCAAATCGTCGAATTCTCTTTCCAACGCTCTAAGCTCATGACGAGGACAGAACTCCTTCATCATTAGAGCTCGAAGCTCCTCCCAAGTTTGAGCTAATGCCACATCGGCACCCCTATCACGCATCACCCCATTCCACCATGTAAGAGCACGCTTCTCAAACACACTGGATGCAAACTCAACCTTACGCTCATTCGGACATTGCACATGCCTGAATGTGCTCTCCAAACGTTCAAACCATTGCAGGAGCACGGTTGCTCCTTGAGTCCCAGAAAACTTCAAAGGTTTAGCAGAGTTGAATGTCTTAAAGTTGCACGGAACAGGTGCGTTGTTGTTGTTGTTTGCTTGGGTTAACTGGGTAACTAGGTTCGGGAGTACAGCAGCGATTTGCTGAGTGATCAAGGCTGCCATTGTGGCGTCTTGAGTTTGATCACGTCGAGGAGGCATCTAAAAGAAAAGGGAACACAAGGAAATGTGTGATATTGACATAGAACAATCAAAAGGAGTATTGAAAACATCGACAAAACGAAGGAAGGTGGCCATTTGTTCGTTACTTAAAACAAACAAACAACACAGTGACTAATCAAAGTAAATAGGTCTACATAATGCATAATGAAGACATGCTTTAGCCTATAAGTGGACACTCACCCCAAGAGTTCCCAAGTAAGAGTGACTGGTCCGATTATGTGGATTTATACGAACACTCTAGCCTTAGACAGAAAACTCAGGGTACAGGCAGCCACCCTTCCGGATTGCACGTGTTCACATTATTAAGAGTCAAACTTTGACGAGATTTGAAAGTTTTAAAGGCGTAAAGCCTAAAAACTAATCATCTAAGGATAGATGATCGATTCTCAAATGGAATTGAGATTTGTGTACTTGTTTTGGTAATCACCTTAGGATAGGTGATAGTATTGTTTTAAGATCTAAACACAAGGTAACTTGTGTTAGGGTCCTAGGAAGGTTATAGTCTAGCTCAAAATTTTACTAATAACCTAATTCCCTATAACCATGAGCTCTGATACCAACTCTTCTGTCACACCCCGACCACGTAAAACAACAAATCATGGCGGAAACGTCGGGGAGTGTTGTAACAGAATCATTGTTTCACAACACATGGAATTTAGAATATTGTTTTATTACATAAAAAGTTACATTGTCTTGGAATTTGATCAACAAACAGTACAATTGCCGTTCATGTTTTTTTTTATAATTACTAAGTCCCATGTCCATCCTATGTAAAGCAATCAACAGTCGTCACGAAATAAAACCTGAAACATATGTGAAAGTAAATACGTCAGCATAAAAATGCCTGTGAGTAACATAGGTTTTGTGATTTAGATTCATGGCTTTGGATCATATAAGAAAAGATTATATGTTTATAAAAGTAGCCATGAATCCTTGATAAAAGTTTGGTTTCTAGAACATTTTGCATTGATATAAAAGTTGTAGTATACATAAAAATATACCTTGGTTTTAAGAAAGTCGGATAAGTAATATATTAAAATATATTTTAGTTTCAAAACAGTTAAACAGATAGTATATCAAATATACTTTAGTTGTTAAAATAATAGTTTTCGGTAGTATATCATAAGTATACTTTGGTTTTGTAAATAACATATCAACTATGTTTTGGTAAATAACAATATATATGTTGGATTTGTACATAGTATATCAAATTATACTTTAGTAAATAATAGCATATCAAATTATGCTTTGGCAAACAGTATCACGTTGGTAGTATATCGAAATATACCATAAATCGCGATTTAGCAATACATTCAAACCTTAGTGCATCAAACTACACTTTAGAGACTATAGAAGTACCACAAAGGCAAATTCTATTTGGTTAAAATTTGGTTTCTGACATTCCATACAACAGGAATGGGGTGTCTAGTCCTATAGCGCTATATCGTACTACCAATCGGCTTGATCATTGTTAATGAATGTATAAATAACAGTATAAATGAACAATTAGTTCTAACAAACCTTGGAAATCAGTCGTTTAAACCATAGATAATAGTTCAATTCGTCAAAAGATAGTACTTATGCATGTGAAATCATATAGTCGAAATCATGAAAATAATGAATAGGCACATATGAATCACCCCAAAACATTTGAAAACGTAAAAGAGGGGACTATGTACTCACCTTTGGGTGCGTTTTTATATGTTAACACAATCCCTCAAATTTGTTTATTCGTCCTAAATTAAATAAGAACTATTTAATAATCAAAAACCCACAAGAATACATAAGTTTCTCCGATACTTAGAATTTTCACATAACTTTGAGATCTTCTCGAAGAGTTATTATTTTTTATTATATTGGTGTATTTATATATATATATATATATATATATATATATGAGTTCATATATATTTTAAATACTTTGCGACTTGAATGATTTTATTGGTGATCCTCATCATGTTATAAGCAATATATCTACGATTTGCGCGTCGTAATATATATATATACTCAAGTGCAACGTACTAGTAATAACGTAATACACATAATCTTGTTAAGTATTAACATGTCCTCATTTTATATGAATCTAAATGCAACAAATATGCAACTTATTCATGTTTATTTGCTGATGTATTTGAACATTTATCATATCATGCATATATCATCAAAACCCTTGCATTTTAACTGTCATTCAAAACTGGGCTGTTTTCGGGAATTATAATAAAATAGTTAACTTACTCCAAAAATTCCCAAATTTTTAAAGAATGTTTTAAATGATCCAAATATTATTTTGTAAAAATATCGGGATCCAATTCATTACCAATATTTTATAAAAAAATCATTTACCAGACTACAATCAGATTCGTCACTTTCTGAATGCAGTCCACAGAATAATTCATTTAAAATTCATCGTAAGTCCGATTGATGAAATTCTAGTGGGAGAATTACAACGACTTCAGTGGTCATCTACAGTACAAATTTCATGAGCTAATTCTACACAGATTTCAAGTTATGATAAAAAACATAACACACATTTTCAGCAGTAAAAATGCAGCTTTTGCTGCTGTACAAAACGGACCTTTAAAAATAGTAAACGACCTTGAAAAAATATGATTCTAGTGCCATTTGATTCATTTTTTCGAAAACATATAATTTTGACTTCAGAAAATCAATTTTTCGATTTATAACAGTCCGTTTACAGCCAACTGAAGTTGGCTGTAAATGTTACTCAGCATGCTGTTAATAGCTTAAATGTTACTAAAACATGCAAGAAAATATCCTAAACAAGTGTTTATCAAGAAATCAAACTCAAAACTCATACACCCATATATATATGTACGGTTATATACACACATATATATATATATATCACCATTTTTATTTTATATTAAGACCCATTTCTTTTTAGATTTCAAGTTTGTGAAAATTCCAAGATTCAAGAGAAACTTCAAATCATCAAGAACAACCAAGAATCAAGAGTATGATTTAAACATAAATGTTATACCTTCAAGATTCAAGTAAGTTGTTGGATGAGGTTTTGATGATATGGAGCTTGAAATCACTTGAAAGCACCTTGGAAACACCTTTGGATCTTCACATCAACTTGAAATATGCTTGGAATGAGCTTTGATCTTGAAGAAAAAAGTTGCAAAGATGAGAATGATGATGGTGATGGTGTGGACGGTTGGGAGGAGAGGGAGAGGAGGAAGATTTGAGTGATCTTGGTAAGATTTGGAAGAAGATATATAGAGATTTGCAAGATTTAAGAAGAAGGCATGCACATACACTTGGCCAAAATAAAATCAAGTAAAGATCTTGAGATATCTAGCAAATATTTTTGGTGGGGTCCCCATATATTGTAACCGTGAATTTGAGGGGGGGGGTAGAGTGTAATTTTGGTTGGTAAATAAGATAAAACAGGTATTTAACTGGATATCGGGTATTTTATCTAGCGTTTAAATCCCGGTTTATGGCGTTCAAAATTATTTTTATTATTCTATAAAAATAATCTCGCCAAAATATTACTGAAATAAATTTCAGTTGCCGAGACTGGCTGCGTTGTCCGTGTTTTGCAGTATAAGCACTGTGTTGCGCAGTAACACGCGGTACGCGCTTTAAACTTGAAAAATAATGTTTTTAAGCGTTTTAATTTATTTTTCAACACGAAACTGATTAAAAATAAAATTTTAATCATAACAGAATATTTTCAGGATTTAAATATCATCCGGGCGGTCACCAACGTTCGTTTCGCAGTTTTGTCGTAAATAGTTCTAAAGTTTGAATAAACGGGTTTTCGCCATACCGAATCCTTCGAAACTTATTTCTAAGTTATGTAAAGGGTATTTAGGGTATGTTTGGCTTATGTCACAGTTCCGGTGTGTATGTTGCATTAAACTGATTATGTTTACGTAACGGTTTATGATTTCACTTCCAGAACAGGTTTGAGAGTTCGGAATTGAACAATGATTGAAAACGTACTAATGTCACAAATAATTAAACAAATATTTAAATTAAAACACCATATTTTATTACATACCAAGTTGTTCGGAACAGTACAAAGATTAAAATACACAGATGTCACAATAAATAAGTCAATCGGAATCTCCGGCATGGTAACACTTTCCTACAATGTACATTTAAATACGATAAATTAACATTTATGAACATAAACATGTGAAATTGCTAAACAACATAACAATACATTAAAAAAAAGGAAAAACCCCAATTTAAAAAAGTAAAACTCGATTGAGAAACTCGCTAACAATTGCAAAGGAAAAGCACGAAAAGACAATGCTTACACACCTTAAAACAGCAACTGGAATATGAAATCAACTACTTTTTCTTTGAAAGAACATGATTTTCATAAAAAAAAAAAAAGGTCTTAATCAAGAAGCTCAAGACATACAGTTCATAAAAGAAACTGAAACGAAAACAAAACAGAACTAAGGAATTACAAGGTGAAGTACGTGAACTTGAATCCTCTCCAATTCTCCCAACTTAACTCCGAGAGTCCAGCCCTAGTTTTCACCACAAATAAGATAGTGCCTTGATGTTACCACTCGAGTTTGCTATATTGGGGGATCCTTCTGATAAATCGAATTCAACTATATCGGAAAAATAAACATACAAATGAATATAACTGAGAAAGTATTTCTTAGATATGGTTACCTAAAAATCACGTAAATATAGGTTAGTGGGAAGTTCTAAATAGAATATAATTGTGCCTTGAATATAGCAGTTGGGATTTTCAAAGTTATTTGCTAAGAAGGGACATATTGAACTTCTCAATGTAATCAAGTACACTCTATAACTTCTGCAGACAAAACACATTATGGCTAGTCATCCTTTTACCAAGGAAATGTGATGTCATTATATGTCATTAATTTAACAATCACACATATTCTTAAATAAAAAATATTAATAATTATATACATATATATATATATATATATTGAATATTATATGATATTATTAAACATACATAAGACACAACAACAAAAACCTAATCATAAAAATATAAAAAAAATGCAAGATAAATAAAAATATGTAACGAAAAAAAATAATAAAATATAAATTTCTATACAAAATAATGTGATATAAAAAACCTAATAAAAAACACAATAAAAGCAAAGAAATATAACACTATACAAAAGAAACTGCTATTTAATACAAGTCTCGAAATATGAATTAAAAAGAAGATCAAACCCTCCCAGTTTCTGAAAAAAAAAAGTAAAAAGCTAATATATTTTACACACTATTGTGTTTTTTTACTCGTTGTGTCTTCAAATAGATGACAAAATCAAAAAAGATTTGTACCACTCAAATGCCGACTATAACATACCATTACCACACGCAATCAAATAACTTACATTTTACTAATAACGGTGGACTTATAATACAAAGGGATTGAAAAAAACTGTAAGAAACTATTACAAAGAGACAAGTGACAAGTTTTGATAACAATATAATGTATATCTATAACATCCCAGGCTAACCACACCATGATACTATCCGCTTTAGCCAAGACGTTCCAACATCTCCTGACTGATCTAAAACGCGTCATGATGTTGAAGGTATCAAGACGACCTTACAAGGAAGCCTTCATTCCCCTTCACAACCAATGTGGGATGTTACAAATCACACTCCTTACAGGTCCCAACATCCTCGATGGCACACCAGTCCAATCCCTAGCACTAATACCATCTGTAACAGCCCAACATAACCACACCCTCATATTGTCCACTTTGGCTAGGTCGAAACAAATCAATACCAAATCAAGGTTGCTCTAAATAAACAAAACATTTATATATTATTAATTTAAAACAATGTTATACATCATTGTTTGTACTTTATGCTTATAGGGTGTCTTTTTGCAATGGTTAGTTGCACCTATAGTTTAGGGTTGCATATATGTATTGTACCTTATGTTTTATGAGTTTAAAAAATGTTTGGTTGTAAGTTCATAGGACATTATATTTTATTATCATCTTTATTTTTATTATTATTTATTTTATGTTTTATGAGTTTAGAAAATGTTTGGTTGTAGATTCATAGGACATATATGTATTGTACCCTATGTTTTATGAGATTAAAAATGTTTGGTTGTAGGTTCATAGGACATTATATTTTATTATGATGCTTCGTAGCTTGATTAAAAAAACATGTAATATATATGATTTTGGGTAATGCCAACATTGTTGTGCAAACTTTTACTACACAGATTATGTGGTATTTATATATTAAATTTGGGCAATAAATAGATTGTGCTGGTTTTCTTAAGGCACCAAAGCAATCGATTGAAACATGACGAAACAAATAAGAACAAACATTACAAAAGTTGAAATATAACAAAACGATAAAACAATACATCATTTAAACTAATCACCTCCTCAACGTGTTTAGTTATATATATTTATAACATTCAACACAAAACGACACCTTAATGGGTGAAGAACAATATATGTCACACGCATAACACACATGACCGGGACAAACAGAAAAACCGCCATCAACATCACAGCCATCAGTGACCTCTACATCACAAACATTATCTACATCTCCAGCTTCGATATCACTACTGTCTACACTGACTTGATTATCATGTGCAGACATCAGTTGTTGATCACCCTCGTCACAATCTCCATCGTAACCCAAAACATTATTACCATCAGAAGTATCAAACGCAGAATGAGATTCAACTTGCATATCCCCTACAGTAAGCCGGAACATCTTTGCATGTTTCTTTCCTTTACAGTGAGCATAAAGCTGATTTCCACTTGTACAATATATGTCACATAGAGCACAATGAAAATCCACACAACAATACGATAAATCTTGTAACTGTTGGATTAACACTCGAATGAGTAAACAACAAAATTACAAAGTAAAAACACAAAATGATTAATATTTCAAACACTTTTACCTTTGTAGTATGCTTCCTTGAAATTATATGATGCCTATATTGTTGTTCATTGAGACATATAACATTGCAAACATGGCAGCCAATGATTTCTTCCGGTTTGGCACCATTTGCCACTAACTTATAAACATCTACGTTCATGTTCTTCAAACAACTACAACGAAAATGTAATAGAACACACCTCTATATAGGTAAATATTTAAACGGTTTTAAACTCAATTGGACAGGTAAGTTATATAAAAACTGAAAACTGGCTAAGGTCACAAAATTTTCGGAAATCATGAAATTAGTGGATCGAGGTTATACATGACTAAATACAACTCTCATAAACCGATGTTTTAATCAAACAAACTGAAATATTCAAAAAATTCAACCTCAAAGAGAGACTTTTCTCTTCTAATGTGTGAATTTGAAACAACTTTGAATATGTATTTATAATAAAATTTTAATTTAAACTCAATTGGACAGGTAAGATATATTTACTTGAATAAAAAACTGTAAACTGGCTGAGGTCACAAAATTTTCGAAATCATAAAATTAGTGGATGGAGGTTATACAGGAGTAAATACATCTCTCATAAACCGATGTTTTATACACAATGAATATGTAAAATCACATCGTTGTTTATCAAATATTTAATTACTCTAACTAAAGTTGTTTAAGTTGAATAACACTATAGCGATGTTTAAACATATACCTGAATTACATTAACGCTGTTTAAATTGAATTACACATCAAAAATATTGATTGTATAACGTTATTTAATCCTACTACTGACATTATCTAATGACTACAACATACAATACATCACTGACTTTTTAATATATCATTGTCTTTCTAATTAAACATTGAGTTATATTTATTAACATGTTCTTTATTATTATTATCTATTCATCAGAATCAGAAACCACAACTACACTTGAATCCATCATATAAAAAAAACACAATTCATATAAAAAAACATACTGCATATAACTAAATTTTAATCAAACAAACTGAAATATCCAAAATACCCATTGGAAAAAACCTAAAAATCATAACAACAGATTTAAATTAATAGAGTTATGAGATAAGTTTATTTCTTGCTAACTTTCTCCAAATCCTTGAAATTACTTGGAGTTGAAGACTTATAGACGTCAACCAATTTATGTTTGTTGATTTCATTGGTATCACAACTGGTATTAACATCATCAATCTTAACACTTGAAATGTGACTTTTTTTTTTTGATAAATTCTTTATCGTTTCCCTGAAACAAATGTCAAAATTAAGAAAATAATAATAGAATTAAATATGATGTAAATATAAATGTATAAATACGAATCATGTATTGAAATAAAAAATACCTCAGTAATCTTCATCTTTTCTTTGAGCTCATTAATAATTGACTCATCATCAGTCATGTTTGTGACAAGATACATTTCATCAAAATTAGTCAGATTATAAGTTGTTATCTCAATTTTAAAAGCAAACATCTTTCCAGTCAACTTGTCTAAATCAACAGGAAACATTACTTCTTCAACATCCTGTGAATCAGAATATTTTATGATAAAATTAATATAAAAAATATTTAAATACAATGAGAAAAAAATATAGGAGAAGTAAAGATTATTTATACATACAGATGATGAGTTTTCTTTAAGCAATTGAACAGCCGACTTAAGATCAACTTTTTCAATGATTTCATCAGCCAGAGGATGAAATAATATTAGTGGAACATCATCAGTATTATCTTCCACTTGAACTTTTATTTTGAATCTAGTTAAGTTAAATATAAAAACACATTTATACAAATCGATTATTTTATAAAACATATAAATATTAAAATAGACAGAAAAAGCTCATATTACCTTGGAACTGGATATATAACACTTTCATCACAATCACGGTTGAAGGACACATGAAAATAATGTGACTCCAAACCCACGCAGTCTATAAGATCTGTACGCGCCTCCATTAAACATTTAGGACACTCCACATAGTGCCAACCAAAATCCTTATCTATAGCCTTAATAGTACCAAGTATGATAACAAATTGATGCTGTATAAATTGAAAAATACGAAAATAAGTGAATTCAACAAAAAAAATTTGTACTTTTTGAATTATAAAAATTTAAACAAACCTTCATGATTTGCCAAAGGTCATACACGTTTTTCAACGGAGACTTTATGATAAATTCATCACTTGACATCTACAAAATGCAATACAAAAGTTTTTTATATACGAATAGCACAAAATAAAAATTGGAAGTAATAAAATAACAGAGTACATGAAGATTAGAGAAAAAAAATATAAAGTCATACCTTCTCAGATTCAACCTCAAAGACAGACTTTTCTCTTCTAATGTGTGAATTTGAAACAACTTTGAACATGTATTTATAATACAGATTTAATTTAAACTCAATTGAACAGGTAAGTTATATTTACTTGAATAAAAAACTGAAAACTGCCTAAGGTCACAAAATTTTCGGGAAACATGAAATTAGTGGATGGAGGTTATACATGACTAAATACATCTCTCATAAACCGATGTTTCATACACTATGAATATGTAAAATCACAACGATGTTTTACAATAAACCTGCTTAAATTGAATTACACATAAAAAAAATTGATTGTATGACGTTATTTAATCCTACTATTGACATTATCTAATGACTACAACATACAATACCTCACTGACTTTATAATATATCATAGCCTTTCTATTTAAACATTGTGTTATATATATCAACCTGTTCTTTATTATTATCTATTCATCAGAATTAGAAACCACAACTACACTTGATTCCATTATATAAAAAAAACACAATTAATATAAAAAACATATTGGATATAACTAAATTTTAATCAACAAAAATGGATATAATACAAATTTATACAACAAAAACAGATGTCTGCATACACCTCATATTTATACGAAAACTAACCGGCTTATAGAAACATTATTCCAAACAAAATCACAAATCTAAAAACATAATATACTTGCACAACTTCTTTTTAACACTAAAAATGATAAATAAATCATACCAAAAATATATGAAACACAATTACCTCCTCTTCCTATGAATCTTTTAACTTTGCTTGTACAAAATGATTTCTTTCTATTTCCTCTAATATGTTCCTTTGCAGATTCCACGTCAACATCTTGTCTTTTACTTGCTCTAACAGTATCACCTACTTCATCTTCAGTGTAATTTCTTGAGTTTTTCTTACCTAATTAACCAATAGACTTATAGAAATCAAAACACAATGAAAATAGCAGTCAACACCACCATGAGAACAACTTACTTGTAAATCGCAAGTCAATGTTTGGAGTGGACGCCATTGCAAAAGTATTTCCAAATGATTAAGATTGGTACATAAAGCAACAAACACAATCGCAAATTCTATAACTTCGAGCCCTAACTTTCAGGTAAAACTAAATGTCATCCTTTTCCCTTTTCTTGATTATTATACGGATAATTTAAAAACACTAATATCAAATTACCTTTTCACCCCCATACTGAATACCACTCAAACGAATGTTTAGTTTTATTACAAAAAAACCACCTAATAAACCGAACCCATATATAAGAAGCATAAAAAAAACATAATCATTTATATATAAAGTTATATTTCTTTAAATATAGAAAATACAATTTTCAGAAACTTCATACTTATTCTCATTCATCACTCTATATATAACATACTAAGAACTCCAAAAAAAAAAGCAACAACTAACAATATCACCAAAACATGATAAAATAATTAGAACAAAAACCAACACATAAATTGTCATTCATCATACTATATATTACTAACTACATACGAAAAGAAACAAAAAACACCAAAACATAGTTCAATACTTGCAACAAAAAACAACACAGAGAAAATTATACACCAACATTTTATACATAAAATAAAACGATAAATTCAAAGTTTCACAACACGAGAACGACGGTGAATTGAAACTTTTGGAACTTTAAGTTTCCGATAGTAACTTTCTAGTGAATCAGCGGTATCATCAACTTCATCTTCAGAATCAGAAAATTGGTCAAAACCAGACTGACCGATAAGCTCATCTACATCAGCATCAACAGTCATATCAATAAACTCAATTTCTTCGTTAGAGCTGCTGATCGAAACAACATCATCCCAATTCCAATATAGCAAGTCTCTAGATCGTTTGCGCTACCTCTCAATCCTTCGTATCTGGGTAAGAGAAATAACTTGTTTCATTACGAGCTAGAAACTATCACATAACAAATTTTACTAAGATTTAAAAAATTACAACTTCAATATATATCACCTCCTCACTGAACTCAAGGGAAAGATGGGATTTATAAGGACTAAATGGCCCAACAGAAATTATCTCTACACTACCATTGTCGGCCTGTAATCAAACAAAATAAAAATAACAAAACAACAAAACAATAATATTAAAATATTACAAATAAACTTTATTTATTGATGATATTACTAAATTACATGTTCTTGACAATTTAAAGGATTGATAAACGTCTGCTGCCGGTCATCACCTAAATGAACAGGATTATTACTTCTTGTAGATGCATTTTTCTCCGTCACTTGCTCAATATTTGAAGGATAAATCTATAAATTCTGCTACAAATTCACAAACCTAAATAGTTTTATACTAACATGTTCCTATTATATAAGCTATTCTACAATGATTTTTAACACACGTTCAAGTATTGTAGCAACTACTATATAAACACGTCACATATCAAGATAATGGAACAGTTGATATTTCCAGTTTTATAGGAGAACATGATTTCAAAGGAAATAAAAAACAGTTTAATTTAACTTATATAACAAAACCGCCAATTGATATCCTAATCAAAATTATAAGGCTACATCCCAAATTGGTACAAATAATATGGGAGAATGGGAAGTGGGTAGTTACTTCCCATAAAGAATTGCTCTTCTCAACAACTGCTGATCCTGTAAACAACTGTTAAGTCAAAGCACTGCTGATCCTATAAACAACTGTTAAGTCAAAGCACTGATGAAGCATAAAGAATTTATCTAAAAATTATAGATAAATTATCATTTGTTTTAAGTTGTGGACCACAAGTTAGCTTCATAGGAAAAAAATCACACCTACTCGTGTGCCTAGTTCAATTAGCTTTAGTCGGCCCTCTATGCAATACTTGTGTTACAACCCCAAAGCATGTTACAGGAATCATAGGAGTTAAATAGATCAGGGGTATACCTCTTGTCAACATATAATACTTCTCTTCATTTACAAAAGTTTTCCCGACAAAGGCTCATTTACCCATAACTACTACACTCCCGTGTCACATATAAAAAAAATACAACAGTTGATATAATAAGTTTGAGTAAACTTCCGTTTTGCTCCCTGTGGTTTGGCCACTTTAACGATTTTGCCCGAAACATTCAAAAATAGCCATTTTCAACCAATAGTTTGCTATGGTTTCTCCATTTTGCTCCCTGCGGGAAGGAAAATGGAAAAACAGACAATTTTGATGGAGTTAGAGGCGGGGAGCAAAACGAAAGTTTACTCAATAAGTTTTGATTCGTTTGAATATAAAAACACAAGTATATTAACAAAAAAAACACAAAAGAAAAAAAAAACACAAAAGAAAAAACACAATGTTGTACCATAAAATAAATAGCTTTCGTTAAAACACAATCCATTATATCTAAAACAAAATACTTTAGTTGATTTACAACTAAAGATTAATTTATTAATTGAAATGCAACCATGTTATATAACAAACCGCCAATTGACATCCTAATCAAAATTATATGGCTACATCCCAAATTGGTACAAATAATATGGGAGAATGGGAAGTGGGTAGTTACTTATTATAAAGAATTGCTCTTCTCAACAACTGTTGATCCTGTAAACAACTGTTAAGTCAAAGCACTGCTGATCCTGTAAACAACTGTTAAGTCAAAGCACTGATGAATCATAAAGAATTTATCTAAAAATTATAGATAAATTATCATTTGTTTTAAGTTGTGGACCACAAGTTAGCTTCATAGGAAAACAAAATCACACCTACTCGTGTGCCTAATTCAATTAGCTTTAGTCGGCACTCTATGCAATACTTGTGTTACAACCCCAAAGCATGTTACAGGAATCATAGGAGTTAAATAGATCAGGGGTATACCTCTTGTCAACATATAATACTTCTCTTCATTTACAAAAGTTTTCCCGGCAAAGGCTCATTTACCCATAACTACTACACTCCCGTGTCACATATAAAAAAATACAACAGTTGATATAATAAGTTTGAGTAAACTTCTGTTTTGCTCCCTGTGGTTTGGCCACTTTAACGATTTTGCCCGAAACCTTCAAAAATAGCCATTTTCAACCAATAGTTTGCTATGGTTTTTTCCATTTTGCTCCCAGCGGGAAGGAAAATGGAAAAACAGACAATTTGGAAGGAGTTAGAGGCGGGGAGCAAAACGAAAGTTTACTCAATAAGTTTTGATTCGTTTGAATATAAAAACACAAGTATATTAACAAAAAAAACACAAAAGAAAAAAAAACACAAAAGAAAAAACACAATGTTATACCATAAAATAAATAGCTTTCGTTAAAACACAATCCATTATATCTAAAACAAAATACTTTAGTTGATTTACAACTAAAGATTAATTTATTAATTGAAATGCAACCATATTATAACATTGTAATTAGTATGAATGAAAATTCAAATCTTATCAGATGTTGTGCTTTGTATAAAAAAATGTTTTTATAAATATACTGTTTTTGTTTATAGACATTAACTTTTCACAACAACATAGAGCTTATGACATTCATACATAAGCATTAAACCTAAACATTCATTTGACCAGACCACATTCAAACAACAACAGCTACATATAAACAATCAACCTAATATCCAAATGTTTTAAGCAACAGGAATACATCACACAGGACAATACAGTTTCATTCGCTCCACACGACTTCCTCGTGCTTGCTCTTTCAACCTTTTCCTTTCAATTGCGTCCAGCACAACGTAAGCTTCATTATCATTATACACAAACTGCCTTCGAGCATTAAGATAATGCAACAATATTTTGGTTGCATATTTGCATCTTAATTCATCTAATTGTTCTTTCTGCCCACAATCTACTTCTTTCACAAACCCACATCGCCAACGTCGTAAAGAACTCCCTTCGAATGTCTCCATATGCCTCATTAAAAATATACCACAATCAACTTTGTTGTCTACGGTTCTCCACGACATTTCTAGTTGACTTATCTGAGCTTTGTGCATCTTACGTCCACCCACAACACCTTGATTTAACATAAAATCTACTACTAAATGCCTCTGCAATATAACGATAATAAATATAAACAAATTATCTTTTCCATATGATTGTGTTTTTTAAATGTCAAGGAATGTACCAATTTTTCTGGCCAGCCTCGGTATTTTAAGTCAGATCTATCATCATATAGACTGCTGTTATCAATCACAGTTATTTGGCACTTTTTCATATGAAAGCATACCAAGTAGAAGTGATCAGATTGCAAAACAGGTATGAATAAAAGATTAACTTCTTTCAACGATGCTACTTGTTCTTCTTTTAAAACTTCAATCATATTTCCAAAAAATTCAGCTTGCATCATCTCATAGCTTGAACCATATGTGCCACCATCATGTGTATCAGTTACAATAACGTTACTAAAATAAATAAATAAATAAACAATTCACTTATGTTATTTACTTACCAGCATCTGATATGTACAAAACAATCGCTTAATTTTGTCATCAGCCTTAAACTTCTCCTCGTGATTTAAGATTCTGGCCCACACATTAACAACATCAAAATGGACATACTCGTCATGACTCAATGTTTCTAGCACTATCCTTGTTAGACCTGAATCTGGCTGACCTTCAATTTGAAAAACAACGTCCCTACAATGAATACGAGTTAAAACATCGATCAACTTATAATCATAGTACATTATAAGAAAAGAAGTTAAAACATATACATTTCAAATCCTCTGGCAGAGAAAATCCAATCAGAATAAATTTTCTCTACAAATGTCAACTTTTCACTCAATTCCACCACCCGGTTAATGTAAGGTGATGCTGGCACCAAAGTCTCATCCGTAGAATCAACTACATTTTCTTCATCCTTTTCATCTGAATGCACACTTTCCATGTTTTCAACTGAATTTACATTTACACCCGTATTATAATCAATTTTCATCTCTTGACTTTGAGTCTTCTTTTCTCCCTTACTCTGTATTTCATTATC
Organism: Helianthus tuberosus; assembly: GCA_030545235.1. Lineage (NCBI taxonomy): Eukaryota > Viridiplantae > Streptophyta > Magnoliopsida > Asterales > Asteraceae > Helianthus > Helianthus tuberosus. The sequence continues at coordinate 99,162,074 of CM060354.1, read as the reverse complement.
ATCTTTTGGAGATGAATCTGGATCTCTGCTCATAAAAGCTGCATTTTTTGCAAATGAAATCAACGGATCCAATTGAGCTTTAGCTTCTTTAATCACCTGATTATCTGCATAGCTCGTAAACCCCTCATTCAGCATTGTCTCTACATTCTTCAAAGACTCTTTTGCCTTTTCAATTTCTACAGTCAAATTTCTGACAAAAACCGGTTTCAATATGAACAATAAAAGATGATAAAAACTATATATATATATATATATATATATATATATCATATATTCAGAGTGAAATACTATATTTTTTGTGTCTTACCGATTCTGCTTCCTCCGTTCGTTCTTCTGCCACGGGAATGTTTGATTCCCTGCCAACATCTGCATTCTCATCCTGCCTATTCGAATGTATATTTCGAGTATAACGATCATTGTCTCTACACTCATCATCATGCACTTGCCTTTAATCCTCTCCATGTATATCTTCATGAATCAAATCCTCCTCGACACCAGCACCATCATTGTCTTTGCCCTCGTCAGCATCGACTTGCCGCTCCACCTTTTCATGCATGGGTTCACCAGTTGAAGAACGTTGACGCACCTCGCTTTCATTTGATTTTTTGGTCTTTAATCCTGTTTTAGACTTTGAAGTACCTTTCTTTCTTCTTTTCTCAGACTTCAGTCCTTTATTCTTTATGTCCTCCAGTTTGCATAATGTACGCTCTTCAATATGTTCTATAACAAACAAACCTTTACGTCTAACACGTACATCATGCAACTTGCTTGTATGATCTGCATAGATAAGCTATAAACAAAACAAATATTTGTCACTCAGTTTTGTTTGGATAAATGCCACAAATGACAAATTAATATTTAACTTATGATCTTACCACAAGCAAAAAACAGAGGCCCATTAAAAACTTGAGCAGGGTGCCAGCCTTTTCTCGCTCTGTCTAACAAAGTTAGCATGTAATCACACCAACCCAGTTCTTTTATGTCAACATCCTTTGTTATTAATGGCAAAAATCTTTGGTTGACAGTGCCACTTTTCGTTCCTTCGCCTAGATGTGTAAACATCAACACCAAAAAGTTAAGAACAAACAACATTCCACAATCATTGCGTTCTCTCTTGCATCGCCTATCCAAATAAGTTTGTGTTTCTTGTATAAGAAACCTGGTGAAGCCTGTTGGGAATTGACTTCTCCACAGTTTAACAACAGGACTTTTTATGCTTGGCCTATTGTTCTCTGTTATTATTCTTGATCTGTTCGGAATTCCCAATACCTTATGAACCAATTCTGGACTTAACTTTATTGACTGAGATCCAAGATTTAATATTCTTGTTGAATCATCATAGTTCTTAGCCAACCAAAGTCCCAAGCTGGTAGGAACATGCTGAATCTTCAGATTTAGAATATGACCAAAACCAATATCTCTTACAACGCTCTTTTTCTTGTCATTAAACTCTAACATCCAATCATATAGAGTGCTTGGTGAACATATTGGTAAAATCTTCTCACCAGTATATGGGAAAAACATTTAACATTCATGGTGATTTGATTCCTCAGGTTGGTCCTTTCGACGTCTCTTCTTTGGTAAGGTATCATCAACTATTATATAACTTAATGAATTTTAGAAACAAACTACAACTAAGATTTTCATGTTTAAATGAATACCTGGTTTTTTTACTTTTGATGCAGTAGGATTAACAAAATCAACATCATCATTATCATCAGCATCACCACAGCCTGCCTGTAAAACTGCAGCAGCAAATCAAATAAAATAATAAACTATAAAGGTTAAAAAATGTATATTATATTTAATCATTTTAAATTGATCTATAACATACCTTCACTCTTTCGTTTCACAGCAGCACCTGACAAAGATCCTTCATGTCTCTCCACATTTTATTAGAAACAAAACACATAAAAAATATTAATTGTAAAACGTTATTTAATCCTACTATTGACATTATCTAATGACTACAACATACAATACAACATTGACTTGTTAATATATCACAGTGTTACAATTTAAACATTGTGTTATATTTATCAACCTATTTTTTATTATTATCTAGTCATCACAATCAGAAAGCACAACTACACTTGATTTGATGATTTTAAACTTGATAGACCCGAGTTTGATTACATTTCTCCAACTTATTCTGCCAATTTTAACAAAATACTATCAAGAAGTATAACATTACAATGTTGTAAAACAACACATAATATTCAACATACAATATCAATACAAAAACACAATCCTATAGTTTACCACATATGTAAAAAACACAACATGCACCAAGATACTGCAAATAATCAAGTAACATATGCAAACACGATGATTTCCAAAACCACAATATTAAAAAAAAAAAAGCATAATTAATATAAAAAACATAGTGGATATAACTCGATTTTAACAACAAAAAATGGATATAACACAACTTTATACAACAAAAACAAACGTCTACATACACATTATAGTTATACAAAAACTAACCGACTTGTAGAAACAATATTCCAAACAAAATCACAAATCTAAAAACACAATATACTTGTACAACTTCTGTTTAAACATTAAAAATAAAAAATAAGATATAAACCATACCAAAAATAAATGAAACGCATTTACCTCTTCTTACGAATCTTTTAACTTTGCTTGTACAGAATGACTTCTTTTTATTTCCACTTATATGTTTCTTTGCAATTTCCACTTCAACCTCTTGGCGTTTACTTCCTCTAATAGTATCACCTACTTCATCTTCACTGAAATTTCTTGACGATTTCTTACCTATTTAACCAACAGACTTATACAAATCAAAACACAATGAAAATAGCAATCAACAACACCATGACAACAACTTACTTGTAAATCGCAAGTCAATGTTTGCAGTAGACGCCATTGCAAATGTAGTTCCAAATGATTAAGATTAGTACACAAAGCAACAAACACAATCGCAAATTGTATAACTTCGAGCCCTAAGTTTCTGTTAAAACCGAATGTTCATCGTTTTCCCTTTTCTTGACTATTATACAGTTAATCTCAAAACAATAATAAGAAATTACCTTTTTGCCCCCCACACTGAATACCAGTTAAATGAATGTTTAATCTTATTACAAAAAATAGTACCACTTAATAAACCGAACCCAAATATAACATGTATAAAAAAACATAAGTATTTAAATATACTAGATTTCTACCCGCGCGATGCGGCGGCGGAGGCTATTTACAATAGGATACTCGTTTACCGTTAGTTTATCAGTCGTTTCGTGATATATTGTATGGGTGATCACGGTTCAGTTTCAAATCGTAAAACCACCAAAACCAATCTTCGGTTTGGTTTCGCGGTCATTTTCTTTCTTCAAACATTTGGCTTGTCGATTTAATAATCTTCAAAACGTAGCGACTGACCAGACTGTTGATGCTTTTAACTATGATTAAAATCTTCAAAACGTAGCCACTGGTTTGATTTTCGTGATATGTTGGCACTTGTTTTACTATTAATTTATGGATTCTTTAGTGATATACTTTTATTAATTTTTTTTAGCTGTTAGTTTATTAATCTTTTCATCAAATCAAACATAATGCTTTAACCATAAATCATTAATCGATACAAATACGAAGTGCAATATGCTAAACATCATAAATTTGTTAACAAAATTACAACGATAAACATTATTCGATAAAAAATAAACGTTATAAATTTGTAACAATAATTACAACGATTTGTTGATTTGTTTCTGAGGATCTCTCATGATAATGTTTTTTTATAACTTTTAATTGGAGGCAGCCCGCCAATAACCTGTATCTTATATGCCTTGAAAAGATGCAACCTCTCTTTAGCATTCTCCAACTTTTTGAAATAGCCATTTTTTGACTCATCACCTTCATATAAAAATTACAAAAACCATCAGTCAAGTCAATATTGTGGTCATTCAAACAGAAACGGGTCGGTTAAGTTAGAATCATAACCAAGTAAAATAACAATAGATGGTTAACAGAAAGTTAACTTGATAATTTGAAAAAGAAAGTAATCAAACTACAAGAAGAAAATACAAAACATATCAACTTCATATGATGCTAAAAGGAAGGTTACTTGTGTTGTAGGAGATGTCAGGTTCCAATATCAAAAAGCATGGGAAAAGTTGTAGAGTTCCAATGCTTGACCATGTATTACAGCTGTTAAAACAACTCTGCAGTGAAAAGGACAAACAGTAAAAGGTAAAGGAAACAGTAAAAGGGCTAGTATATGATACTTGATAAGTTTAGTAGTTGAAAATTGTAAAAGCAAAATGAATGGTTAGATTACAACTGAAACCGGTTAGAGCAAAAGAAACATCAAAACCAACTGAAACTCCCCTAAACATCAAAACCATCTGATACATACAACCTCCTAAAGTGGTTTATTACAAATTAAGTTATATTATTATATAACATAAATTTACCAATCATATAAATCAAAGAATGGACAAAAAAGGGGTTTGAGGGCCGTCCAAACTAACTTGACCGGTGTTTAAAAAAAACTATAGATTAAGAAACCAGTTAAAACCGGTTTTTAAACCGAACCGAATTCATTATCTCAAACGGGTCAATAAACAAACCTGATTATTGCAGAAGGACTCTCTCAAAGCTTCCTTGTCTGAATATCCATAAACATTAAAAATATTAATCCAGCATCTTTACAATTGAGAATAAAGGCGGTTCGACCGATTTATGTTTGAATAATAGTCCTCGGAATATGGATGTTGGCAAGATGAGCAATATAAAGTATCTTTTAGTTGTCCGGAGTGCACTTTCACATCCTAAAGCCCCCTAAATCATTTTATTCAAAAAAATTAAATAATTAATAAAATAATATAACTTTCATGACTCACCAGCAACATAGAGGCTTTGGCAGCCCAATCTCTAAAGCTCCCTCTATCGTACTCAGGTTTATGTCAACTATCCCAAGTCAACAGGCTTATGTTTAAACCTATATTTCACCTTTCACCACTTCAAAAAAAACACTTAACCCACGACCTATGATAGAAAGTCCATGAAACGACCCATTGGGAATTTCCTAAATGAACAAACAGTACCAAGAAATGTAAGATATGGCATGAGGATTTACTTCAATTTTAGCCCCAATATTCATAAGCAGAACATAAACTTGTGATAATAAAAAGCTATGATACATATTAAAAATGTTAGCTTTTCATCATTCAGATAATTATCAAACAAATTGTTTTCATTAAAAACCAAGTACATGTTAGTCATGTTTCAGCCAGTGTATATATATAATACTAACAATAAACATAATAATAATAATTAATATTATTATATAAAAGATAAAACACCTTCATTTCAATCTCAATCGATTCTAAGCTTGGTTTAAAAAAGCGCGAGGCGCTCCGAAGCGTTTTGGTTCCAAAAGCTTTAAGCAAAGCTTCAAGCGCGAAGCGAGAGCTTCACTTACTTCAACCTGCCTGCATCAAATTATATATTCACCTTGAAAACATACTATAGAACGCGTAACGTTTTCTATGCACAAAATTTCAGAAGACTATACCAGTGATCCAACTGACAGAATATGTGACAGCACAGACACGTTTAACAGTCCACTCCAGCCAAAATAAATGCAACAATTCCAACCCAGATTTGAGAGTAAACTGGAGTGTGACACGTTGAATGAACTTTAGCGAATACTGCAGGTAATAACCCATCTTTTCCAAGCCCAAGATACAGGTAATTTACTCTAAAAAGGAAAGATGCTTACTTTGTAGCACCAAACATTTCTTTCCTTTTTAGAGTAAATTACCTTCAGAAACGCATCAACCAAAGAAGCATCCCAGCTCTCTTCGAAAATCGGCATCTGAAACAGCGGTTCATGTTTTTAATCTGTGCTTTGCTTCATAAAAAATCTGGTATAATGTAAAAAAATCTGTTAACATAATTGTGCCCAGCTTACACTCGTACACCAGCTGCATCATACATCACCTTCCAATAATGTCATTATCAGATAGATGCATTTTAAACAATGACAGATGATCAAAAGAATGATTAATAGAAATATAATCATACCATACAATCTAAAATGAGGACAGTTGCAAGGTCGAACCCCCAAAGTCATCTTGACATCTTGTAAACCAACAACCACAAGAGCAGTGACTGTCGACAAATACAAACTGCCAGCCTAATCTTTGCGGGTCTTCAAGCAGACCCTCGATCCCGAACATCTGACCCAGTTCTTCTCTCAGCTCATGGTAGCTGTTGAACCGGCTCATGTCTAATGACCTCCAAACACACCCTGGTTTGTATACCTTCACAAATGTCCGGTTAGGGTTCGCGTTAGATTCCAACAGAATTCAAGCTCTCTTCAGGTTGACCATTAGCCGAAACCACCGGTGCAACATTCACAGCAGAAAGTGCAGCATTCGTAGCGGTCTGCGAACCAATTAATTCACTCCCAAACGATAAAGTAAGTGAGTTTTCCGCTCTTGCTGCATCACGTCCATGATCTAAATAATGCAGTCAATGAAAATTAATAACAATTGAAAAAAAAGTGAAAAACGACTAACAATGTATCGTAAAATACAAAAAAAAAAAAAAAAAAAAAAAAAAAAACCGGGAACAGGGTGCAATCCAAGCCACGAATTTGGGGGCAACAATGAATGAATGTTTTCAAACAGATGAGCGGATGCCTTTCGTTCCAACATTTCACGAAAAGCTAATGAGATAAAATCGCAACAAATATTAAGAAATGATAAAGTTACGTAATTTCGGATATAAACGAGTAAAATAAACGGAAACCTTTCTTAAATTTGGAACTGATCTTTTGCAAGAGCCCAATAAGGGTAGTTGCTTCAGAAGTAGCCTTGGTCGGTTTTGGTTCTTTTCAGAATTAACTGCCAACTGTCAATCAACAAAACAATTCTTTATTAAAACAAAATTATGTATAAACTAAAGTAAATTTACTTTTTAGTTACCTGAAACAGTACAAGTCCGATTATAACACAACAGGAAATTAGTCAATCACACCAGGAAATTAGTCAATCACAGCTTTAAAAACATATTTTAATCAATAACAAACAAATAGTTATACCAGATTTACCGTAAACGTGAACGTGAACACACCAGCTGAAACAACACCAGCTTTAAAAACAGATTTTAGTTACCTGAAACAACAACAAATCCGATTATAACACAACAGGAAATTAGTCAATCATAGCTTTAAAAACAGATTTTAATCAATAACAAACAAATAGTTATACCAGATTTACCGTAAATGTGAACGTGAACACACCAGCTGAAAATTCAGATACAAAATATAATGACCAAATTAGTAAACCTAAATACAAAATAAAGAAGCGACAAATTCTGAATCAAAATATAAACTTAGCTGGAACTTTGAAGAGCAAGAGAATTGCAGGCAAATCATGAACTGCACTATCATTCGGTACAACTTAAACACAATACCAGCTAATTAAAAAGGATGAACACAGGTGATTCATTTAAAATTATACCTGATTTAGAAGCTTTGGTGAATGACTGAGTGCAGGATTTTGAGTCTTGGTTTTGTTCTATCAATGTCTGCACAAGACAACGATCACACAAAGTTAACTCAAAAGAAAATAATTACAACTTATTTTACCATTGTTTAACCCTAAATCAACGAAATAAGCTATACATCAAATTACATCATGTCGGAATTCAAGATTGCTTCTACTAAAGTCCATCCAAGACTGTCATTTAGTGTAAAATCTTTAAATCAGTGAAAGTTCTTAAGAATTCAGAATAGTAATTCAGTGCAAAGGACAACGTAATTAATATGGAAGTAAAACGTCGTCTTAAAGAGCGATTTGCGTGTTTACCTTCATCTGAAACATGATTCCAGAGAGATTCATGGACAGACAGTCACCTGATTCCGGCCATTCTCCAGCAAATCTGTGGATCCCTTGTTCAAATCTGTGGATCCCTTGGTGCCTTCGACATCTGAAAAACATATAGAAACTACCGTCAAACATCATAACTTGCCATATTAGAAAGAAATGATTCTACAGGTATCAGTTCTTACCAAGAAACCCTAGATCTGCTCATCAAACGGATCTGGTGATAGATCTCATGAAACCCTAGATCGCCGAGAGAGAGAGAGAGAGAAGAGAGAGAGAAGATCTGATGTTTTTGTGAGATGTGTGAGGAATGAGAGAGAAAGGAATTGTTGATCCGTGTGAAGTCAAATGGACGGTCCAGATCGTTATCCGTGTGAAAAAAGTGAAAAAATGGACGGTTGAAGATGATCCGTGTAAAGGGTAAATTGTTTGTGTTTTCTTGTGCCTTAAGACTTGTACATTGTGCATTAAGTGTTTTTCAACACCTTGTTGAATTACCATCTTGTCCTTCATATATGCTTATTAAAGTAGTATAGATATTCATTTTTTTTAAATATAGAAAAAAAAATTTACTGAAACTTCATTCTTATTCTCATTCATCATCCTATATACAACATACTAAGTACTCACGAAAAATAAGCAATAACTAACAATATCCCCAAAACATAATTCACTAATTAGACCAAAGAATTTATAGACATCATACCTGTTATTCAAAAGAATGAGATATTGACGTCATTTAGAAGAAGCACATTTATTTAAAAATGGTAAAGGAGACAAAAAAACCCTTAACATAAAGACCTAATAGAATGGGAGAATAGGAATTGGGAAGTTACTAAAATAAGATTGGAAGGTATGGGGAGGGTCATCCCCATGAGGGTGGGCTGCCACGTAGGACGCCACGTAGGATGCCACGTCATCGGAAGTGAGGATGGACCTAAGCGGGATGGACCAAGGGGGTGGAGGATGGGCTCCCACACTATTTATAAAAACACTTAAGAAAAAATAAACTGATTTGATTTTAGAGAAAGAGAGGAGAGAAAAAAAGGCCCGTTGATGACGTCTTCAGGCGACTGAGAAGCCGGGACAATCCTCAGGGGACGGTGTGGGTGACCGGCGCCGGGGCTCGCCGGGGCAAGGCCGGCCCCCATACCCTCCAGTCTAAGTATCCATATTGATAGAAATCATACATACTGGAGAGGATATAAAGACTACTTTTAATAAGGTATACCTTGTTTTATTTAATCTTCTAATAAATAAAAGAACACTTCATCTATTAGTTACACAAAGATTCTTACATATAGGGATTTGGACTGTCGTTTGGCATGAGCTGGCATCCCATTTTTTCCTCTTATGTTAAACCAGATGAACCCAATGCTCACTCAATGATTGGTGTGAGATGGACCTATTCTTTTATCTCCTTTGAAACCTATGTTGCACCTAATAAGGTTGACGCTTTCAAGGCCCATGTTATCCGATTTTTGAAAGCCCATGGGATTTAGATAGTTCTAGAGTATACCTCTTGTTAACATGTAATATTTCTATTCATTATCAAAAGTTTTATGGGCAAAAGCTCATTTACCCGTAACTACTATACTCCCGTGTCGCATATAAAAAAATATACAGCTGTTGATGTAATAAGTTTTGATGCGTCTGAATATAAAAAACACAACTATATTAACAAAAACAAAAAAGACACAAAAGAAAAAAAACAATGTTATACCATCAAAATCAAAAGCTTTCGTTAAAACACAATCCATTCTATCTAAAATAAAATACTTACAATAGTATATCGTAGTCTCACTATCAGAACATTGTGTTATATGAATCTAGCTATATTTATCGTCATATCATGCTCAGAATAAATACAAATAACTGTTGTTAAATTACCACTTTATTACAATATAATTTATATAATTTTAATTAACGTATATCTTTTACCTTATATATTATATATTAGTTGTAAGTATATACCAACAACCATTAACAAAAACATCGTAAGAATATATTATCAACAATTTATAAAAGCACAACAGCGTACAAAATTACCATAATTTAATATTAAATGGATAAAACAATCTAATGTAACATCATTTTTATCTAAAAAATAGCGATAAAGGCTGGCGCGACAAAGTCAAACTCACCACGTCTAAGACACAAATTTCAAAATGATTATCTCAAATTTTCAAACCATAATGTCATCCATTTAATATTTTTTAAACAATAAAGAAAAGAAAAAAAATTAACCTAATTTAAGTTTTTTTTTTTAAATAACCAACACTATTTAAGATCCCTGCAACATATTCATAAAACCAAGACTTTCCCCCATTTACATCGTCTCTCTCTCACACCATCATTTATTTACTTCTCTTTTTAGTAGTCCCATTCAGAAAACTCTACTTGTACCGCTTATTTCCTTCATTTTAACAGTTACATTTACAAACCCCCTTTTATTCATCGTCATTACAGTTTAACCAATTATTACAGTTCAGGTCAAACTTGAAAATTGTATCATTTGATTCAACCTTAAATTTTTTGGAAAAAGTTGGCATCTTTCAAGAATGACAGGGACAAAAATGATAAAAACTTGAAGTCTGGTCTGAATTGGCATACCTGAACAAACTACAAGGCCGAAAATAAAATTTAACTAAAAACAAATATAACTTTAAAAATTTATACAGGAAATTCCCAAAAGATTTTATTAAGGATTATATTATCTTATATCTTATATTATATATATATATATCTACCATATATTTGAAAATAAGTTGGGCTGATGTGGCACTCAATAATAAGGCATCAATATGGTTTTTGGCTCCAAAACTCCCTTCTCAATCTTTTAACATGGAATGGATCATCCGGCCTAAAAACCCGACCCATTTTTTCGGATCCTATAAAAGTCTTCTAAATATTTGTTCATCTCTCACAATCCCCACATCTTCTTCACGTTTCCCCACAAAACCTTTCATCATCACCAAATCTATACTGCATAACTCATATCTTCAATCGATCAAATCTTCATTTCCGACACAAGAGAAACATTTCTTCTCTTAAACCTGGTTATCTCCACAATCTTCATCACTTGATTCTTCTCCAAGAAGGTATGGTTACCTTATACGTTTGTCTTTCAAGATTTTTATGATTTGGATGATGATCATGGTTTGCTTCTAATTATCTTCATCGATTAAGTGAGGATTATCTTCACAATCTGCATCAGTTGATTTTTCCCCGAGAAGCTATGGTTACCGTATATGTTTTTGTTTTGTAAGATTTGTAAGATTTTGTATCAATTGTATTAAGTTCATGTATTTTATGTTATTATCTTTGTCGTAAATGTGAAGATTCTACTCCGATTATAATTTTTTTGATATTTTGTTCCGTATTTAGGTATGGTTTCCGTTTATTATTATTTTTTTTTGGATATAGGGATCTGATTTTTTTTGTATATTGCACTCTGATTCTCATATTTTGGATGTGTGGTTGAGTGTTTTATGATAGATTTGGTTTTCGATATTTGTTGATTTTATTGCTAGAATGGTTTATGATATGGTTTTCTTTGTTTATGACAACCTTGAGTTTGCTGGTTTTTTGACCTATACATGCAATGTTTAATGTCAAAAACTACAGCCACTTTTATCCGTGATTAGAGAACATATATCTCTAATACATCATTAACACTCTTGTATTTTTTAAAACATGTCATGCCCTTACCATTGAATCAAGTATGCCCTTATGAACGCTTAACAATACAAGCCTTAACCATGGATGTATGTTTGTACTACTATTAGTGATAGCTGATAAGATATGTCTTAACCATGGATGTACGGATGAATTACTTTTACTGATAACTGATAACATAGGCACAAACTAAAAGGAATAAAGTTTAGATAACTATTGCATGCACTTAGAATTTGCTGAGCTAAACATTTCGAATAATAAGGATATTCATAGACTTGAAAATGATATAAAGTTTAAAGATTTGATAAAATACGATGTGATATATGACATATCAAGTAACAATGCATAAGGACATCCGTAGCGCTTAACATACTAGTGCAAAATACATTGACAGTAGGAACACTTGTTTAGTTGTCACAACATAATATATCAAAAAATTTAGTTTATAGCATTACACTTTATTAGCTGACTATAACAACTACAACATATATCTTATAAAACGACATGACTTTGCGTGCATTTGGAATTGCAGTCTGCAAATGGCACCATCTTTCTGCATAGTGTTAAAACGACCATCACGTTCTTGACTGGTACACATCCTCTGAGAATACAATTAAATATAAATAATTGCTTACTGGTTTTGTTTATCTTTCACACACTTATATCGTAAATCTTTCTGCCACTACCTCCATCAATTGGGTTCTTTCATGATAAAGAACTACAAAACAAAAGCAAAATTTGTATACAGGCAGATAACGGGCATCATTGGGACGTCAACATCAGGAAAATAAACAGAGTATACTACTTTGCAGATGGCTGGAAAAATATTGTTGATGATTTAGGGCTTGATGATGTTTGTTTGATAGTAATTGAAGCTCACAGTGAATGCAAATACAAAATCAAAGCCTTTAAAGATTCACGCCGACTGGGACCATCATTATGCGATGCAATATCCAAACAAACGGAGAAACACATTGTACACTCTCAACCATGAACTCCCAAAATAACTTAAAACCACAAATGTATTATAATTTACATAACAAATAACTGCATCTCATCTGTCTAATATAATTATTGCAGAGGCTCCCTAAAAACTTTCTCAAAGACAATATGAAAAATAAGCCCCCAAACATGCCAATACAACTATCTGCAGGTGAAGGACATACATGGGAATTAAATATAGAGAAAAGAGGAAGACGATACTATTTGACAGATGGATGGATGAATGTTATAAAAGACATGCAGCTAAAATTCGGCTACATTCTCGTGTTTGACATAATTCAAAATCCAAACCTGACGATGACTATTTTCCATCCTGATGGAAGTGAATTTATAATCCCAAAAAAGAACCTGTTGAACAAAAAGAAGCGCACACGCATAACCAAGGATGCCACAACAAAGCACCATCATCTATAGTAGACAACAGCACATTTGAAAAGACTGCCACAGAGAAATTCGTAAGATATCCGATACAATTTTTAACTATAATCACAGTTGACTTATATGCATTGAATTCTAACTAACTATTCCATATACTAACATTGTTTATTATACTACTTGAAAAACAGTTCATCCCAGATGAAGTTGTTAAAAAGAAGAAAATTGCTCAGACACGCACTTTGATAATAAAAAATCAAGAAGGAAGTTGTTATAACATGGGAGTTAAAATTCATTCAAGTAGAGCGCAAAAGGAATATCTGGTGAATGAATGGCTGGAATTTATGGCAGAGAATGATATATCTTATAGAGATAAGTGCACTTTCAAGATCTTAGAAGATGAAGGTATGATATTACTTTCAAACGTTTGCAGGTTAAATTAATTCACCCAGCCAGAAGCAGATTCAGAACCAACTTGACTTCTTTTTGCAACAACTAATATGCAGTATGGTTGGTGGTAGTTTTTTTTTTTTGGTTTAAATTAACCGTCGTTAATCATGAAGGCTTATAACACTTTCCCTAAACTTCAAAAAACAATGTATTTTGTAATGGTAATACCCGTACACAATGATAATCATCGTTGCTCTACTTACATTGATGTTTATCATATTGTTTCAAATCGAATATGTCCTTGCAAACAAATAAATAATTTTGTATGAACTAACATGTTAACGTAACATATAGCATATGCTATAGACCACTGTAATAATCACCACAAAATATAGACCACTCAAACATATATCAACTACTATATCCCAATAGCAGTAATAAACTGCATTTGATTGCAATGGTAGTTTAATATGTAAACATGTCTATAAGTGTGATGGTTTAAAAAATATATATTGGTTTACAAATGTTTCTACTTTTGCATAAATAATCAAACAAATGATAAGTAATATATATTCCAAACCAATAAAAATAGCCAACCACAATTAATACTACAATGGAGTCCTAAAAATGATCCCAATAACAATAGAAAAGTAAAACTAAATAAAAATGAAACACTTTTTAAAATAATAAACACAATAAACAGAATTGCTAACAATATAACAGCAAATAAAAATCCAAGATAATAGCACTACCCAATAGCTGAATCAACAGTCTCTAAAAATAATGCTCCTTTACGACCAAATAATGCTCCTTTAAGCCAACAAAACGAATCAACATGTTGAAGGTATTCAAAATCTTGTACACTCAGGTATACTTCAGCAATATTCCCAAATTTGGGGAGCAAAATCAATTTGCCGTTTGCCACATCCGATACTCCACACCATTCCACAAATGAGAATGTTTCAACATTTGGGAAAGACGACACCTTAGACCATAAATTATCTTGATATTTGAAAAGACTCGCATTAACATTAGGCCAGATTTCAACAACAAACATATGAAGCTTATTGTTAACAGTGAGAAAATGTCCGTCATAAACATACAGGTCATTAACTGGGGGAAAAGGAAACCTCTTAAACGATTCAGTAATTACATCAAAACCAATTATATGAATGTCACCCCGTACCCTCACTTGTTTAACAGTGAAATATAAGGTATTGTTCACAAAAGAGCCAACAGACCAAATATAACACCCCGCTGCATATTTTTCCCAATAAAAAAATCTATATTTCTCCAAGTGCCGAGTCTTCGTGAATAAACATGAGCAAGATCATAATTACGGCGACGTTTAATGTGTAATATTTTAAGATCGGAGGATGTATCAAAATACATACCAGCTGCATCCGATTGCCAATCATATATACGATCAGAGTGCTCATCGAACAAAATTTTGAACCTCATAGTAGTTGGATTCCAAAGCATCATCTGATATGAAGGCCTTTCGTTGCAAACTAATAAAAGCCCACCAACAGTAGAAATAATATGTAACAACAAAGGCCGAGTTTTACCAGGGAAACAAATAGTTTTCCTTGCACCAATGTCTACCCGTCCATCCACTATGCTATCAATAAATATTGATAGAGGTTGAATGGTGATTCGTTTCTGACATTTTGAACTACCAATCCGGCTAGAATGCAAAGCAGCAAACTGACAACTTGATAACTCTTCACGCCATTATTTACAAACACATTTGAAACGACTGATTGCCTTAACTGGGAGTCTGGATAGTATTTCAGAAACTACAACTTCGATTCCAATGTCTGCCATGCTATAACCTACATTAAAAAGATAAAATTATACATAAAGTAAATACACAAATAAGCGTAAGAAACTTCCTTAACTGGGACTCTACTTAGTAAAAGACGTTCAATTATTATAGTAACTCCTAAACTGCCACGTCACATATAAAAAACACAGCACTTGACCTAATAAGTTTTGAATATAAAAACCAACAATATATTAACAAAAAAAAAACGCCTTACATAAAGTATTATCAAACAACTAAACTGTAAATGAAAAAGACCATTCCATACTCGATAATTGCTTATAACCCTTAGTCCAACGTAAATTCAATAGTAATCATTTCACCCAATCTTAAATCCTATTATATATAATACTCTCCTAACTACATCTTTTTTTATCATCTTTTCAACCTTTGTTTATCTTCACTCAACTCACACAATAAAACACACAATGAAGTAGAACAAAAAAAAAACGATTAGAAAAAAAAACACAACATCATACCATAACAAACAATTGGCTTGCGTATAACACAATCCATATGAGAAAAAAAACACAACTATAATTTAGAATATATATACAACTAAAATATAACATGTAACTAATCATCACTTAAGTTATCTAGACTATAAAAATAACGGACATTGGAAAAACACAATTTATATATTTATATCTTATATTCTTCTAAACCACTTTACATTAATTACTTGAAAAGACTCAACTGCAAATGAAAAGACCATTTCAATAAATCATCATTGCATCTTAGCTCGGATGCCAATAAGAAATCATTACTCTTCTTTCACACAAGTTGTTAATCCTATTATATATAATACCTCCTAACTACATCCTTTTCTAACCTCTTCAACGACTCTCTATCTTCACTCAACTCTTCTCTGTTCTAACTACAATGAATACATTAGACTCCAAAGGTTGGTCTGAACTGTCCCAAGTTAAAAGGGATATCTATGAAGGATTCAAAGGTCAACATGAAGACACAGAAAGAGAGATCAGAGACAGCTTGATTGACATAACACGACTACTTCAACAGCAACTACGGGAGAATAAGAAGATGAAAATGAAGATCATGAGCAACCCACCTTCACATGAACAGTACATTGCTGGATTGCTTCTGTCTGATGAAGAAAGGGAAACAGAGGATCTTCTTGATAAAGCAAACAGCTTAGCTGACCAATACACGGCAAAAACCAACCAAGGAAAGCAAGCTCTTACTAAATTTCTGGCTTCTTAGACTGAATGCAAATTAGTTTGATTGATGTGCATGTAGCTGTTGGTATGGGGTTTCTTTCCATGATAGTAGGACATCTTCCTTATGTTTTTGCTTTTTGATCTCATACTTAACGACCAACATGATTCCACATCTAATGTATTGACAAATTTTGTTATTATGTGTAATTTTGTCAATGAATGATGGTTATATTTATGTTCCTCTTATAAGTTTTTCTATATACAACTTAACTAATGTAGCATATTATTATTAAAAACCAATACGTAAACTGAACTTCAGATACTCACACATAAGAAAGCTGAACAGCATCAAAACATACGTGAATAAAAAAAACAAAAGAGAAAGTTTATGTCCAGAAAAAAAAAACATTGAGCAAACACAAAACATAAAAACCATCGCTCTAAAATGCAACAAACAAAAGAAACTACATCTCACTCATTAAAATGGGTAAACTTAATCTCTTTCTTACCAACATCTTTCACGGTCTCCACAATATTATTACTTGTACTTTCACAGATGCTCGAGTTCGAAATGACATCCAAATTGTAAAGATCAAGCAGTTTACGCTTAGACGTCGTATCTTTACAAACCATTGAACATGTTTTTTTATCAATTGAATCACCATCGGAACTCATCACAAGCGAAATTGGAGTACCATTCTTCTTATCATCAGGCATACAGCTCTAAACCAAAATTGAAAAAGTTTATTAACTAAAGACAACTATAATACTTCAGTTAAAAGTTCATAGTACCTGACTTATCCCAGACATTTGTTTAACCACATCAACAACTGATTCATCGTCAGTTATTCTTTGAATCTCGTATTCTTCATCACAATATGTCAAGTTAGTCTCGCTGACTTCAATCTTGAATGCAAACAATTTATCCACCAAAGTTTTTAATTCATTTGGAAATCACACAGTACCATCATCCTGAAAACATAAAAGATAGGATATATAACCAAAAAGTTAGCTTACAAAAAATATATAATTTGAGAAATAGAAACTAAATATAAATCATACACATGCATACTACCATTGTGTTATCCTGAATCAACTGTTTTGCAGACTTCTCGATAACATGGTTAGCCGTATTATGAAACAAAATAAGAGATACATCACCACTGCTATCCTCAACACGAACCTTCAATCTAGTTGATAACATAACAAATTAATTTGAATTCAAACGGATTACATAAACCAAAATAAGGTAAGTGATGAAAAAAGTTACAATGTCAAAATGACAACGTAAATAACAACAGAATAATAACAATACCTTAAAACCGGTTCATCAATAACATTTTTTCGACAAAATTCATTAGTGCACACATACAACGTATGTTGGTCTTGATCACAACCTCCATCAGATTTAGTTAAACCCATGTTTTTTGTACAAGCCTCATTTAAACAATTAGGACACTTCAAAGAAAACCAACCAACCTCCTTGGATATTTCCTTTACGGTACCCAGTATGATAACAGATCGTGGTTGTAAAAAATATAAATATATCCACTTACATCTAATGTAAATATCGAAATACGAAACTTGAAATGGTCTATGATTACCTCACTAATTTCCCACACATCATCGATGTTACTAAAAACAACATTCATTAGAAAATCATCCATAACCACCTGCAACCCGATAGAATTAGAAAGCAGTAATGCATCAACTTTGTTGTCAGTAACTCAGTATGTAATACAAAAACAATGCAGACAATTATCACATAATGCAATGCACTTGTTTTCAAAACAGAAAATATATGAACTAAACAAACCTTGCGAATAAAACTGGACATAATCGAGTATGATATGTTTATTAAATAATCAAGTAATACGATATTTATACACCATAAAAAGCAGTTGATGACACCAGATTTGTAGGAACATGGGCGACAGCACCTAAGTAGCAAACCGCTAATACATACCATGTTGTAAAACAAATAATACATAAAGTATAGCATGTAAAATAAAAAAAAAACAATAATATAGAAAAAACACAATTATAATACCATATAAAATAAAAACACAATACTATATAAACACTCCGGATACTTAGCTTATAATCCGATAGGGGAATTTATTAATTTCTCTGCCACAAAATATTTATTAGACATCAAACACAGCATTTAATGTTATACAATAATGTAGGATCGTTTTCTGACCCGAACGAGTCGATCAGAAGAGTTTTTGCTCAATACGAGAGGCGGAAACAAACGTATCGAGGTAATTCAGCTAGATATTCACTTTAAATTGTCTATTGATTGATTTGACAAAGTTTTACAGCGAGTAGACACTTCGGCAGCACTTCGGCTCTCAAACCAGAAATTTGGAACTAATTCAAACGAAATCACAAGGCACCTATTTATAGACTAGCTAATTTCGCTTGAACAGGTTCAAACGAAATCACTTTCACACGAAATTACTATTTCGTGCGAAATTACCAAGAGTTGATTTCATGCGAAATAGCAATTTGCTATTTCGTGCGAAATTACCTTCTAACCTATTTTTGACAGTTTTCTCGTATAACGTGCCCTGATATATACAATCTAATACAAACAAGACTCGATACAAGACGAAGTCGACAGACGTATGCACTAACCAGACTCCCCCTCGGATGTCGACGAGTCTTCAATACATGTCTTTAACCTCTTCAGTCTTTATCAGTGTTCTCGAACTCTTCCAAAATATCTAACAATGTAAAACATCCTCAATCTTTCTCTTCTCTTTTTTTTTCAGGATCTCGACCTGGTTATATCTTCTCTTGATCAAGTCTCTTGATTCCTTAATTTCTTTAGCATCATCAGCTTGCATGAACTTCAGGATCTGAACTTGGCTCTACTATCTTCAAACTCCCTCTTGATGTCTTCAGACTCCCCCTTAAATTGTGCTAAGGATCGCAGTCTGGCTTCCACAGGTTCAAGATCGTGACATGGCTCACATCCTGCTCAGGATCAAAACCTGGCTAACCTGCACATTCTTAACCCAGAAATAAATTTCACAAATTTAAAATTTTACAAATTTATTCTCTGCTTACCACTTGTAGACACAAATACAACATCATTTGTAAGTATCGAACAAATGATTTAAAAATTTTAAAATCAGATGTATCACTTGTAAGAAAATCTTTTCAAACACACTTTCCCAAACCTGTTCATCCTGTTTAGCACTTGGAATTTTGAAAATCAACTCTTCAGCATCAGTTGTCAAAAATCTTTTTGAATTTTTCAAAAATTATGTTAAAACATACTCTTTTTGGATTTTGAACTAAAAAAAATGCAGTAAAGAAATATTTACAAACAATATTTTTTTTTCGAGTTTGCGTAAGAGGATCATATCAGTTTTTGAGACACATCACCAACACCGTTAAGCTCTAAACATTTTAAGTTCTAAACGATTCACTTAGATTGTCAGTATACTGATCCACTTAAATTTTCACACAAAGTTCAACTATTTCGAGATACGAGATTAATGTTTTAAAGACTTAAACTTATTCGCGTGTCCCACCTCAGAATATACTCCCGTATCCAGATCCCAATATTCAGTTTTACAGGTGAGTATACCTAGATGATATCTGTAAAGGGTTAAAATGCGAGGGCCATGAGAGCTCAGGCTATTGCTTCCGCAAAATCAGAGAGATGATGGCTTCGACTTTAGGTGTGTTCCCTTTAGAGAATCTTTTCTTCAACAGCACATGATTAGCATTTTGCAATGTTTCATCATTTTTTATGCTGAGGGGGGTGCTATATTTCAAGCAAGCGAAAAGTATTATACGGGGACTAGGCCATTGCTTTCGCAAAATCAGAAGTCCCGGGATAATACCCCAGATATCACTGAGTATAAAGACCTAGTATCTCAGAAAAAGGGACCTTTCAAACAAGATTTCGGGGGTTACCCATATATCCAAGAGATGTTCCCCACAATATAAGTAAGTTTGAAATTTAGGTTTACATCTCGTCACAATCTACTAAATGTGTAAAAACCTACTGGCATATCATCAGTGAGACCGTTTATCACATTTGACTTTCCAATTCTTTAGCATGCCATGAATGTCCACTGATGTACTATCATTTCCTCTTTTTATACAACAAAACTCATTTTTGATTTTATCATGTTTTTGACTTTTTCAAATTTCAAATGTTTTTGGATTTTCTGAAATTTCTTACTCCCCCTAAAATTCAAAATCATTTAAAGGAAATTTAAAAACAAACTGTACAAATGAAATGACAACTGTTGTGAATTGCTTTAATTCGCCATTCACTAGGCATAAACAATCAGAACTCCCCCTTACAACAAACTATTTTCTCATTATGATTTCAAAACACTCAAGTTTATTTTAATCAAATGGTTTTTCCGGAAAATAAGTTTTGATGAAATCACTTGTAGGTTAGGGGATCAATTCATCACTTTGTTCTTTCAACCACTTTAAGAATATAACAATTTCAAGATCAATCAACAAATACCACTTGTATGTTGAAATATCACCAAAGTGAATTTCTTACCACTTGTAGGAAATCAAGTACAACTTAATGTCCCTGATTTACCACTTGTAAGTAATAAACCAATAACCACTTGTAAATTTTCTCAAAAACATAAAACTCTAGAAAGATGTCGATACCTGCTTCACACTTACCAACCTGGAAGCTCTGGCAAGTCAGATTATTCACATATGAAAAACAGACATCCAAGACTGACCAAACTTGGATGTGACCTCCTCATCTTCACTCGGGGTATAAGTTGCCTTCTTTGTTTCATAAAACTCTTTTACCCCTTTCACCTTCCCATCAACCATCTTTCCAAAAATCTTTTTCACGTTTCCATTAAAAACTTTTTCAACATCAAATTCTTTCTTCTCAGAATAAAATTGATTTGAAATTTCCACTTTACCAACTTTTTGTTTAAAATTTTCAGCCCGCAATGATGGAAAATTTACATCATCCATTGGCGGTACTGATGTTTCAATTTTTAGCTCAACTTGTGGCTCCTCTGACTTTGTGAAATCAGATTCATCGCCAGATTTAACATCTGATTTCTTAACAACCCACTTCTGGTTGTCAAGATTCACTCTTCTTTTGTAAAATCTTTTCGAACATTCACCAATCTCATATGTTGAATTTTTAAACACTTTGAATTTTTTCAGTTGGTGGTTCCGTTTTGTCAGCAACTTTTTCTTTGAATTTAGAAGAAACTTCCTGTTTTGCGTTGGTAGCCATTGGACAGTTCCAGGCTATGTGACCAACTTCTTGACATCTGTAACAGGTTCTTGTCTCTTTTCTCTGATAAACTCCATTCTTCTCAAACTTTTGTTTTTCTGCAAAAACCTCTTTGTTTGATTGCTTTCAGAATGAGCTCTTTTCTTCTTCCTCTGAATTTGCTCCTGAAATAAATATAGTTTTTGTTTTATAAATTTTCTCATTTTTATAATTTTTCGGTGGAATAAAACCCAAACCCTTCTTTTTGAAATTACCGTTATGGTTTGGTTTCTTTCGATAACCTGAACCAGAACTGTAACCTTTTTTCTTGTTTAAACGTTGTTGAACTCTTGAGGTGTAAGATTTAGGTTTTTCAGAAAGATTTACATCTTTTATTTCAGAAATATTTATTTCTGTTAACTTGAAAACCTTTTTGATCATTTCTGGTTTAACACCTCTTATTGGAAATTCTTCATCAGAATATAATTTGTCTGAATCATTCAAAGTATATGCCACTTTGAATGATTTGTCATTCAAATTAGATTTTGATAACAAAAATTCTTTATTGTAAACTCTTTTAACCGACGATTTTGGACTGTCAACTGATGATGAACTCGAACTTTTGAACTCCAACTTTGACTCTGACTCTTCATCTTTATCCAACACCTGATCGACCACTTTCTTTATTAACACAGACTCATGATCAGTGTCAGACGATGTGAACGTGACATCAATGTTTTCTGGTAAATCATCAGTTGTTCGGACTTTAACTTTATATTGACTGCCTTTTTGACTTGCTCCTCATTTGGTTTTCTGGGAGAATAACCTTCCCAAATCGGAGGCGGACACTTGTTATAATTTGCACTTTGTTTCTTACCAATATCATTTTCTTCAGGCTTCTTGTCTTGAAATGCTTCAAAACCTGCAACAGTTGGATAAATTCGATCAATCAAATAATCAGAACTAGAATAACTTTGCAACAATCGTTTAATTCTTTCATTTTCAATTCTTTCTGTCTCCAACTCCTGCTTCAGCTTTGCACATTCTTCAATGAAATGATTAATAGCCTTCTGCTTTGTCATCATCACTGCATTCATCATCGTTATTGCATCTTCTCTTTCAGAATTTTTCTTTTGTAGACCATTCACTGTTCTATTCAACATATCATACGATTCTTTCACATAATTGAGATTGAACAGTAAATTTTCTTTCATCTTATCTTGTTCACTCAATTTCTCATCTTTCTCTTCACACTGCTTGCATGACTCTAAACACTTTAATCAAGGTTTTGTGATTTCAACAATCTTTTCCACTTCAACTACTTTTTCAACTTCAACTACCCTTTCAGCAACTTCAACTACTTGTTCAGTAGCTTTATCTTCATCACTGTGACACCTGTGTCACTTCAACCATCAAACAAATTCCAAACCAATGAAATATTTTATTTCATACTTGGGATTTGTAAAAATATGTGTATCGTTTGCACATATCAACTCTTGTTCGATTTCAAGCTCTAAATCGCTTTCTGGAAGGTTATACGCGCACTGATGCGTAGATATAACCAGTTTAATGCAACGAACACTCCGGAATAGTGAAATAGGCTTAACATACCTTAAATAATCTTTACATAACTTAGAAATAAGTTTTGAAGGCTTTGGTATGGCAAAAACAAGTTAATTCGCTTACAGGGACTAAACTTGACAAACTGCGAAAGTATGCCAATTTGAACTGTAACCGACATTCCGGAACATGACCATAAGTTAAACACACCTTAAATATCCTTTATATAGCTTAGAAATAGGCTTTGAGGGGTTCGGTGTGCTAAAATAAACTTTTGGGTCATTCAGGGACTAAAAGTGTCAAAAAGTGCACAAGTTTACATTTTCGCGCATAACTTACGTTCTGAATAAATCCGGACATCCCAAAATTTATGTAAGCACTAAAACATTTTATTTTAGCGTTTGGCATAAGAAAAATCCATTCGTCGCGTCATTTGGATCGTTTTCCGCACTTATGCGCATTCCGTCGTAATTAAGCGAACATCGCGATCGTACGGCCAAATGAACCGACATCTGAGATATTTTTGAGCATGTTTTTAGTTCCCTATACTTTAACTTCATTTTAGAGCCTTGAAATGAGGTTAACGGGGTTCAAACGCATCGAAAAAGGCCTTAAACACGTGCAGGGACCAAAACTGTCATTTTTGAAACATTTCTGAAACAGGGGGGTGGTGGCGTAGCGCGAGCCCTAAGGGCCTTACCAGTCGCGCTACGCGACTGCCTAACCAGACCAGATTCGATGTTTAACAGCCTGTTTTCAGCTGTTGTGCACTCCCAATTCCATTTCCACATGTCAATTCCTTATGGTGGGTGGCCAATTAACCTACCACAACTTTCCAACAAGTGTACAGTTTAGATCGTGCCCCCTTTTCCAAGAAACAATCTTAACGGTTACCCGAAAACTATAAATACCCAACCCCACCCATTGCAAAACTCACTAGAATCTTGATTTGAGAAACTCTAAGTTGAAACCATTGTTTCATACCTGAGTTACTTGGATCGAGATTAGCATTCGGGGACCCTTCGTAAGTATTCTTTCGTTCTTTTATTGCTTTTCGAGTCCGAAAGTCAAACTTTGTTTGACTTTCTGCGTTGACCAGTTTATGGTCAATGCGAAGTTCGTTTGAACTTCGCAACGTGATTGTAATCACGATGGTTATAGTCCCTTGTGACTATGCCTACTGATTACCACGTTGTCTAGGGTCGTAAGGGTAAGCGATCTAATAAATCGCTTATACCTTCGAACCCGACCCATTTGGTCGATCATTAGGATCCGACCAAATACATTAGGTGACCATAGTATATAGGGAATAACCTTCCGAGGTTATACCTTATGGTCGCTTCGTTAAGTAGTTGTATGATAGGTAGTTTATATGCCTTATGTAAATTACCAAAATACCCTTTTCATGTGTAATTGGTAATTAAGCATATGTAACCTAAACTTTTGTCACATAACTGATTTTGTAACATGTTTAGGCATATAATACTTGTCATAGGACTAGTTAGACGTCTCAAACGCGCTTTGCGCACACGACGCGTTAAAGTAGCATAAGCTACCTTAATGGGTCGTAAGCACTTAGGTTAGGTTTCATTTAGTATGTAGGCTTTGTTAAACCATATGACACGAGTCTCTATACTCGTTTGGTTTACGAACCCTCATTCTATCTAATCCTCTGATTTAGGTCCGGTTTATTAACATAGTACCTATATTAGGTGCCGTTTGATTCCGTGATCTCTAGCTTTGCTTGGTGGTTATCTTAGGACTTCTGAGCAATCTCAAGTGAGTACATAGACCCCTCTTTTACTGTTTTCCAAACTGTTTTGGGGTGAAACACATGTGCCTACTTGTTACATTCATGCTTTCCTGTTTTCACATCATATACCTGCTATGTTCGTTAGTACATTATAGTACATGATTTCATTACATTTCATGCTATGTATGCCATTGTGTGCGTACTTAGTACATCATTTTACATTACATTTCATGCTATGTATGCCCATTGTGTGCATTACTTAGTACATTGTTTTACATTACATTTATGCTATGTATGTCCATTACGTGCATACTTAGTACATTGTTTTACATTGCATTTTGTTGCATATGCTCATCCAGCATATGAACACATTATACTACATTTTGAACCGTTGTAACCATTTGACTATGTAAACCGTCGTAACCATTTGATTATATGAACCGTTTGTAACTGTTGAACCGTGTGAACCGTTTGTGACTGTTGAACCGTGTGAACCGTTTGTATCTGTTGACATGATTTACATTTGACAATAGACATTTGACTATACATAAACATTTCTACAATTGTTAAACATTACATCTTGGTGGTTTGGTTTGAGTAAGTGATTAAGTAACGAGGCGTGTGTAATATGATACAAGCATGGTGGATACGCCGCTGGTACTTCCTATATATAAGTGTTTGTATGGTATTACATGTCGTAGCGTTATTTGAATCATTTCAATTTAAGACATATAACATTTTATATAAATAACATACTTTTCACAAGACATTGATTTACAAACAACTTATCTTATACAAACTCATCTTACATGGTTATTCATTTAACCATACATTATTCTCTTATTTATACATATCATCTGATCTTATCGTTTTTCAAATGATTTACAAGACAAAGCAAATTACAAGGTTCATGGCTAAACATTTTCTCAAACATAAGTCATGAATTCTGTTTTCACAAAACCTATGTATCTCACAGGCATTTTTATGCTGACGTACCTATTTTCACATGTGTTTTCAGGAGATGATGCATAGGACTTATCAAGACATACTAAGGCGGACCTGTGCCTTAGTGACTTAAAACAAGACAAGAACTAGTTAATTTATGTTATGTAATCTTTATTTCTTGTTTAAAGACAATGTAACTCGCTTGTTTGTTGAATAAAACGAAACTTTAATTTCCATAGTTGTGAAACATTAATTATGTTACAACACTCCCCGACGTTTCCGCCACGTTTTGTATGTTCCACGTTTTTATAAGTTTAAAAATGTCCACGTTTGTTGAATAAAACGAAACTTTAATTTACGTTTTGTATGTTCCACGTTTTTATAAGTTTAAAAACGAAACTTTAATTTCCATAGTTGTGAAACTTTAATTTCCATAGTTTTTATAAGTTTAAAAATGTCCGAATTTTGTTAATGGTAACATATTTTGGTGTCCGCGTGAAAGATCGCCCAAACGTCGTAGTAAGTCCTCGGATTAATGATATGTTCATAGGTTCGTCCGTCGTCCGATTTGACCATAATTTGTATTCGATTACTCGGATCGTCCGTAACTCGCTTTTAAGGCGTAATTATATGAAGTCTTGTAAGACTTTGATTATTATGTAACATGTGTTAATAATAACCATTGTAATCAAGTAGCTATCTTTGATATATATAACTAATACATCAAATACCACATAGCACTTAAGTTGTTAAATTAATCAAATATATATTTTCTCAAAATATATATTTATAACTAACTTTGTTTTTATAAAAAGAATTCTCTAAATCTTTTTAATCTTGTAAAGGTTTAGCCAAAAATGATGGTTTAGTTAACATATAAATTATTAGAAAATTTGGCCATATAACCTTTGTATTTTTAACTTTACCATGTTTAATCAAACTTATCATTTTCTTTTCAAAATCACCATCAATTTACTCATAACATCTTAACTAAAACATATGAGATTTTTATAACATAAGCTTATCAAAATGATCTCCAAATCATGTAGGGTTTTAAACATGATCATAATATATGTTAACTAGTTCAAAAACCTAGTTTACTTGTAGTTTTAATAACTTTTATAAAAATCTCATGTTGTATGTTATTTTTTTATAATCTTGTAAAAGTCTTGTTTTTAAATAAAAACATTAAGTAAATTAAGAACACCATAATTTATGATCATCCATTCATCCTTTAAGTTTAACAAAAACCCTTTAACATAAACATGTATAATTGTTAGATCATATTTTTTTAAAACATCATCTAATAATTTATTTATATCATAATCCTCATAACAAGATCAAATATGCATATAACAAGTCTTAGATCACAATATAAACAAACATAAATATATCATGATTATTATCTTTGCTTCTTTGTATTTTTCATGTTTATTATGTATGATTACTTAGTTATTATTAGTTATAATAACAATCATTAACATAATATAAGTATGAAAAAAAAAAATAGATCTGGAAGCTTACTTCTAGCACTAGGCTAGGGATGATCTTTAGAGAATGATTAAGAGTTAAGAATATGAAGATCTTGATGATATAAGGCTCTTGAATGGATGAATACACTTCCTTTAACTTGCAAATGCTTTAGATCACCTTAAGCTCCATGAAACTCCATGTTGATCATCAAGATGTGATAAAATTTAAATGGGTTTTTATGGTGTTCTTGGTGGAAATGGATGAAGATGATGAAAGAGTTTGTGTTTGTAATAAAAGGTATAAAGTGATGATAAAATGGTTAGTAACTTAATGTGTAAGTGTTCTAATAATTTACCCATTTCATCCACTTGTAACTTAACCAAAAATATCTAGATATTTAGCAAGTAATTAAGGGGTGTGGGACCCCTTATTTACGGCCCACATATGGGGGGGGGGGTACCTTATGTTGTTGAAAAGTGTTGGTAAATTATAAGGTTTCAAAAATGAGAATAAAAGATGTAAGTATTTAGGTGTTTAAGGTTTACAATTTTTCGAGATGATTCATGACTTGAAATGTTCATAAACTAGTTTTACAAGACCAAAAATAATGTTCACTAGTTCGCTACATTTGCCAAAATATAGTTCGGCTAGATGTTTAGCGCTCGTTTCGCAAGAAGATAGTCGAAAGGTTAACATATATAAGTTATAGGGAAATATTCGGTTATGTATTTATATGATATTCCCTATGTATTTTTATATGAAATTCGTGCTTAAACAACACTTTTGCATCTTGTAATTAAAATACAAATGCTGAATTTTTGCGGAAAAATAATGAAATGGTCACTTTTAGCACTTTTCGGACAGTTTTTAGTGCTACCGGACATTGGTAATGTATTAAACCAAACCTTTGTATTCCCATATAGGGTTTAATGTATATTTGATGTTGGACTTTCGTCTGAGTCCTAAAGATGTAATTTAGATGGTTTATGCGGATCCTGAGTTTTCGTCAGCACACTAGTTTACTAGGTACTACTCTAGTTGTTTCGATGCATTGTTTACACTATTTCAAATGTAACCAATAAAAATGAATAATGTGCATCATAAATGAATATTCCATGAGTGTTCTAAGAGGTATATCATGTAATCATGCAGTTTGAATATTCAAAACACATACTTGTATAATGTAAATCATTGCTTTAAATGTACGTAAATTACCAGAAAGTGGCAGTTGTCACATTATCCCCCTGTTATTGAGAATTTCGTCCCGAAATTCAAGCTGAGTCATCCTTTGCAGGAGTATTCTCGAACAGGTGGGGGTATTTTGGTTTTGATTTGATTTTCACGTTCCCAAGTATATTCGGGTCCGTGTCGAGAGTTCCAATGAATTTTTGTTAATATGTTACGACTCCTTCATGTTTCCTGTACCTTCCGGTCCATGACCTCAACAGGTGCTTTGGCGAATTGGAGTTTGTTATCTATATGAACCTCATCCTCCGTGATGAAAACTGTTTCTTGCGTTGGACTCTTCTTGAGATTCGACAAATGAAATATGTCGTGTACTCTACTTAGTTCTTCTAGTAACTTTAGTTTGTAGAAAACGGTGCCAATCTTTTCCAAGATTTCAAATGGAACTACATAACAGAGGTTAAGCTTTCCACGCTTACGGAATCTTGCCACGCCCTTCCAAGGCGAGACTTTCAATAAGACCTTGTCTCCGACCTCGAAGGATAATGGCTTCCGTCTCTTGTCTGCGTAGCTCTTTTGTCGATCGCGAGCCGCCTTGATACGGTCTCTGATCTGGAAAATTTTATTTGTAGTCTTTTGGACTAACTCCGGACCGATAAGTTGTTTATTGCCCGCTTCCGCCCAACATAGCGGAAATCGACTCTTTCGAACGTAGAGAGCTTCAAACGGTGCAGCCTGTATACTTGTGTGGTAGCTGTTGTTGTAGGAAAACTCAACCAATGGTAAGTGAGTATCCCAGTTGCCGCCCAAATCCATAACACATGCACGAAGCATATCTTCGAGTGTTTGGATTGTCCGTTCGCTCTGGCCGTCAGTTTGTGGATGAAAGGTCGTGCTTAGATTTAAATGAGATCCAAAGGCTTGTTGGAATGACTTCTAAATTCTTGACACAAAGCGATCGTCTCGGTCTGAGATGATTGAAATAGGCACTCTATGACGAGCCACTATTTCCTTGAGATAGGGTTCCGCTAGTTTCTCTGTACTATCCTCTTCCCGAATCGGTAAGAAGTGTGCGGACTTGGTTAGTCTATCGATGATTACCCAATCATGTCATGACCGCATGAGGTCCTGGATAACTTCGTAATGAAGTCCATCGATATTTGTTCCAATTCCAAAATGGAATCTCGGGTTGTTGTAACAAGTCCGAGGGTTTCTGATATTCAGCTTTGACTTTTGCGCAAGTCAAGCATTCTCCTAGATATGTCGCAATATCACTTTTGAGGTTAGGCCACCAATAGTATTCTTTTAATACTTAGGCGTATGTGCTTCCTCAAAATATCATCTCGAAGGCCGCCAAAGAATGGAACCCAAATTCTACCTGCAACATACAAAGTTCCATCCTCCTTTGGCACTAACCGTTTTTCCATGCCTCGAAGCGATTATGCTAGAATGTGCTCTTCTTTGAGCGCTTCTTGTTGTGCATTATGAATTCGTGCGGTAAGATCTGTGTGAATCGTCATTTCTAGTGCTCGCACTCTTAGTGTTTTAACTCGTTCCTTGCGGCTCAAGGCGTCTGCTACCACGTTCGCCTTGCCCGGATGGTAATTGATTTCACAATCATAATCGTTCAATAATTCAACCCAACATCGCTGACGCATATTTAATTCTTTTTGGTTGAATATGTGCTGTAGACTCCTATGATCTGTGAAAATAGTGCACTGTGTACCATATAAGTAATGCCGCCAAATTTTCAAAGCAAATACCACCGCGCCTAACTCTAGGTCGTGAGTGGTATAGTTCTTCTCGTGAACTTTCAGTTGGCAAGACGCGTACGCAATAACCTTTCACGTTGCATGAGTACACAACCCAAACCTTGATGCGAAGCATCACAGTATACCACAAAGTCATCGGTACCATCGGGTAATGATAAGATTTTGAAATGCTATGCACCAATCTTAAGGACAAGTTGTAATGCTACTTCTTGTTATTCGATTGGGGCAAATTTCTTGTCTTTCTGTGTGAGGGAGGTTAGCGGTTGGGCAATCTTAGAAAAATACTCAATAAATCTTTGATAATATCCCGCTAATCCCAAAAATTGTCGGGCTTTAGTTTGAGTCTTGGGCTCTTCCCAATTTTTAATTGCTTCAATCTTGGATGGTCTACATGTATGCCTTTCTCGTTCACTATATGCCCGAGAAATTGTACTTCGCGAATCCAAAATTCGCACTTGGAAAATTTCGCGTATAGTTTCTCCTTCTTTAGCAGCTCCAAAATGGTTCTCAAATGTTGTTCGTGTTCATCAGTCGATCGTGAGTATATTAATATGTCATCAATAAATACTATGACATTTGTCGAGGTACGGCTTGCACACACGATTCATTAAATCCATGAAGATCACTATTGCTCTCGTTAAACCAAAAGGCATAATCGAGAAACTCGTAATAACTATAACGAGTTTTAAAAGCCGTTTTCGGTATGCTTTCCTCATGAATTCATAACTGATGATACTCATATCGTAAGTCTATCTTGGAGTAGAAGCTAGAATCTTTCATAAACCATTTGAGTTAGTTAGAAATTCATTTGTAACATGGTTTAGAAATATTAATTTTCATTCATCGAAATGTTGTGCACTTTTGCAAAACTTGTATGTATTTCCACCCCCAAAACCTTTATAAAGATGTATAATGGTAAAGAGTGGGGGTTATGAACTCACAGCATCCTTATTCAGTCAACTACAAGGTTCAGAAGGTGCTAATCGATATGAAGATCTGGCTATTGGTGTGGCTCCCGTTACCAAGTCGATGTGAAACTCGACTTGTCGATATGGTGGTAGTCCTGGCAAGTCTTCAGGAAAGACATCAGGGAATTCTTTTACCACAGGAATATCTGTCATCTGAGGCCCATCGGCCTTCTTGTCGACTACAAGTGCTAGAAAGGCAATACAACCTTTCCGTAAGCACTTTTGTGGCTTCATGCAATTTATGGTCCGCAATGATGTGTTGCGCTTCTCTCCATGGATAACAAGTGTATCTTCGTTCGGTAGTGGTAAGCGAATGATCTTCTCATGACAGAAGACTTCGGCTCAATTATTGGATAGCCAATCCATGCCAACCACTACGTCGAAAATACCCAACTCAATGGGTAAGAGATCGATATGAAATTTCTGCTCCTGACTCGGCTAGTTTACCGTTTGCCAATTCTATAGAATGAGGAGACGTCTAGCTTACTTGACTCTAGGCCAAGTACATTTTGAATTCTATGTAGTAAGGACTTCCCTGTACAGATGTAGAGGACAACCCAATCCCTATGTTTAGATGTAGGATAACCCAATCCCTAATTGTAGCTAAGACAATCCCGTCACTAGCCATGAAACTATGCATGTGAGATGTTGAGATAAAGCTAAAAATCGGCAAAGGTATCAAATAATATGGATGTGAAATGTTTATTGATAGGATACGTACCGGTGACCCTTAATGATTTGATATGTCTCAGCTAATTCCCCATTAGCTAACTTGATGTTATAATGTGTGTCAAACATGACTCTAATTCGAGTATATGATTAACATTTAAAGACACTAGCTAAGCTCGATGTTGGTATTAAAAGAATTGATACATGATGATCGTAGAGTGTACGTACTCATGACTTCATTGGGATTTTGTGGAGTATTCATAGTTCTAACCACACACACACTTATTCACTAGCTTGATCCCTTCTTAAGTATTATCGTCTTACTAGTCTTTGTTTTGCGCCCGGTCTCAGCACACTGCTACTCTTGGCGCTTTTGCAATTGCCCTCATGATGAACGTCTCACTTGTCGCATTTAGTATTTCGGCAAGTTACCAGAATACATCCTGGTGCCAAAATCATTTATGGCAGCAATTGCCTTCATTTTTCTCATGGCGAGAGTTATTGTTTGAGTGATCGAGGTAGGGAAGGATGATGCGGTCATGCTTCGGATCTCCGAGGCTAAACCTGAAATGTAACACTCAGTGCGTTTGAATTTGGGTGTTACCCAGTATGGAACAACCCTTGAGAGACCGTGAAAGCATAAAGTGTAACCATCAACATTGGCTCCAATTATGATCGAGTTCTTTTATAAAATCATATGAAAATAGATATGAAAATCAGATGATATAAAAGAATGATGTATGGTTAAATAAATAACCAAAAGAAATGTAGTGTATAAATATATCATGTCTTAAAATAGAATATTATGTCTTGTGTAAAAGCAATGTTTTTTTTTACACATAACTTTTGACTTAAACATTTGTTTCTTTTGGTGCCATGATATATTTTTTTTTATACACACTATTAAAAGAATCTAGGCATATATTTGGATAAATATAGTCTATCATGTGCCCAAGAATGAAGAATGCAATCAATCGGTCATGAAAACCTCAAGACCGCATTGTTCATACATGTTTGAATAAATGATAATGCGGATAACCAAAACCAAAAGGTGTAATGCCTCTTGCGTGTATTGGTCATATGTCTAAATGGAAAAAGAAAGAAAGAAAAAAAATAATAATTCGTTGAGAAGGGGAAACCAACCAGTGGTCTTCGTCCATATAATATGTATTCCCTACTCTATGGACCTCGATTGTCCTAAGTAGAGTAAATCATTTGTCTTACATGTCCATGTGACAATTATGGTAATAGTGCTTGAGTTTCATGAGCTCTCGCAAGATTATTAGAATCTCCAACATTGTTGAATAGAATGCAATGAGGGAGTTGCAGCATGGCTCATGCCATACCATTCCTTGGGAAAAGACAAATGTCAAGCGACGGAATTTATTGTATCATTTCCAATAAATATGGTATGGTGGAAAATGATAAGGTAAGGTACGGTAAAGTATGGTAAAGTGGCATAGACACCATGGAACCAACCCATGTTCAAGAATTTCGAGAATGTTGAGGAAAATCCTCCATGAGTGGCTAACAAGTTTTGTTTGTTTAAATGACTAGTCTCAACTGAATCGTGATATAGATCGAATGTTAGGTGTGAACAAATACGTGTCGTCTTCCTGTATTGTATTGCATTGCATTGTAGGGTGTTATACTAACCACCTCAGTTCGGGTTCTAATAGATAAAAATTTGAATCTCAAGTAATAAATTAAGAATTTTGAACGAATAGTGATCATTAGCTTGGCCCGCAGTTTCCACCAGAATTCCCATGCACTACAAGTTGTTATTACGTTGGCCACCGTAATAATAAATTACCTTGCATGGTCACCCTAGCGTTCTCTCGTACGAAGCAGCCGATCAGTAAGAGAGGAAACGCTATTGTCAATATACCTTCAACATAGGAGGGACCTTCGTGATAGCTCACGTGTCAATGTTCGTTGTCATTACTCGTAGAACGGCATGGCGTTAGATGAAATAGAAATGGAAAGAATCTGTAACAATAACAACTGAAGGGGCACCTTCAAGATGAGTAATTCATCTTCCTTGTAAGGACAAGAATATATCAACCTTGATTAATATGAGTCACAGGGATCTCGTCCCACTAATGGATTTGTTGTCCAAGGTTACCACCTCCGCCTCGTCGTCATTATCATGGTCAGGCATCTCAGCATTCACGAGAAAGCAACCATATTTTACGGAATTAAGTTTAAGATTTCACTTAGGAATCATGTTCGCCATAAGCTCCACAGTAGATGTGAGGTCGATATTTTCATCGTGCGAGTAAAGAATAATAATAGAATTTGAAGTCGAAGGTATTTTGTTCTTGGCAAAATATTTTGTACAACACATATATAAATAAATCATATATATATATATATATAATCACATGAAATCCTATCTAACAAGGATTTCTATCTTGCATAAGTTGAATTTGTATATGCTAAACTTGTAAACTATTTATGATGTGTAGACTGATAATGTAATGTGTCTATCTTGTATAAGCACTGATAATGTAATGTATTGTAGGCACATAGTCTGTTAATGTAACGTGTCTATTCCTCATAGACTTCACCCATGGTAATGTCCTCGC
The DNA here is from genome assembly GCA_030545235.1 of Helianthus tuberosus. Lineage (NCBI taxonomy): Eukaryota > Viridiplantae > Streptophyta > Magnoliopsida > Asterales > Asteraceae > Helianthus > Helianthus tuberosus. The sequence continues at coordinate 99,127,624 of CM060354.1, read as the reverse complement.
TTGATTTATGTGAAATAAATTTTTGTTGTAGTGGACCTTGAAAAATGTTTATGCAATGAAAACCTTTTGACCTGTCCAATTTTATTTATAATCTGTTCAACATGAACAAGAGGTTTTCGTGAGAGGTCCCTAGTGATTGTAGACTTAGACTCGAGAAAGAATCCTGGTTCACTACAATCGATGCTCTGATACCAATCTGTCACACCCGCTCGTAGCGGAAGCGCGAGGTGTGATCTGATCGGTTCTCATTGCATAACAATATAAGTGAACATACTAAATGAATAAAAACAAGCTCCAATGCCATTGTCATAATTGTTTCAAAAGAACGCAACATAAGTTAAATGTATTGGTTACAAACCATCAAATGAACATAAGTTGTTATCGTTTTATACATCAAAATGTAACTCTTAAAATATCAAGGCTTTGACCACTATATCACCGCAAATAGGCGGTATATAACGGGCAAACCCTTCAAATGGTGGCATGGAGTCTTGATACTTGCTTTCCTTGACTGAAATGTCTGCATGGTCCACTAATTTCCTGAAATACATGTTAAGTTTGAAAAACATCAACAAAAGTTGGCGAGTTCATGCAGTTTAGTTGTATGGGATGTATCTGTAAAATGTAAGTTGTATAAAATGTATCCGTAAAATGTGAGTTGTATAAAATGTATCCGTAAAATGTGAGTTGTATAAAATGTATCTGTATGTAATGATGTAGTATGTAAAGCGTCAATGAAATCGTTGATCATTAATGTTTCGCGAGGACATTAATATGTGTGACGAAATAGGAAGCAATCCAAACCTAGACGATTTTGTGTCGACTACTATCGACTGGGACACAAACGCACTCTTCTGTATGGGTCCACGACCAAGAGTGGGGCTCGCCAAAACCCATTAGATCTAACCACTTGTACCTAGGTCCAAACTGGATTAATGGTGCTTAGATGTATAACCCTAATTCGCACATGATCTAAGGTGTTTCATTCCCTAACTTTAACATACGTTGAACAGTATCGCGTCCTGTGAATAGAAGTAACTATGATCTCACGTGCGGTCGTCCTGAATAGTGTTGCGACCTACAAATGTTCTTATATTTGTTAGACACTTCGGTCTTTGTAATAACTTGAGTACAAGTCTTGTGTCTTAAATATGTGTAAGACTTGTATGTCTTTACTGTTCGTTGAACTGTGTATTTAGATGAATGATTTGTTAAACTGCTATATATATATATTTCACCAAATATATATATATATATATATATATATATATATATATATATATATATATATATATATGTCATCTTGTATCTTGTGAGTTGTATCATCGGGTCTTGTCTTCTTGATTTCGTGTCGTTGTGTAAGTAAATTGTATAATTGAATTTCCAATAATGGTGTCATTGGGTCGAGCCCATGTTTTCATGTTATTGGGCCCCAAATAGTGTTGGGCCTAAATCGTGTTGGGCCTAAATAGTGTTGGGCCTAAATAGTGTTGGGCCTCAATAGTGTTGGGCCTCAATAGTGTTGGGCCTAAATAGTGTTGGGCTTAAATAGTGTTGGGCTTGAATAGTGTTGGGCCTTGGCCCATATGTTTGGTATTGGGCTTAGCCCATGAGTTTTTGATATTGGGCTTAGCCCATGTATTTATGTTAAGCCCATTATAAAATGTAAGCCTATTTGTATAAAGTAGCCCATTAAGAAATGTAAGCCCATTTGTATAAAATAGTCCATTAAGAAATGTAAGCCCATTTGTATAAAATAGCCCATTAAGAAAGTATAAGCCTTTCATTTCTATAAAACATTTTTATAAAAATTCACTAAGTATACTTTTTAGTAAATAAAAACATAATAGTTTTTATAAGTTTAAAAATGTCCGAATTTTGTTAATGGTAACATATTTTGGTGTCCGCGTCGAAAGATCGCCCAAACGTCGTAGTAAGTCCTCGGATTAATGATATGTTCATAGGTTCGTCCGTCGTCCGATTTGACCATAATTTGTATTCGATTACTCGGATCGTCCGTAACTCGCTTTTAAGGCGTAATTATATGAAGTCTTGTAAGACTTTGATTATTATGTAACATGTGTTAATAATAACCATTGTAATCAAGTAGCTATCTTTGATATATATAACTAATACATCAAATACCACATAGCACTTAAGTTGTTAAATTAATCAAATATATATTTTCTCAAAATATATATTTATAACTAACTTTGTTTTTATAAAAAGAATTCTCTAAATCTTTTTAATCTTGTAAAGGTTTAGCCAAAAATGATGGTTTAGTTAACATATAAATTATTAGAAAATTTGGCCATATAACCTTTGTATTTTTAACTTTACCATGTTTAATCAAACTTATCATTTTCTTTTCAAAATCACCATCAATTTACTCAAAACATCTTAACTAAAACATATGAGATTTTTATAACATAAGCTTATCAAAATGATCTCCAAATCATGTAGGGTTTTAAACATGATCATAATATATGTTAACTAGTTCAAAAACCTAGTTTACTTCTAGTTTTAATAACTTTTATAAAAATCTCATGTTGTATGTTATTTTTTTATAATCTTGTAAAAGTCTTGTTTTTAAATAAAAACATTAAGTAAATTAACAACACCATAATTTATGATCATCCATTCATCCTTTAAGTTTAACAAAAACCCTTTAACATAAACATGTATAATTGTTAGATCATATTTTTTCAAAACATCATCTAATAATTTATTTATATCATAATCCTCATAACAAGATCAAATATGCATATAACAAGTCTTAGATCACAATATAAACAAACATAAATATATCATGATTATTATCTTTGCTTCTTTGTATTTTTCATGTTTATTATGTATGATTACTTAGTTATTATTAGTTATAATAACAATCATAAACATAATATAAGTATGAAAAAAAATAGATCTAGAAGCTTACTTCTAGCATTAGGCTAGGGATGATCTTTAGAGAATGATTAAGAGTTAAGAATATGAAGATCTTGATGATATAAGGCTCTTGAATGGATGAATACACTTCCTTTAACTTGCAAATGCTTTAGATCACCTTAAGCTCCATGAAACTCCATGTTGATCATCAAGATGTGATAAAATTTAAATGGGTTTTTATGGTGTTCTTGGTGGAAATGGATGAAGATGATGAAAGAGTTTATGTTTGTAATAAAAGGTATAAAGTGATGATAAAATGGTTAGTAACTTAATGTGTAAGTGTTCTAATAATTTACCCATTTCATCCACTTGTAACTTAACCAAAAATATCTAGATATTTAGCAAGTAATTAAGGGGTGTGGGACCCCTTATTTACGGCCCACATATGGGGGGGGGGTACCTTATGTTGTTGAAAAGTGTTGGTAAATTATAAGGTTTCAAAAATGAGAATAAAAGATGTAAGTATTTAGGTGTTTAAGGTTTACAATTTTTCGAGATGATTCATGACTTGAAATGTTCATAAACTAGTTTTACAAGACCAAAAATAATGTTCACTAGTTCGCTACATTTGCCAAAATATAGTTCGGCTAGATGTTTAGCGCTCGTTTCGCAAGAAGATAGTCGAAAGGTTAACATATATAAGTTATAGGGAAATATTCGGTTATGTATTTATATGATATTCCCTATGTATTTTTATATGAAATTCGTGCTTAAACAACACTTTTGCATCTTGTAATTAAAATACAAATGCTGAATTTTTGCGGAAAAATAATGAAATGGTCACTTTTAGCACTTTTCGGACAGTTTTTAGTGCTACCGGACATTGGTAATGTATTAAACCAAACCTTTGTATTCCCATATAGGGTTTAATGTATATTTGATGTTGGACTTTCGTCGGAGTCCTAAAGATGTAATTTAGATGGTTTATGCGGATCCTGAGTTTTCGTCAGCACACTAGTTTACTAGGTACTACTCTAGTTGTTTCGATGCATTGTTTACACTATTTCAAATGTAACCAATAAAAATGAATAATGTGCATCATAAATGAATATTCCATGAGTGTTCTAAGAGGTATATCATGTAATCATGCAGTTTGAATATTCAAAACACATACTTGTATAATGTAAATCATTGCTTTAAATGTACGTAAATTACCAGAAAGTGGCAGTTGTCACATTTCAAGAGTTTTAACTCGGCTAAACCACTCAAGTTTAGTGGTTCTGAGGGAGTGACTGGGCTTCTTCAATGGTTCGAGAGCATTGAGAATACTTTCCGCCACGTGCAGTGTCCTGACAATCGCAAGGTCGAGTTTTCTTCGAGTGTGTTCCAGAAGAGGGCCCTTACGTGGTGGAACGGGGTTATGAGAGATCGTGGTGCAGAAGTTGCTCTAGCACAGACATGGGCTGAACTTAGGGCCCTTATAATGAAGGAATTATGTCCTCGTCACGAGATCAGGGCCTTGGAAAGGGAATTTGACAATCTTGAGCAAGACAGCGGTGAACATCGAGCATACACTGATCGATATGAGGAGATGAGCCTGTTGTGTCCTACCATGGTTACGCCTTTGGATAAGGCGATCGAAAAATACATTGATGGTCTCCCTGACTCAGTTCAGGACATTGTTACTGGTAGTAACCCCACTACGGTTAGGCAGGCCATTGAGCTAGCTGCAACCTTGACTGAATCTCAGATCAGGAAACATAAGCTTTTCCGAAAGGATGACAAGAAACCAATCGAGGAATCAAAACCAATCGAGGAATCAAAGACCATGGATGAACAGACTGGATCCCCTAAGAAGTCAAAGAAGCGAAAGGCTTCTCAGAACTTCACCATGGTTACTCACAATGATCAAGCCGTCCCCAACCAACCAGCTCAACCCCCTGCTAGGAAGCCATACAATGGAACTGCACCCTTGTGCAACCAATGTGGCCTACATCATCATGCTGGTGTGAAGTGCCGCAGATGCCAAGTTTGCGGACTTATAGGTCATACAGCGAGGGTTTGCCCAACAGCAGTTGCACCAAATCAAGTTGACAACAATCCTGCTCAAGCTCGCTTTCCACCAGGTTCTTGCTACAAATGTGGCAAGATGGGTCATTTCCGAAGAAATTTCCCAAAGCTTGCTAATGCTAATCCAGCACAGGGATGAGCATCTGACCGACGAGAAGACAACACCCTTTAGAAATAATCATGTCTTATGTATTATTTTCTTTTGTTGTCAAGGTCCATGAAACAGTTATTATCATTGTTTATAAATAAATCTTTTATTTACATCGCAATGTATTTATGAGGTTGTATGTATAAACAACATATCCCTTACAATACCGACAATTAAGGAATCGTATTCCTTAAAAAGCAAACTACCCCCCAAATAATTTTTCTATTTTATGATCTCTTGCGTTGTCCATGAAATTCCTAAGTACCCGTTGCTTCCAAGGAAACGAAGTACAAGGCGCAAGTTACAACTCTGTACGAATACCCAAAGTACCACTATAAATTCTTGAAAGGGTACCTAAGGGTATTTCCGTATATTCTAAAATTGTTGTGTTCCTTAATTCGAATATTACGTTTCTTGTAAACGAAATCGAATTCTTGGGAGATCTTCCTATCTTTTCAGATAGATCCCAGAGGACATCGATGTTTATCTACTGGCTTCCACATCCATTTTCAATCGATAACAAGTTAATAACAAATTAATAATCAAATTAAACAACTATGTGATTATGTGCTTATGTGTTTCCTTTTATGTTTTTGTGTAATCCAAGTTTTGTTATCCAAATCCTCGTAGAATCTTCCATATCTTCGTATAAGGGATTCATAGTAGGATACCCAAAGGTACTACCTAAAATCCTTAATGGACTTCTACGTTGTAGTTAAGTCCCTTGGATTATAAAGTACTACTCCATACTTAGACCCCGTGAGTGGTCTAGTAAAACAGATTTATCCAAGAATCTGGTTAGGAATATCATGTGATGAATTAGCTGAAAAGACTCCTTGGTGGTCTAATTAAAAGGGATCATTTGACGATCTAATTAAAAGGACCCTATGGTAGTCTAGTCACACTCATCACAGGTTTGATTTTCCTCCCCTAAACATTACAAGACAAAACTGTGCGGACTATGCAAGGAATTACGTAATTATGGATGCATACATAATTATGGAATTCAGTGCACAGAAACCACAGCAAGTTTTGTCGTGTATCTAGAGTTAACCCTATTCATTTTTGTTTCTGAAGAGATAGTGGAAAATGACTCGTTCCGTTCATTTTCGTTTCTAAAGAAATGGTGGAAAATGACTCGTTCCGTTCATTTTCGTTTCTGAAGAAATGGTGAAAAATGACTCGTTCCGTTCATTTTTGTTTCTGAAGAAATGGTGGAAAATGACTCGTTCCGTTCATTTTCGTTTCTGAAGAAGTTGTGGAAAATGACTCATTTCGTTCATTTTCGTTTCTGAAGAAGTTGTGGAAAATGACTCATTTCGTTCATTTTCGTTTCTGAAGAAGTTGTGGAAAATGACTCATTTCGTTCATTTTCGTTTCTGAAGAAGTTGTGGAAAATGACTCATTTCGTTCATTTTCGTTTCTGAAGAAGTTGTGGAAAATGACTCATTTCGTTCATTTTCGTTTCTGATGAAATCGTGGAAAATGACTCATTTCGTTCATTTTCGTTTCTGAAGAAATCGTGGAAAATGACTCATTCTGTTCATTTTCGTTTCTGAAAATTCTTCCGTCGAAGGGAAATGAATATCCCTGATTCTTCCTTCATTTTCTGAAGAATGTCCGTTAAGGAAATGATAGGATTATGCCTTTCATATCTCTGGTGATTATTTGACACAAAGTCACAGATAGACTCCTACGAATAAATTTCGGGACGAAATTTCCTAAAGTAGGGGAGACTGTGACACCTGTGTCACTTCAACCATCAAACAAATTCCAAACCAATGAAATATTGTATTTCATACTTGGGATTTGTAAAAATATGTGTATCGTTTGCACATATCAACTCTTGTTCGATTTCAAGCTCTAAATCGCTTTCTTGAAGGTTATACGCGCACTGATGCGTAGATATAACCAGTTTAATGCAACGAACACTCCGGAATAGTGAAATAGGCTTAAAATACCTTAAATAATCTTTACATAACTTAGAAATAAGTTTTGAAGGCTTTGGTATGGCAAAAACAAGTTAATTCGCTTACAGGGACTAAACTTGACAAACTGCGAAAGTATGCCAATTTGAACTGTAACAGACATTCCAGAACATGACCATAAGTTAAACACACCTTAAATATCCTTTATATAGCTTAGAAATAGGCTTTGAGGGGTTCGGTGTGCTAAAATAAACTTTTGGGTCATTCAGGGACTAAAAGTGTCAAAAAGTGCACAAGTTTGCATTTTCGCGCATAACTTACGTTCTGAATACATCCGGACATCCAAAAATTTATGTAAGCACTAAAACATTTTACTTTAGTGTTTGGCATAAGAAAAATCCATTCGTCGCGTCATTTGGATCGTTTTCCGCGCTTATGCGCATTTCGTCGTAATTAAGCGAACATCGCGATCGTACGGCCAAATGAACCGACATCTGAGATATTTTTGAGCATGTTTTGAGTTCCCTATACTTTAACTTCATTTTAGAGCCTTGAAATGAGGTTAACGGGGTTCAAACGCATCGAAAAAGGCCTTAAACACGTGCAGGGACCAAAACTGTCATTTTTGAAACATTTCTAAAACAGGGGGGTGGTGGCGTAGCGCGAGCCCTAAGGGCCTTACCAGTCGCGCTACGCGACTGCCTAACCAGACCAGATTCGATGTTTAACAGCCTGTTTTCAGCTGTTGTGCACTCCCAATTCCATTTCCACATGTCAATTCCTTATGGTGGGTGGCCAATTAACCTACCACAACTTTCCAACAAGTATACGGTTTAGATCGTGCCCCCTTTTCCAAGAAACGATCTTAACGGTTACCCGAAAACTATAAATACCCAACCCCACCCATTGCAAAACTCACTAGAATCTTGATTTGAGAAACTCTAAGTTGAAACCATTGTTTCATACCTGAGTTACTTGGATCGAGATTAGCATTCGAGGACCCTTCGTAAGTATTCTTTCGTTCTTTTATTGCTTTTCGAGTCCGAAAGTCAAACTTTGTTTGACTTTCTGCGTTGACCAGTTTATGGTCAATGCGAAGTTCGTTTGAACTTCGCAACGTGATTGTAATCACTATGGTTATAGTCTCTTGTGACTATGCCTACTGATTACCACGTTGTCTAGGGTCGTAAGGGTAAGCGATCTAATAAATCGCTTATACCTTCGAACCCGACCCATTTGGTCGATCATTAGGATCTGACCAAATACATTAGGTGACCATAGTATATAGGGAATAACCTTCCGAGGTTATACCTTATGGTCGCTTCGTTAAGTAGTTGTATGATAGGTAGTTTATATGCCTTATGTAAATTACCAAAATACCCTTTTCATGTGTAATTGGTAATTAAGCATATGTAACCTAAAATTTTGTCACATAACTGATTTTGTAACATGTTTAGGCATATAATACTTGTCATAGGACTAGTTAGACGTCTTAAACGCGCTTTGCGCACACGACGCGTTAAAGTAGCATAAGCTACCTTAATGGGTCGTAATGGGTCGTAAGCACTTAGGTTAGGTTTCATTTAGTATGTAGGCTTTGTTAAACCATATGACACGAGTCTCTATACTCGTTTGGTTTACGAACCCTCATTCTATCTAATCCTCCGATTTAGGTCCGGTTTATTAACATAGTACCTATATTAGGTGCCGTTTGATTCCGTGATCTCTAGCTTTGCTTGGTGGTTATCTTAGGACTTCTGAGCAATCTCAAGTGAGTACATAGACCCCTCTTTTACTCTTTTCCAAACTGTTTTGGGGTGAAACACATGTGCCTACTTGTTACATTCATGCTTTCCTGTTTTCACATCATATACCTGCTATGTTCGTTAGTACATTATAGTACATGATTTCATTACATTTCATGCGATGTATGCCATTGTGTGCGTACTTAGTACATCGTTTTACATTACATTTCATGCTATGTATGCCCATTATGTGCATTACTTAGTACATTGTTTTACATTACATTTATGCTATGTATGTCCATTACGTGCATACTTAGTACATTGTTTTACATTGCATTTTGTTGCATATGCTCATCCAGCATATGAACACATTATACTACATTTTGAACCGTTGTAACCATTTGACTATGTAAACCGTCGTAACCATTTGATTATATGAACCGTTTGTAACTGTTGAACCGTGTGAACCGTTTGTGACTGTTGAACCGTGTGAACCGTTTGTATCTGTTGACATGATTTACATTTGACAATACACATTTGACTATACATAAACATTTCTACAATTGTTAAACATTACATCTTGGTGGTTTGGTTTGAGTAAGTGATTAAGTAACGAGGCGTGTGTAATATGATACAAGCATGGTGGATACGCCGCTGGTACTTCCTATATATAAGTGTTTGTATGGTATTACATGTCGTAGCGTTATTTGAATCATTTCAATTTAAGACATATAACATTTTATATAAATAACATACTTTTCACAAGACATTGATTTACAAACAACTTATCTTATACAAACTCATCTTACATGGTTATTCATTTAACCATACATTATTCTCATATTTATACATATCATCTGATCTTATCGTTTTTCAAATGATTTACAAGACAAAGCAAATTACAAGGTTCATAGCTAAACATTTTCTCAAACATAAGTCATGAATTCTGTTTTCACAAAACCTATGTATCTCACATGCATTTTTATGCTGACGTACCTATTTTCACATGTGTTTTCAGGAGATGATGCATAGGACTTATCAAGAAATACTTAGGCAGACCTGTGCCTTAGTGACTTAAAACAAGACAAGAACTAGTTAATTTATGTTATGTACTCTTTATTTCTTGTTTAAAGACAATGTAACTCGCTTGTTTGTTGAATAAAACGAAACTTTAATTTCCATAGTTGTGAAACATTAATTCTGTTACAACACTCCCCGACGTTTCCGCCACGTTTTGTATGTTCTACGTGGTCGGGGTGTGACAATCACTTTGTTCAGAAATCTTTTCCTGAGCAACATCTTTACTTTTCACTTGTTTCTGATTCTTTGATGCACATTTTTCCTTCAGCTTCCCCACTTTATCTGCAAAATAAAATTGAAAACTTTCAGGAGATAAATGAGTTTTTGCAATATTAATATGTTTTTCTTCCTCATCATCACTGTCATCAGTTGATGATTGATCAAATACTTGTGTCTGTTCTGAACTATTATCTGAAGAAACAAACTCTTCATCTTGACTTTTCTCATCATTTTCAAACACTTTCATCCATTCTGTCATCAAATCTAGTTCTTGAACTATCTGTGCAATGAGAGCTACTACTTTTGAATCAGGTGGAATGTATTTGTCCCAACTGAAACCTTCTGCCACTTTTTCATCATCTTGATCAATTATGCCAAAATAAGCTTTCTTATTTGCTTCTTTGATCATTTTAGCATGTGCAGTTTGTGGTTCTTTTTGTTGATAAGGTTGATGAGCAACTTGTTGATATATGGCTTTTCGATAATAATCATTACCACCAAACGGATTCTTTGCTCTACTTACTTCTCGATTAGTACATTCCCTCTTGAAATGTCCTTTCTCCCTGCATCGAAAACAAGTAACTTTAGATTTATCAAAACCCAAAGTAGATACATTTGCATCCAGAAAATCATTTCTTCCTGTAATCATCTTGAATTTTTCAGCTCTTCTCAAAACACTCGCTTTAAAATACATTTTAACATCTTGTTGTGCACTAGGATTGCTCATTCTAGCAATCTTTTGTTGCTCAAGATCTTGTCCTTCAATCTTTTCAATGAACTGAGAAATTGTCAAGCCATCATATTCTCCAGTATTCTTTAATATCATCAAAAATGTACCCCATTCTTTCTGAGGTAAAGCATCAGCTAGTTTGTCAACCCATTCCTCACGATCTTTGTTGATGTTTAACAATGACATTGACCGTACTAAATGACAATATCTTTCGATCAATTTCTTTGTATCTTCTCCCGGCAAACTTGTAAATAGATCAAATTCTTTCTTTAACAATGATTTTTTACTCTTGATCATCTTCTCACTTCCCTCAAACTTAATTCGAAGTGCTTCCCAAATTGAACGTGAAGTCTTATCATGTTGAAGCAATATGAATATGTCTTCTTTAATAGCTTGCTGGAGTAAACTGATCATCATCTTTTCTGCTTTGTACATGTCTCGTTCTTTTTCCGTAAATTCAAAAATTTTCTTTTCAACTCCCAAGTCTGTACGTGGTAGAACATACTTTTTCTCAACACATTCCCAAGATCTCAAATGATTTGCTTGAACCCAGTTTTCAAATCAATCTTTCCAACCATAATACTCCTCAATTCCCATTAGCTTCGTGGGTTTTTGCAAAGTTCCAGTTTCATTTTCCATGTTCATGTTCTGAGCAATGGCAACAGGAGTACTCGGGGCAGTAGCAAATGCGTTATAAAACTCTTCTTCCATGTTTCTCAGAATTTTTTCACAAAACAGTCACTTTCAAACGAAAACAGATTTCAAACGAAATACACTTTGATGCGAAATAGCACTCTCAAACGAAATAACCTCTACACACGGAATACCCTGTTCAAGCGAAATACCCAATCTGATGCAAAATAACTAATTTCGTACGAAATACTAGAACTTTCAAACGAAATAGGTGATTTCGTATGAAATTGTCAAACGAAATACCAATTTGATGCGAAATAGGTGATTTCGTGCGAAATACCAAATCCTATTCCGTTCGAAATACTGCTGATGTCATCATCTCGAACTGTTTTTGTCAAAATTGATCAGGTTTTAGTTCGATTTTAGATCTGAAACTTTCAAGGCTTTGTTAAAACACTGTTACGCATATAATGTGTGAAAATCAAGCCATTTTAACTATAAAAACTTGTTAATTTTGAAAAAGAAGGTGTAGAAATCAGAATTTTCAGCTGAATTGGTATGAACTCTTCCTCCTGAGCTCTGATACCACTTGTAGGATCGTTTTCTGACCCGAACGAGTCGATCAGAAGAGTTTTTGCTCAATACGAGAGGCGAAAACAAACGTATCAAGGTAATTCAGCTAGATATTCACTTTAAACTGTCTATTGATTGATTTGACAAAGTTTTACAGCGAGTAGACACTTCGGCAGCACTTCGGCTCTCAAACCGGAAATTTGGAACTCCTTCAAACGAAATCACAAGGCACCTATTTATAGACTAGCTAATTTCGCATGAACAGGTTCACACGAAATCACTTTCACACAAAATTACTATTTCGTGCAAAATTACCAAGAGTTGATTTAATGCGAAACAGCAATTTGCTATTTCGTGCGAAATTACCTTTTAACCTATTTTTGACAGTTTTCTCGTATAATGTGCCCTGATCTATACAATCTAATACAAACAAGACTCGATACAAGACGAAGTCGACAGATGTATGCACTAACAAATAAGATAAAATAAGATACACAACTACAAAAGAATAGTTAAACCTGAATACAAAAGTTCTAATACATACATTGTCATATAATAACAGAAAATATCACTCTTCATAAAATAACACAATTTCTTAAAAAATTACACAATAATAACCATTCCAGTTAACTACCTCTACATCAAATTTGAGTTAGGATCGGTTAAGAGAGGTTTATTAAGAAATGAACACAGCAGTTTACCTTAAACATGCAAGAAAGACTACAACAACTTATTAACCTAAAATCATGGATTATAAACCGCTAGTACATACCATATATTAAAATTACACATATTAAAGATTTCATTTAATATAATAACACAATATTACACAAAAAAAAGATAGTACCAAATGATAAACATACCATCTATTTCTACAACTGCCTTTTAGCACAAATTCATGAGTTGTACTAAATGATAAACATACATGATACATATACAAAAAAAAGCAATTGATGTTATCAGAATCTACACAAAAGCCAAAAAATAAACGATGTATACTATCAAAATACAATTTCGTTGGTAAAACACAAATCATTGGAAAAAAACACAATTCATGATATCAGGTTTGTAGGACTTCTTCACCTACATATATAGTAAAACAAATTAAACTGAAAATATTAAAGGTTCAAAATAATATATGATTAAATAACACCAATCGGAAATAAATATCCATGCAGACAATTGTTAATACACTTATACATACAGAACTACTTGAAATAGTAAACAAAATTCGAAAAAACGACCACCATTCCCTATAATATACTATAATAATTTCTAATCGATTGGCGAAACAGTGGTCTCGATAAATAATGCTCGTTTCGCACCAATGTAGGAATCAACATGCTGAAGGTAATTAAAAACTTCATTGCTCAGGTCAGCTTCAACAGGAAATTCCCAATTGTTTACTATCAACCACTTGTTGTTTTGAAATATATTGGACCAACGGAAATTTTCTATATAACCAATAATATGAATATTATTGATAGAAAACATCTTGATGAAGGCTTCATCTTCAACTTTGTACAAACCAACAGATAACTCGGGAGACTTTTCAACAACAATAAAATCGAGCTTCTTTGCAATGCTCAGAAATTCTCCTGGCCAAGGAGTAAATTCCAAACTTTCAGGAAAACGAAAGCTTCTAAAAGTTCTGGAAATAACATCGAAAGCAACTATATACCTCTCAAAAGGGCCGGGATACCAATTTCTTGAACACACGAAATATATGGTTTTGCCAGAATAAATTCCGGAAGACAATGAATAACCCCGACCACCGAAATTACCTCCCCTCAAGAAATCTATTTCTCTCCACGTCTCACGACGTTGTGAATAAATACGAGCAGTAACGACATTCAATAAATAATATTTGATGTGAAGCACTTTAAGATCATTGGTTTCATCAAAATACATTCCACCTGTATCACAGTTTCGAACATACCACTGACAAAAGTCTGAGACGGACAACAACTTATGGCACCTGGTTGTTGGATTCCAAAGGATCAGCTCACAGCAACTCGGTTCAAAGGACACTAACAACAACCCATTAATCGACGCTAGAATACGTAAGAATCTAGGGTCAACATTGCCAGGAAAAGTGATATGTTTGCTTGTAACCACATCCAAATTCCCACTTATTACGTCGTCAACAACAATTGACATATCTGGCAAGGAGAGATATTTCTTATGTGAATTTCCAATTCGACAAGAATGCATCATCTCAAAAAAAATGAGTTGACAGTTCCTTACGGAAATCTTTGCAAACACATTTCAAACAACCAATAGCTTTGGCAGGGAGCCTTGTGAATATTTCATCGACGATCAATGCAAACCCAAGCTTTTCCATTTTATGATCTATGGGGCTACAATATAAAATATAATAAATGTAAAACAATTAAGACAATTTGATATGTAAATGTTTATATATAAACACAATGTATACAACCGATTTTCTTACACAACCATGTGATAAAATAAGACTAACCAACCACGTAACTTATATAAAAAACTGTTAATGAAAGCATTTTAACATTGTATTAGCACAATCTTAAACAACTGCTGATGTTAGCAAATATTGACCTTTCTACAAACATTTTTAAATGAACACAGCAGTTTACCTTACCATCTTTGTAGGAGAACCTGCAAGAAAGACTACAACAACTTATTAACCTAAAATCTTTTATAAACACAGCATTTAATGATATACAATAAGATAAAATAAGACACACAACTACCAAAGAATAGTTAAACCTGAATACAAAAGTTCTAACACATACATTGTCATATAATAAGAGAAAAAATCACTCTTCATAAAATAACACAATTTCTTAAAAAATTACACAATAATAACCATTCCAGTTAACTACCTCTACATCAAAATTGAGTTAGAATCAGTTAAGAGAGGTTTATTAAGAAATGAACACAGCAGTTTACCTTACCATCTTTGTAGGAGAACATGCAAGAAATACTACAACAACTTATTAACCTAAAATCCTGGATTATAAACCGCTAGAACATACCATATATTAAAATTACTCATATTAAAGATTTCATTTAATATAATAACACAATATTATACAAAAGAAGGATAGTACCAAATGATAAGCATACCATATATTTCTCCAACTGCCTTTTAGCACCCATTCATGAGTTGTACTAAATGATAAACATACATGATACATATACAAAAAAAAAGCAATTGATGTTATCAGAATCTACACAAAAGCCAAAAAATACACGATGTATACTATCAAAATACAATTTCGTTGGTAAAACACAAATCATTGGAAAAACCACAATTCATGATATCAGGTTTGTAGGACTTCTTCACCTACATATATAGTAAAACAAATTAAAGTGAAAATATTAAAAGTTCGAAATAATATATGATTAAATAATACCAATCGGAACTAAATATCCATGCAGATAATTGTTAATACACTTATACATACGGAACTACTTGAAACAATAAACAAAATTCGAAAAAACGACCACCATTCCATATAATATAGCATAATAATTTCTAATCGATTGGCGAAACAGTGGTCTCGATAAATAATGCTTGTTTCGCACCGATGTAGGAATCAACATGTTGGAGGTAATTAAAAACTTCATTGCTCAGGTCAGCTTCAACAGCACCACTCCAAATGTCTTTTATCAACCACTTATTGTTTTGAAATATATTGGACCATTGGAAACTTTCTACATAACTAATAATATGAAGATTATTGATAGAAAACATCTTGATGAAGGCCTTTCAACAACAATAAAATGGTGCTTCTTTGCAATGCTCAGAAATTCTCCTCGCCAAGGAGCAACTTCCAAACTTTCAGGAAAACGAAGGCTTCTAAAAGTTTCGGAAATAACATCGAAAGCAACTATATACCTCTCCAAAGTGGGATACCAATTTTTTGAACACACGAAATATATGGTTTTGCTAGAATAAATTCCGGAAGACCATGAATAACCCCGACCACCGAAATTAGCTCCCCTCAAGAAATCTATTTCTCTCCACGTCTCACCACGTCGTGAATAAACACGAGCAGTAACGAAATTCAAAAAAAAAAAATATTTGATATGAAGCACTTTAAGATCATTGGTTTCATCAAAATACATTCCACCTGCATCACAGTTTCGAACATACCACTGACAAAATTCTGGGACGGACAACAACTTATGGCACCTGGTTGTTGGATTCCAAAGGATCAGCTCACAGCAACTCGGTTCAGAGGACACTAACAACAGCCCATTAAGCGACGCTAGAATAAGTAAGAATCTAGGGTCAACATTGCCAGGAAAAGTGATCTGTTTGCTTGTAACCACATCCAAATTCCCACCTATTACGTCGTCAAAAACAATTGACATATTTGACAAGGAGAGATATTTCTTATGTAGTGAATTTCCAATTCGACAAGAATGCATCATCTCAAAAAATGAGTAGACAGTTCCTTACGGAAATCTTTGCAAACACATTTCAAACAACCAATAGCTTTGGCAGGGAGCCTTGTGAATATTTCATCGATGATCATTGCAAACCCAAGGTTTTCCATTTTATGATCTATGGGGCTACAATATAAAATATAATAAATGAAATACAATTGAGACAATTTGATATGTAAATGTTTATACATAAACACAATGTATACAACCGCTTTTCCTACACAACCGTGTGATAAAATAAGACTAACCAATCACGTAACTTATATAAAAAAAACTGTTAATGAAAGCAGTTTAACATTGTATTAACACAATCTTAAACAACTGCTGATGTTAGCAAATATTTACCTTTCTACAAACATTTTGAAATGAACACAGCAGTTTACCTTACCATCTTTGTAGGAGAACATGCAAGAACGACTACAACAACTTATTAACCTAAAATCCTGTTTTATAAACCGCTAGTACATACCATATATTAAAATTACACATATTAAATATTTCATTTAAAATAATAACACAATATTATTCAAAAGAAGGATAGTACCAAGTCCAATATACCTTCTGAATAAACGAATACAACTGAATTTAACACACGTACAACTAATATAACAACTACTAACTACCCACGTTACATATATATAAAACAACTGTTGATGTTAGCAGTTTTCACTTTTCAACAACTGCCTTTTAGCACCCATTCATGAGTTGTACTAAATGATAAACATACATGATACATATAAAAAAAAAAAGCAATTGATGTTATCAGAATCTACACAAAAGCCAAAAAATACACGATGTATACTATGAAATACAATTTTGTTGGTAAAACACAAACCATTGGGAAAAAAACACAATTCGTGTTATCAGGTTTGTAGGACTTCACCTACATATATAGTATAACAAATTAAACTGAAAATATTAAAAGTTCGAAATAATAAATGATTAAATAACACCAAGCGGAATTAAATATCCATGTTAATTGTACAACATCAAAAATAGTTACTATTATAATATTCTCTAAATATATTATGAAATATGATTTTTGTAAATTATCAACCAAAACAGAATATGTGAATTTTAATCTTTTATATGAAAAGATAAATGTATAATAAAAAATATATATATAAAAAACAAAACGGCGGCAACAACAATATATCAGATTTTATGAAATCTTCTCTTCAAAGCCATATTCTCTCTCATAATTAATGGTGTATCAAAAAAGTCAACATATCCATCATAGCTGAACTTCTTTATGACTACCCTTCCAACAAAGATCCTTTCGGTTAGTGGATTTGTGATAAGGGTTTCAAAATTTCTCTCATTTGCATTGCTCATTTCTCCAACATACGGTTTTTAAGTCAACAAAAATCAGGTAAAGTAATTCCTTTTTTTCAAACTTGATGTTCATTTGCCATTTGTTGGTTGGAATAAGTTAATGAAAATGGCAATCTGTATACAGAAACGTAGAAACTTGTTTGGTTGACATATTTACCTTGATTCAGTTACATAACATACATATGTCCTTAGTGTATTGACTGCATACATGTCTTCGGGTATGAAAAAAAAAACAGATTTAGGAAGTCATCTGAACACAGGGAAATGCTAAAACACATTAAATATAAGATGCACACCAGGTGTTCAAAAAATGACTGTATGAAAAATTTTTGTACTTAACAAAAGCATCATTTTGTTAAAGTAAAACTTTCAACAATAGTGAGGTGTTTTATACGATTAGGTTGAATAAAAAGGGTTCGAAATATAAGATATGGTTATGTAATAAAAGAAAGACACTAAAGTAGAATAAAGATGTAAAATGGCGAGGAATGGTATTATGCAGCTTATGTATGTTTGTCATTCCTTTAAAGTACAACAAAAAGAAAAAAATAAATAAATTTCGCGTTACTAAAATGGGTCAGCGTTTTAAATGTTTCTTAGAATGGCTGGAGCTGAAAACGATGTTATCGTCATATCGGATTCTAAAGACTCTTCGGCTGAATCAGAGGAGTTTGATGATGATGAGACTGATCCGCTGATATTTTTTGTGCCATACACCAAACGGTTTGTAAGTTCCGACAACATTATATGTTAATAGGCGTCTAATATGTTTACATAATTTGGTTAAGTTTTGTATTTTTTAATACTTCAACATCATTAATGGAAATTATTATTATGCTTTGTAACTTATAGCACATACCGGTTGCAGTAGCACAGATGACAGGAATTGAAGAAACCTTGAAAGTTAAGATCGTCAACAGACAACATGTGGAAACAAAACATGATGTTAGGGCGGAGCCAAATAAAAACAGTATCAAATACATTGTCAAAGGCTGGGCGAAATGGCTTAAAGATAACAAAATAAAAAAAGGTGATCATTACACGTTCCAGTACTTTCCAGATATTCGTGCTTTGTTCCTTACCGATGTTTTTCGCTAGTGGTGATGTTTGAAACTTTGAAACAGGGTTGAACCATAACATATGGTAGTTTTGGCAAACGAAGAAACATAGCATAGCTTCTGTAGTGTTAAAATAGTTGTTTGTAAGTAGGTTAACATGTTTGTTAGTTCCAAACTTTACATAGTTTGGACGGCTACTATGTAACCGTGTTTATAAATATATATGTTTTCTAGTTCTAGTTTATATGTTATATATTGAACATGTTTTTTTATCAATTGTATCACCATCGGAACTCATCACAAGCGAAACTGGAGTACCATTCTACTTATCATCAGACATACAGCTCTAAACCAAAATTGAAAAAGTTTATTAACAAAAGACAACAAAATGGAAAAGACAACTATAATACTTCAGTTAAAAGTTGATAGTACCTGACTAATCCCAGACATTTGTTTAACCAGATCAACAACTGATTCATCGTTAGTTATTCTTTGAATCTCGTATTCTTCATCACAATATGACAAGTTAGTCTCGCTGACTTCAATCTTGAATGCAAACAATTTATCCACCAAAGTTTTTAATTCGTTTGGAAATCGCACAGTACCATCATCCTGTAAACATCAAAGATAGGATATATATACAATTTCGTAAGTAAAACACAAATCACTGTAAAAAACACAATTCATATTATCAGGTTTGTAGGACAACTTCACCTACATCTATAGTAAAAGTAATAAAAATCAACTGTTGATGTTAACAGTTTTCACTCTTCTACAACTGCTTTTTAACACACATTCATGAGTTGTAATAAATGATAAACATGCAGGTTACATATACAGAAAAAAAACAATTGATGTTATCAAGATCTCCCAAGGATATTACACAAAAGCCAAAAAACACAATATAAACTATAATATACAATTTCGTTGATAAAACACAAACCATTGTAAAAAACACAATTCATGTTATCAGGTTTGTAGGACAACTTCACTTACATCTATTACAACCACTGATTACAAATTACTAATTATAAGAAAAATACAAAACTTAAGTAAACTACTGCTTCAACTTTCCACTGTTGTAGTCTAAGCACTGATGGTGAGCATCAGTGCTTTCTTCAAAGGTGATCAGTCCTTGAATGGGCAGGGCTTGTGTCTTCAGCAGTACTTAGGGAACAACAGTAGATAGAGCATCAATATTTTAACAGCATCAGTCTTCAGCAGTAATTAGGGAACAACAGTAGATAGAGCATCTGTGGTTGAAGGTTGTTCAGACTCAAGACTTTCTTCAATCATTCTTTTAACTCCTACTTTCACAAGATACTCTTCTGCTTCTTGATCTGCTGTTGTTACTTTATCCATCTGCTTTTGTCTCCTTCTTTGGTAAAGGAAGGCAGCTGGGGAAGCAGTTGATCTTTTGAATTGTTGCTTTTGTGGCTTTTCTGGAACCACTTCTTTAGAATAATCAGGCTTTTGTGGAATATCGGGATTTTTCTTCCTTAGTTCTTCTAGCCTTTGGTAACTTGCCCTGACCTTGTCTTCCTTCCATCTTGTTACTTGATTCTTTGACCCAAAATCAGCGGTAATAAGTTCCTCTTTCATTCTTTTCAGCTCTAGCACCTTGTCTGGAAGATTTTTCATGTATTTTGACCAGACAGGTGGAGTATGTTTAACCTTGTCCTTATTCATCTTTTCAATCCTTTCTAACCCCTCTTTGAGTTCACCCACTGTCCACTCTTTATATTAAGCTTTGTCACCTTTGTACCTTTTGAAGACCATGATGTGCTCATTATAATGTTTCTTCAAGGTTTCATCATCTCTTTCTGAAAGCTTTTGACACAAATCTTTTGTAAACTGCTCAAATGTTCTGACTTGTGTGAGCAGGAATTGATAGTACCTTTGAATTTCTTTATCAGATTTTCCTTATGAGTTTCTTTTAGAGATATCCTCTGCTTGTTGAGCTTTGACTTTCAGGTATTCTTCAATATTATTAGGCCTTGAATATCCTTGGACAGATGGTAGGTTTCTTTTAGCAGGGTCATCTTCAGAATAAAAAGATATGATTTCTTCTCTGACTGCTATAAGTTCCAGAGGATATTGGACAACTGCTGAAACAATGGCAGTGTTTGGGTTAAAAGCCTGTGTAGAAGAAAGTGGAACAGGGTTTGGAATTATAGCAAGTGATAATGGTTGTGAAGATGTTGGTGGTGGTGGAGAATCATCATCTTTTAAAATCATCCTTCTCCTTTTTGGTTTAGGAGAGGCTGGTGGTGTTTTGGTTGGTTCAGTGGTGGTGGTGATTTGAGTGGTGGTTATGGTAGTGGAAGGTGGTTGACAAACAGCTGTTGAAACAACTGGTGTTTCAACCACTGTTGTCACTACAACTGATGATGTGTCATCAGTTGTCTTCTGCTTTTTAGCAAGAGGTGATGGTGGTGATGAAGATGTTTTTGGTGGTGAGGTGGTTTTTGGTGGTGATGGTATTTTTGGTGGGACAATGGTTGAAGTGGCAGCAGTGATTGTAGTTGAAGTGGTGGTTGTTGGGTTAACAACTGTTGAAACCACTGAAGTACCAACAGTTGTTGATACAGCAGGTGATACAACAGCTGTTGGTTTGGGAGAGGCTGGTGGTGTTTTGGTTGGTTCAGTGGTGGTGGTGATTTGAGTGGTGGTTATTGTAGTGGAAGGTGGTTGACAAACAGCTGTTGAAACAACTGGTGTTTCAACCACTGTTGTCACTACAACTGATGATGCGTCATCAGCTGTCTTCTACTTTTTAGCAGGGGGTGATGGTGGTGATGAAGTTGTTTTTGGTGGTGAGGTGGTTTTTGGTGGTGATGGTATTTTTGGTGGGGCAGTGGTTGAAGTGGGAGCAGTGATTGTAGTTGAAATGGTGGTTGTTGGGTTAACAACTTTTGAAACCACTGAAGTACCAACAGTTGTTGATACAGCAGGTGATACAACATCTGTTGGTTTGGGAGATTGATGTGTGGAGTTTTTAGGAGGTTTGGGAGTATCTATTGTGGATCTGGATGGTTTGTGTTTGGGTTCCCTCACTTCATCATCCTTTGGCTCAGAAGCACCCTGCTCATTCATTTCCATAAAAACTCTCTTCTCCTGATCAAACCTTGCTTTATCCTTTGCCTCCATATCCCTTTTTACCCTTGCTTTTGCATCAGCAATGGCATTTGTGGTTACATCAATCTTTTTAGAGCCATCTGGCAAAGGGATGTCTGCAACCATACTTGAATTGTCTGGTGCAATGTACATACCATCTTCATATCCCTTCTTTTTCAACTGCTTCATTTTCTCCCCCTTTTTGGCATCAGCTGGGGGTGGGTTGTCCACAAAGATGATAGAGGGAGGATCAATGCCAGTGGTGTTCATTAAATGGGCCTTGATTGCCTTGATATCAGCCTGGGTATCTTTAAACCTTGCTTCCATGAGATTTCTGATCTTTTGAACTTGTATCTCATGTTGCTGATCAGCTAATTCTCTTTGATGATGGAGCAGAGGTTGAAACAAACTCCACAACTCATTTGGTGTAGGAGCAGATGATTGAGCAGCTGTTGGAGTTGGTGCAGCAGTGGGTGGTACCTTTTGAACTTTCAACAACTGTTGTAGCATATCTTTGATTTCTGCAACAGATGTATCAAGCTTGTCAACTCTATCCGTCAATTATCGGTACATTAAACCATCACCCAATTTAATGGGATCATCTGATTTCCCACATTCAGTGGTTGTAACAGTGGTTGACTCAGGGAATGTATTCCAAAAGTCATCCACTGATGCCCCTTTGTCTTGGAACTGGGGACTTCTTCCTTCAGCTGGGGTGACCACTTTTAGTGAGGATGCACCATGGTTCCCAAAGAAGGAATTGCCTTCAAGGAAGTCTGATTGATGTAACTACTGTCTAAGTGCAAACCAGTGGGATCAGCACTTGTAGTAGCTGCTTCACTTGAACTACCACCAAGAGTTACATGTAACTCAAGGGGTGTAACCTCCTCAGGTGTTGTTGGTGGGTTAGCAATGATTGAAACAATAGACTCAGTCACTTTCTGAGGTATAATCTAATTAACAGGTGATTGAGATGAACTGATTTAGGTCTGGTTTAAATCAATAGCATCCAACAAAAGTTTTGTTTGTGGTGGAATTTGGGAAGTGAGGATGGGTGTGGAAAGAGAATTTACCCCAGGCAGTGGGCTGTGGATGATGGAAACAACTGATTCCAGAGCATCATATTGTGGTGTCCCTATTCTTACAACCTGTTCTTTTTTAGAAGAAGCAGGAGGAGTTTGAGGCATGGGTTGAGATATTTCTACCATCTGCTGTGAGGAAGTAGCAGCACTGGTTTCTAGTGACTTTTGTGTTGTCACCGGCAGTTGCTCTGGGATCTCATCTTCCAGAGTTGCCTTTCTTGTAGGTTTGGGGGGCTTTTGAGTTTTCTTTTGTCTTGGTTTTCTGGTGGTTTTAGGTGTGGGTTTCACAGCAGTTGTTTTGCTGCTGTGATCACCTAGAGCAGTGGGCTCAGCAGCAAGTGCCTGAGGAGCAGTGGTAGCAGTTAAATTCTGCTCAGGAGCCTCTGCTTTTGTTTTAGAAGGCTTTGATAATCTTGTAAATGTTTCAGGTGTTAAACCATTTATTTGAAAAGGTTCACCTTGGATGAGCACATGAGCATCATCCTTTCCAAATTTCTTTTGAAAATAAAAGCTTAGGAACCTTGGAAATAATAAAAATGATTTGCTAGTAACATTTTTGACCAAGTCATCAAAGATCTCCTGGGAGTAATTAAAATTTTTGTTATGTAAAATAGCATAACCCAGGTATTGGATCTTCAAAGGTGTTTCATTAAAAGCAGTTGTTTTATTCGAAACACACATCAAGAGGGTATGGAATAAGAATCTTGGTGCAGGAGGAAAACTACCTTTTTGTAAGGTGTCCCTTTTCATTTCCTCAGCATACCCCCTCTCAATAAAATCAGTTTTATAGTCGATTTTAGGAAAAGAAGTTTTACCTTGCAGATCATCGAGTTCAAATACCTCTGAAATGGATTTTGGTGTAATTTGAACCTTTTTACCCTTTATTGAGGAATTGATGGCTATGATTGTTTCACCTTGAGACTCAAGTGTGGCATTCTTCCAAAATTCTCTCTGCGTTTTTAGGTAAATCGGAGCATCAGCGGTCAACAAAGTTTTCTACTTTGAAGATGAAAGTGCGTCTATGATGGAATTGAAGGTTTGACTATTACTTGGTTTTGTCAAGAGACCCAAGTAGTTATGAGGAGCTTTGTATGGAATTTCTATGGCTTTTTCAATGGGTTTTGCAGATGATGAAGACGATGATTTTGCCATTTTGAGGAAGAAGAATGATGAATGATTTGAGAGAAATGGATGATAACTGCTTTGAGAAAGGAATTTTTGAATTCAATTCGACAATAAAAACCCTGTTTGGGGTTTTGCTCAGGGTTTTATAAAGGAAAAAGAGAAAGCTGACGTGGCAGCTGTCCACGTGCCAACCCTTGATGAGTAATGGAAGACAGTTGTTTTATGAAACCACTAATTGAACAATATCAGTGGATAACATATCAGTGGATGAAAACACTGATTTTGAACAACAGTGATATCCAAATGAACAAACATGGTTAAAAAAACACAATGATTTTTAAAAATACACAACATGATAAAATATTTTACAAGAGTTATTACGCACGTTTCCAACTTCATCACATGTCCTGCTCAACGTTTGAAAATGATCATCCACAAAAATGTTGTCAGCCACAACCTGGAAAAGAAAAAAAAAACAACTGTCAACCACTGTTGTCATAGTATATTACAAAAAAAAAAACAAAAAAACCATCACAAAAAACACAATAGTTGTAAATAACATGTGACACCTGTGTCACTTCAACCATCAAACAAATGCCAAACCAATGAAATATTGTATTTCATACTTGGGATTTGTAAAAATATGTGTATCGTTTGCACATATCAACTCTTGTTCGATTTCAAGCTCTAAATCGCTTTCTGGAAGGTTATACGCGCACTGATGCGTAGATATAACCAGTTTAATCCAACGAACACTCCGGAATAGTGAAATAGGCTTAACATACCTTAAATAACCTATACATAACTTAGATATAAGTTTTGGAAGGTTTGGTGTGGTGAAATCAAAGTTTAATCGCTTACAGGGACTAAAGTTGTCAAACTGCGAAAGTATGCCAATTTGAACTGTAACAGACATTCCGGAACATGACCATAAGTTAAACACACCTTAAATATCCTTTATATAGCTTAGAAATAGGCTTTGAGGGGTTCGGTGTGCTAAAATAAACTTTTGGGTCATTCAGGGACTAAAAGTGTCAAAAAGTGCACAAGTTTGCATTTTCGCGCATAACTTACGTTCTGAATATATCCGGACACCCAAAAATTTATGTAAGCGTGACTACATTATATTTTAGTGTTCGCCATAAGAAAAATCCATTCGTTACGTCATTTGGATCGTTTTTCGCGCTTATGCGCATTCCGTCGTAATTAAGCGAACATCGCGTTCGTACGACCAAACGAACCATCACCCGGCATATTTTTGAACATGTTTCATGTCCACAATGTTTAGGAAACATTTTAGGGCCTTAAAGTTGGCTTTACGGGCCTTAGAAGTGTCGGGAATGGCCTTAAACACGTGCAGGGGCTGAAACTGTCATTTCTGAAACATATATGCAGATCAGAAGCCTCAGGCGGCCCGCATTGTGTTTGGCTGATCCTAAAGCGGGCCGCTTCCCACCTTCTGACCAGATTAAGTGTATTTAATCACAAGTTGCACATGTTTGATCCACCACCACATGTTCTAACTTGCTTAGTCACTAGATAAGGATGGAATTTAGCTTCCATAACCTTTCAACAAGTGTACGGACTAGATCTTTTCCCCTTTTCCAAGAAACGATCCTAACGGTTACCCGAAAACTATATATACCCCATTACCCTCATTGCTATTTCTTACAAGAATTCTGATTTTGAGAGCTCTAAGTTGAAACCATTGTTTCATACCTGAGTTCTTGAAGTCGGGATTAGCATTCGGGGACCCTGGGTAAGTATTCTTTCGTTCTTTTCCTTATTTTACTGCTTTTCGAGTCAGAAAGTCAAACTTTGTTTGACTTTCAGCGTTGACCAGTAATGGTCAATGCGAAGTTCGTTTGAACTTCGCAACGTGAGTGTAATCACGTTGGTCATAGTCCCTTGGGACTATGCCCACTGATTACCACGTTGTCTAGAGTCGTAGGGTAGGCGATCTAATAAATCGCCTATACCTTCGAACTCGACCCATTTGGTCGATCATTAGGATCCGACCAAATACATTAGGTGACCATAGTAGGTAGGGAATAACCTTCCGAGGTTATACCCTATGGTCGCATCGTTTAAGTAGTTGTATGATAGGTAGTTTATATGCCTTAGGTAAATTACCAGAATACCCTTTTCATGTATAATTGGTAATTAAGCATATGTAACCTAAACCTTTGTCACATAACTGATTATGTAACATGATTAGGCATATAACACTTGTCATAGGGCTAGTTAGGCGGTCTAAACGCGTTTCACGCGAACGACGCGTTAAAGTAGCATAAGCTACCTAAACGGGTCGTAATGGGTCGATAAGACTTAGGTTAAGTTTCATTTAGTATGTAGGCTTTGTTAAACCATATCACATGAGTTCCTACACTCATTTGGTTTACAAACCCTCATGCTACCCAGTCTTCCGATTTAGGTCCGGTTTATTAATGTAGTTACCTATATTAGGTGCCGTTTGATATTCCGCGATCTCTAGCATTGCTTGGTGGTTATCCTAGGACTTCTGAGCAATCTCAAGTGAGTACATAGACCCCTCTTTTACTATTTTCCAAACTGTTTTGGGGTGGAACACATGTGCCTACTTGTTACTTTCATGCTTTCCTGTTTTCACATCATATACCGGCTACGTTTGTTAGTACATTATAGTACATGATTTCATTACATTTCATACTAGGTGTGCCATTTGTGTGCATTACTTAGTACATTGTTTTACATTACATCACATGCTACGTATGTCTATTGTTGCATACTTAGTACAGGTCGCATGCTACGTATGTCTGTTGTTGCATACTTAGTACAGTTCACATGCTATGTATGTTCAATCGTTGCATTGTTCTTCATACTTAGTACATTTGTTATTCATCACATACTTACATTTTGGACGCATATTACATGATTTACATTGATCATGCATTTACTACACAAAACATAACTTTGATTTAAACCAAGTTTTACTTCAATACTATGTTCTTGTGCATATGGTTTAGTTGATGCTTTTCACTAGCCATACATATCATTTTGGTTACACATTACATGGTTTACATCTTGACATAAACATTTTGACATATTATTCAATACATTTGGCAATTAATTTAACATAGACATTTTACATTGTTGGTTTGGTTTGATTAAGTGATTAAGTAACGATGCGTGTGTAATATGATACAAGCATGGTGGATACGCCGCTGGTACTTCCTATATATAAGTGTTTGTATGGTATTACATATCGTAGCGTTATTTGAATCATTTCAGTTTGATACATATAACATTTTATACAAATAACATACTTTTCACAATTCATTGTTTTACAAAACAACTTATCTTATACAAACTCATTTTACTTGGTTATTCATTTAACCATGCATTATTCACTTATTTATACATATCATCTGAACTCATTGTTTTTCAAATGATTTACAAAACAAAGCAATTAACAAGGTTCATGACTAAACATTTTCTCAAACATAAGTCATGAAACCTATTTTCACAAAACCTATGTATCTCACCGGCATCTTTATGCTGACGTACCATATTTTCACATGTGTTTTTCAGGAGCTGTTGCATAAGATGATCAAGATACACATAGGCAGACTTGGGCTTTAGTGACAATAAAAGATGCAAGACTAGTTAATTATGTTGTTTTTCCTTGTTTGATAAGACATTGTAACACTTTTAATCAATAAAACGAAACTTCAATTGCCATGGATTTGAAACAATTAATTCTGTTACAACACTCCCCGACGTTTCCGCCACATTTTGTATGTTCCACGTGGTCGGGGTGTGACAGAAAAGATGGTATCAGAGCCAATGGTTATAGGGAATTAGGTTATTAGTAATGCTTTGACCTAGTCTATAACCTTCTTAGGACCCTAACGCGAGTTTACTTGCGTTTAGTCATAAAACAATACCGTCGCCTATCCTTAGGCGACAACCACAACAAGAACATAAATTTCAAAACCGCTTTGAAAACTAATCATCTGTTCTAGGATGATTGATTACTAGGTTTTGAACCCTCTATTGTAAGGTTTTGAACTCTCTGTTATATGGTTTTGAACCCCTATGAGTTTTCAAAATCTCATCAAGGTTTTGGGTTTTAAATAATGTGAACAGGTGCAAACTGGAAGGGTGAATGCCTGTATTCTGGGTTTTCTGTCTAGGCAAGCACTTCGTATACATCTCATCAGACGCGAGACCAGTTGTGCTTACCTGGGAATTCTTGGGATGAGTGTTCACTTATAGGCGAGCATGTCTTCGCGATACATTATTTTTGACCTATTTACTTTGATAAATCACTGTGTGTCGTTTGTTGCTTTGTAGTAACAAACAAATGACCACTACCCTTGCTTTCATCAGATTTGTTCATCTCATTCTTTTCGTCTAATTCTCTCACTCGTTTCCTTTCATGTTCTTCTCTTTTATAATGCCTCCACGACGCGAAAATCCTGTATCTGTTGACGAGCTGGCAGCTGTCATTACACAGCAAATGACTGCTGCAATCCCAAACGTCATTGCTCAATGTTACCAAGCTATCAACAACAATAAGGCTCTCTGCAGTTTCAAGACGTTCAACTCAGCTAAGCCATCCAAGTTTTCTGGGTCTCAAGGAGCGACTGCACTTCTGCAATGGTTCGAGAGTCTAGAAAGCACCTTCAGGCATGTTCAATGTCCAAACGAGCGAAAGGTAGATTTTGCATCTAGTGTCTTTGAGAAACGAGCTTTGACGTGGTGGAACGGTGTGGTGAGAGATAGGGGTGCCGATGTGGCACTGGCTCAGACATGGGAAGAACTTAGAGCACTGATGATGAAGGAATTCTGTCCTCGTCACGAGATCAGGGCATTGGAAAGAGAATTCGACGATCTTAAGCAAGACAGTGGCGAACATCGAGCATACACTGATCGATATGAGGAGCTGAGCCTGTTGTGTCCTACCATGGTTACACCTTTGGATAAGGCGATCGAAAAATACATTGATGGTCTCCCTGACTTGGTTCAAGACATTGTTACCGGTAGTAACCCCACTACGGTTAGGCAGGCCATTGAGCTATCTGCAACCCTGACTGAATCTCAGATCAGGAAACGTAAGCTTTTCCGAAAGGGTGATAAGAAACCGCTCGAGGAATCAAAGACCATGGATGAACAGACTGGATCCCTTGAGTGGTCAAGGAAGCAAAAGGCTTCTCAGAACTTCGCCATGGTCGCTCACAATGATCAAGCCGCCCCCAACCAACCAGCTAAACCCCGTGCTAGGAAGCCATACAACGGAACTTCACCCTTGTGCAACCGATGTGGTATACATCATCATGCTAATGTGAAGTGCCACGAATGCCAAATTTGTGGACTTAAAGGTCATGTGGCAAAAGTTTGCGTTGCAGCAGTTGCACCGAATCAAGCTAACAACAAACCTGCCCGAGCTCGCTTTCCACCGGGTTCGTGCAACAAGTGTGGTGAGATGGGACATTTCCGAAGAAATTGCCCAAGGCTTGCTAATGCTAATCCAATACGGAGATGAACATCTGACCGACTAGAAGACAACACCGTTTAGAAATAATCATGTCTTATGTATTATTTTCTTTTGTTGTCAATGTCCGTGAAACAGTTGTTATCATTGTTTATAAATAAATCTTTTATTTACATCATAATGTATTTATGTGATTGTATGTATAAACAACATATCCCTTACAATACCGACAATCGGGGAACCGCATTCCTTGAAGAACAGACAAACCCCAAAATTCTTCCATTTTACAATCTCTTGCGTTTTACACAAAGATCCTAAGTACCCGTCTCTTGCAAAGAGATGAGGTACAAGGTGCAAGTTATAATTCTGTACGAATACCCCAAGTACCACTATAAATTCTTAATAGGGTACTCAAGGGTATTTCCGTATGTCCTAAATTATTGTGTACCTTAATTCGAATATTGCGTTTTCCTGAAAACGAAAATCGAATTTTTGGTAGATCATCCTATCTTCATGAATGGATTCTTGAAATGATTAAAGTGCCAAATGAAATCCACGAATTGGATTCCTGGTGTGCTTTAAGTATCCGCGTCCAAAGATAACAAATTAATAAACAAGTCAAACAACTATGTGATTATGTGCTTATGTGTTTCCTTTTATGTTTTTGTGTGATCCAAGTTTTGTCATCCAAATCCTCATAGAATCTTCCATATCTTCGTATAAGGGATTCATAGTAGGATATCCAAAGGTACTATATTAAATCCTCAATGGGCTTCTACGTTGTAGTTAAGTCCCTTGGATTTTATTGTACTATTCTATAATTAGACCCCTTGAGAGGTCTAGTTAAACAGATTGATCCAAAAATCTGGTTAAGTATATCAAATGATGATATAGCTGAAAGGACTCCTTGGAGGTCTAATTAAAAAGATCATGTGTTGATCTGATTAAAAGGACCCTATGGTAGTCTAGTCACACTCATCACAGGTTTGATATTTTCTTCCCCTACACATCATGAAATGCACTGTGCGGACTGTGCAAGGAATTACGTAATTATGGACGCGTACATAATTATGGAAATTCAGTGCACAGAGACCACAGCGAATTTTGTCATGTATTCCGTTCATTTTTGTTTCTGAAGATGTAAAATGACTCATTCGGTTCATTTTTGTTCCTGAAGATGTAAAATGACTATTCCGTTCATTTTTATTTCTGAAGATGTAAAATGACTCATTCGGTTCATTTTTGTTTCTGAAGATGTAAAATGACTATTCCGTTCATTTTTGTTTCTGAAGATGTAAAATGACTCATTCGGTTAATTTTTGTTTCTGAAGATGTAAAATGACTATTCCGTTCATTTTTGTTTCTGAAGATGTAAAATGACTCATTCGGTTCATTTTTGTTTCTGAAGATGTAAAATGACTATTCCGTTCATTTTTGTTTCTGAAGATGTAAAATGACTCATTCGGTTCATTTTTGTTTCTGAAGATGTAAAATGACTATTCCGTTCATTTTTGTTTCTGAAGATGTAAAATGACTCATTCGGTTCATTTTTGTTTCTGAAGATGTAAAATGACTATTCCATTCATTTTTGTTTCTGAAGATGTAAAATGACTCATTCGGTTCATTTTTGTTTCTGAAGATGTAAAATGACTCATTCGGTTCATTTTTGTTTCTGAAGATGTAAAATGACTCATTCGGTTCATTTTTGTTTCTGAAGATGTAAAATGACTATTCCGTTCATTTTTGTTTCTAAAGAATGCCTGTTGAAAACAACTCCGTTCATTTTTCAATTCTGAAGAATGTCCGTTAAAGAGAAATAACAGGATTATGCCTTTCATATCTCTGGTGGTTATTTGACACAAAGCCACAGTTAGACTCCTACGAATTAATTTCGGGACGAAATTTCCTAAAGTAGGGGAGACTGTAACACCCGTGTCACTCCAACCATCAGACAAATGCCAAACCAATGAAATATAGTATTTCATACTTGGGATTTGTAAAAATATGTGTATCGTTTACACATATCAATTCTTGTTCGATTTCAAGCTTTAAATCGCTTTCTGGAGGGTTATACGCGCTCTGATGTGTAGATATAACCAGTTTAATCCAACGAACACTCCGGAATAGTG
Source organism: Helianthus tuberosus (assembly GCA_030545235.1). Taxonomy (NCBI): domain Eukaryota; kingdom Viridiplantae; phylum Streptophyta; class Magnoliopsida; order Asterales; family Asteraceae; genus Helianthus; species Helianthus tuberosus. The sequence continues at coordinate 99,095,856 of CM060354.1, read as the reverse complement.
AAATAGGCTTAACATACCTTAAATAACCTATACATAACTTAGATATAAGTTTTGGAAGGTTTGGTGTGGTGAAATCAAAGTTTAATCGCTTACAGGGACTAAAGTTGTCAAACTGCGAAAGTATGCCAATTTGAACTGTAACAGACATTCCGGAACATGACCATAAGTTAAACACACCTTAAATATCCTTTATATAGCTTAGAAATAGGCTTTGAGGGGTTCGGTGTGCTAAAATAAACTTTTGGGTCATTCAGGGACTAAAAGTGTCAAAAAGTGCACAAGTTTGCATTTTCGCGCATAACTTACGTTCTGAATATATCCGGACACCCAAAAATTTATGTAAGCGTGACTACATTATATTTTAGTGTTCGCCATAAGAAAAATCCATTCGTTACGTCATTTGGATCGTTTTTCGCGCTTATGCGCATTCCGTCGTAATTAAGCGAACATCGCGTTCGTACGACCAAACGAACCATCACCCGGCATATTTTTGAACATGTTTCATGTCCACAATGTTTAGGAAACATTTTAGGGCCTTAAAGTTGGCTTTACGGGCCTTAGAAGTGTCGGGAATGGCCTTAAACACGTGCAGGGGCTGAAACTGTCATTTCTGAAACATATATGCAGATCAGAAGCCTCAGGCGGCCCGCATTGTGTTTGGCTGATCCTAAAGCGGGCCGCTTCCCACCTTCTGACCAGATTAAGTGTATTTAATCACAAGTTGCACATGTTTGATCCACCACCACATGTTCTAACTTGCTTAGTCACTAGATAAGGATGGAATTTAGCTTCCATAACCTTTCAACAAGTGTACGGACTAGATCTTTTCCCCTTTTCCAAGAAACGATCCTAACGGTTACCCGAAAACTATATATACCCCATTACCCTCATTGCTATTTCTTACAAGAATTCTGATTTTGAGAGCTCTAAGTTGAAACCATTGTTTCATACCTGAGTTCTTGAAGTCGGGATTAGCATTCGGGGACCCTGGGTAAGTATTCTTTCGTTCTTTTCCTTATTTTACTGCTTTTCGAGTCAGAAAGTCAAACTTTGTTTGACTTTCAGCGTTGACCAGTAATGGTCAATGCGAAGTTCGTTTGAACTTCGCAACGTGAGTGTAATCACGTTGGTCATAGTCCCTTGGGACTATGCCCACTGATTACCACGTTGTCTAGAGTCGTAGGGTAGGCGATCTAATAAATCGCCTATACCTTCGAACTCGACCCATTTGGTCGATCATTAGGATCCGACCAAATACATTAGGTGACCATAGTAGGTAGGGAATAACCTTCCGAGGTTATACCCTATGGTCGCATCGTTTAAGTAGTTGTATGATAGGTAGTTTATATGCCTTAGGTAAATTACCAGAATACCCTTTTCATGTATAATTGGTAATTAAGCATATGTAACCTAAACCTTTGTCACATAACTGATTATGTAACATGATTAGGCATATAACACTTGTCATAGGGCTAGTTAGGCGGTCCAAACGCGTTTCACGCGAACGACGCGTTAAAGTAGCATAAGCTACCTAAACGGGTCGTAATGGGTCGATAAGACTTAGGTTAAGTTTCATTTAGTATGTAGGCTTTGTTAAACCATATCACATGAGTTCCTACACTCATTTGGTTTACAAACCCTCATGCTACCCAGTCTTCCGATTTAGGTCCGGTTTATTAATGTAGTTACCTATATTAGGTGCCGTTTGATATTCCGCGATCTCTAGCATTGCTTGGTGGTTATCCTAGGACTTCTGAGCAATCTCAAGTGAGTACATAGACCCCTCTTTTACTGTTTTCCAAACTGTTTTGGGGTGGAACACATGTGCCTACTTGTTACTTTCATGCTTTCCTGTTTTCACATCATATACCGGCTACGTTTGTTAGTACATTATAGTACATGATTTCATTACATTTCATACTAGGTGTGCCATTTGTGTGCATTACTTAGTACATTGTTTTACATTACATCACATGCTACGTATGTCTATTGTTGCATACTTAGTACAGGTCGCATGCTACGTATGTCTGTTGTTGCATACTTAGTACAGTTCACATGCTATGTATGTTCAATCGTTGCATTGTTCTTCATACTTAGTACATTTGTTATTCATCACATACTTACATTTTGGACGCATATTACATGATTTACATTGATCATGCATTTACTACACAAAACATAACTTTGATTTAAACCAAGTTTTACTTCAATACTATGTTCTTGTGCATATGGTTTAGTTGATGCTTTTCACTAGCCATACATATCATTTTGGTTACACATTACATGGTTTACATCTTGACATAAACATTTTGACATATTATTCAATACATTTGGCAATTAATTTAACATAGACATTTTACATTGTTGGTTTGGTTTGATTAAGTGATTAAGTAACGATGCGTGTGTAATATGATACAAGCATGGTGGATACGCCGCTGGTACTTCCTATATATAAGTGTTTGTATGGTATTACATATCGTAGCGTTATTTGAATCATTTCAGTTTGATACATATAACATTTTATACAAATAACATACTTTTCACAATTCATTGTTTTACAAAACAACTTATCTTATACAAACTCATTTTACTTGGTTATTCATTTAACCATGCATTATTCACTTATTTATACATATCATCTGAACTCATTGTTTTTCAAATGATTTACAAAACAAAGCAATTAACAAGGTTCATGACTAAACATTTTCTCAAACATAAGTCATGAAACCTATTTTCACAAAACCTATGTATCTCACCGGCATCTTTATGCTGACGTACCATATTTTCACATGTGTTTTTCAGGAGCTGTTGCATAAGATGATCAAGATACACATAGGCAGACTTGGGCTTTAGTGACAATAAAAGATGCAAGACTAGTTAATTATGTTGTTTTTCCTTGTTTGATAAGACATTGTAACACTTTTAATCAATAAAACGAAACTTCAATTGCCATGGATTTGAAACAATTAATTCTGTTACAACACTCCCCGACGTTTCCGCCACATTTTGTATGTTCCACGTGGTCGGGGTGTGACAGGTGGGTGATCATAGGGGGGTTCGGCCGAGACTTAGAGAAGAGAGGGAGAGAAAAGTTTGGTGAGTTGTGTGGAGTGAAAGTTCTTATGTGTAACCTCATGTACTTATAGGCAAATTTTAGGTGTATTATCCCATGGTTAATGTGTCTCCATGATACTAAACATAGTTTAATAAAATAATCAATCTTGGTACCTTGGTGTTCCCCATGATTTGGGGCCGGTTAGGGCATGGGGGGGGTTAGTTCGATCTAAACTAGTTTAGTTAGGGAGGAGTTTAGGTTAAATAGGTTAAATTAGGTGTTTAACCTCGTTAGTAATATATAGCGTGTTATGACGGGTGTTAGGGTAATCAGGGACCCTAACTGGCTCAGAAAAATATAAATAGTGAAAATAATAATATTTTCATGTTCCGGGTAAAGTCCGGTTGTTCGGTTGGATAGTAATCCGTTAAAGCGTTACAAAAGCTTTAAAGTGTCGTTATTGTTATTTTTAGTGACACATTTTGTTTCCACACTTTAGAAAGTGTCTAGTAGTATTTTCCCCATGTTTTGGCACTTTACTAGTCAGCTAGAAGCTGGTTTAATTATTAAAGTGCTGTGTTTTGTACTTAAAGTACGTTTTTGGCACATCCAAATCAGTGTATCTTATTCCTAGAGACGCAGTACCACAACCCTTATATACCTACACTCACTACCAGTGTAGCCAAAATATTTGAGGCTCTTAACAGGCCTTAGAGGCAGTGTCTGCCTGATGCTGGTTATATCAGCATGTTCACTGTGTATCCGTTTAGTGCTACTGTGCTTTTTGTGCATCATGTTTGTCACTAGGGTTCAGCATATAAATATTGTAGTGACAGCAAGCAAGTATGATGCAAGTAAGTTCATGTATCAGTATTCAAGTAGCAGTTCATCAGCTAGTTCAAACAAGCAGAGTAATTAAGCAGTAATTAATCATTAATTAAGTCGTACGGATACCTGGTTTAGTGCGGGTTGTCACATTCTCCCCCCGTTAAATAAATTTCGTCCCGAAATTTAAGTTCTGCTTGTAGATGCAGAGTTCTTAGGAAAAAGGTGGGGGTATTTCTTTTTCATCCGGTCCTCACGTTCCCAGGTGAATTCAGGACCATGTCTGGCATTCCAACGAACTTTGACGAGTTTGACACTGCTCCGGCGGGCCTTGTTAACTTTCCAATCCGTGACCTCGACAGGTTCTTCAACAAAGTGGAGCGTGTCGTCAACATGAATCTCGTCGGTGGGAATGGCAATGTCAACTTGAGTTGGACTTTTCTTTAAATTGGATACATGAAATGTATCGTGAACACCATTCAGTTCAGCAGGTAGGTCCAACTTGTATGCTACAGTTCCAATTCTTTCCAAAATTTTGAAGGGACCAATGTAGCGCGGATTTAACTTCCCACGCTTTCCAAAGCGTGCCACCCCCTTCCAGGGTGAAACTTTCAATAACACCATTTCTCCAACTTGGAAATCCACATGCTTCCGGTTTGGATCCGCGTAGGCCTTTTGCCTGTGGCGAGCAGCTTCGATGCGTTTAAGTATTTGCGCAATCTTGTCTGTCGTCTCTTGGACGATCTCGGGACCAGCAAGTTGCCTATCACCGGCGTCAGACCATCAGAGGGGTGATCGGCACTTGCGTCCGTAAAGGGCTTCAAATGGCGCGACACCAATACTGGTGTGGTAGCTGTTGTTGTATGAAAATTCGACCAAAGGTAAGTGTTTATCCCAGCTACCGCCCAAATCCATAACACATGCCCTCAGCATGTCTTCCAAAGTTTGTATTGTTCGCTCGCTCTGGCCGTCAGTTTGCGGATGAAACGCAGTGCTCAGATTCAATTGTGAGCCAAAGGCTTCTTGGAAAGATTGCCATATTCTTGACACAAACCTTCCGTCTCTATCAGAGATGATCGAGAGAGGTACTCCATGACGTGCTACGATCTCTCTCATGTAAATTTCCGCCAGTTTACTAGTGCTGTCTTTCTCTTTGATTGGCAGAAAGTGTGCGGATTTTGTTAGGCGGTCAACTATTACCCAAATCATATCATGGCCTCTTGGCGTTCTTGGCAATTTTGTAACAAAATCCATTGAGATTTGTTCCCATTTCCACTTGGGAATCTCAGGTTGTTGCAGTAGCCCTGAAGGCTTCTGGTATTCCGCTTTAACCTTAGCGCACGTTAAACATTTGCTCACGTAAACAGCAACATCGCCTTTCATCCTAGGCCACCAATAATATTCCTTGAGATCCTGGTACATCTTATCCGATCCAGGGTGGATAGAGTACCGTGACTTGTGCGCTTCGTCGAAAATAACTTCCCTTAATCCACCAAACAGAGGAACCCAAATCCTTTTCTCAAAACATAACGTTCCTTCCTCGTTTGGTACCAAAAGCTTTTCCATTCCACGGAGATATTCTTCCTCAAGGTTTCCCTCCTTGAGAGCTTCCTTTTGTGCAGCACGAATGCGCAAGGAAAGATCGGTTCGTATGATCATTTCCAAAGCCCTGACCCTTATGGGCTTGATTCTCTCTTTACGACTTAGGGCATCGGCGACTACATTCGCCTTCCCTGGATGATACTTTATCTCGCAGTCGTAGTCGTTTAGCAACTCAACCCATCGTCTTTGCCTCATATTCAACTCCTTCTGGTTGAATATATGCTGTAGGCTTTTGTGATCTGTGAAGATTGTGCACTTCGTACCATACAGGTAGTGTCTCCAGATCTTTAAAGCGAAAACCACTGCGCCAAGCTCTAAATCGTGTGTGGTATAGTTCTTTTCGTGCACTTTCAGTTGACGTGATGCGTAAGCAATAACCTTTTGGCGTTGCATCAACACACAACCCAAACCTTGACGCGATGCGTCGCAGTATACCACAAAGTCATCAGTACCTTCTGGTAGAGCTAAGATTGGCGCGTTATAAAGCTTATCCTTCAATATCTGAAACGCTTCTTCCTGTTTGATTCCCCAATCAAACGTCCTTTCCTTCTGCGTGAGGAGTGTCAATGGTTGAGCGATCTTTGAAAAGTCCTCAATGAACCTTCGATAGTAGCCAGCCAAACCCAAGAATTGTCGAATCTCGGTTGGCGTCTTTGGCGTTTCCCAATCCTTGATCGCCTCGATCTTTGTTGGGTCTACATGGATTCCATCTCCATTCACCACGTGCCCAAGGAATTGGACTTCTCGTAGCCAAAACTCGCACTTGGAGAATTTGGCGTACAGTTGTTCCTTCTTTAATAGCTCCAAAATGGCTCTAAGATGTTGTTCGTGTTCAGCCTTCGTCGTTGAGTAAATCAAAATGTCGTCGATGAATACAATCACGAACTTGTCCAAGTATGGCTTGCAAACTCTATTCATTAGATCCATGAATACTGCAGGTGCGTTTGTCAGACCAAACGGCATAACAAGGAACTCGTAGTGTCCATAACGAGTTCTGAAGGCTGTCTTCGGGATACTTTCCTCCTGTATCCTTAACTGATGGTATCCAGATCGAAGATCGATCTTAGAGTAAAAGCTAGAGCCTTGCAGTTGATCAAACAGATCGTCGATTCTTGGCAGAGGGTACCTATTCTTGATTGTTAGCTTGTTCAATTCTCGGTAGTCGATACACATGCGGAAGCTACCGTCCTTTTTCTTGACAAACAGGACCGGAGCTCCCCAAGGCGAGAAGCTTGGTCGGATAAAACCCTTGTCTAACAACTCTTGAAGTTGTGTCGACAATTCCTGCATCTCAGACGGAGCAAGTCTATAAGGTGCCTTAGCTACAGGCGCGGCGCCTGGAATTAAGTCAATGTGGAACTCTACTTGCCTCTGAGGTGGCAGCCCAGGTAAGTCTTCTGGGAAGACTTCTGGGTATTCCCTCACGACAGGGATGTCTTCGATTCTTGGCTCAGCAGCCTTCTTATCCACGATGTGTGCCAGGAAAGCAACACATCCTTTCTGTAAACACTTCCTTGCTTTCAAGCAGCTGATAAATCTTAGCGGTGTGTCACGCTTCTCTCCGTGAACCACAATTGTCTCACCATCATCAGTTGGGATACGAACAACTTTCTCGTGACATACTATCTCAGCCTTGTTTCCGGATAACCAATCCATTCCTACCACCACGTCGAAGCTTCCCAATTGGACTGGTAGTAGATCCAAAGTAAACTCACGTTCTCCCAATTCTATCACACAGCCTCTGATTACTTCGTTGGCTTCAACTAACTTTCCATTAGCTAATTCGATCGAGTAGGGAATATCTAACTTATTAGCGGCTAACCCAAGCATATTCTTAAATTCTAATGATACGAAGCTATAATCGGCACCAGTATCAAATAAAACGGATGCATAGCGTTGATTGATAGGGAACGTACCAGTAACAACATTGGGATCCTGGCGTGCTTCCCTAGCTTCGAGTTGGAACACTCTACCACGGGCTTGGTTCAACGTTGGGCAGTTTTTCTTAAAATGCCCGATTTCCCCGCAGTTATAGCATCCGAGTCTCTGCCCGTTTCCACCTCCATTTCCGGCTGGGTTGTTGTTCTGGTTGGCATTGCCTGCCTGATTCGCATTGTTGCCTCGATTTCTGTTTCCTCCAAAATTTCCTTGTGGGCGATTCCCATTTCCACCACGATCATCACTCCTATTTCCATATCCTCCCTGGCCTCCGCGGCCGGCAGGGGCCCAACAAGTGTCCTTCGAGTGACCACGTTTCCCACATACTTCACATACTTTTAACCCACATTGACCAGAATGGTGACGCTGGCAGGCATTACACTTGGGCTGGGTGCCCATATATCCTCTTCCTTTCCTTCCACTACCAGCTGTAACCTGAGCTGGTGCGTTGGGTGCTCCTCTCTTACCATCACCGCTAATGCCTTGCTTAAAGTTCGAGAACTTTCTTTTGTTACCACCTGATGACTCAACATGAGTTTCTTTCTCCTTTGCCTTGACATCACCAAACTTGTTCAAACGAATCGCCTCCTCGGTGAGAGCCACGCTCAAATCGATGGCTTCAGTGATAGTCGCTGGTTTGGAGGAGGTTACCATGCTTATGATTTGGGGAGCCAAACCCCAAATGAAGCGCTCGATTCGCTTGTATTCTGGCGTAACCATGTAAGGAACCACTTGAGATAAGTCGTGAAACCTTTGGACGTATTCTGCAACCTTTGGTCCATCCATCTTTAAATGCCAAAATTCAGTCTCCAACTTCTGAATTTCCGCGCGAGAACAGTACTTTTTGCGCATAAGTTCTTTCAATTCGGTCCAAGTCAGCGCGTAGGCGGCAGCCTCGCCTAGGGTTTGTACTTGTAGATTCCACCAGGATAGGGCTCCATCTAGAAACAGCCCTGAAATGTATGTGACTTGCTGATCCTCTGCGCATTTGCTCATGCGTAACACAGAATCGGTTTTCTCAGCCCAGCGGGTAAAGGCAACTGCACCTCCTGTGCCATCGAAGTTGACCGGTTTGCAGTCTAAAAACTGCTTGTAGGTGCATCCTGCACGTATGTTAAAACATGTGATTGGCATTAGCATCATCGCTAAAATCTCCAACTAGTTCATGGTAGGTCCAAATGGCTTGGTATTACCGTGAGGTGGATTGTTGTTGCCCTGGTTAACACTTCCGTTCGCTCCTGGCTGAGATGCTGCGTACTGTGCTATGGCAGCTGCAATGACTTGCTGTAGCTCTGCCTCATTAGTAGGCATTGGCGTTGGGCGTTTTGGCGGCATCTTCTAAAAGATGTTTCACATAGGTTAGGTCATAGCAAGTGAAGTGTACGTATGCATTCAACAATACCAACACATAACATCTCATGTTATCAACAAGTCAATCACATAACCTCTTATGTTATAGGACATAAACAATTGATTGAACATCGCATGTGATGAGAATACTGCGATTGTATTGCCACAATTCGAGATCACAATGCAAAGCTTACAAGTACACCACTATATCATACGACATCAATGACTTAGTAGGGGACGACCCTAGACAAGTCGTGCGATCGCTGGACATGTTCAGGAGTCTCTGGTTCGTCCATTCTCAATTTCCAGGACTCCACGTCAAGCTTCTGAACTTCAGTCCTAAAACAACATTTCCTCTCAATCGTTTCCTTGAGCTCGTCCTAGCTCAGTGCATAAGTAGCGTCTGTGCCAAGGGTCTGAACCTGGAGGTTCCATTAAGAGAGTGTGCCATCTAGAAATATCCCTGAGAGGTAGGTAACACTCTGTTGGGGCGAACAGTTTCTCGTTCTTAGAATGGAGTTGGTCTCTTCGGACCAACGAACAAATGCATCGGTGCCTCCTGTTCCGTCAAAGTTTAAAGGCTTGCAGTTCAGGAACTGTTTATAGGTGCAGCCAGTTGGAGAGTTATCTCCAGTAATGCCATCGTTGTACTTAGAGTGGAGGGCTTCATGTCGTGCATTTATTGGTGAGATGCATTCTTGCAGCTCGGCTTCTGTCCTTAGTAACGTACTGGTGTTTGTGTCATGTCTGGGTGACATTCCCTTTTGTCGAAATAGTGTGAAGCGGGTTGGACAACGTTCCAATTTTCTATGAGGTATATATAGCAACATAAGCCATCATGTAATCACCCAATTTCACACGCACATATACTCACTGTATGAGTGGGGAAGTAAATTTCTGAGCCTTCACATAGGCTTGCCAATTTGGCTTGTTGCTTGTAATAGAATGAACTCGAGGCTACATCGCCTTGGTCATTCGTGTTTAGGTTATTTCCTGCTGCATGGGTTATCATTAGCTTGACCCGCAGAGTCCACCAGGATTCCTGTGCACTACAAGTCGTTATTACGTGGGCCCCCGTAATAATAAATTGTCTTGCACAGTTACCCCAAATTTTCTCTCATCCAAGCAGATGATCAATCAAGGAGCAACAGCAGGTGCATTGGCATGAACAGGGTCATGCTCCAATGCGGGGTCAGGAGCAACGCCTGGCTCAGGGGCCACGGCTAGCTCCGAATCAAAAACTCAATCTCAAAATCAGCTGGATCAACAATCACAGGGGTTACAGGATCCCCCAAGGGCTGGTCTAAGTGCATGAACTCAATGTCATGGTCTGGATCAACACCAGGCGGAAAAACAGGATTGTCCTCAATATCGCGATCAAACTCAAAACTGTGTGCGGGAACTGGTGCAGCTGATGATGCCATCTCAGGGTCGGCGTCGTGTGAGTAGTGCTGCATTCCCTGTATGTGCGAAGATGCGGGTGTCAGAAACTCAAATGAGTCTGGGATAGGGGAATGGTCATGAGTTTCCCCTATAGGAGCGTCCGCATGCAGTAGTCTAATACCAGCAGTAATAAGGCCCTGCCCTCGAATGGGTCCTCCTCCAGTAGATCGTTATCGTCTTCAGAGGCCACGTTGGGAGGGCGTATCATCAACAGGATAAGCGGCAAGGGGGGCAAATTCCCAACAAGATGGCCATCAGTAGGCTCTGCTACGACTTCAGGCAGCGCACAAGGGCTGAAAGTCGTCATTGTCCGTGCCGGTAGTATCGGAACTGTACACCTCGTGCTTCAATGAAACTATGTCATCTGGTACTATGGCCATGGGATTCGTAGTGTCCATCTTTCTAGTACTTGATGAAAGCATAACGTTTGTAACACAAACACATATACGTATAATAATCAATCATATAATCAGTTAATCACATAGTCACCAAGTAAGGTATCACGTAATTCTCCTAGTCTTACTAGCCAATTTCATCCAGGCTATAAGACTGCTCTATCCTTCACCTTGACCACTTAGATCGCTCCTCGGTCTCCTTGACCGAGCCTACTCTTCCTAGCCTTGCTAGCCCACTACCTCGGTCACCTAGACCAAGCCACGATCCTCCAGATCGAACCTATAATAAACCAACGTGCTCAACTACCTCGATCACCTCGATCCTCCAGACCGATCCTCAGCCCTCCAAGCTGAGCCTATAATCAATAAAATGTGCTCAACATTTGTTTGTAAAAAGTTTTGGATCTGGACTTAAGTGGTATGCAGAAAAATGTTTTTCGTGAGAGCCCTAGTGATCATAGTCTAGACTCGAGAAAGAATCCTAGTTCGCTATGATCAGAGCTCTGATACCAAGCTGTCACACCCTGGCTTTGCGGAAGCGTGGTTAATTTTGGTGTGACTTCTTAATACCATAGCTTAATCATACCAAAGCTATATGAGTTAAAAACATGCAAGATCATCCATTAAGTTTTTGAAAACCAAACACAATACCATTGTTTTAACATACCCTGACAAACATAATCTTGTTCAACAACCATTACAAACTTGAAACATAACATAAACATGGTTTAAGGACTGTGTCTTGTCCAGGAAAGAGACACATCCCCTAAACCCCGGATGACCTTGGAAACTAGTGCAGCGGAAAACATGCCATACCGTGCCAGATCTCGTTAATTTCCTGAAATACATGTAAGTTGAAAAATCAACAATAATGTTGAGCGAGTTCATGTGCAAGTGAGTAAGTAAAACACTTGTAAGTATAAAAGTTTCCTGGTATGTAGCAGTGTAAGAGGACTTGTGATCACCAATGGTTTGCAAGGCCATTAGCACGTTGTGAAATGCAAGTAGGAAGACACAAACCTAGCGTATTTGGCGTTGGGGCACAAAGTCACCACTTGGTCCATTATGCGGGCTCAGGAGTTGGGCTCGCTACACCCAGATAGATCTACCGCTTAAGTCCCTCGGTGTTCTAGCTACCCATTCACATGATCTAAAACCTCCTTACGTTAATCATACCATGTATAAAGTACTTGTAAACAAAGTAACATGTATTTCACCCCCGCAGTTAAGAAAACTGAAAACAGTTAGAGAAAAGGGGGACATGAACTCACAGTCGGTGCGTCTCTACCAAGTATCCCTGAATCAGAAAGCTGTGCGACGACCTACAAGTGCTAATACTATTAGACGGACGGCCGTGCCTTAGCTTTATAGTTTAAGTTTTTGTGAAATAGTTAGACAACTATTTCGTGTTTACTTTTTGTAATACTTGGTAGTTATCTTCTTCCCAAGGATGGGGGATACAATACATGTGCGTAAGTTACGTTTTAATAATCGTGTGGTAATGTAATTACCGGTGTAACTTATATAATCATAGTGAAAGCGTTCGCAAAGTTTTGGGATCATTAACGCTTGTAAATATTATTTTTACTCTAAAATAATATTTATGTAATTTCACAAAATAATCATAAACAGTGTTGTGACAAAACATATTTATCACGTTAACTTAGTGAAAATCCCACCTCCGAATATTTAGTAACTAATGTCATGGCGAAATTTATGTTTCGAAAATATGTCAAAAATAGTTCTAACACCTGTTGTGTAAATAATTCTAAGTGTTAGGTTTTTAGAAAATTTCGCCAGAGTTTCCTCTGTAACTGGAGGTGGCCACGCTTTCAAGCGTATCATTTTCTTTTAACAAATCAATTCAACAACTTCTTTATTCAATCAAACAATTTCCGACACATCAAACTAGTCGATAAGTATGTAAATCGCATAATCGCATGAACTTGTAGTTTTTCCGCATCTATAATGTAAATCCCATTATATTTTGTAGTTCTTTATATAAAGTAACTTTAATCTTGTGAAAACCTCGTGTTTAGAGAAATCCGACTTTACAACTTCTAGTAACAAGTGACAAAGCTAGTTCTTTGTCGGATCTTTTCATTTCACAAGTGTTTACACACTTGTAGTTTATAAAATCATGTTTGTTAGTGTAAGATCCATTTTTTTTAGAAAACATGATTGCTTTAACGTGTGGTTCTTTGAAAATACCACTTGCAGATACGTAGATCCGCTAGTTTTAAACACTATTGTACAAGTTAAATCACTTTTACACAAGTAAAATATTTTTACACAAGTTCATGTCTCGTGTGTGGTAGAGTTTCACCTTTTAACCCTTGTGTTAACTAAAAACGAGCTTATGTGAAGATCCATGATCTTACAAAGTCGGGTTAAACGATGATCCGAGCTACCACATCATAGATCGGGTCTTAATAATCACAAATTCCAAATACTACATCTTTTACACAAGTTACAAGCTATTAACCACCATTTTAGTGTTTTTACTAGACTTTAAAGCTTCAAAATGTAAGTTATCGATATTTAACCGACAAGGTTCCTTTTAACCACTTTAGATAAGTTCAAGAACAAGTTTTAAGTGTTATACCTCTAGCTCTAAGCTAGGGAAGATTCTTGATGAAAATCGCGTGGATAAAAGCTAACGGTAGAGGTCCTTCGCGTTCCGTTTGCACCAAAGCTCCTAATACGCAACCTCTAACACTTGTATCACCTTGGAATGATGAAGATGGAAGTCGAAAATGGGTGGGTGATCATAGGGGGGTTCGGCCGAGACTTAGAGAAGAGAGGGAGAGAAAATTTTGGTGAGTTGTGTGGAGTGAAAGTTCTTATGTGTAACCTCATGTACTTATAGGCAAATTTTAGGTGTATTATCCCATGGTTAATGTGTCTCCATGATACTAAACATAGTTTAATAAAATAATCAATCTTGGTACCTTGGTGTTCCCCATGATTTGGGGCCGGTTAGGGCATGGGGGGGGGTTAGTTCGATCTAAACTAGTTTAGTTAGGGAGGAGTTTAGGTTAAATAGGTTAAATTAGGTGTTTAACCTCGTTAGTAATATATAGCGTGTTATGACGGGTGTTAGGGTAATCAGGGACCCTAACTGGCTCAGAAAAATATAAATAGTGAAAATAATAATATTTTCATGTTCCGGGTAAAGTCCGGTTGTTCGGTTGGATAGTAATCCGTTAAAGCGTTACAAAAGCTTTAAAGTGTCGTTATTGTTATTTTTAGTGACACATTTTGTTTCCACACTTTAGAAAGTGTCTAGTAGTATTTTCCCCATGTTTTGGCACTTTACTAGTCAGCTAGAAGCTGGTTTAATTATTAAAGTGCTGTGTTTTGTACTTAAAGTACGTTTTTGGCACATCCAAATCAGTGTATCTTATTCCTAGAGACGCAGTACCACAACCCTTATATACCTACACTCACTACCAGTGTAGCCAAAATATTTGAGGCTCTTAACAGGCCTTAGAGGCAGTGTCTGCCTGATGCTGGTTATATCAGCATGTTCACTGTGTATCCGTTTAGTGCTACTGTGCTTTTTGTGCATCATGTTTGTCACTAGGGTTCAGCATATAAATATTGTAGTGACAGCAAGCAAGTATGATGCAAGTAAGTTCATGTATCAGTATTCAAGTAGCAGTTCATCAGCTAGTTCAAACAAGCACAGTAATTAAGCAGTAATTAATCATTAATTAAGTCGTACGGATACCTGGTTTAGTGCGGGTTGTCACAACTTTTGACATCTACACTGATTTGACAACCATATTAGACATGTTAAGGCATATATTACTTGTCATAGGACTAGTTAGGCGGTCCGAACGCGTTTCACGCGAACGACACGTTAAAGTAGCATAAGCTACCTAAACGGGTCGTAATGGGTCACAAGCACTTAGGTTAGGTTTCTTTTAGTATGTAGGCTTTGTTAAACCATACTACATGAGTTCCCATACTCATTTGGTTTACGAGCCCTCATTCTATCCGATCTTCCGAGTTAGGTCCGGTTTATTAATGTAGTTACCTATATTAGGTGCCGTTTGATATTCCGTGATCTCTAGCTTTGCTTGGTGGTTATCTTAGGACTTCTGAGCAATCTCAAGTGAGTACATAGACCCCTCTTTTACTGTTTTCCAAACTGTTTTGGGGTGGAACACATGTGCCTACTTGTTACTTTCGTGCTTTCCTGTTTTCACATCATATACTTGCTATGTTCATTAGTACATTTATAGTACATGTTTTACATTACATTTCATGCTACGTATGTCTATTGTTGCATACTTAGTACAGGTCACATGCTACGTATGTCTATTGTTGCATACTTAGTACAGGTCACATGCTACGTATGTCTATTGTTGCATACTTATGTCTATTGTTGCATACTTAGTACAGGTCACATGCTACGTATGTCTATTGTTGCATACTTAGTACAGGTCACATGCTACGTATGTCAATTGTTGCATACTTAGTACAGGTCACATGCTACGTATGTCTATTGTTGCATACTTAGTACAGGTCATATGCTACTTATGTCTATTTGTCGCATACTTAGTACATTTGTTATTCATCACATGCTTACATTTTGGATGCATATTACATGATTTACATTGATCATGCATTTCCACAGGACATAACTTTGATTTAAACCAAGTTTTACCTCAATACTATGTTCTTGTGCATATGGTTTAGTTGATGCATTTCACTAGCCATACATATCATGTTGGTTACACATTACATGGTTTACATTTGACACATAAACACTTTTGACATTGGTTATACATTATATGATTTACATCTTGACATAAACATTTTAACATATTATTTCAATACATTTGGAAGTTGGTTTAAACATAGACATCTTACATTGTTTGGTTTGGTTTGAGTATGTGATTAAGTAACGAGGCGTGTGTAATATGATACAAGCATGGTGGATACACCGCTGGTACTTCCTATATATATAAGTGTTTGTATGGTATTGCATATCGTAGCGTTATTTGAATCATTTCAGTTTATGACATAGAACATTTATACAAACAACATACTTTTCACAAGACATTGATTTACAAACAACTTATCTTATACAAATTCATTTTACATGGTTATTCCTTTAACCATACATTATTCACTTATTTATACATATCATCTGATCTTATCGTTTTTCAAATGATTTACAAGACAAAGCAAATTACAAGGTTCATGACTAAACATTTTCTCAAACATAAGTCATGAATCCTATTTTCACAAAACCTATGTATCTCACAGGCATTTTTATGCTGACGTACCTATTTTCACATGTGTTTTCAGGAGATGATGCATAAGACTTATCAAGACATACTTAGGCGGACCCGTGCCTTAGCGACTTAAAACGAGACAATAACTAGTTAATTTATGTTATGTACCCTTTGTTTCTTGTTTAAACAATGTAAACTCTCATGTTTGTTTAATAAAACGAAACTTTAATTGCCATGGATTTGAAACGATTAATTCTGTTACAACACTCCCCGACGTTTCCGCCACGTTTTGTATGTTCTACGTGGTCGGGGTGTGACATAACACAATGATTTTAAGTAACACACAATATCATAAATAATAACATAAACTTCATCATAAGCTTGCTTCTAAATGTACATTCTCATTAGAACAATAAGAAAATTCATGCAAATGACCATCCACACACTCGTCAGCTACAACCTGACAAAAAAAGCATGTCAATGATTTTTTACTATAATAACACAAAGGATTCCTACAAACACAAAACGATTGTAAAAAACACAATGCTATGTAAATCCCAATACTTGACAAAACAAAATGAAAATACATTTCCAACTATATTAGAAGAATTCATATCTGCTGGCTGCTTCATTTCCACAACACTGTCCAACCCAGCAAACTGAAAACAAAGCATAATTATTCAAATGAACAAACATGATTGAACAATATCAGTGGTTGCAACGGTTATAATGAAAACAGTGGGTGATTTTAACTATCAGTGGATGAAAACACTGATTTTGAACAACAGTGATATCCAAGGAAATGAGAGAACAGGGGTTGACTTTCAGCAGTGGACAGCTTTTCACAGAGCAGATGTTTGAACAAAACAGTGGTTATGGCAGTGGACAGCTTTTCACAGAGCAGATGTTTGAACAAAACAGTGGTACGCCTATTCAATTGAGATGAATCATTGCATTACATCCCTATTAAGAACATCAATAACCATGTCTATATTTAAGATAATAATGACTTTTTATTCGATTGCGATTAGTAACTACAACTGCTCTTATATTCTTACATTTAATTCACACAATTTAAAACTTTTAAGTAACTATTTTTAAATTGATTAACATAGCAATTGCTAACACCATTAAATAAATATAGATGACATCTATCAAAGTTGGATGTTTATCATATACATAGTGTTTTTTTCATGTGTGCAACTCTATATTCAGGCACAATTTAACATCAAAATAAACCAAATCAATTACAATTCCCCAGATGGTCGCTCGAAGAAATTAAACTGAAGATATTAAACGTTTGAAATAATATATGATTAAATAACCACAATAAAAAACGACCATAATAAAAAACACAATTCATCCAGACTAACTTTCAAGAAACAAAACAAAACATTCCATAAAAATAAAAATACCACCAATAACTCTTAATAATTGAATACAAACCACTTTACCATAACAACAACTATCACTAAACTTAACAAAACTACTTATAATGAAAGTAAAAACCTACGCTTCAACTCCATTGACTCATTAACTTGTCTAAATATCTCTAACATCTGTGCCATTAACTGAAAATCTTTGTTCCCACTCTCACCATTATTCAAAAGTGCTAGGTCACGAACAGCAGTTGGAGGCAATAAACGCAACGTATCAGTTACATCATCACGAGAGCCAACTCCAGTCTTCAAAGAATGAAAGCATTTCCTTAGATCTTTAGAAAACACTAACTCAGCTTCCAATTCTTCCATCACTGCTTTATAAAACAGTTCCTTCAAATCTTCTCCTTGATTACTTGATGAAGCCATTGAAAAAAGTTAACTTTTTAATTAGAAATCGGTAAAACTTAAATAACTTGAGATACGATATACATGAAATGTCTGCATATATATATATAAAAGGCTTATGGTCACTAACGCGGAACTATTAATGGCAGCAACGGTTACATGATGTAAAAATTGCTCCGGGAAACGATACAATCATACAAAAAACTGAAGAGACACACGTTTACATACAGTTATTACTATAAACAGACAAACCATTAATTAAACACGGGAAACTTAAACTGGTACACGGCTTACTATGCATGAATCAAAGAAAATATCAATTACCCTTTAAATTATAACGAAAATATTACAAACAAAGAAAAACATGCAAGTTTAAGGGAAAGGAAAATACACACATAAAAAAACTCCAACTCAACACAGTATCATTACCAAAATATAATAACCATCATCATACATAAAAAAACAACATAACTAATCTTCGCCAAAACTGTCGATTTCAATCACCTCATCCCACTTCCAATTCTTCAGCGCCTTTACCCTTTGATTAATTCTTCTGAAATTACGAGGCTAGAGAATAATATGTCAGTCACTCATCTAGAATATTAACTAAACACAACTAAACATATAGATATGGAACCAACCTTGTTGATCTCATGCTATATAGAATTGTCAGGACATCCAACCAAAGCACCAAACTCCAACTCAAAGACTTTAGATTTGTTCTGAAATTTATAAAACAAAATATAAGCAAACATAATAAGATTCAGCATAAACATCACCAACTATCACTAACAAAATAATTTACATACTTTAACATAAACGATTTACCTTTGCAGCTCCGATTGAAGACATAGTCAAGTCAGGAAGTACTCCAAACAATTCTTCAAACTGAAAAACAATATACTCATTAATAAAATAAACTACCATGTTGAACTAAAACAATGTTATCTTACAGTTATAAAAGAATTATTACATACATCTCCAGTTTTGTCAGATATCTTACTCAACTTTTGAAAATGATCATCCATAAAAATGTTGTCAGCCACAACCTGGAAAAAAAACCAACTGTTAATCACTGTTGTCATAGTATATTACAAAAATAAACCAAAAAACACAGTATCTGTAAAAAAAACACAATGATTTTTAAAAATACACAACATGATAAAATATTTTACAAGAATTATTACGCACGTTTCCAACTTCATCACATGTCCTGCTCAACGTTTGAAAATGATCATCCACAAAAATGTTGTCAGCCACCACCTGGAAAAGAAAAAAAACAAATGTCAACCACTGTTGTCAAACAATATTACAAAAACAAAAAAACAAAAAAAACCATCACAAAAAACACAATTGCTGTAAATAACACAATGATTTTAAGTAACAAACAATATCATAAATAATAACAAAAACTTCATCATAAACTTGCTTCTAAATGTACATTCTCATTAGAGCAATAAGAAAATTCATGCAAATGACCATCCACACACTCGTCAGCTACAACCTGACAAAAAGAGCATGTCAATGATTTTTTACTATAATAACACAAAGGATTCCTACAAACACAAAACGATTGTAAAAAACACAATGCTATGTAAATCCCAATACTTGATAAAACAAAATGATAATACATTTCCAACTATATTAGAAGACTTCATATCTGCTGGCTGCTTCATTTCCACAACGCTGTCCAACCCAGCAAACTAAAAAACAAAGCATCGTTATTCAAATGAGCAAACATGGTTAAATAAACACAATACCATATAAATTAACAACTTACATTTTTTCCCGTAATTGAATCCTCATCATACACAGCATTATCCATCGATCATAACTGAAGCAAAACAAACAAACTAAATAAGAAACTATTATCGAAACATAGCAAACATCATAAACACATAAAATATGTAACCACCTTATAGTGATATGCTTTATTGAAAAGGATGTAATGCAAAGCATACACGGACATATATATACATCTTGTATGCTAACTACCACGTAGAAGTTATCCAAGATGAACCGACAAGGTTGAGGGAGCGTACCCACGTAGCGAGAAACATGCAGAAAACACAGCAAAACTTAACTGGCGTTGAAAAAACAAACTGCCAATTTTTTTGGGTTTGAACGGATGAGATTAAATCTTGAAGGTAACCACCTGAATTATTACGGTCAGGATCTACTTGAACGTGGGTTTAACCGACGGTTGTTTCACGGTGAACAATTTATTAATAATAGTGGCAGCGACATCATCATCATCTTGGGTTGGAAAAGATAAGAGTCACGTGGACTCTTTTGGCGGAGACTTCTTTGTGGACTTTGAGGGAGTGGGTCGATAGCTTTGGTCTTTATTGGGCTGCCAACACACATTCAGAGATTACAAGATGACATGATGGACTACACGTAAATAAGTAGGGGATTTTTGACGGCAGACGAGGGGGGCAAGGAGATAGAGAAACCCGCGAAGATCCGTCAACTAGCATGAGCAATTAGTCTTTCTTATGGTTTCCTCCGGATGGAGGGTTTTGTAAGTTGGATAATTTTATGTGTTTGTGACAATCGTGTAACTTGGTGATCTAAGCATTCGATGCTTTTCACCATTCATTTGATTTATTGGTTGTAAATGGTTACATTTATTTAAACCTTAATTTCTAAGCATTCAGTTCCCGAGAGTTCTAGTAATTGGGATATATTTGACCTGGGGTTAGGGTTTGTAAATTGTAATTGATAATCATTCGATAACCTCCTGTTATGTATTGACCGGAGTACTTAGTCGTTGGTTATCACAATTAATTAATCGAGTTTAATACCTATGTCTATGTAGGTAACGATTAAACACATAGTTGAAATTAACTGAAAAACCTGAAATCTGGAGGAACCATCTTCTCTCCTACTGATTTAAACATCACTTTTAGTCCGTAATTTTTAGATAATCAATCAAACCAACAACAAAGTTTTATTTTTTCGATTTAGTTAATCAATACTTAATATTATAACACTTTCCACAATCCTCCTCTGGTTCGATATCCGACTTACTCTAGCTACTAGTCTATTTCGGTTTTTGCATGTATAACGACAGACATAACGGGGTCGACGTGAATACCTTGACTATTAACGATGTGACCGAGGAATTGAACCTCCTCTAGCCATAATTCACACTTGGAGAACTTGGTATAGAGTCGATTCCCTTGGAGTAGTTCGAGAACCAAACATAGATGTTGCGCGTGTTCAGTTTTCGACTTCGAATAGATAAGGATATTATCGATGAACACGATGACGAAGCGGTCAAGAAATGGTTTACACACGCGATTCACCAAATCCATGAAAACAGCGGGTGCGTTGGTTAAACCAAACGGCGTTACGACGAATTCATAGTGGTCGTATCGGGTTCGGGAATCGGTTTTTCGGTATATCTTCCTCCTGAATGCGTAACTGGTGATAGCCTGAGTGTAAATTGATCTTCGAGAAACACGTAGCACCTTGCAGTTGATCAAACAAATCATCGATTTGGGGCAGAGGATAGCGATTCTTGATAGTCAGCTTATTCAGCTCCTAATAGTCGATGCACATCCGGAACGACCCGTCCTTATTTTTTACGAAAAGAACTGGCGCGCCCCAAGGAGAGGTGCTAGGGCGAATGAAGCCTTTGTCAAGTAATTCCTGGAGTTGACTCGAGAGTTCACGCATTTCAAACGGAGCAAGACGGTAAGGAGATTTAGCAACAGGGTTGGCTCCAGGAATGAGGTTGATGCGAAAATCAATACCACGACTCGGGGGTAAACCAAGTAAATCATCAGAAAAGACTTTAGGAAAATCACGAATCACAGGCACCTTATCGATTGCCTTTTTTTCCTTTTCCTCTACTACTACGATGTGTGCTATGAAAGCTTTGTATTCCTTGCGGAGATACTTGCTCGCTTGGACACATGACATAAGCTTGAGATTCTTCGATGCGACTTCACCATAAACGCACAGTTGATCACCATTAGCGAGCGAGAAACGACTCAGTTTATCAAAATAAAAAACTTCAGTACGATTTTCACGAAGAAAATCCATGCCTACTATGATATCGAAACTACCAAGCTGCATCGGAATAAGATCGATAGCGAAGATGTGGTTGTTGAGTTCAAGAGTACAATCACGAAGAACAGAACGGATAGTAACGGTTCTTCCAATGGCAACTTCAACATCGAACGTCGAGGGGAGATGGGCGCGCTTACATTTAAGGAGCTTTTCGAATTCTAACAACACAAAACAGTTATCGGCTCCAGTATCAAATAAACATGAAGCATATATACCATTTACGAGGAACGTACCATTAACCACATTGTTGTCTGCTTGCGCCTGGAGGATGTTGATGTTGAAAGTACGTTCGCGGGCTGCTGGCTGTTGTTGCTGCTGAGGCTGCTGTTGTTGCTGCTGCTGCTGTGGCTCTTGCTTCACCACTCTGTTGGGGCACATGTTTGCGAAGTGGTTGGGATCACCACACGCAAAGCAAGCTCTAGCATGGATCACGGGTGCAGGAGCCGCTTGTTGGCCTTGAGGAGCAGAAAGTAAAGCTTGTTGAGAAGGAGCTTGACCTTGAACTGGAGCTCAAGCTTGACGTGGACCTGTACGGCAGTTGGCAGTAAAGTGGCCATACATATTGCAGTGAACACAGTATCTGCAAGCAATCCCCACAGGATGATGGTAAGTACAGGTAGGGCAAGCCAGGTGAGGACCAGTGTATGCACGCTTAGCCAGCCCGAACTCGCTTGTCATTGATCTCGGCAGCGAGAAGGAAGGTTTCCTCAATAGGTGTCGTCTTCGCGGCTTGCACGAAATCAGCCACGCAATTCAGTAGAGCACGGATGTATTTCTTGATGGTGATTTCGGGGGTAGTAACTTGGCCCGGACAGATTATGCTTAGCTGCTGAAAGCGGGCAGTTAAACCAGCGTTGTCGCCACCCTCTTGTTTGATGTGCCAAAACTCGTCCTCCAATTTTTGAAGCTCGTGGAGAGGGCAGAACTCCTTCATCATGATGTCCTTCAACTCGTACCACGTAAGCCCGTAAGCTGCATCATTCCCTCGCTTATTTCTTTCGGCAGGCCACCAGTCCAGGGCCCTGGACTGGAAAACGCCTGTGGCGTTAATAGTGCAAAGGTTTTCAGGACAGCTGCTTAGGGTGACTTCGATAGAATCGAACCATTGAAACATGGCAGTAGGCCCGTCTTCTCCGGTGAATTCTTTGGGACCGCAGGCTTTAAACTGCTTGAAGAAAAAAGTAGCGCGGGGAGAATCAGTCCTGCACTCTTCCGAGGACTTGCTAGCGTTTTCATTCAGCTCGCTGACAATTTGCCAGATAACTTTCGCCATCTGCTTAGCAACCAGGGAGGCGATACGCTTGTCCTCATGGTTACGACGGGCGGAGCGAGCGGTGTGCGATCCAAATGACGACATTGTCTGCAATAGACATCGCCACAGGATTCAGACACTATATGTCGAATCTCACTTGACAACACACTTAATACTACTAAAGCTCAGGAACACATTCAATCACTTAAGCACATATTCACGTAGGCACATAACCACAGAAACACATAAGCACGTAGAGCACAGAAGCACGTAAACCATAGAAACCACACTATATTTTGCACGTATTCACCTACATATATTACACGTATTCACCTATCATTCAAGGTCGAACGTTCGAGAATAGCGATTGCGATTTAGCGAGTACACAGCGAGTAGCATAGCGAGCGATTTGTTAACGTTGTGTAGTGTGTTGTGTGCAATAGGCGGTGCAAGAAGCGTTAGATTAAAACCATCAGTACCTCAAAACGTTAACAAATAACACGTAAAAACCACATAAAACATATAAGTTTCACATAAAAACGACAAATATCAGAGTCAACGTTTTTTTTTTTTTTTTGCGGGCTCAGAATCGAAACACATAAAATCAGCGATTGCGAGCTTGAAATCGAATATAGATTGTCTTGGCTAATAAACATCGACTACCCAAAGTGATTCACTATTCTCAAGGACTTCAAGTATACGTTTTGGCCTAATAGACTGTGCTCTCTTACCGGATTACGGTGAATGGCACGCATCCTTTTGGTTATTTACGCAACTCGAGTCGTTGGAATCCATCGAGACTTTGGTGAGAGTTTCGTAAAACCAAAATAGAGGGCGGAACAAGTCATCAAGGTTCGGGTTTCACCCTTGACTTAATGACTACGTTCCTGTTTGTGTGATAGAATCACGAGATTGAGGGAGAAAATTGCGTCGAAGTACGGATTTCACTCCTGATTCAATGTAAATTTTCTTGTTTATGGTAAAAATGCGGGTCGAACAAGCGATCTGATCGAGAGTTTGCAGTTTTCACACCTGGTCTCGATCTAATCACTTGTTCATTTTTGAAAAATAGTGTGAAGTGTGCCTGCCTTAGGAAAGGCAAAGTGATAGTATAGCATGATTGCGGGTCGATCGATTAATAGAAATAGGCTCGTGCAGAACCCCTAACGAGTTCGCATAAGGCAGTCTGTTGGTAGTTAGACTATAGACTAGGTCGTTTCTAAGACAACGACCCGGACCAGGTCGAGTCTTGCCTAATTCCCTATAGTTATGGCTCTGATACCAATCTGTCACACCCCAACCGATGGCGGAAACATCGGGGTGAGGCACTTAGCGAAACAGATTGTCCAAGAGAAATCCATAACAACTAAATTACCGGATAATTAACATTATGTCCCATACCCTAACTCATCAAGTAAAACAATTATTACAGACATAGATATCTCTAGGCAAATTATTGTTTCGACAACTTAAATAAATAAATTGTTTTTGTTCATTTCTAGACCCATCCTATCTTGATTCCACAAAAGATAGCAAGCAAGCATCCTAAGCACCTGTCACATACGTTAAAATTGAGGTCAATACACATAGTGTGAAGGTGAGTATACAAGTTTAATAGTATAATAGATAGCGAAAATCGTTTACGCATAACCAGCATGTAACATGTAGCAAAGTGAAGGCTAGTAGGTTATCGACAATGAAATATGCACAGACGTAACTGCGAGATGTAGAATGCGCAACACATATCCCCACTGGAACATGTGAAGTAAAACCCTTAACAACCCCTGTCCACAACAGGTGCTGAGTCCAAACTATAGTACTATCGTTGCTAAGTTGTCAGGCAACAATCACTGTGTAAACATAACATACAAGCATTCATCGAATAACACGTAGCATGCAATAACAGTCAGCGTATAAAATGTGTTTGCGTTGTGTCTCGATTATGTTTTGAATAAGTAACGTATGTAACACCCAAAAGTGCATAAAGCAAAAAGGGTTCGAGTATACTCACAGATAGCGTTTAAGTAAATAAAAACTCTCTTGGATTGAAGGGAGCGCTGAGAGATTAGCTTGAACAGTTAACGATAGCATAAGTGATGAATGGTACGTAAGACGGATGTCAATCCGTTCGGATGGCCATTCGGTCGGATTGACATTCATTTGGGAGGGATGTGTTTGTGTATGATGGCTTTGAAGTTTTAGTTGTAGCATTTTAAAATCATAGAAGTATCTCTACCTTTCAGGTCGATCGATCGAATGGTCATCTGATCAGATGGTCGTTCGATCAGAAGGTGATCCGATCGGCGAGACATCTCCTTAGAGAACAAGTTCACAGCAGGATGGTCATTCGATCGGATGGCAATCCGATAGAATGGCAATCCGTCAGAACTGATGATCTTTGAAAATTATGAAAAATGTTTAAGTGTTGAGACCAAGTGCAATCTGATCAAATTGTCGTTCGATCGGATGGCTATCCGATCGGACGGCAATCCATCCCACAATCTGATCATTTTTGAAACTTGAATATTTGTTAAGTTTTGAAAGTTTTGCGGTTTGATCGAGACAGTATGACAACATATTAAACAACGGAACCTCGTCAAGTCCAAGTCGTCCGATCGAAGTGGGAATCACCCCAGTCCGATCAGTTTATTGTTCGTGATGGTTGTTCATGTTCAACCTGCTAAGTCGGTTGTCTCGTTGATAGAAATCGGATCTCAGACCGACACTTCACTAAGAAACGAGTAGAAGGCCTGAACGGGCTCCGATCTATCGGTTTTGAGTGCACTGAGTGTAACACCCCGAAAATACAAAATTTTATATTAAAAATTCAATGTAGGTAATAGACAAAATAAACTAACTAGGAATAAATAACCTAGTTAGTTACAAGTCTTGTAGTAATAAGGGAATTTGTTAAAAACACATTAAATGCAACTTGGTAAAGTATAGGGACCAATTGTAGCAAACTTGAATCAAGTTTGTTTTAATTATGTTTTAATTAAAACATTAGACACCAAAACACACACTTTAAGTGTGTGTTCTGGTTGAACTCTCCGGAGAAGCCAGAAGCCCTCTAGCTCAAACCCTAACAAGCATAAAATCAACAAATTGAAGGGGTAAATCTAACCCAAATCAAAATCCAAGCACAAATTCGTGATCACCTCGGTGAGGGGATCATAAGGTATGCTAAATTTCATCATTTAGTTCCATCTCAAATTCTTGATGATTTGTGAAATCGGAATCGGAGCTTGATTATTTGATGTTTAGATGAAGTTTGTAATGAAAACATGTCTAGGAGTAAACCTAGTTGATAACTTGCTGAATTTGTGTTCAAATTATGAAATTCATGATAATCCATTTATAGGTTAAATGGGTTTTGTAGAAATAGGATGAACACTAGAATTGTGACTACCAAAAGTGGTGTTACTTGATTTCTATGAGATGATTCTGATGTTAGTATGCATGCTTGACATAATAGAATTGAAATGGATGTTAAAATTTGGTCAAATAAATAGTCATGAGATTTGGTTGTGGGTTTAGTAAAATAATGCCCTCTAGGTGTTTGATGAAATGCCTAAAAGAAGGCTAAATATTGAAAATTCGGAATAAAAATGCATATTAGAATGATGAGATGAATTATGTGTGATATGTTGTGAAAGGAGTTCTAAACAATATTTGGTTGAACTCTATAGGCAAGGAATCTGGATCGTCAAGTGGACAAGCCGGTGGAGACACGCGTTTGAAAGGAGCGCTTTAAAGGTACGTAACTATTAGTTTCGTTACATTGCGTAAAAATTGTTTAGTTATAGCTTGTTAATAGTATCGTGGTGTGATATGCGCGTTTGATGTGTCATTGAAGTGACGAAGTTCACTCGATAGATCAAACGGGTCAAATTTAATGATTAAAGTACATTTGGTAAGCCATGGAAGTGACGAAGTTCAGCAAATCAAACGGGTCAAATAATGGATAAAATGGTAGCGTTGAAGTGATATGATAATCACTAGTTGATTTTGAATTACGAAAGCATAGTCCGTTGAACGGACATGCCAAGAGCGTAGCTTTACTTAAAAGAATCCCATGATACGGGTCAAAAGGAAAAGTATCATATTTTGTCGATTAGTAACAATGTTTTGATTGAAACTGTTCATAACAAGCATGACATATTGTGTGCATAAGTTTTGGGTATGGTAGTGACACCAATGTTGACAAGCCCGGGTAAAAAGGTAACTTTATTTAGAAACCATTGTGAGTAAATTTTGTATGGTTTGACAAATAACCAAACGGGTCAAATAAATGAAAAGGGGATTCTTAGGAGATCAGCCTATAAACGAGATTTTTGGCGAGTAATGATAATAAACGGGTCCGTATTTAAATTACGGAAACGTAGGAAAAAGAATCGCGAAAAACAGACTTTTAGAATGAAAGTTATGGAAGTTTAAAGATAGATTATTGGTAATTTATCGAGCTGGGAATCTGCAGCACAAAACCAAGCAACATTCTGCCGAAAATAGGGTGTCGCGCATAACAGTTTCATGGTCGCGTCACGCGACGTCTGTCGCGGCCCGCGTAAGCCAAGACAGAATCTGTCGCGGGGCGCGACAGACTCAAAAACCAGAATTTTTGTTTCATTTTCATTATTTGGTATTAGAACTTGATTATACGTGTTTTAACATTGTCAAAACTAACAATTAACGTGGTTTTGACATTAGGTGAAGTTGGTCTCACTTCGGATGGCGATCAAGCATGAATTCAAGAACCGAACACATTATTTTGAAGCTTCCGCGTTTATCTAACTTTGATGTAGAAAATGTTCTTTTGGTAAACCCTTAACTTAACATTGTCGATGTTTAAACTAGTTCGTTAGTTAACTAAGATACTATCGTCATGAAACCTTATTGTTTTGTATAACTCATGAAATTATGCATTTCTTATAAAAATGCGTATTTTATGTTAGTTAGTTAACTAAGATACTATCGTCATGAAACCAAGCCCTTAACCTGCGGGGCTAATCCCTTGATGTACAGTTCAATTCTTTGGTGTGGAGGTCGGGATAAGTTCGGGCACATATTAGCTAATTCATGAGACCGTTTCGTGTATGCCTCAATCTCAGACCCCACCATTTTTAGATCATAATACTCATTCTCCAGTTTCTGCACTTCGTCACGTGGGCAGTACTCTTCACGCATCAGCTCCTTAAAATCGTCCCAAGTAGTCGCATTCGCCATTTCAATACCCAACATCTGGACTTGGGCATTCCACCAAGTCAAGGCACCATCCTCGAGTGTGCCTGAAGCATACTTCACTCTGTCCCCAGCAGGACAGTTACACATCGCGAACACCGATTCCGCCTTCTCAAACCAACGTTGTAGCCCCACAGCACCTTCAGTCCCACTGAACGTCTGTAGCCTACAATCCATGAACGTCTTAAACGTGCAAGCAGGCGGATTGTTTGGATTCTAATTCGCTTGCTGACCTAAGGACGAAAGAAAATACAGCACACGGATAAGAGTTGAGTACGTGACACAAGAATAAAGAGTATTTGGCACATATCGTACCAGCTTGATAGGCTGCCAAATCCTCAGCCACATGTGTGTTAATCAAGTTTGTCAACTCGGCCTGATTCATCGCAATGTGACCACGCCCATGGCCTCGTCCGCTCATGATTCTATATAAGAAAAGGGAAAAGGTTAAGAGTCGAGATAAAGTAGGACTCAAACCTCACAATGACTTCTACAGACTACTAAGTTTACATCAGACAATAGAGCGGAACCCCTTTCACACTCGTTAAGCGTCACTGGGACTCACATGCACCCCACATTATTATTATGTGTTCACCCATAATAACAATGTAATTTGCATGTTTGTCTCAGCTCCTCCCTATTCGTGCTAAAAGGTTCCTCAAATTCGAGTAGCAAGACAAAAACACTACAACATAGATCAAGAAGGTTTAGGGAAGTATCACACTATCAATCACGTAGCTTATGTTAGTAACACAAGAACTCGTACTATAGTGCTAGGTGTGTATTCACATGCAATGTCAAACTCAAGTGTTCACTAAATATGAGGTGCAATAAGTAAACGAGAGACGAACCTTGCAATTTGGAGCTGAGTGTCATGGTCGCTTTCTGAACTGTTCGGTTATAGTCTGGTTTTATAAAAACGTTTTAAAACCTAGTTCACTATAACCAGTGGCTCTGATACCAAACTGTCACCCCCCCCCCCCCAAAATACCACATGCGGGGACCCCGCTAGGCGTGTGACGTACCAGGATCTAGCCACCAATCACATTGAACTAATATCAAGTTATAAAACAAAGTTTCCATTTATAATGATAAAACATTCATAATCATAATCCAACTTTAACATGTTCAGCAGAAGCAAATAGTAAAACACTGTTTAAACATTTCAAAACCAAATGTATGTGAAATCAGTAAACAAGTCATGCATATCCAAGCAGTGCGACCCATGACTGGGTCATTAGTTCACACCCGACCTCTCAGGTACGGGGTGAGGGTGCCAAACCTAAATAGCGCTATCAACTAATACCCCGTTACCTCTCAGGTAACAAACAAGATGGGACTTAATGGTGACAGGAATTGAGTGTATTATCCAACATTCTAGTTTTTACCCAAATGACTTAATCCTCTTAGGAATACCCAATGATTGTCCCACCCACTGGGACGCATGCACAAGAGGAATGAACTCACCTTTGATTTGCTCGGTATGTTAAGTTACCCGTCCAAGTTGGTTAACCCAAACCCTATCGTGGTTACCAAATCAACGTCAGTTTCACAATCAATCAAGTTACTTACACAGTTTGCATCTATCACAAGATCACCTTATATTGCATACCAAGTACTCAGTTATCATAATAACATATAACAGGTGAATTGACTACCCACACGAGTCAAGTCGAGACCCACATATCTAGTTAACACTACAATCATGCCACAAATAGACTATCACAAACACACGTGTTAATAACATAAACATCATCCCTGTTTCCCTGTCCCAAACAATTGCCTTAACAGCGAAGAATCCATTTTGGCGAAGGTTAATTCTTCATCGAGTACGAATACGACGAAGAGTCCAGATGGTTCGTCTGATACAAGTCGGCAAAGAACTAATTTTCGTCGTGTATATATACGGCGAAGATTCATGAGAGTTCGTCGAGCACCACTCGACGAAGAACCCATTCTTCATGGAGTCATATTCTTTGCCGGGAATCCTCCGCCGCCGCCCTCAACAGCGGTTACATTTCACTCAATTTCATAACAACAGTTAAAAATTTTACTGGCATGATTATTGGACCAATCAACACGTTTATCATCGGAACTAATAACCCACAGTACTAACACCGAATTTCATACCCTTGTTATTGATTAATAACAGTAAAAAACACTAATAGATCAACCCTAATTTTTTTGTTTTCAACAGATATTATTGCTCGTGGTATGAATCAGTTTAATCTACAACTCTTGATCAACATGGTTTAAATCATTGTTGCATACATATAAACCAATTACACGCAGTCGAATACAATCAAACAAATAACTACACTCATAATCATACTCACCGATAGATGATCGATGCTAGGTACGAGAAATACGCTTCGAGATTCCCCAAACTGCCATCCCACGGAGGATAGGAGAGCCTTAGGGTTTCGTATTTACGTCTATAGATTATGAGGGGTTATACACTTAAACTAATAGTCCGACCCACTCTGGGCCACGAACTAATCTGGGCCGAAGTCTCAGTTCGGCGAAGTATCATCCGGCGAAGGATCAACCTTCGTCGAAGTTGATTGGGACGAAGACTCAATCTTCGTCGACTTAGGTTTGGGCGAAGTTTGGGCGAAGAACCCTAACCTTCGTCGACAAGGCTTTTCATTCCACATCAAACAATAATCAACACACATATAACAACCAAGCATCAAGAATACTTTAATCATTCAAATAAACTGCACACGACACCACGTAAAACAAATTGTAAAACAGGATTGTGAAACAAGTGATGCGTATAGGAAAGACCTTGAAATCTCGGGTTGTCACATCTATAACAGCAGAAAGGGGGCTAGCCTGAAGGACCTCAACGCGCTCTCTGTGCGATTTGGCCTCTTCATACTTCTCCTTATAACCTGCCTCAGACTTCTTCAACTCTTCGACATGCGCTTCAAGGTTTGTAATCTTAATACGCGCAGCAAACATCTTCTTGTTTTCATTCTCATAGGCCTCGTGTCATTTACGACGTTCATCAGCAAGGGTATCCTCGCTAGCCTGGAGTTTCTTTTTTAAGCCTTGGAGGCCCCATTCCTCCGATTTCTTCTCCTTGTCAAAGGCAACCCTTTCTTCTTGAAGTATTTCCATTCTTCTTAAAATTCCCTTTTCTACCACATTATGCCGTACTCTTTCTTTCATTCTGTCCATTTGGAACCACAAGGTGTGTTTCCTTTGTTTCAATCTACCTCATTTAACCATTTAAATACATCTTTCAGTTATGTAGCTTTTCCTTTTATATAAAAGCTAATGATGATTATATTTAAAGACATGACATCAAAAAAAAAAAACATTTCCCCCTAAATAACACAAACACAACGAATTTACTCAAATTCAAAATCGATAAGTACTTTCCACAAAATTGCTCAAGGACTTAAGGAGTTCCAATTTGCATAATTAAAAAAATAGTAAATAAATATATGAAAAAAATGAATCTACAAATTTATACCTAACTTCAAAGAAAACATAAAGCAAATATCTTGATGACAGTATGGATACAATACACAAAGAAATCAAACCCTAAAATTGAACTTCAAAGCAAATTGTTTGATATCATAATAAAGTATAGAAAAAAAGGTAATAATTTGAATAAACTAAATCAAACCTTCACATCTGAAGCAGCACATGCTTAGGGTACGGACATCATTTTTATCCATGGAAGATGGTTGTAACTGGTTTCAGCGGTGGAAGATGGTTGAACCCTAGCAGCAAGATCGATGGAAGATGGTTGCAACTGGTTTCAGCGGTTGTTATTGTTGCGATGGCGGGCATGAATTTGAGAGAGAGCGCTATAAGGTCTCAGATCTAAAAGGGAGGCGATGAAATGGGTATCTGGGGATGGGGTTCCTTCTCTGCCACTCTGCCTTTTCTTGTTCTCTCTTTCTCTCTCTATAAAAGAAAACCCAGGAGCGTGGATAGTCTAGATGATAAACACGTTAGCAAATTATAGGTGAGGTTGATATGTGTCTTAATTGAATGTGGAGGGGACAAGTGTCCCAACCTTTGTTCTTTTATTATATATAAAGATTGTACCCATCACTGTTTTTTTTTTTTGGGAAATTGTTTAAAGTATTATTTAAAAAATAGAAGACTTTACATCATTTTATAAATATTAAATAGATTAATCGGAAACACACCACTTGCACATATTTGGAAGCAGGAGCGCACCACCGCCAGTCAATGACGCCTCCCGGTCTCATGATTTTTTCCAACGGCCAAATGTGAGATAAAAGACACCAAACAAATTAGGCCCACAACGGTCCCATTCAAAAGGATCGTTGACAGTTGTCAAAAATAGCCGTTGTCCCCTAAATGTAACATTAAAATAAGCAACCTTTTTTTCTTTTTCAACCCTCAAGAAACTTATATTCTACTTTATTCCCATTCTCTTACAATATTAATTTGTTTATATTCCATGGCACCCAAGTAGGTTTTCGTAGACTTTCCATTCACGGTATTCAGTGGCGAATCTTGACACGAATGACGGGGGGTCGAAAACAAATATACCCAAAAATTTCTATACGAAAACTAAATATATAACACGACTGAGCGAAAAGTTCGGAGGGTCGGGCGCCCCCTCCCGCCCCTTCTATACTTCGCCCCTGACGGTATTCTTGTTGTTTGCATAGGGTATGTTTGGCAAAACTAGCTGGTGGCTGGTGGTTAGAAGTTGGTAGCTGGTAGCTGTAACTTTTTAGATATATTTAGTGTATGGCAGAGTAGCTGTAGCTTTTAATAAAATGTATAAAATGACCAAAATGGACATAACAAAAAATTGAAAAAGTTTATGCATTAAAAAAATCATTATTTTTAAAGGTTAAAAGAGTCATTTTTCTCTAAAAGCTTGTATCTCCTTCTAAACGCTACTAGTAGGAGCGTTCAACCAAAAGATTTAAGCTCCTAAAAGCTCCATGCCAAACATACCCATAGTATATATTTTTTATGTCGTTCACACTCTAAACCAAACATCATATATTTTGTAATTATAAATCATGTTTTAGAGCACCTACAATGGGAAATCCTAAGATGAAGGGTGGCATCCTTTAAGAATATATACATATATGTGGATGGACCTTTGTTGTCTCCCTTTGTCCTATAAATATATCCATACGCATGGGCACAAATTATATAAAATTAAAACTGTATGATAAATTAGTGTGGATATGTATTTAAAAGGAGGACCCAATTAAAAAAGTAAGTATAAATACAAGGACAAATACACTGTATTAGTTTATCATAGATGGTTCATGTGCAAATCTTTAGACAACCTTATATGAAGTAACAACTTTAAAATCCATAGAATCGATAATTACTCGTCGGGCAGGAACATATATGTGTATAATATGTCCGCGAGGTTAAAAGAAACTAGAGGTCTCCCTCTATTTTGTATCTTCTATTTTATGAATCGTGATTGTCCTTTCATTTAGTCCGTTCCATGTTCAGTGGCAAAATAAATGATTCCTTATTTAATGGTTTCTCTCTTTTTCATAATATTTATCCATGTAAGTATGTGTGTAAAAAAATTCACAACAAAAAAGAAACTTATGTAATAAAAAAAAAAAACATATCATTTGCCAACATGTATGTAACATATATAACTTTCCTACCAATTTATAGGCTTATTATGTAAAAAAAAAACTAATAGACTTGTTATTATGAAACTAAACTTATGGGGTCTTAATAACCATGTCATCAAACACTAGGGACCAAACACAAACGATTCACCCACCCAAAATTCTTCAAAACACTTTGTTTTATATATATACGTTTGATCCCCATTATTCCTTGTTTTCATTTTCAACTTCCAAATCTTCTCCCTTCTAAAGTTAACCGACCCATCAGTGGAAACCACAATGAATCATCCACCATACACCTCCATAGAGTTACCATCAACCCCCCTCCTATCAGCCGCCACCACCACCGGTAGTAGTAGTAGCGATCCGGACGAAAGTCCGGTCACATCAAACCGTTTCTTCCACTACAACATCCCAAAAACACCCTCCTGCTCCTCATACCGGTCACTCTCCATCCTCACCGGCCACGACGGTTCCGTTTCTTGCCTCGCAATATGCGGTGAATTCGTCTTGAGTGCGTCCCACGGCAAGGACATTATCGTATGGCAGCAACCGGATCTCCGCCAATTCACCAAATTCGGACAAGGAGACGGGTCGGTGAAGGCGGTTGTGACGGTTGGAAACAAGGTTTTTACAGCCCATCAAGATTCAAGAATTAGGGTTTGGAAAGTGTCAAGAAGCTCTGAAAATATCTTCAAGCTTGTCAACACTCTTCCAACCACCAAGGATTACTTGGGAAAGTTCATGAAACAAAGCAATTATGTCCAAACAAGACGGCATCATAAGCGCTTATGGATCGAGCATGCGGATAGTATATCGTGTTTATCGGTCTCTAACGGGTTAATCTACTCGGGTTCTTGGGACAAGACTTTGAAGGTGTGGAGAATCTCGGATTTAAAGTGTTTGGAATCGATAAAAGCGCACGACGACGCCATAAACTCGTTGATCGCCAGTAATGGGATCGTCTACTCTGCTTCAGCGGACGGAAAGATTAAAGTGTGGGGGAGGAGTGGGACTGAACCCGAAAGTTTGCATTCGTTAAAGGGTATTTTGGAGGGTCATAAAGACATTTCAATGAACTCGGTGGTGGTGTCGGACGATGGATCGGTGGTTTACGGAGGCGGGTCGGATGGGTATGTGATGGGGTGGTTGGGTAGTAAAGATTTGGATAGTTGGAAGTTTGTTTGTGAGGTTAAAGCACATAAAATGGCAATTTTGTGTATGTGTATAAGAGGTGAAATATTATGTAGTGGTTCAACTGACCAGAGTATATGCATATGGAAAAGAGAAGTTAATGGGTTGACCAAGATTGGGGTGGTCAAAGGGCATGGAGGTCCGGTCAAATGTTTGCAAGCATCGCCAAATAGCGTTGGAGGGGGGTTTTTGCTATACAGTGGGAGTCTTGATAAGAGTATTAGGGTTTGGTGGGTTCCACATTTTTATGATGAGGCTAACACAGGGGATTCCGACCATGAAGGTCAAAGTACGAGGATGATCAAATCAGTTTAATGATGATGTTGTTCATGTGGTAGCACTGATTCCGTTTTTGAGTGTTTGCAGTGCTAAATTCTTTATAGGGACTGTCGTGGTGTTCATGTCTTTTGTTGTTTTTGTTTCTTTTGATGTTCTTTTGTGTTGCACTTGTGGTTTTTTTTTTTTTTTTTTTTTGTGAGAATTTGTGCTATTAATGGGGGGTTTTGGTTATACGGGTATATAAATTTGTAAAAGTTATAGGAAATGATTCATTGAGATTTCAATTTTTCTTGCAATGTATTAGTTGTTAAGTTATTTTATATAGCTGTTTCCATCTTCTGAAGTAATTTCTAATTTGTTTTTAGTGGTGTTACTCTTTATAAATGTTAGAAGTAATTATTGTTTTTAGTGGTGTACTTTATAAATGTTAGAGCATTCACACAAGACGTGTTTGGGCACTCATGCCACATCATGGTGTTTTTTTTAGACAAAATTGAATAAATCAACATTTATGTTATACCTAAACTATCATGGCCGGCCCTTAGAGTGGGTGGGGAGGACCACCGGCCAGGGCCCGATACTTCGAAGGGCATGTTATTTTAAAAAAAATCCGATATGTAAATGTAAAAATAAATAAATTAATAGAATATACTCATACAAACACCTACATTGGCCACTTGCAAAACTATTTTTATAGTTTAGATTTATTATCCCATCACCATTAGGTTTAAACCTTTAAGAGCCAAATACTCAATTTCGTTAAGGCCTAAGGGCACGTTTTTTCGAGCTCAAACAGGGTACATGAATTCTCAGGGCCGGCTCTGTAAACTACATTTCATACCTTCACTATGAAATCAGTCAAACCTAACAACCTTTATGTTCATGTTTTGATACATCGTACAACCTTTACCATAAATGTCGTTTAATTTCTTGGTTAAGTTACCTCACATACTATGAAGGTAAAAACTTTTTCTTTCTTCTTAGCCGCCGGTAAGTGCTCGACGATGACAAACAATTCCGATTAGTGTGTGAGGTTCCTCGGCTCTCTTCTCGTGGGGGATCCTTGAGCTTACCTTCCATCCTAATTAGTTTTATTTTTTTTATCCATTCGCCTTCCGGGGTTGTGCTCGTTTCGTGTTCTTTCTTCGGTTCTTCTTGGTTGAATCCGGTGTCTTGGTTGTTTAGTAGGTCTGATACCGATCGCGGCTATTTTTATAGTTTAGCTAGATTGGTTTGAATCCTATTAACCTTCTAAAGTGCCGTGATTTCGTTTCGTGTTCCTTGATGGGTCGTGGTGGTAGGAGGGGGTTGTTCAGGAATAAGGAAGGACGGAATACGGTCCTCAGTAAGGAAGAAGCTAGACATGAGAAGAAGTTTGCTAATAGGGAAGCGCGGCTGCGTAATGCAACTACTTTCTTTATCTCGAATTTACCGGATGGTTGTGATCGAGACAGACTTTGGAGGGCCTTCTGTTTTTTGGAAAACTTAGAAGATGTCTTCGTTCTGAGGAAGAGAGACAGGGCTGGTAATACCTTCGGCTTCATAAAACTGTCAAACATTAAGGAGGTTGACCCTTGGATCGATAGGCTAAAAGAGGTGAAGATAGATGGAGCGGTGATAGGGGTAAATTTGGCTAAGTTCAATAGGGACGGGTCTAAGAATCAGACGATTAATGCTGGGGTGAGGGTCTCCGTGTTCTCTAGATTGAAGTTCAAGAAGACCGCTAGTCAGGTCAGACCGACTAAATCCTCTCCTGATAACCTGAACCCTAGTAGGAATGTTGGCAGATCCTACAGCGATGTGGTGTACCCTCAAAAGTTGAACAATCCGAGTATCACAATAGAATTGCCTCCCTTGAATACGGACACGAAGAAAAAATGGGAGTTCAAATCCCTAGTCGGAGAAGCAAAAGATATAGAGACTCTTAACAATCTTAAAGTACACCTAGCGGGATTGGTCGACGAAGGACCGGTATTGAGGTATCTGGGTGGGTTAAAAGTGCTTATAACCTTCTCCAATGTGGAAGAAGCCGATGAATTTTTAAGAAACCAAAGTGAGGTATGGGCAGCATGGTTCTCAAGGCTTTACGTCTGGGATGGGATCCCACCTTTGTTCGAAAGGGTTGCTTGGATAAAGGTTATTGGAGTTCCAGCCTCTCTCTGGGATCGTCATGTTCTCAACCGTATCGGCGAGAGGTGTGGCAGACTTCTCGTCAAGTCGGACGCTTCTCCAGATGATGGCAACATGGCGGAGGATAGAATGGCCATCCTGGTCCATACCGGTAAGCGTATTTCAATGGAGATGAACCTGATCTGGAAAAACCATTCGATTAATGTTTGGGTGGAAGAGATTGCTGGTTAATGGTGCCCAGACTTCTTGTCGGACGTGTCGTCGGAGTTTTCCGACGCCGGAGGGTCACCGGAGTTTGTTGCTTCGAGTGAGTTTGGGGGTAGGAAGTCGAACGGGTGCATGTCGGATGATGAACCATCGTGCATGGGAAATCAGGAAGCATGTACGTATCCCAAGTCAGCGGCGCATGGGGTGGATTGTATCTTCCCAAGTGTATCACGTGTTGTCACACCCTGACTTTTTGCGGAAGCGTGGTTATTGGTGTGACTTCTTAATACCATAGTATTCAATCATAACAATGCTATATGATAAAACCAAAAGGTATTCATCCATTAATTAAGTTTAGAAAATACCACAACATACTTGTCTTGAAAACATCGATACCAAATTTAAGTTACAACACATGACTTGTTCAAATGAGTTCCCAAGGACTCAACAAAATAACTTAAGCCAACCCGAGCTTAGAAACATGTATCCCATCCAGGAATAGGACACATCTTCCAAACTCTACTACCCCGGATGACATCTTTTATTTAAACGCAGCTTGAAAACACATGCATACCCTTGCCAGATCCACTAATTCCCTGAAATACATGTAATTTGAAAAAAATCAACAAAAGTTGAGCGAGTTCATGTGTGAGTGTATGAATAAACCTTTAAAGTATGTCTTGTATGTATGTATGTCCCTGGTATGTAGTAATAAGGAAAAAAAGATATCACCAATGGGTTGCAAAGCCAATGGTATGTGTGAAAAGGTGCAGGAAAACTCAAACCTAGCAAATTTGTACCGGGCCTCCGGCTGGAAGACATAGTCACCACTATGGGCCACCCTGGTCCCCATGGGTGTGGGCTCGCTACACCCAAATAGATCTATCACTCATGTCCCTCGGTCCTACGGCGAGGATTAATGGCCTTAAGTGTTGTACCCACCCTTCACATGATCTAGTAGTAAACCCTCCTTAAGCTAACCATACCATGTATAAAAGTTTGTAATAACCGTAACATGTATTTCACCCCCGACGTATAAAACTGAAAACAGTAAAAGAAAAGGGGGACATGAACTCACTGTATTGAGTCCTCAGCTCGTAACTCAAACTCTGTCAGCAACCACGACTACCTACAGTGTACTCTATTAGACGAACGGGTCGTGCCTTTGCTTAGTATTTGCGTTTTGAGTTACGTTTCTTATATTATTCCGAGTTATAATTATTCGTCAAAATAATATTTCAACTTAAATTATATTTGATTTTGGAATAACTGCTTAAACAATATTTCTATATTAATACTTCTCAAGTATTTAACTTCGTATTTCCTTCCCAAGGATGAGGTATCTTATACATGTATATTTGTATTATTGTACTTGTAATTTCTGAAATTATATATTTCCAAGTCTCACTTTAGAAAATATATTTGTAAACTCATTTTGTCCAAAATAATGTATTGTCCAGAATATATATATTTTTTCCAAAAATCATATATCTTCTAAATATACTATGAAAATATATTTTAACTTCCCAAAAATAATATATTTCTCCTTGTCCAAGAATAATATTTACCAAAAATATATATGTAACGGTATCGTTTTGGATAGTAAATTTCATGGTACTTTGTTAAGTTATATTATTTTACCCTAAAATAATATAACCATTTCACCAAGTATACAAATAATCACACAAGTGTCTATATACATATATATATATATATATATTCAGAATATATATATTTACCCATTTTTATTTATAAACACAACCTCCAATATTTGCATTTTTGTAACAAAATTTATGGCAAAGTTTATATTGAAAAATATAGTTTAAGACATACTTGTAAATACTTGTTAGAAAATATTTTTCTAAGTGTTTATATTTTTAGAAAATTTTGCCATAGTTTCCCCTAAAAACGGAGGTGTCCATGCTATTAAAGCATATCATTTTCTTTTCAAAAATCATCCTAACAATCAATAATCAATCTACACTTCCCAAGTGCAAAAATTATACAATATATATATAACAATATGAACTTGAACTTTCACAAAAACTCGTAGTAATTTGGTAGGGTGTTTAGTAAGTTTAGTTACCCTTTAAAGTGTGTTTGCTTCTTTAAAAATCTCATGCTTAAAGAAACTAGGTGTTTACAACTTGTTGGATGATCCTTCTAAAAATCATTCTTTTGAACTCTTCTTGTAAATAAAGTGCTCTTACACTTATTTTATCACCAAAAATAGTGTACATTTTAGTAAGAATCAAGTTCTACTAAAAATCATATTTTGAACTTGGTTTTCTTGGAAAATCATTCATGAATCTTAGATTCATAAAATTACTAGCTCACTTTATTTACTATTTTTTCAAGAAATCATTTTATTTTCAAGTTCATGTTCATAAGTGAGGATGATCTTCTTGGGTTAACACATAATCATCCTCTAACTTGCTAGATCATGTGTTTAATCACAATCTAGCAAGCTCCTTATGATGATCAACATCATAATCTCAAGTAAATAACAATCAAGTGTCATACATGTACTTAAACAACATTATTTCAATAAGATTTCATCATATGTAAGCTTATGTTTATGATTCTTGTTTAAGTCTTTTAGTATTCTTGTGATAAGCAATATACTACAACTTTTAACTAACAAAATGAGAAGTAAAAACTAGTAACAAGAAGCTTACAACTAGCTCAAAGGCTAGGGAAGATCACTAGAGAAAAAGATGATGAAAATGGTGGGTGAAAGCAATGGATGGAGGTTCTTCAAATTCCACAAGCTTCAAGCTTCATGAATCACCTTCTTGCACTTTGAAATGAGTTTGAAATGGGTGAATGGTGGTTGTATGGTGGTGGTGGCGGCACTATGTAGAGCCAAGAGGGAGAGAGAGAGTATGAGGGATGGGTGAAGTTGTGAAGTGTTGAAATGAAATGATCTTAGAATCCATGAACCATACTTATAATGATCATCCTTCAATATTTTGGTCACCATATCAAGCAATATCCAATAAAATAAGGAATGAAATCTTTGAGTGGGTGGTGGGTCCTAGTGACCGTAAAATATATGGGGGGGGGGGGTTAAGTGTAACCTTTGATGGTAAAAGATGTTAGTTAGTTAGGGTGTTAAGTGTAAAGTCTAGTGTTTTATGTGTATGGCACATTATATAGTGTGTTAGGGTGTTCGGGGATCATAACTAGCCAAGAAATAATAAAACAATGTTTCTGGCAATATTTTGGTGTTCCGGGTAATGTCCGGTTGTTCGGTTAGATACCGGTTCGTTAAAGTGTCAAGCTATTCCGTTTAATGACCTTTATATTACTTTTTGTGACACTTTTAATTCCCAACACTTAGGAAAGCATTCAGGACCATTTAGTCAAATTTTTTGCATGTAACTAGCTTGTTAAAAAGCTGAATTTTGCTGAAAAATGCAGAATTTTGCACTTAAAGTGAGTTTTAGGCACTTTCCGGCACTTAAACTATCACCTAGTGACGCAGTTTTATGGTCCTTACTTCCCTACACACCATACTAGTGTAGTACCTTGTCTCTGGCCCATACTGGGTCTCAAAACACTGTCTGTCTATGTACTGAACCCCGTCAGCATATTCCCGTTCTATCCGTTAATTGTGCTAACTGTGCTTTGTGCATTATGTATGTCAATAAAGTTTGTATGTGATAATGATGTGACATTATGTAATATGTGATGCACATGTAAGTATGACGCAGTACTCAGGAAGAAGTTAAGTAATTCAGCACAGTCATTAAGCACTTAATCATAATTAATTAATTGTACGGATACCTGGTTTTATGAGTGTTGTCACACGTGTGGCGGCTCATAATGACCAGGATGAGAGAGAAGGTGTGGACCCAAATGCTAATTATTTTAGTTCTCCTCAGGTTGGGCTTAATTTAGACCCTACCAGGCCCAGCTATATTACTACTAGATCCAAAAAAGGCAGACCCACTGGATCGAAGGCCCAGTCTTCGGTCATTCCTGAATTGAACGATTCTGTGGATGTGGGGGATAACTCGGATCCCTTCAATCTGAAGGAAATCTTTAGACTAGAGGAAGAGGGAAGAAGAGCTCCTTCTAGGGCTGGACCGAGTCAAGTGCATTCGGAGATGGAAGGTGGCTGTGAAGCCGGGGAGGAAAGCCGGCCGACGTTTGAGCAGGAGGTGGCTGACACCCTCCATCTGGGATCTCAACTGGGTATAGAAGTTGAGGGCTTCGATAACCACGTGAAGAAATTGGGAAGTGGGGAAGTGGATGCTAATCGTGCCCAATGAATTTCCTCTCCTTAAATATAAATGGGGTTACCGACCCAAGTAAAGCTGCTTGGGTGCGTCGTCTTAAACGCAAGATGAAGTGCAATTTTATAGGGCTGCAGGAGACTCACCATACCGGCCTGTCGGATTTGTTTCTCCGTCGGTTCTGGGACAGGTCCAGTATGAAGGCTATTGCGGTCGATTCGATCAGGAGATCAGGGGGTATTGTCTCCATCTGGAACCCGGATATCTTTTCTGTTGACTCTTGTGTTCAGAATCAGCGCTTTTTGTTGGTTTCGGGGAATCTCAATGGGGTGACGGAAAGGTTCAATGTGTTAAATTTTGTGGGATCGTTTTCAGACCCGAACGAGTCGATCAGAAGAGTTTTACTCAGAATGAAAGGCGGAAACAGACATTCTGAGGTCAATTCAGCAAGATATACACTTTAAACTGTCGTAGTATTGATATAATAACGTTTTACAGCGAGACGACACTTCGGCAGCACTTCGTTGCTCTGACCGGAATCGTATTTTCTGATCTCGCTTGAACTATTATTTATAGACCCATGATTTCGCTTGAAGACATTCCAAGCGAAATAAGATTCCAAGCGGAATCTCATTCCGAGCGGAATTACATACATACACATTCAAGCGGAATTACATGTTTTCTTGAAATACGTGCACTGATCTAACATTCTAAGCATAAGACTCGATATAAGACAAAGTCGACAGACGCATGCACCAACAGACTCCCCCTCGAATGTTGACGAGTCTTAAAGTGTCGAGTCTTTGCATCTTCAGTCTTTATCAGTCCTTTCGAACTCTTTGAAGTATCTGACGCTGTAAGCATCCTCAAATCTCCTCTCTTCTCTTTTCATTACAAACAGACTCTCCTCGAACAAATAATCTTTAATCCCAGAATCGCAATCTGGCTCTAACTTCTCTTGATCAGATCTCTTGATTCCTTAAGTTCATCAGACTCCCCCTCTCAGTAAGCTGGGATCGCAGTCTAGCTTGTTAAAATCACATAGTTCTTAGATATCGGAACCTGGCTCTCTATCATTTATCCAAGATCACCTAGCTCTTGTCCTGCACATTCTCTACCCAAAAATAAATTTTCTGATAATCACTTGTAAAAACAATCTCACCATCTAATGAACACTTGCAGTAATTATACAATTAAAAAATGATTTTACAATGTAGATCTCTGATGAAAACATTTAAAGATATATCATTTTTCTTTTCATAATACACTCTCCCAAACCATTTGTTCATCATGTCTAGCACTCGGAATTTTGAAAATTAGCTCTCCAATACCAGTTGTCGAAAATCTTTTTGAATTTTTCAAAATTTATGCTAAAACACATCAAAATCTTTTTGGATTTTTGAATGTAATGAAATGCAGAGAAGAAATATTTACAAACAATATTTTTGTGAGTTTGTGTAAGAGGATCATATCAGTTTTTGAGACAAATCACCAACACCGTTAAGCTTTAAACATTTTAAGTTCTAAACGATTCACGTAGATTGTCAGTATAGTGATCCACTTAAATTTTCACACAAAGTTCAACTGTTTCGAGATACGAGATTAATATCTTAAGAACTTAAACTTAATCATGTGTCCCACCTCAGAATATACTCCCGTGTCCAGATCCCAATATTCAGTCTTACAGGTGAGTATACCACAGATGATATCTGTAAGGGGTTAAATTGCGAAAACCGTGAGAGCTCAGGTCAGAATTTCCGTTCAGCAGAGAGATGACGGCTTCGAATTTTGGTGTGTCCCCTTTAGAGGATCTTTTGTTTCAACAGCATATGATTAGCATTTTTCAATGTTTTATCATTTTTTATGCTGAGGGAAGGCTATATTTCAAGCAGCAGAAAGTATTCTCCAGGGACTAGGCCATTGCTTCCGCAAAATCAGAAGTCCCGGGATAATACCCTAGATATCACTGAGTATAAAGACCTAGTATCTCAGAAAGAGGGACCTTTCAAACAAGATTTCGGGGGTTACCCATATATCCGAGAGATGTTTCCCCACGATATAAGCAAGTTTGAAATTTAGGTTTATATCTCTTCACAATCTACTAAATGTGTAAAAACCTACTGGCACATCATCAGTGAGACCGTTTATCACATTTTAATTTTCCAAATCTTTAGCATGTTGTGATCGTCCACTGATGTACTATCATTTCCTCTTCTTTTAACACAAAAACTCATTATAGAATTTTATCATGTTTTTGACTTTTTCAAATTTTCAAATGTTTTTGAATTTTCTGAAATTTCTTACTCCCCCTAAAATCCAAACACATTTTAGGAAATTTGAAAACAACTGTACAAATTAAAATGACAACTGATATCGAATCACTTCAATTCTCCATCCACTTGGCATAAACAAACAGAACTCCCCCTTACAACAAATTATTTTCCCATTGTGATTTCAAAACACTTAAGTTTGTTTTAATCAAATGGTTTTTCCGGAAAATAAGTTTTGTTGATTTTATAAAACCATTTGTAGGTTAGGGGTAAGATCATCATATTGTCTTTTAAAAAAAATCACTTGTAGAAAGATCAAGTACAACTTAATGTCCTTTATTTACCACTTGTAAGAACACCTCCACAATTTAACCAAATACCACTTGTAGGTAAAAACCTCTTTTTTCAACCACTTGTCTGTTTGCTTACCAACACTTACCAACTTGTAGGTTGAATTCTCAAAATGCCGATTCATACTCCACACGTACCAACCTGGGAGTTCCGACAAGTCACACTTGTGAACTATTTTCAATTTCCGAACAAACAATATAAGAAAGATGCCGATTCATGCTCCACGATTACCAACTTGGGAGCTCCGGCAAGTCCAGGATTTTACTGTTCGTAGTATGTACCATCCCAGTCACAAACCAAGGATGATACTTTACCTTGCTTCTGTAAGACCCTAACACGTTTAACCTTAAAACGACGCAGCGGAATTTCGAGTCTGAAAATTTCTTTCATGACATACATCTTGACATTCTAAACATTCATTTTATAATATAAGAA
Source organism: Helianthus tuberosus (assembly GCA_030545235.1). Taxonomy (NCBI): domain Eukaryota; kingdom Viridiplantae; phylum Streptophyta; class Magnoliopsida; order Asterales; family Asteraceae; genus Helianthus; species Helianthus tuberosus. The sequence continues at coordinate 99,050,926 of CM060354.1, read as the reverse complement.
CGTAACTTATCGGCACTAAATTACATATTTAGTCATTCCCGTACAATCCGTCTTGTGACTCGATCTTCGATCTTTACTCCTTAGTAATCATCATGGCTAGTACTACCTGCGTTCACCACATGAAATTCATAACGTTAGTACGTATCATAAGCATACAAGACTTGTTCACGTTTACTTTTCATTTCATTAACTCTTTACATTCCGGCTTTCCTTCTGATCATACGATCCGTAGTGAGACTTCCTTGGTATTCCTGCATTACACTTCATCACCAGGCACGCTGTCATTATAGTTAGTACTCAATTTCATTGGATGCATGCGTGCATACTTTCATACAACCTATACATACACTTACGATCACACATAGCAACATACATACCTATGTACCTACATACATACGTACGTGCATACCTAAATACATCCCTTCATACACACATACATACTTACATGCCTACATGCATACATACATACATACCTACATACATACATACATACAAACATACATACCTAATTACATACATAATACATACATATTCCATTCCTTCTCGCAACTTACATACGTGCATACCTTTGTACATACTCACTTGACTACATATACATACTATCTACATACACCCTTTCATACATACACTTATACTTATACAACATACATACGTACCCACCTACATACATGCCTACATTTATATTTTCCATCAACCATTACAATATACCCGACTCATACTTGCCTACTCATATACGTCTTCATATATATCCTTTTGTACTCGTTTACACACTATAATCTTACCTACATTCGCGCATACACGCTTACATACACTTACCCATACGTGTATAGAGATATACAACATCCATACATACCTATCCACACATACGCTTACCCTAATGGCCACAAAACATGAGTTAAATTAGTCATACGCAACTTAAAACGCGTTTAAACGAGTTCCTGAGCCAAAACGGAGCAACCGAACACTTTTCGCCGAACAGACACCCCGTCGCGCGACGCGACGGGCCGTCGCGCCACGCGACGCCCTCAAATAAGCAGAATGTTGTTGTTGCTGTGCTGCAGATTTCCAGCACGACCGCATTTCACGCTAACGGTCATAACTTCTTCGTTATTGGTCCGTTTTACCCGATTCTTTTTCCTACGCGTCCGTAATTTAATTCTCCATCAAATGGAGTGAAGATCCAACATCCGACTTAATAAAATTTCAGACTTTTAACTCTTCGGCTTATTACCCTTTTACCCAACTTTGACCCGTTCATGCATTCATCAACGTAACTTGTCCGTTTTACCATAACCTCTTATAAACATAATGATATCCATGACGTCTATCATAAATTACTAAATTCTTGGATGTCTTGCATCCCCTTAACACATTATCATTCATATGCTCATATCGACCCATTAAGGGTATTCGCACATTAATTAGTCTATGACTAACCAAACCATCATCCCCACTTCCATACTTGTCCAAAACATTAACCTAATCGAATAACATGTTTCTAAGCTACTTTTAAGATCGTTTACCCCAAAATACCCACCAAGGGCATTTTGGTCCACCTTGAACCCATCATTTACAACGAAAGACTTTAACACATCTTTGACCTCAACCAACATGTTTAATTCATTACGACAATTTATTACTTACTTGTACTAAGAAGTGATTACGGAAATCACTTACCTTATGCGTCCGTGCTCGTATTCGATTCCTTGCCTCTTCTTGACCCGTTAACACCTCATGCTTGAGTCCGTCTCGACGTGATTCCTATACTTTCATTTCATCGAAATCACGCTCTTATTAGCAAACACCTTTGTACATGTAACAATCATATCACTCGCATAATTCACACTTAACTTTCCTTATTCATTTCTAACAAGCATTAAAATACATAATCAACTTCATATAATCATATCCGTATACGTTAAACTCATGTAACTCATCATATCATTACATTTAACACGGATTGCTATAACATGTACCATATGACTTCCCATCAACCTTCATTTACGACAACGAGTCAAGTCATGTTTCTTATACTTAGTTGACTTTCAAAAGTCAACTATTAACCATACTTAACTATCGACTTATCATCATATACCCGTAACATCATAATCGACTATACGGACGACACTATATACATTTCATCATACACTTGATGTGAGTACTTACCTTTTAAGCATAACGTACAACTATTTCATGCACAATTCTTCTAAACTCATACATAACCCATCAAAACCATCTACTAATCATCATGTATCATTCCAAATGAACATTAAACCTAACATCATCATATTCCTATACTTTCATCTAACAATAATTCATCATGCCCACATAATACATCAATCATTCAACAAGACTTGAACATAGGAGGTGATACTAGTCATCATCTTCACCCTAACTAACGGGTGTCACCTCTAAACATCAAGTTAACGCAAACCATTCATAACCCATGTTCTACACGAGGATTCTAACCCTTGTACATGATCAATTTCATATTAACTCACGGATTAGAACATAACCCACTTCACCCATGATCACCAATCTTAGATTTAAAACATACCTTATGATCCTCTCGTGTTGGTGATCATTAATCCATGCTCGGTTATGGATTTGGGCCTTGATTCATCCTTCAAATTGAAGCTTTTGAAGAACTAGGGTTTTGGGGCTCTTGAGAGCCCCTGATCGATCTATCCAGAACACACACGAAAGTGTGTGTGTGTGTGTGTGCGCTCTTTTTCTTTTAATAACCCAACTTTTCGTTAGTTCCACTTTAGCCCCTCGGGTTTTTGCCTTTAAAACATAACTGACACTACCTTCATTATTTAATACTTTTGACCATACCCTTAACTAGGTTAAATAGCCTAGTTATTTATTTCATAACGTGTCACATAAGAACATACGACAATTTTTAACATTCAGATTTTGGGGCGTTACAAGTCTACCACCCTTAAACAAGGTTTCGTCCCCGAAACCTTTCTCACTTTCATCGAACACACATTATCTTTCCTTCTAGTCCATCCATACGACCACTAGCCCATACTTTCCTGATCATTCTTTCCTATATCATTTTCATTTTCATTTACTTGACCTGTCAATAACTGGTCAATACACATACTCTTCCGTCCTTTAATATGATCCCATCTTAATGGATCTAATATCTCCATCTCACCTCTAAAAATTTACATTCTCTACATACTCTGTATAACATTTATCTTTTGTTTTGTTATCACAACAAAACTATTATTACATAATCACGCCTACGCGCTTAATTCTAACGTTAACCTCATTCTGCATTTTCTACAGTTACTTGTATCCTGCATACCTTTACATTTCCTTTAACTCATTTCGTTCATTTCACATTACTACTACTTTTACTTCATGCATTACTTAATTTACACATATACAGGTGTCATACTAGTTCATATCTATCCAATCATGAGTTAAATATTTTTACTAACCTCTTTTTCATTTCCCAAACCACGATCTGCAACCCAGATCGATCATCTTCTCCTCGAGTACTAGCCATAATAGGCCAGATTTCATTCATCCGTGTCATGAGTTTCCACTCGTGCACATCCTTTCACCAATATGATTGGTTTCGTCACATCAGTAATTCTAACATTATCATCAACAACTTCAGCGGTTAGCATATATCATTCAATTATTCATTACACTAGGTGATTACCCACCTATACTCTTCTACAATTTCCTACGTACCTACTATAACGTATCACACATTCTATTTCTTACATGCAATCCTTTCATTCTATTAATCAATTTCGCCAACTGAAGTACACGCTTGTACTTCCTTCTATTCATGCTTACTTGCAAGGACCTTATTACATTGTCTCAATATTTATTACCAAACTTACCATTCCCGCCCCTACTTAAATTATTGTTCGGGTCACAGCCTGTCATCATTCCGACTTCTAAAAGTCAATTACTCACATATCTTACACGTAACTTATACAAAACTTCGTCTATTATACTATCACTTTTTACCTTATACTTACTTCTATGACCCGTTCGACTCAATCATGGTCAAACTGTCGACATCTTCTTGGGCGGATTAATTTCATCTTCTTATATTTTTGGATCCGTCTCACGAATCCAGATGCATCATTCATACTTTTTCATTTCCTCGAATCCGCCTTACGGATTCAAACATTACATTCATGCCTTTCATCCTTGAATCCGTCTCACGGATTCAAACATATCCTTCATGCCTTTCATTCTTGAATCCGTCTCACGGATTCAAACATAACATTCATGCCTTTCATCCTTGAATCCGTCTCACGGATTCAAACATATCCTTCATGCCTTTCATTCTTGAATCCGTCTCACGGATTCAAACATAACATTCATGCCTTTCATCCTTGAATCCGTCTCACGGATTCAAACATAACATTCATACCTTATTGATCCGTACTTAATTACGGATTCCACATTCTTCATTCTTATCAGGCAGGTTTTTCATACTTTCATAGTACTCTTAATTTCCCGAGAGTCTTACTTCCCACTTCACCCACACACCCGCCTGCTACCTAACTCTACCGGACATACCTGTAACCATTATCATGTTCTCACGAACGTCCTACGTTTCTCGTGTACTGGCCAGGTACACAATCCACATAGTAGTTTCGTGCCTTCATGTAATTGTCACCTTATGTCCGTAAACTTAGGTTTCGGCACGTGTATTACTTCCAGTACTTCATTACTATACGATCATTGTCTTTCATTCTAAAATTTTTCCTTCCCTTAGTTAATTTAACCATTACTTACACCCACATATTACATTTACGTACCTGGGCTCATTTGCCTATTTATCTTATTACCTCTTTGCCTGCCTTAGTATTCATCCTAGACCGCATTCACGGATCATCCTCTTCCAACACTTACGCTTACCTTGCACATACAAAACCGTCAGTTTCTTTATACGTATACATAAGTACATACTTTCATTAGCCTTTACCTTTGGATCTTGATCGAGTCTTAGATTGTACGGACTTCTTATCTCAAGAGCACACAAGTTTGAGTTCAAGTACTTACCTTCTCGTACTTGATTCCCTCAAACCAGGGCTCTGATACCAACTTGTAAGACCCTAACACAATTAACCTTAAAACGACGCAGCGGAATTTCGAGTCTGAAAATTTCTTTCATGACATACATGGTATGCAGAAAAATGTTTTCGTGAGAGCCCTAGTGATCATAGTCTAGACTCGAGAAAGAATCCTAGTTCGCTATGATCAGAGCTCTGATACCAAGCTGTCACACCCTGGCTTTGCGGAAGCATGGTTAATTTGGTGTGACTTCTTAATACCATAGCTTAATCATAACTAAGCTATATGAATTAAAAACATGCAAGATCATCCATTAAGTTTTGATAACCAAATACAGTACCATTGTTTTAACGGGGACATACCCTAACAACCATAACTTTGTTCAACAGACATTACAAACTTGAAACATAACATAAACATGATTTAAGGGTTGTGTCTTGTCCAGGAAAGAGACACATCCCCTAAACCCCGGATGACCTCGGAAACTAGTGCAGCGGAAAACATGCCATACCGTGCCAGATCTCGTTAATTTCCTGAAATACATGTAAGTTGAAAAATCAACAATAATGTTGAGCGAGTTCATGTGTAAGTGAGTATGTAAAACACTTGTAAGTATAAAAATTCCTGGTATGTAGCAGTGTAAGGAAAAGAGATCACCAATGGTTTGCAAGGCCATTAGTACGTGTGAAGTGCAAGTAGGAAGACTCAACCTAGCAGATTTTTGCGTCGGGTACAAAGTCACTCAAGGTCCGTTCTGCTGGGCCTCTTAGAGGTCCGTTCTGTTGGGCCTAGAGTTGGGCTCGCTACACCCAGATAGATCTACCGCTTACGTCCCTCGGTGTTTCTGCCTACCCATTCACATGATCTAAGTAGTAAACCTCCTTACGTTAACATACCGTGTATAAAGTACTTGTAATCAAAGTAACATGTATTTCACCCCCGCAGTTAAGAAAACTGAAAACAGTTAGAGAAAAGGGGGACATGAACTCACAGTCGGTGCGTCTCTACCAAGTACTCCAAATCAGAAAGCTGTGCGACGACCTACAAGTGCTAATTCTATTAGACGGACGGCCGTGCCTTAGCTTTATAGTTTAAGTCTTTGGGAAATAGTTAGACAACTATTTCGTGTTTACGTTCTGTATATACTTGGTAGTTAATCGCCTTCCCAAGGATGGGGGATTCAATACATGTGCGTTCAAATTAAACCATTAAGTCTCACTTAATATATATATACCTTTCCAATTCCAAAATATAAGTATTTTTCTCAAAAATATTATATTTTCATTTCACATAGTTTTTCTCCAATAATACGTTGTTAAAATACGCGTTCATAAATATTTCTGTAAGTGCGTAAGTTACGTTTTAACAATCGAGTGGTAATATAATTACCGGTGTAACTTATATATATTTATGGTGAAAGCGTTCGTATTATTTTGGATTCGTTAACGTTCGTAAATATTATTTTTACTCTAAAAATAATATTTATGTATTTTCACAAAATAATCATAAACAGTGTGTGAAAAATATATATATTTATCACGTTAAATTTTGTGAAAATCCCACCTCCGAATATTTAGTAAATAAAGTCATGGCGAAATTTATGTTTCGAAAACATGTCAGAAATAATTCTAACACTTGTAGTGTAAATAGTTCTAAGTGTTAGGTTTTTTTTAGAAAAATTTTGCCAGAGTTTCCTCTGTAACTGGAGGTGGCCACGCTTTCAAGCGTATCATTTTCTTTATCAAATCAACTCAACAATTTTCTTTATTTGATCAGAACAACTTTTATCGCATCAACAAATCAACATATGTGTAAATTGCCAAAAATTACATGAACTTGCAGTTTTCCCAAAACTGTGGTATAAATCCCCTTAAATTTAGTAGATCTTCATATAATATAATTTGATCTTGTAAAAACCTCGTTTTTAGAGAAAATCCATCTTTACAACCTCCCGTCATCTTTTACAAAAAACGGTTATTTTGTCGGATCTTTTCATTTCACAAGTGTTTACACACTTGTGGTTTATAAAAATCATGCTTGTTATTGTAAGATCCATCTCTTTAAAATACATGATTTCTTTGATACGTGGTTCTTTGAAAATACCACTTGCAGATGCGTAGATCCGCTAGTTTTAAACACTATTGTACAAGTTAAAACACTTTTACACAAGTAAAACATTTTTACACAAGTTCATGTTTCATGTGTGGTAGAGTTTCACCTTTTAACCCTTGTTACTTCTAAAATAGCTTTGTGTCATGATTCAAGAACATGACTATACCGGGTTAAACGATGATTCGAGCTACCACAACATAGATCGGGTCTAAATAATCACACATTTCAAATACTACATCATTTACACAACATATAAGCTATTAACCACCATTCTTGTGTTTTTAGTAAACTTTTGTGCATCATTTTGCATTTTAACGAGATTTAACCGATACAAATCCTTTTAACCACTTTAGAATAGTTCAAATACAAGTTTTAAGTATTATACCTCTAGCTCAAGGCTAGGGAAGGATCTTGACGAAAATGGCGTGGATAAAAGCTAGATAAAGAGGTCCTTCGCGTTCCGCTTGCTCCAAGACTCCTTGTATACGACCCTCGACACTTGTATGAACTTGGAATTGCTTGAACAAGAACCGAAAATGGATGTGTGGGGAGGGGGGTGTTCGGCCGAGAGCTCAAGAGGGCAAGAGAGAGAGTTTTGTGTGGAGTTGTGGTGATGGAATGTTATGTTGTGTTTAAGCTTGATCTTATAGACAAATTAGTGTGCAATTAACCAATGGATAATATGTATCCTAGATATTTAACATCTTTGATTAAAATAATCAAAATGGTACCATGGGGGGTCACAAAGTGACCGAGTTCGGTCAAGGGGGGGGTTAGTTTGGTTTCATTTCAACTAACCATTAAGCCTTAGTTAGGTAACTAGGTTAAGTTAAGTGTTTAACTTAGTTACTAAAGTGTAGCGCGTTACAACGGGTGTTAGGGTAACCAGGGACCCTAACTGGCTCAGAAAAAGATAAATAGTGAAAATAACAATATTTTCATGTTCTGGGTATAGTCCGGTTGTTCGGTTGGATAGTAATCCGTTAAAGTGTTAATCAAAGCTTTAAAGTGTCGTTATTACTCTCTTTAGTGACACAGCTTATTTCCGACACTTTGGAAAGTGTCTAGTAATACTTTTCTCATGTTCTGGCACTTTATTAGTTAGCTAAAAGCTGAGTTATTTTGTAAAGTGCTGAGTTTTGTACTTAGAGTACGTTTTAGGCACATCCAGTCATAGTGACTTATCCCTAGAGACGCAGTTCCACAACCCTTGTATCCCTACACTCACTCCTTAGTGTAGCAAAATATTTTAGGCTATTACAGGCCTTAGAGGCAGTTTCTGCCTGATGCTGGCTTTATCAGCATGTTCAATAGGTTATCCGCTATTGTGCTACTGTGCTTTTTGTGCATCATGGTTGTCACTAGGGTTCAGCATGTAAATAATGTAGTGACGATAAGTAAAGTATGATGCAAGTAAGTACATGTATTAGTTCTCAAGTAGCAGTTCATCAGCTAGTTCAAACAAGCACAGTAATTAATCATTAATTAAGTCGTACGGATACCTGGTTTGGTGAGGGTTGTCACACATACATACCTAATTACATACATAATACATACTTATTCCATTCCTTCTCGCAACTTACATACGTGCATACCTTCGTACATACTCACTTGACTACATATACATACTATCTACATACACCCTTTCATACATACACTTATACTTATACAACATACATACGTACCCACCTACATACATGCCTACATTTATATTTTCCATCAACCATTATAATATACCCGACTCATACTTGCCTACTCATATACGTCTTCATATATATCCTTATGGACTCGTTTACACACTATAATCTTACCTACATTCGCGCATACACGCTTACATACACTTACCCATACGTGTATAGAGATATACAACATCCATACATACCTATCCACACATACGCTTACCCTAATGGCCACAAAACATGAGTTAAATTAGTCATACGCAACTTAAAACGCGTTTAAACGAGTTCCTGAGCCAAAACGGAGCAACCGAACACTTTTCACCGAACAGACACCCCGTCACGCCACGCGACGCCCTCAAATAAGCAGAATGTTGCTGTTGCTGTGCTGCAGATTTCCAGCACGACCGCATTTCACGCTAACGGTCATAACTTCTTCGTTATTGGTCCGTTTTACCCGATTCTTTTTCCTACGCGTCCGTAATTTAATTCTCCATCAAATGGAGTTAAGATCCAACATCCGACTTAATAAAATTTCAGACTTTTAACTCTTCGGCTTATTACCCTTTTACCCAACTTTGACCCGTTCATGCATTCATCAACGTAACTTGTCCGTTTTACCATAACCTCTTATAAACATAATGATATCCATGACGTCTATCATAAATTACTAAATTCTTGGATGTCTTGCATCCCCTTAACACATTATCATTCATATGCTAACCATTAAGCCTTAGTTAGGTAACTAGGTTAAGTTAAGTGTTTAACTTAGTTACTAAAGTGTAGCGCATTACAACGGGTGTTAGGGTAACCAGGGACCCTAACTGGCTCAGAAAAAGATAAATAGTGAAAATAACAATATTTTCATGTTCTGGGTATAGTCCGGTTGTTCGGTTGGATAGTAATCCGTTAAAGTGTTAATCAAAGCTTTAAAGTGTCGTTATTACTCTCTTTAGTGACACAGCTTATTTCCGACACTTTGGAAAGTGTCTAGTAATACTTTTCTCATGTTCTGGCACTTTATTAGTTAGCTAAAAGCTGAGTTATTTTGTAAAGTGCTGAGTTTTGTACTTAGAGTACGTTTTAGGCACATCCAGTCATAGTGACTTATCCCTAGAGACGCAGTTCCACAACCCTTGTATCCCTACACTCACTCCTTAGTGTAGCAAAATATTTTAGGATCTTACAGGCCTTAGAGGCAGTGTCTGCCTGATGTTGGCTTTATCAGCATGTTCAATAGGTTATCCGCTATTGTGCTACTGTGCTTTTTGTGCATAATGGTTGTCACTAGGGTTCAGCATGTAAATAATGTAGTGACGATAAGTAAAGTATGATGCAAGTAAGTACATGTATTAGTTATCAAGTAGCAGTTCATCAGCTAGTTCAAACAAGCACAGTAATTAAGCAGTAATTAATCATTAATTAAGTCGTACGGATACCTGGTTTGGTGAGGGTTGTCACATTCTCCCCCCGTTAAATAAATTTCGTCCCGAAATTTAAGTTCTGCTACTAGATGCAGGGTTCTTAGGAAAAAGGTGGGGGTATTTCTCTTTCATCCGGTCCTCACGCTCCCAGGTGAACTCAGGACCATGTCTGGCATTCCAACGAACTTTGACGAGTTTAACACTGCTCCGGCGGGTCTTGTTAACTTTCCAATCCGTGACCTCAACAGGTTCTTCAACGAAGTGGAGCGTGTCGTCAACATGAATCTCGTCGGTGGGAATGGCAACGGTAACTTGAGTTGGACTTTTCTTTAGGTTGGATACATGAAATGTATCGTGAACACCATTTAGTTCAGCAGGTAAGTCCAGCTTGTATGCTACCAGTCCTATTCTTTCCAGAATTCTGAAAGGACCAATGTAGCGCGGATTTAACTTCCCACGCTTCCCAAAGCGTGCCACCCCCTTCCAGGGTGATACTTTCAATAACACCATTTCTCCAACTTGGAAATCCACATGTTTCCGGTTTGGATCCGCATAGGCCTTTTGTCTGTGGCGAGCTGCTTCGATGCGTTTAAGAATCTGTGCAATCTTGTCTGTCGTCTCTTGGACGATTTCGGGACCAGCAAGCTGCCTATCACCTGCGTCAGCCCAACATAAGGGTGATCGGCACTTGCGTCCGTAAAGGGCTTCAAATGGCGCGACACCAATACTGGTGTGGTAGCTGTTGTTGTACGAAAATTCGACCAAAGGCAAATGCTTATCCCAGCTACCGCCCAAATCCATAACACACGCTCTCAGCATGTCTTCCAAAGTCTGTATCGTTCGCTCGCTCTGGCCGTCAGTTTGCGGATGAAACGCAGTGCTCAGATTCAATTGTGAGCCAAAGGCTTCTTGGAAGGATTGCCATATTCTTGACACAAACCTTCCGTCTCTATCAGAGATGATTGAGAGAGGCACTCCATGGCGTGCAACGATTTCTCTCATGTAAATTTCAGCCAATTTGCTAGTGTTATCCTTCTCCCTGATGGGTAAGAAGTGTGCTGACTTTGTTAATCGATCCACTATCACCCAGATAGTGTCATGGCCTTTTGGCGTTCTTGGCAATTTTGTAACAAAATCCATGGAGATTTGTTCCCATTTCCACTTGGGAATCTCAGGTTGTTGCAGAAGTCCTGAAGGCTTCTGGTATTCCAATTTAACCTTAGCGCACGTTAAACATTTGCTCACGTAAACAGCAACATCGCCTTTCATCCTAGGCCACCAATAATAATCTTTGAGATCCTGGTACATCTTATCCGCTCTTGGATGGATAGAGTACCGCGACTTGTGAGCTTCATCAAAAATAATCTTCCTTAAATCACCAAACAGAGTAACCCAAATCCTTTTCCCAAAACATAATGTTCCTTCCTCGTTTGGCACCAAAAGCTTCTCCATCCCACGGAGATATTCTTCTTCAAGGTTTTCTTCCTTGAGAGCTTCTTTCTGCGCGGCACGAATGCGCAATGAAAGATCGGTTCGTACAATCATTTCCAAAGCCCTAACCCTTATGGGCTTGATTCTCTCTTTACGACTTAGGGCATCGGCGACCACGTTCGCCTTCCCTGGATGATACTTTATCTCGCAGTCGTAATCGTTCAACAATTCAACCCATCGTCTTTGCCTCATATTCAACTCCTTCTGGTTGAATATATGCTATAGGCTCTTGTGATCTGTGAAGATTGTACACTTCGTACCGTAAAGGTAGTGTCTCCAGATCTTTAAAGCAAAAACCACTGCGCCGAGCTCCAAATCGTGTGTGGTATAGTTCTTTTCGTGCACTTTCAGTTGACGCGATGCGTAAGCAATAACCTTTTGGCGTTGCATCAACACACAACCTAATCCTTGACGCGAAGCGTCACAGTATACCACAAAATCATCTGTACCTTCTGGTAGTGCTAAGATTGGCGTGTTACAAAGCTTATCCTTCAATATCTGAAACGCTTCATCCTGTTTGATTCCCCAATCAAACTTCTTATCCTTCTGCGTGAGGAGCGTCAATGGTTGAGCGATCTTTGAAAAATTCTCAATGAATCTTCGATAATAGCCAGCCAAACCCAAGAATTGCCGAATCTCTGTTGGCGTCTTTGGCGTTTCCCAATCCTTGATCGCTTCGATATTTGTTGGATCCACGTGGATTCCATCTCCATTTACCACGTGCCCAAGGAATTGGACTTCACGTAGCCAAAATTCGCACTTAGAGAATTTGGCATACAGCTGTTCCTTCTTTAGCAGCTCCAAAATAGCTCTAAGATGCTGCTCGTGTTCAGCCTTCGTCTTTGAATAAATTAAAATGTCATCGATGAATACAATCACGAACTTGTCCAAGTACGGCTTGCAAACTCTATTCATCAAGTCCATAAAGACTGCAGGTGCGTTTGTCAAACCAAACGGCATAACAAGGAACTCGTAGTGTCCATAACGAGTTCTGAAGGCTGTCTTCGGGATACTTTCCTCCTGTATCCTTAACTGATGGTATCCAGATCGAAGATCGATCTTTGAATAAAAGCTTGAACCTTGCAGTTGGTCGAACAGATCATCGATTCTTGGCAGAGGATACCTATTCTTGATCGTCAGCTTGTTCAGCTCCCGGTAGTCGATGCACATACGAAAACTACCGTCCTTCTTTTTGACAAACAGGACCGGAGCTCCCCAAGGCGAGAAGCTTGGTCGGATAAAACCCTTGTCCAACAACTCTTGAAGTTGTGTCGACAGTTCCTGCATCTCAGATGGAGCAAGTCTATAAGGTGCCTTAGCCACAGGCGCGGCGCCTGGAACTAAGTCAATGTGAAACTCTACCTGCCTCAGAGGCGGCAATCCAGGTAAGTCTTCCGGGAAGACTTCTGGATACTCCCTTACGACAGGGATGTCTTCGATTCTTGGCTCAGCAGCCTTCTTATCCACAATGTGTGCCAGGAAGGCAACACATCCTTTCTGCAAACACTTCCTTGCTTTCAAGCAGCTGATAATCCTCAACGGCGTCTCACGCTTCTCTCCATGAACAACAATGGTCTCACCATCTTCGGTTGGGATACGAATAACTTTTTCGTGACAAACTATCTCTGCCTTGTTGCCTGATAACCAATCCATTCCTACTACCACGTCGAAGCTTCCCAACTGGACTGGTAGTAGATCTAGAGCGAACTCACGCTCTCCCAATTCAATCACACAACCTCTGACAACTTCATTGGCTTCTACTAACTTCCCATTAGCTAATTCGATCGAGTAGGGAATATCTAACTTATTAGCGGCTAACCCAAGCATATTCTTAAATTCTAACGACACGAAGCTATAATCGGCACCAGTATCAAATAAAACGGATGCATAGCGTTGATTTATAGGGAACGTACCAGTAACAACATTGGGGTCCTGGCGCGCTTCCCTAGCTTCGATTTGGAACACTCTTCCACGGGCTTGGTTCAACTCTGGGCAGTTCTTCTTAAAATGCCCGATATCACCGCAGTTAAAGCATCCAAGTCTTTGCCCGTTTCCACCAGCTTGATCATTCCTCTGATTACGATTCGCAGCGCCCGCTTGGTTAGCATTGTTGCCCCGATTCTCGTTACCTCCATAGTTTCCTTGTGGGCGATTACCACCACGATTATTATTCCTATTCTCAAATCCTCCCTGGCCTCCCCAGCCAGCACTAGCCCAACAAGTGTCCTTCGAGTGGCCACGTTTCCCACATGCTTCGCATACTTTTAGCCCGCACTGACCAGAATGGTGGCGCTGGCAGGTGTTGCATTTGGGCTGGGCGCCCATGTATCCTTTTCCTTTCTTCCCTCTACCAGCTGTAACCTGAGCTGGCGAGTCTGATCCTCCTTTCCTAACCGCCACACTGGCGCCCTGCTTGAAGTTTGAGAACTTCCGTTTGTTACCTCCTGATGACTCGACATGAGTCTCTGCCTTCTTCGTCTTGATCTCATCAAACTTGTTCAAACGAATAGCCTCCTCAGTGAGAGCTACGCTCAAATCAATCGCCTCAGTAATGGTCGCAGGCTTGGATGAGGTTACCATGCTTATGATTTGAGGAGCTAGTCCCCAAATGAAACGTTCAATTCTTTTGAACTCAGGAGTGACCATGTAGGGTACCACATGCGATAAGTCATGGAACCTTTGAACGTACTCTGCTATCTTTGGACCGTCCATTTTCAAGTGCCAGAACTCGGTCTCCAACCGCTGGATTTCTGTGCGGGAACAGTACTTTTTGCGCATAAGTTCCTTCAGTTCGGTCCAGGTCAGCGCGTAGGCAGCAGCTTCGCCAAGTGTCTGTACTTGCAGATTCCACCAAGAGAGGGCTCCATCTAGAAACAGCCCTGAGATATAGGTGACTTGCTGATCCAGCGCGCACTTGCTCATGCGAAGAACAGATTCGGTTTTCTCAGCCCAACGAACAAAGGCGACAGCACCTCCAGTGCCATCGAAGTTGACCGGTTTGCAGTCTAGAAACTGCTTGTAGGTGCACCCTGCACATACGTTATAACATATGAATGGCATTAGCATCTTTGCTAGAGATATCCAATTAGGCCACGGTATGTCTCAATGACTAGGTATTACCGTGAGGTGGATTGTTATTGCCTTGGTTAATACTTCCGCTCGTTCCTGGCTGAGAAGCTGCATACTGTGCTATGGCAGCAGCAATGACTTGTTGTAGTTCTGCCTCATTAGTAGGCATGCGTGTCTCACGTCTTGGCGGCATCTTCTAAAAGATGGTTTAAGTTGGTCAGGCCATAGTAAAGCTCCCATGTTATAATACGTAGGTCAGGTCATAATGTAGCGTACGTATATAACGATAATAATAGTAAAAACACATAACATCTCATGTTATCAATACATCACAAATACCAATCACACAACATCCCATGTCATAAAAATACAAGTAAGCAATCAAGCAATTCAAATATGATGAGAATACTGCGATTGCCATATATCGAGACCACATAGTAAGTGTATCAGTACATCCCTGTGTCATACAATCATCAATCAACTAGGGGCTACATCACCCCTGTCCAAAAACTATATCATGTCAATGTCAAATACGTCAAATACATGTCAACAAAAGTCAGGATCAAATGTAGTCTCCAAAAATGCTGTGCAGTCCAACAATCGCCGTCTTCTCATCCTCGTCTACCCAAACAGCACTGATGAGCTCTATACAAATGGTGGTGGAGGAGGGGGAAAGTGGGTGTAAAACAAACGACGTAACTGGAGCCAGTCCTCCCCCATGGCTCGCTGAGTACGGATGATGGAGGCAACCTGCTGCTCTAGTGTAAAGAGACGGGCAGCATAATTTGGAGGTAAGGGTCGAAATGGCTGCAGAGGAGAGCGTGTCTGACCATGGCACGGACACGGTGGCAGCTGAGCTCTCTCGAGCTCCTGGATGCGCTGCGTGTGTGACTCGTGCTGGGCGACAAAAGACATCAAAACGTCCTCGATAGTATACCCCATGTGGAAAGAATGGTAGGGGTCAGTAGGTGGCATAGCAGAGTCCGGTGCCCAAAGGAACGGCTCACTGGTGGGATCAAAAGGTGCCACATGAAATGGAGCAACAGAGGGTGGAACAGATGACATCTGGGGCATGAAAGGGATAGGCATCGGTACATGCCCAATAGGATGGGCTGAAGAACCCTCTCCAGGCCTCGCTGGAGGTACAAACTGAGGAACCTGAAAAGAAAAATCAACACGTCGTGTATCAGGGATCTGAGGGGGAAAAGGTGGAACATCCTCATCAGCAGGTATCCAACCGTGCTGTGCATGCTCATCTGGTGGATCCATGTGTGCCGCGAACAGTGCATGCCCGGGCTCTAGTGGAATGGGATCAGGTGGGGGAGCAACAAAAGGATGAACAGGTGCAATGTGCTCAACAGGATGGTCAACAGGTATATCAACAACAGGTAGAGGAACAACAGGATCAACAACAACATGATTGCCCTCTAACAAAGGAACATCCACGGGGAGATCATCAATAGGCGAGTCTGCTATAACAGGCTCAATAGGGATGCCAGCATGTACGAGGTCATGCTCAAGTATGGGGTCTAGAGCGGCTGCCTGCTCAGGAGCGACGACAGGCTCGGGATCATCAAAAGCCATCTTGAAGTCAAACTCTGGGTCGATAGGATCTACTGGGTCAGCTGGATCCTCCATGGGCTGATCCATAGGTATAAACTCGATATCATGATCTGGGTCGTATCCCGAGGGAAAGATAGGATCAGAATCCTCTATGTCATCATGGTCAAACGCAAAACTGGGTATAGGTGCAACAGAGGATGCCTGGTCAGGATCAGAATCGTGCGCAAAGTGCTGTGCGCTCAATGTGTGAGTAGGTGCGGATGCCACAGACTCGAAGGAGTCTGGGACAGGAGAATGTGCCGGCGAATCCTCAGCGGGAACATCAGCGATCATCAGAAGATCGTCCGCAGGAAGAAGGGCCTCGCCCTGGATCTCATCCTCAAAAGGCTCATCCTCAAACAGGTCAATATCGCCATCAGCCTCGGCGTCAAGTAGAAAATCATATGCTGGATAAACGGCTAAGGGTATAGGGGCCGGAATCTCTACTAGAGGTAGGTACTCAGCGGGAGGGTCATCTGCAGGCTCATCAGCACCATCGGGTAGTGCGAAGGGCTGGAAATCATCCTCGTCAGTACTGGTATAGTCAGATGTGTACACCTCATGCTCGGAGGATGTGAGGTCATCAGATACGATAGGTATGGGTCCAGTGGTGTCCGAATCGCCAGTACCGGCTGAATCCATGAGTCTGTATCATAAACACAAATATGCTCAAATAATCAGTCATACAATCAGATAATCACATAAGTCACCAAGTAAGATATCACATAATTCTCCTAGTCCCACTAGCCTCCCAGTCTCCTAGACTGCTCTATCAACTACCTCGACCTCTCAGATCGAGCCTCGGTCTCCAACACCGAGCCTCAGTCTCCAAACTGAGCCTACTCTTCCTAGTCCCACTAGCCAACTACCTCGATCTCTCAAACCGAGCCTCGGCCTCTCAGACCGAGCCTCAGCCCTTCCAGACTGAGCCTATAATAAAATGTGCTCAACATTTGTTTGTAAAAAGTTTTGGATCTGGACTTAAGTGGTATGCAGAAAAATGTTTTCGTGAGAGCCCTAGTGATCATAGTCTAGACTCGAGAAAGAATCCTAGTTCGCTATGATCAGAGCTCTGATACCAAGCTGTCACACCCTGGCTTTGCGGAAGCATGGTTAATTTGGTGTGACTTCTTAATACCATAGCTTAATCATAACTAAGCTATATGAATTAAAAACATGCAAGATCATCCATTAAGTTTTGATAACCAAATACAGTACCATTGTTTTAACGGGGACATACCCTAACAACCATAACTTTGTTCAACAGACATTACAAACTTGAAACATAACATAAACATGATTTAAGGGTTGTGTCTTGTCCAGGAAAGAGACACATCCCCTAAACCCCGGATGACCTCGGAAACTAGTGCAGCGGAAAACATGCCATACCGTGCCAGATCTCGTTAATTTCCTGAAATACATGTAAGTTGAAAAATCAACAATAATGTTGAGCGAGTTCATGTGTAAGTGAGTATGTAAAACACTTGTAAGTATAAAAATTCCTGGTATGTAGCAGTGTAAGGAAAAGAGATCACCAATGGTTTGCAAGGCCATTAGTACGTGTGAAGTGCAAGTAGGAAGACTCAACCTAGCAGATTTTTGCGTCGGGTACAAAGTCACTCAAGGTCCGTTCTGCTGGGCCTCTTAGAGGTCCGTTCTGTTGGGCCTAGAGTTGGGCTCGCTACACCCAGATAGATCTACCGCTTACGTCCCTCGGTGTTTCTGCCTACCCATTCACATGATCTAAGTAGTAAACCTCCTTACGTTAACATACCGTGTATAAAGTACTTGTAATCAAAGTAACATGTATTTCACCCCCGCAGTTAAGAAAACTGAAAACAGTTAGAGAAAAGGGGGACATGAACTCACAGTCGGTGCGTCTCTACCAAGTACTCCAAATCAGAAAGCTGTGCGACGACCTACAAGTGCTAATTCTATTAGACGGACGGCCGTGCCTTAGCTTTATAGTTTAAGTCTTTGGGAAATAGTTAGACAACTATTTCGTGTTTACGTTCTGTATATACTTGGTAGTTAATCGCCTTCCCAAGGATGGGGGATTCAATACATGTGCGTTCAAATTAAACCATTAAGTCTCACTTAATATATATATACCTTTCCAATTCCAAAATATAAGTATTTTTCTCAAAAATATTATATTTTCATTTCACATAGTTTTTCTCCAATAATACGTTGTTAAAATACGCGTTCATAAATATTTCTGTAAGTGCGTAAGTTACGTTTTAACAATCGAGTGGTAATATAATTACCGGTGTAACTTATATATATTTATGGTGAAAGCGTTCGTATTATTTTGGATTCGTTAACGTTCGTAAATATTATTTTTACTCTAAAAATAATATTTATGTATTTTCACAAAATAATCATAAACAGTGTGTGAAAAATATATATATTTATCACGTTAAATTTTGTGAAAATCCCACCTCCGAATATTTAGTAAATAAAGTCATGGCGAAATTTATGTTTCGAAAACATGTCAGAAATAATTCTAACACTTGTAGTGTAAATAGTTCTAAGTGTTAGGTTTTTTTTAGAAAAATTTTGCCAGAGTTTCCTCTGTAACTGGAGGTGGCCACGCTTTCAAGCGTATCATTTTCTTTATCAAATCAACTCAACAATTTTCTTTATTTGATCAGAACAACTTTTATCGCATCAACAAATCAACATATGTGTAAATTGCCAAAAATTACATGAACTTGCAGTTTTTCCAAAACTGTGGTATAAATCCCCTTAAATTTAGTAGATCTTCATATAATATAATTTGATCTTGTAAAAACCTCGTTTTTAGAGAAAATCCATCTTTACAACCTCCCGTCATCTTTTACAAAAAACGGTTATTTTGTCGGATCTTTTCATTTCACAAGTGTTTACACACTTGTGGTTTATAAAAATCATGCTTGTTATTGTAAGATCCATCTCTTTAAAATACATGATTTCTTTGATACGTGGTTCTTTGAAAATACCACTTGCAGATGCGTAGATCCGCTAGTTTTAAACACTATTGTACAAGTTAAAACACTTTTACACAAGTAAAACATTTTTACACAAGTTCATGTTTCATGTGTGGTAGAGTTTCACCTTTTAACCCTTGTTACTTCTAAAATAGCTTTGTGTCATGATTCAAGAACATGACTATACCGGGTTAAACGATGATTCGAGCTACCACAACATAGATCGGGTCTAAATAATCACACATTTCAAATACTACATCATTTACACAACATATAAGCTATTAACCACCATTCTTGTGTTTTTAGTAAACTTTTGTGCATCATTTTGCATTTTAACGAGATTTAACCGATACAAATCCTTTTAACCACTTTAGAATAGTTCAAATACAAGTTTTAAGTATTATACCTCTAGCTCAAGGCTAGGGAAGGATCTTGACGAAAATGGCGTGGATAAAAGCTAGATAAAGAGGTCCTTCGCGTTCCGCTTGCTCCAAGACTCCTTGTATACGACCCTCGACACTTGTATGAACTTGGAATTGCTTGAATAAGAACCGAAAATGGATGTGTGGGGAGGGGGGTGTTCGGCCGAGAGCTCAAGAGGGCAAGAGAGAGAGTTTTGTGTGGAGTTGTGGTGATGGAATGTTATGTTGTGTTTAAGCTTGATCTTATAGACAAATTAGTGTGCAATTAACCAATGGATAAAATGTATCCTAGATATTTAACATCTTTGATTAAAATAATCAAAATGGTACCATGGGGGGTCACAAAGTGACCGAGTTCGGTCAAGGGGGGGGTTAGTTTGGTTTCATTTCAACTAACCATTAAGCCTTAGTTAGGTAACTAGGTTAAGTTAAGTGTTTAACTTAGTTACTAAAGTGTAGCGCGTTACAACGGGTGTTAGGGTAACCAGGGACCCTAACTGGCTCAGAAAAAGATAAATAGTGAAAATAACAATATTTTCATGTTCTGGGTATAGTCCGGTTGTTCGGTTGGATAGTAATCCGTTAAAGTGTTAATCAAAGCTTTAAAGTGTCGTTATTACTCTCTTTAGTGACACAGCTTATTTCCGACACTTTGGAAAGTGTCTAGTAATACTTTTCTCATGTTCTGGCACTTTATTAGTTAGCTAAAAGCTGAGTTATTTTGTAAAGTGCTGAGTTTTGTACTTAGAGTACGTTTTAGGCACATCCAGTCATAGTGACTTATCCCTAGAGACGCAGTTCCACAACCCTTGTATCCCTACACTCACTCCTTAGTGTAGCAAAATATTTTAGGCTATTACAGGCCTTAGAGGCAGTTTCTGCCTGATGCTGGCTTTATCAGCATGTTCAATAGGTTATCCGCTATTGTGCTACTGTGCTTTTTGTGCATCATGGTTGTCACTAGGGTTCAGCATGTAAATAATGTAGTGACGATAAGTAAAGTATGATGCAAGTAAGTACATGTATTAGTTCTCAAGTAGCAGTTCATCAGCTAGTTCAAACAAGCACAGTAATTAATCATTAATTAAGTCGTACGGATACCTGGTTTGGTGAGGGTTGTCACACATACATACCTAATTACATACATAATACATACTTATTCCATTCCTTCTCGCAACTTACATACGTGCATACCTTCGTACATACTCACTTGACTACATATACATACTATCTACATACACCCTTTCATACATACACTTATACTTATACAACATACATACATACGTACCCACCTACATACATGCCTACATTTATATTTTCCATCAACCATTATAATATACCCGACTCATACTTGCCTACTCATATACGTCTTCATATATATCCTTATGGACTCGTTTATACACTATAATCTTACCTACATTCGCGCATACACGCTTACATACACTTACCCATACGTGTATAGAGATATACAACATCCATACATACCTATCCACACATACGCTTACCCTAATGGCCACAAAACATGAGTTAAATTAGTCATACGCAACTTAAAACGCGTTTAAACGAGTTCCTGAGCCAAAACGGAGCAACCGAACACTTTTCGCCGAACAGACACCCCGTCACGCCACGCGACGCCCTCAAATAAGCAGAATGTTGCTGTTGCTGTGCTGCAGATTTCCAGCACGACCGCATTTCACGCTAACGGTCATAACTTCTTCGTTATTGGTCCGTTTTACCCGATTCTTTTTCCTACGCGTCCGTAATTTAATTCTCCATCAAATGGAGTTAAGATCCAACATCCGACTTAATAAAATTTCAGACTTTTAACTCTTCGGCTTATTACCCTTTTACCCAACTTTGACCCGTTCATGCATTCATCAACGTAACTTGTCCGTTTTACCATAACCTCTTATAAACATAATGATATCCATGACGTCTATCATAAATTACTAAATTCTTGGATGTCTTGCATCCCCTTAACACATTATCATTCATATGCTCATATCGACCCGTTAAGGGTATTCGCACATTAATTAGTCTATGACTAACCAAACCATCATCCCCACTTCCATACTTGTCCAAAACATTACCCTAATCGAATAACATGTTTCTAAGCTACTTTTAAGATTGTTTACCCCAAAATACCCACCAAGGGCATTTTGGTCCACCTTGAACCCATCATTTACAACGAAAGACTTTAACACATCTTTGACCTCAACCAACATGTTTAATTCATTACGACACTTTATTACTTACTTGTACTAAGAAGTGATTACGGAAATCACTTACCTTATGCGTCCGTGCTCGTATCCGATTCCTTCCCTCTTCTTGACCCGTTAACACCTCATGCTTGAGTCCGTCTCGACGTGATTCCTATACTTTCATTTCATCGAAATCACGCTCTTATTAGCATACACCTTTGTACATGTAACAATCATATCACTCGCATAATTCACACTTAACTTTCCTTAGTCATTTCTAACAAGCATTAAAATACATAATCAACTTCATATAATCATATCCGTATACGTTAAACTCATGTAACTCATCATATCATTACATTTAACACGGATTGCTATAACATGTACCATATGACTTCCCATCAACCTTCGTTTACGACAACGAGTCAAGTCATGTTTCTTATACTTAGTTGACTTTCAAAAGTCAACTATTAACCATACTTAACTATCGACTTATCATCATATACCCGTAATATCATAATCGACTATACGGACGACACTATATACATTTCATCATACACTTGATGTGAGTACTTACCTTTTAAGCATAACGTACAACTATTTCATGCACAATTCTTCTAAACTCATACATAACCCATCAAAACCATCTACTAATCATCATGTATCATTCCAAATGAACATTAAACCTAACATCATCATATTCCTATACTTTCATCTAACAATAATTCATCATGCCCACATAATACATCAATCATTCAACAAGACTTGAACATAGGAGGTGATACTAGTCATCATCTTCACCCTAACTAACGGGTGTCACCTCTAAACATCAAATTAACGCAAACCATTCATAACCCATGTTCTACACGAGGATTCTAACCCTTGTACATGATCAATTTCATATTAACTCACGGATTAGAACATAACCCACTTCACCCATGATCACCAATCTTAGATTTAAAACATACCTTATGATCCTCTCGTGTTGGTGATCATTAATCCATGCTCGGTTATGGATTTGGGCCTTGATTCATCCTTCAAATTGAAGCTTTTGAAGAACTAGGGTTTTGGGGCTCTTGAGAGCCCCTGGTCGATCTATCCAGAACATACACGAAAGTGTGTGTGTGTGTGTGTGTGTGTGTGTGTTCTTTTTCTTTTAATAACCCAACTTTTCGTTAGTTCCACTTTAGCCCCTCGGGTTTTTGCCTTTAAAACATAACTGACACTACCTTCATTATTTAATACTTTTGACCATACCTTTAACTAGGTTAAATAGCCTAGTTATTTATTTCATAACGTGTCACATAAGAACATACAACAATTTTTAACATTCAGATTTTGGGGCGTTACAGCTTCTTTGTTTTCTTTTCGTAAAATTCCTTGACTCCTTTTACCTTCCTGTCAACCATTTTTCCAAAAATGTTATGAATTTTGGAATTAAACACTTTTTCAACATCAAATTCTTTCTTTTCAGAATAGAACTGATTTGAAATCTCAACTTTACCAATTTTCTTTTTAAAATTTTCAGCCCGAAGTGGTGGAAAATTCACATCATCCACAATCGGCACTGATTTTTCACATTTAATCTCAACCTGTGGCTCCTCTGATTTTGTGGAATCAGATTCATGGCCAGAAGATAGCTCCTCTGATTTTGACCTATCAGAATCATCGCTAGAACTATCATCTGATTTCTTAACAACCCATTTCTGGTTGTCAAGATTTCCCTTTTTCTTGTAAAATCTGTTTGAACATTCACCAATTTCAAATTTTGAATCTTTAAAAAGTTTTGTTCTATCAATTGGTGGTTCAAACACAACTTCTTTATCTTTCAGTTTACGAGAAACTCCCTGTTTTGATTGTATTGCCTTGAAACAATTCTTGGCAATATGTCCAACAGTGTTGCATTGAAAACAGGTTCTCTTTTCTTTCATCTGATCAACAAACTTTATCTCTTCTTGCTTCTTTGCAAGGAATTCTCTGTTTGATTGCTTCCAGAAAGGACTCTTTTGTTCTTCTTCAGCACTTGTCCCTGAAACAAATACCATTTTTGATTTAAAATCACGAACATATTTTTCATTTTTATAATTTTCTGGTGGAATAAAACCAAGACCTTTTCTTTTGAAATTACAGTTATGGTTTGGTTTCTTTCGATAACCAGAACCAGAACTGTAACCCATTTTCTTATTTTCTCTTTGTTGAACTCTTGAGGTGTACTTTTTAGGTTTATCATTAAGATTTACATCTTTTATTTCATAAATATTAATTTCTGTTAGTTTGAAAACCTTTTTAATCATGTCAGGTTTAACACCTCTTATAGGAAATTCTTCATCAAAATATAATTTGTCAGAATCATTCAAAGTATATGCAACTTTAAACATTTCGTCATTCAAATTAGATTTTGATAACAGGAATTCTTTATTGTAAACCCTTTTGCCCTGTTTGTCAGTTTGACTCGGAATGCTTGACTCAGACTTTTACTCTGACATAGACTCTGACTTTGATTCCTCGGATTCATCTTTATCCAACACCTGATCGACCACTTTCTTTATTAACTCGGACTCATGATCAGTGTCAGATGACGTAAACGTGACATCAATATTATCTGGCAAGTTAACCGTAGACTCCGACTCCCACTATAAATTTGTTGCCTTTTCGACTCTTTCTGAATTTGGATTTCTCGAAGAATATCCATTTTCAAGCGGGGGTGGACACTTGTTGTAACTGAAACCTTGTTTCTTACCAGATGTCTTTTCTTTAGTATCCTTCTTCTTTTCTTTCTTCTTTTCAGAAGTCTTTTCTTTAGATACCTTCTGTTCTTCAGTTACTTCATCGTCTTCAAAAGCCTTCATGCCTTCAATAGTTGGATAAATCCTGTCAATGACATAAGAAGTACATGAATAACTTTTCAGCAAACGATTAACTCTTTCAGTTTCAATTCTTTGGATTTCAAGTTTCTGTTCTAGCACAGCACACTTCTCAATATAGTTGTTCACAACTTTCTGCTTTATCATGAAAGCTCCTTGAAGTGTTTTCATTGTTGTTTCTTGTTCTTCACTTGATTGATTATATTGATTCATGGCTTTGTTCAGAACATCGTAAGATTCCTTCAACTGATTTATGTTGCTGATCAGTTCACTGTTTTTCTTTTTGATAATCTCACAATTCTCACAAATCACCGGAATCTTTTTAGCATTAACTTCTGCATCAACCTTGAACTTTGGAACATCTTTCACCTTTTTCTTTATCACTGGAACAACTTCATCATCACTACTGACAGGTGTTTTGACCTTTTTCTTTTTCTTTTTAACTTTTTCATCTTCACTGTCACTCTCTGCAAACAATTTCAAATCAGCTTCCATTCTTCTTGCATAATACTCACGATCATCATCACTATCTTCTTCAACATAAGTGATATAAGCTTTGTGAGTTGTAGTTTTGTTTGGATCATAATCATCCCAACTAGAACCTTCCCAGCTAAAAGCATCAGGCAATTTTTCATCATCTTGATTAATTAGGCATGTTTTGTTGTCAGCTAAGATATATTTGTCCCAACTGAATCCATTTGATGTCTCTTTGTCATCCTGATTCACCATACAAGCTCTCTTTGACGATTCTTCAATTACTTTTCTACCATGTGCCACTTGTGGTTCTTGTTGTTGTTGAGCAACTTGATGATAAATGGCATTCCGGTAGTAATCATTGTTGTTGTTGAACGGATTTTGAGCTCCATTGCTTCGCGGTTTTTGCACTCCCTCTTGAAGTGTCCTTTTTCCCTGCAACGAAAACAAGTGACTTTAGATTTATCAAAGCCTAAAGTAGAAACATTAGCTTCACGTAAATCATCTCTTCCAGTGATCTGCTTAAATTTCTCAGCTCGTCTCAAAACACTTGCTAAACACCACTTTATGTCCATCAATTCCATTTCTTCAGCATATATTTGATCGTAATCCTCTTTTGTAAGCATTGGATTCCCGATCCGACCTGCAAGAAAACTTCCATAAGATTCCAACACAGTCCCCAATAGAGACATGTGACTCTTAGCAATATCTGCTGATTTGTAACACCCGAAAATTTTAAAAACAAAAATGTAATAACCCTCATTAAAAACTATTATTTCTTATGATTATAGTCCAATAGGAAACCCTAATTAAGACACCCAAGTAATTCTGTACAAACCCTAGAATTTTCAGAATCAGGATCAGGGCCCCTAAAACTCAGGGGGGGCATTCCCTACTCGATGATTATCCTAAAATCTCGTTGTCAAAACTGAATTTTAAGAAATTGTCGACTCAGCTAGGCTAGTCCCACGCGTGGCAACCCTATAGTGCTTAGGTGTCCCTTACGCACCGTAAGGGAATAAGTGTTACGGTGCGCAAAGGTGGCACTTGAAATTCTGCGTATGTTCGACGAAGAAATTCGCTCTAGGCACCGAGTTATCGTCTGTTCACCACAATCAACACACACAAAATCACTGATTAGTATAGCGGGGTGCTGCAGAACAGGGTATTAACTCGATCGCTATTACGATTCATTTTCTGACCGATCAATATATCCAATGGATGTTTAAGTGCCGCCCACATTAGGGTTATACTTTGTCGTTCGTCGTTAAATCGATGGATGTTTAAGTATCGTTCTTTGTCGTTCGTCGTTAATTTGATGGATGTTTAAGTATCGCACTTTGTCGTTCGTTGTGAGAATTTGATCTCGTGAGTTATCATAAATGCTGTATTAAGTTACT
The DNA here is from genome assembly GCA_030545235.1 of Helianthus tuberosus. Classification (NCBI taxonomy): domain Eukaryota; kingdom Viridiplantae; phylum Streptophyta; class Magnoliopsida; order Asterales; family Asteraceae; genus Helianthus; species Helianthus tuberosus. Next base: position 99,024,164 of record CM060354.1, on the reverse strand, counting down.
TACCTAGTTTGTGTGCAAATTAGGTTAATAGGATAATCAATAGGCTAAACTCTGCCTGTATAAATCTACAATTGAAAACAAGGTAGCATCAATTGGAAATTTTAAGGTACGGATAGAATCCTTTCTTTTGATTTATGTCAATTGGATACAAGTATATCATTCCTGATTTTAAATTCCGTATTAAGATTAAGTTATGAAATATGTGTTGAAAGTTACAAACGTTTTGAAAAGGTTTTGTTTTACATCAGTTATTTAGAAAATGGTTTATTTTATACGAGTTTCATTTCATACTCTAGTGGTTCCTTATTAACGAGTCAAGGTTTTATCTTGTTTCGTTCAATAAACCACATTTTGGGGACGAAATTGTCAAGATAGGATTGATATCCATACCTTGGTGACTGGTTCCACTCTTAGATTTTCAATATCGCCAAAGATTCGTATTTTCAATCAAATTATGGTTTACAAGTTACAAGTTAAATATCTTAAGGCTTACAAGTTACAAGTAAATAAATTATAAGTTTAATATTTTGATAAGTTATGTGAATAAGATCATTTGTACTCTGATACCCTGAGTTTTCGCTTCTCGTGGAGTGTCCCACGAGCATGTTGTTGTGGCATCAACATCATGTGCTCCATCCGTGACGGAGAGATCAGTTCACGGCGTCTCTTAAGTACAAGTGTGGTACATATAAGCTATTAGGAGGCGTATGGATCGATCCTAGGATTTAAGTTAAGGAGGTGGATAACGGGTATGCCAACTCGCCATCTCATGTGATAATTATGCAGGAGTAGCTACCTGTGTATTGTCACGTTTTAAGTTTGGCTCATGGGTACATCCGTATGATATGATTATGAAATTATGTTACTTTTAAAATAAGCTTTTATTTTCCTCTATCCGCGCACTGGGCAAAACTTTCAAAATTTTGCTCAGACGTACGTTTTTGTGTTTTCTTCTTTACGTCAGGTTATCAAGACAATCTGGGACAGGATTTGGAAGAGTGCTCGAGTGTTTGAAAAAGACGGTAGAAATAATTGTACTGGATTAGATATCCTTCATTAAGTTGTAAAGCCTTGTAATACATTTAAGTATAAATGGAATTATGTTTTTAATCTGACTCCGTAATAGTGACACGCCAGCCCATCCGGGCTGGGGTGTTACATGAATAATCCTCATCATTCTCTAGATTCAAAACAATGTTGCATTGTAGCTTTTTGCCATTCTTGGTTGCTGAAATGTTTGGATCAAATGACGGATATGATGAAAAACTTGTGTTGCTGTTTGATCCTTTTGAAGAACTTCCTGATGAACTCTTGGCATTGAATGCTGTTTCAATCTTTGGTGACAAGTTGGTGGTTTTATCACTGACTCCACCTTTGTAATAAAGTCCGATATCTTGTTCACCGTCAAAATCTCTCATTCTTAAAGCTTTTCTTTGTTCCATTTCCTGAGCCTCAATCTTTTCAATGAACTTGCTCAGTGTCAGATTGCTAAACCCTCTCTTGTTCCTCAACATCATGAGATATGTACCCCAAGTCTCATATGGTAATGCATCAGATAGCTTCTCAATCAACTCCTCATTATTTTTTTCGATGCTCAACCTCTTCATGTTAGCTAGCAAATTGTAGTATCTCTCAATGATTTGCTTTATACTTTCATTCTTCAAACCACGAAACAGATCAAACTCTTTCTTCAAAAGTGACTTTTTGTTTTTAACCATTTCTTCACTTCCACGAAACTTCGATTTTAAAGCTTTCCAGATCGAATAAGAAGTTCCATTGTGTTGCAATAGAACCAATATATCTTCCTTCACAGCTTGTTGTAGTAGACTTAGCATCATTTTTTCATCTTTATACTTCTTTCTATTTTCGGCACTTAAATCTTTAATTGCAATAATCTCTTCGTCATCATTCATCGGTCTAACGTATTTTGTCTCAACACATTCCCAAGCATCCAGATAATTTGCTTGCACCCAGTTTTCAAAACGTCCTTCCCAACCTTTATACTCCTTGATATTCATGAGCTTAGGTGGTTTTTGCATAGTCCCCGTTTCATTTTCCAACATCGTGTTCTGTGCAAGAGTAATCGGGGTAACCGAGGTAGCGAATGCGTTGAAAAATTCCTCTTCCATGTTTCGGTTTTTTTTAAAGTTTACAAAAACAGTCTTTCAAGCGAAATAACTGTTCAAGCGAAATCACCAGAAATTTTCAAGCGAAATACGGTTTCAAGCTGAATCAATACAATCTCAAGCGAAATACTTGTTGAAGCGAAATCACCCTAATATCGTTTGATGTTTCAAGCGGAATCACACTTTTGAAGCGGAATCAGTGATTCAAGCGGAATCACTCAAGCGGAATGACGACTTTGAAGCGGAATAAGCCAATTTTCAAGCGAAATAACCGATTTCAAGCGGAATAAGAGACTGATTCCGTTTGAAGAGCTGCTGATGTCATCAATCGCGCGCGGATTTTCAAGCGAAATTATGAAAATTACCAGTTTTAGATCGATTTTAGGCCTGAAACTTTCAAGGCTTTGTTAAAACAGTATTGCGCACGTTCTAAGAGAAATTTCGCCGATTTTAACCGTGAAAACTTGTTAAATTTGAAAAAGAAAGTGTAGAAAACAGAAATTGCAGCTGAATTGGTATGAACTCTTCCTCCTGAGTTCTGATACCACTTGTGGGATCGTTTTCAGACCCGAACGAGTTGATCAGAAGAGTTTTACTCAGAATGAAAGGCGGAAACAGACATTCTGAGGTCAATTCAGCAAGATATACACTTTAAACTGTTGTAGTATTGATATAATAACGTTTTACAGCGAGACGACACTTCGGCAGCACTTCGTTGCTCTGACCGGAATCGTTTTTCTGATCTCGCTTGAACTAGTATTTATAGACCCATGATTTCGCTTGAAGATATTCCAAGCGAAATAAGATTCCAAGCGGAATCTCATTCCGAGCAGAATTACATACATACACATTCAAGCGGAATCACCTTGTTCAAGCGGAATTACATGTTTTCTTGAAATACGTGCACTGATCTAACATTCTAAGCACAAGACTCGATACAAGACGAAGTTGACAGACGCATGCACCAACAAATCTTCACGCGCCTAATGATCCAGGTAGCAGGAGGTCGCTTTGGGATGAAATTGCTGAATTAAAAACCCACTACTCAGGGCTGGGGTTATTTTTGGGGATTTTAATGAGGTTCGCTCTGTAGTTGAGCGGGTCAATTCCCGGTTTGATTATGGTGCGGCTGACGCGTTTAACGGCTTTGTTTCCAGATCCGGCCTCTTTGAATACCCTATGTCGGGAGGTAACTTCACTTTTATTTCAGATAATTTTGATGTTAAAAAGAGCAAAATAGATAGGTTTCTGGTCTGCCCTGACTTCATGAGTTTATGGCCTACTGCAAACCTTGAAGTGCAACAGAAAGGTCTCTCTGACCATTGCCCCCTGTCCTCTCTTGCCTCTCCTCCGACTTCGGTCCCATCCCTTTCAAGTTTTTTTACTCGTGGGTTGGTGATCAAAGACTGGAGGAGATCGTGGTTAGAAATCTGGCAGCCCCATCTGGTGATGTTAACAGCGATGTTTGGTTTGCTATGTTGCTGAGAAAAGTTAAAAAGGATATTAAGCTGTGGAGAAAATCGGTTATAGAGGCTGAGGAAAAAGATGTGAAGGAGCTGCATTTAAAAATTGATGATTTAGAGAAAAAAGCAGAGTCTAGGCCTCTATACCAATCCGAAAAATGCACTAGAATTGAATTAACGGGGAAGCTCAAAAAGGTGGAGTTGATTAAAGCGAAAAATCTTCAGCAAAAAGCTCGTGTAAATTGGATCCGTTTCGGAGATGAGAATTCTTCTTTTTTTCACCGGATGGTAAATGTGAATATAGCGCATAACAGAATTAATGGCCTGAGGTTCCGTGATAGTTGGATTTCCGACCCTATTGAGCTGAAAAATGAAGTGTGGTTATGGTTTAGAAAACAGTTTTCTGAGCCTATTCGGCGTAGGCCGAAGCTCTCGTTCGAAGGCCTTCCTAGGCTTTCTGATCATCATGGAGGAATTCTTAGCTCTCTTTTTTTCGAAAACGAAATTAAGGTAGCTATTAAAGGCTGCGATGGTGGAAAAGCCCCGGGTCCTAATGGTTTCACGCTGAATTTTTTTAAAGCTTATTGGGTCCATCTGAAACCGTTTTTGTTGGCTGTGATGAGGGATTTCCATGCCAGTGGAGTTATTCATAAAGGATGCAATCCCTCCTTCATTGCCTTGATTCCTAAATTAAATGATCCTCAGGAAATTTCTAATTTCCGGCCTATTTCGTTGGTGAGTTCAGTCTATAAAATTATTGCAAAAGTGCTTGCGAACCGGCTGAAAATCGTTATTAATGATGTGATCTCCTCGACACAATCTGCGTTTGTGGGAGGTAGAAATATCTTAGATAGCCCATTGTTTGTCAGTGAATTGGTGGCTTGGGCAAAAAAGAAAAAAATCGAAGTTACTGATTTTTAAGGTTGACTTTGAGAAGGCGTATAACTCCATTAACTGGAAATTCCTTTTCCATATTATGGAGGGTATGAACTTCCCGGTAAATTGGATTTCATGGATCAAAGGATGCTTAGCCTCGGGGAAGGGTTCGGTTCTTATCAATGGATCCCTGACGAAGGAGTTCAAGTTCAAGCGGGGATTGAGACAAGAAGACCCTCTCTCGCCCTTTCTTTTCATAATTGCAATGGAAATCGTGACTTTGTTTATGAAAAGAGCCATATCTTCAGATCTGTTCAAAGGTTTTCAGCTTCCGAATGATGGCCCTAACATCTCTAATTTATGCTACGCAGACGATGTCTTGTTTTTAGGAGAATGGTCGGAGCAAAATGCGGTGTTTCTTAACCGTATGTTGAGATGGCTTTTCCTCGTTACAGGTTTAAAAGTGAATCATCGGAAATACAAGTTGTATGGAGTGGGAGTGGAAGAGAGTGAAGTGTCACGGGTGGCTCGAATTATAAATTGCGATGCCGGTTCGTTTCCCTTCATGTATTTGGGTATTCCTATCGGTGTCAATATGAAGAGAGCTCGTTTCTGGCAACCCATTGTGGATAGATTCAACAAGAAACTCTCAAAATGGAAAGCTAGGCATTTGTCTTTTGCGGGGAGGATGACGTTAGCCAAGTCAGTGTTGGGAAGCCTTCCCTCTTATTTTCTCTCGCTCTTTTCTTCCCCTAAGGTCATTATCAACAAACTTGAAAAGATTCGCAAGGATTTCATTTGGGGGAAAACCGGGACGAGCCATAAAATTTGATGGGACAGATAGGATTTTCTGGTGCAATCCAAGAGAAAAGGAGGATTGGGAGTAGGGGGTATCAAGGATTTTAATTTAGCCATGCTGGCTAAATGGTTGTGGCGCATCAAAAAGGATCCTAACCATCTTTGGGCTAGGGTAGTTATGGCCATCCATAAGACCAAAAAAGACGATATGCTTATCCCCTGCAATAACTCTATCCCGGGTGTGTGGAAAGATATCGGTAAAACGGGTGTGGATCTTTTGAAACTTGGCATTAATATGGAAGTCTCGCTGATCGCTAAGCTTGGTGATGGGGCTCATATTAAATTCTGGAAAGATACCTGGCTTATGTCTCGGCCTTTAAAAGAGATATTTCCGGAAATTTTTAATATTTCCAAACATAAAAATAATTCTGTTATGGCTAATGTCATTAAGATTGGAGAGCGTTTTCATTGGAGCTGGGATTGGGAGAGGGATCCGATTTCTGATACGGAATGGATGCAGATCGGCGACCTTATGAGGTTGTTGGGGCAGGTTACTTTAAATGATTCCTCGGACGAATGGAGGTGGAAATCTGATCCCGATGATTCTTTTTCGATCAAACAGGTCCGTAGTGATATTCTGGATGCAGCTTCAGGGGGGAACGAGGTAACAGCCAACAGTGATTTTATTTGGAACTATTGGGTGCCGCCAAAGTGCAATTACCTTGTGTGGAGAGCTATCCGGGGGTACATTGCGTCGAAGGATGGTTTGGTCCGCCGAGGAGTGCCTCTGTCGGACACCTTGTGTCCTCGTTGCGGGATCGAGGTCGAAACTCCTAATCATATCTTCCTTAACTGCCTGTGGGCCAAATGCATCTGGTGGAATTTGTTAACTTGGATGCGGATTAGGTTCCCGACTGATTGCAACAATTTGAAGGACCTTTTTGATATGATAAGGGAGTGCCCGGGGAGTAAAGTGTGGAAACGAATAGTTCTTGTGGTTAGTATGGTGACGGTTTGGAGAATTTGGGGTGCGAGGAACTCTAAAACGTTCGAAGACATTTTATCCCGATTCGAAAGTCGGTCGACTTAATTAAAGAGGATGCTTTCTTTTGGATCTCCAACCGAGCAAGTATGAAGACTCCTTCGTGGGATAATTGGCAAGATTTTAATTTAGTCAGTCTTTTGTAATATTGGTCTGCTTTTGGTTTTTTCTTTTTCGGTTGTAGTTTTCCCAGTCTCTTGCTGGCTCTTTATAAGTCTCTTGCTGGCTCTTTATATATATATATATAAAGTGTTGATTGCCGTTCAAAAAAAAGTTACCTCACATACTTTGCATGTGAGGGCTTTTTAGTCATTTTACTTATTCTTTTAATATTAGTTTTTTTAAGTACAGAACCAAGGAGTGAAATAGAGTTTTTCTAAAGTCCAGGGGTCTTTCTGTTTCTTTTTCATTAACTTGCCTAAACTGCAGAAAACTTTGCATTTATCTTGACTATATAGCATTTCCAACCCTACAATACGCGATCATGTTGTTAGAAAGGAACAACGGCAACGAGAGAAAAATAAATCATGAATGGCTATTATTTATCAAACGGAGAAAGAGAAAGTCACACACTTGATGAATTCCTAAAAACTCTGTTACATCTATATTCTATTTATCACCATATATATTATAACTAACATAAGTTAATAGAAAGACAACCGGTTACTGGTGGAAACCAAAGAAGGGCTGCAGTTTCAGTTCCATCCAATTCTTGACTCGTTTCTTCATGCATAATGTTACTTCCAACTTGAGTCAAAAGATATGCCCCATTCCATCCAATTCTTGACCCGTTTCATCACTATGACAACTTAATGTATCTCCTTCAACATATTCGATTCATATGTCAAAAAAGAACACATCAATCAAAATTGGGATAACAAAACAAATCAAGAACTCAAATTGTAACAACTAAGTATAAAGCTTCGTCTTCTCAAACAAATTAATCCGGCGCCGGCGTTCTCGTCCCGTAATGCCGCTGCAGTCGCCTCACCGGATTTCAACGGACTTTCAACTTCTTCACGATCTGAAAATAAACAGCTACATTCATACAAATCTAGTACCAACACGACGTCGTCTTCTGGATCAACGACTTCTTCGTATAAGGCGTCATCTTCTAAAATAAATCATGGATTCTAGATTCTCGTCACCAAAGTCGCCGCTTCCGTCCACTCACCGGAAAAGGTGTATTGGTGACCGTCCTTGCAATCAAACCTGTAATTAACATGAATCAAACCTAAAATTGGGGTTTTGTTTGAATAAAGGGGTGAAGACAATTTGCATGTAACGACTTGCACAAATATGTCCTAAAACACTCCGTAAGTAAAAACCCGAACCTGTAAAACCTTAATTTTTATGAAAAACCAAGAAAAACAAAATTTTGCACTCGGTCGCGGGACACGACAGAGTTAAGGAGGGTCTTCACGGGGCGCGACAGCCCTCGAATCTCCGGATAAGGATGTGGGACACGCGTCGTCCACATGGCGAAGCTAGGGTGTGACACGGCAGCCCTAGCTGTAGCTAGGGAGTCCCTCGCGGGCCGCAAAGGACTTAACTACTTTTGTCGCGGGCCGTGAGAAAGTCACAAATCAGCTATATATTGAGCATTGCATGGGCAGTCTTCTGTGCTCAAAAATTTCTTTCATATCACCATATTCTGCTCTAAAAATACGTCCAAACTACTAAAACGCTGCTACGATAACGGGGTAATAACTCGATCACTGTTACGATACAATGTCCAATCGATTAATACTGATCCGATGGATGTTTAAATGCTACCTACATTGGGCTATACTTTGTCATTCGTCGTGAGGGTTTCGATCTCGTGAATTATCGTAAATGTTGTATTAAGTTACTAACCTAGTTTCGTTTGCATTGTATATTTTACTAGGTTTACCAGCATAACCAGTAGGCTACCTATGACCGTTTAAATCTGCAATGTGAATCATTCTATTTTTATCAAAGTGCTTTCTAAAACCCTAAATGTTTTCCAGTTATATTTACAGTGATTAAGTCTTTGTTATCTTAAATTACTGACAGTAAGTGGGTTTTGTATACATTACTTATTTAGCATCACTTTTAGGTAAACGGACCTAAATAGTGATACACGTCACTTTTGGGTGAACGGATCCAATACTGATATGACCACAGTCACAGATCCGATCGAGTGACAACTGGGTCAGCTAATTATAAGATAGAAGCATTTGTAATCGCTCTTAATACTGTAAATTATAACAATGTGTACTGTAAATTATAACAATGTGTCTTTATACAAATTGAATGCACTCGACAGTATTTTTCCCTAATCAAATCTTTTTAAAACATGTTTCAGGTGATTTACTGTGAACAAGGAAAAGTGCCGCGTAGCACTCCAGCTTGAATAAAGTGGCTCAGTAAATAAAAATAAACATGTTTTCTGTAATCAGGGGATTTCCCAGTAAAATTCCTTTCTTGTAAAATACGGGGTTTGTCCCAAAACTTATAATAAAATAATCTGGTGTTTTCTGTTTAAACGATCCTGTTAAAATTTTCGCTGCCAATCTAAACACTAATACCACGGGTTTCTGTCCCGCGGCTTCCGAACCAGGCAAAACGAGCCGGGGGCCGTGACAGAAAAGGTGGTATCAGAGCCACTGGTTTAAGCAAATTAAGTGTTTGAAAAATACTTAACTTTTAATTAGAAATTTTGTGCTTATGTGAAATTTAATTTCAATAATTAAAAATTTAATTTGGAATTTTGTGTTTTCCCTATGTGTGACTAACGGTATGAATGAACTATCGGAAGCTCTCCGAAACTTCATGATACATTCCACTGACATGGAGACTACCGGGGACCAGACCGGGTACCAGGCTGATACAGAGGAGCCGATGGTTTTCCAAGCCAAGGAAAAGCCCAAACCTAAAGAGAGGAGGAGGCTTTTAGATTGGAAAAGCGGGAGAAAGAAGAAACCTGCCGCTCAAAACGTGAAGAAAACTGTTGAGCCAAAAGGAAAAGAGAAAGAAGTGGGAGAAAGTTCTGGCCAAGCTCCAACTTTACCACCCTGGGAGGAACTAGACAGGAAGCTGGCAAACTGCGACCTTTTTGGCCCAGCTGATGAAAACCTTGTGAACATTCCCATTCAAAATGAACTTCCTATAAATTTGGAACCTGCCATCCCTGAACCCATTGTCAACCCACTACCTCTACCAGACCAAATCGAGGAATGGTGAACCAATGACTGGCACTTCCAAAATATCATGAATAATCCTAACCCTTATTACCCACAGTTTGAACCTGCCCCCGCTACTTTTCCACTCATGAACCCAGAAAACGTTGCTGAATTACGCCGCTACGGCGAAGAATTGGTGGATGCAGGGAACCGGATCCGGACTGTGGGGGAGAACATCACCTGGAAGTACGACGAAAGGGAATTTCACTTCTGAAGACCGTTAACCGTAGTATAGATATTTTGTATAATAATATGTGAATATATATATATAATAAAAATAATATATAATAGTAATAATAATAAAATAATGTATAATAAAAAATAAATAAAACATCTGTAAATACAGGGCTTGTACGGATGCATAAATATATATCTATAGAAATAGAAATGTTGCAATGTCGACAATTTTGGTTATATGGGCTGACTTAATGTGTGTCTGCAATGTTGTGTTATTTGCTATTTATCTTTGTGATATTAATCCGTATATCATATCTATAATTCAGATGGATAACGCAGTAAACCAATCGGCAAATGAAGTTAATCAATCAGAACCAAGTAATCTGGAACATTTTCTCAATAGAGAAGATATAGAGAATATAGTTGCTCAGGGCATAGCAAATGCTATCCCAGCAATCGTCGCAGCCGTTAAGAATCCCGTTGAACCTTCCAAATGCTGAACATAGCAAACGCACCCGCGACGATAGATTCAGTTATAGCATAAATGGAGGCAATAATAATAATATAATTCAAGCCCCATTACCTAAAAAGAGGAAAGTGATGACGACTGGTTGCACTGATAAAGAATTCCTCGCCTGTAAGCCAATCGAATTCGAAGGCAACGAAGGAGCAACTGCTGCACTATGTTAGTTAGAAAAGATGGAAGATATGATCAAAATAAGTAAGTGCGCCAAAGAAGACAGGGTAATGTATGCATCCCACCTTTTCAAAGAAGAGGCATTAGAATGGTGGAACACGGTGCTACAAGCTAAAGGAAGTGACGTGGCTTATGCCATGAGTTGGGAAGAATTCAAGGAATTGTCATGAGTATACTTCAAAATTCTTCGAGTATGCAAGGATAGTACCGACTCTGGCCTCGCCAGAACCTGTACTTATTTCTCGCTACATCTGGGGATTGATTAGCGAGATCCGCGACATAGTCAAGGTTGCTAGACCCCGGACGATCGACGATGCAGTCAAATTGGCCAATACCTTAACTGACGGGTTGATTCGTACGAGAGAAGATAATAGGAAGAAGGAATTGGCTCAGAAAATTACCCAAGGTTTCCGTTTGGGTAACAGTGGTAATTCCAAGAAAAAGGGAGCCGAGCTCTCTTCCACCCCGCCATTTTGCAGTAACTGTAAAAGAAAGCATTTTGGAAAATGTAAGGTATACTTCAATTTCTGCAAAATACCGGGGCACCGAGAGGAGGAATGCAGGAAGAAATCCACAGTCTGCTACAATTGCGGAGAGGCAGGGCATTTTAAGCTAAATTGCCCTAAATTGGTCAAGACAGCTGACAACAAAGCAAAAGCGGCCGATAGAACTAATAAGAAAAATGCAAGAGCTTTTCAGCTGACAACGCAAGAAGTAGATCTGATTCCGGACGTGATAGCTGGTACGTTCCTTGTCCATGACGTTTTTGCAAAAGTATTATTTGACTCTGATGCAAACCAAAGTTTTAAAAATACTTCATTCTGCCAAGCTCTTAAGCAACCTTTAACCAAACTTAGTCAAGTTTATACGGTAGAAACGACAGAAAGAAACTATGTCAGCATAGATAAGGTACTTCAAGAAGGAAAAATAGAACTTTCAGGTCATAAGTTCTCAGCAAACCTTCTACCTATGAATTTAGCAGGATTCAATATCGTGTTAGGAATGGATTGGTTAGCAGCCAACCATGCTCGAATCCTATGTGATCAGAATTCCGTAGAAATCCGTACACCAACGGGAGAGATAATTCTGATTAAAGGAGATAATCCACGCAAGCCAATGAAATTCATTTCGGTAATGAAAGTCGCTAGTTACAAACGAAAGCAAGGCATGGTGTATATGATTTCGGTAATCATTAACACTAAAGCAAAGAACTTCAAGAAGTTCCAGTAGTATCAGAATACCCCGATGTATTCCCAGAAGATCTACCTGGATTACCACCAGATAGGGAAGTGGAATTTAGAATTCATCTAATCCCTGGAACTGCTCCAATAGCTAAGGCACCTTATCGCTTAGCACCAACAGAAATGTTAGAACTGAAAAAGCTGTTAGATGAATTGTTAGGAAAAGGATTCATACAACCCAGTTCATCCCCTTGGGGAGCACCGGTGTTGTTTGTGAAAAAGAAAGATGGATCAATGCGCATGTGTATCGATTATAGAGAATTAAATAAGGTTACTATTAAGAATCGATACCCATTACCTAGGATTGATGTAACACCCCGAAAACGGGTTTGGTAATTAAACCCCGTTAAATACAAAAGAGCGGGTAAAATACCGTTAGTGGTGAAAGTAACCCGGTAAATATTAGGATTTAAATAAATAAACCTAATATTTAATAAAACGTTAATAAATGTTTTTAAGTAAATAAGGTTTATAAGAAGTCTGAATTTACGGGACTTAAAAACATAACGGGTTATGACTCCCCGAACCCGCTAAAGTAACAAGGAATAATTAACCTAGTTAGTTGCATGTGATTAAATGACTAATGGTGAGTTATAGCTTCATTTGATCAAAAGGAAACATGAGGGACCAATATTGCCAAGTGGGAAAGTTGTTTTATTAAAACAAAAGTTAAACACCAAAACACACACTTAAAGTGTGTGTTCTGGTCGATATATCCACAGGAGCCAAGAACATCTTGAGCTCAAAACCCTAACAAGCACAAATCAAGAAATTGGAAGGGCAAATCAAACCCAAATCGAAATTCAAGCACATATTCGTGATCACCAAGTTAAGGGGATCCTAAGGTATGTCAAATTTCTAACATTCATGAAGTTGTAAAAAAGTTGATAATCATCCTAATCGCGAATTAGGCATGGATTATAGAAGCTATGGCTAGATTAGTGATGTATACTTGCTTAGGAACGAAACCCTAAGTGAAAATCATACATAACATGCTATAGATTGATGAATTTGGTAAATTAACACACTTAGATAAGTGGGTTTTGAAGTTATGAAGATTTTGATGATATAACTATGCTTAGAATCAACATGCATGATAACAAATAGAAGGTGTTCGATTAAACCATGAATTTGTGCACAAGATCATAATTGCTATGAAATGGGTTTAGTTGAATTGATGAAATTAATGTAGTATTGGTGTTTATAAACGCCATACTAACTCGTATGAATGACTACTTGAACAAATAGGGATTTTGTTAAGAATTCATAATTGATTAGAAGTGCGTCTTGACACAAGGATTAAACTCATGATTTATTATTGAGTTTAAAGAGAAAAATAGTCAAAGAATCATAAGGTGTGAAAGTCATGATTTGGAGTGACTAATCTAACAACCTTGTGAATAATGAATGATAGTTGGCGCTTAACAAGCTAGGTGAAGCTTGGGGAGAAAGCGGGTCGAACGAGTCAAGTATAAAGGAAAAGCGTATTCGGGATGCAAGGTAAGTATATCTTACACTAGTCATATATTTAGAACATTCTTTTGTCGTATTAATTACGTAAAAGACAAATACCTAATTGAGATATAGTGTTCCGGCGTGTAGTCGTACGGAACAAGATAATCAAATATGATAAGAAAACATAGTGATGGCTAAAAACGAGTTAAATCGGTAATTCGATCATATTATGACGAATGAGATATGTACTTTTAATGGTTGTCATATAAGTTAAATTATAATAACCATTAAGGGCAAGATAGTAATTTGACAATTTGACAATGGTAATTGGTCATTTAGACCAAACGGGTCAAAAGGTGAAATTATCACCCTTTGACAATATCGACTAATGGGTCGTCAAGTTGTATGATTTTAGGAAATAAATAGCACATGGATGCTTACATCGCTATCACTTAGCAGTCACTAAGGGAAGGTATTGAAACAGGTCAATATATTGATCCGAGCCAGGTATGTATAATGATACAACTCATCATGTAGAATTTGGAGTTCTATAAGAGTTAGACAAGGTTAAAACATAGATATTTGGTTATCTTTTAGGTAAACCGAATAAATTTAGTTATGATTATAACGTTTTAGAAACATAATGGTTTCTAAACAAGACTATAGTTTAAAAATCGGATTTTTGGGTCAATCATGTACTAAAAGTCCTTCGTCGTAAAAGGACTAAAATTGACTAAAACGCCCTTGTAAGCGAAATTGAGTAAACGCACCATAATGGTTGTTTGGAAATAAGTGATAGGATGAAATAAATACTTTGAATATGTATGAAAAGCGAAAGATGTATAATATTGGTTCAATGACTCTATAAATAGTCTTTGCCGTAAAATAACGATTTGAAGGGTAAATTTTGGTATATATAAATCACCACATTGAATCCACCACAAATATAGTTGTGGTGGAAGATCCTTTGATAAGAAATGTGGACATATGTATTTGGAAATGAATGAAAGTAATTGGTGCTTATTATATGCTTAAATACCTCAAACGGGTCAAAATAAGCATATGGGTGAAAATGGGTTAAAGAAGGTATATAATTCTATAATCGGAACCTAATATGTTAGACATTATTGAATTTAATAGGTTTGTGAGAAATAAGGGTCAAACAAACTTGTATGTTTGATAAAATCACAAACGGGTCAAATTTTGGTAAAAGAGTAATAAGCCGAAGACTTAAAAGTCTTAAATTTTATCAAGCCGGATATCGGATTTTAACACCATATGATGGAGAATCAAATTTCAAACATGTAGGAAGAAACGGTAAGTCAAACGGATAAGCGGTTTGAAAGATACGAAAGATTTCGTGTCAAATTACGGCAAAAATGGAAAAGCTGCATACAGGGTCCACCGTAACTTACGGTGCCACCGTAAGTTACGGTGGAGCTGATATGGTTACGGTGGTAACCTACTGATATACGGTAGAAGAATATGAACACAGAGGCCACCGTAAGTTACGGTGGAGATTATTTCCAAGTTCTTGTTTTCTTTTGATAATCAATTGTTTCCCGTACTCGTTTGGACATGATTTAAACCCCGTAAGACTAAAGCATTTCATGTTTATGAAATGTAGGTACACTTTGGGATGCCGGAAGACGATCAAGCTCAACGAAGAACCGAACACGATATAGATACACGCTTCCGCACTTTGCCACGTTGTAAATTTTAAACAACGAATTTAACCATGTGATGTAGAATAACTTATGATTTGTAAAAGTTTTAGTAAACCTGTGTTTCCGTTGTATATGTAATCGTAATTACATGATTGTTTTCGTAAAAGATTCATTAAACCTTAAATTATAAGAACGGGAGTTACAATTGATGATCTTTTCGAACAACTTCAGGGAGCTAGGTACTTCTCTAAGATAGATTTGCGCTTCGGATACCATCAACTGAAGGTACAGGAAGAAGACATACCTAAAACTGCTTTCAGAACTAGGTATGGTCACTACGAGTTTATAGTCATGCCATTTGGATTAACGAATGCTCCTGCAGCATTCATGGATATGATGAATAGGATCTGTAAGCCGTACTTGGATAAATTTGTAATTGTCTTCATCGACGATATACTTATTTATTCCAAAAGCCAGGATGAACACTGCAAGCACCTGCATGCACCCTTAACCCTGTTAAGAAAAGAAAAGCTTTACGCCAAATTTTCTAAGTGTGAATTTTGGTTACAAGAAGTGCAGTTTTTAGGACACATGGTGAATCATGAAGGCATTCACGTAGATCCTTCCAAGATAGAAGCTATCACAAGTTGGAAAGTCCCGAAGTCGGCTACTGAAGTCCGAAATTTTCTAGGATTAGCTAGATATTATAGGCGTTTTATCCAAGACTTTTCTAAGATAGTTGTTCCATTAACTAAGTTAACTTGTAAAACAGTTAAGTTTGAATGGGGACCTAAGCAGGAAGAGGCCTTTAGAATTTTAAAGAAAAGATTAACAAATGCCCCAATTCTTGCCTTACCAGAAGGAACAAAAGATTTTGAAGTTTACTGTGATGCTTCCAAGCTAGGATTAGGATGTGTTCTAATGCAACGTAAGAAGGTGATTGCGTATGCATCAAGGCAATTGAAAAAGCACGAGGAAAATTACACGACTCATGATTTAGAATTAGGAGCAATAATTTTTGCCCTTAAGATTTGGAGACATTATCTGTATGGTAGTAAGTTTACTGTTTTTACAGATCATAAGAGCTTAAGATATATCTTTGGGCAAAAAGAATTGAACATGAGACAAAGAAGGTGGATGGAAATTTTAAGTGACTACGATTGTGATATTCAATATCATGAAGGAAAAGCAAATGTAGTTGCAGATGCCTTAAGTCGTAAGTATCATGAGAAACAAAGATGAGTTCGTGCTCTTAGATTAAATCTACAGATAGATTTAATGGAACAACTGAAACGTGTTCAAGAAACAACGATCAAGGATGATGCTGAAGGGATGAAAGGAAGGATAAAGGAATTAGAGCAAGGAACTGATGGAATTTGGAGATTCCATAAGAAAAGAATTTGGGTACCTAAACAAGGAAACTTACAGGATAAGATATTAGAATAAGCCCATAAATGTAGGTATACGATGCATCATAGTAATAACAAGATGTATCAAGATTTGAAGAATAACTTTTGGTGGATAGAAATGAAAAAGGACATAGCTAGTTACGTTTCTAAGTGTTTAATTTGTTCACAAGTTAAGGCAAAACACCAAAAACCTTCAGGTTTACTTTAACAGCTAGAAATGCCTGTATGGAAATGGGAATTAATAACAATGGATTTTGTTACTTAATTACCCAAAACAAGGAAAGGTAACGATGCAATCTGGGTGATTGTGAATCGATTAACTAAATCAGCTCATTTCCTACCAATAAAGGAAACCTTTAGCATGGAAAGACTAGCTAAGCTATACGTAGACGAAGTAATGTCACTACATGGAGTTCCACTCTCCGTCGTATCAGATAGGGATAGTCGTTTCACTTCGCATTTTTTGGACAAGCTACCAACAAGCCATAGGGACACGATTGAATTTAAGTACAACATACCATTCCCAGACAGATGGACAAAGTGAAAGGATGATCCAAACCTTAGAAGACATGCTAAGGGCATGTGTTATAGACTTCGGTGGAAATTAGGACGACCACTTACCATTAATAGAATTCTCCTATAACAATAGTTACCACACGAGCATCAATGATGCCCCATTCGAAGCACTTTATGGACGAAAGTGCCAAACTCCAATATGTTGGGCAGAAATAGGAAAGAGTCAATTAGTAGGTCCCGAAATTGTACAAGAAACCACCGACAAGATAACTCAAATCAAGGAGAGGTTAAAAACGGCTCGAGATCGCCAAAAGAGTTATGCCGATAATAGACGTAAGCCGTTAGAATTTCAAGTGGGAGATAAAGTACTACTAAAAGTTTCTCCTTGGAAAAGAGTAGTCCGATTCGGTAAGAAAGGAAAGTTAAGTCCAAGATATGTCGGACCATTCAAAATCATCCAACGAATAGGACCAGTTGCCTATCAGTTACAACTACCCGAAGAATTAGCCGGTGTACATGATGTATTTCATGTATGCAATTTAAAGAAATGTTTATCCGATGAATCACTGATAGTACCTCTTCAAGATATAAAGATAAATGAAAAGTTAAAATTTGGTGAGAAACCTCTTCAAATAGAAGACAGAAAGGTCAAGCACCTCAAACACAAGAGACTGATTCTGGTCAAAGTAAAATGGAATTCAAAAAGAGGACCTGAATATACACGGGAGTTGGAATCGGAGATGAAAAGAAAGTATCCTTACTTGTTCCAGTAAATCTCGAGGACGAGATTTTAAACAAGGTGGGGAGGATGTAACGACTTGCATAAAAATGTCCTAAAACGCTCCGTAAGTAAACACCCGAACCTGTAAAACCTTACTTTTTATGAAAAACCAAGAAAAACAAAATTTTGTACTCGGTCGTAGGGCACGACAGAGTTCAGGAGGGTCTTCATGGGGCGCGACAGCCCTGGAATCTCCGGATAAGGATGTTGGACATGCGTCGTCCACGTGGCGAAGCAAGGGTGTGACACGGCAGCCCTAGCAGTAGCTAGGGAGTCCCTCGCGGGTCGCGAAGGACTTAACTACATTTGTCACGGGCCGCGAGAAAGTCACAAATCAGCTATATATTGAGCGTTGCATGGGCAGTCTTCTGTGCTCGAAAATTTCTTTCATATCACCATATTTTGCTCTAAAAATACGTCTAAAGTACCGAAACGCTGCTACGATAACGGGGTAATAACTCGATCACTGCTACGATACAATGTCCGATCGATTAAAACCGATCCGATGGATGTTTAAGTGCTGCCTACATTGGGCTATACTTTGTCATTCGTCGTGAGGGTTTCGATATCGTGAATTATCTTAAATGTTGTATTAAGTTACTAACCTAGTTTTGTTTGCATTGTATATTTTACTAGGTTTACCAGCATAACCAGTGGTATATGACCGTTTAAATCTGCAATGTGAGACATTCTGTTTTTATTAAAGTGCTTTCCAAAACCCTAAATGTTTTCCAGTTATATTTACAGTGATTAAGTCTTTGTTATCTTAAATTACTGACAGTAAGTGGGGTTTTGTATACATTACTTATTTAGCATCACTTTTAGGTGAACGAACCTAAATAGTGATACACGTCACTTTTGGGTGAAAGGACCCAATAGTGATATGACCACAGTCACAGATCCGGTCGAGTGACAACTGGGTCCGCTAATTATAAGATAGAAGCAATTGTAATCGCTCTTAATACTGTAAATTATAACAATGCGTCTTTATACAAATTGAATGCACTCGCCAGTATTTTTTGCTAATCAAATCTTTTTAAAACATGTTTCAGGTGATTTACTGTGAACAAGGAAAAGTGGCGCGTAGCACTCCAGCTTGAATAAAGTGGCTCAGAAAATAAAAATAAACATGTTTTCTGTAATCAGGGGATTTCCCAATGAAATTCCTTTCTTGTAAAATACGGGGTTTGTCCCGAAACTTATAATAAAATAATCTGGTGTTTTCTGTTTAAACGATCAAATTAAAATTTCCGCTGCCAATATAAACACCAATACCACGGGTTTCTGTCCCGCGGCTTCCGAACCAGGCAAAACGGGTCGGGGGCCGTGACACTGCACATTTTTAGTTTATTATAAAAGGGTGTGTAAAATGATCATAATACCCTCACATAAACGTCGTTTGTGTTAAAAGGTTGTATCAAAACATGAACATAAAGGTTGGGTTTAGTCGATTTCATATTGAAAGGTATGAAGTGTAGTTTAGGTATAACATAAAGGTTGTGTTGTGAAATTTAGTCTTTTTTTACTCATTAATAAGAGAAGTTTTTGGTATTGGTTTTTTCACAAAAGGCTTTCACTATTCTCACATTCCTAAATCTTATTTTCACACCCTTTTTCACTTTATCTCTCTTCATAAACAAAGAAATGAGGGGTTTGTGAATATTAACTTCCTCCATACAAACACCCAAAAACTAACTAGTGAGGGGCTTCATGTACTTTTTGGTATATATAATACAGGGAGAGAAAATGAGTGGTTAAAGATTAAAATATGACAATGGTTTTGAAGTTAAAAAGTGATGCAGCGGTATAATGCCTATAACCCTCATTCAATCATTACCCGATTATTTATTTTAAATTCCTTCTTTTTTTGAAAATTAAAACAATTGATATTTAATTATATAAAAAATATTACATTAACATTAATTAAAATACTAAAAAATAAAGACAAAACCTGCAAAAGTACTAAAAATAAAAAAACATAGGAATGCTTAAAAAATAAAGCTCTAAAGTATGTATTTGTCACGGATTTGTTGCCTACGCATTTGAGCTAGGAGCAAGGGGTCTCCTTGAAGGTGTTCGATAGGTTTAGAAAAATACTCGATGTCTCTCTCCACTTGCCTCGCTTCTTGGATCGCGACGAATTTTTATTTTCGGTGTTTCTTTCTTACAATGTTTTCAAATGCCTATGCCTAAGGTCTCGTATATCTTGAAGTTGTCGTTTCATCTCCTCAAAATCTTCTTTCATTTCGGCACCCACCGAAGACGACTCTGCCCTTCCCCCTTTTTTACCACTTCTTCTACCTAGCGGTCGGGGCAACTCCATTTCCCCCTCTTCATCATCCTCATTAATAGGATTGTTTCAATCGACATTTCGAGCATCAGAACTTGCGGATCAAACGAAGAGGATGTTTTGGACCATTTTGCTTTGTGCCTACTACTAGACATCATGGTTGGTATGTTAACACACTTAGGACTTCCACGTAGAAGCTCCCAATGTGACACCCGACAAATTAGGCCAGTATCGCACTGCTGTGACACATGTAGTGACTGAATAATAATAAGATTTTATTAAATATGATGTTATTTAATAATAACAGAAGTTTGGTAAATCCAAACTAAATTAGAAAGTCAGTTGGCAATGAAAAGATAAACGCTTATCGCGTAACGAACAAAATGCGAAACGAACGTCGGTGACCGCCCAAATAATATTAAAATCCTAAAAATATTCCGTTATGAATTAAATCCTATTTCTAATCATAATCGTGAACAAAAATTAATTAAAGAGCTTAACATTCTTATTTTGCGAATTTAAGCACATACCGCGCGATACCGCTTGTATACTGCGAAACGTGGATAACGCAGTCAATCTAGAATGACAAAATATTATTCAGTAATATTTTAGTAGGATTATTTTTATGAGTTAATAAAATAATTTTTAAAAGCACTAAAATGTGATGAAACATCAAATAAAATACCCGGTAGTCAGTAAAATACCTGCTTTTTACCTGTATTATGTGTATGTAATATATGTATATGCGTGTATTGTGAGAGAGGTGATAGGTGGTGGCCAAGAGGGTGCCCACCTCTCTCTTGATTTGTGTGTATAGGACATGTGTAAGATTTGCATGCAACATAATCATCTAAAATCTTTTCAAAACCACCTAAATCATTCCAAAACCATCAAACACATTCTCATTTCTTCCTTCACCAAACCTCACGGCCGAAACCGTCTCCATACATCCACTTTTCAAAATTTCAACTCATTTTCATGAAGATCATGGCCATTTCAAGCTATTCTTGATTCGGGTTGAAGATCAAAAGGTGATTCCAAGGCGATTTCAAAGAGGAACAAGCTCATTATCATCAAAAATCTCATCATCATTCCATTTTCATACTTGAAAGGTATAAAATTTTCATTACTTTAAAGTCTTGGTTTTGATGATGATGGTGATTAGCGTGGTTCTCGAATACTTGGAATCTCACAACTCTTATAAACGAAACAACATATGGTTTTTACAAAATTAAAAATGAGATGAACATGTGTATGTGTGTGTAGCCGTGAGCATGTGTGTATGTGTGTGTGTTAGATTGTATGTTTTGATTTTTGATTAAAAGTGTTCTTGTAGAA
This sequence comes from Helianthus tuberosus, assembly GCA_030545235.1. Taxonomy (NCBI): domain Eukaryota; kingdom Viridiplantae; phylum Streptophyta; class Magnoliopsida; order Asterales; family Asteraceae; genus Helianthus; species Helianthus tuberosus. The sequence goes on along the minus strand of CM060354.1, from coordinate 99,003,082 downwards.
TGATTATCTAAATGATTTGAGTATCATGCATTTGAAATTTGAATGATTAATATGATGAAAGTAAATTTAAAGTTCTTGAAATTACAGTTGTCATATATACATGATCATATGGCCGAAAATTTACTAAGCACATTCATGAAATTTCAAGTTGATGCATGTTCTTGTATGATAGTTTAGATGCATGTGTTCAAAGAGTTTTGAATGATGATTGAATGATTGAATAAGAATAAAGTATGAATGTGTCATATATTATGATAAATAAAAAAATAAGAATGATTAATCTTGTGTGATGAATATGAAGAAAAATGTGCATAAAGTGCTTGTACATAGACTTGTAGGATGATTTAGTGATCATCATAAAATGAAATTGTTGTGAGATGATGAATATTCATTCAAATCAGTAGGTAAACATGTAAAAGAATGTTATATGATATGTTTTGAAGTTACAAAAATTATGTCATAACTTGGTAGCTTTTGCATGTTGTACTATTAGCTTAAAAAGTAGTAAATCGGGTTATGTTTGCATGATTTTTGTGCTATCCATGACACCTGCATATACATGATAAAATTATTGTTATGATCAGTAGATAACATGTGTTATGTTAAAAGATTAAGTCGTGATGATTTGGGATGGTTACGGTAAAGTTCGGTACGAAACTATGCGTTAAAAACGATAAAATCGGCTTTTAAAGTAATTTTTCAAAACTGTTTTAAATCTGATCATAAACTGATTTTTTATGAAAAAAATATGTATTTTAACTTATAACAAGTATCTTTGGTGTTTGGTTGGTCATACGTGACTTCCAACGCCCAAAAACGCTATCGAAACGGTAAAATACGCATATTTCAATGTACGCGAAAAACGAGATGTTCAAGAGTGAACTTTATGTGTTATGATTTGATATGTAAATATGAGTATGTGTAATGTGATTTACTAAATTATATCATGATGATATGAAATGATTCTATGTTTAGACGTTTGTGTGGTAGAAACGGTAAACCAGACCAGAAATCGCATTATGTGTGAAAATTTATGATTAACATGAGGAATATGTTTAAAGTGACTTGATAAGTTATTTGATATATATTGAGTATTTAAGAATAGTATATATATATATATATATATATGTGTGTGTGTGTGTGTGTGTGTGTGAAATAACGTGATACGTGAATTACGAAATAATATATATATATTTGGTTTATACTCAACAAGACAAATTGGTTTTATACTCGACAAAAACAGTTTGGTTTTATACTCAACAAAGACAATTTGGTTTTATACTCGACAAGACAATTTGAATTACTTTCACAAATTTACAAAACAAACATTTTTTTGTCAAAGTTCAAGGCTACAAAGATTTATTTATAAAATCAACTCGTATAGTTGGTTAAACCTTTTTCAACACAAAACTTGTAGCCATGAATTTGACCACAAAACCTATGTTACTCACCAACATTCATTGTTGACGTTATTTTCACATATGTTTCAGGTGTTATTATGCACGATGATTATTCAAGTATGCTACACATAGGAATGGACTCGGGCCTTAGTCTTCTTTAAACTAAAAACAAATACTTGTAATCTTTGTGTTGAAAAACAATGTAATATAACGAAACTTTAGTACCATGTGTTATGAGCAATTTGTAACGTGACTCCCCGACGTTTCTGTCGCGGGTTGTTTATATACGCGGTCGAGGTGCTACACGAGCGTCTTCCACATTGAGAGGCCTCGGGTTCGTGCTTGGCTTGTGTCTCCGGCACTGTCTTGATCTCGGGCTCGGCTTCGTCTTGGGAACCATACGTACCCCCAATGTTGATGATATTTGATGCAAATCCGAGTGGCCCTTGAAAGTATTGTTGGGGCATGTTTAATAGTTGCATGCACCCCATCGTATTCAGATCGCAATCTTGGTAATTATAGGTTGGTAGTGGTTGGGTGGTGTTCGGACAATACGAATTTGGGTTGGTTGGCCGAGACTGAACACCAAAAGGGAGACGGAATGGATGCATAGTATGTTTTTATAAAAAAAAAGAGTGGGAGGTTGTAGAAATGTAGCTAAAAAATGGATTGAGTTGGGTTTAAATAGGTGAAACAGTTAACTAATAAAATGAAAAATAAATTTCTTTTTTTTTATTACCATTGATCAACAGTCAAATTTTGAAAACCCCACCAAACTCCGGCGTTTTCACCATAACGCCAGGAACAAAAATTTGAAGATCACGCCCTAGGGGACGGTGTTTGCGACGTGATTGGGCGTGAAGTGGCAAGATCACGCCACTTCACCTTTCCACTACGAGTGGTATAAGAGAAATAACACTTTTTAATACAATCATACCAATAAACATTTTATATTTTCAAGGCGCCAAACGAAAGCATAACAATAAATAAAAAATTGGAACTCTTTATAAGAAAAGTGATAAGTCTCTTAATGAATCAACTATTACACCATGTCATTGTTACAGTAAAATCTAAAGCTGTCATGTATTCTCAAATTTTGTTAAGTTGATATTGGATTACTATACAAATACCTGACTTAATAGTAGGACTGTTAGTGAACCGAACAAACACGAACAAAATCTTGTTCATGTGGGTTCATTAAGGATATAATGTCTTCACAAACGTGTTTACGAATGGTTCACGAACATGAATGAACACATATAAAATCGGCAAAGACGACGGTGGCTAGAGGTGGATGGTGAGAGGGAGCGACGCTAGACCTTGTAACCCTAATCGTTGAACACATGTGGATAGTATTTTTGTTTTGGTAATGAGATAAATAAGAATTAAAAATATAAAAAGTTTAGATAAAATAAATAAATGTGTAAACTTCTCAAACATCCCTGCAATCATCGTCAACACGAAGATCCCCCTGTTTGCTGGAAACGTACTAGTCTTCCATCTGAGTCCTAGACCTCTTCTTGGGTCTCAAGTCCTTATCTGAAGAGTTGGCACCAGAATGGGCTTTTGATTTACCACGAAAAAAGGAATGTTCGAGAAGGGTTTGAGCAATTCTGCTTCGATATTAACAACAGGGCTTCTCCTGAAAATACAGAGGCTAGTGTTTCAGAACCTAACATCGGAAGGGAAGACCCGGTTACAGACAAGGAAGAGGAGAGAGCCGAGGGTGATCGGCTGGATATCGAAAAGGAAATCGGAGTAACCGTCGATGTTGGCTCGAAATTGGGTACTGACCTTTCTGGCAATTCAGAAATCATCGGGAAATCCATTTTGGCTTCAGGTAATAATGGGGTTGAATTATGAATTTCTTGTCTTTAAACAGCAGGGGTATCGGGGGTCCAAACAAAGCCGGGTGGGTGAAAGATTTAATCAGAGAGCACGGTATTAGTTTTGTTATGATTCAGGATCTAAAGTTAGGTCGTTATCTCGGTCTGAGGTTTCGAGGTTCTGGGGGAATAATAGTTTTGGCTTGGATAGTGTTGATCCTTTTGGTCAATCTGGAGGCCTGATTAGTATTTGGGATGACAAGATTTTTCGTCAAACTGGAGGGTCTAAAAACAGGAACTACTTACACGTTAGGGGGAGTATGATAGGATGCGTTTTGGCTGTGAACATTCTTAACGTGTACGCTCCTCAAGGGATATCAGGGAAGAAGGATCTTTGGGATGCCTTGAAAGTGGTTATCGATTCTAATGGTGGTCTGTGGATTGTCGCTGGAGACTTTAATGCGGTCCGATTTAGAGAGGAGAGGAGGAATTGTGCTTTCAAACAAACTTGTGCGAATAATTTTAATTCCTTCATTTTCGACTCTGGCCTGATCGAGTATAGCATGAAGGGTAAGCAATTCACGTTTTGTTCGGACAATGGTAAGAAGTTAAGCAAGCTTGACAGTTTTTTAGTTAATTCGGATTTTTTCAATGATTGGCCGACGGCGTGTTGTCGGGACCTGCCTAGATTATGGTCTGATCACAGCCCGATTATTTTGGTGTGTAGGACAAAGAATTTTGGGCCTCGTCCTTTCCGTTTGTTTAACTCTTGGTTTGGTAAAGAAGGCTTTGACGATATCGTTGTTGAGGCGGTTAATGACTTCAGCAGCCCTGGTGGGCCTCCTGACACGATTCTTATTAAGAAATTGGGTCATGTTCGGGATCGGTTGAGAGGGTGGAGGGATGAGCTGGTTCGTAAGGAGGGGGAGGCTTTGACCGCCGCTAAAATTGAATTGGTGGACTTAGACGCGATTCTTGAATCCAGAGATTTCTCAGAGGAGGAGGAGTGGGTTTATGCTGAAAACAAGAAAATTATTCGGGAGGCTGAAGAAGCTAAAGTTATGGATCTTCGACAGCGTTCTCATATTAAATGGGCCAAGGAGGGAGATGAAAATTCAAAATTTTACAACGCGATGATCAACGGCAGAAAGGCTAGCAACACTATTCATGGGTTGGATATTAATGGTGTGTGGATTTCCAAACCTTCTTTGGTTAAAAAAGAGAATTTCGGGTTCTTCAGGGATAAATTCGTGGAGGAATGCCCTAATCGTCCCCATTTGGTTTGTCCTAATATCAAAAAAATCTCGTCTTCCGAGGCAGCCAGGTTGGAGGAGAGGTTTTCGAAAGAGGAAATAAAAGCGACAGTTTTCGAATGTGGTGACGATCTGGCTCCAGGGCCAGACGGTTTCAACTTTAGATTTTTTAAACATTTCTGGAGCCTCTTCGAGGAAGATTTCAATAGTATTTTGGAGTTCTTTTTTGTTTCTGGCAAGTTAAGTATGGGATGCGGTTCGGTGTTCATTGCTCTTATTCCAAAGTCTAGGGATCCGATGGGTTTAAAAGATTACCGTCCCATCAGCTTGGTGGGTGATGTGTGTTAGGTCGTATAGTTTTTAATGTATATTTTAAGCCCTTTTTAACACTTTAGCCAAGTTTTAAATTTATAAAACACGATATTCACTAACACTAAACACACATATGGGCAAGTGCACCCATCGTGAGTGTAGTATAGTGTGGTAAGACACCGAGGTCGTCCATGGACACAAGAGCTTTTAGTACCGGTTTATCCTCAACGTCTAATCAAATAAAAAATTTAGAAAAAAGTTTTAAACTAGAAAATGAAAACTAACTAAAAATGCTGAAAATAAAAACAAAAACAGATAGACAAGATGAATCAATTGGATTCGACTCGCCTTTAGTGTAACCTTTGATTATTTTCGCACTTTTGCACTTTTTAAGAGATTATCTTAGTTATAGTAGTAGGCCCCTCTTTTGAAGGTGACGTTACCCTCAACCTAGTAGTTTGAGTTAGCAAGGATACAATCCTAAAGGGTTGGATGATTGGAAGATAATTAATTAAGTTATTAATGCATATTATGGTAGGCTCTCTTTTGAAGGTGACGCTACCCTCGGCTAAGTAGCTTGAGTCAGCAGGGATACAATCCTAAGTAGCCGGATTAAAGTTTTAATAGTAGTTTACATATGAGGGGATCAATGAGTTCGGACCCCCGCCATCCAATACCAGTGGGTATTGAAGGAGGTCCTACTAAAATTGACCCAGGTCCTTGCAGGATCTATACACTGAACTAGGCAAGACTCTTACCAAACCATTCCCTTAACCCCCGACCAGGTAGCCAACATATCTCCATATAGACCGTGGAGATATGAATGGTGAAAATCTTTTATTTTATATAGACAATAAAATAACGCCAAGACACCACGGACAAATGATAAGGAAGATTCACCTTCAACATAAGAAACTAGTTATTAAAGTCATTAATACATAACCAAATAAAAAGTGCGAAAAGATTAAAAATAAAAAGTATTACACTAAATACTTGTCTTCACCAAGTGATATAAGAGACTTAGGCAAACATGGCCTTTGATTGTCAAGAACTCTTACGATCAATCTTGGATCCCGAGACTACTCACACACTCTATGATGGATGATGGATGATGGTGGTGGATGTGGGTTATGATGGTGGTCGTGGGTGGGTGAAGTGTGAGAGAGGTGGTTTGCCAAGGGATGGTTTGCAAGTGAGCCAAGCAGCCCTATTTATAGCCTGCACAGAAGCCCGGACACGGCCCCGTGTCCATTGGGCACGGCCCCGTGTCCATTGGGCACGGCCCCGTGTCCATTGGGCACGGCCCCGTGTCCACCTATCTTCTCTTTCTTCATTAAATGCAGTTTGTCTGCATTAGTTGACCACACCCCCGTGTCCGCTGGGCACGCCCCCGTGGTGGGTGATAGAAGCTTCTACAACTTTGTCTTTTCTGCAGACACCTGGGCACGCCCCCGTGCTCACTGAGCACGGGGCGTGTTCAGCCTCCTGTTCTCTTGTTTTTGCTTGGGGAGATGTTATCGAGGGGTCGGGCATGCCACGTTTATTACTTTTCTTGTATTATTGTTAGATTTGGCTGGATTTTTGCTTCTTTTGTTTATTTAAGCTCATTTAATCCTGAAAATACAAAAGGAAGACAAAAACACACTTTTTCCAACATTAGTACTAAAAAAGGGTTAGTTTTATGCCACATTTGATGTAATTTATATGTTGCATTTTGCACACATCAGTGGGTGTTATCAATAAAGTTGTGTCAAAAATTTTAGCTAACAGATTGAAAAGGTCTCTCGGAGCGGTTATATCCGACTCGCAATCTGCTTTCATTAGCGGGAGACAAATTTTAGAGGGTCCATTAATTGTTAATGAGATTCTCTCATGGGTCAAAAAGTATAAGAAACAGGTTTTCTTTCTCAAGATCGATTTCGAGAAAGCTTATGATAACGTGAATTGGGGCTTTGCTTTGGATGTCCTTCGTCAAATGGGTTTCGGCTCCAGATGGCGTAGCTGGGTTTCGGGTATTCTAGCTTCGGCGAGGGCCTCAGTTCTGGTAAATGGATCTCCCACTTTCGAATTCGGATGCAGTAAAGGTATGAGACAAGGAGACCCTCTCTCGCCTTTTCTTTTTGTTATTATCATGGAGGCTCTCTCATGTATGTTCGACAAAGCCTGTGAGGTTAATGTGTTTAAAGGTATATTGCTTCCTGAAGACGGGCCTTGTGTGTCTCACTTGTTTTTTACCGACGACGCCATGATCATGGGTGAATGGAACAAGGATAGCATTGCCAATGTGATCAGGATTCTGAGGTGTTTTCACGCTTGTTCGGGCTTGAAGATTAACCTTGGCAAATCTTGCATCTTTGGTTTTGGGGTTAATAATGTCGAAGTAGAGGAGGTGGCGGCTTGGATTGGTTGTAGGATCGATAATATCCCTTTCAAGTACTTAGGCTTAACGGTTGGTGCTAATATGAATCGCATCAACAATTGGCACCCAGTTTATGATATTTTTGAAAGACGATTATCTCTTTGGAAGGCCTCGGTTATGTCCTTAGGTGGGAGAGTTACTCTAAGCCGCTCTGTCCTCGAGAGTCTGCCCACTTATTTTTTGTCTTTATATAGAGCGCCAGTGAAGGTGATTAAAGACCTTGAAAGTTTGATCAGAAAATTTTTATGGGGAGGCTCGAATGAAGTTAAAAAAAACCCATTGGGTAGCATGGGAAAGGGTGACTTCTCCGAAAAAAGCTGGGGGTTTGGGTTTGTGCAAATTATTTGATGCTAATCTGGCCCTCCTAAGAAAATGGGGGTGGAGATTCAAATGTCAACCCGAAAATTTGTGGGTCAAAGTTGTTAGTGCTATTCATTCGGGTAACGCTGGATTCTCTTTTCTTCCGTGTAAAAGAGAGATCGGGGGTGTTTGGTCCAATCTGTGTAATTTGCTTAACAAGCCGGTTCTAGGGGATAAACCTATGCAAAGCTTATGTAGAGGAGTCGTAGGGGAAGGAAACAACATTTTTTTCTGGTTAGATCCTTGGCTAGATGGAGTTCCCCTAAAAGAGTCATTTCCAGGTTTATTCCACATGGAAGTTGTCAAGATCTGTTCGGTGAAGGACCGTCTCGAAAATGGTGGTTTCTGGCTATGGCGGCACGACCCCGAGACGGATGAGGAGCTTCTCGAGTTGGACGAGTTATCGGGCAAGCTGGCTGCGGTGTCTCTGAATAGCGCTATGGTCGATACGTTCTTGAGTGGTGTAAGTGGGTTCCTTCGAAATGTAACATCTTTGTTTGGAGGACGGAATTGAATCGCATCCCTACGGCTGACGCTCTTTCTAAACGAGGTATTCAGGTTGGGTCGGGATCATGTCCTTTATGCAATTCTGTTGATGAATCTGCGGAGCACATCTTCTTATCTTGCCAAATTGCTTCTATAATCTGGCAAAAGATCAGCAGATGGTGCCATATCCCGAACATTTTCGCTTTCTCCTTCGCAGATTTGTTGGAAGTTCATAAGTTCTGTGGGTTGGGTCCGGTGGAGAGGAAGGTATTGCAAGGTATCATTATCATCGCTTGTTGGTGTATTTGGAAGGCCAGGAACAGAGCGGTTTTCTCGGGTTCGCGTGTCTTAGTGGAGGGCATCTTCAGCGAAATCAAATCTGTGGGTTTCTTTTGGTTAAAGCATAGATCCTCGTTTCGGTCCATTCTTTGGAATAATTGGTGTAAATTTGTAATCATATAGTTGGTTTGTTTGGTTGTTGTTTTCCCGGCTCGGTCTTCGGGTTCGGTGTTTTAATGAAATTCTCTTTTCAAAAAAAAATCAAGATGGCTAAATGTGAGAAAAAGTGTGCAAACTCCGGATGAAGAAATTTGAGTCTGAGAAAAAGTGTTACAAGTCTGAATCGTTATGTCATTTTCAGCCATACTTACGAGATTAGTAATTAGTTCAAGGCGAATTAAAAGTTAACGACATTTAAGTTAGACCAATTTCAAACTTTTAAATAAGATTCGTATCAAAATAAAAAATAAACTATAATGTAAATGCTGAAATTTAAAAAGCCATAAAGTTTCAAAATGATAAAAAGTTCATCTTTAGTGGAGCGTTTTATGATTTTTATATACATAAGTAGACTCCCAAGAACATGGAGTTGTTGTACAAACAATATGTGAATATGTTATTGTTATGTTTAACCCCATAATTATGCACCTAAGACTACTTTTGAGGTAGGTTTTTGTCAATATCTCAATTAAGTAATCTCCCACTTGGTTATTTTTTTCTGATCGCTATTACCTCGCGACCTACATCGCTAGCGCAGTTTTGTCTTGGACCAAAAAGTTCAATAATTTACCTAAAATATATTTTATGTTAGTTAACGTGCAACATGGCTTGGTGTCAAACAAAGCTAGTAAGAATTTTCTGAATTGAAGGTATACATCTAACTCAAATTTTTATCTTTTCAAAGTGAAATTAAAAAAATCGAAAAATCGACTCAAATTCGGGTGATTTATGAGGAAAAATCGTCATAATAAATAATATGCATAGATTTTTTTTCAACAAATTTGTAATTCATTTGATGATATGTATTAAATAATAAGCTGTTTTGATGCATAGATTAAATTAAAATATGTGAATTTATTTAAAAAAAAAAAAAAACAAAGCAAAAATATACATAATCAAATTTGGATTTTCGGGCCAGAATATACAAAATTTACAAACATGAAATTGATTAGAAAAATAGAAAACCGATTTCGAATTTAACGCCACTATTGTAAATGGGTCCATAAAAAGCATAGTAGCATTCACTAAGAAAAGAATATTACGGGGATCAACTTTATGTTAAGTCGGGTAAAGTCTATCTCGTATTCTTGATTGGTTAGTTTCTTTTGTACTGATTGTTCATAGCATTTACATTGCATTTGATGAGTGCGAGATGAGGTGGATGATAATTTAGAACAGAGAGAGCAAAATGTTTGTGGCTAAGGGCATCCGTAGTGGGGCGCTTTATAACAGGGAAGAGGGCCATGGCGCCCCATAGCGTCGCCCAACACCAAAACAGGGGACGCTATGGTGGTGTTTTTTGAAGCCAGCGCGATACATATAGCGGCGTGAAGGATCTACACATTGTTTCCCCCACTCACACACACACACACACACACATATATATATATACATACATATGTATAATTGAAGGGTTATATACCCCCCTTACCACTACACCCTCTTGTGATATAAAGCTCCATAAAGCCCATCTCTCACGCATCTCTCATGCATTTCGTCACTTGTCGCATAACGCCTCCAAAGGGGCTTTATAGGCCATGTGTAGTCATAAAGCCCCTTGTGGGGCGTTATGCGACAAGTGGCGAAACGCGTAAGAGATGGGCTTTATATCACAAGAGGGTGTAGTGGTAAGGGGGTTATATAACATCTTCAATATACATACATATGTATGTATGTATATATATGTATGTGTGAGTTGGGAAGAATGGTTACGCCGCGATGCTGGTCACGGGACATCCAATTTCATCCCCCATAGCGCCCTTTGTATTGGTGTTGGGCGGCGCTATGGGGTGTCATAGCCCATTTCCCCGTGATATACCGCCCCATTACAAATGCTCTAAGTGCTAGCATTTAAGGAGAGAGAAAGCAATTGTGAGTGAGTAGTAATTAATGAAGAAAGAGAAAGAGAAATTAAAATCTATTATATGGTGATGTGGCAAAAAATGTTCTAAGAATTTGTATGTAGCATAGCGTTTGCTCTTAGTCCAACACTTTTGTTGATAAAACTTTGTTGGATATTAGTTTGGAAAAACATATATGTTGCAAGAGAATATGTAAAAAGATTATAACTAGTTTTATAACACACTTAGCATTGCGGCGCGTGAAACCGAATAATTCTCGGTTTGATAAATTTACGTTTGTATTTCGTTTACTTGTACATACTACTTATAACACGATCTAAAGAAAAAATTACGTCGAGAAGTAGATAAAAATACGCTAGTCAAAGAAAAAAATTATTAAAGTTTAGGAACTGTAGAGTAACTTTATTAAAGACGAATAGCAGTAATGTAAGCTGACTTCAGAAAAACATAAGGAAGAAACTGGGTAAACTTAAAGGATGTTACATGTAATATCTTTAAAAAAAGGAAAAAATTGCACTTGTCGGGTTTTAAACCCGAGTCCCTGGTTTCCGCTTGATTGTACATTCAACAACTAAACCACTCTACAACATACTCTTTTAACATGGAATTCACTTCCAGTTGTACATATACTAACTTGAAATCCGGAACAACAAAAAAAATAATAAAGCCTATCCACTAGTTGGCTGAGCGCCCACTCCACCGATAAGAGGCACGAACTATTCCCCCAATTCATGGGCGCACCTTTTAAGCGCCCTGGGGTGCACCCGCCCCCGCCAATTATTTTGCCTAAAAATTCTCTGTCCCTACCAAGTTTATTGTCCAAAAAATATATACATACTTTCGTATTTCGAGTCTCGGTTTGGCGCATAAACATGTATTCGGTGATTGACTACGCATAACACAAGTATGTAACGTGTATATGTATAAAAGTGAATTCCATTATGATCAACATCTCGGATTACAAGATTGGAAATGAAATACGAATACAAGTTTCCAAAAATAAAAATATGAATACAACTTTCTAAATATGGAAATGCGAAGCGTTACAGTTGGTTGGTTTGGTTATTATCCTCGAGCGAAGCCGAAACCAAAGTCATCAGTTAGTTTATTTTATTAATCAATCGGTTTTTGGTTAATCACTTTGGTTTATTCGGTTAGATTGACGATTTTTTATTTGGTTCATTTAATTTCAATTAATAGGAAAAAACAAACTTGACCTAAAACTTTTGCTTAGAAATATATGAAATTGAGGTATAAATACATGAAATGTTAGTATAAATATATGAAATGGAGATATAAAATATGAAATATATGAACCGAAAGTATAAAAGCTAGAAATATATGAAAAATATGAATGATTCGGTTCGATTCAGCTAATTTTGGTTAAACGAGAGTACAAAAAAAATTGATAACCGTGTTTTGGTTAATTCAGTTTTCAGTTAATTCAGTTTTTGGTTGATATTAGTTTGGCTTCGTCTATTTTTGGTTTGGTTTAGGTTAACGATTTAGTTATTGCTCACCGATAACGGGTTTTGGTTAATAATTAATAATAGCACGCGATGTGGCGGGAAACACAGTCATTGCCACGGTGTGCATTGTTCGGTTGGTTAGATTATATCCTCAACCGGAATTGAGGTCATCAATTAGTCTATCTTATCAACCAATCCGTTTTCAGTTAATCGATTTGGTTTATTCAGTTAGATTGACGATTTTTTGTTTGATTCATTTAATTTCGGGTAATAGCCAAAACTAAACTTGAGCTAAAACTTTTGATTGGAAATACTAGAAATTTAGGTATAAATACATGAAATGTATGTATAGGTACACGAAATTGAGGTATAAATACATAAAACGTGGGTATAAATATGAAATACATGTGCTGAAGGTATAAAAAGTTAGAAATATATGAAAATATGAATGGTTCCGTTTAGTTATTTTTGATTAAATGAGGGTACAAAAAAATCGATAATCGTTTTTGGTTAATTCGGGTTTCGGTAAATCAGTTTTTGGTTGCTTTTAGTTCGGTTTCGATTAACGATTCAGTTATTACTCACCCTTAGACATTGTTAATCATGTAACATATCAATTTTTTAAATAAAAAATTATAGTAATACTATACTCAAATTAAAGAGAATAAAATACTCGTTTATATGATGTAATTTAAAAAAATGTATTAACATACCAAAAAGTTATGACCGTTTAAAAATCGAGTGGGGTAGTTTTTTTAAGGGGATAAAGTGGAACTACTAACTAATAATCTATAATTTTGTTAAAAATAAGGGATTAAAGTGTAATCTAGATAAGAGGATTAAATTGACAGTATTTAATCACTTGACATTCTGTAGCTGTTAAACATTCTGGGATAATGACTAAGTACGTTGGGCTTTAAACACTTGTATAAGAAGACATCATCTACTTGTACTTTTTAATCCACATGTCAATAATGACCAAGACAACTATCGAAACGTCGACAAAAATGAGTAGATCGTCATAGTACTTTTGAATTTTTTTTTAAAACATTATAGTCTATAAGATATGACAAGAATACGTAAAATAATTATAAGTTTGTTGTGGAGGGGGGAAATGTAACTAATTATCTATAATTATGTTAAAACTCAGGGATTTAAGTGTAATAAGATGAGTGACTAAAATATAATTATTGTTTAAAAGATCAATTTACCCTTATTTTAGGGGTGTATTTATAAATTAAGAGGGAAAAATTTCTTATTGAGTTAATTGCCAAAATTGTCCCTGAGGTTTGAGCATGTTTGCCATTTTCGTCCAAAATGACTTTTTTATACCAAATAGCCCCCACGTTTGTAACTTTTTGCCATTTTCATCCAAATGCCTAACTGGGTTAGAAACAACCGTTTGATGAGTGTTTTTTTTTTTTTTTTTTTTTTTTTTTGAAATTTCACAAGTACAGGGCCTGAAATGTAATTTCTTTTTAAACCTAAAACCATCACCCTCTGCTTTCTCTCTATACAACCTTCAAAATAAACCATCAACTACCACTCACACCGTTACTCACCTCTACCGTGTAGTGCTCATTGTTTTGTGTATTTTTTCTTGTGATTTGTAGTTTGGAGGGCTTTTGGTAACCTGAATGTCACCTTCTAAGCTTGAAGAACGAGATGGAGATGTCATGTTCAGAATCAAAAGAAGAAAGCTAGATCAACACGTGAAATTAGTAAGAACTTCCGGCCGTTGATGAGTATGCCGGCGACAAATCCGGTGGAGGATCTCATCTCTGCTGTGATACAACTTTTAAAGATGATATCGAAGACAAAGATGGGAGCGACGGCGGTATGTCACGCGGTAAAACGAATCACCAATTCACTCACCGAAGGCGCCCCTAGTACCCCTAGTAACTCAAACGTGATTAAAGTTGGAGGAGTGAAATTGGTATAGTTTACAATTGTTGATTTTTTTCAAGTTCTCCCATTTTTTACACCTACGTAACCTTTTATAAGATATTATTTAAATAAAAACTACACTGTAAAATCAAGAATTTTATTCTCTTTAATTTAAATATAGTATTGCTATGCTTTTTCTTAAAATAAGCGACGTTTTTAAAAGAAGATCAAATCGTTGTGAAATAACATGTGTAATTATAAATAGGTTGCATAATTATCAAGTAGGTTGCCTAATTATCTATATAAGCTGCGTAATTACAAAATAGGTTACGTCCTAAAATTGTGTAATTAAGTATTTTTCGTGCCTAATTACTTAGCTTTGAACGTAATTTTGGCATAGACAAACTTACCTCTCACCCAAGGACACGTTCGTATCCTTCGTATATTAAGTGACTTATGTACAATAACTCACCTCTCTCTCTGTATATATATATATATATATATATATATATATATATATATATATATATGGGAATGTTCATTTGAGAAGAAAATTAAATTAAGAAGAAAAAGAACAAAGGGTACAAATGTAAAATATTAAATAGTTTTTCTCTCAATTAATTTATTATTATCTTTGACTAATTAATTAGTCATAAACATTATCATCCTCCACACATAATTTTTTTCTTACACACATCAAAATTGATCCTAAACGTATTGAAATTTATCCTACACAGCTCGTAATTCATCCTACACATCTCGTAATTTATACTACACTTTAAATTATATATTTTTTTCTTTTTTTGTTGAAAAATATGTTTTTTTTTTATAAATAAGTTACAAATTTAATGTAGTTAGATATTAAAAAGAAAGACTACCAATTAATGATCCATCTAAGTTTACCAATATACCCTTACACTAATATTAAATACAAAAATTAAATGAAGTAAAATGAAGCATTCTTATTGGTTGAAATATCATCTTTTTTATTCTTACAAAAAAATTCTTCTCATTTGAACTCTCCACTATATATATGTGTATATATATATATGTAGTGAAAATATCAATTAGGAACCATCATTTATGACAAGAAACACATAATTTTAAAAAAAATCATTAAAATCGCAACTTTTTATTAATAATTTTTATAGGTTTATTATTATTTTTTTTTGGGGGGGGGGGGGTGGTGGGGTGGGAGTTCATTGTTTGTTTTTGGGTTTATTTTGGTTGTGTTCGGTTCTCGTCCTAAAGTTGTTTCTCACATGAACCCTTCCATATATATAGAAATGAGATCAGGAGAAAACAATTGGAAGTGTGAAAACGGTGAGAACGGATCATGGTCGAACACGTGGTAGGGGGCGCTAAATGATATGCAGGGGCACGATTGTCATTGTCCACGTTCCCCTCAACAAATGGCGTTATAATTCCGTTTCAAACAAAATTCCAACAGATATGGTGTTTTGTTCTTTATGCTTGTTTCAATGGCGTTTATTTTCAAAGCAATATTTGAAAATGGCGTTTATGTTTCAATGGTGTTTTTCCTATATTCAATATTTGGCGTTTTCATTATTAATTTTAATTTTCGTTTGGGTTCTAATATATGTTTCTTGTTTACGATCAATGGCGTTTTACACCTGGTTACGTATATCTGATTAGTTGTGAATATTGGCGTTAATTTGTAAACATCAGTTCTTACTATATGTTAATTATTCAACTTATTGCGTTTTCATTAACATGTTTTAGGAAGACAGTAACATCGGTTCTTCTTATTGTTTATTATTCAACAAATGGCGTTTTCATTATGGCATTTTCATTATGGAGTTTTATTAAGAAACAAGTAGATGACCAAATACATTAGTCAACATGAAAATTATAAAATGAAAGCAATTCATGGCGTTTAAGTTAATCTACATATTCCTCCATCCTTTGTTCTATTCTCCTTTACCCTGTTTTATACAATTCAGTAATTCATGCTACACCTAATTCCAAGAATGTATTCAAAGATTTGACCAGTTTTCTTTTATTTTCATTTTGGCTATGCAACAAGATTTTTGAAATGTATTTGATCCTGAGGCCATTTAGCTGTTTTTGTTGTAGGTCATTTGGGGCATTTTCTTTTGCTAGACCGCATCCCCAACCAGCCAACTGCCCATATACGTTTCCATATGCCTCATTGCAAAAATCCCACAGTCGATCCCGTTAGACTTTGTGCTCCAATCCATCTTTTGTCTAACAATAGGCGCCGTCTTCATGATCTTAGCCATTGGGTGTTTTTGAATAAGCAAGTTGTTTGCAAAAGCATCTTGCTGTAGTTTCATATTTTTGCATATATTAGTATGGCGTTTTGTCAACATAGTTTCTGCATACAAAGTTTTTAAGATACTTACCAACTTTTCCACCCATCCACCATACTTTTTCTTGATGTTGAGTGTATCCCTTCTAGCGTTGTTATCCAATACATCAACTCTACCGTGTTTTAGATTGAAGCATACAACATATAAATGTTTTTAGCATATTATTGGCATGAAGATCAGATCATATTCATTTATCTTTCTATCTTTCTGGTCTTCTTTGAAACGGGCGAGTTTCAAAACCAATTCCATGTTGTTGTTGAATTCTTTGTATCGATAACTTGCTGTCTTTGTATACGCGGGCGTATTCTGTAATTTTGAGAAACGGCATTTTTAACAACAAAACAAAGTCATAATATAATTGCATCAATTAAATATAGCAAAAGAGTTACCAGCATTATTTATGTGTAATATAATCTTGGGGGTGATTCTGGAGCCTTGTATCTTTCTTCATAGTTTAGGATATGCCCCCAACTTTGAATAATGAAGACGTGTGCATAGAATCCTGGTCTCATGCTCTCATAAATCACCCTTGAGAGTTCTAACACTCCTTCAATCTTGAACACGGTAATCCTAAAAAACATATGGCATTTTAGTTATGCAAACTCATTTTAATATAAAACATGGCGTTTTTGGTGTTTTACATGCATATGCATGTATATTTTTAACGTAACAAATGCAAAGTTTGGCGTTTTACAAGAAAGAAATGTACATACATATAGTCACCACATCCAGTGGAAATGTTGTTTTCTTGTGCCTCCCTTGATGCATGTATAACCACTTGCCTCCTAAGATAAGGTGACAAACATGCCCTACTCTTCCTTAACTCTCTCTTCTCCTTTTTTTCCACGGTCTTTTCCTTTTTATTTTCATCATCTTCATCTACTTCTTCATCACCAGGCAGCTTTTTTGGGTTTAAAATGGTGTTATCTTGCATCAACTTTGTGAGGTCTGGCGTTTTGTCCTCATCACCCTTCTCCTGCACATCTGCCCTGTTTGGCATTTTGGTTGGTGATGTGTCAGTGGCGTTTTCATCTTGGGGTTTCTAGGGTGTTTCTTCGTTTTCAAAAGTTTGCATGAGGTTCTTCCTACCTCCAGATGGTGGTTGCTGACATCGTGTTTCATCAACCACTGCACCTTGCTGGTGATGGGCTTAAAATGCAACACATAAATTGTATCAAATACGGCGTAAAATCAACCCTTTTTGGACTAATGTTGGAAAAAAGCCCGTTTCTTTGTTCCTTTTTAATTAACAGGGTCAAAAGAGCTTAAACGCATGAAAGGAGCAAAATAACGACAAAAACCAACATAAAATACAATGAAGGAGGATTGACACAACTCGCCAAGCCCCCGTCCACATCCAAACCAAGGAAATAACAAAATCAGAAGCTTTGGCACGGGGACGTGCCCAGTGAGAATTCTCTGCAGAAGAAAAAGACAACAACAAAAGACAAATCAGGAACTCAACACGGGGCCGTGCTAAGGCAACACGGGGCATGGTCAACTCTAGGATTCGCGGAATCTAAGATAGTACAGCAAGTACATTGGCCACGGGTTGTGCTGTTGACACACGGGGCTGTGTTAGTACAAGGTCTGACACTACAGTTAATGAGGAGGAGAGAGACTGAAGGCCACGGGGCCATGCCAGGTGGGCATGGGCCGTGTTGGACGTTGTGATTTCAGCTATAAGATGGGTTTTGGTTTCATTCCAATGCATCCCTTGGCAAACCACTTCTCTCTCACTTGCCACCACTCCACCACCACTACAGCACCATCATCCACCACCATCATCGATCTTCCATCATTTAGAGTGTGTAGTAGTCTCGGGATCCAAGATCGATCGTAAGAGTCTTTGTCAAACAAAGGCCATGCTTGGCTAAACTCTTACATCACTTGGTGAAGACAAATCTTTTATGTATTACTTTTTTATTTCCAATCTTTGGCTCCTTTTTAATTGGGTATGTATTAATGACTTTAATAACTAGTTTTTTATATTGAAGGCGAATTTGTCTAAGCATTCTTCATATGTCGTTGATTCACATATTCGTGTCTTTACTGTCTATATAAAGCGAGTTAACTACTTGGAAGGGGGTTAGAAAGGTGGTTGGGTAATTCTATGTCTCGTTCAGTGTATAGATCCTGTGAGAACCTGGTTCAAGCTTAGTATTACTCCATGGATTGGCTAGGAATGACTAGCCCGACTGAGAGTAAGAAATCACTTGAATCCCTTATCTATAAACTACTATTAAAACTTTAAACCAACCCCACGAGGATTGTATCCCTGCTAACTCTGACCAAAGGGTTGAGGGTAACGCTGCCTAGAAGGGGGCCTTCCACTTTTCGCATTAATAACTTACTTAATTATCTTTCAATAATCCGACATTGCGGGACTGTATCCATGCTGACTCAGACCAATAGGTTGAGGGTAACGCTGCCTGGAAGGGGGCCTACTACTATAACTTAAAGATAATCTCTTAAAATGCCCAAAGTGCGGAAATCATCAAAAGGATACATAAAAGAGGAGTTGGAACCAAGTGATTCCTTCTTGTCTATTTGTTTTTCCTTATATTTTATTTTTTCTTTTTAGTTTATCTTTTTATAGATTTAAAATCTTTTCATCAAAATTTGGTTAGATTAGACATAAACGATAAGCCGGTATTAAAAGCTCTTGTGTCCTTGGACGACCTCGATATCTTGTCATCATTATACTACGTCCGCGATGGGTGCACTTGCCCTAACGTGTGTGTAGAGTGATATTAGAATATCGTGTTTTATAAATTTAAAACTTGAATTTGCGAGTAAAAAGAGCTAAAATATATCTAAAAAAATATAACCACACCCGCACACGTCAGCTGGTGAACACTTTTGTTCACCATCTCCCCTTCAGATTTTCTAGTTGAGAAATGAAGGCATCACTAAACTGTGTCTCTGTTACATGTAAGTTTGTCGTTTTGTCATTGACTGCCTCAGTTGTTTTTTCAAGTTCAGTGATGAACCCCTGACTGTATTGTGTTTCTGTTGGGGTGATTTTTGGCGTTGCATCAAATACAGGCATTCGCAGGGTCTCCTTAGCAGGGTGCAGGTGGTGTTTAATAGCTTTAAGCATTTCTTCCACCATATTTGGACAATCTAAACCTTCTTTTAGTTCAATCATTTATTCTAGGTCTTGTCCCGGCAGTTCCAAAACCTCAGCAATATTAATTTTAATTATCTTTTCCCCATTATATCTGAAAATGTGATATTCAAATGTTTTGAAATCACAATCCCAACTTTTAATATCATTTTCGTTTATATCTTCATCTGTACTTTCTTCAGCTGACAATATAATATACTCATCACCACCCTCAGACTCCCTTTCATCTTCAATTTGAGCATCATCATTTATGGGGATTAGTGTAACAGTTGAGGGTTTGATGTTTTGATGTTCAGCCATCTCCCCTTCATGTTCCCCTTATCCTTCCCCTTCCCTTTCAACCTCAGCTTCATTTTCACCTTCTTCTCTCTCATCAACCACTTCCTTGACGTTTTCATCAACAAATGCTGGCACTTCCTTGGCGTTTTGTTCTCCAGCCATCTTCCCTTCCCCTTCTCCTTCCACTTCCCTTTCACCTTCAGCTTCCCTTTCAACCCCATCTTCATTTTCACCTTTTTCTCTCTCATCTGCCACTTCCTTGACGTTTTCATCAACAAATGTTGACATGTTCTTTAACAATGTCAGATATTGTGAGTATTTTATGTGTACCAATAGGCTGTTTGGATGTTCAATATTTGACTAATTTAACAATGTCCTCATTTTATTGTAACAGTCTTCTAATTCTTTGTATGCCTCATCCAACTTCTCAGCCATTTCCTGTTAAATAAAAAAAGAATTATTAAGTACGGCGTTTTGTGTTTTTTGTTAAACTTATTATTCGAACAACATACCTCCTCAACTTCATTTTTTTGTTGTTTCTCACCAGCACCATGGTTTTCATACTGTGTTAGTACTGTGACTAGAGCAAGGTTCCCTGATGCAGAAACTTCAAACATCATGTTTTGGCTTTCTACATCTTCATCCACAACCCTTCGATAGAAAGCCTCTTCATTCTCATCATTGATTTCCATGGAGTTTTGAACTTCAGGGTCGAGTTCATCATAATCATAATGATCATCATGATTAAAACCATTATCATCGTCAACCTCATCATGATCATTATCAGCATGCTCATCAACATTGTGAACATCAACTTCATCTACATTGTCAACATCATCACCATCTTCTTCATCAACACCCTACATTTTGTCTACCGTCTTGGGTGTGGCTTGTTCTTGAACAACTGTTTTAAACTGTGTTTCCTTAGTCTTCTTAACAGTTTTCTTTTTAAGTTCTTTTCCATCATGGCGTTTTGGGTCTCCACCATATTTCTTTTTAACTAGTACACTCTCAAACATGTCAAGTGTCACACCCTGACCGATGGCGGAAACATCGGGGCATGGCACTAGGCGAACCAGATTGCTCAAGAGATCCACAACAACTAAATGGTACCAATATTTTTAAGGTCAATTGTCCCATACCAATCGACAAATATTCGACAATTAATTATTACAGATAATGAGTTTCTCTCAAACAAAACAAGTTTGACAACCTAGATTTTTCTAATCAATGTAGTTTCTAGACTGCCTATCTTGATTCCACAAAAGATCAGCAAACATAGCATCCTAAACACCTGTCACATACGTTAAAATAAAGTCAATACACATAGTGTAAAGGTGAGTACACAAGTTTAATAGCATATAGTATAGCGAAAACGATTTACGCATAACCAGCATGTAACACGTAGGAATGTGAAGCAAGTAAGCTATCGACAATGACATATGCAACCGACATGACTGCGAGTTGTAGAATGCGCAACACATTATCACCACTGTGACCATGTGAAGTAAAACCCTTAACAACCCCTGTCAATGACAGGTGCTGAGTCCAAACTATAGTATTATCGTTGCTAAGGTGTTAGGCAACAATCACTATGTAAACATAACATACAAGCATTCATCGAAAAACACGTATAACATGCGAGAGCGGTTAGCGTATAAAAGTGTTTGCGTTGTGTGTTGTTGTGATTTGATATAGGTAACGTATGTAACAGCCCAAAAGTGCGTTAAGCAAAAAGGGATCGAGTATACTCACAGTCTGTGTTTAGTAAATAAACACAATCTTGGATTGAAGGAAGCGCGTGGGAGATTAGCCTGATCACAGAACAATAGTGTAAGCGTTAAACAGCGTACAACGGTGCGTCGAGTGAGATGATTGATCGGATGGTGGTTCGATCGGATGACCGTCCAGAAGGATGACCATTCGGTTGTTTGGTCATTCGATTGAGGAAGTGTATTGTAAAATGTTTGAACTTTTGAAGTTTTCATTGTAGTATAAATAAAGTCATTTGATCGGATGGTCATCCGAACGGATGGCCATTCGATCAGATGGCTATTCGATTGAAAAGCTGATATTCTTTGAAATTTTTCAAAACTTCAAGTGTTGAACTTATAAAGGGTAGTCACCTGATTGAATAGTCATTCGATCGAATGGTCGTCCGATCGGATGGCTATTCGATCGAGCAACCAGTTTGTCTAAAAAACTTTGTAAAAATCAGTTAAGTTGAAAAGTTTTGTGGTTTAACGGAGACGGCGTGACGACGTGTTAAACAACGGAAACCATACCAAGTCCAACTCAGTCGATCAGATGGGAATCACCCCGTTCGATCAGACTTAACTGTTCTTGATGGAGTTTTATGTTCAACCCGAGAATCGGTCGTCTCTTCGGTAGAAATCCATTCTCAGACCGGTTCTCTACTAGAGAATGAGTAGAAAGCTAGGACGAGTCCAGATCCTACCGGTTTTGAGTAAAAAGTGAAGAATGTTGAAGAAAAGTTTGAATCAGTTGTTAAATGTTTAGATTTAGATGAAATCAGTGTAAAAACATGTAGGAATCCTTTAGATCCGAACCGTTCTTGATGAGATGAGGTCACACTTCAGTGTTCATAAGAACCCGAGGTGACGTCACCCTAAAACAGTCCCAATCAGGTGATTTCATGGTAAAAATGTAAGATTTGATGGAGAAGATGATGAGAAAGTGTGTGCTGATGATGGAAGTACAAGATTTAGAGTGAAAACTTACAAGAATCGCGAGAAATCGAGAGAAAAGAGCTTGAGAGTGAGCTGGTCGGATAAGGCTGTCACATCAATGAACAGTTGATGTGACAGGTGAGTATTTATAGTGTGAGAGGGTGAGAGTGTCACACCCCCAAAATCCACCTGCGGAGTACTACCGCTTGGAGGCGTGACTGACCAGGATCCAGCCACCAATCATATTGAACAAGCATATAAGTAGTTATAAAAATCCAACCAATACAATTGGTGTTCAAACAAAATATAGTTAGGTTGCAAGCGGAAGCATAAGTCTTAAAGTTAAAACATAAGTTTCAAAGTTTAACATGGCACACAGCCGTCCATGTCCCACAACGATCCTCCTCCATGCAAGCTCCAGCTAAGAACTTAAGGACCTGCAAAGCATGTAGTAACGAGTCAACAACAAGTTGAGTGAGTTCACGGTTGGGTGTTCGTTTTAAGTTGTTTCGAAAACAGTTTCCTTTATCTGGCATCCTGCCGTGGGGGTTACCCCATAGTTGAAAACGTGACTTGTTTATTTCCGGTTACTCTGGCAATCCAGCCGTGGGGGCTACCCCGTGTTAGTTATCTGGCATTTCGGCCGTGGGGGCTACCCCATGTATCTACTAGACTCGTTACCATATCGACTGCTGACTGTAGTCATGTTTAAGTGCCCTGAAACTGTCAATGTCTATCATCATTGACGTGCCCCAGATCCATTAGTTCACGCCCGTCCTCTGCGGCACGGTGTGAGGTTTGTCAGACCTAAATAGCGCTATCTAACTAATGACCCGCTCGCCATTGGCCCGGCGATTAAGTCGATATTAAAATGAGGGACTTCGTGATAGAGTTTTGGTCTAGTACGAGTTATCTGTCCGTGAGGACGAGGAATTACATTCCTGAACCATTGCTGTCCTACCCAAGGAGGACGAGGAACCCATGTTCCTTAACCCCAATTCCCGACCCCTGGGAATCCCATGCTTTGTAGAGGGTGTGAACTCACCTTGGTTTGCTCGGTAGAAACACAGAAAAGTCAAACAAGCAATGTTGTGGCAACTCACGTCCTATCATAGTTGTATCATACCAATCAGGTTCGTATTCAATCAGTACACGTATGTTCCTAGCATAATGCATTCAAGTATCGTTCATGGCATACACGTTTGATCATGGCAGTTCAACAATATCCACATTCAAGTAACATATAAGGTCTGTGCATTAGGCCCAAGAGTCCGGCCCAATCAATTAAGCCCGTAATGGAGTGCAAGTCCAAACTGTGCACATGCACCTGGTCTCGAGTCGCAACCGGACTCGCAAACACGGTTTCGGTTCGTGCTGTTTTGGTTACGAGTCGCAACTGGACTCGCAACTGTGGTTTCGAGTCACAAGGTTTGTGCTTGATCTCGTGTGGTTTCGAGTCGCAACCAGGTGTTTGCGACTCGCAATCTGTGTCGCAACCGGGGGTCTCGACTCGTCATGCAGTGGTTTCGAGTCGCAACTGGAGGTTTCGGTTGGACAGGAGCTGATTCGGTACAGTGTACTACCCAATAACATTCTGATTTCATGCAACATGATGTACTATCCTCATAAACATGTCTATTTGTCTAACCTTAACCAAAAATGGATCAAACACAACAGATTTCAAATATTCAGCCACATTCATATCATGTTCATCAAGTTCTTCATACATTCATCGTGTTCATCTAATATTCAAGTATATCATCAAATGAAATCATGCACGACCTATCAACATCCATGCTATCAACACGATAAATCACTCTAATAGTAAGCTTTCGGTTCTTAACACAAGAGTATACAAATCCGGTTTAAATGAGCATTATCTAACATACATGTGAAGGCCGATTTCATGAACATCCACAACATGGTTTAAATCACTTTTAGACATAAGATATTATTAACTCATCATGTAATCAAATCCGGAATCATAGTATGATAGCTTATTAACATCATCATGCATAAACTTAACAAACCAACATTTTATCAAGTCACACAAGATTCATCATCATTAACAACAACCGAAATATATAATAAGAATCACTAACCAACAAGTATCATAAACACTAACCGGTTGATGGGTTTCAAAGGTGAGTATGAAGCTTTCAAACGGGTGTGTACGTGTGCCGATCCGCGAGCTCCTTGTGGTTACCGGTTTGAATCCGAGAATGAAGGAGAGGGATGTTGTGGCTTAGGGTTTTAGTGAGGGAGAGTGGAGAGTGTGTGTGTTAGAGGAGTATGAGTGTTGTTGCCCAAAATTGCCAAGTGTGACCATCATGAGGATTATATACTTGTTTCACTTGTGCACCCTAATGGGCTTACCAAATAAGCTAAGTGTGTGTGTGTGACCAACCGGCCCATATGCTACGGTTCACTCGGTTCATATACATACCCGCATACATACACACAAGCATACACATAACATAACACATAATCATATAAGTTCACATGTATTCATTAAATCATCAAATCAGTTAGTCGCTAAGCGTTCAAGCACACAACGAAAGGTTCTAAATTTCGAGTTGTCACAGAGAGGCGGTGGAGAGTTAAGTGGGTCGGATGGCCGTTCGATCGAATGGTCATTCAATCGGTTGGCTTGCGCGGGTTAGTTTTCCAACTTTCGTTTCGTGCGTTGAGCGTTGCGTTTAATCGAGTTACGAGTAGGCGATGCGATAGTGTTAAACAATAGTTACACAAATATCATAACTAACACATAACAGCATAAAAGCAAGTAAATTTGCGTTTAGAGTTTGCGATGAGATTGCGTTGCAATTTGAGTTGTGATTGCGTTTGCGAATAGCACCTTTAAACATATACAAGGCACACACAAGTAAGGCACATAATAACACACACACATAGAATTAATACCAATAATTGCATTTCGAGTTGCGATTCGATAGTGATGTGTTAGCGTTTAGTAAAATAGTGTTTAGTTACGTTTTATTGCATTGTTACTTCACATAATAATAAATCGTAGTCCAAAGTAGCGTTAACCAATATATCGATTATCGATTATCAAAGTTCGAGAGTACAAGGCAATAATTAAGCAAGAAAAGACAGATCTGAATAACAACATGACTCTTGCTTTGACTTTGACTTATACTTTAAATTTGACTTCGAAAAGTCGGGTTGTTACAACCCCCCTACTTTAGGGAATTTTGTCCCGAAATTAAGGCGCAGGCGTAACGAATAGTTGTGGATATTTAGCTTTCATATCACTTTCGAGTTCCCAGGTGAACTCGGTGCCGAGTTTGCCTTCCCAGCGAACCTTCACTATAGGAATGCGTGAGCGTCAGAGTTTCTTGGTTTTTCGGTCCATGATCTCTACTGGCTTTTCCACGAAGTGTACTGTTTCATCCACTTGCAGATCCTTAAGAGGAACATGTAAGTTCTGCTCGGCTAGACACTTTTTGAGGTTCGAAACGTGGTAAGTCGGGTGTACATTGCTGAGTTCCTCCGGTAATTCGAGTCTGTAGGACACTTTACCAATTCTTTCCAGAATCTTAAAGGTTACAACATATCGAGCCACGAGCTTTCCTTTCTTGCCGAATCGGATCACCCCCTTCCAAGGTGAAACCTTTAGGAGTACGTAATCACCAACTTCGAACTCAAGGGGCTTGCGGCGTTTATCGGCGTAACTCTTTTGACAACTCTGAGCTTTCAAGAGATTGTCTCATATCTGGAGGATCTTGTCAGTCGTTTCTTGCAATAACTCGGGATCGGTAATTTGCGTATCTCCGATCTCGTGCCATACAATCGGCGATCGACATTTTCTTACATATAATGCCTCAAATGGTGCCATTTGAATACTAGAGTGATAACTGTTGTTGTACGAGAATTCGACTAAAGGTAAATTTGAATCCCAATTACCACCAAAATCTATGACGCACGAACGAAGCATGTCTTCGAGGGTGCGAATCATGCGTTCAGTCTGACCGTCGGTCTGGGATGGAAAGCGGTACTGAGATTAAGAGTAGTACCGAGAGCGGATTGAAAAGTCTCCCAAAGACGGGAGGTAAATCGACCATCGCGGTCAGAGATGATTTCACAAGGTGTCCCATGTCGACAAATGACTTCGTCAGTATAGATTCGTGCTAATCATTCAACCTTATAGTCCTCTCGTATTGGCAGAAAGTGGGCGGATTTAGTAAGTCGATCAACGATAACCCAAATGCTATCGTGACCTGATGATGTGCACGGGAGTTTCGTAATGAAGTCCATAGCTATACTCTCCCATTTCCACATAGGGTTCTCGGGTTGCACGAGTAAGCCTGAGGGTCGTTGTTGTTCAACCTTGACTTTCGAACAAGTCAGGCACTTTGAAACATAGAGAGCGATATCCTTCTTCATTCCAGGCCACCAATACCGAAGATGAAGGTCCTGGTACGTCTTGTCGGCACCGGGATAAATGGAATATCGGGATTTGTGGGCTTCGGTCAACAATATCTCCTGAAGGTTATTGTGACCAGGGATCTAGATGTGATCGAGATAGTAATAGATACCGTTCGATTTGGTAACAAGTTGGGTTTCAGCCCCCACACTTCTTCATTTCCTCTTTCAAGGTGTTCTCAATGAAGCATGCGTGTTGCGCATCACAAATTAGAGCTTCGAGGTCGCGCTGGGCTTGAACATTACGAACACTATGTAGATAGCTTCGTCGGCTAAGAGCATCGGCAACGACATTTGCTTTGCCAGGGTGGTATCATATCTCATAGTTGTAATCATTGAGAAGTTCAACCCATCTGCGTTGGTGCATATTCAGCTCTTTCTGGTTCAAGATGTGTTGTAGGCTCTTATGGGCGGTGAAGACTGTATACTTAGTACCACAAAGGTAGTGTCGCCAAATATTTAACGCAAAAACAACTGCACCGAGCTCGAGATCGTGGGTTGTATAGTTCTTCTCGTTGATTTTGAGCTGACGAGAGGCGTACGCGATAACCTTTTATCGTTGCATAAGAACACAACCAAGACCGAGGTTAGAGGCATCGCAGTAGACTACAAAGTCGTCGTCTCCATCGGTTAACGCGAGAATAGGAGCGTTGCAAAGCATACGCTTGAGAGTTTGGAAGGCTTCCTCTTGTTCAGTTCCCCAAACAAAAGGCTTGTCCTTATGCGTCAGAGAGGTAAGCGGGACGGCGATTTTAGAGAAATCAACGACGAATCGTTGGTAATAACCCGCAAATCCAAGAAAAGAATGAACTTCAGACGGGGTTTTCGGTGTAATCCAAATCTTAACCGCTTCTATCTTCGCGGGATCGACGTGAATACCTTGACTATTGATGATGTAACCGAGGAATTGAACCTCCTCAAGCCAAAATTCGCACTTGGAGAACTTGGCGTAGAGGCGATTCCCTTAGAGAAGCTCGAGAACCAAACGAAGATGTTGCGCATGTTCGGCTTTCATCTTTGAATAGATAAGGATGTCATCGATAAACATGATGATGAAGCAGTCGAGGAAGGGCTTACACACGCGATTCATCAAATCCATGAAAACCGCGGGTGCGTTGGTAAGTCCAAAGGGCATAACGACGAATTCATAATGGCCATAATGGGTTCGAAAAGCGGTCTTAGGGATATCTTCCTCCTGAATTCGTAACTGATGATAACCTGAGCGTAGATCGATCTTGGAAAAACACGTAGCGCCTTGTAATTGGTCAAACAAGTCATCGATTCGGGGTAAGGGATAGCGATTCTTGATAGTAAGCTTATTGAGTTCCCTATAATCGATGCACATCCGGAGCGATCCGTCCTTTTTTCACGAAAAGGACAGGTGTGCCCTAAGGAGAGGTGCTAGGGCGTATAAAGCCTTTATCAAGCAATTCCTGGAGTTGACTCGAAAGTTCACGCATTTCAGACGGAGCGAGGCGATAAGGAGTTTTAGCAACAGGGTTAGCTCCAGAAATGAGGTCGATACGGAAATCAATATCACGATATGGCGGTAAGCCAGGTAATTCATTAGGAAAGACAGTAGGAAAATCATGAACTACAGGTACCTTTTCCATCGGCTTCTTTTCCTTTTCCTCCGCTACTACGATGTGTAGAAAGCTTTGTATTCCTTTCGGAGATACTTGCTTGCTTGGGTACACGACATGAGTTTCAGATCCTTCAAAGATACTTCGCCATAGACACAGAGTTGGTCGCCATAGCAAGAGAGAAACGAATCATTTTATCGAAACAAACGACTTTAGCACGATTTTCGCGAAGAAAATCCATGCCTACTATGATATCAAAACTACCAAGCTGGATCGGTATAATATCGATCGGGAAGACATGATTGTTGAGTTCAAGAGTACAATCACGGAGAATAGAACTAACGATGACGGTTCTTCCAGTGGCAATTTCTATGTCGAACGACGTTGGGAGGTTAGCGCGTTTACGGTTTAGGAGCTTTTCGAATTCAAACGACACAAAACAGTTATCGGCTCCAGTATCAAATAAACACGAAGCATAAATACCGTTGACAAGAAACATACCATTGACAACATTGTTGTCAGTTTGAGCTTAGCGGACATTGATGTTGAATGCTCTGCCGCGGGCTGCTCGTTGAGCGGGCTGCTGCTGCTGCTGAGGCTGCTGTGTGACAACCGGTGATTTACGGAACCTAATTACATGATTAACAGATGATTAACGCGATAATAAATAGTGTTTACAGTGCAAATTAACTTAATTAGACCTTCGGAGTGCCTAGGAACGTTTATCCAACTTTACAGTACGCGTGTGAAGATTCGCGTGGAATCTGCGGAACATCAAACGACAACGAACTGATTCCGTACAAAATACTGACAACGCCGACAAGTATGAATGTTACACAAATGTTTTATGTTTATGAAATTAATTTTGTTAACTTATTGGGCATCCGTGCGACGCAGATGCAAACGTGAACTAAAAACGCGATGGTAGGAAACGCATCGACAACGAAACGGAAGCATCGGACACGCGTGTTACCTTCAAAACTTAGATTTTACGATATATTTTGTTTCGTAATTAAATTTTAACAATCGCAGTCGAAACCGGATCAGAAAACGAATTAAAAACGTCAACAAGGTAATTCTTCGCGATTTTTACCGCAACCGACTAACGAGGGCGTCCAACATCGAATACCGATACTATTTTATATATTTTTAAACCAAAAATTATGATTCACGATATTTTTACGATAATCAGGTTATAATAACGGGTTTTGTAGGAACGAGCGGGCCACTTTAAACGCGAGAGTGGGCCTGTGGGCTTTGGGCCCAAGCCCAAAGTCCATCACACATATCCTGCATATAAAAGGGGGTCTACCCACATTTTTTGTTCATTTGAAACAAACAGGCAACACACACACCCACATGGTGCTCCCGCTCTCCCTCTCGGTAGATCAGGCCAGACTCCGGCCAGAGAGCGGCGGAGCCGGCGAGTGACGGAGGCGGCGCCGCCGCATGCGACGACGGCGGTGAACTTTTCGACGACCCTTCTTTCGATCCGACACCCTACCCTCACTAAAACAAACCTTCCCGACACGATGGTGGTGACCGTTGTCGAAGAAATATAGCCATTCGAGCACATGCACAACTCCGGCGAAGTTCCGATCGTTTTTCCGGCGAAGCTGTTTTGGGTTTTTCCTTCCGTGCGTGTTTAGATCGGGTTATTAGGAACCATTCTGCATGTTTTCAAGAGTTTTATTTTTCCGGCGATATTCCGGTGTTGTTTTTCCGGCAGAACCGCCGTGTGCGGTGGCGTGATGGCGGTCGGAGACTCGGACCCTCGGGTTTCGTCGGTAAACCTTCCTCCCATGCTTATTTCTTTTACTTTCTTTTCATTTCTGAAGTTGATGTTGGTGTTCAGCTAGATAACGGGTCGAATCGGGTCAGACGAGTCAACCCGGGTCAGATGAGTCAACTCAGTTAAGTCAGACTTCGGGTATGGTTCAGCAGATTCATGTACAGGCTCGGGTCAGAAGTGGGATATCTCGGGTTTACTCGGTTCAGTCGCGTGTGAGGCTCAACACGGTTCGGATTCAAGTTTTGAGTCTCGACTCAGTCCAACTCGGCTCGACCTAGCTCAACTTGGTCAGGACTGGTTAACTCAGCGGGTTAACTCGGTCAGGACTGGTCAACTCGGCGAGTCAACCAAGTTGACTCGGTCAACACAGTCAACTTTTCAGTTTTTTCGGCACGAGATTTTGTAAAGTGTTAATATCGAGATTAATAATTACGATTTACTATAGTTTTTAATGGATTACGTGAAATACGAGCTCTCGAACCGAACAATTTAGTAAATTTTTAGTTAAAGATTTACTTGGAATTACTTATTGTCGTGCTAATATAAATTAAATATATATATATATACATTGTTGTTTATTGATCGAATTTTGAAAAATAACGAAAACTTGTGTTATCGGGGGCGTCCAAAAACAGAGAAAACTCTGCCCGTTTTTCGAGAAAATCCCGAAAACAAAAAGCGTTTTATCATCAAAAAACGATCGGATTCAAATATACTTTTAGAAAAACAAATACAAACCCATAATTACTTTCGAAGACACTTTATAACTTACAAAAACGACGATGACGCAAACTATGTTGCAAAATAAATATAATTATTATATTTATCTCAAACGTTAAACTCGAATCCTTTTTATAAATAAATATCGTTACATATTTATTTCCGACACAAACAAATCGATTCTCTTATAAAAATAAATATAGTTATATATTTATCTTCAAACACGACAAGTCGAAGATTCTTTTATAAAGTGAATATAACTTTTACCTTTATTTCAAACGCCTAAACGGCACATATAATACGAGTTCGTTGTATATTATTCGTTACATACACGTACGATTCCTCGGGACGTCTAATGCGATTATAACAATATATTTATATATTTTTATATAAATATTTATATATAAATATTTAAATATTTTAACATCTTTCGAGAACTAAGTATTCCAAGACTTAGTAATCTTATCGACAATAAATGAAACTTAACGAATATAACTTAGTCATTTTCGTTAAGTTAACAATTTACCGTCAAATCGTTCGGTCAACGATTCGGTAGAGCTCGGTGACACGTAGTTTAGTTACCGCTTTTATTTAGAAACTTATAAGATATTCCGTGTTAGAAATATTGTAGAATGCACGCTAGCGAGTCACGTCTTGGAAACGACATTACGAATTCGTAATTAGCTAGCTTTACACAAGGCAATCCAGGTGAGTTCATAACCCCACCTTTTTATGGTTTTACATTGTCCTAAATGTTTTCGGGGTGGAAAGACATGCACTTTTTGCAAAGCATACAAGGTTTTCAATAAACATGAATTACATATTTCTAAACCATTTTACAAACAAGTTTAACTGACATAAATGGTTTACGAAAAGCTTATGTTCTATACCGGTTTTTAAACAAGATAATTTTTTGAAATGTGCATACATACGTATTCTAGTTTTCTAAACTACGGGAAAATACAAGTACAAAGGGGTACATTAAACTAAGGAATGACACAATAGATCATGTCACGAATAGGGTAACATAAGCACCATTAATCAGCTATATACCTAGACCACGGAACAAAAGGTTAGATCTAATGGGTTTCAGGCAGCCACACTCTTGGCCACACTTTTACCAAGAGTGCTTTTGTGTCTCTAGTCGTGAATCGACAGTCGTGAATCGACAGTCGTGAATCGACAAGTAAAAATGCCTATGGTTTGGATGCTTCCTATGCCGTTACATATGTTAGTGGCGTCGCGAACCATTAGCGATCTCGTATTCCTTACATTTACAGAACTCAGTTTCAAATACATCTTTACAAATTACATACCATGTTTTATACAAATTCAAAGCATAGGATTATGCATGCATGTTGTCAACGTCAGGGTGGACATTGACGGTTACACAAACTTTACAAATACAAGAGTTACAAATACATGGTTTTTCAAACATAATGCGTTACAAATACGAAGTTATACGAATACAAAGTTTCCATATAACATGCCAAAGAAAATGATTTTTAAATTCGTTTTCTCAACAATATTTCAAAAACCGGTTATTCAAAAAGATTTATTTAAAAATCTTTTCCAAAACAAACTATGAACTCGCTCAACTTTATGTTGATTTTTCGCATGTTTCTTTCTCAGGTTGCATTTCTAAGATAAGGTACGGTTGGAATAGGAGAACCATTGGAGATTCGAGTACTTAGTGGGCGTTTGTTTTCTAGAAGTCTTAGCTTATTTGCTTCCGCTGTGCAATGAAGATACCGGTCTAGTCACACCAGCTCTGATATTTCGGGGTGTGACAGATTGGTATCAGAGCTATAGGTTACAGCGAATTAGGTTTCTGTAGAGATACCTAGACTCTAACCTCATCTTTCTCTGGGACTTAGACTATTAAGACTTTGAATACATACAGAACGCCTAGTACTTGAATATGGGTTCCAACCATTGCCAAGAACAAAGAGTCAACTATTTTGATTTTAAACAAGCACAAGAGTTGCATTTGATACACGATACACGAAACGATTACATACAGTAAGCAAAACTTTGAGAGTTCTGATAACATGCATTTAGGACGTTTGGAAAACTTATGCTGAAGTTCATTAAAGGTCATCACGTAGGAACCGCGAATATTAACTCGGGCACACACTATTATCCATGTTGTCTACGATATTTTAACTTCCCGAGCAGGTAGCCTACGCATAACAAAACGCTAGTGCACGAGAATACATGGAACTCAAATTTTTACGTCAACGGATGTCGGAGTACATCACATTCTACGTTGAACGAAACGCTAGCGCACAGGTATACGCGAAACTCAATCTATACATCGACGGAGGTTGAAGTATGTCACATACGACTATTGAGGTGGGGTCTTTGAGAAGACACAATGAAACATTTCAGCGACAATGCTAATCCTGCCAGCAGGAGGAATATCGATCAGGAAGCGGCGGTTTGGCACGCGGTCCTGCAACGACACGAATCACGCCAAGGAGAAGACGCATGTCTTCACATTCCCCCTTTCTCATTAATGACGAATACGCTATGTTCGACATTCCATGGTAATGTCACCTAACAACCGGTCATCACACGCAACCCCAGGTAAAGTCCTCAAATTTCTTTTATTAAAATTTCGACTTTCACATTTACTGAGTAGATTTTCGTATCCCTACTCCTCTTGATGTTCATTGTATCACGATCATTTCTTTCAGTATAGCGAATATTCAATTGCTTCATTTCTTGAGGAATTCATATGTTACGCATGCATCGTTTGTTACGCATGTGGTTTCGTTTCGAATAAGCGTTTCATTTGTTCCGAGTCATAGTGGACTTGTTTGGTCTACGACTCCATTAAGTCGTTTGTTGATTTCGACACCTTGTGGTGGTGTTTTCACTAATTTGAAGCTTGCGCTAATCTCGTTTACGCATCTCATGCACGGATTTAATTATTTATTTATTGATTTGCTTTATATCCGCTTTGATTTATCACATTACAACAGTCTTAACACAATCGTGTGATAAGACAAGGGTACACAAAATTCATTTTATATTCCGGTGTGCCTCCTAATGGTCCTTTCAACATCTATCGAATGTTTTGCGATATTCATTGCTTCTTCATCTTCGATCGAAAACATTATTTCTTTGATGTTCCATTTTCAATTGAAAATTCTATGATTTCATTTGAAACAAACTTTCAGATTCACTTTATTACTCTTTCATTTGATTTCAAACACGGTGAATTTGTTTGATCACCGTTATTATTGGATTATTTAAGTCACCACGACACCTTTTGGTGTCAGTACAAACTTGTAGCTTGCGCTAATCATGATTGAGCATTTCATGCAAAACACAGGTGATACTTGTTCGATCACCGCTATATTGAAATTGTTTCATTCTCTACGACACCTTGTGGCGTCGGTATAACTTGCAGCTTGTGCTGATCACGACCGAGCGTTTCATGCAAATATTACATTTGAGATCGTTGATTCTAAGTTCATCTAGTGGATGTTATTGCCTCTGGAACTCATTTACATATTATGAACGTTCATATGGAATTCGATTGGTCGAAGTTCATGTCCTTTGTTGGACCCCTGTTAACTTAGTCACACTAGTGACTGTATCAGTACGTTTTGTTTTCTTTAACATCAATTTCTGAAACATATTTCTTTTAAACCGTTGGACTCTTATTGTTGAGGAGTGTCCTTGAATTCACATGATTCAAATAAGTCTTGATCCGATTTCGTGGTCATCCACTTTGATACTATTCGTATTTACCTACACATAACGTAACTCTAAGGAGTTAACGTAGTCTAAATTTCAAGGATGAAATTTCATTAACAGGGGAAGAATGTGACAACCGGTGATTTACGGCACCTAATTACGTGATTAACAGATGATTAACGCGATAATAAATAGTGTTTACAGCGCAAATTAACTTAATTAGACCTTCGGAGTGTCTAGGAACGTTTATCCAACTTTACAGTACGCGTGTGAAGATTCGCGTGGAATCTGTGGAACATCAAACGACAACGAACTGATGCCGTACAAAATACTGACAACGTTGACAAGTATGAATGTTACACGAATTTTTTTATGTTTATGAAATTAATTTTGTGAATTTATTGGGCATCCGTGCGACGCAGATGCAAACGTGAACTAAAAACGCGATGGTAGGAAACGCATCGGCAACGAAACGGAAGCATCGGACACGCGTGTTACCTTCAAAACTTAGATTTTACGATATATTTTGTTTCGTAATTAAATTTTAACAATCGCAGTTGAAACCGGATCAGAAAACGAATTATAAACGTCAACGAGGTAATTCTTCACGATTTTTACCGCAACCGACTAACGAGGGCGTCCAACATCGAATACCGATACTATTTTATATATTTTTAAACCAAAAATTATGATTCACGATATTTTTACAATAATCAGGTTGTAATAACGGGTTTCGTAGGAACGAGCGGGCCACTTTAAACGCGAGAGTGGGCCTGTGGGCATTGGGCCCAAGCCCAAAGTCCATCACACATATCCTGCATATAAAAGGGGGTCTACCCTCATTTTTTGTTCATTTGAAACAAACAGGCAACACACACACCCACATGGCGCTCCCGCTCTCCCTCTCGGCAGATTAGGCCGGACTCCGGCCGGCGAGCGGCGGAGCCGGCGCGTCACGGCGGCGGCGGTGAACTTTCCGGGGACCCTTCATTCGATCCGACACCCTATCGCCACTAAAACAAACCTTCCCGACACGATGGTGGTGACCGTTTTCTAAGAAACATAGCCATTTGAGCACACGCACAACTCCGGCGAAGTTCCGATCGTTTTTCCGGCGAAGCTGTTTTGGGTTTTTCCTTCCGTGCGTGTTTAGATCGGGTTATTAGGAACCATTCTGCAGGTTTTCAAGAGTTTTATTTTTCCGGCGATATTTCGGTGTTGTTTTACCGGCAGAACCGCCGTGTGCGGCGGCGTGATGGCGGTCGGAGACTCGGACCGTCGGGTTTCGTCGGTAAACCTTCCTCCCCTGCTTATTTCTTTTACTTTCTTTTTGTTTCTGAAGTTGATGTTGGTGTTCAGCTGGATAACGAGTCGACTCGGGTCAGACGAATCAACCCGGGTCAGACGAGTCAACTCAGTTCAGTCAGACTTCGGGTATGGTTCAGCAGATTCATGTACAGGCTCGGGTCAGAAGTGGGATATCTCGGGTTTACTCGGTTCAGTCGCGTGTGAGGCTCAACACGGTTCAGATTCAAGTTTCGAGTCTCGACTCAGTCCAAATCGGCTCGACTCAGCTCAACTCGGTCAGGACTGGTTAACTCAGCGGGTTAACTCGGTCAGGACTGGTTAACTCAGCGGGTTAACTTCGTTAGGACTGGTCAACTCGGCGAGTCAACCCGGTTGACTCGGTCAACTTTTCAGTTTTTTTCGACACAAGATTTGGTAAAGTATTAATATCGAGATTAATAATTACGATTTACTATAGTTTTTAATGGATTACGTGAAATACGAGCTCTCGAACCGAACAATTTAGTAAATTTTTAGTTAAAGATTTACTTGGAATTACTTATTGTCGTGCTAATATAAATTAAATATATATATACATTGTTGTTTATTGATCGAATTTTGAAAAATAACGACAACTTGTGTTGTCGGGGGCGTCCAAAAACAGAGGAAACTCTGCCCGTTTTTCAAGAAAATCCCGAAAACAAAACACTTTTTATCATCAAACAAATGATCGGATTCAAATATACTTTTAGAAAAACAAATAAAAACCCATAATTACTTTCGGCGACACTTTATAACTTACAAAAACAACGATGATGCAAACTATGTTACAAAATAAATATAATTATTATATTTATCTCAAACATTAAACACGAATCCTTTTTATAAATAAATATCGTTACATATTTATTTCCGACACAAACAAATTGATTCTCTTATAAAAATAAATATAGTTATATATTTATCTTCAAACACGACAAGTCGACGATTCTTTTATCAAGTGAATATAACTTTTACCCTTATTTCAAACGCCTAAACGGCACATATAATACGAGTTCGTTATATATTATTCGTTACATACACGTACGATTCCTCGGGACGTCTAACGCGATTATAACAATATATTTACATATTTTTATATAAATATTTATATATTTTAACATCTTTCGAGAACTAAGTATTCCAAGACTTAGTAATCTTATCGACAATAAATGAAACTTAACGAATATAACTTAGTCATTTTCGTTAAGTTAACAATTTACCGTCAAATCGTTCGGTCAACGATTCGGTAGAGCTCGGTGACACGTAGTTTAGTTACCGCTTTTATTTAGAAACTTATAAGATATTCCGTGTTAGGAATATTGTAGAATGCATGCTAGCGAGTCACGTCTTGGAAACGACATTACGAAGTCGTAATTAGCTAGCTTTACACAAGGCAATCCAGGTGAGTTCATAACCCCACCTTTTTACGGTTTTACATTGTCCTAAATGTTTTCGGGGTGGAAAGACATGCACTTTTTGCAAAGCATACAAGGTTTTCAACAAACATGAATTACATATTTCTAAACCATTTTACAAACAAGTTTAACTGACATAAATGGTTTACGAAAAGCTTATGTTTTATACCGGTTTTCAAACAAGCGTATTTTTCGAAATGTGCATACATACGTATTCTAGTTTTCTAAACTACGGGAAAATACAAGTACAAAGGGGTACATTAAACTAAGGAATGACACAATAGATCATGTCACGAATAGGGTAACATAAGCACCATTAATCAGCTATATACCTAGACCGCGGAACAAAAGGTTAGATCTAATGGGTTTCAGGCAGCCACACTCTTGGCCACACTTTTACCAAGAGTGCTTTTGTGTCTCTATTCGTGAATCGACCGTCGTGAATCGACAAGTAAAAATGCCTATGGTTTGGATGCTTCCTATGTCGTTACATATGTTAGTGGCCTCGCGAACCATTGGCGATCTCGTATTCCTTACATTTATAGAACTCAGTTTCAGATACATCTTTACAAATTACATACCATCTTTTATACAAATTCAAAGCATAGGATTATGCATGCATGTTGTCAATGTCTGTGACAACCCTCATAATTCCATGTATCCGTACAATTTATTAATGATAATTAAAGTGCTTGATGACTGTGCTGAATCACTTAACTGCTTTCTGATTACTGTGTTATACTTACGTGTGCTTGTTAACATACTAGTAGTGTACAGAAAAGTTACTAAATAGTCCTGTGTGCTTTCCTAAGTGTTTAGAATTAAAAATGTTACAAAAATATATATATAGGACACTTTACGGATTAATTAAGCATTTTAACGGAACAACACTGAACCGAATAACCGGACTTTACCCGGAACACAAAAATATTGTCAAACACATTATTTCCATTTTTCTGAGCTAGTTAGGATCCCCGAACACCCTAACGCACTATATAAGTGATAACACTCACAAGACACCAACTAAAAGCTTAACTTCCTAACTAAAGCACCAACTAGACAATTGAAACCCAATTAGACCTACCCCCCCCCCCCCAACCGATTATGAACATATGGGACACCCTTGATTTTATTTTAATTGTTTAGGTGATCTTGTTTAGTACCTAGGGAACATATGGACCAAGAGTTAAAGGTGTGTTGGAAGATGATTATAAAAACCCCTAGTTCTTCATTCTCATGACCATTCACAACTTCACAACTCAACATTAGCAAACACTCTCTCCCTCTTCCTTCTACTTGTTCGGCCGCCACCATACCACCACCATACCACCACCATTCAAGCTTCTTCAAACATTCCAAGGGCATCAAAAGGTGTTGGTGATCATACAAACAAGCTTGGTGTGTTCGGAAGCTCAAGGACCTCTCCCATCTTCTTTTAACCACCACTTTTCTACACTTGAACTCTCCTAGCTTTAAGCTAGTGGTAAGTCTCTTAGATCTACTCATTTTACATTCTATGGAGGTGGTTAAAGTATGAAACATGATGGTAAATATGAAGAACTTCAAGAACACTAAAGAACATAAAGTTAAAACTTAAACATAAGCTTTAAACATGAAGAAATGATGTTAGATTGGTGTTGTTTGGTGTATGATGATTATGTGCTAATATGAAGGACTTATAATCTGCTGTAAGTATCATTGTTTATCGCTAAACATGTTAACGGAATCAATCGAGCGCGCTTTAGAATGCTAAAAACTGAAAACAGAAGGCTGTTTGGTGATTACAGCCAACTTCAGTTGGCTGTAACAGGACCTTAATAAAACGAAAAATATCTTTTCTAAAGTCTAGATTTTATGAAATACGGTTCTAATGGCACTGGAATCATAATTTTTGGACTTCGTTTACTATTTTTAAAGTGTCGTTTTGTAACAGCAGCTAAAGCTGCATTTTTACTGCTGAAAATATGCGTTCTGTTTTCCATCATAACTTGAATTCTGTGTAGGGTTAGATCATGAAATTTGTACTGTATATGACCACCGATGTATTTGTAATTCTCTCACTAGAATTTCGTAAATCGGACTCTCGATGAATTTTAAATAAATTATTCCGTGGACTGCAGTCAGAAAAAGATAAATCTGATTTTAGTCCAGAAAATGATTTTTTATAAAATATTGGTGACGAATCGGATCCCGAGATTTTTACACAATAATATCTGGATCGTTTAGGACATTTTGTAAAAGTTTGGGAATTTTTGGAATAAGTTAACTATTTTATTAAAATGCCCGAAAACAGCCCGGTTTTGCATATTTAAGCTGAAACGACATAAGTAGTAATTTGCGTGTCTAAATGTCGAGTATGTTATCTGAGGATGATCTAACATGTTATATGTCAATGAAAGTAATATGTGCAATATCATATGCTTATTCTTGAGTAGCTATAGGTGGAATGTTTATATGAGCGTAAACTATTAAAGTGAATACATGTTATGTAGTAGATACGTGTAAGAACTGTGTGCTCTATTTGAAACCACTAAATGACTAACTGGTAATCATATTAGGACGTGATTGACCAACCTTGACTGTTAGCTATATTTGAGAATCTAACCGAGCAAACCAAGATGAGTTAACACTTTTCTACAAAGCATGGTAATTCCCGGTGGGAATGGGAATGGGTTCAGGAATAGGGATTCCTCGTCCTTTGGGACGTGTTCAGGAATGTAAATTCCTCGTCCTGTTGGGACAGATTAGACTTACTGGACTAGAACTCTATCAGCAAAGTCCCTCCCTTTTGTATCGACTTAATCGTCGAGGCTATGGCGAGCGGGTCATTAGTTAATAGCGCTATTAGGTTTAACAAACCTCACACCGTGTCGTCCGAACGGGCGTGTACTAATGGACTTTGGCAAACTGTCAGTGATGATAGACACTGATGTAGGGCACAACTATTGTTCATCAGTTGTCGATATCTTAACGGTCTAGTAGTTCACATGGGGAACCCCCACTGATTATGGATATGGTTTAGGTAATAAAAGGAACTGGTTAAACATACTTTCAACTATGGGGTAACCCCCACGGCACATAGCCAACGAAAGTCAAACCACGTTTTTCAGAAACAACTTAAAACTAAACAACCAAACGTGAACTCACTCAACTTTGTTGTTGACTCGTTGTTACATGCCTTACAGGTCGCTAGATGCTTATGGAGCTTGCACGAGGAGGAGGTTGTTGTGGGATGCGGACTGTTATATCCCATGCTTATTAATTAAACTTTATAATCTTATGGAACTTATGTTTTGGGTCTTAAAACTTATGAACTATGGACTTATGTTTTGGACTTACGTTTTATGCTTCCGCTGTTAACTTAAAACTGGTTACTGTCTTATGGTCACCAATTGTATTGTGGTTGGTTTTACTTACGTAATTTTGTTGTTCAATATGATCGGTGGCTCGATCCTGGTCATGTCACGCCTCCAAGTGGTGATACTCCGCGTGGTGGATTTTGGGGGTATGACAGATTGGTATCAGAGCCATTGGTTATAGTGAACTTGGTTTTAAAAAGGGGAAAAGCTTTTTGATAAAACCAGACTATAACCTTTACAGTGCTCAACGATCCACAACGACGCTTTGCTCCACGTGCAAGACTCAACATCCTAGGTGATACGGTTTATGTTTATATTACCTACTTGTTAAGTTACATGGTACATTGTTCATGGTATGCATTAGTTAATGTGATAACTGCTATTTGAACCTTGTGTGCTTACTCTCTTCTGTCACTCCACACTTACGCACCTTACGACACCTTTCTTACGTGTGTTCCTTCAATGTGAAGATCATGAGTGGATGTCTCGACATGACCCAGGGTCAGCTGACGACCTTGATTAACGAACGGATTGCTGAAGCCTTAGCAACCCAATCAGGGAGTCAACCCATGCACACCCAATCACGCATAGGCACTTTCAAGGAGTTCTTGGAATGCAAACCTCCCACTTTCGATGGCACTGGAGGAGCAATCGACCTTCTACACTGGATCCGAAGAATCGAATATACATTCGAAGAAAGTGAAAGCCCTGCCAGCAAACGAGTAGAGTACGCTACTGGCATGTTGCAAGGGAAAGCGTATTCTTGGTGGAACGCACAAGTTCAGATGCTCGGATTGGCAGACGCGAATGCCACCCTCTGGAGCGACTTCAAGGATTGGATTAAGGAAGAATTCTGCCACCTAGACGACATTCTGGAACTGGAAATAGAGTATTATGGTTTGAAGATGGAAGGATCAGAGATTGAGGCGTACACAAAGAGGTCCAACGACTTGGCTGCCTTATGTCCTAACATGTCACAACCCATATCTAGGCGAATCAAGCTATACATCAGAGGCTTAGTCCCGGAAATCCAAGGGTCTGTAAGTGCGGCCAACCTTCCCACAATCCAGCAAGTCGTTCGTTTGGCGCACCAACTCACCGATCAGGCGGTGGAAGAGGGCAAGTTGCCCAAGCGTAACTCTTCCAATACAAATGCTCTTATTAGTAACAAGTATATTTTGGGTAATCACCAAGGTGAGGGTCCTAGCTCTATACAACAGGAACTGCACAGGAAACTCAGGCTAAACTACCAAAATCAGGGGGGATACCTAGGGAATAAACCGAGATGCCGCAAGTGCCAACGGCACCACAGCGGGTCATGTGCGGGATCGTGTTGTCATCGGTGTAAGAAGATGGGACATATGGCTAGAGACTGCAGGAGCCCATATCTTGCAAACCGGAACCAGCAACAGCAGGGTAGCAAGAAGGGGTGTTTTCGATGTGGTGCTGAAAACCACTTCAAGAGGAACTGTCCCCTGATGAGGCAGAATCATGACAACAGCAGCAACCAGGGCAACGGGAACAATAACGGAGACAATAAGGATAACTGCAGGACTGGTGAGCATGAGTTCCTGAATGGACAAGAGGAAGAAAGAAACAACCCCAACGTTGTGGCAGGTAAGTTCCTACCAGACAATTTCCTTGTTTCTATTTTAGTCGATTCGGGTGCAAATGTTATATATGTGTTCCTAAGAGTTAGCCAGGTGCTTAAGCGTACCCTATTACCCTTAAAGCACCAAACATGTTGTAGAACTAGCTAATGGTGAATGGCTTAAGGGCACACACACAGTTAAGGGTTGTAACCTCGTCTTAGCTGGTCAGACCTTCTCTATCGATCTTATTCCTATCGTACTTAGTAGCCTCGACACTGTTATTAGGAAGGATTGATTATCTCACCATTAAGCGGAAATTCTTTGCAACGAGAAGATTGTCCGCATCCCTCGTCCTGGTAAAGGACCCCTCATGTTTTGTGGCGACAAGAGTGGTGCTGTTGTGGGCATCATCTCTTTCCATAAGGCCCAGAGGTGTTTGTGAAAGGGCCACACTGCTATCCTAGCCCTCATCTCTGATACACCCTCAGAAGAGAAGAAAATAGAAGACATTCCTATTGTACGTGATTTTCCTGAGGTATTTCCTGAGGAATTACCTGGTCTTCCGCCTCATCGCCAAGTTGAGTTTCAAATCGAGCTAGCTCCTGGAGCAGCGCCCATAGCTCGAGCACCTTATCGTCTAGCTCCATCTGAACTTGAAGAACTGTCCACACAACTACAAGAACTCTTGGAAAAAAGGTTTCATACGTCCTAGCTCTTCGCCTTGGGGAGCTCCAGTGTTATTTGTGAAAAAGAAAGACGGTACCTTCAGAATGTGTACTGACTACCGCGAACTCAACAAGGTGACCGTGAAGAATCGTTATCCTCTTCCACGTATTGACGACTTGTTCGACCAGTTGCAAGGATCGAGCTATTACTCTAAGATTGATTTGAGATCGGGATACCATCAGCTGAGAGTCCGGGATGAGGACGTCTCCAAAACAGCATTCAGAACTCGCTACGGCCATTATGAGTTTCTGGTCATGCCTTTCGGGTTGACGAATGCACCAGCGGTCTTCATGGATTTCATGAACCGAGTATGCAAACCTTACCTGGATAAGTTCGTTATTCGTTATTGTTTTCATCGACGACATCCTGATCTATTCTAAGAGTCAGGAGGAACACGAGCAGCATCTACGACTTATGCTGGAACTTCTTCGAGCAGAGCAACTGTATGCCAAGTTTTCGAAATGTGACTTCTGGCTTCGCGAAGTCCACTTTCTAGGCCATGTGGTAAACTAGGATGGGATTCATGTGGATCCATCCAAGGTTGAATCGATCAAGAACTGGCCTGCACCCCGTACACCAACAGAAATCCGCCAATTCTTGGATTGGCGGGATAATACAGAAGGTTTATAAAGGATTTCTCAAGGATTGCGCAACCTCTCACTTCACTGACTCAGAAGGGTGTCACCTATCGTTGGGGGTGATGCACAAGAATCTGCTTTTCAGCACTTAAAAGATAGACTTTGTAGCGCGCCTATCCTCTCATTGCCTGAAGGCACAGATGATTTTGTGGTTTATTGCGACGCTTCCATCCAAGGACTTGGTTGCGTGTTGATGCAACGTGACAAGGTCATTGCCTACGCATCGTGCCAACTTAAAGTTCACGAAAGGAACTACACTACGCACGACTTGGAATTGGGAGCAGTTGTTTTCGCACTTAAGATATGGAGACATTACCTGTACGGTACCAAGTGCACCATTTACACCGATCACAGGAGTCTCGATCATATCTTTAAGCAAAAGGAGTTAAACATGCGACAACGCCGATGGGTCGAGCTCTTGAATGATTACGAATGCGCGATCAAGTACCATCCAGGCAAGGCCACTGTGGTGGCTGACGCCCTCAGTCGAAAGGATACTATACCTAAGCGTGTACGTGCGTTACAGCTTACCATTCACTCTAACCTTCCCGCTCAAATTCGTGATGCTCAGGTCGAAGCATTGAAAGCAGAGAACATCAGGGCTGAGTCCCTGCGAGGGTCGAGGCAGCGGTTAGAACAAAAGAAAGACGGTGCCTACTATGTAACAGGGCGCATCTGGGTTCCACTTTATGGAAACTTAAGCGAGCTTGTGATGGATGAAGCACAAAAGTCTCGTTATTCAGTACATCATGGTTCGGATAAGATGTACCACGATCTCAAGACTACGTATTGGTGGCCTAGTATGAAAGCCCACATAGCAACCTATGTTAGCAAATGTTTGACATGTGCGAGAGTAAAGACTGAATATCAGAAACCATCAAGCCTACTTCAACAACCAGAGATACCTAAATGGAAATGGGAGTAAATTTCCATGGATTTCGTTACTGGCCTGCCTAGATCTCAACGCGGTAATGATACCATTTGGG
Source organism: Helianthus tuberosus (assembly GCA_030545235.1). Classification (NCBI taxonomy): domain Eukaryota; kingdom Viridiplantae; phylum Streptophyta; class Magnoliopsida; order Asterales; family Asteraceae; genus Helianthus; species Helianthus tuberosus. Next base: position 98,958,566 of record CM060354.1, on the reverse strand, counting down.
TGATCGTGGATTGACTGACCAAGTCTGCACATTTCCTGGCTATCAAGGAAACCGACAAGTTTTCTACTCTAGCAAACATATACTTGAAGGAAGTAGTATCAAGGCACGGAGTGCCAACCTCCATCATCTCTGATCGAGACTCACGTTTTACATCTGAATTGTGGCAAGCTATGCACAAGTCCTTTGGTTCTCGATTAGACATGAGCACGGCATATCATCCACAGAAGGATGGGCAATCTGAGCATACCATCCAAACCCTTGAAGACATGCTTAGGGCATGTGTAATCGACTTTGGTAATGGCTGGGAAAAGCACCTCCCGTTAGTAGAGTTTTCGTATAACAACAGTTACCACACCAGTATCCAAGCCGCTCCATTCGAGGCATTGTATGGACGGAAGTGGCGATCACCTCTCTGTTGGGCAGAAGTTGGTGACAGTGAAATCACAGGCCCAGAACTTGTAGTAGATACAACCGAAAGAATTGCTCAGATACGACAATGAATGGCGGCAGCCCAAGACCGCCAGAAAAGCTATGCTGATAAGCGAAGAAAACCACTCGAGTTCCAGGTTGGGGATCGAGTGCTACTCAAAGTCTCACCTTGGAAAGGTGTAGTCCGCTTTGGCAAACGAGGCAAGCACAATCCGCGTTATGTCGGACCGTTCGAAATCATCGAGAAAATTGGCAAAGTCGCCTACAGGTTGAATCTACCTGAAGAACTTAGCGGAATTCACAATGTTTTCCATGTGTCGAATCTGAAGAAGTGTTTGTCAGATGAGACTCTCATAGTTCCCTTAAAGGAACTCACTATCGACGACCAGCTGCGATTCGTCGAGGAACCAGTAGAGATTACTGATCGAGATGTTAAGATTCTCAAACGAACCAGAATACCTCTTGTCCGGGTCCATTGGGATTCCCGTCGTGGCCCAGGGTATACCTGGGAACGAGAAGACCAAATGAAACTCAAGTATCCCCATTTGTTTTCTAGAAGTCTTAGCTTATTTGCTTCCGCTGTGCAATGAAGATACCGGTCCAGTCACGCCAGCTTTGATATTTCGGGGTGTGACATGTTGCTGTTGATGTTATTGTTGCGCTGGTTGCTGTTGTGGCTCTTGTTTCACCACTCCATTCAGGCAGACGTTTGCGAAGTGGTTAGGATCACCACATTCGAAGCAGGCTCGTGCATGAGCAGCGGGAGCAGGAGCTGCTTGGTTACCCTGAGGAGCGAGAAGTGGAGCTGGCAGTGCGGGATGGGGTTTGAACTTGAGCTTGCTGACGAGGACTAGTGTGACAGTTCGATGTAAAGTGTCTGTAGAGGTTGCAGTGGACACAAAAACGGCAAGCGATCCCAACTGGGTGATGGTAAGTACAAGTAGGGCACAGAGGGTGAGGACCAGTGTACGCACTCTTGGAAGGCGGTGCGTTGGTCACAGGTGCTGCTACTTGGCGGTTCTGGTTCTGGGGTTGGGCAGGAACAGCGTTGAGGGGAGCCGCGATGATAGCACAGTTCTTGTTGTTGTTGTTGCTCTTGCACTTGCACTTGCGGCGTGAAGATTTCGATCCTTGAGATGTGGCGGTTTTAGGAGCGGGAGTAGCGGTGGTAGAAGTGACCTGGTGGAGATTCTTGCTTGAGGTCTTGAAATAACCAGCCAAAACTCGCTTATCCTTGATTTCAGCGGCGAGTTGGAAGGTATCCTCAATGGTAGTAGTCTTGGCTGCTTGAACAAAATCGGCAACACAATTGGGTAGAGTGTGGATATACTTCTTGATTGTGATGTCGGGAGTTGAGACTTGTCCAGAACAGATAATGCAGAGCTGCTTAAAGCAAGCAATGAGACCAGCATTGTCGCCACCTTCTTGCTTGATATTCCAAAACTCGTTCTCCAGCTTCTGGAGCTCATGTGGGGGACAGAATTCTTTATTCATGATTTCCTTCAATTCCGCCCAAGAAAGTCCATAGGCTGCGTTGTTACCTCGCCTATTTCGTTCGGCAGTCCACCAGTCTAGAGCCCTGGACTGAAAGACCCCAGTTGCGTTAACAGTGCGGAGGTTGTCTGGGCATCCGCTTTGACGAAGAGTGACTTCAATCGAGTCAAACCAATGAAACATGGTGATGGGCCCGTCTTCACCAGTGAAGGCTTTGGGGCCACAGGCCTTGAATTGCTTGAAGCTAAAAGAAGCCCTTGGCGAGTCGCTCTTTGACCTTAGCCATTTCCTCAACAGAGGAGCTACTCTTCACTTTGTTGATTTCGCTGACAATTTGGGGAATGACCTTAGCCATTTCCTTGGCGACTAGCGATACGATGCGTTTGTCAGCGTGGTTTCGGCGAGTAGTGCGAGAAGTGTGAGATCCAAATGATGGCATTGTCTGCAACAGACATCGTCATAGGATTCAGACGCAATTTGATTATATCGGGTATAGTTTAGCGTAAAACACCTTTATTATTATTATTAGGTAAAGCTCAATAACACGTCAAACACATAGGCACATAGTGACGTAGGCACGTATTCCACATAAGCACATAAGCATGTAGAATAAAGAAGCACATATTCAACTATATTTTGCACGTATTCACCTACATATTTTGTACGTATTCACCTATCATTCAAGTTCGCGAAGCGCGTTCGAGAGTTGCGAGTGCGAGTAGTGAGTAGCATAAGCGAGTAACATAGCATGCGAGGGTTCATAGATTGGCTGCGATTTGTTAGTGTTTTGAGATAAGTGTGCAGTGCGAGTTGTGCTCATTTATCAAAGCGAAGGGCGGAAAAGCGTATACATTTCCAAAATCGAAACACATAAACACATAAAACCACATAAAACACATAAAATCGGTAATTGACAGAGTCAACGGTTGCGAGTCAGAATCGAAACAGAGTGTCAGTGTGTGAGAGATCGACTATCCAAAGTGATTCGACTATTCTCAAGGACTTCGAGTATACGCTTTGGCCTAATAGACTGTGCTCTCTCACCGACATGCGGTGAACGGCACACATCCTTTCGGTTACTACGTGAACTGAGTCGTTGGAATCCATCGAGACTTTGGTGAGAGTTTTGTAAAACCAAGATAGAGAGCGGAACAAGTCACTAAGATACGGGTGTCACCCCTAACTTAACAACTTTATTCCTGATAGAATGGTAAAACCATGAGTTAGAGAGGGAGAATTTCGTCGAGATATGGATTTCACTCCAGACTCAATGCAAATTCTCGTGTTTATAGTAAAAATGTGCGTCGAGTGAGTGATTTTATCGAGAGTTCTCGGTTTTCACACCTATCTCGACCAAATCACTCTGTTGTGTTATGCGAGTGTTTTCGAAAATCGTGTGTGTTGCTAGCCTTAGGAAAGGCTAAGTGGTAGTGTTCGACCTTCGGAAAGGCTGATAGAGTGTAGTGTGTTCGCTAGTTGAGAGAGTAACAGAGGTAGGCTCGTGTGGAACCCCTACTGGATTCGCACAAGGCGGTCTGTTGGTACTTAGATTATAGACTAGGTCAACACTAAGACATCGACCTGGACTAGGTCGAGTCTTTCCTAATTCCCTATAGTTATGGCTGTGATACCAATCTGTCACACCCTGTGTAACACCCCAACCCGGAAGGGCTGACGTGTCACAATAACAGTGATATCATAAACAAAAGTCATAGTTCCATTTATTTATTTGACAAGGATACAACCACACAACAACTGAACTGATCTCTCCGTCACGGATGGAGCACATGATGTCGATGCCACAACAACATGCTCGTGGGACACTCCACGAGAAGCGATACTCAGGGTAACAGAGTACAAATAGTCTTATTTACATAACTTATCAAAATACTTTTCATAACAAAACATAACTTATATTGGAACATGCGATAATGAGTACAACTTAACAGAAAACTATCGCATGACATGAAAGCTAAATTCAAAGCTTTAGAATAGGAATTCAATGGACTGTCAAATGAATCGATAATCAAAGACGTGAGGAGTTTTCAAAAGCTATACGAACTTAAGGGTTTTATAACAATTGAATATGAAGCAATAAGAAGTAGGGTAAGGATCCGTACCTTAATAATTCCAAAGTGAAGCTACCTTGTGATAATATTTCAGATTTATACGAGCAGAGTTTAGACTACTGATTAGTCTTTTAACCTAATTTAAATAACATGCACACAACTAGGTTAGTAACTTAATACAGCCTTTACGATAACTCACGAGATCAAATTCTCACAACGAACGACAAAGTGTGATACTTAAACATCCATCGAATTAACGAAGAACGACAAAGTACGATACTTAAACATCCATCGAATTAACGACGAACGACAAAGTATACCCCTAATGTGGGCAGCACTTAAACATCCATTGGATATATTGATCGATCGGACAATGAATCGTAATAGCGATCGAGTTATTACCCTGTTCTGCAGCACCCCGCTATACTTAATTAGTGTTTCGTGTGTGTTAATTGAGTAATTGGACGATATTTCAGAGTGTATTCTGAGTTTCTTCGTCGTTTTTGTGCCCAGATTCAAGTCCCAACATCCTCTATTTATAGGTGAATTTTGAACTTGTCGCGGCCCGCGTGACATTTAACCTATTCTTACGCGGCCCGCGAGACAACTTATTTTATGTATAGGGTTGCCACGTGTGGGACTAGCCTAGCTGAGTCGACAGATTTTTAAATTTCAACTTCCTCCGCAAGTTATTAAGAAAATCATCAAGTAGGGAATACCCCCCCTGAGTTTTAGGGGCCCTAATCCTGATTCTGAAAATTCTGAAAATTTTAGGGTTTGCGCAGAATCACTTGGGTATCTTAATTAGGGTTTCCTATTAACTAAAATAAATAATAATGGTTTTAAATTTATGGTTATTACAACTATTACCCCCTTAAAAGAAATTTCGTCCTCGAAATTTTTCAAAATAAGAATATAACATATTGCATAAGTAACGGAAACGGAACTTTTATAGCAGAGTTACTAACTTATATAACCAGAATCTCCTAAACATACATGTGTATCTGAAATTCATAACTAAGTCATGACTATAATTTGTCAATTACCTTACATATGTGCCCTAATGGTTCTCCTATAACGCATCTTAATAAAATATCTTACCGTACGAAAAGTCAATGGAGACTTACAGATAATAGAGTGACTATTGGTACTGATATAGATATGCTTAATCATAGCTAAGATATATTCACATAAGATAAAGCATGAAGAACAATTGAACATATATCAAAAAGCAAGATTTACCGTTACCTTGACTAAAATTCTATTGTTCGGATAGATTAGGGTATAGAGAGTGAATTGATTCTTCTCTATTTCTCTTCTTATTACCCTCAGTTTGAGATAAAAATTCTTTCCTCTCGAACTCAAAAATTTTGATTGCATCAGCAACTTCAGTGATATCTTTAAATTTTATGTACATGATCGTCTTCCGAATTCGATCATTGACTGCCCACTTGCATTTTGCTGCCTGGGCTTCTGCTGATCCTGCAACGTCTCCTATAATACTAGCCAACCTTGAAAATCTAGTAATGAACTCAGAGGCTGGTTCATCACTCCCCTGTCGAATTACTGCATACTCCCTGATATAAGCTTCTTTATCAGCGGTAGAAAAATACTTGTCGTAAAAGATGGTACGAAAGTCGACCCATGAAAGATTAGCGTCAAAATCATCCCCTCCTTTGACTTGCTTATATCCTTCCCACCAAGTTTGTGCGTCATCTTCAAGTTTGTAGGTAGCCAATCTAACTTTGTATTGCTCCGGAACTCCAAGAACTCCGAAGATCTTTTCAACATGAGCTATCCAGTTTCTTGCTTCGACTGGATTAGTAGCGTGACTAAAGGATTTCGGCTTTTGTTTTTGGAATTTAGCGATCCATATATCTATACTATAGGTAGTATGGTTCGTGGTATTCTCACGAATTTCTTCACCAGAGATTGGATTCGTGTTATTACGTTCTGGATGACGAGTTTGTTGAATAACGGCCTCAGCTGTTTGAGCAACCAGGTTTGGAAGCAACCCGGCAACAGCCTGGTTGATAGCGTTAATTACGTTTGGATCAACTGGAGTCTCATTCGAAGAAGTGTTGTTACGTACATGGTTAGTACGAGTACTCCTACGTAGCGGACGACGAGGAGGCATCTATAAGAATAGACATAGGAATTAAACCAAATAAGAGACCAAGTTGAATCCTATCATAAATATCTACCCATTCCTCACAGGTTTTAATTACTATCTTCAAGTTTTCTACAGGAAAGAGCCTTTGCTCTGATACCATAGCTGTAACACCCCAACCCGGAAGGGCTGACGTGTCACAATAACAGTGATATCATAAACAAAAGTCATAGTTCCATTTATTTATTTGACAAGGATACAACCACACAACAACTGAACTTAAGATTAATATACAAGCGGACACATTCGACTTGATTAACTAACATCTTCGGATTTATTCCTAGGCTTTATTCTTTTCTCTTTCCCCCGCCCGAAATAACCTGCGAACCTGTACATACAAAAGTTTATGGAATGAGCCGAATGCTCAGTACGGAATATTAGGCTCAAATAACAAATAACGCTTTATAGAATTGTTATTCGGATGAAACTTGATTCAAATAACGTAATTTCATAATCATATCTTACGGATGTACCCATGAGCAAACTTAAAACGTGACAATACGCAGGTAGCTACTCCTGCATAATTATCACATGAGATGGCGAGTTGGCATACCCGTTATCCACCTCCTTATACTTAAATCCTAGGATCGATCCATACGCCTCCTAATAGCCTTATGTACCACACTTGTACTTAAGAGACGCCGTGAACTGATCTCTCCGTCACGGATGGAGCACATGATGTCGATGCCACAACAACATGCTCGTGGGACACTCCACGATAAGCGATACTCAGGGTAACAGAGTACAAATAGTCTTATTTACATAACTTATCAAAATACTTTTCATAACAAAACATAACTTATATTGGAACATGCGATAATGAGTACAACTTAACAGAAAACTATCGCATGACATGAAAGCTAAATTCAAAGTTTTAGAATAGGAATTCAACGGACTGTCAAATGAATCGATAATCAAAGACGTGAGGAGTTTTCAAAAGCTATACGAACTTAAGGGTTTTATAACAATTGAATATGAAGCAATAAGAAGTGGGGTAAGGATCCGTACCTTAATAATTCCAAAGTGAAGCTACCTTGTGATAATATTTCAGATTTATACGAGCTGAGTTTAGACTACTGATTAGTCTTTTAACCTAATTTAAATAACATGCACACAACTAGGTTAGTAACTTAATACAGCCTTTACGATAACTCACGAGATCAAATTCTCACAACGAACGACAAAGTGCGATACTTAAACATCCATCGAATTAACGACGAACGACAAAGTACGATACTTAAACATCCATCGAATTAACGACGAACGATAAAGTACCACTAATGTGGGCAGCACTTAAACATCCATTGGATATATTGATCGATCGGACAATGAATCGTAATAGCGATCGAGTTATTACCCTGTTCTGCAGCACCCCGCTATACTTAATTAGTGTTTCGTGTGTGTTAATTGAGTAATTGGACGATATTTCAGAGTGTATTCTGAGTTTCTTCGTCGTTTTTGTGCCCAGATTCAAGTCCCAACATCCTCTATTTATAGGTGAATTTTGAACTTGTCGCGGCCCGCGTGACATTTAACCTATTCTTACGCGGCCCGCGAGACAACTTATTTTATGTATAGGGTTGCCACGTGTGGGACTAGCCTAGCTGAGTCGACAGATTTTTAAATTTCAACTTCGTCCGCAAGTTATTAAGAAAATCATCAAGTAGGGAATACCCCCCTGAGTTTTAGGGGCCCTAATCCTGATTCTGAAAATTCTGAAAATTTTAGGGTTTGCGCAGAATCACTTGGGTATCTTAATTAGGGTTTCCTATTAACTAAAATAAATAATAATGGTTTTAAATTTATGGTTATTACACCCTGACCGATGGCGGAAACATCGGGGCGTGGCACTAGGCAAACCAGATTACCCAAGAGATCCATAACAACTAAATGTTACCAATATTTGTAAGGTCAAATGTCCCATACCAATCGACAATTAGTTATTACAGATAATGAGTTTCTCTCAAATAAAACAAGTTCGACAACCTAGATTTTTCTAATCGATGTAGTTTCTAGACTGCCTATCTTGATTCCACAAAAGATCAGCAAACATGGCATCCTAAACACCTGTCACATACGTTAAAATAAAGTCAATACACATAGTGTAAAGGTGAGTACACAAGTTTAATAGCATATAGTATAGCGAAAACGATTTACGCATAACCAGCATGTAACATGTAGGAATGTGAAGCAAGTAAGCTATCGACAATGACATATGCAACCGACATGACTGCGAGTTGTAGAATGCGCAACACATTATCACCACTGTGACCATGTGAAGTAAAACCCTTAACAACCCATGTCAACGACAGGTGATGAGTCCAAACTATAGTACTATCGTTGCTAAGGTGTCAGGCAACAATCACTGTGTAAACATAACATACAAGCATTCATCGAAAACACGAATAACATGCGAGAGCGGTTAGCTTATAAAAGTGTTTGCGTTGCGTGTTGTTCTGATTTGATATAGGTAACGTATGTAACACCCCAAAAGTGCGTTAAGCAAAAAGGGATCGAGTATACTCACAGTCTGTATTTAGTAAATAAACACAATCTTGGATTGAAGGGAGCACGTGGGAGATTAGCCTGATCACAGAACGATAATGTAAGTGTTGAACAGTGTATAACGGTGTGTCGAGTGAGATGATTGATCGGATGGTGGTTCAATCGGATGACCGTCCGGGCGGATGGTCATATGGACGGATGACTATTCGGTCGGTTGGTCATTCGATTGAGGAAGTGTATTGTAAAATGTTTGAACTTTTGAAGTTTTCGTTGTAGTATAAATAAAGTCATTCGATCGGATGGTCATCCGGACTGATGGCTATTCGATTGAAAAGCTGATATTCTTTGAAATTTTTAGAACTTCAAGTGTTGAACTTATAAAGGGTAGTCACCTGATCGAATAGTTATTCGATCGGATGGTCGTCCGATCGGATGGCTATTCGATCGAGTAACCAGTTTGTCTGAAAAACTTTTTAAAATCAGTTAAGTTGAAAAGTTTTGCGGTTTAACGGAGACGGCGTGACGATGTGTTAAACAATGGAAACCATACCAAGTCCAACTCAGTCGATCGGATGGGAATCACCCCGTTCTATCAGACTTAACTATTCTTGACGGAGTTTCATGTTCAACCCGAGAATCGGTCGTCTCTTCGTAGAAATCCATTCTCAGACCGGTTCTCCACTAGAGAATGAGTAGAAAGCCTGAACGAGTCCAAATCCTACCGGTTTTGAGTAAAAAGTGAAGAATGTTGAAGAAAAGTTTGAATCAGTTGTTAAATGTTTAGATTTAGATGAAATTAGTGTAAAAACATGTAGAAATCCTTTAGATCCGAACCGTTCTTGATGAGATGAGGTCACACTTCAGTGTTCATAAGAACCCGAGGTGACGTTACCCTAAAACAGCCCAAATCAGGTGATTTCATGGTGAAAATGTAAGATTTGATGGAGAAGATGATGAGAAAGTGTGTGCTGATGATGGAAGTACAAGATTTAGAGTGAAAACTTACAAGAATCACGAGAAATCGAGAGAAAAGAGCTTGAGAGTGCGCTGGTCGGATAAGGCTGTCACATCAATGAACAGTTGATGTGACAGGTGAGTATTTATAGTGTGAGAGGGTGAGAGGCGGTGGAGAGTTAAGTGGGTCGAATGGCCGTTTGATCAGATGGCCATCCGATCGGATGGTCATCCGGTCGGATGTCCATTCGATCGAATGGTCATTCGATTGGTTGGCTTGCGCGGGTTAGTTTTCCAATTTCATTTCGTGCGTTGAGCGTTGCATTGCGTTTAAGCGAGTTGCGAGTAGGCGATGCGATAGTATTAAACAATAGTTACACAAATAACATAACTAACACATAGCAGCATAAAAGTAAGTAAATTTGCGTTTAGAGTTTGCGATGAGATTGCGTTGCAATTTGAGTTACGATTGCGTTTGCGAATAGCACCTTTAAACATATACAAGGCACACACAAGTAAGGCACATAATAACACACACACACACATAGAATTAATACCAATAACTGTGTTTCAAGTTGCGATGCGATAGCGATGTGTTAGCGTTTAGTAAAATAGTGTTTAGTTGCATTTTATCGCATTGTTACTTCACATAATAATAAATCGTAGTCTAAAGTAGCGTTAACCAATATATCGATTATCGAAGTTCGAGAGTACAAGGCAATAATTAAGCAAGAAAAGACAGATCTGAATAAGAACCTGACTCTCTTTGACTTTGACTTGTACTTTGACTTTGACTTCGTAAAGTCGGGTTAAAATTGTTACATCAAGAGTTCTTGTTGTAACCTACACAATCGGGTTTCCTTCTTGTCGTTGCAACCTTTTTCTATTGCAAGCATCATTCACCAAGGCAAGCTGTAACACAAGACATTTTTAATTTTTAAATTGTTATTTTGTGCAAACTATTATATATGGAAATTGTTTTCTTACCGCAAGTACAATCAAGGGCCCTGTGAAATGTTTTTTTTGGAGACCATATGGATTTAGCATGTTGCAAGCATTGGATGAGATAACCACACCAGTTCAGTTGGTTTATTTAAACGTTTCGTTTAATGTTGTGCAAGAACAGTTGGTTGGCGACCGCATTATCACTTGCATGCCCAATTATAGTGAAGAATGCTACAAGGAAATTTAGGCGGAAGTTTCTCCCGAAGCTATCCATCTCAAGCAAGATGTTATCTTCACACTTGGTCTATTAATCCAGTAAGTCCCTTTGAATTGTGCTTTCCACTCATCCACTACTTGGTCATTAGTTGTTGACCTTTTTTTCCTCTTCACGGCCACGTCTCCATTTGGTATACTCGTTAAAGAGTTTATCAATTCTTCATTGATATGTATTGTATGGATGCCAACATTTAGATTGTTTGTTCTTTCATTATAATTTTAAACCAACCAGTACCCAAGCATTGTGCGTATGTTGTCTATTTTCATCTTGAGGGCAGCACCAAACCCCATGTCGTGTACTGCCTGTCTTTGATTTTGATTCAGATTTATAAAACAAGCAGTCAAGTTTGTAGGTTTTACTCTTGACAAAACTCTAGCCCCACTGAATTGAAAAAATGGTTCTTCCTGAACCTCAACATTCTGACTTAAGGCCTTCCTCTTATTGGCATTTCGGGCCTTTCCGGTGTGCACATTTATTGTTACTCTAAACCCCTCTTTGCCTATAAAATAAGATTTATTTCCATGGCATTTTAGTTTTTCATGTTGTTTACACAAACATTTTCCACACATAACTTTTACATGGCGTTAACGCATTCACAAACTCACAGTTAGTAACAAAAATGATACATGGCGTTTAATAACACAAATGATATATGTAAAATAGCGTTCTCATACAGTCAAACAATATTATACAAATGATACATGTATTGTCGTTTAGTAACAAACTATCAAAGTATATCACATGATATATGGAGTTTTACAAACAAACATCATAAAAAGTAACCATCTGTACCATGTTTTGTTGTTGGCTTCTTTCATTGCTCGGTGGTTCTTTAGAGTTTTGTAGAAGGTGACTCTCTGGATTCCACACCCATAGAAATGCACATTTATTGATAAAATTAAAACACCAAAAACATTATAAAACTAGCATAATGTAAATCGAAGTTAACTCACTCTGTTTTTTGCCTCGGGATCTTGTTTGATCTTTAGACGCCATAATATTGTGGTTTTGCGTTTTCTAGGGTTTTCGCGTTTTTCGTTGGAACTGGGGAGGTTTCTCTGGAAGTATATATGTTTCAGTCGCGTTTTGATAGGTTTTGTAGATGCACATTTACCTTTTTGCCTTAATGAAGCGCATCCACGTTCGAAAGTTGATGTTATTTATGAAAACGCCACTGTGCCAATCTAATTCATAGATTGTTTTGATCCAATGGTTGAGGGGTAGGGAAAACGGTGAAAAGTGTGAGAACGGTGAAAATGCTTATGGATCGTCAGATCAAAACAATCTATGGACTAGATTGGCGCGGTGGCGTTTTCGTAAATAACATCAATTTTATTAATTGAACGTGCTTCATTAAGGGTAAAAAGGGTAAACATCGTTTGTTACATAAAATGCCATTAAATATAAAACGCCAACTAAATACAAAACGCCAAATAGTAAAAAATATTTTTCCTACGTAGTTTTTTCTGTGTTTTAGTTAGTGTATTTAAAACGCCATAAAATAAAAGACGCCAAGCTTTGAAAGATGGGACGTGTTACAGACTTAACAGATAAAGCTGAGCAAAACCGGACACATTATTAATTGCACTTATTATTATAATAATATCCTGCCTAAACTACGCGCCAAAAACATCCTATAAAGAGAAACGTCTCAGCACCTTCCATTGATCACACCAAAAAAAAACAAACGCCATGGTTCCTAAATACCACTCACTGTAAAACGCTAAAAAAGTTAAAAAATCAAAGATGGCAAACATCGTTTCTTGGATATTCAGTATTGTTCTACGTGAAGTTTCACTATATGGATTGTTAGGTGAGGGGAGTAACTCAATAAGATTTTGCTGCATGAGATGGACAAATATTCAAGAAAAAGAGACTGATGACAATCATATGTCATTTTGTCTTCTTTGTTCTTAAAGAAGGCTTGGATGAGGAGAACTGACCGATCTCAGTGTAAATCATATTTTGGACTCCATGATGATAATGAGGATGACGGACAAATAGCATCCACCCACACGGCGTCGATCTGTGTCTCCAACATCCACAAAAGCCTCTTCAAAAACGAACAACAATAAAATCACGCCAAACAAAAACGCCATATATTTGTGCAGTTCTTGTAGTTTCAAAAGAAGAAAGAGACTGATGACAGTGAAAATTTGGAAGATAAATTGGATTGGGATTTTTAATTTATTTTTTTCGCTTCTATTTTTTCTGTGTTTGTTATCTAATTTTCAGCTAAGAAAAATACATTATTTCTCTAAAAAATGCTTGTAAAATGCCATGATGCCACAAACGCCAAACTCCCAAACTATAATAAAATTACTTTGGACAAGTAATATTAAAACCTCCAAAAAATGCATAAAACAATGTGCAAGAGAATAGAACAAAGTGTCATCTTTATCTAAACGCCATTAAAAATACAAAACGCTAAAATCTAAAAAAGATGGGACGTGTTACAGCTATAAATAGATGAAGCTGAACAAATAGTAACTACAAACAGTAAACTGAAACGACGGAAACTTTACTACTAACATGTATTATATTAAAAGCCACTCCATGGGTACTTGAATTTATTTATCTTTTCAAAACGCCATAATTAGCTGTCACGTTATAGGACTGCATCCTACATGGCGGCAAAAAAAAAGTCATTATTGTGACAACCCGAGTTTTCAAGGTTCCTACTCGACTTAACCTAGTACTTGTTTGCAAAGTGTTGTGATTATATTTATATTTGGTGTGCATCATAAGTGTGTTTGTATATAGATTGTTGTGTTAATAACATGCTTAGTATGAATGTTGTGTTTGCATAATTAAGAGCTATAGCCGAAAACACCCACACACCTCACGAAAACACTTCATGTGTTTTCGTCCACATGTGGCCAACGAAAACAAGTTGGGCTTTGGCCCAGTAGTAATCGGTTTTATATATCTTGTTCCCCACTTCACGTGAAAGTCTAATCACCAAAACCGAAACCCTAGAGCACCTCTCTAACTGTGACGGCAACTACAAGCCTATGGAACCTTCTTGTGCCATCAATCCATTAGTTTCCTATCTCGGTTAGTGTTCAATCTGCATGTGATTGACTGTTTGTTGTCATCGTTAAATGTGTAATTGGAATCATGATTCTGTGATACTATGTTATGTTTGATTTCATGTTGAATGATGAGTTGTTCCTTATAGATTGCTAGGTTATCGAATAAGGTTCCGTATATTAATCATGATTGGTCGATGACATAAAACTGAATGGATGGATTGGATGTCTCTGTCATGAATCTTGTAGAATAGATCTGAGTTGTGAAGGCATGTGTTTAGGTCTCGGTGCATGCGCAACTTAATGATTGATGATTATAATAATTTGATGTTAAATGGTTATGCATTACTGATTGTATGGGAGGATGATTGTATGATAATCTGATGTTATGATTTGTTGTGCTATGCCTGTAATGATGATCTTGTTATGATGGTAGGATGTTAGATATTAGCAGATTAGGGTTATATTGCATGCATATGTAGACTATTGAATAATCAAAACAAATTGCTAATATTGAGTAATGATTTAATGACTGTATAATGGAGGTGATGTAACTGTTAGATGATTACTGAGATTTTTGTGATGTTGTGTAACTGTTGTGATGAAAACCTCACCCAACGAACGAAATCAAAGGGGACCAGACGAAAACACTTTAGTGTTTTCGCCATTCAGCAACTCGACGAAAACCCTTGGATTTCGTCACCTAAGGTTTTCGTCCAAAGGTGATTTCATCAGACAAGAGATTTCGCCAATAACTGATTCGTCTGTTGTGATTTCGTCTAAGTTTTAATACAGTAACCTTGTTATGTCCAATCTGCTAACCCTGTTAAGTTTATTAACGTTGTTAAGCAGGTCGATTATATTAAGTATATTAACTGGGTTATGTTAACTATGTTAACTCTGTTATGTTAACTATGTTATGTGTGTTAACTATGATATGTTTCTGATTAACTCTGTTATGCATGTGAACTATGCAAAGTGTATTGATCCAGTTAAGTGCGGTAACCTCGTTAAACCCATTAACACCGTTAGTTATGTTAATGGATGATATTGTTAGATTAAACTGAGAAAGCCTTTATGTGAAACATGGATTGTATGAATGTGATTAACTGATGTATGATGCATGATATCAACTGCCAAACATACCATGTGGTATTGATTGCATGTGAAACTTTACGAACTTGAACTGATTGAGTATACGTGCATACTATAGGACTTGATTGATTATTTGCGAGCACATAATTTAGCATACCGAGCAAACCAAGGTGAGTTCACACTCTTTCCAAGGCATGGGATTCCCAAGGGTTGGGAATGGGATTGAATAACTACTCGTACTATCATTACTATTAAACTATTTTTTTTACTATCCTCGGATTGAAGGGCACGTACGTAAAACCTACGTACACTCATACTTACAACCATCCTCCGTGGGTAGGATGCCGAGATTACACACTGGACCAAACCTCTATCATTGAAGTCCCTCATTTATATCGACTTAATCGCCGAGGCCTATGGCGAGCGGGTCATTAGTTAATAGCGCTATTAGGTTTAACAAACCTCACACCGTGCCAGTCGGACGGGCGTGTACTAATGGACTATGGGCAAAGGGTCAATGCTGATAGACATTGACTTAGGGCACCACTTATATTTTCGTAGTAGTTGATACGCACGGTCTAGTAACACATGGGAAGCCCCCACTAATCTTCGCAAACATTTCTGGGAGACCGCGATACGAATTAATACGATACATGGTTTACAAAATGAACATACGATTTGCGAAACGAATGCTATAACTAAACAACCAACTGTGAACTCGCTCAACTTTGTTATTGACTCGTTGTTACATGCCTTGCAGGTCGTTAGGTACTCATGGAGCTTGCATAGGGAGGCGCAGTCGTTGTGGGACATGGCAGAGTGTGCCATGCTAAAAACATTACTTTATTTCATACTTAATACTTACATTGGGTTTTTACAATTATGCTTCCGCTACACACTTAACTAAGTTTTTGATTTGAAACACCTTTCATATTGTGTGGTTGAATTTTACTCATTAATTGTTATGTTCAATATGATTGGTGGCTTTGATCCTGGTCATGTCACGCCTCCAAGCGGTGATACTCCGCGTGTGGATTTTGGGGGTGTGACAATTATATAAGTAGAACAGGTAAACAAAACTTAACACTCCACACATTCTCTAACATGCCACACATTGTCTAAAATACAACTTAAAATAAATGGCTCAGGTTATTACATGGAGGTTTGAGAGGTCGGAGAGACGTTTCGTCCTAAAGTTCTCTGATAGGATAAGGGTGAAGGTCAAGACAATCAAGGCATACTTAGTATGGATGATGTCATTCAGAGGGATATTTTGGCCCTTGGATTCCAAGGGCCGACGATTGTGAAAGGACTCGAAAGGTAATCAGAAGATTGAAGAGATAATTTCCAGCAGATGATGCTGATGATGATGATGATATTGACGATACTGGTCTACCAACAGTTAGAAGTTGGGGGTTGGATGAACAAGTAAGAACAGTTAAAGTGACTTATCGATACGGGGTGGAATACTCATTGCCGATGGATGAAATGCTAAAGACAAAGATACTTGTCACACCCCGACCGCGTAAAACAACAAACCACGGCGGAAACGTTGGGGAGTGGAGTGGCAGAATTATTGTTTCACAACCATGGTATTTAAAGTTTTGTTTTATTTATAAACAAATGGTTACATTGTATTAAAACAAAGGAAACAAAGAGTGCATAACGTAATTTAAACGAGTCTTGCTTCATTTTATGTCTCTAAGGCCCAAGTCCGCCTAAGTGTATCTTGACCAACCCTAAGCATCAGCTCCTGAAAACACATGTGAAAATAGGTACGTCAGCATAAAAATGCCTGTGAGATACATAGGTTTATTGATTTAGGATTCATGACTTGTAGTTGAAAGAAATTTTTAACAAAAGTTAGTCATTAATCTTGTAAAATGTTTTCCTTTGTAAATCATACGAAAATCGATAAAAATCAGATGATATAGGATGTATGGTTAAATGAATAACCAAGTAAAATGAGTTTGTATAAAATATGTTGTTTGTAAAACAATGTTTTGTGAAAAATATGTTATTTGTGTAAAATGTAATATGTCTAAATTGAAATGGTTTAAATAACGCAACGATATGTAATATCATAAAAGCACTTATATATAGGAAGTACCAGCGGCGTATCCACCATGCTTTTATCATATTACACACGCCTCGTTATTTAAATCACTTACCCAAACAAACCACCAAAATACCGTGTTTAAACCAATGTCAAAATGTTTATGTGTAAACAATGTCTAATGTTAAATGTAAATCATGTAATGTATAATTAAATGTTATGTATGGCAAGAAAAAAAAATAACTACTCAAACCATATGTATGACGTTTATGTGTAACCAAATGAAATGTATGGTGAATAATAATATTACTCAACCCCATAAGTAAAAATGTACAAAACAATGTATTTGATATAAATCATAGTTTAAGTCAAAAGATATGTTTTGCAAAATCCATGCTTTACTGATACAAACACTTATGTGGTAATGTTAAACATATACATTCAAGCCTTGAGACTGAAGGATAAACCCTAGAACAAGTCAAAGGTTTATCAAAAATGTTTTCGGATTCAGTCATTCCTTCCACCCAAACAAACCTAGGGTTTCAGGAATGGGAGTTGTCAATTCCTATGGTACCACTACTTACTACCGAGCGGCGTGATCAATGATAATGAACGTATTTCAGTTTCGTTATACAAACCAAATGTCATACCAAATGTAAGCATGTTATGTTAAAACAATGTACTAAGTATGCTAAATGAACATACGTAGCAAAATGTGATATAAATCAATGTGTACATATGCTAAAATAAATATATGAAACAAATGTGTTTATGAAATCAATGTACTAGCATGTTAATTAAACATACATAGCATAAACATGGATGAAATCATGTACTATATTTGTACTACATGAACATAGCAAGCATATGTTATAAAAGAATGAAAAGTAAGAAAGTAACAAGTAGGCACATGTGTTTCACCCCAAAATGTTTGAAAATAGTAAAAGAGGGGACCGAAGGTAGATCAGCAACAAGTTTCAGAAGTTACAGCTTTGGTCCCTGCATGCAATAAAGACCATTTTTTACTCGTTTAAGGCCCGTTAAGCCATTTTCAAGGCTCTACAATGATGCTTAAGCATAGGGAACATGAAATATGCTTGAAAATATGTCGGATGTCGGTTCATTTGGTCGTACGATCACGTTATTCGGTTAATTACGACGAAACACGAACGGACACAAATAACGATCCAAATTACGCGACAAATGAAATTTTAGCATTCCAAACACTAAAATAAAATATTTTAATGATTACAAAAATTTTTGGATGTCCGGATATATTCAGAACGTAAGATATACGTGAAAATGCAAACTTATGCACTTTTTGACGCTTTTAGTCCCTGATTGACCAAAAAGTTTATTTTTGCACACCGAACCCCTCAAAGCCTATTTCTAAGCTATGTGAAGGATATTTAGGGTATTTTTAACTTATAATCAAGTTCCAGAATGTTCGTTACTATACAAATTGACATAGTTTCGCAGTTTGTCGAAATTAGTCCTTGTAAGCTAATAAACTTGATTTTGGCTTACCAAACCCTTCAAAACTTATTTCTAAGTTATGTAAAGGTTATTTAAGGTATGTTAAGCATGTGTGGATGTCCCAGAGTGTTTTTCACGTTAAACTAATTACGTTTACGCACCAGTTTGCGTATAACTTTCCAGAAAGCGATATAGAGTTTGAAAATGAACAAAAATCGAAACGTGCAAAATGTCAAACATAAATAAACAAATATTGGGTTCAAATCACTTTTTTTTATTAATAATTGAACTGATTAGATTTATACAATGATTACAAGCACAGATGTCACAGTCTCCCCTACTTGTGGAAATTTCGTCCCGAAATTTATTTAGGGGAAACTTGTGAGAATAGATGTGGATATTTCACCTTCATTTGATCTTCACGTTCCCAAGTAAATTCTGGTCCACGTTTAGATTCCTAGCGAACTTTAACAAGTGGAAAGCGCTTGCGTTTGAGCCATTTGACTTCACGTTCCATGATTTCCACAGGTTTCTCAACAAAATGCATCGTGTTATCAACACGAATTTCATCAAGCGGTATGTGGAGGTTCTCATCAGCTAAACATTTCTTGAGATTAGACACGTGAAAGGTTGGATGAACATTTCCAAGTTCAGGAGGTAACTCAAGTCTGTAGGCTACCTTTCCGATTCTTTCGACGATCTTGAATGGTCCAACATATCTAGGTGAAAGTTTTCCTGTCTTTCCAAATCTGATCACACCTTTCCAAGGTGAAACCTTGAGTAGAACGCGATCACCGACTTGAAATTCCAAGGGCTTGCGTCGTCGATCCGCGTAACTCTTTTGACGGCTTCGAGCTGTCTGAGGGTTATCGCGAACTTTCTTAACCTTATCTGTTGTCTCTAGAATGAGGTCAGGTCCAGTAAGCTGAGCCTCACCGATCTCATTCCAGCAGACTGGTGAACGATATTTTCGACGATAGAGAGCTTTGAAAGGAGCCATGTTGATGCTGGAGTGATAACTATTGTTGTAGGAGAATTCAATCAACGGAAGATACGAATCCCAACTACCACCAAAATCGATCACACAAGCTCTAAGCATATCCTCCAGTGTTTGGATTGTTCTTTCAGATTGACCATCTGATTACGGATGATAAGCTGTGCTCAAATTAAGTTGGGTTCCCATAGCAGATGCATGGTTCTCCAAAAACGAGATGAGAATCGAGCATCTCTTTCAGATATAATGTTCAAAGGAACGCCATGACGGGATACAATCTCATCCACATAGATTTTAGCAAGCTTGTCAGTAGATAGATCCTCACGGATAGGCAAGAAATGTGCCGACTTAGTAAG
This sequence comes from Helianthus tuberosus, assembly GCA_030545235.1. Taxonomy (NCBI): domain Eukaryota; kingdom Viridiplantae; phylum Streptophyta; class Magnoliopsida; order Asterales; family Asteraceae; genus Helianthus; species Helianthus tuberosus. The sequence goes on along the minus strand of CM060354.1, from coordinate 98,938,714 downwards.
ACGATCAACAACTACCCAAATGGCATCATGACCTTTCTTAGTGCGCGGAAGTTTGGTAATAAGATCCATAGAAATGTTTTCCCATTTCCAAACTGGAATCTCTGGTTGCTCCAATAATCCAGAGGGATGTTGATGTTCAGCCTTAACCTCAAGACAAGTAAGGCATTTGGATACATATAAGACAATGTCTTTCTTCATACCAGGCCACCAATACTGAGTACGAAGATCCTTATACATTTTATCTGTGCCAGGATGAATAGAATAACGAGACTTATGAGCTTCATCCATAAGCAAGGTGCGAAGATTGTCTTGACATGGAACCCACAAACGGTCCATGAAATAATACAATCCATTGTCTTTTAGCTCGAGATCAGGCTTAATATGAAATGGTAATTTCTTACCCATTAAATCTTGTGAAACACAAGTATGTTGAGCCTGAGAAATGCGGGTTTGAATATCAGATCGAACTCGAACACAATGAAGCTTGACACGCTCTTTAAGACTTAATGCGTCAGCTACGACATTCGTCTTACCAGGATGGTAGCGAATTTCGCAATCATAGTTGTTTAGAAGTTCAACCCAACGTTGTTGTCTCATGTTAAGTTCTTTCTGATTGAAGATATGCTGAAGACTTTTGTGGTCTGTGAAAACCACACATTTTGTACCATACAAGTAGTGTCTCCAGATTTTGAGAGCGAAAATAACTGCACCTAACTCAAGATCATGAGTCGTGTAGTTCTTCTCGTTAACCTTCAACTGTATCGATGCGTAAGCTATGACTTTGTTCCTTTGCATGAGAACACAGCCAAGACCTAATTTGGATGCATCATAATACACGACAAAATCATCGTTTCCCTCAGGTAAAGATAGAATAGGTGCATTGCAGAGTTTCTGTTTCAAGGTCTGAAATGCTTCTTCCTGTTTGGATCCCCATTCAAAAGGTTCATTCTTCTAAGTTAGAGCAGTGAGAGGAACTGCAATCTTTGAGAAGTTTTCAATGAAGCGGCAGTAATAACCCGCGAGACCAAGAAATGAACGAACTTCGGTGGGTGTAGTAGGCGTATCCCAATCCTTAATCGCACTGATTTTGGAGGGATCTACATGAATACCTTGTTCGTTAACAATATGCCCCAAAAATTGAACTTCCTTAAGCCAAAATTCACACTTGGAAAATTTGGCGAAAAGTTGCTCTTTCTTCAGGAGTTCCAGAGTAAGACGAAGATGTTGCTCATGATCAGCTCGCGTCTTAGAATAAATCAAGATGTCATCAATGAAAACGATGATGAACTTATCCAAATAAGGCTTCAAACCCTATTCATTAAGTCCATGAAAACAGCTGGAGCATTAGTCAAACCGAATGGCATAACAGTGAACTCATAATGCCCATATCGAGTGCGGAAAGCAGTCTTGGGAATATCTTCTTCAAGCACACGAAGTTGATGATACCCAGAACGTAGATCAATCTTTGCAAAACAAGTGGCACCCTGTAACTGATCAAAGAGATCATCAATACGAGGTAGTGGATATCGGTTCTTGATGGTAAGCTTGTTAAGCTCACGATAATCGATGCACATCCTGAAAGAGCCATCTTTCTTTTTGACAAAAAGAACGGGAGCACCCCAAGGTGAAAACCTAGGACGAATAAAACCTTTGTCAGAAAGCTCCTGAAGCTGTTTAGATAACTCTTGCATCTCAGACGGTGCAAGACGATACGGAGATCAAGCGATAGGATTAGCACCAGGTACAAGTGTTGGTGCACTACATCTGTCGACTTCGTCTTGTATCGAGTCTTAGACTAGCTAGAATAGATCAGGGCACGTAAAACGAGAGAATGAGAGAGAGTTAACAAGATTTCGCTTGAAGTATTGAATGTTGAAGTGATTTCGCTTGAAGCCTCAAGCGAAATCATCATGTTAAGATTTCGCTTGAGTCATGCTGAAGCGAAATCTCAATGTCTATATATAGGAGTTCAGGTCAAGCGAAATCAGAAGTTGTTTTTGTGTGATTTCCATACCGAGGTGCTGCCGGTGTGAGAACTGATTGTAATTGTTTTCTAATCAATACAAATCAGTGTTAAAGTGAAGATTAAGCTGTATTAAAGTCAAATACTTGTTTTCCGCACCTGTATTTGATGGAATTCCTCTGAACCGACTCGTTTAGGTCGCGAAACCGGTCCTTACAATTGGTATCAGAGCTCAGGAGGAGGAGTTCTGCAAAATTCAGTCGAAATTCATCTCATTCTCTTACTTCTACATCTTCTTTTAACAGTTCTAAAACTTTTCACGGTCAAAATCATCTCAAATTCTCACAGATTGTTTAAAAGTACAAGATAACAAATCCTTGAAAGTTTCACAGCAAAATTCGATCTAAAAGTGACTAAAATTGACCTCCGAATGGATTTCGCTTGAAGATCATAATTTCATTGGACGATTTCGCTTGAAGTTTCAAGCGACACTTAACATTTCGCTTCAGAGATTATTTGTTTTCGCTTCAGGATTTTCGCTTCAAGGTGTTCGCTTCAAGATTTTATTCAGAAAATTTCGCTTCAAGGTTTTCGCTTCAAAGATCAGTGGATTTCGCTTCAGGGTTTTCGCTTCAAGTATTTCGCTTCAAACTCCTCTCTTTAGACAGTTTCGCTTGAAATTGTTTTGCTTCATCTATTTCGCTTCAACTGTTTCGCTTGAAGGGTATCGCTTGAAAGATAGTTTTTTGCTTGAAAGTTTTCAGTCTCAAAGCACAAAGATGGGAAATGGTTGTGTGATTCAATGCAACATAGCTCTAAATCTTTCAGTTGGGATATGTTTGTTGATGAAAAGGGTGACTTCAAAGCTTTCATTGCAAATATTGTTAGAGAACCAGACTTGTTTGCAACCTGGATGAGATCTATTGGTGAAACAATGAAAGAACAGTCAGTTACATCTGACGAAAGCTCAGAAAGTGTTGATGCAGATTCACTAAGTACAGATGAAAGTGTGTTGAATGATATTTCTTCAGAAAAGGAAGTTACATTTGATCAAACACCATCTGATTCTGGTGTATCAGAAGATGATTCTGACAAATCTGTACAGTTTGATAAAACACCGATTGAGATTAGTAGTGATGATGAGGAAGAGAAACATATTAATGTGGCTAAACATCATCTTTCTCCTGAAAGTTTTCATTTTTATTTTGCAGATCGCATGGAAAAACTGAAGGAGAAACAAGCTGCTAAAGAACAACAAAAGAATGAGGAAGTTAAAGTTGTTGTTGAAGAAAAAGTGACTGAAGCTGAGAAAGTAACTGAGGAAGAAAAAGTGATTGAAGTAGTAAAAACAATCGAGATTGAGAAGATTGTTGAAATTGAAAAGTCTTGCAAAAAGTGCTTGGAAGCTTGCAAAAATTGCGAAGAAAAAGATGTGACTCTGTTTGATAGAGAAAGATTGATAGAAAAATTACTATCTGACATCAGCTATGTGAAAGAATCTTATAATGTGTTGAACAGAACAGTGACAGGTCTTCAAACAACGAATTCTGAAAGAGAAAAGGCGTTAACGATGACGAATTCTACGCTGATGGCAAAGCAAAAGGCAATTAATCATTATATTGAAGAAAATGCTAATCTAAAGCAAGAGTTGGAAAAAGAAAAGATTGAGAATGAAAGGATCAGAAGGTTATTACTGAGTTATTCTTGTTCTGATTATGTTATTGATCGAGTTTATCCAACTGTTGCAGGTTTTGAAGCATTCCAGGATGAAAAGACAAAGAATGAGACTGGTAAGAAATCGAATGTTAAATATAACAAGTGTCCGCCTCCTATCTGGGAAGGGTATTCTCCTAGAAAACCGAATGAGGAACAAGTCGAAAAAGCAGTCAATATAAAGTTAAAATCAGAGACAACTGACGTTTTACCAGATAACATTGACATCACATTTACCGCGTCTGATACTGATCATGAGTCTGAGTTAATCAAAAGGGTGGTTGATCAGGTGTTGGATACTGAGGAGGTGTCTGAGTCAAAATTTGAGTCTGGTGGTTCAAGTTCGTCAGTCAACAGTTCAAAGTCATTGGAAAAACGGTCTTACAGTAAAAAAATTTTGTTATCAAAAGCAAATTTGGATGATGAAACATTTAAAGTTGCATATACTTTAAATGATTCTGACAAATTATACTCTGATGAAGAGTTTCCAATGGATAGTGTTAGATTTGACAAGATCAAAAAGGTTTTCAAAATCACAGAAATTAATATTTCTGACACTAAAAATTTAAATCTTAATGAAAAACCTAAAAAATACACTTCAAGAGTTCAACAACGGTTAAACAAGAAAAAAGGGAAAAAGGATTACAATTTTAGTTCTGGTTTTCAAAAGAAAATAAATCAAAATTGTAATTACAAAAGAAAAGGTTTAGGTTTTATTCAGCAAGAAAATTACAGAAATGTAAACAATTCTAAACTAAAAACAGAATTTGTTTCAGGTGGAAGTGTTGAAGATGAACAGAAAAAACCTTTCTGGAAAGAAACAAACCAGGAGTTTCTTGTTGAAAGAAAAAGAACAGGAACTGGAGTTTTTCATTCAAGAGACATTCCAAGAGATACAAGAATTTGTTTTTAATGTCAAGTTGTTGGACACATCGCTCACAATTGTCCAAACAAAGTCAACAAAAAACAGGGAGTCTCTGAAAAACTTAAAGAAAAATTGGTTGAAAAGAATGAATCACCAACTATAAACTTCAAAATTTCTGATGATTCAAAAAATGAAGTTGGTGAAAATTATGAAAAAATGTACAAAAAGAAGGCAAAAGACAACCAAAAATGGGTTGGTAAGAAATCGGTTGATAGTTCTGGCAATGAATCTGATTCCACAAAATCAGAGGAGTCACAAGATGAGATCAAAGACTTGATGAATGATGTTGACATTAAATCATTGAGTGTGGAAGAGCTTAAACAAATGGTTGATAAAATAGAAATCTCAGATTTTGATATTGAAAAAACATTCAATGGAAATGTTAAGAAAATTTTCAAGAAAATGCTTGATGGGAAAGTAAAGGGGGTTAAAGATTTTTATGCAACTAAAAAGGCAACTTACAACCCTACTGCTCAGGAATTGGAAGCCACCAAGTCAAATAAGACTTGGGTGGAAGTTTGCTTTCCTTAAAGTCTTAGGACTTGCCGGAGATCCCAAGTTTATATCGTGGATCAGGAATCGGCATCTTTCTAATGTTTGAAGTTTTTTTTTAATGAAAGTTTTTGATAGTGTTTGGATGTTTACAGGTTGTATGACTACGCCGGAGCTTCCAGGTTGGTAATTGTGAAACAGGAATCGGCATTCTGATTGATAAAATGGTGATGTAGACGTAACATTCCTACAAGTGGTTTTGTGTTCTTACAAGTGTTTATTTTTACAATTGGTATAGAGGTTGCTTGAATGCAAATGGTAAATCAGGGACATTAATTTGTACTTGATTTACTATATATGTCAAGAAATGAACAAGATGATGAACCACATCCCCATAAAATGGTAATCAACACAAATTCATTTTCCGGAAAAATCATTTTGATTAAAACAAACTTAAGTGTTTTGAGATCTAAATGAGAAAATGGTTTGTGATAGGGGAAGTTCTGATTGTTTATGCCGAGTGAATGGCGATTTGATGTGATTCAGTGTCGGTTGTCAATGTTTTGTACAGTTTGTTTTCAAATTTCCTAAAATGTGTTTGCATTTTAGGGGGAGTAAATTTTTCAGAAAATCCAAAAAACATTTGAAAATTTGAAAATGTCAAAAACATGATAAAATTCAAAATGAGTTTTTGTTGCATAAAAGAGGAAATGATAGTACATCAGTGAACTGTCACAACATGCTAAAGAATTGGAAAGTAAAAAGTGATAAACGGTCTCACTGATGATGTGCCAGTAGGTTTTTGCACATTTAGTAGATTGTGACGAGATATAAACCTAAATTTTAAACTTGCTTGTTCTGTGGGTTAACAAAACTGCTTGGATATATAGGTAACCCCTGAAATCTTGTTTGAAAGGTCCCTTATTCTGAGATACTAGGTCTTTATGCTCAGTGATATCTGGGGTATTATCCCGGGACTTCTGCTGAAAGAAATTTCTGACCTAGTCCCCGGATAATGCTTTCCGCATTTGCTTGAAATATAGCATAGCCCTCAGCTAGCTGATGAAACAATAAAATTGATAGTCGCTGCTGTTGTAATGCAAAAGATCCTCTAAAGGGGACACACCAAAAGTCGAAGCCGTCATCTCTCTGCGTATCGAAAGATCGACCTGAGCTCTCACGGCCCTCGTACTATAATTTATTCCCCTGACAGATATCATCTGTGGTATACTCACCTGTAAGACTGAATATTGGGATCTGGATACGGGAGTATATTCAAGTAGTGGGACACACGAATAAGTTCAAGAGCTTAAAACATTAATCTCATATCTCGGATCAATTGAACTTTGTGTGAAAATTTAAGTGGATCAATATACTGACAATCTAGGTGAATTGTTTAGAACTTAAAATGAAATGAAGCTTAACGGTGTTGGTGATTTGTTTCAAAAACTGATATGATCCTCTTGCACGAACTCACAAAAATATTGTTTGTAAATATTTCTTATTGTATTCCTATTTCAGTCAAAAATCCAAAAAGATTTTCGGTGTGTTTTAGCATAATTTTTTTTAAAAAGTCAAAAATATTTTCGACAACTGATATTGGAAAGCTGATTGTCAAAATTTCAAGTGCTAAACATGATGACTTGGTTGTGAGGGGGAGTGAATCTGAAAATGCTAAAAGGTTTGAAAAATTCTACAATTGGTATTTTAAAACCTACATTTGGTTCATTGATGGTTGGTGATAGGAGAGATAGTTATTTGATTATATCAGATTGTTGGTGCATTTAACTTGTTAAAGTTAGAAAATTTATTTCTAGGTTAAGATTGTTACAGGTGAGCCAGGTTAATTCATTCAAAGCTTACGAAAGTCAGATTTTGATCATGAATCTAAAAAGTTTGCTAGCTGCTGATGCTGATGAACTTAAGGAATCAAGAGATCTGATCAAGAGAATTAGATAAAAGCCAGGCAATGATCTTGTAAACAACATTTGAGTCAGACATTGATCCTAAAGCAGATGTTGCTGAAGAACAAATGTATACCAGCAAATCGTGAGGGGGAGTCTGATAGAGCCAGGTGTTTCTAGAGAAGAAGATAGAGAGAGAAAAGCCCAGAGACTGATCAAGACTGAAGATGTGAAGACACAGCATTGTTGTGACTCGATAGTCGACTCGTCAACATCTGAGGGGGAGTCTGTTGGTGCACTACATCTGTCGACTTCGTCTTGTATCGAGTCTTAGACTAGCTAGAATAGATCAGGGCACGTAAAACGAGAGAATGAGAGAGAGTTAACAAGATTTCGCTTGAAGTATTGAATGTTGAAGTGATTTCGCTTGAAGCCTCAAGCGAAATCATCATGTTAAGATTTCGCTTGAGTCATGCTGAAGCGAAATCTCAATGTCTATATATAGGAGTTCAGGTCAAGCGAAATCAGAAGTTGTTTTTGTGTGATTTCCATACCGAGGTGCTACCGGTGTGAGAACTGATTGTAATTGTTTTCTAATCAATACAAATCAGTGTTAAAGTGAAGATTAAGCTGTATTAAAGTCAAATACTTGTTTTCCGCACCTGTATTTGATGGAATTCCTCTGAACCGACTCGTTTAGGTCGCGAAACCGGTCCTTACAACAAGGTCAATACGGAACTCAACTTGGCGTGCTGGGGGTAAACCAGGTAACTCTTCAGGGAAAACTTCAGGATAATCCCGAACAACAGGGATATCATGAATAGACTTACCTTTACCTTTCTCCTCTACGACATGTGCCAAGAAGGCAACATAGTTCTTACGCAGGTACTTCTGAGCTTGAGTACACGACATGGGTTTAAGACTACTAGCAGGTTTCTCACCACGAACCTCTAAGATCTTACCAGTCGAAAGCGGCACACGAACAATCTTTTCAAAACAAACTACCTCAGCGTGATACTTGGCTAACCAATCCATTCCCACTATAACATCAAAGCTTCCAAGTTGCATCGGTGTGAGGTCGATAGGGAAAAGATGATTACTAAGGTTCAACTGGCAATTTCGAAGAACAGAATCGAGAACAATGGGTTCACCACTAGCTACCTCTACTGTCAAGGGCTTTCCTAGTTTTGTTCTAGACATGCGAAGCAAGGGTTCAAAATATGATGACACAAAACTCTTATCGGCACCCGAATCAAATAGAACAGAAGCAGGCTGATTGTTAACAAAGAACGTACCATTGACCACTTCGTTGTCTGCACGTGCCTCATTAGCGTTCATGTTAAAGACTCGACCACGAGCCTGCGCCTGATTTGCATTCACCAACCTCGGACACTGACTTCTGTAGTGGGTCAGATCCCCACAATTATAGCACGAACCAGGAGGATGGTAAGGTCGTCCAGCCTGTGCTTGTTGTTGAGCAGGTGGTTGAGCAGCTTGCTGAGCTGGGTTATGAGCAGCTTGGTTCTGATTAACAGGAAGACGACATATGGCAACAAGATGACCAGATCTTCCACAATTGGTACAATAACGACACTGAATATGCGGCTGATGATGACTGTTACACCTGTTGCACAAAGGTGCATTGCCAATGTATTGCTTCTTGGCAGGTGGTTGTGCGGCCTGATTTGGAACTGCCTGGTTGGCTTGTGCAGTAACAGCGAAATTTTGGGAAGCCTTGCTGTAACACCCTAAATTATACCCTTGATGTTTATAATAGTTTATAACATTCCTAGTAAAAAAAATTGTTTACAAAACCTGACTTTCATATTTTTAGTTCATAACTTACATCAAGGTTAGTCAACTAATAACTAAGTTGAAACATTTAAAAAGATGTTCAAAACATGTTTACATCCCATACACAAAAGTTTTAAAGATTCAAAACGTAGCGGAAGCTTAGAAATGTAGTGTTCGGTTCTTCATTAATCACTTGATCGCCACCCGTAAGACTTGTCAATGTACCTATGATCAAAACCATTAAAAACATTAGTTTTGACGTTATTGTATAATATAATCACAAAGTTGTACATCACATTTGAGATAATAAAAACAAAACAACTATTCTGGATCCACCGTAAATTATGGTATCACCGTAATTTACGGTGAGCCCTGAAGATTTCTGGTCACCGTAAACCAGGAGGTATACACCGTAGCAGGTCTGACCTTTACCGTAAATTACGGTATTACCGTAATTTACGGTAGGACCTGGAAATCAAAGTCTTGTATTGTTTAGTTCATCTCAATCAAACAAATCTTGTAATTTGGTTTTCTATCAACCCATAACATCCAAATTCTAGTATTTCTAATAATGTGCTAAATATTAACCAATAACATAACACTATCCATCATATTCCGGAGTATATATATATCATGTTTCAATTGATTAATTGACCCGTTTGGCTCGTCTAAGGAAATCCTCCTATATGACGACTACCAACGCGTACCAACCGAATTTAATAAATCAATCAATATAACAACTTCAAGGCTTAATTCAAAACAACTCTTATTCAAAATTCAATTACATATTTAAATCATCCGATATAATAAATGTAACGGAACAAGTTACATACCTTAGCGCACGCCCTTCAACCGTGAATCACCACCGGCTTGTCCACTCGACGTTCCGGTATCTTGTCCTATAGAGTTCAATTCAAGACATGTTTAGAACTCTCTTCATATCATAATTCGCATAATACACCGAACATCATGATTATGCGTTTAAACTCGACATTTCAGTTTTTAAGCCTTCATAGAGGCATTTCAACAAACACTTTATAAGCAGATTTTTACATGATTAAACATCACATCTTTAGTTTATCATTTAACCCTATTTTCATATAAATCAACCAATTTACATGAATGTTAGCTTCTAATTGCTGAAATCACTTCCAGATTGCTAAATTATACTAGATTAACAATTTACTTTCTAGTGTTCATCCAAATACACATGACCCACTAACCACCTACCATGGTGATTATGGATTCACCCAAAATTTCTTATGATATCAACTTCTATTGATCTAGGGTTTGTCCTTAGACACTATAATTGTTCCACAATCATCATAACATACACATGCAACCCTAATTCCAGATTTTTCCCAAATCATCAAAATTTCAAGTTGAGAGAAATCCTTAAATTTTACATACCTTGTAATCCTCTTGTGATGAGGATCACGATTCTATGCTCGGATTTTCGTTTGGACCAGATTTGCTCCTTCAATTTGTGAATTTTAGTAGAATTCTAGGTTTGATAGAAGGTGGGTGTCGCCCCTGATGTTCTGGTCGACCAGCTTCAAAGTGGGGGTGTTAAGTGTATGGTTTTATTTGTGTATTAGAATTTAAACTTTCAATTTTGACAACTTAAACCCCTCCACTTTGATCAACATTGATTTTAGTTAATTTTAACTCTACTTTAGGTCATTTCTAGACTTATAACTAATTAGGTTAAATTCCTAGTTAGTTAATTCTCGTTTATTTAAACCTTACTAATTCCAGTTTAAGGTTTTATATTTTCGGGGTGTTACACTTGCGCTTCCTAGACCTCTTCGAAGAACCAGATTTCTTACCCTTCTTGTTCTCACCCTTATCAGACGATTGTTTCTTATCCTTGTCATCTTTCCTGTGAAGCTTACCCTTTCAGATTTGCGACTCAGTCAAAGTCGCAGCCAACTCGATTGCCTGACGAACTGTGGTAGGGTTGCTACCAGTGACGATGTCTTGCACGGGGTCAGGTAGTCCATCGATATACCTCTCGATAGCCTTATCAAGCGGGGTAACCATTGTGGGGCAAAGCAAACTCAACTCCTCATACCTGTCGGTATAAGCCCGGTGTTCACCACTATCCTGTTTCAAATCATCAAACTCTCTTTCCAACGCCCTCTGTTCGTGACGAGGACAGAATTCCCTCATCATAAGAGCCCTAAGCTCTTCCCAAGTCTGACCCAAAGCGACATTAGCACCACGATCCCTCATGACTCCATTCCACCAAGTAAGAGCCCTCTTTTGAAATACACTAGAAGCGAACTCGACTTTGCGATTATCAGGACACTGAACATGATGAAAAGTACTCTCAATGCTCTCAAACCACTGTAGGAGCCCAGTTGCTCCCTCAGAATCACTAAACTTGAGTGGTTTAGCCGAATTGAAACTTTTAAAGTTGCATGGAGCATTATGGTTATTGTTGGCTTGGTTAACTTGAGCAATAATGTTTGGGAGTGCAGCAGCCATTTGTTGCGCAATGATTGCTGCCATTTCGGCATTAGGTAGCTGATTGTCGCGTCGAGGAGGCATTCTAAAAGAGGAACATGAGAGAAAATGAGTGAGATGATTAGATGAAAAATGAAATGATACAAATATCGACAAAAAGCATGGATGGTGGTCATTTGTTCATACCACAAGCAAACAAATAACACACAGTGACTAATCAAAGTAAATGGGTCATAATAATGTATCGCGAAGACATGCTTTAGCCTATAAGTGGACACTCACCCCAAGAGTTCCCAGGTAAGAGTGACTGGTCTGATTATGTGGATTTGTACGAACACTCTAGCCTAGATAGAAAACTCGAGATACAAGCATCCACCCTTCTAGATTGCACGTGTTCACATTATTTAGGCCCAAGACTTTGACGAAATTTTGAAAACTTAGAAGGCATTAAGCCCAAAGAATCATTCAAGAACGGATGATTGAATTTTCAAAATCGATTTGGAAAATTGGAGGGTTCAAAACCTTATAACAAATCATCTAAGAATAGACGACTGATTTTCAAAAATCGTTTTGGAAAATTGTGTTCTTGTTGTGGTAATCACCTAAAGATAGGTGACGGTAGTGTTTTAAGATCTAAACACAAGATAACTTGTGTTAGGGTCCTTGAAAAGTTATAGTCTAGGTCAAAGCATTACTAATAACCTAATTCCCTATAACCATTGGCTCTGATACCAACTCTTCTGTCACACCCCGACCACGTAAAACAACAAACCACGGCGGAAACGTCGGGGAGTGGAGTGGCAGAATTATTGTTTCACAACCATGGTATTTAAAGTTTTGTTTTATTTATAAACAAGTAATTACATTGTCTTAAAACAAAGGAAACAAAGAGTACATAACGTAATTTAAACTAGTCTTGCTTCATTTTATGTCTCTAAGGCCCAAGTCCGCCTAAGTGTATCTTGACCAACCCTAAGCATAAGCTCCTGAAAACACATGTGAAAATAGGTACGTCAGCATAAAAATGCATGTGAGATACAAAGGTTTATTGATTTAGGATTCATGACTTGTAGTTGAAAGAAATGTTTAACAAAAGTTAGTCATGAATCTTGTAAAATGTTTTCTTTGTAAATCATACGAAAATCGATAAGAAATCAGATGATATAGGATGTATGGTTAAATGAATAACCAAGTAAAATGAGTTTGTATAAAATATGTTGTTTGTAAAACAATGTTTTGTGAAAATATGTTATTTGTGTAAAATGTAATATGTCTAAATTGAAATGGTTTAAATAACGCAACGATATGTAATATCATAAAAGCACTTATATATAGGAAGTACCAGCGGCGTATCCACCATGCTTTTATCATATTACACACGCCTCGTTATTTAAATCACTTACCCAAACAAACCACCAAAATACCGTGTTTAAACCAATGTCAAAATGTTTTTGTGTAAACAATGTCTAATGTTAAATGTAAATCATGTAATGTATAATCAAATGTTATGTATGGAAAGAAAAAAAATAACTACTCAAACCTTATGTATGATGTTTATGTGTAACCAAATGAAATGTATGGTGAATAATAATATTACTCAACCACATAAGTAAAAATGTACAAAACAATGTATTTGATATAAATCATAGTTTAAGTCAAAAGATATGTTTTGCAAAATCCATGCTTTACTGATACAAACACTTATGTGGTAATGTTAAACGTATACATTCAAGCCTTGAGACTGAAGGATAAACCCTAGAACAAGTCAAAGGTTTATCAAAAATGTTTTCGGATTCAGTCATTCCTTCCACCCAAACAAACCTAGGGTTTCAGGAATGGGAGTTGTCAATTCCTATGGTACCACTACTTACTACCGAGCGGCGTGATCAATGATAATGAACGTATTTCAGTTTCGTTATACAAACCAAATGTCATACCAAATGTAAGCATGTTATGTGAAAACAATGTACTAAGTATGCTAAATGAACATACGTAGCAAAATGTGATATAAATCAATGTGTACATATGCTAAAATAAACATATGAAACAAATGTGTTTATGAAATCAATGTACTAGCATGTTAATTAAAAATACATAGCATAAACATGGATGAAATCATGTACTGTATGTGTACTACATGAACATAGCAAGCATATGTTATAAAAGCATGAAAAGCAAGAAAGTAACAAGTAGGCACATGTGTTTCACCCCAAAATGTTTGAAAATAGTAAAAGAGGGGACTATGTACTCACTTGATAATGCTTAGTAATCTTGAAATAGCAACCAAACAAAGCTAGAAGGATCGCGAAATCAATCGGCACCTAATATAGGTAACTATGTTAATAAATCGGACCTAAATCGGAAGATCGAATAAAATGAGGTTTCGTAAACCAAATGAGTATAGGAACTCATGTAATATGGTTTAACAAAGCCTACATTCTAAATCGGAACCTATCCTAAGTGCTTACGACCCAATACGACCCGTTTAGGTAGCTTACGCTACTTTAACGCGTCGTTCGCGTAAAACGAGTTCAGACCGCTTAACTAGTCCTATGACAAGTATTATATGCCTTAACAAGTCTAATAATGTTGCCTAATCAGTTTAGATGCCAAAATTTTTTTATTTTTTTTTTTTGGGTAAATGCCAAAATTTAATTTACATATGCTTAGAATGAATTTATGCGTAAAAAGGGCATTTTGGTCATTTTCCTAAGGCATATAAACTACCTATCATACAACTAACTAAACGTAGTGACCATAAGGTATAACCTCGGAAGGTTATTCCCTATACAACTGTGGTCACAAAATGTGTTTGGTCGGATCCTAATGATCGACCAAACGGGTCGGGTTCGAAAGTCTAAGCGGTTGTTTAGACAGCTTATCTTACGACCCTATATAAGCACTAAACTAAAAGTGACGAGTTAAACATGTTTAACTAAGTTAGAAAACAAGTTTTATATCAAAACAAAGGGTTTTGATACCCAAGAATAGTTTGGTTGCAAAATACGCATAAACGCATATTTTGACCCAAACTATGACTCGTCACTATGCCTAAATAACGTGGTAATCAGTAGGTATAGTCACAAAGGACTATGACCATCGTGATTACGCTCACGTTGCGAAGTTCAAACGAACTTCGTGTTGATCATTGACTGGTCAAAGCAGAAAGTCAAACACTGTTTGACTTTCATGCTTAAAAACGCATAAAAGTATGAAAGAAGCGTACAAGAGGTCCAAGCAATGAAAAATTTGATCTAAAATACTCAGGTATAAAGCTAAGGCTTCAACTTAGAGTATAAATCAGATCAAATGTGAGGATTGCAAATGAATCATGGTGGGTATTTATAGATTTCGGACAACCGTTAGGATCGTTTCTCGGTTAATGTGCTTTGATCTTGACCTTACAAGTATTACCCACTGTTTTACAAAGCTATGGGTGCCCAAAACCAGCTCATAGAGTTGTAAAACCATGTTCAAAAGCCTGAAACCAGCTGCTGTTTATGAAAAACTGGGTTTTGCTGATCTGGGCAGCTCTCGCGCCCCGCGTACGAGTTAGGCCCGGCCTACGCGGCCCGCGACCGAAGGTAGATCAGCAACAAGTTTCAGAAGTTACAGCTTTGGTCCCTGCATGCAATAAAGGCCATTTTTTGACTCGTTTAAGGCCCGTTAAGCCATTTTCAAGGCTCTACAATGATGCTTAAGCATAGGGAACATGAAATATGCTTGAAAATATGTCGGATGTCGGTTCGTTTGGTCGTACGATCACGTTATTCGGTTAATTACGACGAAACATGAACGGACGCGAATAACGATCCAAATTACGCAACGAATGAAATTTTAGCATTCCAAACACTAAAATAAAATATTCTAATGATTACAAAAATTTTTGGATGTCCGGATATATTCAGAACGTAAGATATGCGCGAAAAATGCAAACTTATGCACTTTTTGACGCTTTTAGTCCCTGATTGACCAAAAAGTTTATTTTTGCACACCGAACTTCTCAAAGCCTATTTCTAAGCTATGTGAAGGATATTTAGGGTATGTTTAACTTATGATCAAGTTCCGGAATTTTTGTTACTATACAAATTGGCATAGTTTCGCAGTTTGTCGAAATTAGTCCCTGTAAGCGAATAAACTTGATTTTGCCTTACCAAACCCTTCAAAACTTATTTCTAAGTTATGTAAAGGTTATTTAAGGTATGTTAAGCATATGTGGATGTCCCGGAGTGTTTGTCGCGTTAAAATGATTACGTTTACGCACCAGTTTGCGTATAACTTTCCAGAAAGCGATATAGAGTTTGAAAATGAACAAAAATCGAAACGTGCAAAATGTCAAACATAAATAAACAAATATTGGTGTCAAATCACTTTGTTTTATTGATAATTGAACTGATTAGAGTTTATACAATGATTACAAGCACAGATGTCACAATACTACATCTTCTTGAACAACTATGTGATTTAGCACCTTCGAACGATGTAAGATCCAGGGTTGTCATGATATTTAAGTATAGGCTGCAGCAAAGACGAGACGAGATGATGGCGTTATACGCCAATGCACAATATGATAATGATGAATCTGAAGAAAGTGATGAACAAAGCGATGGGTACATCTCTGATGTAATCCCATACACAGAAGACAATTAGTTTGTTTTGATTTCGTCTTATTGTAATCTTTTGAAATATTAATGAATTATAATGAATTATTAATTACGCCATGAATGCCAAAAAATTTACCTTTATAACATATATGAGATTAATTCAACTGGGAACGCCATATGAACTCCAAAAAATTTACCTTTGTAACATATATGGGAATAATTCAACTGGGAACGCCATAACGTCAAAAATAAATCTATGTGACACAAAAACGATTAATTCAACGAGACAGATCTAAAAAAAGATCAGTAAAACGTTAGGTAGTTATTGAATCTAACTAAACGCCAAAATAATCTTAGACGCCAAAAATGAAGCAGTATTGTGACACACGCATTGGGAAAAAGAAGATTAAAAAGACAAAAAAAAAAAACCCCTCCCGCACTGATTATATCGCGCGCCACGTATTCGACCAGGATCCGTTCTCACCGTTCCCACTCTTTTAGGCGTTTTCTCCTGATCTCGTTTCTCTCTCTCTCTATATATATAATAAAAATTTAATTCAAATAATTACAATGCCAATATTTTAGTTAGCGTAAAAACTATTTACTTTGTATTTATTTATATTTGAGTAAACTGCCATTTTGGTCCCTGTGGTTTGGCCAGTTTTGCCACTTTAGTCCAAATCTCAAACTTATTACATCTGGGTCCCTGTGGTTTGCATTTTGTTGCCATTTTAGTCCAAATCTCAAATCAGGTCAGATTTCAAAAAAAATCCCTGATTTTTGTCCTTTTCCTCAGGGCATTTTGGTCTTTTTGGATTTTATTTAAAGATCTTCATCTCTCTCTTTCTCTCCATCTGCTCTCTCTCTCTCAACATATGCTCTCTGTCTCCCTCTCTCTCTCTCTCTGAACTACGTACACCACACCACCACCACCCCCACATCATCCCCAACCTCCGCCACCATCGCCGCCAACACCACCGATCTCCGGCCACCGCAACCACCATCACTCTCCACTCCTCCATCTCTTACACACACACACAGACACCCACATCCTCCCTCTTCGATTCAGCCGGCAACGACACCACCAAACAACCTCATTCGCCTCGTTTTTCCGGCGACTGGTTATCCGGTGAACCAGCACACGCAACCACAACGATCAACCACTATCCTCTGCCCTTCGTCGTTCCCTCCCGATAAACAACGGCGGCAGCACCACCACCACTTGGTACGACATCAGCAGAGCCGCCATGAGCGGCGGAGAGAGAGAGAGATGCATGAGAGAGAGGGAGATCGAAGAGACGGAGCCGCGTTTCAGCGGTAGCAGCGGCGGCGGCAACCCTGCAAACCCTAAGGTGGTTCCTCTTCCTGCAAACCCTAAGATGGTTCCTCTTCCTGAATTTTCTCCAATTTGGGGAAAAACAAAAGGATCGAGAGGGCCCCAGTGGGTTTAGTCGAATCTTTAGTCGAATCTTTTGAGGGTTTTGTGAAGATGGGTTGTTTGTTCTTGTTCTTGAATTTGTGGGTTTAGGTTTTGGGTTTGGTTTGGAGTGATTGGAAGTAAAGGGGTTTTGATTTGTGGGGATTCTTGGTTTGGATTCTTGTTTGATCTGACATTTGATTGGAACGACGGATGACGGTTTCTGCTGCTGCGGCGGTGGATGAACGGAGAGGAGGTGGTGGTGGTGGTGTTCTAGAGAGAGGAGAGAGAGAAGAGAGAGAGGGGTTGTTTAGAGAGAGAGAGAGAGAGAGTGCAGAGATATGGGGTGTTTGGGATTTTGTTATATTTTTTTCTTTTATAAAATATAAAATGACCAAAATGCCCCTGAAGAAAAGGACAAAATCCAGGTTTTTTTTTTTTTTTTTTGAAATCTGACCTGATTTGAGATTTGGACTAAAATGGCAACAAAATGCAAACCACAGGGACCCAGATGTAATAAGTTTGAGATTTGGACTAAAGTGGCAAAACTGGCCAAACCACAGGGACCAAAATGGCAGTTTACTCTTTATATTTACTTTTCTTTTTTGTTTTGGTGGGGTGGAGTTGTTTGTATGTACGTGTTTTTAACTAGTCAAGTAGGCCCCAAACTTTTGAAAACAAGTCTTACAAGTTATAGAGATGCTACCGAACAACAAATATCTCACTTAACATTGTATTGTGGTCCTATTCCTTTCAAAAAAACATTGTATTGTGGTCCTATAAAGTTGAAGCAACCTTTTTTTTCTTTTATCAATTGCATTCTTTACAATAAAGTCTTCCACTATCTTCAACACTTCTATTTATAAATGTTCATGTTCTTGAAAAACATTAGTGGAAAAAATAAACCATTTCCGAATTAAACATATTTAAAATTATTAATAAAAGTTAATTTGTTTAAAAAATAATAGTTCTAAAATTATAACATTAATTAGATATAAACAATTATTTAATTATGGGGTAAATTACATTTTTTGTCCTTTGTGTTTGTATCGGATTGCAATAGATGTCATTTAACTTCAATACTTACATCACAATCTTTTATTTGGAAAACTCATTACACCGTAGGTCCTTTAACACAAACAAGGTTAAAATTGTCAATTAACTATGACATTTGTCTTGCACATAAGGGTATGTTAGTAATTTTATTACTATATCTAAAATATATTTAAACAAATAAACAACACTAGATTTAAAAAAATAAAACAATTAACTTAATATTGAAGAATATAAAAGCTCTTTTTCAAAATCCAGCCCAAACACAAATCTCAATTTCGATTGTCTGCCACTGTGTTGCTTTTCACAAATTATATCCACTATGTATATCCTAGAGCTTGGTCAGTAAATTGTATATTTCATTTAAACCAAGTTACATGTACACATTTTTGTCAGTAACTAAAGTTCAAACACAAATCTACTCAAACTAATTTTATTTAACCCAGAAAGCAACAATACAAAAATGTTTACAAATCTAAAAACTACAAAGAAGTATAGATCATCAAAGTGATTAACATTCAAATGATCAAACCCTAACTCATGAATAATACATATGAGTCGGATGAAAAACAAGCGAAAACCTATGAATGATCCAGATGAAGAGAACCACGCTCTTTATACATGAACCCTAACGAGCTCTTTTAACCAGTTCAAGCCTTAAACCCATCAACAGACACCAGCAAGTCAGCCCAACAATACTCTAGTTCAAACCTCAAGATAGTTCAATTTGATGGTCACCCATCTGGGTAAGTATATCCCAGATCTGTTACATATCGAGAAAGTGGTGATTTACGTTGGGGGTGGTGGTGGTTGTCGAAGATGGTGGTTCTTGTCGGTGATGGTTGTGTTGGTTGTTACGGAGGTTGAGGTCGGGTGGTGGTTTCCCGAGAGAGAAAGAGAAGAGAGTTGTGAGAGGAGAAAGAGGAGACTTGGCACCGGCGACACTTTGGGGGTGGTGTTGCCGCCATGGCTCTGCCACAAGGGTGGTGGTGGTCGGCATTTTCTAGAGAGAGAGAGACATGAGAGAGAAAAAAGAGAAAGGGGATAAGGGTTTAGGTTGTGTGTGGTTGTGAAAATGAAAAAAAAGATATTTTAGATATAGTAGTAAAATTACTAATATACCCTTGTGCAAGGCACATGTTATACTTAACTGAAAATTTTAACCTGATTTGTGCTAAAAGACCTAAAGTGTAATGGATTTTCCAAAAAAAAGGAACGTGACTGTAATTATTTAAGTTAAAGTACATCCATATGATCCAATTTAAACATATAGGACGGAAAGTGTAATCTAATACTAAGGTCTGTTGTAGTGGGGCGGTATGTGGCTTCATAGCGTCACATAGCGCCGGTATACACCATGACGAAGGGCGCTACCGGCCCAAAAACAAAACCAGCGCTATATGCATCGCAGCGCCATGTGGGGGTGATTTTCAAATTCTGACCGTTGGTAACGGTCAAATGTAAAAAAAATAATTAATTTTCAATATTTCCTTTAAATAATTACCCCTTCTCCTATATTTTTATAAATCCACACACTCTCAAATACTCTTTCTCTCTACCCTTTTTTTAAAAATCCACAAATTTTATACAATGCATCCATTCAACCATGGTTTCATTCCTCCCCGATCAAGTGCGGACCCAAACCAAAGTGGTAATCCTACCGGCCATGTGTCGCCGGTTCCCACTCGACCCACCCCTTTCGGCTCTGGTTTTGTCAATTACAATCAACAAAATCCCTGGTTCATGAATCTTTTGAACCAACCGCTCTCATGGGACCCAAATCTCTACGGGTGGAACCCGAATCAAAACACCGAGGGAATGGGGTCGTCTCAAGCATTCGGGTCGGCTCAAGCTTTCGGCTCCCCACTACACGAACCCGATGTTGTTCCGGAAACACAACCCGAAGTAGCGGAGACGTAAAAAGGAAAAGGAAAACGGGCACATAAAAAGAAAGCGGAAACCACCGCCCGAGTAAAAAAAAAATGTGATATCGTGGGACTCCGACGAGGAGTATGTGCTAACCCGCGCTTGGATCGATGTGTCGGAGGACCCCGTGATAGGTATATTTACTTGTTTATTTTATTTTTCTAAGTTTTTTTAATTTTCTGTTTTATTTTCTGTTTTTTACTGGTTTTTTTTGTTTTTTTTTTTTCTGTTTTTTATTTATATTCTGTTTTTTATTTATTTTTAGTTTTTATTTATTTTCAGTTTATAATTTCTGTTTTTAAAATTTCGGTACTTTTTCTGTTTTTTTTTTATTTTCTGTAATTTTACAGTTTTATTTTTCTGTTTTTTATTTTTTTCCTTTTTATTAACAGTTTTTTTTTTTGTTTATATTCTGTTCTTTTTTTAATTTTGGACTAATTATTGATATCTTTTTTGTAGCAAACAATCAAAGTAAATTCGTTTTTGGAGCCGAATACCAGATCTTTTTTTAGATCTCATGGGTAAAGGAGACGAACACCGGCCACCGGACTCGATATCGGGCAAGTAGACCGATATCAACAAAAAATGCACGAACTTTCAAAACGTGTACCAACGCAATTTTGTCGGATGGAAAAGTGGAAGCAAGGACGAGGACATTACGCAAGCAGCATTGGTCGAGTATACAAATGCTAATGGCCATTTCCCGTACCTAAGGTGTTGGCAAATCCTTCGCCATAGCCCCAAATGGGCTAACATCTCTACTCCTAGCGGTCGGTCGGAAAATAAAAGGCCGTCAAAGAGGTCCAAAACAAACGAGTCGGGTGAACCCGAAACGCCAACCTCCGACGCTCGAAACACTAAGTTGAACGAGGATATTCTGGATGAAGAGCCGGTGGAAGAGCAACCAAGACCGGCCGGAAGAAGAAGCCGGGCGAAAAGGCCCGAGTCGTCGTCGATGTCGATGGGAACCGAAATGAGTAACGCATTTTCGGAGATAAACAAACGACTTCAAAACATACACGAACTCCGTACTAAACATATGGAGGAGAACCGCGAAGTGACCGAGTTTATGCGGGATAGACAATGGGCTCACGACTTTGAGCTCTACTCGAAACCGCACGACCACTTAACGGGAAAAGTGTTGAAGATGGCGTTGGCACAAAAGGAGCGAATAGAAAAAAAATATAACCTTTGATTGTGTAATGTTTTTATATTTTATGCTAGTTTAATGTTTTTTTTTTATTTTACTGTTTTTTATTTTATTTTATTGTAATCTTTTTTTTTATTTAATGAAATGATTTTTAATTTTAAAAAACTTAGAAACTAATTAAAACAATGAAAATTAAATAATTGAGTAATGATGACGAAGGGGCTTTATGACTACGGCCTCAAGTGGCATAACGCCCCATAAAGCCCATGTGTGACGTGGCACGACACGTGTTGCATAATGATGTGTGCAAAATGCAACATATAAATTACATTACATGAGACATAAAACTAACCATTTTTATTACTAATGTTGGAAAAAGCGTGTTTCTTTCTTCCTTTTGAATTTACAGGACCAAATGAGCTTAAACGAACAAAAGGAGCAAATAAGCAGCCAAAACCAATATAAATACAAAAAGAAGGAATAAACGTGGCATGCCCGACCCCTCGGCAGCAACCCCAAAGCAAAAAAAAGGCAACAGAAGCCTGACCACGGAGTCGTACCCAGCTGGGCATGGGGCGTGGTCAGAACCCTGCACAAAAGACAAACCTGTAAAAGCTTCCACGCCCACCACGGGGGCGTGCTCAACTCAGCACGGGGCGTGGTCAACGCAAAGATACTCAGAATCTTGATAGTACAGATAAGAGTTGACCACAAGGTTGTGCCCAGGAGACACGATGTCGTGTGGGGCCCTCTGCTGACACTTGCAATTAATGAAGGAAGATAAAAGGCTGGCCACGGGGCGTGCCCGCTAGACATGGGGCCGTGGCCAGAGCTCTGCATTGGCTATAAATAGGGGTTCTCGGTTCTCTTGAAAGGCATCCCTTGGCAAACCACAACTCTCCCACTTTGCCACCACTCCACCACCACTACAACACCAACACCAACACCCACCACCATCATCCATCATCCATATTTAGAGTGTGTAGTAGTCTCGGGCTCCAAGATTGATTGTAAGGGTTCTTGCCAATCAAAGGCCATGTTTGGTTAAGCCTCTTACATCACTTGGTGAAGACAAGTCTTTATTGTATTACTTTTGATTTTTAATCTTTCGGCACTTTTTATTTGGGTTTGTATTAATGACTTTAATAACTAGTTTCTTATGTTGAAGGTGAATTTTTCTTATCATTTTTTCGTGGTGTCTTGAAGTTACTTTACTATCTATATAAAATAAAAGATTGCATCATTCATGTCTTTACGGTCTATATAAAGGCATGTTGATTACCTGGTCGGGGGTTAGGGGAATGGTTTGGTAAGGTTCTTGCCTTGTTTAGTGTATAGATCCTGCAAGGACCTGGTTCAAGCTTACTAGGACCTCCTTCAATACCCACTGGTATTGGATGGCGGGGGTGCGAATAGCTTGAACCCATCATATGTAAACTACTATTAATACTTTAAACCGGCTTCTTGGGATTGTATCCTTGCTGACTCAAACCACTTAGCCGAGGGTAACGTCACCTTCAAAAGAGGGGCCTACCACTTTTCGCATTAATAACTCACTTAATTATCTTTCAATATTCCGACCCTTTGGAATTGTATCCCTGCTGACTCAAACCACTGGGTTGAGGGTAACGTCACCTTCAAAAGAGGGGCCTACTACTATAACTAAGATAATCTCTTAAAAAGTCCGAAAGTGTGAAAATCATCAAAGGATACATTAAAGACGAGTCGGATCTAAGTGATTCTATCTTGTCTATCTGTTTTTATTTTATTTATCTTTTCATTTTTAGTTTTTATTTTTATGTTTCAAAACTTTGCTCAAAAAATTTAGATTGATTAGACGTTGAGGATAAACCGGTACCAAAAGCTCTTATGTCCTTGGACGATCTCGGTATCTTACCAACGCTATACTACGCTCACGATGGGTGCACTTGCCCAAGTGTGTGTTCAGTGTTAGTACAATATCGTGTTTTATAAATTTAAAACTTGACTAATGCTCAAAATTGGCTCAAAATATTAATAAAATCATCTCACGCTTCGCACACACCACATAACGCCTACAAAGGGGTCTTATGACTACGGATGGCCTAATAAAGAGTCTACTTAATGCCACATGGCATTCTCATACTAATAACATAGTATACTTAATGTCACATGGCATTCTTTCCTTCAATTCACTATTATTATTATTATTATTATTACTAGTTTTTTACTATCGTCGCGTTGCGGCGAACGTCTTTTGTTGTTTTGTCTGTGTTTACATGTGTTTTGAAATCACTACGAGCGCGTTGCGCATGGAAACCGCTGACAAGAATAAAAAGAAAATATAGAAAAAACACTAAAAGATAACCAAAAGAAAATCAACCAAAAAAGTTGTATGGTAATAATGTTGTTCGTATGAAACCTGTGGTTAGAGATGAGCAAATGATACTGGGTACCAGTACCGAATTTCCCGAACCGAAAACTCTTAAGTACCAATTCGGTACGACTTTTGGTGTTCCTGGTACCGGTTCGCTACCGTTTTTTACCTTCATATACTGGTACCGTAATTGGTATTTTCGGTACCAGTACCGATTCGGTATTGGTTGGCATCGAGCTCATCCCTACCCCTGAAACTAAAAAAAGAAATCATTAAAAGTTGAAGAAAATAAAAAAAAGTTGCACGATACCGTTGTTGTTCATACGACACCCGTGATCAGGGAAAAGCAAATGGTACCGGGTAGTAGTACCGAATTTCCCGAACTAAAAGATTTTCAAAATCAATTCGATACCGACTTTTGGTGTTTTCTGTATCAGGCTGGTGTCGGTTTTTACCTTTATGTACCGATAACCGTACTGGTACCAGTTGACAAAAGCTTATCTAACTTAAAAAGTAAAGAAGATAATAAAACTATTAGAAAAAACCATATATATTATTATAACTTTTACTGTTCAAAGCATTGTACTATTAATATATAGGAGAATTACTATTATTATTATTATTACTATTATTATTATTATTATTATTATTAATTAATTAATACAAAACAATGAAAAAATCCTTAACAACTTAATACTAATAAATGTTTTATTGTTTACTTAGATATTGATCAATTACTTTTGACTTATCTATAAGACTGTGGGGTGTGTATCGGGAGGCCGACGTGGCTGGCAACCCCGACGGGAAACCCCCCCCCCCCCTCCCCAGTGCTATGATCATGACAATCGATGTCTCAATCTCGTCCGCCCCAAGCTCTCTCTCTCTCTCTTGATATGATTGGATGGAGATGGATGGTGAGACCATTTCCTATGGATGGGGACTGAGGAAATGGAAGAAGGTGATGATGTGGAGGTGGTGGAAGGGGAACCACACCCACCTGTCTAATATATAACTAGTTATTAGTAACAATTTTACTTATAATAAACAATTTCAAATAATGTAAATATGACAACACCTTATTCTTTAAAAATGATTTTTTTACTATATGTTTAAAACATCTATTAAATAAATTTTTTTTTATCTTATAATAATAAAAAACGGTAAAGAATAAGTTAATCCGATACTTGAAAATCGGTTTACCTCCATTCTTTAAAAACACTTTTAATGTTATTAGATCCGTATAATACATGGGCTTAATGATAGAATATCTTCTTTGATGCAAGTCTATACTCACCAGATATCCTAAATGGAGTTATATTTTTAGGTTTGCCAAACTATTGATAATCAATAAAGGTCAGTGTTCCGGCGACGTTATAAAAAATATTGATGAAAAGAATAGTTTATGTAATGGAACTCGACTACAGGTCTTATCACTGGGTGATCAGGTTATTGAGCCATTCATATTATCCGGAAGTAATATTGGCACTCGAACATTTATCCCTAGATTTCGTTTAATACCACCAAATAGAAGGATTCCGTTTAAATTGAAAAGAAGACAGTTTCCTATCACCCTATATTTTGCCATGACGATAAATAAAAGTATAGGACAATTTCTATGTAAAGTTGGTTTGTTTTTAAAAGAATCGGTTTTTACACATGATCAACTGTTGCGTCAATAATTCACGAAGACATTATAAAATTAAATACACTTATATAAATTCACGAAGACATTATAAAATTAAATAATTTATAATTTTATATCTTTAAACTCCTGTAGTACACGATTTAATAATCTAGTTTGCTAAAACATTGCCAAGATTAGACGTGGGTTTCATCCTATGAGTCTATGACTAACAAAATGGACGGCATTTAATTATTCATTTTGTTTAGACCATTATTATTAAACAAAGAGACCAATAAAATACGAAAAGTTAAACCAAAATGTTTAGACCATTCTTATTATACATAGAGACCAATAAAATACGAAACGTTAAACCATTGTTTGGCTATTACTTTTTGTTACCATTATTTAAATGAACTTTATAGAACTTAACACCAAAAGAACATAAATTTATATTTAAAAGTGTGATAACATAAAAAAGTATATATAAAATATCATGATTTCACCTCCTTTGATCATTTCGTCTACTTGCAATGTACCACCATCTTAATCATTTCTAATTGGAGGGTGTGAATGTGTTACAACACACATTTATAATTGGTTATACTTCCTAAGGTAAAGTTATAAGATATGATAACATGATAAAATCAAAAGTAATAAGAAGAGAAAGAAATTAACTTTTTTTTTTTTTTGGGTAAAGGGTTACCCTGGTGATTTTATATATTCACAAACCATAAAAACAAGTAGTGAGGAGACATCCACACTAGTTCAAACATGAGACATGCCCCATGTAAGTAAGCCAACAAACCAAAACAAACAAATCAAACCAAGCAACTAGACTAACATCTAGAACAAAAGCAAAACTAAATTAAACGTGTTAATCAGCCCCCATCATCATTCGTGGTGTCTTCATAAATCTCTCAATCTCCCAGCAATCTCCTGACGTTAGCAAAATGCTTGAACTTCAGCTTATATCGAATAGTCTTTAAAATTATTTCGCAGATAGTATCCGGAGGTCTCGTTTGATTCTTGAACAATCTCGCGTTACGCTGCCAAATAACATAAGCCGCCGCCCCAACCATCAGCCGGCTGACGTAATTAGCAGCCGTCTTCGACCTCCCTCGAGCCTTAAGCCAACTAATAATCGAGCTCCATTTTTTATCGACACTAGCCATTCCCGCCTCCACTCTAACCATGTTCCAAACTTGAGTCGGGAAACTGCATTCAAAGAATAGGTGCTCATGGGAATCAACATTCGCGTAGCAAAGAAGACAACACATCATGTTCATATTTTTCCGTCTGGATATATCCCACTTTAATATTTTGCCCTGAGTTAAAAGTTTTCGACGCATGATGAGCCACATTAAGAATGCATGCCTAGGGATGCATTGGTTAAACCAAACGATGTTTACCCAGTCAATCTCATGTTCCCTAGATCGAACTGAATGCCATGCTCTAGAAGACGAGTAATCATGCAAATCATCACCATTCTTCCAACATAACTTGTCCACCTTATTCGGGTACAAATGAAGATGATCCAGCTGAGCTAAATCTTGAAATTGATTCCTCCAATCCGACTGCCAAGACCAAGCACCGTCTCCATAAGCATCCGCAACTGTTGCGTCTAAACTAAAGCCCGCGTTTGTGATCACTCGAGAAGACAGGACATTAGTGAGCGGACCCAGATGGCACCAAGTATCGTACCAAGCTGAAGTGGTATTTCCATCTCCCAATTTCGACCAAACATGGCTTCGCATAAACGGCCTCATTTGAAGAAGTTTCCTCCAACTCCAGCTACAATTCGCAATTTCTTCGCGATACATTATTTTTGACCCATTTACTTTGATTTGTCACCATCTCATTTGTTTGCCTTAGGTAACAAACAAATGGTCACAATTTTCATTCGTTACCATCCTGTATTGATTATCCAATAACCTTTCACTTGCTTCTTCCTCTGTCTTTCATTTTCTTCTAGAATGTCTATTCCTCTCAGCACTGGTCAAATGCCCGAGCGAACAACCAAATTTGTCCAGCAAATTGGTGAAGTGATTCAGAGGACTGTGGATTTAGGCATTGCCATGGCTCGTCTCAACAATGAAGCCTCTCGTCTCGACAATGAAGCCACTCAAGAGCCACTGAAGGAAGTAGAAGTCAAGACTGCACCAAAGTCAAGGAAGCGTAAGGCTTCAAGGAAACCCGCAGCAGTTACACCTAATCAAGCGGGACCTAGCCAAGTGACTGCTCTACCAGTCAGGAAGCCATACAACGGACTTGAACCCTTGTGCAACCAATGTACCCTTCATCATCACCCTAGTGTGAAGTGCCGCAAATGCCAAATTTGTGGCGTAAAGGTCATACAGCAAAAGTTTGCGTTGCAGCAGTTGCACCAAGTCAAGCAGGACCTATCCGGGTGGCAACACCACCTGCTAAGAAGCAATACAAGGGAACAGCCCCAATATGCGACAAATGTAATGCACACCACTTAGCTCACCTACAGTGTCGTTTGTGTGCATCATGTGGGCGACTCGGACACCTGGCAAATGCTTGTCGATTTACCCCAAACCAAAGTGGTCCAAATCAACTCCAAGTCAACCCTACTCAAGCTCGCTTTCCGCCTGGATCATGCTACAACTGTGGCGATACGAGCCATTACAGGAACAACTGCCCGAAGATTGTCAGTGCAAATCCAACCCGTGGATGAGCAATTGGCTGAACAAAGGATGTTGCTGTCTTATGCCTTTGTTTCTTTTGTTTTCTTGTAATGTGAAACAATCTGTTTTGTTCATAAATAAATTATTGTTCACAAAGTCTGATATACAAGTATAGTTACATGTGTGTATGGAATTTCCTATAATACCTGTACATCAAGGAACTATGTTCCTTACAAACTACCCTTGTGATTCTCTCTTTCAAATGATCGCTCATGATTCCCTTGAAAAATTTTAAGTACTCGTTTCATTCTAAGAAACGAAGTACATGAAATAAAGTGAAATTATGAGTAATCGTGTTTTTTACACATCTGTGCCTTTGAATCCTTGGTTAATTAACTAAGGGTATTTCCAAATCTCATACCCATTACGTTGTGATTTTTCAACATATACAGTACAAGTATTTCAGAAACAATCTTCATGATCTCAAAACATTTCATATAGTTTGAAAACATTTTTTTCTAAATGCATTGTCCATGTTATTACAAAAACATTGGCCATGTTATCAAAACCAACCTTCCTAATTTCAAAATATTTCATATAGTCTAAAGGCAATATTAACACAGTACATTTTCTTATCAAGTGCATGATTTCGAAAAGCATCATTCATATTTTTCAAAAACCTTATACATAATTTCAAAATTCATCTCGCATGATTTTAAAACATTTTTTGTAAATATATCTATCTAATACACCTACTTTATGATTTCAAAAGTATTATATATAAGGTTTCAAAAACATTAAACACATTTTTCTTAAAAGAACCCCATGCACAGTTTTTCAAAAATATTTTCCTCGTACATTGACTTAACTTTCAAATTTCGCTTCATATGTCGCCTTGGCATATCTGGCATCTCAACTTCGTAAAGCATTTTTACTTGATGTTTTGACATAAGCACGTCCAGTGCAAGGTTTCAAAACATCTTCAACTTCTAAAATCCATATGGGATCTTTTTATCTTCATATTTAGACCCTTGTGGATGATCATCATTCAAATCAGAGTCCTTGATTGGATTCTTTATGTACCTTAATTCGAACATTTCGGTTTCTAATAATCGAAATCGAATTTTCTTTTTGAATCTTTCTATCTTTATAGTTAGATTCTTGATAATGTTTAAAGTGCCAAATGAAATCCATGAGATGGATTCCTATTGTACTTTAAATACATGTACTCTGTTAGCAGAACAAACTTCTAGTTAAACAATTTTGTGGTTATGTGACTATGTGTTTATGCATCTTATGTTTTCATTTATGCATTTTTTTGTGTTTTTGTATACTCTGGATATTCGTTATCCAAATCCTCGTAGAATTTTTCATATCTTCATATGAGGGATTCGTAGTAGGATATTCAAAAAGGTACTACCTTAAATCCTTAATGGGCTTCTATGTAATAGTTAAGACCCTTGGATTATATAGTACTATTCCATGATTCATAAGAGACCCTTTAGTGGTCTAGTCAAAAAGATTGATTCACAATTTGGTTAAAGAACGACATCTAGTGATGTAGCTGAACAGACTCCTTGATAGTCTATTTAGATCATTTATTGATTTAATTAAAAGGACTCTATGGCGGTCTAGTCACACTCATCACAGGATTGTTCATTTGGTTTTCCCCTACACATTATAAAATAGACTGAGTGAACTATGCAAGGAATTGTCTAATTATGGATGCGTACATAATTATGAAATTTAGTGCACAGAAACCCAGTAAGATTTATTATGTGTAAGAATCGATAGCGACAACAATAACAAAATGAGAACGATGTAATGGAGGTACGGTGGACGCACCAATGGCGCTTCATATACTTGTATATAAGTGTCCCTCTTACATTGCAAACATGATGTTATTAAAGTTACTAGAAGTTCAGAACCCTAACCAATGTTGTCCGATCTTTTCAACTTCATGTTTTAAACTCTCACGAGTTTCCTCTAAATAAATTTCGGGACGAAATTTCCTAAAGTAGGGGAGACTGTAACACCTGTGCCTCCACGGCCATCAAACAAATACCGAACCAATGAAATTTTATATTTCATACTTGGGATTTGTAAAAATATGTGTATCATTTGCACATATCAATTTTTGTTCAATTCCAAACTATAAATCGCTTTCTGGAAGGTTATACGCGCACCGATGCGTAAATATAACCAGTTTAATGCAACAAACACTCCAGAATAGTGACATAGGCTTAACATACCTTAAATAACCTTTACATAACTTAGAAATAAGTTTTGAAGGCTTTGGTATGGCAAAAACAAGTTAATTCGCTTACAGGGACTAAACTTGACAAACTGCGAAAGTATGCCAATTAGAACTGTAACAGACATTCCGGAACATGACCATAAGTTAAACATACCATAAATATCCTTCACATAGCTTAGAAATAGGCTTTGAGGGGTTCGGTGTGCTAAAATAAACTTTTGGGTCATTCAGGGACTAAAAGTGTCAAAAAGTGCACAAGTTTGCACTTTCGCGCATAACTTACGTTCTGAATACATCCAGACATTCAAAAATTTATGTAAGCATGACTATATTATGATTTAGTGTTTGGCTTGCAAAAAAATCATTCGTCGCGTCATTTGGATCGTTTTTCGCGCTTATGCGCATTCCGTCGTAATTAAGCGAACATCGCGTTCGTACGACCAAACGAACCAACATCCGGCATATTTTTGAGCATGTTTCATGTCCACAATGTTTAGGCATCATTTTAGGGCCTTAAAGTTGGCTTTACGGGCCTTAGAAGTGCCGGAAATGGGCTTAAACACGTGCAGGGACTGAAACTGTCATTTCTGAAACTTTGTTCTGATCTGTGACTCCTAGGCGGCCCGCCTCAGGATCTTAACATCCTCACGCGGCCCGCGTCAGTCCTTCTGACCAGGTTAACTGCATTTAACAGCAGGTTGCAGCTGTTTGATCCACCACCACACATTCTCTTTTGTCTAGTCAGCTGATAAGGATCAACTTTTAGCCACCATAAGGTTCCGACACTTGTACGGTTGTGATTAAAGCACGGTTTCCATGAAACGATCTTAACGGTGGACCGAAAACTATAAATACCCCATCACCCCATTGCTCAAATCACTAGAATTTTGATTTGAGAAACTCTAAGTTGAAACTATTGTTTCATACCTGAGATTTTTGAATCGAAATTAGCATTCGGGGACCCTTCGTAAGTATTCTTTCGTTCTTTTATTGCTTTTCGAGTCTTTAGAGTCTGAAAGTCAAACTTTGTTTGACTTTCTGCGTTGACCAGTTTATGGTCAATGCGAAGTTCGTTTGAACTTCGCAACGTGAGTGTAATCACGTTGGTTATAGTCCCTTGGGACTATGCCTACTGATTACCACGTTGTCTAGGGTCGTAGGGTAAGCGATCTAATAAATCGCTTATACCTCAAACCCGACCCATTTGGTCGATCATTAGGATCCGACCAAACACATTAGGTGACCATAGTAGGTAGGGAATAACCTTCCGAGGTTATACCCTATGGTCACATCGTTTGAGTAGTTGTATGATAGGTAGTTTATATGCCTTAGGTAAATTACCAGAATACCCTTTTCATGTATAATTGGTAATTAAGCATATGTAACCTAAACTTTTGTCACATAACTGATTATGTAACATGTTTAGGCATATAACACTTGTCATAGGGCTAGTTAGGCGGTCCGAACGCGTTTCACGCGAACGACGCGTTAAAGTAGCATAAGCTACCTAAACGAGTCGTAATGGGTCGTAAGCATTTATATTAGGTTTCATTTAGTATGTAGGCTTTGTTAAACCAAATGACACGAGTCTCTATACTCGTTTGGTTTACGAACCCTCATTCTATCCGATCTTCCGAACCCTCATTCTATCCGATCTTCCGATTTAGGTCCGGTTATTAACATAGTTACCTATAGTAGGTGCCGTTTGATATCCGCGATCTCTAGCATTGTTTGGTTGTTACTCAAGGACTACTAAGCAATCTCAAGTGAGTACATAGACCCCTCTTTTACTGTTTTCCAAACTGTTTTGGGGTGAAACACGTGTGCCTACTTGTTACTTTCATGCTTTCCTGTTTTCATATCATATACTTGCTATGTTTGTTAGTACATTTATAGTACATGATTTCACCGTTTTACATTACATTTTATGCTATGTATGTCCATTGCGTGCATACTTAGTACATTGTTTTACATTTACATTTTATGCTATGTATGTCCATTGCGTGCATACTTAGTACATCGTTTTCATCACATGCTTACATTTTGTTATGACATTTGGGTTGTTTACAATGGAACAATACATTCATTAACATTAGCTACGCCGTTCGTTAGTAGGTAGTGGTACCATAGGAATTGACAACTCCCGTTCCGGACATCCCAGGGAAAGGGGATGAAAGGAATGACCGAATTCGATATACATAATTTAGATAAACCTTTAAGTGGTTTAAGGGTTTATCGCCGCAGTCTCAAGGCTTGGATGTATGCATTTTCACAACACCGCATAAATGTTCGTATCAGTATAGCATGCATTTACACAAAACATAGCGTTGATTTAAACCAAGTTTTACTTCAATACTATGTTCTTGTGCATATGGTTTAGTTGATACATTTCACTAGCCATACATATCATTTTGGTTACATATTACATGATTTACATTGATCATGCATTTACACAAAACATAACTTTGATTTAAACCAAGTTTTACTTCAATGCTTTGTTTTGTGCATTTCATCTATGGTTTAGTTGATGCATTTTCACTAGCCATACATATCATTTTGGTTACATATTACATGATTTACATTGATCATGCATTTCCACAAAACATAACTTTGATTTAAACCAAGTTTTACTTCAATGCTTTGTTTTGTGCATTTCATCTATGGTTTAGTTGATGCATTTTCACTAGCCATACATATCATTTTGGTTACATATTACATGGTTTACAATTGACACATAAACACTTTTGACATTGGTTATACATTACATGATTTACATTAGACATGAACATTTTACATTGTTGGTTTGGTTTTATTAAGTGATTAAGTAACGATACGTATGTAATATGATATAAACATGGTGGATACGCCGCTGGTACTTCCTATATATAAGTGTTTGTATGGTATTACATATTGTAGCGTTATTTGAATCATTTCAGTTTGAGACATAGAACATTTTATACAAGTAACA
Organism: Helianthus tuberosus; assembly: GCA_030545235.1. Classification (NCBI taxonomy): domain Eukaryota; kingdom Viridiplantae; phylum Streptophyta; class Magnoliopsida; order Asterales; family Asteraceae; genus Helianthus; species Helianthus tuberosus. The sequence continues at coordinate 98,905,451 of CM060354.1, read as the reverse complement.
TACTTTCCACAAGACATTGATTTACAAACAACTTATCTTATACAAACTCATTTTACATGGTTATTCATTTAATCATGCATTATTCTCTTATTTATACGTATCATCTGAACTTATTGTATTTCAAATGATTTACAAAGACAAAGCAAATTACAAGGTTCATGACTAAACATTTTCTTAAACAGAAGTCATGAATCTTATTTTCACAAAACCTATGTACTCGCCGGCATTTTTATGCTGACGTACCTATTTTCACATGTGTTTCAGGAAATGAAGCATAGGATTGATCAAGATACACTTAGGCGGACATGGGCCTTAGTGACAATAAAAGATGCAGACTAGTTATTTATGTTATGTTTCTTTGATTATCAAGACATTGTAATTCATTTATTCAATAAAACAATATTTCAATTTCCATGTGTTATGAAACAATGATTCTGTTACAACACTCCCCGATGTTTCCGCCATGATTTGTTGTTTTACGTGGTCGGGGTGTGACAGAAAAGTTGGTATCAGAGCTCATGGTTATAGGGAATTAGGTTATTAGTAATACTTTGACCTAGTCTATAACCTTCTTAGGACCCTAACGCGAGTTTACTTGCGTTTAGTCATAAAACAATACTGTCACCTATCCTTAGGCGACAACCACAACAAGAACATAAATTTCAAAACCGCTTTGAAAAGCAATCATCTGTTCTAGGATGATTGATTACTAGGTTTTGAACCCTCAGTTATAAGGTTTTGAACCCCTTTGAATTTTCAAAATCTCGTCAAGGTTTTGGGTTTTAAATAATGTGAACACGTGCAAACTGGAAGGGTGAATGCCTGTATTCTGGGTTTTCTGTCTAGGCAAGCACTTCGTATACATCTCATCAGACGCGAGACCAGTTGTGCTTACCTGGGAATTCTTGGGATGAGTGTTCACTTATAGGCGAGCATGTCTTCGCGATACATTATTTTTGACCCATTTACTTTGATTTGTCACCATCTCATTTGTTTGCCTTAGGTAACAAACAAATGGTCACAATTTTCATTCGTTACCATCCTGTATTGATTATCCAATAACCTTTCACTTGCTTCTTCCTCTGTCTTTCATTTTCTTCTAGAATGTCTATTCCTCTCAGCACTGGTCAAATGCCCGAGCGAACAGCCAAATTTGTCCAGCAAATTGGTGAAGTGATTCAGAGGACTGTGGATTTAGGCATTGCCATGGCTCGTCTCAACAATGAAGCCTCTCGTCTCGACAATGAAGCCACTCAAGAGCCACTGAAGGAAGTAGAAGTCAAGACTGCACCAAAGTCAAGGAAGCGTAAGGCTTCAAGGAAACCCGCAGCAGTTACACCTAATCAAGCGGGACCTAGCCAAGTGACTGCTCTACCAGTCAGGAAGCCATACAACGGACTTGAACCCTTGTGCAACCAATGTACCCTTCATCATCACCCTAGTGTGAAGTGCCGCAAATGCCAAATTTGTGGCGTAAAGGTCATACAGCAAAAGTTTGCGTTGCAGCAGTTGCACCAAGTCAAGCAGGACCTATCCGGGTGGCAACACCACCTGCTAAGAAGCAATACAAGGGAACAGCCCCAATATGCGACAAATGTAATGCACACCACTTAGCTCACCTACAGTGTCGTTTGTGTGCATCATGTGGGCGACTCGGACACCTGGCAAATGCTTGTCGATTTACCCCAAACCAAAGTGGTCCAAATCAACTCCAAGTCAACCCTACTCAAGCTCGCTTTCCGCCTGGATCATGCTACAACTGTGGCGATACGAGCCATTACAGGAACAACTGCCCGAAGATTGTCAGTGCAAATCCAACCCGTGGATGAGCAATTGGCTGAACAAAGGATGTTGCTGTCTTATGCCTTTGTTTCTTTTGTTTTCTTGTAATGTGAAACAATCTGTTTTGTTCATAAATAAATTATTGTTCACAAAGTCTGATATACAAGTATAGTTACATGTGTGTATGGAATTTCCTATAATACCTGTACATCAAGGAACTATGTTCCTTACAAACTACCCTTGTGATTCTCTCTTTCAAATGATCGCTCATGATTCCCTTGAAAAATTTTAAGTACTCGTTTCATTCTAAGAAACGAAGTACATGAAATAAAGTGAAATTATGAGTAATCGTGTTTTTTACACATCTGTGCCTTTGAATCCTTGGTTAATTAACTAAGGGTATTTCCAAATCTCATACCCATTACGTTGTGATTTTTCAACATATACAGTACAAGTATTTCAGAAACAATCTTCATGATCTCAAAATATTTCATATAGTTTGAAAACATTTTTTTCTAAATGCATTGTCCATGTTATTACAAAAACATTGGCCATGTTATCAAAACCAACCTTCCTAATTTCAAAATATTTCATATAGTCTAAAGGCAATATTAACACAGTACATTTTCTTATCAAGTGCATGATTTCGAAAAGCATCATTCATATTTTTCAAAAACCTTATACATAATTTCAAAATTCATCTCGCATGATTTTAAAACATTTTTTGTAAATATATCTATCTAATACACCTACTTTATGATTTCAAAAGTATTATATATAAGGTTTCAAAAACATTAAACACATTTTTCTTAAAAGAACCCCATGCACAGTTTTTCAAAAATATTTTCCTCGTACATTGACTTAACTTTCAAATTTCGCTTCATATGTCGCCTTGGCATATCTGGCATCTCAACTTCGTAAAGCATTTTTACTTGATGTTTTGACATAAGCACGTCCAGTGCAAGGTTTCAAAACATCTTCAACTTCTAAAATCCATATGGGATCTTTTTATCTTCATATTTAGACCCTTGTGGATGATCATCATTCAAATCAGAGTCCTTGATTGGATTCTTTATGTACCTTAATTCGAACATTTCGGTTTCTAATAATCGAAATCGAATTTTCTTTTTGAATCTTTCTATCTTTATAGTTAGATTCTTGATAATGTTTAAAGTGCCAAATGAAATCCATGAGATGGATTCCTATTGTACTTTAAATACATGTACTCTGTTAGCAGAACAAACTTCTAGTTAAACAATTTTGTGGTTATGTGACTATGTGTTTATGCATCTTATGTTTTCATTTATGCATTTTTTTGTGTTTTTGTATACTCTGGATATTCGTTATCCAAATCCTCGTAGAATTTTTCATATCTTCATATGAGGGATTCGTAGTAGGATATTCAAAAAGGTACTACCTTAAATCCTTAATGGGCTTCTATGTAATAGTTAAGACCCTTGGATTATATAGTACTATTCCATGATTCATAAGAGACCCTTTAGTGGTCTAGTCAAAAAGATTGATTCACAATTTGGTTAAAGAACGACATCTAGTGATGTAGCTGAACAGACTCCTTGATAGTCTATTTAGATCATTTATTGATTTAATTAAAAGGACTCTATGGCGGTCTAGTCACACTCATCACAGGATTGTTCATTTGGTTTTCCCCTACACATTATAAAATAGACTGAGTGAACTATGCAAGGAATTGTCTAATTATGGACGCGTACATAATTATGAAATTTAGTGCACAGAAACCCAGTAAGATTTATTATGTGTAAGAATCGATAGCGACAACAATAACAAAATGAGAACGATGTAATGGAGGTACGGTGGACGCACCAATGGCGCTTCATATACTTGTATATAAGTGTCCCTCTTACATTGCAAACATGATGTTATTAAAGTTACTAGAAGTTCAGAACCCTAACCAATGTTGTCCGATCTTTTCAACTTCATGTTTTAAACTCTCACGAGTTTCCTCTAAATAAATTTCGGGACGAAATTTCCTAAAGTAGGGGAGACTGTAACACCTGTGCCTCCACGGCCATCAAACAAATACCGAACCAATGAAATTTTATATTTCATACTTGGGATTTGTAAAAATATGTGTATCATTTGCACATATCAATTTTTGTTCAATTCCAAACTATAAATCGCTTTCTGGAAGGTTATACGCGCACCGATGCGTAAATATAACCAGTTTAATGCAACAAACACTCCGGAATATTGACATAGGCTTAACATACCTTAAATAACCTTTACATAACTTAGAAATAAGTTTTGAAGGCTTTGGTATGGCAAAAATAAGTTAATTCGCTTACAGGGACTAAACTTGACAAACTGCGAAAGTATGCCAATTAGAACTGTAACAGACATTCCGGAACATGACCATAAGTTAAACATACCATAAATATCCTTCACATAGCTTAGAAATAGGCTTTGAGGGGTTCGGTGTGCTAAAATAAACTTTTGGGTCATTCAGGGACTAAAAGTGTCAAAAAGTGCACAAGTTTGCACTTTCGCGCATAACTTACGTTCTGAATACATCCGGACATTCAAAAATTTATGTAAGCATGACTATATTATGCTTTAGTGTTTGGCTTGCAAAAAAATCCATTCGTCACGTCATTTGGATCGTTTTTCGCGCTTATGCGCATTCCGTCGTAATTAAGCGAACATCGCGTTCGTACGACCAAACGAACCAACATCCGGCATATTTTTTAGCATGTTTCATGTCCACAATGTTTAGGCATCATTTTAGGGCCTTAAAGTTGGTTTTACGGGCCTTAGAAGTGCCGGAAATGGGCTTAAACACGTGCAGGGACTGAAACTGTCATTTCTGAAACTTTGTTCTGATCTGTGACTCCTAGGCGGCCCGCCTCAGGATCTTAACATCCTCACGCGGTCCGCATCAGTCCTTCTGACTAGGTTAACTGCATTTAATAGCAGGTTGCAGCTGTTTGATCCACCACCACACATTCTCTTTTGTCTAGTCAGCTGATAAGGATCAACTTTTAGCCACCATAAGGTTCCGACACTTGTACGGTTGCGATTAAAGCACGGTTTCCATGAAACGATCTTAACGGTGGACCGAAAACTATAAATACCCCATCACCCCATTGCTCAAATCACTAGAATTTTGATTTGAGAAACTCTATGTTGAAACTATTGTTTCATACCTGAGATTTTTGAATCGAAATTAGCATTCGGGGACCCTTCGTAAGTATTCTTTCGTTCTTTTATTGCTTTTCGAGTCTTTAGAGTCTGAAAGTCAAACTTTGTTTGACTTTCTGCGTTGACCAGTTTATGGTCAAATCGAAGTTCGTTTGAACTTCGCAACGTGAGTGTAATCACGTTGGTTATAGTCCCTTGGGACTATGCCTACTGATTACCACGTTGTCTAGGGTCGTAGGGTAAGCGATCTAATAAATCGCTTATACCTCGAACCCGACCCATTTGGTCGATCATTAGGATCCGACCAAACACATTAGGTGACCATAGTAGGTAGGGAATAACCTTCCGAGGTTATACCCTATGGTCACATCGTTTGAGTAGTTGTATGATAGGTAGTTTATATGCCTTAGGTAAATTACCAGAATACCCTTTTCATGTATAATTGGTAATTAAGCATATGTAACCTAAACTTTTGTCACATAACTGATTATGTAACATGTTTAGGCATATAACACTTGTCATAGGGCTAGTTAGGCGGTCCGAACGCGTTTCACGCGAACGACGCGTTAAAGTAGCATAAGCTACCTAAACGAGTCGTAATGGGTCGTAAGCATTTATATTAGGTTTCATTTAGTATGTAGGCTTTGTTAAACCAAATGACATGAGTCTCTATACTCGTTTGGTTTACGAACCCTCATTCTATCCGATCTTCCGAACCCTCATTCTATCCGATCTTCCGATTTAGGTCCGGTTATTAACATAGTTACCTATAGTAGGTGCCGTTTGATATCCGCGATCTCTAGCATTGTTTGGTTGTTACTCAAGGACTACTAAGCAATCTCAAGTGAGTACATAGACCCCTCTTTTACTGTTTTCCAAACTGTTTTGGGGTGAAACACATGTGCCTACTTGTTACTTTCATGCTTTCCTGTTTTCATATCATATACTTGCTATGTTTGTTAGTACATTTATAGTACATGATTTCACCGTTTTACATTACATTTTATGCTATGTATGTCCATTGCGTGCATACTTAGTACATTGTTTTACATTTACATTTTATGCTATGTATGTCCATTGCGTGCATACTTAGTACATCGTTTTCATCACATGCTTACATTTTGTTATGACATTTGGGTTGTTTACAATGGAACAATACATTCATTAACATTAGCTACGCCGTTCGTTAGTAGGTAGTGGTACCATAGGAATTGACAACTCCCGTTCCGGACATCCCAGGGAAATGGGATGAAAGGAATGACCGAATTCGATATACATAATTTAGATAAACCTTTAAGTGGTTTAAGGGTTTATCGCCACAGTCTCAAGGCTTGGATGTATGCATTTTCACAACACCGCATAAATGTTCGTATCAGTATAGCATGCATTTACACAAAACATAGCGTTGATTTAAACCAAGTTTTACTTCAATACTATGTTCTTGTGCATATGGTTTAGTTGATACATTTCACTAGCCATACATATCATTTTGGTTACATATTACATGATTTACATTGATCATGCATTTACACAAAACATAACTTTGATTTAAACCAAGTTTTACTTCAATGCTTTGTTTTGTGCATTTCATCTATGGTTTAGTTGATGCATTTTCACTAGCCATACATATCATTTTGGTTACATATTACATGATTTACATTGATCATGCATTTCCACAAAACATAACTTTGATTTAAACCAAGTTTTACTTCAATGCTTTGTTTTGTGCATTTCATCTATGGTTTAGTTGATGCATTTTCACTAGCCATACATATCATTTTGGTTACATATTACATGGTTTACAATTGACACATAAACACTTTTGACATTGGTTATACATTACATGATTTACATTAGACATGAACATTTTACATTGTTGGTTTGGTTTTATTAAGTGATTAAGTAACGATACGTATGTAATATGATATAAACATGGTGGATACGCCGCTGGTACTTCCTATATATAAGTGTTTGTATGGTATTACATATTGTAGCGTTATTTGAATCATTTCAGTTTGAGACATAGAACATTTTATACAAGTAACATACTTTCCACAAGACATTGATTTACAAACAACTTATCTTATACAAACTCATTTTACATGGTTATTCATTTAATCATGCATTATTCTCTTATTTATACGTATCATCTGAACTTATTGTATTTCAAATGATTTACAAAGACAAAGCAAATTACAAGGTTCATGACTAAACATTTTCTTAAACAGAAGTCATGAATCTTATTTTCACAAAACCTATGTACTCGCCGGCATTTTTATGCTGACGTACCTATGTTCACATGTGTTTCAGGAAATGAAGCATAGGATTGATCAAGATACACTTAGGCGGATATGGGCCTTAGTGACAATAAAAGATGCAGACTAGTTATTTATGTTATGTTTCTTTGATTATCAAGACATTGTAATTCATTTATTCAATAAAACAATATTTCAATTTCCATGTGTTATGAAACAATGATTCTGTTACAACACTCCCCGATGTTTCCGCCATGATTTGTTGTTTTACGTGGTCGGGGTGTGACACTGCTTTTCACATTTGTTGTGAAACTTAAATGAAACATCCAGCCGTGAAGCATGCTGAAGAATACATGTTAATATCTCCATGACAAGTGTGAAGAGATAAGGAGAAGGCGGGTCTCCTTGTCGTAGGCCACGTCTCCCCTTGAAATATCCATGCACTTCCCCATTAACACAAATCGAATAGGTAGGAGAGGACACACAAGTCATAATCCAATCTAATTTTCGGATTAAACCTAACCCAATAAGCACATCCTTGAGAAACCTCCAGTGAACCGTATCATAAGCTTTTTGAATGTCTACTTTAAAAGCACATCGGGGAGGACCATTGCTTCTATGATAGTTATGCATCAACTCTTGTGTAAGCAAGATGTTGTCGGATACTTTCCTTCCTGGGACAAAAGCCGACTGGTTGATACTTACAATTTGATTCAGAGACCCTTTAATACGATCCGCCACAATCTTGCTAATACATTTATAAAGGACATTACAGTAAGCTATGTGCCAATAATCCGTAACTATCGATGGAGTTGGTTTCTTCAGAATAAGAACAATAAGTGTGTTCTTCAGCTCCCGAAGAATCTTTCCCGTATTGAAAGAATCTATGATGGTACTCGACACATCCTGGCCAATAAGTTGCCACACACTCTTAAAGAACGCAGTCGTATATCCATCCGGGCCAGGCGCTTTTTCATTCCCAATGGAAAACATGGCCAACTTAACCTCTTCACTCGTCACCGGATGGACCATATGTACAGCATCTTCAGTATTTAACTTTTTAGTAAATAGATCATAGGAGGGAGCTAAAGTTATATCATCTTCACGACCAAGGAACTTCTCATAATGTTGAACAAGCGCCTTTGGGACATTCTCACCCTCAAAACGATCCCCATCCGTATTCAAACTGACATCGATGCGAGTTGTATGATTCCTACTTTTCAATGACGCATGGAAGAAAGTCGTGTTTGCATCGCCTGCTCGCAGCCACTCCACTTTAGATTTCTGTTTCAAGAAACGCTCCTCATCTAAACAAGCCTCCTGAAAATCAGCCGTAATCTTTGTTTCTTGAGCACGTAACTCCATATTCAACGGACTTTTATCTATTTCCCGTTGGATCGTATCCAACTTTCCGCGTAGCTCCTCCACTTTCTTATGCAAGTTTCCTTGTTGAAACAGAAGAGCTCGAAGATGACCCTTTAACAAACGAAGCTTTTTCACCACCCGAAATTGATGGACTCCTTCAATATTTGTATCCCACGCTTTCTTCACAATCTCAAGAAATCCCGGCTTATAGACCAAAAAATTAGCAAACTTAAACGATCTAGGTTTCATCATTCCCGGGGTGGGAATTTTTAACAAGCATGGACAATGGTCAGACAATCTATACGGATGAAACAAAGCCACCGAGTTAGGAAAATCATCAACAAATGGGGTATTACCCATAACTCTATCAATTTTCTTGAGCAAACCAACACCCTTCTTGGGTTTTTGATTCCATGTAAAGTGAAATCCCGACCTGTTAATATCAAAGACCTCAATATCCGAGACACAATCTTGGAAATCTCTCATACCAGCTGATATAGTAGATACTCCCATGGATTTGTCCTCCAGATTAAGAGTCGGGTTGAAATTGCCCATTATCACCCACGGTTTATTACCAACAAACAATTTATGCCTAGATAAATGATGCCATAAATCCCTTCTAGTAACGTAATAATTAGCCGCATAGACAACCGAACAAAATAACACCTTTTTGTCTCGTTTAAAAATGATCTGAAAATGCATAACCTGAGACGTTTGACAGAGCAATATAACATCAAAAATACTCGGGTTCCATCCAACAATAATCCTCGTGCCTTTATCACAACTACTCCCATTAGAAGTCCAATCACACCCATGAAAAACAGAAGTACAAACCTTATTTAGATTACCAACATCCACATGGGATTCTAAAATCGCACAAAATGACAAATTACTATCCCTGACAACCTGATGAACCTCCTTTTGTTTCAGAGGGCGGTTCAACCCCCTAATATTCCATGCAGCAAGACTAACCATTAGAAACATCCGGGATAGGAGTGCTTGCCCCTTTAATAACATTACGCGTCCCCTCTATGAGAAACTCATCCATTTCATTATATACTTCGATCACCTCTTTGTCATCAGATTCCTCCATGCCTCCCCTAGCCATTTTACTGCTTTGCCCTTTATCCACATCTACCTCATTTAAAACATCAAATGGATTACGTGACATAACATTTGTTGTAGCCGACTTAACGTCCAAATCATCTTTACGTTTAGTGTTGATCGGTCTATACTTAAACTTTGGCTTTGGTTTGTTAATCTGAATCCCACTCTTCCTCGCCACCTTTTTGCTTTGGACCCCCATAAATCCATCCTCATCCACTCTAGGAGGCGCCTTTCCTTGACGTCGACCTTGATTAGCAGGTACTCGATCCTGTTTGTAAATGGTTTTAATATCTGGTTTCCACGGCTGCTTAGGACACGAGTCATTATCATGGCCGAAGACACAACAATCTGAACATCTAAGCGGACTCCATTATTATTCCACATACATGGTTGCCTTGACAAATCCTTCACCATCTACTTCAGGGATTGCCATAGTTATTTTCTCTTTGAGATCCTTATCCGCAGATATTTCTGTAAGAGCTCTTGCATAGCTACTCCTCCCTCAAGAGTCCATACACATTGACGTTGTGTATGAGTCTAGGAGCTTAGGTTCACCTATGGCCGTAGCAATCATACTAAGACCATCCTCCGTATAAGCGGCAATCGGCACATCATGAATTTTCACCCAAACTTGAACTTTATTTACCTCCTGCTTTTCCAGTTTTAACGAAGGTGACCATTCATGCAGAAATAAGGTTGTGACCTTATAATCCAGGGCCTGAAGCAAGAACATCACACATACCTTTTTGATTCGCAAACTTAAAAAAGAAAAAGCCATTCGCATTCATCATGGATTTCTGTAACCCAAACTTTTTCCAGTTGTTCCAAACAAAATACTCAACCACAGGATAGGCTACTCGATCACCCAAGAGATACCCATACAGAGTATTAGCTAACTTTTCTTGGACCACACGAACTAATTCTTTTGGGAGCACAATATCACAACCCTCATGTTGTAAAGAACAAGCAAGGGATCAGAAATTTACCTTCCTATTCTTCTGGTTTATCACCGAATCCGCATAGGACATAGGCTTACCCAAGTTAACACCCTCAGTCTGACCTATTATCGTCTCTTCCTGAACCTGAACGTTTTTCAGCTTTTCATCAATCACCGGCTCCGTAATCTTTAGCAGCTCATCGATCACATTAATCTTTCTAGGTTCAGTGCTTGAATCCAGAACAATACCCCTACGAGGAAACATTGAATTCCCCTCAGCATTCACCCCACGAGTAGCAATCCCCTTAAATAATAGCGGTTTCCCTCGATCAAGATAAGGGTTACCACCTGATTTGTTACGTTCATTAGTACGATTATCATGCACTCTCTCCATAATCTAAATAACAGCCAACCATGCACAAGAAAACCCAACAAGAAAACCCAAGAAGCCGACGAACAAGAACGAGAAGAACACAAAACCCTAAACTAGCTTAAACCCTAAACTAGCTTAAACCCTAATCCATGCTTCTTGCAAATCCATATAGAGATATTGTTAAATCAAGGTTTCTGCCTCACCAGAAGGACCAATAAACCAACAAATCTATACAGATTCTCCGAATACACCGGCTGAGGACGGCGATTAAACAAGAAAACGAAAAACCCTACTTTCCAATCGATCACAAATGCCACCAGAGTTCGTATTACTTGTTCGATTGCTCAAACCAATAATAACAGATCTGTTGCACACTTGATTTCGACGAAGATCATAGGGTTACAAGAAGAACAAAATCGCCAGGCTAGAGAGAGAGCATTAGGGTTTTTGATGAAATAGAATTAGAAAGAAATTACTTTAAAGCATGTGTCAGTTTAATTTTTGTATCGTTTCTTTAAATTCACATAAACTGAGTATTTATGTGAGATAAAACATCTAGATCACTATATATAAGTTTAGTGGCGAAGTTTGACCCGAATGATGGGGGGACGAAAACGTATATACCAGAAAATTTCTATAGAACCGGGGGGTCGAAAACGTATATACCCAAAAATTTCTATACGAAAACTACATATATAACACTATTGAGCGAAAAGTTCGGGCGTCGGGCGCCCCTCCCCGCCCCTTCTATACTTCGCCACTGTATAAGTTCAATAAAATAGTTACGTTAAAGTCGTAACTATTATATTGAAAACATACACAAAAAGCCCTACAGTAATTTGTTTCTAGTTGTTTATAGAGTTAAATACTTGGTTGGTCCATGTGGTTTGCAAAAATTGCAGACTTGGTCCTAGTGGTTTACTAATTACACGCGTGGTACCAAAACTTGTCAAAAATGAACTCGGTTGGTCCCCAGCCCTAACATCAGTTAAATATCTCTGTTAAAACACCCCATGTGCCTCGCACATGAGGGTATTTTAGTCAATTCAGTGTTGGGCCCACCATCCTGCTCATCTTCTTCACTTAAACCCACCTGAATTCACCATCCATCATCCCCACCACCACCTCCCACCTCACTTCTTCTCCTTCCACCACCACCATTCACCATCCATCACTGCCACCTCACACCACCACCACCTCACACCACCACCACCTGGAACCAAACAACTCCAAACACCTTAAGCGACCACTCCTACCGTAGATCACAAATTATCAAACTACAATATAACGTTTAAAACACATAATCCTCTTCGCACATCATTCGATTACAACAAAAATCACACAACAATGACGCACTTCATAGCTAAAAACCGTACCTGACATCCTAAATCGAATCCATCCACATCGTTTTTAGGTGAAAAACTTACCTAATTCTCCTTTCGCGAATAAAATGAGATCAGATCAGAAAAGCGGTTGTCGGAATCCAGGTAGACTACTTTTAATTTGTTTGTTGTGTGTGTGAAATTGGGGTTTTATAAGCCTTTAAGGAATTAAATAAACACTTTTTTTACTTGAATAAAGTAAACACTTGCTGATTAACGAGATCCAAGCTTTGAGCGAGGGAATTTGAAGCTGAATCGATGCTAATTTGGTGATCCAAATTATATATACATGATCTTGATGTTCATGATGATGATGATGTGTTGAACCCGCTGATAAATCTGACTTCTGAATCACTCGATGTAAGTAAGATTGTTTTCTGGTCAATTGTGTGTAGTTGTTAATGTGGGCTGGTAATGATGGAGGTGGTTTGAGTGAAAGGAGAAGAAGTGAGGTGGGAGGTGGTGGTGGTGGGGATGATGGATGGTGCATGCAGGTGGGTTTGATGAAGAAGATAAGCAGGATAGTGGGCCCAATGCTGAAATAACCAAATTACCCTCATGTGCCAAGCACATGGGGTGTTTTAACAGAGATGTTTAACTGATGTTAGGGTTGGGGACCAACCGAGTTCATTTTTGAAAGCGCGTAAATGGTGTGAACCAAACTTATTAATCAGCTTCTCTAGTTCGACCATGGGTGTATTTTGAAAGCGCGTAAATGGTGTGAACCATTATCGTTGCACTTACAACACTTAGGTGGTGTTTGTTTTTTTAAAAAATGTTTGCGCAGGCTCTTTTCTCTGCGTCGCGCAGACCACGTACAGACATTGTCATCTGCAGACTATTTGTTTTTCTGAAGATGTTTCACTAAAAAAAGGCGCGAGCTCTTCTTGGTGCAGACTTGACCTAGCCACTTTTAAGATCTTCTAAGGTCTGTAGAGGGTTAAACACCACCATCCACCACCACCGTCCACCACCGTCCACCACTACCACCGTCTACCACCACCGTCCACCGTCCACCACCACCACCCACCGTCCACGTCCACCACCACCCACCACCACCGTCCGTATACCTCTTCTCGCAGAGTGCAGAGGTTTGGTCCCCCTATTCTTTTACAGATGTCTGCAGATGTGGTCCGCAGACTGCAGATATTTAACTTCTTAAAAAACAAATTGTATCTTAGAAAGATAGTCTAAAGAAAGATTTGATCATTATAAGTTATCAATAAGTGTGGAGTTTGTAATTTTGTGATGTTAAAAACCAACCTTTTGGACTGTTTCAAAATCAGATTTGTAATTGGTCTTTAAAGCGTTTTCAAAGTTTTTTAAGAGTAAATTCAACAAATGGTTCTTGTGCAAATTTATGGATTCATATTTATTGAAATAGTCATTATATCATAATATAAAGATATAATCACTATAATACATTATATTGTTTTAATGGTTCATAAATGCTTTAAAAATCTATCTATATTTTCCGTTTATCTATACTATATTATAAGTTTATAATACGGAGAAAAAAAATTAATTTTACATAATTTTAATAATTTAGGTAATTACAACTTTAAAATATATGATACAATGTAATTACAACTTTAAAATATATGATACAACTTTATGATACAATCCTTTCAAGCTAAATATATACAATTATAGACATTATGTAATTACAACTTTAAAATATATGATACAATCCTTTCAAGCTAAATATATACAATTATAGACATTTAAAAGGAAGTTAATGTGAAAGGACTTATAATTTTAAAAGAATAAATATATACATGGAACTAGGGGTGTTTATTATTTGGTTATAACCGAATTAACCAAAAACCAAACCGAATTCAGAACCGAAAAAAATTCGGTTTAGTTTGTAACCTTAACCGAATTCAGATTCGTTTATTTGGTTTGGTGTTTAGTGTGATTTTTATTTAAATTCAGGCAATTCGGTTTTACCGAATTAACCATTTAATCTTTTAATTTTATAAAAATTATATATGTGTGTTTAATTTAATAGCCCAACCCAAGACACGAATCCATTAGCCCAAATACACAATTATCAAGTCCAAAACTTATAGCCTAAATCCTCTCCTAGACTCTCACGTATCACGTTGTTAACTCAAAACCCTAGACTATTCAACTATTTCAACTTTTAATTCTGTTTTAGACTCGTTTAAATTCGGTCCTTTTGTTTTAGACTGCTTTGGGTTGTGTATGTTTTGGGGGTTTTTTTTAAACTGTTGGTATTAGTATGTCTTAGTATTGTGTTAAATGATGCATTTGTAGTTGTGTATAAACAAGTACATGTTCTACGAAACAAGGAAAAAACAATTTAGTTGAATTCGGTTAATTTGGTCTTAACCGAAAATCAAACCGAATTCAAATTCGTTTATTCGGTTCAGTTAGAGTTGCTACAAATTTGGTTCGGTTCGGTGTTCGGTTATGACCTCAAAAATAAAATAAAAACTGAATTAACCGAACCGTATTAACCAAATTAACCGTAAACCGCACCGTTGAACACAGCTCCATGGAACGTTATAACGTGGTCAACACCTCCGTTTCAGTTTCTTTTCCTGTAACCGGTGGGATCTTCGTGACCATCCCGCAAAATTCTAAAATCCGCCATCAATGCCCTTAAAATAAAAATATGCAGCCTAAGTAGCACTGGAACGGGTACGGGATCAGGGTACGGGGACGATACGGGAACGAGGAACGGCAAAACTCAAAATTCCAAGATACGGGTACGGCAATAAAAAATATAAAAAATAAAAATATATTAAACAAATTCAAAAAATACTACATCTTCCAAAGGTAATTAATTATCAATAATCAAATCATTTTCAAATTCATGTTCATCTAGTGAGAGATCGGCAATCGATAGAGAATTAGAGATGATGAGACTTGAGAGTTTAGAGATTAGAGAAGCCGAATATGATAGGTCTATTTATTTAATAGCCGGTTGTGGAATTTGAAAGGGCTAAAACCCTAAAAATAAATGGTAACGGGCTGGATACTTCTATCAGATACGTCCCCGACATTGGAAATGTTTAGGAAACTTCCCCAACAAGTACCCATGGCGTTTCCGTCCCCGACAAGTACCCGAGACGGGTACGGCCACATAAATGGAGTCCTCGTGCTACGTAGTCTGCAGCTCAATGATATAAAATCCAACTACCTTGACCGTTTTTCAGATACACACATAGCAAATCGACCGTTTCTATTCTGCGGTTCAAATAAGTAGCACCACCATCACCAGCCTTGAAAATATTCTCCGGCCACCACCAATATGTGGAACCATCGTCATGATGTGTTCCCTAACACATCACGCGGTCGCTCTTCTAGTATATAAATAATATATATTGTAATTTAAGAGGAATTATAAGCGACATGACATGATTACTTAAAACTCTTAGGGGTAGGGGTGTCCATCACTCACCGCACACTCATCACTCACAGCATCCAATCAATTTTCGCCATGTTATTGAGCTTTATTCCATCACTAGTGATGGATTTTAGTGGAAATATCTATCACTCACCGCACACTCATCTCCATTGAAAAGCAACTCACCACACAAACAACGTGTGCTCATGGCCACGCGTTTTAATCTTCACGTGTTATATAAGGCAGTGGCGGCGGTGTTCCACGTTCACCACGCGTGAACAAAATGCCCATCACGGGGCGCCCCTACCCCCTTATAATCCTTTCAAGGATAGGTCCATGAGTTTGTGATACAGTGAAATGGATACTTGGATAGGTTCGCGTTGAATTTTGGTCACTAGTGTTGTTCGGTACTTTCTTCTCAACTCAGTTTTTTTTTTTTTTTTTTTTTTTTTTTTCAGATCAGCTCATGCGGATGGTATTTGCCATTTCATTGTAGAAGTAATGTCGTTTATTACCCTCATTTGCAAACCTTTTAGATTTCTACTGATTCTCTCTTTCTCCCTATTTCGAAAAACACTTGCATATATGAGTTCAATTATGTGATTGTGTATATGCCATTGTGTGGTTGCTCTTATAGTAGGTACAGTTAAGCAGTGTGGTATGTGTATTAGGTTCGATTAAGTGTATATGTATAATAGGATAATATGACGCTTGTTTCTGGTTGACGCATCAGTTTTTTTGGGTGCATTGCATTGATGAAGATGTATATGTACGAAGAAGTGTGTGCGTGCGAAGGGGATGAACATTAATTGTTAGTTGCGCGAAAGGGTGTGAGTCAATTGGTGGTGACTTTTAGTTGCTTTTTGTATAGATATATAATTGGTTTCTATGTTGTAGAAAACTAGAGGGGATGGGTGAATAGTTTTCTAAAAAAAAAAATATTGCTTACCAAGTATGAAAAATCATTTGTTCTACCTAAAGAGTTTAGGGAAAGAGCAACACAGCTGATTTAGAAAGGTTTAAGCAATCAAGACTTGTAATATTTTTATAATCTTAGGATTATTTTACAATACATTTTAGATCATTCTCATTCTTGTCTTGATTACTTGTGTCAGGTTTTTGTCGGCTTGTTTTGATAATTCAAACTGAACCTTGTTAACCCCAAATTGTTGTTGATCAATTTAGCAAATCACTTTTGCACAGATTCCACACATTATACTCTGATAATCCAAACCGAACGTTGATGTTCGATGAACGATTATGTCGATATTTGCTTCCACTGAACCTGCCATAACTTCCTAAGGACCACGTACCCATCACAAGTTATGGTCTGCCTGATCTTGATGGTTAGCAGGTACTTGCATGTGAGTTTTCGAGTGACAAGTTCTTATGGTTACCAAAAAGACTCCAAAGAAATCTACTTTGTTACTTAAACTACCAAGTATATATTATTTTCAAATATCAAAACGACAAGATCCAACACAAAACAAACCAACAAAAATGTCAACATGCGTTGCCAATACTTTGAACCTCTAGACATTGAAGCAAAGAATGTACATATCAATACTCTACATACACTAAACCTCACCCGCACAACCATTTCTGAAACTAGCTTGCCAATCAATCAAACTCGACCATTCAAATTCCGATGACATCAGCTTTCTGGCAACAATGAAGGCATATAAACTCGTGCCACGTGGGCAGCCCTCTTTGTGGGCCATCTGTTGCTGCATTGGGCTGGGCCTTGTGCTAGAAGAATAAGCACATACTGCAGTTTATAGTCTTTTGTAGAAAAGGATATAGGCCTGGTCATGTAGGACCTTGTTTGTGCTTATTGCAGTAACCGAAGCATCATCAAATCGAAACCATTGCTGATTTGGATAACAAGCATCTGCAGTGTAATGCCCCTTCGAAGCTTCTCTTCCATGGTGTGTTACGGATGCAATAAGT
The DNA here is from genome assembly GCA_030545235.1 of Helianthus tuberosus. Lineage (NCBI taxonomy): Eukaryota > Viridiplantae > Streptophyta > Magnoliopsida > Asterales > Asteraceae > Helianthus > Helianthus tuberosus. The sequence continues at coordinate 98,887,747 of CM060354.1, read as the reverse complement.
GTGTACTTTCGATCCTGCAATTTGTGATATAACACAACTCATATATTTATTTGTGTTAAAAATCAACTCTAACCCAGACACTTAAAATTGTGTATCCTTAACACGATACTGTTTAACCCATTTATCTAACCGTACCAAGCGGGCCAACGTGTAGTACTCAAGTTGTAAACATGTTACTCAGATCGATGGGTTGTACTAAATGAGTTAAACGGCTCGAAAACATGATGGGGTCGACTTATTTATTTAAACGGGTTAGACAGGTGAACTCGAACACGAGCGATTTAGTTAACCAAGCCAACCCAGACCCGGCCGGTTTAATAAACAGTTTTGATCAGTTTCGTGTCGTGTTTGTTACATGTCGTTTTATACCAAGTTTTGATGGGGGTATAAAACTATCCCTTCATTTATTTAACTAGTGGGTTATCACCCACGCCCCGTAGGCCGCGACGGATTCGAAACTTAGATAAAAATAAGCAAATTGCGACAGACCAGTCTACGTGAAGATAAAAAAACCATGGCGCAGCAGTATTCAAAAGTCACGGAAAAGTTATCGGTTCAATTCGTTTCGGTATCAACACTCGTTATAACCATAAAAACGAATATCTGGGTGGGTTCGGACTTCAGAATGTAATTGAAATAACCCACTTAAGATGGTACATATAGAAAACTTAGAAAAACATTACGTTGAGAAAAAAGCTAAAACACCACAAAAAATAAGTAAAACGAAAAAAAACTAAAAGTTGCGGGTCTAAATAGTAAATATAATAAAGTGTAAGGGTAAATAATGAAAACTCAGATAAACTTATTAATTAATGTTGAGGGGCGAAACATGTCATTAATAAAGTTGAGGGGCTAAATATATGATTATCAAAGTTGAGGGGCCAAAATGTTTGATGTTGACAAAATAGCCTTTTAATATATAATAATAATGTTTTCGATTAGTGATTTGTGCTAAATATGAAAGCAACGAATATAGCAAACATTACCTTTGTTGCAGATGAAACAAGCAAATCACGACTTAGGAGCAACTCAAGTGGGAAGCGTACAGGTTTGTGTAATTTTGTACTTCCATTGGTTCCATAGCCAAATCGCTTCAGGTGCAATATCATTATCTTTGGAAGTGTTTGTAAGTTGACAGATTTTCTGGCTGTCACAACTCCAGCCTGAAAGCCAATTTAGCCATGTTTTCATCAGTATATGCATGTACGATGATTAGCAGATTTTATACATTGTTGAAACAATCACATTTAAATATTACATATATATACACACACACACACTAAAAGGATGCGTGAACGATGCGGCAGAGAACACAACACAATACTGGTAAAGCACGTAATCACGTAATGATGTATAATAACATAACATGTTAATTTTTTACAATTAAAAAAGACTATAACTAACAATACCACACTTAAGTTAAGGAAAATAAAATGCTCGTTTTATGTATTTTTTTAAGAAGTATTAATGTATGAAAAATTTATAGCCATTTATAAATCGTGGGAGGAGCTTGCATGTGCAGGGAAAAATTTGCTTTGAAGGATTATACCATATGCTTTAAAACTTGTTATTACTTAAAGTCTTAAAAATATTTTAGCTTACCTTCTTGTCCTCCTTATATGCAAGGTTTAAAATAACGGAAACGAGTTTCGAGGCATTTTCCCTTCGCCTCACGAGGCGTAAGCCTCGAGGTGAACCGTGAACCGAGGCGGAATTAAAAAACTTGTGGAATAGTTTTGGGTTAAATATGATAAAAATTAAATGTTTAAGGGTCCTAATGTAAGTGCTTGTAAATGTACTGAATAAAGGGGCCATCATTTTTCAGTAACCCTAAAAGAGTTATGCCTCCATCGTTTCCATTCCTGAAACCCTAATTTTTCTTGGTCACTCGTCGCTACAAGCCAGGTACGTCTCCATCCCTCTGTATTTCGTCCCGATTCTTTCATAATCAACCCTGTTTTCTTTGGTAACCCTAAAAAACCCTAATTTCTCCCGCCTAAAAAGATGTGTACGCCTCTTAGTTACCGTTACGCCTCGACACGAAACCTCTGCCTCATACCACTGAGGCGTATGTATAAAAACAAGCAGTGACGCGCCGCCTCTTATTTGATTTCTTGCCGTTCCGCCGAGGCGCGCCTCAAAACGGAAGCCTCGAGCGTTTTTTAAACCATGCTTATATGTATTATAATCATAGTTTAAAAAAAACGCTCGAGGTGTCCGTTTTGAGGCGCGCCTCAAGGCGGAACGGTGATAAATCGTACATGAGGCGGCACCTCATTGCCAATTATTATACGCAAGCCATAGTTATCAAAAGCGAGCGCCTTGTGCGCCTAGGCGCAATTTTCAGGCGAGGCGCAATTATTGCGCTTGTTTAGACGCGATTCCCAGATTCTGACGGCTTCCGACCACTTTCTGTAAATTCCGGCAAGATTCTGAAATAAACTCAGGCTTAGGCGGCCTTTAGCGTAGAGGAGGAGAGATGGAGTAAAATGGGTCAAAGACAGCAGCTGCTCGTGGTGTTCTGGTGGCCGGAGACCAGAGTTTAAGGTGGCCGGAGATCAGAGTTGCAGGGTAGTGAGAGAGAAGGAAGAAGAAACGTTGAGGGGGTAAAGGACAGGAAAGGGGAGAGAGAGTCGTAAAAGAAATAAAAACAAACCTTTTAAGTGGGTAATGGGTTACTGTTTAAAACTGTGTTAAAAGTGACTGAACATGTGTGCAGACTGAAATAATAAAAAGAGTGAACATATGTGTAAAGTGTAAACTGAACAGTGACTAATTACAAGCATAGGGCTAGGGTAGGCTAGTCTTACAAAGCATATTATATATTTTTTATTTTCTTTATATGTGCGCTTTTTTTTTCTCGGGCCCTCGCTTTTTTTGCGCCTAGCGCCTAGGCCCCAGGCGAGACCTATGCGCCTTAAGTGCGCCTAGCGTCTTTGATAACTATGACGCAAGCCTCAGTGGTACGAGGCGGACGTTTCTTTTCGAGGCGGAACGGCAAATCAGAGGCGTACGGTTTATAGGCGGGATAAATTAGGGGTTTTTGGGCTGGATAAAGACGTACGATGCTTGTAGCTATGCACAATCAAGAAAAAATAGGGTAGAACAGAGATGGAGACATACCTTATAGCGATGGATTACCAAGAAAATTAGGGTAGAAGTAGAACAAAGGAATTGTTGACGGCGATAAAAGAGTGATGCAACTTACTAGGGTTACTGAAGAAAATAACTACACCTTATTTATTTCACTTACAAAAACTTACATAAACACCCTTAAACATTAAACTTTTATCATATTCAACCCAAAACTATTCTCACAAGTCTATTTACATTAGGAAAGTTCTGTATTTTATGTTGGTATTTTATTTTTAACTACACCTTTATTTATTTCATTTACAAAAACTTACATAAACACCCTTAAACATTAAACTTTTATCATATTCAACCCAAAACTATTCTCACAAGTCTATTTACATTAGGAAAGTTCTGTATTTTATGTTGGTATTTTATTTTTAACTACACTTTTATTTATTTCATTTACAAAAACTTACATAAACACCCTTAAACATTAAACTTTTATCATATTCAACCCAAAACTATTCTCACAAGTCTATTTACATTAGGAAAGTTCTGTATTTTATGTTGGTATTTTATTTTTTAAAAGATATATAATTTTTATATTAATTTTTTAATTCCGCCTAGGGCTTACGCCTTGGTTCGTCTCGAGGCTTACGCCTCGTGAGGCGAAGGGAAAACGCCTCGAAACTCGTTTCCGTTTTTTTAAACCTTGATTATAATATAGTATAGATATATGTGTGTGCATTAATATGTGCACGCGCGTTGCGAAGGGGAACACAGACACCGGTACTCACGTACATTGTTAATTTTTTTAAATTAAAAAAAAAAAACTAAAGCAATACCATGCTCATGTTTATGGTGTAAATTTAAAAAAAAATATGGCCGTTCAAAACCATGGTTAAAAACCGTGCCAGTAGTTGGCTTAAAAGTCAGAAATATGTTTTGAAGGATGGTACCATGTGTTTAAAAGTTGTAATTACTTAAACTGTTAAAATTATGTAAAATTACATTTTCGCCCTCCTTATGTATTATAATATAGAAAAAGTTTAAAATACAAAAGTCCTTCTGAGCTGGAATTTGGTTGAACTCATGCGGACACGAATGCAACTCCGAAAAACCCGGGCCCGCGTGAGGCAGTTCAGTTTTTTTTTTCATTCTACCCCGCCTAAAACATAAACGTACGCCTCGACAAATTAGTTCTGCCTTGAACCGAAACTTGCGCCTCACTCCACCTAGGCGTACGTATAATTTCTGTCCCTGAGGCAAAAATGAGTTTCTGAGCTGGAATTTGGTTGAACTCATGCGGACACGAATGCAACTCCGAAAAACACGGGCCCGCGTGAGGCAGTTCAGTTTTTTTTTTTCATTCTACCCCGCCTAAGACATAAACGTACGCCTCGACAAATTAGTTCCGCCTCGAACCGAAACTTGCGCCTCACTCCACCTAGGCGTACGTATAATTTATGTCCCTGAGGCGCCGCCTCATATGCGTTTTTGCTCTGTTCCGCCTCGAGGCGCGCCTCAGTACGGACGCCTCGGCCGTTTTTTTAAACCAAGACGTGCATAATTATGAATATAACATGCGTGAATCGTGATTAAGGTTTACTCCATGTGTGATTTTGTTGTTTTTTGGTGACCACATGCATGATTATAGTCACCATGCGTGATTATGGTTTTTGTTCATGCGTGATTATGGTATTTTGTTCATGTGTGATTAGGGTTTAAATTTTATAACATACGTAATTTTACTCGCGTACGCTTCGCAAGTTAAGGACTATTGTATGTTAACCTTCCCCTATATATATAATTATATGGCGCAAAAGCGCCAGAGCTGGCCCAAACTAGTTTCAAACAATCTGAACTACTAAAAGAGTGAGGAAGGTAAGTAATCTTAATTTTCTTATATAAAGAACCGTTGCAGCAAGTATGCAACTGATTAGACAACCCCCTAAAGAATCAGATAATCATAACTTGAACCAGTGTATCCAAAAACCCCTTAAAAGACAACAGGAATCATACCTTTCCGGATGTTGTTCGATACTCATCAAGTGTCTCCGGCATAGAATAGAGACGAAGGGCGTCCTCAATATTAGCAACACCATCATGAGATATATCAAGATGAAGCAAAAAAAACGGTTGAACAGTAGCCGAATCTTTATTCCCTGCTGACAAAAACACATTACGTAATTTACACTTTACATCCTCAAGTTTTTTATAATGACAGATCAACCCCTTAAGCTTTTATTCCCTACCTCTTGCCCTAACAACACTTCTCAGTTGACCTCCAAAGATTGCACGCACTTCCGAGGGAGCAAAGTTTTGTGTTCTCGTTACCGCAGATTTGTTCTTCGGACCAACAGTCTCCCAATCATCATCTTCTACAGAGGAAACAAGTGACGACCCGTTGCCATTTGCGTTTGACGCTTGTCCTTCAAGCTTTAGTAGTTCGTCGTGCATCTGATGCATGACGAAACTTAAAAACTCCTGTGCATCTTCTTGCCTAACCCAGTTATCATTAAATTGAAGATTTAAAATACATTGATAGCGAAGAATATGATAAAAGATTATGATGACAAATTTAACGCGTACCTGGGCCTCCCGGAAATGCTATTAGGAACATCAGGAGTAAAATTCTTCAAGACCACTTCAAACATGGCTGGGCTGAAAGGCCGACCCGTTTGCATTGTGTCCTTTGAGCTTGCACCAGCAGGTATCTTGAATTCAGAAATAAATTCACCAAATGCAGCTAACGTCGGATAGCCAGTCTAGATAAAATAATGCAAGACAAACCTTTTTAGCTATGTGCATACAACACTTCTATGCTTAGGGGTGTTTATGGTTCCCTTTCAAACCGTCAGACCACCCAAACCAATTATCTTTTTGGTTTCATAGTCGTTTTTTTTTTTTGGGTTAGTCGGTTTAAACAATGTCCAAACCATACCAAACGTTTGCTTTAGTTTATAATCGAAAAGAGTCAGAAATAAAATCAAAATATGAGACCAAACAGAAGCCACCAACGTTTGATTTTGTTCAATTTTAATTCTCGACGGCTTGATTAATGTTTACGATGGTATACAAAATCACTATAACGGTTTGGCTCACTGTTTGACCTAAAAACAGTCAAAACCGTGAACACCCCTATCTGCTACAAAAAACCTTACAACATTTGAATCCACAAAATGTACTTGTATAGCAAACCTTCTGAGCAATACGGGCCCTTATACCGTGCAAAAGTTGAACTACTGGTGAACAAGACAAAAGAGCTTGCAATGTAGCGTTGAGAAAGCACATGTTCCCTGAGTTAATTAACCCACGAGGTAACAAGCATGTTTCAATCGGTTCATTCGACTTCTCTTCTTTCACACTGCCTAAAGTTTCAATTTTCGGGTGCACTACCGAATTGATATTATGAACGGTTTTTAGCGCCATGTTACCGTTATGATATGGTGCTCCATTTTGTTTTGGGTGTATTAAAGCTTCAGGCTTGAGATTTTTAGTCGGTTCAGAAGGGCTAACTTTACCATTCTTGCAAATGCCGGTTGGGTTGAGATTAGATGAACCCTTGGAAGCGTCTGTGCTCTTGTGTGATTCACCGTTGAAACTACCAAAAGATATATCACTTGATATCTTTAACGAATTAAGATCCAAAGGTTTGCTTTTCGCAGGCTTTTTAGCATTTTCAGATGGCTTGTTAAGCCATGATATGACTTCATCTTCAGAAAATGACCCAAATAACAGTACCTGCATTATTAAGAGTAAATGAACGACTTTACCAACCATATAGAATAATGAAAACCTTGTGCAATCTCATGTAATACTAATCAACTATATATAAGAGTATATTAGGGATAAACCTAATCAAATCATACCTGTAACTATAGTAAAGATAAAAATAAACCCTATATATATATATATATATAGGGTAAGGTTCATGCGAGAACCACCTTTATTGCGAGAACCAATGTGAACACAACCTAAAATAGCTAAAAAAACCTAACCCCCCCCCCCCCCCAATGGACAGAGGAGCCACAACTCGACTTCATACACCTAGGGTAAGGTTTTGATGGGACTTATTTGTTAGGCCCAAAGTGGCCCGGCCCCAAACCCATTGAGCCAAGCCTAATTCCAGACTATCCTCAATAATATGCGTAAACTATGACCCATAAAGCTGGCCCGTTTTCGTTCAAATCTTAGCCAGTATACACTTTAAGTTTCAAACTAATCATAAAATGTACCTCCTAGACAACTGTCCTTATTTCAATCACTGAAGATAATATGAAATGCAAACTTAAAAACATTAAGTTCAAACCTCAAAATATACAAAAAAAAAAACCCCACTCATAGCAAAACTGTTATTGGGGTCTAGCTAGCGGGTGAGATATACGCAAGTCTTACCTCTGTCAACGGGACAAAAACATGAATTTCAAATCTCAAAATGAATATAATATTAGTTCAATGCATTAATTATAAATGTTCAACCAACATATACTTATGCAACCCCTAAATTCACCAAAACTGACTATAAAAGTTTTGATTCAGCACAACTCACTCAAAAACCCTCATACAGCATTATAGATCATTCAAACATATTACCGACAATCTAAGCTTCCTCAAATCGATTACAAGTAACCCTAAAATCATATATATTTCCATTATAAAAATTATTACTCACCTGAGGTTGATCACTCATGATATGGTCTCCGTGTGAAATTCAAAGTGGGTTGTTGATAATTACGAGTATTATGCAAGAACCCTAACGGAAAAGACTGAAAATTGAGTAGGGTATGAGTGAAGACGAATGCACGTAAGGTGTTTGATAAAATGTCAACGAGAAAAAACGTGTAATAAGAAGGAGATATTGGATAAGGTGAAAAGGGTGTGCTTAACGGTGGCGGAGTGACGGTGATGAGCCGAAAATCTGACCGATGAACGGCGCATCGACGGTGGGGAATAGAAGAGGCGGCCTCGATTTAGGTTTAGGTTTTTGTTTTCTCTTTACTTGTTTCTTAAATCTTTTCTTTTTTTTTTTTTTTTTATCTTTGGTGGAATAGTGGTTTTGGTCCTTGATGTTTTGCCACTAAGGCCATCCGTAGTCATAAAGCCCCTTTGTGGGCGTTATGCGACACGTGTCGTGCCACGTCACACAGGGGCTTTATGGGGCGTTATATCACTTGAGCCCGTAGTCATAACGCCCCTACCCATCAATACCTAATTATTAATTTTTGTTTTTATTAAATAATTATAAAAACAATACCCTTTTTCTGATTGGTCCAAGATTGAAACTCTCCCCCCATCGCGGCGCTAAATTCATCGCGCCGGAGAAATTTTTTTGGGCATAGCGCCCTTCGTCCCGGTGTGGTCGGCGCCATCTCGGCGCTATGGGGGTATTTCGCGCCCCACTACGTATGCTCTAACGTCATTTGTGGTTCTAAGTTTTAAGTTTATAGGACTATTCTTTAGTTTGATGGTATTTATTTATATCTATATCTATATTACTTTATTAAAAAAACTGAGTTTTCTACCCTTATATTAGTTTGTACAAATTTTTAACATGGCATACGAAAGGTTAAGAACATATCTACATATTTTTGCCCTTTTCTTCCATTTCTATCCATTGCTTTCTACTTTGCCCCTGCAGCCATTCTTCAGTTCGTTACCCTTCCCATCTCACCATAATCCATCCAACCATCTGTAAATCCTAATCGACATAAAACTGACACGAACGTACGGTTATTTAATTGACTTCAGTCATGTTAGATCTAGACTGTCACACCCTGACTTTTGCGGAAGCGTGATTTGGGGTCACTTACTTAATATCATTGCATTCAACCATAATAAACAACTATATGATAAATCAAGATGTTCATCCATTGATAACTTTCAAAATAATACGACCGTCATTGTTTAACATCAGACCAAGACTTCAAATTTAGTTCACATAGCAACCAAAGCTTAAAGTTCCATAAGAACTCATCAAAAGACTTTAGTTAAAACCAGGTTTTGAAAGATGCGTCACGTACAGGATAAGACACACTAACCAAACCCTAAGACACAGATGACATCTTTTATTCTCAACATGACTTGAAACTCCAATGCCCGCCAGATCCATACTTAATTTCCTGAAAATACATGTAATTTGAAAACATCAACAAAAGTTGAGCGAGTTCATGTGCGTGTTTGTGAATAAACCTTTGAAGCATTTGTAAGTATGTCTGTATGTACTTGAAAACCCGGTATGAAAGCAACAAGGAAAACAGATCAATTAATGTGTAGCTAATACATTAATATTTGAGACGTGATGCAGGGAACTCAAACCTAGCAAACTTTACACCGGGCTTCCGGCTGTAAGACATAGTCACTACATGGCTCATTCGGCGTGCGCATGGGTGGGACTTGCTACACCCGAATAGATCTATCACTCATGTCCCTCGGTCCTACAACGAGGATTAATGGCCTTAAGTGTTATGCCCACCACTCACATGATCAAGCAGTACATTTCCTTAGCTAACCATACCAAATGAGAATGTTTGTAAACAGTTATAACATGTATTTCACCCCCGAGGTTATAAAACTGAAAACAGTTAAAAGAAAAGGGGGACATGAACTCACAGTTTTGCGTTCTTCGAATCCGCCTGTAACTCAAAGTTTCCTCTGGCGTACACGACTACCTACAATGTACTATGGTCTTATTAGACGAGCGGGTCATGCCTTGACTTAGTATTAATTAGTGCATTTGAGTTACGTTTCCAAATGTGTTCATCATTATTCCAAGTTATATAATTATTGTCAAAATAATAAATATTTTAACTTAAATTATATTTATTGAATTTTGGAATAATTGTTAAACCATATCATTGTAACTTGATACTTCCCAAGTATTTATACTTGTATTTCCTTCCTAAGGATGGGGTATCTTATACATGTGTATTTTTGCCATGTTTTTGGGTCGTATTCCGGTGTGTGTTTATACGTACGAGGATACGTATTTTTATTGTATTCATTAAGTATTCTTTATAGTTAATTTCATATTAATTATTCCGGAATATTATCTTTAATAAAAGTCCACCAATATATATTTCCAAAATATATACTTTAAGAAATATTATTTATAATTTTCCTTTGGGCAAAAATATTTGTATTTTCATATAAGTTCCAAAAATAATACATATTTTAATATTTCCAAGAAAAATATATATTTTTACTTGCTCAAACTAATACATTTCCTTCCTGTAAAAAATATGATATATTTCGTAGTGATTATGAAAATCCCATTTTCATTCCCTAGATGTCTAAAATATTATTTACCAAAATATACACATGAATAATATTTCCGGAATATTTTGTGAGTTATATTCCTTGTTCGGTTTTACCAATATTTTGTGTGAAGTGTGTATATTATCCCTCGAAATTTTGGTAATATTTTGGATTGTAATACTTGGTATTTTTGTGAGTTATATTATTTCAAGTCCTAAAATAATATAATTATTACACAAAGTATACAAATAATCACACATGTGTGTCTTCAATGTATATATATTCAATATATATATTTAGCCACTTTTATTTATAAAAACCAACCTCCAACACTTATATTTTTGTAACAAAAATTATGGCAAAGTTTATATGGAAAACTCATGGTTAAAATACACTTGTAAATATTTGTTTAAAATATTTTTCTAAGTGTTAATATTTTTAGAAAAATTTTGCCATAGTTTCCCCTAAAAATTGAGGTTTCCATGCTTTCAAGCATATCATTTTCTTTTGTAAAAATCATCACAATCAATTTACAAGTATCAACAAACAACCTTTACTTACCAATTTTGCCAAAATCATGCATATTTCACAACTTCATGAACTTGAATATATGTAAAAATTTGTAGTAACTTACTAGTGTTCTTAGTAAGTCTTGTTACCCTTTAAAGTGTGATTGATCTCTCAAAAAATTCATTTTTAAAGAAGATAGATCTTCACAACTTGTGATCACACTTTCTAAAAATGTTTCTTTATGAAATCTTCTTGTTACACAAGTGTTTATACACTTGTTTAACCACTAAAAATAAGGTTTGTTTGTCTAAGAACCAAGATTTAGTAAAACTTATATTTTTAGCTTGGTTTCTTTAGAAATCCTCCATAAATCTGTAGATCTATAAGTATTACTACTAACATAAATCATTATTTTTCAAGAAAATAATATATTCTTTCAAGTTCATGTCTTGCATGAGGATGATTTATAAATCTCTAACATTTTCATCCTCTCATCTTGCTAGATTATGTTTTTAATCATGATCTAGCAAGATCATATAATGATCTACATCATTTACACAACCCATCAATCATCAAGTACCATAACAACACTAAACAACATGATTTCTCTAAGATTTCTTATAGTTTTATGCTTATGTTCATGTTTCATCTTCAAGTTTCTTAGTGTTCTTCAAGATTATGATTATGAATCTTCTTTTAACCACTTGAAGTGGAAGTAAAATAGCAAGATCAAGGTTCTTACCACTAGCACAAGGCTAGGGATGATCAAGAGGAGAAAACAAGTGGATAAAAGTAAACGGTGAAGGTCCTTCAACTTCCAAAAGCTCCTAGCTTCTTTATGTAACCTTTAACACCTTTGAGTATGCTTGGAAGGTATGTAAGATGATTGAATGATGGTGGGATTGTGGTTGTTGGTTGTGGCTGTGAGCAAGACAAGAGGAGGAGAAGGTTTTGTGTGTGTTTTAGTAGGTGTAAGAATGAGCTCAAGATCTCAAGTGTATTACTTATAACCATTTTAGCACATTAACCCTTGTATAACATGCCATTTAGGGGGGGGGCACAAGATCTAATATTATACTCAAAGAAAATCACAAGTGGGGGCCACACTATGGCCGTAGGTAGTAGGGGGGGTCTTAGGCTAGGGTTTAACCAATTTAGTTAGTTCATGATTGGATTTCAAGTATCTAGTTAGGGGTTTCAGTTACTAGATATTTTAGGAGGTGTTATGATGTTCGGGGATCATAACTAGCTTGGTAATATTAAAACAGTGTTTCTAGTGTAATTTGGTGTTTCAGGTAATGTCCGGTTATTCGGTTGGTTACCGGTTCGTTAAGGTGCTAAACTACGCAGTTTAGTGTGCTTTATGTTACCTTTTGTGACAGTTTCAATTCCTGACACTTAGGAAAGTATTCAGGACCATTTAATCATATTTCTGTATGATATTAGATTGTTTAAATGCTGTATTTTGCTGAATTTTGCAGAATTCTGCAGTTTAGGTGAGTTTTAGGCACTTTCCGGCACTTAAACTATCTCTAGGAAGGCAGTTTTATGATCCTTACTTTCCTACACATTATACTAGTGTAAGACTTAGTTTCTGGCTCATTCTGTGTCTCAATACAAAGTTTGTCTATCTGCTGAACTCTGTCAGCATTTTTCTGATTTGTCTAATAATTGTGCTAACTGTGTTTCATGCATCGTCTAAGTCAATAAAGTCCTTATGCAGTAATGATATAACATTAAGCAATATGTGATGCACATGTATGTATATGGCAGTAATCAGAAAGCAATTCAGGTCATAAATTGTAAATCAGCACAGTCATTAATCATTAATTATTGTCTAATTAATTGTACGGATGCATGCAAATTTAGCAGTTGTCACATTCTCCCCCTGTTAAGAAAATTTCGTCCTCGAAATTTATACTACCTTAACTCCTTAGGGTTACATTATGCGTGTATGTGTTAGTGCAGTATGTCTATCGCCTCCGTTATCTCAAAATCGTAGCTGAAACAGTTTATTTCTAGCGTTATATTGTAATATCTAGTTTAGAAAGGCAAGGTGGCATATTTGTAAATAAGGAAAGATTCCTTATTGCCTTGGCCTATAAATAGGAACCTAAGGTGTTAGGTTTAGAACTTTTGATACTTTTGCAACTTTGGCATTTGGAGCTTTGGAGAGCTAGGTTCTAGAGAGAGAAAGTCTAGAGAGAGAAAGTGTTCTCCACGTGATTCAGGTGTTGTATGATTTCAGATTTATCAAAGAATCATAGATTATATTACATCTTGTGTGTTTCGGTCTCGTTTGTGCACGGATTCCGCACGTCGCACGTTCGGTTCGCAATCGTTTCGGAGTCAAAACCGGTCCTACAAGTGGTATCAGAGCAGGTTCTCGGTTGCGAAGATCAAACGCACAGATTCGTACAAGATTTGATCAGATACAGAGCCAAAATCATCTAGATTTGTCAAATTCTTCATATTTTTCTTGTTCTTCACGTTTTTATCTGATTTTTGTCAAATTGAACAGGTTTTAACGGTCCAAATTAGCTGATTTTCGGTTATGTTGTGCGAAACTATCAGATCTACAAGCCTACAAATTTTCAGAACTTAATTCAAAGCCGTTTGGGAGAAATCTAAGATTTTTTTATCGAAAAAGTTTGTAAAAATGTTGAATGTTGCTGCTGTTATGGTTACTGTTCATCGCGCGGATGGCAATCCGTGCGGATGACCATCCGTGTCAAGTCATCTTCATGCGCAGTTCATTAAAAGTGTTGACTTGTTGACTGGCTACCCGCACGGATACAACTCAAGATTCCTTCTTTGCAATTTCATTAAAGTGTTTAACCAAGTTGACTGCGTCGGATAGCATCATTTCCCACCCATGCGGATAACATCATTTCCCACTCGTGCGGATAGCATAGAATTACTACCCGCACGGATAGCAATCCGTGTTGACTTTAGTTGACCTATCCGAGCGAATTACTACCCGCACGGATAACAATCCGTGTTGACTTTAGTTGACCTATCCGAGCGAATTACTACCCGCACGGATAGCAATCCGTGTTGACTTTATTTGACCTATCCGGACGGACATTTGTTCGCACGAATAGCAATCCGCGTCACATCAATCCGTGTCAAATATCACATATTCTAATTCATAAAAGTGGTTGCCACCCGCTCGAGCGGTAACTCGGGTCAAGACACGTTATCTCACCATTTTGTCATTTAGTTAACATGTTCAGTCAATATTTCAGTCATCATGTTCTTGTGATCTGATTTGTCATATATTGTCTGCCATTACTAAATTGAGGACAAATAAAAACAAATTGAATTTAGTATTGCACGTGATTTCTTTCAGTCTTGCATGTTCATTAATTGATTAACGGCAATTGATAATAATTCATGTGATGCACTAGAATTGATAAGAATTTTGCATGTGTAGTTGATAAGTTGTCGGCCATTACTATTGAATATTGTTGATAAGAGTGAGCACATGCATGACATTTAATTGAGATTTTAGATAACAATCTTACCCGAACGGACAGCGTTGTTACGAGATTATTTTCACTGTTGACTTGTGTTGACTCATTCAATCGGATACCCGTCCGATTCATTTGTTTGATATTGATTAAACTCATTGTGTTTGTTTGTACGTGATTCAAAGTGATTCAAGTCTCCAGGTAATTCAAGAATTTCAAGTCATGGCTGATTTTGATCATGATAAATGGTGGAGAAGAGATTACGCGAGATGGGAAATTGATAAATATAGAGAACCATTCAAAGAAGCTAAGAGAGCCAAAAGATGGAATGATGAACTGGAATGTTATATGGATCCACAGGGTAATCCAGTGGTTGACCCTTCAAAAGTGGATTTTGAGGCAGTAACAAATCTGTTTCCAAATGAGGGTACTTTCAATACAAGAAGACTATCTGATAAAGGATATTTGCCGGATTTGTTGAACAGGATAAAGGAAGTTTGTGAAGCGAGTCTACCAAAGGTGGTAGAAATGAAAAAGAGGAAAGAACAAGAACTGGAAAAGCTGATAGAGGAAGTAAAGAAAACGGCAGAGGAAACTGATGAAGAAGAACAGATGAAAGATGAAGATCAGAAAAAGACAGAAGAAGGAGGTGTGATAACAGAAAAAATTCAAACTGAATCTTCTAAATTGTTTGACAAAGACAAAAGCATTGAACAATCTGATGATAAAAATGAAAACAAGTGCAGGAATTGCATAGAAATGTGCAAAGCCTGTACCAAAAAAGATGAAATAATAAAAACAAAAGAATTTGAAACAAATAAACTTGAAAATGTTTTCAAAATAAAATGTAAAGAAATGATTGAAAAAGAAGAAATTTTGAAACAAAAGCTTGAAAAGTTGACGCAAAAATGTCAAGATTTTGAAAAAGAAAATAAGATTTTGAAAGAAATGTGTACAGCAAAATATGTTGGTTGTGTTGAAAAAGAAAATAAGTTTCAAGATTTTCAAAAAGAGTATGATAATTTGAAATGGTCAAGTCAGAGAGTACAAGAGGCTTATGATACTTTGAAGAGCCAAGTCAAATGTTTTGATCAAAGATTGTCTGAAACTTTGGTAACTAAAGAAATGTATGAGAGAAAGTTTAAAGAAAAGCAACTTGAATTAAACAAGTGTGTTGATGAAATTGCTAATCTTAAACAAGTTTTGGCTGAAAAAGAAAAGATTGTTACCAAACTTCAAAGTTATCATAACTCTTCGTACATTCTCGAACGCATTTTCAACATCACACCAGATGACAAAGATACTGACAAAAACAAAAAGGGTATTGGTTCAGAATTTCATCAGGTACCACCACCATTGAGAAACAATTATACTTTTTATGATGAGGAAAAGATGTCAAAAGGTCTGAACATAGTTGACCAATTACCTGAAAGTATCGATGTGACTTACGCCAAATCTGATGAAGCTAATGATTCAGAGGTGGTAAGTAAGGTTGTTGAAAGCGTTCTGAAAGATGAGTCAAACAAAGGTAAGTCTGAATCACATGATGAAAATGAGGGAAATTTTCATGATGGCTATCTTAAACATACAAAATCCGAGAAAAATTTGAATGAAGATTCAAAAGGATTGTTTTACACCATGATTGGATCAGACAAATTATTCTTAGATGTTGTGTTCCCAATTCAGAATGTGATCTCAGAAAAGGTTGATAAAGTTTTTAAAATGGTTGAGATTGAAAAATCTGAAATTTCAAAATTTGCTGGTAAAGGTCGTAAAACTTTTTATAACAAACCTGGTTTTAAAAAGAAAAACATGAAGGCTGGGTTGGGTTATAAGAAGAAACAAAGTTGGAAAAGAAATGAAATGCCGAATTTTCAGGCAAAAATGAGTTTTGTTCAAGGGAAAAGTTTGAAAGAAGAGGAAAAACTCAAATTTGGACAACAGTCTAATGAGGAGTTTGATGCTAAGAAAAAGAAACAGCAACAGGCCAAGGATGTTTCAAAGAAAGTGTGTTTTAAATGTGATCAAATTGGACATGTAGCACGAAAGTGTCCAAATCCAAAGCCTGTTGATGTTGAAAAACAGAAGTTTGAGGGTGTGAAACCAAGGCCAACCAGATTTGATTCGAAACAAACTTGAAGGTATAATACGAACAAGTTTGCTTCAAATCAAAATTGGAAATCAAAACCGAACAGGTTTGAGTCAAGACAAACCTGGAGTTCTCACACACCAAGATTAAGAACAACACAAAGTTGGAAAACAACAGTTGATATGACAAAACCAAATGAGTTTTGGAAACCAAAAGTTGTTCAAAGTCAAAATGTTCAAAAAGATTCACATTTTTAAAAAAGAGGTACTCCGAAAGGTTAAAAATGGAGTGCTAAGAAACAAGTAATTTTGGTAAAAGATGAAAAAGTTGAAGTTAAAGTTGAAAAAGTTTTTGATAAGAAAGATTTTCCGAAATTAAATGATACATATTGTGTTGAAATGCCTAAGGTCCAGCAGACCTGGGCTAAATTGTTCAAGTAATTGAGTTTTTGTGAATGTGCAGGTGCTCATGAAGTTTGATTGTCAAGGAAGAGAATTGATGAGCAGCCTGGCACAGGAAGAGAAGGTTGCTGAACCCTGGTTTGGTTGAACAGGGAGTTTATCGTTTTCTGTACATAAATAAACAATATTTCAAAAACCCTAAAAATTGAAAATTTTGAAAAATCCAAAAATATGTTGCTTGAATACGCCGAAACCCTCACGGCTGAACAAACATGATTCATTTCACAAGATTGAAAAACGGTTTTCAAACTGTAAAATATCAATGTGTTGTAAATCATGGGTGTACGTTATATTTTCTGCAAAACAGAGCATGAGATGCAGAAAATGGATGGCGAGACAAAGCTATCAGTATCAGGTTGTCAAATTTTCTCTAAATGGTTTTGCATTTTAGGGGGAGTAAATTTGACGTGATGTCGTGGGTCACGCAAATTTAATCCCAATAACAACTATATAGATAGTGGCAAGTGGGTATCGAACACAGGGAGTTTGTGGAAAGTGTGTTATTTGAAAGTTTATCTAATTTAACTAAATTAATCTAATTGCAAGAGAAATAAAATTCAAGAGTTTATGTGAGTGAATTGGTTTTAGACTTAATTAAACTAAGTAAATTGCAAGAGAAAAGTTTGGTTGTAAGCAAATTTAGAGACAAATGACCATCCTAGATTTCCGGTTTGTTTCGACATTCATATTATCATTCCACTAGAAAGAACTACATAGACATAGCTCATGCGTGATTACTTGCAGTGATGAAAGGGAACTAAGTACTCAGATTCCTAGAACGTGAGGTTGTTACCCGATGATCAATCAACCCTTACCCAATCCTAATTCTACCCATGATATCTCGATTGCCAACGGCACCAAGAACGTATGGTTTCAAACTAGATTAACATAAGAATTAACACGTTACTAACAAACAATCACACACCATAACAAACCAACCAGAAAGATAAGGATTGCTATTCTAGAAATTAGGAAATCAAATACAAAATGTCTCAAACAAACCTTCAATCTAGGACAATCATAAAGTGTTT
Source organism: Helianthus tuberosus (assembly GCA_030545235.1). Lineage (NCBI taxonomy): Eukaryota > Viridiplantae > Streptophyta > Magnoliopsida > Asterales > Asteraceae > Helianthus > Helianthus tuberosus. Next base: position 98,869,851 of record CM060354.1, on the reverse strand, counting down.
AGCCACTCATGGCTTGAACAAACGTCATAGCAATAGTTCCAATGTTCATCAAGATCAAAAACAATAAAACTAATGATTGAGAAGTGTTCTTGTTGCCAAAAGTCCCCCAAGAGAGCTCACAAATTCGTCCACAATGATTGATAACCGAAACCAATGATCAGTCCCACTAAAATATCTTGAATGCAGCATTAAATGAGGAGTTACAAGAAAAACATCAGACGGAGCCGTAACCTACGGCTCCCAGCCGTAGGTTACGGCTGGCAATGGGTCAACATGTCTGCATGGGGCCGTAACCTACGGCCCCCAGCCGTAGGTTACGGCTGGCAATGAACTTTACGGTTGTAACCTCCTGTTTTACGGCATCTTTGTTGGATAATTATGGGGGGCCGTAACCTACGGCTGGGAGCCGTAGGTTACGTTGTTGAACATGTTTATTCTTCTTGTTTCTTTGTCAACACTTGATTCTTCAACACTTTGACTCCCCAACTTCTAACATCCATCCGTGCCTCCTAAAACCCGTATTTTGAGCACTTTAACACCTGCATAATCAAACGTAGAGTGGTTACCAAGTTCACACAATTAACCGGGCAAAGTATGGAATTTTGTTCTATTTAAAGCACTTAAGGGTTGTCCTACGGACCACCCGTCACATCCCCACACTTACCCGTTGCTTGTCCCAAGCAACCCATTCAAAACTATTCAGCAACACAAGTGATCAATCATGCAAACCAAGCTAAAATATGCTGTCCTTTTACTAACCTTCAACCATACCATAAGACACACCCCTCGCCAAACTCTCGGTGACAAGAATTACTAGCATGTAATGCAAAACCACTCAATGCGTGTATGTGTGTGTGCGACAATAAGCTTGTATAAGAATCAAGTTTCCTCCTAACAAATATCTAGCATGCTTATGAATCAAGAGAGACTTACAGGTTGTAACGGGGCTAGGTGCAAAGGTAAGAAAATGATGGAATATATATATAAGAGCTAATTTGATTTGACCCGGTTTTTATTTTCACTACTAAATAAAGCAAACAACTAACTATATACAAAACTTCTTCAACATCTCAATATTCTCAATCCCCATACAAACTAATCATATCTTTTTGTATTTTTCTCATATTTTTTTTTACATCAATCTCAACAATAAATACAAGAACATCAATACTACAAACTAAATCTCCTAAACTGGGTCATTTCAAAAGGTAAAATTTTGTAGGAAGTAGGCTTGGGTCACAACCGAACTGTTTAAGGCTCAAACGTGGCAATCTAAAGACCAAACCCCCACCCCTCACAATACCAAGCTCATATATGTAACGTATGAGGTCCAACCCACCAATCCCGCACTCTTCACACATCTAGACGAGGCTTCCTAAAAGTCCCCTATCATTTCCAAAAGCATGCTAACTCTAGGATTTAACAAGTATTCACACACAAGTTCTATTAACACACAACACACACCGCCACTCAAACAATGAAATATCAATAACAATCATGTGTGGCTCAAATCCTCACCAAGAAAAGACTAGGAATGGGTGTCGGTGTGTCAAATGGCACAATATCAAGTTTTCAAATTTTAACAATTTTTCGCTTGGATTTACAAAATTTTAAAACTCTCAAAAATTTCCCCCACTCCCACTTTTGGAGGATGGAGTGAACCAAACCAAGTGCTTTTTGATCAACAAACTTTCATGGGGGCAAGTATAGAAAGGGCTTTGAAGCGGAGCTATGATAGGAGTGAGCACTGGAACCGTGCTCATATGTATGCCCATGAAGAAGAAGTGAACAACCGCTATTTAGATGATCGTCAGAGACGCATGCATGAACAATATCAAGCAGGTCAGCCAATTGTAGGAGATCCGCCTATTGTGGACTACACCACATTGCCACCAAATGATGGTAAAAACATTAGAAAATTTGAAAAAGCCAAAAACATGATAAAATTCAAAAATGAGTTTTTGTGTAAAAAGAGGAAATGATAGTACATCAGTAGACAGTTACAGTATGCTAAAGAAATGTAATGTTTAAATAGCGTTAAACAGTCTCACTGATGATATGTCGATAGGTTTTTATACATTTAGTAAACTTTTTCGGGATATAAACCTAAATTCAAACTTGCTTATTTCGTGGGGAACACTACTTGGATATATAGGTAACCCCTGAAATCTCGATTGAAGGACCCCTCTTTCTGAGATACTAGGTCTTTATGCTTAGTGATATCTGGGGTATTATCCCGGGACTTCTGATTTTGCGGAAGCAATGGCCTAGTCCCCGGAGAATACTTTCTGCATTGCTTGAAATATAGCGTCGCCCTCAGCAAATTGATGAAACAATAAAATTGATAGTCATTGCTGTTGTAATACAAAAGATCCTCTAAAGGGGACACACCAAAAGTCGAGCCGTCATCTCTCTGCTGAACGGAAGTTCTGACCTGAGCTCTCACGGTTTCGTACTATAATTTATTCCCCTTACAGATATCATGTAGGTATACTCTCCTGTAAGACTGAATATTGGGATCTGGATACGGGAGTATATTCAAGAGGTGGGACACATGAATGAGTTTAAGTTCTTAAGACACCTAATTCTTATCCAGAATCAGTTGAAGTTTGTGTGAAAATTTAAGTGGATCAGTATATCGACAATCTAAGTGAATTGTTTAATTCTTAATGTGTAACTAAGCTCAACGGTACTTGTGACTTGTCAAAGTCTGATATGATCCTCTAACGCAAACTCAAACAAAAATATTATCTGTAAATATGTTTGTAAATATTTCTTAACTGTTTTATGTTTCAGAAAAATTCAAAAAGATTTTGATTCTACTTTATTTTCGACAACCGATGTCTGAGATGCTGAGTGTCAAAATCTAAGTAAGCTGATTGTGTTTCTGAAAATAAAACAAGTTCATTAATTTGAAACTTGAATTTTTAACAAAAATCAATACAGTTTGTGATATCTCCAAGGTCATTAGTTTGGACTTGGATGATTAACCGTGAAGGATTTGGATGCTCATTTTGTTAAAATCTATTGAATAGAGCCAGTTTCCAATCCTGTTCGCTTAATACTGCCAAATCTTTGAAGAATTGTTGATAGGGGGAGTGAATCAAGTATTTCTGGATATATTCATATTATTATATTTTAAAGCCAGGATCTTGATTTAGAAAGTTTAATAGAGCCAGGTTACGATACCTGGACAATTGAAAATATTTTCACTGTAAAATGTTTTACTTATAAAAGTTTGAGGATTGCAGATACCAGACTACGATCCCGACAGCCGAGTCTAAGGGGGAGTCTGAAGACGAGCTCAACGCAAGAGGAAGCGTGCATTCAAGGTGCCAGGAAACTATCCTGAAGGAGCTTGTATCCAGAAAGCCAGGTGTCGATCCCAAAGCACGGAAGCTTGACGAAAGGGGGAGCCTGAAGAGTTTACCGAAAGGGGGAGATGGAGCTGAAGACAGATCCACCGGGATTCTGTTCGAGCAAGAGGGAGTCTTCGTTGCTGAAAATGTGTTAAAGCTTCAAGAAGACTCAGTGAGAGAGAGAAAGACCTGAAGCTACGAGTTTGACTCAATGATTGAGATTGACTGCGGCAATATCCAAGGGGGAGTATGTTAGTGCAGTATGTCTATCGCCTCTGTCATCTCAAAATCGTAGCTGAAATAGTTTATTTCTAGCGTTATATTGTAATATCTAGTTTAGAAAGGCAAGGTGGCATATTTGTAAATAAGGAAAGATTCCTTATTGCCTTGGCCTATAAATAGGAACCTAAGGTGTTAGGTTTAGAACTTTTGATACTTTTGCAACTTTGGCATTTGGAGCTTTGGAGAGCTAGGTTCTAGAGAGAAAAAGTCTAGAGAGAGAAAGTGTTCTCCAAGTGATTCAGGTGTTGTACGATTTCAGATTTATCAAAGAATCATAGATTATATTACATCTTGTGTGTTTCGGTCTCGTTCGTGCACGGATTCCGCACGTCGCACGTTCGGTTCGCAATCGTTTCGGAGTCAAAACCGGTCCTACAGTATGTATATGAATAATACTGAGGTATATAACCACAAAACCGAATCAAATCTTATTCACATCAGGTGAATCCAAGGATATATTACAACCACAAGAACCCAATGGTTAAAAGGTATGTGTTCTAGAATTTGATGTTAAAGGACACGAGATGTATAGATGTATAATCTAGTGCAACTTAGTTGACAGGGGTGTAACAAGGGAGTTTCGACCAATAGAATTTCATACAATCGATCACAATATGCTAATGAGTTTCCAGAAATAATAGCATCCGTTATATGTCGAATGTAATAGTGATATGAAAATGATTTGTCAACTTTCGAATAAATAAATGGTAAGGATTAGTGTATTGACATTCTTGAATTGCAAAAATACATTGAATGAAATACAAGCGAATCTGGTGTATCATTGTCTTAATTCGTAGTTGCATTAGGAATGTTTAAATGACAAGTCAAACAAAAGTATGTGTAGTTTTGTGTGAAGCGGTTGACCATGATTAGCACAAGCTATAAATTTGTAATGACACCACAAGGTGTCGTAATTGACATATTTCAATAATAGCGGTGACCGAACAAGTTCACCGTGCTTGAGATCAATTGAAAGTGTAATGAAACAATCCTGAGGATTTGATTCAAACAGCATAGTAGGACTTTCAATTGAATATAGAATATCAAATAGCCACTGTTTCCGATCGAAGATGAAAAAGTAATAAGTATCGCAAGGCATTCGATCGACGATGAAAGAATCGTTAGGAGGTACACCGTGATATGAAATGAATCTATGTACCATTGTCTTAACACACAACTGTGTTGAGACCGCTTTAATCGTGATAAACAAAATGGATTTAGAGCAAGTCAATAAATAAACAATTAAACCCGTGTATGAGGTGCGTAACCAAATTAGCGCAAGCTTCAATTTTGTGAAAGCATCACCACAAGGTGTCGAAACCAACAAACGATTTAGTGGAGTCGTAGACCAAACAAGTCTACTACGATTCGAAACAAATGGAACGTTTGCAAAAATATATTTGAATATGATGCTCTCAATACATCAAATGGTGTTTCGAACTGAATATGCGAAATGGACAAGTTCAAGCATTTGAACTTGGTTTCAGCGTAACCCGACAATAAACGTATGTATCAACAAGAGAATTCGGCATGGTTACAAAGATAAACCATGTATGTAACTGAAAAGAAATTTCAAGAAAGTGTGTTGACTTGATAACAAAGGAGCCAATAATTGCAATAATGTAGGTCATTCGAATCACAAATCAATAATTAGCTTTAGCAACTAATATTTGAACTTTGACGAAATGCTTTTTCCGAAACAAAACCACATGCGTAACAAATGGTGCATGCGTGACATATGAATTCCAAGGAATGAAACAATGAGTATTCGCTATAATGAAGGAATGATCAAGTATCGAGGCAAAGGAGTGTTTTCTCTAGTGAAGAAAATTGACATGGTGCAATTATCATTAGGAGAAGTAGAAATGCAAAACTCTACTTGGTAGAAGCAAAAGTGGAAATTTCAATATAAGAAATTTGAGTGCTTTACCTGTTTGGTTAACTGAAATAACATATACGTCAGAATAATGGGGTTTGCTTGAGTTAACAGGTGTGGTTCCTAAGTGACATCCTTTACAAGTTTTGACCTAAGTTCCCAAAGGTCCTAAGTACATGTTTTCTAGGTTCTCAAAGTTTTGCACTCTGTGTACAGCTGTTTTGTGCATCGTGTAGGAAACACAATATTAGCGTATGTTTAAAAACAAATTGCTGGCTCCCTGTACTTTGGTATGCTTTTATCCTGAATTCACAGCTAATGATACTCGATCAACGATCAGTCTTAGAATAGTAGTTGGATCCTCACAGTTAGTTAAATAAATAATTCGTTAATCCTCAGTAAGAGTTACCGACTCTTGTTGGTTAGCTCGTTCGGCTCCTGGTAGTTGATGCTCATTTGAAAATCATCGTCCTTCACCTTGACGAACAATACTGAAACTCCTTAGGGCAAAAAGCTTGCCTTATAAATCCCCAATCTGGCAACTTCTGAAGTTGCGTTGACAAATCTTGTATATCAGGAAGTGCAAGTTGATGGGGTGCCTTGGCTAAAGACGCGGCGCCTGGAACCAAATCTATGCAACATTCGCCTTGTTGTTGAGGAGGTAATCCTGGCAAGTCTTCGGGGAAGACCTCAGGATATTCCCTTACCACAGGGGTATCTTCGAGCTTAGGTTCTTCGGCTTCTTTGTCCACGTCATGAGCCCAAAAGAAAAAGGCAACACCTCCTTTGCGTGAAAACCTCTGTGTCTTCAACGACTGATAATCCGTAGGGGCGTATCCTGCTTCCTAAATCATGATCGTTTCTTCGTTCGCCATCGGGATGCGGATAACAATCTCCGCTTGATTACTCGACAACCAATCCATCCCAATTACCATGTCGAAGCTTCCCTTTAGCTAGTTCTATTGAGTATGGGTTATCTAACTTACTTGCTACTAAACCAAGTATACTTTCAAACTCTAGAGATGCGAAGCTAAAATTGGCAACAGTATCTAGCAACACAGATGCATAACGTTGACTAATATGGGACGTACCGATGTCCACGCTTGGATCCTGGCGTGTTTCCCTAGCTCCGGTGTTGAGCTTTCATCCACGTGCCTGAAAGTTTTTAGGGCAGTAATTTATGAAATGCTTCTTGCTTCCATAGTTAAAACAACCTTTAGCACGTTTTTGCTTGCTACTCTTCCTGGCTTGGTAGTCGTTGTTGTCGTTGTTTCCTTCGTGATTCTCGCTACCATCTTGGCCTCCATTTCCACATTCAGTACCTTGCCTACAAGTCTCCTTGACATGCCCCACTTTGCCACAGTTTTCACATTTTCCATATCTGCATCGCCCGATATGATAACGTCGACAATTGTCGCACTTAAGTAGGATACCCATGTACTCTTTTCCCGTTTTGGCCCTGTTCTTGCTATTCACCCGAGTACCCTTCTTGAAGTTTGTGAACTTTCTCTTGTTGTCTCTAGATGACTCTACAGGAGTCTCCTTTTTCTCTTCCGAAGTGGAAAATTTTCCTAGTCTAACCGCTTCTTCAGTGAGCGCCACACTTAAGTCGATAGCATCGGTGATTGTTGGAGGTTTAGATGTTGTCACCAGGCTTAGAATCTGAGGTGCCAATCCCCCGATGAAGCATTCGATCCTCTTAAACTCTGGTTCCACCAGACGCGAAGCAACTTGTGATAAATCGTGAAATCTCTGCACATACTCAGCTATCTTTGAACCTTCCATTTTCAAGTTCCACAGTTCAGTCTCCAACTTCTGGACTTCTGCCCTCGAGCAATATCTCTTACGCATCAGTTCTTTAAGTTCGTCCCACGTCAAAGCATACGCAGCAGTCTTACCCAACGTCCGAACCTGAAGGTTCCACCATGACAGAGCCCCATCCAGAAATAATCCAGATATGTACATGACTTGTTGCTCTGGAGTACATTTGCTCAAACTCAAAACAGAATCCGTCTTCTCTGTAGGATCGAGATGTGACCCAAACGAGTCAATCAGAAGGGTTCTTGTCTGTTTCAGAGGCGGAAACTAAGAAACAGACTTCGAAAACAACTTGTTTCACTATAAATTGTCTTGTTTATTGATTATAACAGCAATACAGATCAAACGACGCGTCAGCAGCAGTTCGGTACCGGAATGATGAGTGTTACAAATAATTTCGCTCCAGGCCTATTTATAGAGATGAGATTTCGCTTGAAAGTGTCCAGGTGTCAGTTCAAGCGAAATAAGCCTTTCAAGCGGAATCAGCTTAAACACATCCTAAAACCTCCTATTTTCTAGTACAACGCACCCTGATCTAACAATTCTAATACTAGACTCGATACAAGATGAAGTCGACAGACGAATGCACCAACAAACTCCCCCTCGGATGTTGACGAGTCTTAAGTGTCGAGTCTTCAACGTCTTCAGTCTTTATCAATCTTCGGGCTTCCAGAATCTTGATCTGGCTGTTGCCTTACTCCAATTTCTTCTTTCTCTAGTATTGCCCAGGAACAAACCCTGGCACTACTCCTATCAGCTTCTCTTGATCTCTTAAGTTCATCAGCATCAGTAATCTTAGGATCAAAACCTGGCTCTTTGTCATTCTGACTCCCCCTCAACTTGTGCTGGGATCGTAGTCTGGCTATATTCAGGTTCAAGCATCGCAACCAGGCTCTCCTGCAAATCCTCTACCCAAAACATAAGTTTCATAAAAGATAAAATATAATAAACTTAGAAACCCTGCTAATCACTTGAAAATACAACCTTAACACAACATTTTCAAGTATCAAATAAAAAGATTTATCATATAAGTCACTGATGAACCACTTGGATGTATATCATTTTTCTTTTCAAGCATCTTCAAACAAACTTTCCCAAACCTGTTCGTCATGTTCAGCACTTGAAATTTTGAAAATCAGCTTTTCAACATAAGTTGTCTAAAATCTTTTTGTATTTTCAAAATTTATGCTAAAATACACTGAACATCTTTTTGGATTTTTGACATAACAGAATTGAAATGCAGTAAAGAAATATTTACATACAATATTTTTGTGAGCTTGTGTAAGAGGATCATATCAGTTTTTGAGACAAATCACCAACACCGTTAAGCTATAAACATTTTACGTTCTAAACGATTCACTTAGATTGTTAGTATACTAATCCATTTAAATTTTTCACACAAAGTTCAACTGTTTCGAGATACGAGATTAATGTTTTAGAGACTTAAACTTAATCACGTGTCCCACCTCAGAATATACTCCCGTATTCAGATTCCAATATTCAGTCTTACAGGTGAGTATACCTAGATGATATCTGTAAGGGGTTAAATTGCGAAGGTCGTGAGAGCTCAGGTCAGAACTTCCGTTCAGCAGAGAGATGACGGCTTCGACTTTAGGTGGGTCCCCTTTAGAGGATCTTTTTTACAACAGCACATGATTAGCATTTTTCAATGTTTCATCATTTTTTATGCTGAGGGTAGGCTATATTTCAAGCAAGCGTAAAGTATTCTCCGGGGACTAGGCCATTGCTTCCGCAAAATCAGAAGTCCCAGGATAATACCCCATATATCACTAAGTATAAAGACCTAGTATCTCAGAAAGAGGGGTCCTTCAAACAAGATTTCGGGGGTTACCCATATATCCGAGAGATGTTACCCACGATATAAACAAATTTGAAATTGGTTTATTTCTCGTTACAATCTACTAAATGTGTAAAAACCTACTGGCATATCATCAGTGAGACCGTTTATCACATTTTAACTTTCCAATTCTTTAGCATGCCGTGATCGTCCACTGATGTACTATTATTTCCTCTTTTATACAACAAAAACTCATTTTTGAATTTTATCATGTTTTTGTATTTTTCAAATTTTCAAATGTTTTTGGATTTTCTGAAATTTTTACTCCCCCTAAAATGCAAACACATTCAAGGAAATTTGAAAACAAACTTTACAAGTAAAGCGACAACCGATATCGAATCACTTCACTTCGCCATCCACTTGGCATAAACAATCAAAACTCCCCCTCACAACAAACTATTTTCCCATTGTGATTTCAAAACACTTAAGTTTGTTTTAATCAAATGGTTTTTCTGGAAAATTAGTTTTGTTGATTTTCAAACCACTTGTAGGTTAGGGGATAAACTCATTATTTTGTTCTCCAAAATACCACTTGTAAGTATGGTCCAATCAAGTTCAACTTAATGACCTTGATTAACCATTTGAAGATGAAAACCTTCTTCAACCATTTGCACGTTCACTTATCAAACGAACCACTTGTAAATCAAAATATAACAATTTAAAGATATCACCTGCAGAATTACCAACCAAACCTCTTAAGAAAGATGCCGATTCCTGCTCCACTCTTACCAACCTGGGAGCTCCGGCAAGTCAGGATTTTCAGTTAGGAAAAACTTTCCCCCAAACGTGACCAGCCTTGGGAGATTCTGGTACACATCTATCCCACCAACATTTTGATTTATAAAAATCTTTGGCACTTTTAACCTTCCCATCAACCATCTTCCTGAAAATATGTTTAACTTTTCCATTAAAAGCCTTTTCAGCATCAAATTCTTTGTTACCAGCAAAGAATTGACCTGAAATTTCAGTTTTACCCACTTTCAACTTCAAATTTTCCTTAGACAATTTAGGAAAATTCTCATCGTTCATCTCTGGAACGGAATTCTCAATCTTCTTCTCAACAGATGACTCCTCTGATTTTATGGAATCAGGTTCATTGTCAGAACTACTATCTGAACTCTTAACAACCCATCTTTGTTTGTTTAAATCGACTTGTCTTTTGTAAAAACGTTTTGAAGTTTCACCAACTTCCAATGTCGATTTATCAACACATTTCCTTCTCATTTCAGAGTTAGAAGACACTCCCTGTTTTGAATAAATGGACTCTTGGCAGTTCCAAGCAATGTGTCCAGCTTTTTGACACTTGAAACAGGTTCTTCTATCAACTCTTTGAACAAACTTCTTCACATTCCTCTTTACTTCAGCAAGAAACTCTTGATTTGATTGTTTCCAGAATGGTTTCTTCTGCTCATCTTCAGAACTTCCTCCTGAAACAAATGTTGTTTTTGGTTTATAATTTTTCTCATTTTTATAATTTTCTGAAGAACTAAAACCCAAACCTTGCTTTTTGAAATTACCGTTATGGTTTGGTTTCTTTCGATAACCTGAACCAGAATTGTAACCCTTTTTCTTGTTCAATCTCTGTTGAACTCTTGAAGTGTACTTTTTAGGTTTTTCATGAAGATTTAAATCTTTTATTTCAGAAATATTAATTTCTGTTAATTTGAAAACCTATTTGATCATTTCAGTTTTGACACTTCTTATTGGAAATTCTTCATCAGAATATAATTTGTCTGAATCTTTCAAAGTATAAGCCACTTTGATTGATCCATCATTCAAATTAGATTTTGATAACAAGAATTCTTTATTGTAAACCCTTTTAACCGATGAACTCGAACTCTTTTCTGATGAACTCGAACTATCAGACTTAGACTCCTGTTTTGACTCTTCATCCATATCTAACACCTGATCGACCACTTTCTTTAATAACTCAGACTCATGATCAGTGTCAGACGCTGTGAATGTGACATCAATATTGTCTGGTAATTCATCAATGATTTCAGACTTTAACTTGATGTTGACTGCCTTTTTTAGACGCTCCTCGTTAGGATTCCTGGGAGAATAACTTTCATGGATCGGGGGCGGACATATGTTATACTTGACACTTTGTTTCTTACCAGTATCAATATCTTCAGTCTTTTTATCCATGAATGCTTCAAGACTTACAACAGTAGGATAAACACGACCAATCAAATAATCACATGTTGTATAACTCAACAACAATCGTTTAATCTTTTCACTCTCAATCTTCTCAAGTTCTAACTCTTGCTTCAGCTTAGCACAATCTTCGATATACTCATTGATGACGCTCTGCTTTGTCATTAATGTTGAGCTCATCTTTGTCATTGCATTTTCAATTTCTGAATTCGTCTTTTCCAGACTATCAACTGTTCTATTCAGAACATCATATGACACCTTTACATATTTCACATCAGACAGTAAATCTTCTTTAATCTTTTCCAAATCAGCAATCTTCTTATCTTTCTCCTCACAAACTTTGCACGATTCTAAACACTTCAAACATGGTTTTTCAACTTCAACCACTTTTTCAATTATCTTTTCAACCTCGACAGTCTTTTCAACTTCAACGATTTTTCTACCTCGACAAGTTTCTCAACTTCGACTATTTTTTCTATTTCGCCGATTTTCTCTATTTCAACAATTTTTTCTACTTCAACAATTTTCTCAACTTCGACTATTTTTTCAATCATTTTCTCCACTTCAACGATTTTTTCAACTACTTTCTCAGTTCCTGGTTCAACACTAGCTTCTCCAGCTTCTGTCTTTTCCTTTTCATCAGCGATAATTTTTGCTGCTTCCAGCTCTCTCCTCAATCTGGCAATCTTCTTCTGATTCAGCATCTCCCTTTTATCTGCAAAAAAGAAATTAAAGTTGTCAGGATCTAAGCCTTTTCTAGCTTTATTAAGATGTTCTTCTTCATCATCAGTATCAATATCACTTCCAAGATCTGGAAAAATCGGAATTCTTTTCTGACTAGTTTCATCTTCACCCAGAATTCTAGCAACAAGAGCTGAACCAGGTATGTATTTGTCCCAACTAAAACCCTTTGCAACTTTTTCATCATCTTGATGAATAAGTAAAGCTTTCTTCTTTCCATCTTCAATAGCACGAGCAGGTGCAGTTTGCGGTTGTTGAGCAATCTGATGGAAAATTGATTTCTGATAATAATTGTTCTTTTCTTGATTCTCGGTTCCTTATTGGTTTTTACACTCTCGTTTAAAGTGTCCCTTTCCTTTACACCGGAAACATGTAACTTTTGATTTGTTAAAGCCTTCGAAACTCATATCTACCAGTATTTTGTTGGAACTTTTCTGCCCTTCTACAAGCACTAGCCAAACACCACTTCACATCCATCAACTCAAGTTCCTCTGCATCAATTTGGTCATAATCTTCTTTTGTAAGCATCGGATTTCCAATCTTGCCAGCAATCAAACTTTCATAAGATTCCAACATAGCAACAAGTGATGCCATGTGTTGCTTGGCAATTTCTGGAGACAAATCCTGACCATTTTGAATGTTCAAAGTGACATTGCATTGAAGATTTGTTGAGTTTTGTCTTTGAGAACTTGTTGTTGTATGATTTGGATCAAAGCTTGAATATGAAGATGAAGATCCACCGCTCTGTGTCACATTACTACCCTTTGTTCCAGATGAGCTGTCAGCACTAAAACCAGTTTGGATCTTTGGACTAGGGCTGGGGGTAGCCTCAAACTTGTTTCCTCTGTAATACAAACTTACATCTTGTTGAGCATTTGGATTTGTCATGATTGCAGTTTTCTGAATATATCCAGCTCCTGCTCGTCAATCTTTTGAATAAACTGTGCCAAATTCATACTCTCAGACTTTCTTGTGTGTTTTAATATCATCAAATAAGTTCCCCACTTATGTTGTGGTAGTGCTTCAGCTAGTTTATCGACCCACTCACCATCCTCTTTCTTAATATCCAATCTTCCCATTTCTAACACCAGATGACAGTATCTATCAATAGTCTGCTTAGTTGTTTCATGATCAAAAGCTGAAAACATATCAAACGATTTCTTCAATAATGCCTTTTTGTTTTTGATCATATCTGCACTTCCTCTGAATTTCTGAATCAATGCCTCCCAAATTGATCTAGCTGTACCATTATGTTGGAGCAAAACAAAGATATATTCTTTTATCGCTTGTTGAAGAATACTGATCATCATTTTCTCACTTGTAAATTTCAACTTGTCACCCTCTGAATAGTCAACAATAGCTTTTTCAATCCCACGTTCATTCTTTGGTTTCTCATAATCTTTCAGCAAAGAACACCATGCATCAAATTTGTAAGCTTGCACCCAGTTCTCGAATCGATTTTTTCATCCTTGAAAATCTTCAATGTACATTAGCTTTGGTGGTTTCTGATAAGTTCCTGTTTCATTCTCATTATACATTATTTCGGCAGCAGTAACAGGTGCAATCGGTGTAGCAAATGCATTGTAGAAATCCTCATCCATGTTTCGAAAAAAAAATTTACAAAAAAACTCAGTTTCAAACGGAATCACCCCTTTGAAGCGAAAACACACCCTCAAGCGGAATACCTTGAAGCGAAATAACACCCTGAAGCGAAAACAACTAATTTCGCTTGAATCAACTCGAGCGGAAACACACTTTGAAGCGAAATAACCTTATTTTGCTTGAAACGGCTCAAGCGAAATTACCCCTGAAACGGAATCAGATGTTTTTTCAAGCGGAAACACGTTTTCAAGCGGAATCAACCAGCTGATCTCGCTTGAAATGCTGCTGACGTCATTTTTGCGATCTAGATTTAAGCGGAATAAAGTATTTTTACCAGTTTTAAGCTGAATTAATGTCCAATTCTTTCAAGGATTTATTAACACACAGTTTCACCCACAATATGTGAAATTCAAGACTTTTTTACCGTGAAAACTTGTTCAATTTCAAAAAGAAGGTGTAGAAGTCAGAAAATGAGGCTGTTTTGGTAAGAACTCTTCTTCCTGAGCTCTGATACCACTTGTAGGATCGAGATGTGACCCAAACGAGTCAATCAGAAAGGTTCTTGTCTGTTTCAGAGGAGGAAACTAAGAAACAGACTTCGAAAACAGCTTGTTTCACTATAAATCGTCTTGTTTATTGATTATAACAGCAATATAGATCAAATGACGCGTCGACAGCAGTTCGGTACCGGAATGATGAGTGTTACAAATGATTCGCTCCAGGCCTATTTATAGAGATGAGATTTCGCTTGAAAGTGTCCGGGTGTCAGTTCAAGCGAAATAAGCCTTTCAAGCGGAATCAGCTTAAACACATCCTAAAACCTCCTATTTTCTAGTACAACGTACCCTGATCTAACAATTCTAATACTAGACTCGATACAAGACGAAGTCGACAGACGTATGCACCAACATTCTCAACCCAACGCACAAAAGCTACGGCACCCCCAGTACCGTCGAAATCTCGGGGCTTGCAGCTCAAGAACTGTTTGTAGGTGCAGCCTGCGACATACGCAATGTCATTCACATAAGGCATTAGCAAAGCACCCTTGGAAATGTCCAAACGTTTTGTAATGCATCTTAAGTGACTAAACATTACCGTTAGGTGGGTTATTTCCTGAGGTACCTCCGCTGCGTTCAGAGCGAAGGGCCTCGTGCTGTGCGATGGCCTGTGAGATGCGTTCTTGTAATTCCGCCTCGGTCGTCGGCAGAGGGTTGTTGGTATCAGTGTTCCCTTGAATCGACATCTTCTAAGAAGAAGATCGGATAGGTCAGGTCTCATTAAAGACACAAGCACATAAGTGTCTACTTAACAAATAAGACCTAGGAGGTGTGTATATATACATGTATAAGCAATCGTTATAACAATCAATCACATAACATCACAACTATAGCACAACTTGTAGATAGGAACATGTTTAATGAGAACATAACAAGCAAGCACGTAGCATCACAATTATAGCACACACATGCAATTCAACAACGTGCTTAGTGAGGACATGGCGACTGAGCTTTCATTAGTCATTGACCACAAAGTATTGTTACATGTTTAATGAGGAATGTGACGATTGGCTTTCATTATTTTTCGACCACAATCACATTGTCTACAAAGTGTATCACATCAAAAGGGACACAGGGTCACCCTACCCTTGCCCAATAAGTCTATCAGTGTGTCAAAATCACGTGGTCAAAAGTAGTCTTTAAAAAGTCTCCACAATCTTGGCTCATTAATAGTGTCTTTTCCCCAAAAGCAATGCAATCCGCATAAAACCAAAAGCAAACTATACTAATGACTGAGGTGGAGAAGGGAAGAAAAGCAAACTGCTAACAGGTGCGAGCTCCTCCTCGAGCTTGTATACACGTCGAAGTAATTAACTGATCTGCTGCTCGATAGTAAAGAAACGAGCATCAAAACTTGGAAAGGTGTAATAGCAGCAGGTGAGAGTGCAAAAGGAGACAGTGACGAATGTGGAGGATCAAAGTATACTGGCATAGACAGGGTGGAGGACGTGGTGTCAGCTCAGGCTCCAAAACTCTATAACTCAAAACCTCAAACTGTAGCTGAAGTAACAGGGGCAACCCATCCCGTGTGTAGCCTCCATAATGTGAGGGATGGTAGGGGTCTGAAAATGAGCATGGGGTATTGTCACGCTGCTGACCAGAAGTTCCTTCCCGGGGTGTGGGTATGTCCTGTAAGAAAGCGATAGGCATGTCGGTGCCATGGACGTCGGTCTCCATAGGGGAAAAGGAGCAACATCAGCGGGTGCAGGTGCAGTAGCAAATGTCTCAACAAAAGGAAGATCAACAGGTGCAGGTACTGGGTCAGGTACAAGGGGTGCAATGTCTGGTAACCCAAAAGAAACATGGTCAGGATCAGGAATCGGCTCAAGATCAATAGGCGCATCATCAGGCTGACCCATAAGGAACAGAAGCTAGCTCAGGAGCAGGCTCTGGGTCGTGTGGAGGTATGAGATCTCGGGTAGGTAATAGTGCAGCAGTCTTAGCGGTGTCGTCGTCTAAGTCAGTAGCAAAAAGCTGCAATCCGGCCATCTGTAATGCTGCAGATGTTACAGACTCAAAAGAGTTTGAAATCGAGTGTAAAATAGAAGCAGAGGATACTTCAATGGCAGGAGTCTCAGGAGGTAGCATAGCAACGACATCCTCAGCTATCCCTTCATCACCCTGGGCGTCAACAAGAGGATCGTCAATTAACAAATCAACGTCATCATCAAACAAATCGTCGAAAGGGCAGATTCTCGGGAGGAATGACCATGAGAGATACGGCATCGAGGATCGAAGTCATGATGTGCTCGCCATCGGGGTGTCCAAATGACGAGGTGGCCATGGACTGGAACCGGGATGTCAAGCAGGGTCCTCGTCAGGGAAGCCATCAGCCAGGGGGTAAATCATCGCCCAAGTCTGGTAGCGCGAATGACTGGAAGTCGTTCTCGTCCTTGGTCAGCATGTCAGGGTCACTCTCAGTGTCTGACGTAAACATCTCCGGCGCAGGTGCAATCTCATTATCTGTGGCGGTGACCATAAGGTTGTCAACGTCTGACAGCTCGCTCTCTGAAGAAGGTGACATGTGTGCCAGTACATAATAATCATAGAATGTATATCTATAGTAATTACTAACACTTAGTGTATTGCAAGCAAAGACAATTCATCATGTAATCAAGTATTCATGTATTCATGTATTCACATTATTCTTCATGAAACTTTCTATCCTTCCTAGTCTCCCCGACTAAACCAACCGGTCTCCTAGACTAAACCAACCAGTCTCTCAGACTAAACCACCTAGTCTCCCAGACTAAACCAACCAGACTCTCAGACTAAACCACCTAGTCTCCCAGACTAAACCAACCAGTCTCCCAGACTAAATCACCCAGTCTCTCAGACTGAACCACACAGTCTCTCAGACTGAAACACCCAGTCTCTCAGACTGAATCACAAACATAAACCTTGAAATGTGTTTTGTGTCTTTACTTTATAAAAATTGTTTTGTTTCTTGGATCTTGGCGTTTCGTGTATGCAATGAAAACATGTTGTGAAAATTATTTTCGTGAGAGCCCTAATGATTGTAGTCTATACTCAAGAAGGAATCCTAGTTCGCTACAATCGAAGCTCTGATACCAAACTGTCACACCCTGACTTTTGCGGAAGCGTGATTTGGGGTGACTTGCTTAATATCATTGCATTCAACCATAACAAACATCTATATGATAAATCAAGATGTTCATCCATTGATAACTTTCAAAATAATACAACCGTCATTGTTTAACATCAGACCAAGACTTCAAATTTAGTTCACATAGCAACCAAAGCTTAAAGTTCCATAAGGACTCATCAAAAGACTTTAGTTAAAACCAGGTTTTGAAAGATGCGTCCCGTCCAGGATAAAACACACTAACCAAACCCTAAGACACGGATGACATCTTTTATTCTCAACATGACTTGAAACTCCAACGCCCGCCAGCTCCATACTTAATTTCCTAAAAATACATGTAATTTGAAAACATCAACAAAAGTTGAGCGAGTTCATGTGCGTGTTTGTGAATAAACCTTTGAAGCATTTGTAAGTATGTTTGTATGTACTTGAAAACCCGGTATGAAAGCAACAAGGAAAACATATCAATTAATGTGTAGCTAATACATTAATATTTATGACGTGATGCAGGGAACTCAAACCTAGCAAACTTTACACCGGGCTTCCGGCTGTAAGACATAGTCACCACATGGCTCATTCGGCGTGCGCATGGGTGGGGCTTACTACACCCGCATAGATCTATCACTCATGTCCCTCGGTCCTACAACGAGGATTAATGGCCTTAAGTGTTATGCCCACCACTCACATGATCTAGCAGTACCCTTCCTTAGCTAACCATACCAAATGAGAATGTTTGTAAACAGTTGTAACATGTATTTCACCCCCGACGTTATAAAACTGAAAACAATTAAAACAAAAGGGGGATATGAACTCACAGTTTTGAGTTCTTCGAATCCGCTTGTAACTCGAAATTTCCTCTGGCGTACACGACTACCTACAATGTACTATGGTCTTATTAGACGAGCGGGTCATGCCTTGACTGTGACAACTGGCACCAAACCGGTAATTTCCGTACACTTTAATTATTATTTAAAGACTGCAATTATATGCTTAAATGTCAACACTGTTTGATTACATACTAAACAAGTGAATTCATGCACGTTTTATACTACAAAATATTGCTTTATGCATAAACGAGAGCGTTGCGTCAGAAATACTAGTAAACTCACCGGTAAGACACTTTGTGTCAACAGAACTGCAGAAAGCAGTCAGACATTAGAATTGAGGCCTAGGTGTAGGTCCAACGACAAGAATACATTAAAACCCAAGAGTACATACAAGGGTTAACGTATACACATTCCGAAAGCTAATATAAGCACTAGAAAGCACCCGAAATGCACTTTAAGTGCAGAATTTCAGTAAATTCAGCTATAATCAGCATTATGGCACTGAAATATTATGCAGAAATTACGTTTTATCATCCAGAATACTTCCCTAAGCGTCGGGAATTATAAGGGTTACAAAAGGGTATTTAAAAGACACTAAAAGGTGCAATTTAGCACTTTAATGAACTGGTATCAAACCGAATAACCGGACTTTACCCGGAACATCAAAATATTATTAGAAACGTTGTTTTTATTTTTCTGAACTAGTTGTGATTCCCGAACATCATAACACACTGTATATTACTTAACATACATGAACCACTAATTATTTCATTTATTTCCTAACTAGATTAGTTATTCTCCATTACAACTCAACTAGAAACCAACCCCCCCCCCCCAACCGGTTATAGAAGTGGGATCCCCACTTTGATTTTATTGATTTGTTTAATATGGAGGTATGGTACTAAGGAAGCATAATAACTAGTGGTTAACAAGATGTAGGAGGTTTATAAGAAAGACCATAAGACTTGAACCATCATTTTGATCCAACAAACATTTCCCTCAAACTCCTCTCTCCCTCTCTTCCTTGGTTCGGACGAGAACCACCACAACCATCATCATCATCATTCAAGTTCTTTCAAGCAATCTAAGGGCATACAAGGGTGTTATAGTGTAAACAACTAAGCTTGGTGTGTTCGGAAGCTCAAGCTTATTTTCCCTATACGGGCTTGGGTTACGGTATATAAAATACCGCTTGATCGAGCATCAAATCTTACATCTTTGGGTGGTTAATTGAATAATTTGAACGGCTCGTTTAAACAGTCTTGTTCACTTAAAGCCTTTGGGGGTTAATGACCATGTCCCGGATATCCTTGGCATCATCTTACAAGATGGCCACGACCTGAGCACGGGGTGTAGGCGTACACCTGTCAGTGTATAACTCTATAATGTGGTGTGTCTATTGATCTTTAACCCGGACAAGATCCGGGCTACTGAACGCACAAGTAACATGTAATTCGTTCACAAGATTATATTACATAATTATCCCAAGTTATAAAAAGGTTTTGTGCCACGTGCATTCAAATCAATTTTCAACCCTTTTCAAAATGAGTCAGTTAAATTGTATTTACCAGTGTAAACTGACGTATTTCTCCAAAAGGTTAAGTGCAGGTACTACTCGTACTAGGCTGGCTGTCTTCTAGAGCGTCCACAATAAGTCTCGCAAGCTTGGATGACAATAAACTGTTGAACAATATTTTATTTTATTTTGATCCGCCTGTGGATCCGTTTCAACTATTAGTGATATTTAATATTACACTTTATTAAAGTTGAAATGAATCTATCTTTGCTTCCGCTGTGCATTTATATATTGTGTCGTTTGTCTATGATGATACCAACTACGTCACGATACTCCCCATCGGGCCCACCGGTGACACGTGGAATAGGGGTGTGACAGGTTGGTATCAGAGCCAACTCTGAGTGAATTAAACACTAGCCTTTTGTGTTTAATCTCAGTTACACAATTGCACATTCCTCGATTCTCGAGTCTAGACAAAGAACTTAGGAATTTTCCAAATTTTTGGGTTTAATTTTAACTTTGTCTTATATATGTGTTGTTGTATCACTTGTTTGTTTTGACAGGTTGTTAAAATGCCGCCACGTATGAGAGGAAGAGGAAGGGGACAAGGAGCACATGTAGCCCCAAACGACCATGAAGCCGGGCCTTCGCACCGGCGAACACCTTCTGATCCTCATAACTCAGATGCTCAGAATCTTTGGAGGTCTTTTATTGAGCCTGCTAGGCGCTCAGTATCACTGAGTACCTCCCCATCAATCCCACACTCCTTTGGGCCTCATTCTGAGAATGAGCCCCATAACTCTCACCAGTCCTTCATACCTCTCCAAGGACACCAATCACCCTTTGACCATCCATCACCCGTCTTCCAGGGCCTGTTCAACCCTGCTGATTATCTGGGAGAACCAGTGGGTTTTAACCCACTTGGACCCGAAGACCACTTCTCTGGTGGCAACCCGATGGACATCGATGAAGATACCGATCCTTCAATGCCACCATCCGGAACTCCGAACCACCCCATCGAAATTTCTGATGGGTCACCGTTTGTGGGATCACCTTACAATGGTCCCGACAGTTATGAGGAGATGTTTAAACAGTATGACTGGGCATTTACCCCCAGTTACCATAACTCTCCCCTGCACCAGCCACACCACTCTCCCCTGCACCAGCCGCAACACAACTCTCCTCTACACCACCAGCAGCAGCCACAGCAGCAGCAGAATCCTTCCGAGGATTCCAGACTTGTCGCGGTCACTCCGCCGGCAGCACCACCTTTGCTTCAGCCTCCCTCGCCCCCGAGGCGAAGGAGAACGACCTTGCGAATATCCGCACGAGGGGGAGTGCGCATCAGCACCCCTCCACATTCAAGTGGCAGCCGGTACTCGCCACTTCATGAAGAACCGGAGACGGGAGAATCTTCACACCCCGTCTCAGAAGTGAACACTACGCCAGTCGCGCCACAGCCACCATTGGGTTTTGGAGACCCAATTCCCACTTACACTGGTGCTGCAGCATACAACCCCTTCGAGCAGCAGATCCACACAGGTTACAACTTTGCAGAGGATCCCTATTGGATAGCAGCAAACTCCAACACTCTCCATCAGGAAGGTCCCTACGGAGGTCCCTGGGCTATGGGACAATCGACCTATGGATACCCACCATACGAGTATCAACAACCGCCTCCTCGACCTCCGCAATATCAGCAGCCTCCTAAAGCGCCGGCAATGTCACCGCCGCAATTTCAAGAAATCCTTCATGAGATACATGAGGTGCGACAAGAGGTGCGGCATGAGATGCGTCAAGAACGAAGGCATAACCGAGGGATGTTCAAGAAGATGGTGGATTTGATCAAGGGTAAAAGCAAGAAGGATCACTAGAATCCTTTGTTTGTTTATTTATTTTAGTTGTAATCATGTCCCTGCGAGGACATTTATTTCTGTACTCTGCCCCTGCGTGGGCATACTATCCTTTCTGTTCTGCCCCTGCGTGGGCATGTTTTTCTATTTTGACCCCTGCGTGGGTTTGTTTTGTTAGTTGGCCCCTGCGTGGGCATGTTGTTTATGTGAAAGTCCCGTTTAGGGCAAACTTGTATTAGTTTAATTTTTAATGGTATGGTTAATTCAAGTTTTTCATTTTTAAATTATGTGCATGAACATAGTATATGAATAAATGAAAAATAACATTTATTATTTTAATTTACCATTTTAATAATAAGAATCTTAAAAAGGTAAAACCTAGCTTGAATGTCCTATTAGAGACCTGGCCAATATGGTAAAACCTGTTTAAAAAGATTCAAATCTCTGTTAACATCTGTAAACATGTTAAGATTCTTGACTAATGTGATCCACGAAATCACACATGTCACCCTTTTAATAAATTACCCAAGTTTATATTTTTATATATTTTTGATTGTGACAAAATACCTACGGGTTATAACTAATGTCATATAAAACAAAAGGCAGCCGTAGTTTATAAACTCCCTGCCAAGAAAAGGGATTGATTTGTCTTATTTATTCAAACTTTAATCCTATAAGATCTAAATTTGTAATTTAGAAATTTGTCTACGTGACTAGGCTTATTATGCCAATATTATATTTCATTCTAAAAAGATTACTAGTAAAAATCCTGAATGAAATTATTAAATTAACTAAAATGGCTCTTATTTACCATGGTTAATAAATCGTCAAGAACGATAATACTGTTTAGGTTTCTAAATAGACCTTGTCCTTATTTTATGTAGCAATTAAGACTACATGGCTAAGTTTGAAGAAATAAACAGTCATCCAGTGGAAAACCCTGATAATACTAAAATACTTGTAACGGGTGTGGAGTTGAAAGCATTAGTGAATGATGTTGTTATCTAAGCACTAAATAGACAGTATAGTGAATCAAGCGGGACCCGAAGTAGGACCCGATCTGCACCACATTCTAAGCCAAAAGTTCACTCTGAGGCTCATAGCAAACCGCCCTCTAAGAAAGATGTACCTAAGATGGATAAGCCAAAGAAGGATGATGATGATCATCACTCCTCGAACCAACACAGTGTCCCGTCAAGGAAGGTCAAACATAAACAGGAACCGCGTGATAAGTCCTGTACATACAAATACTTCGTCTCATGTAAACCCCGGGACTTTACTGGGGAGAAGGGAGCGGTAGATTGTATAACTTGGTTGGACGAAATGGATACGGTTGTAGACATCAGCGGTTGTGCTGAAAGGGACGTAGTAAAATACGTATCCCAATCGTTCAAAGGAGAAGCACTGGCGTGGTGGAAATCTCTCATACAAGCTGCTGGAAAGATCCCGCTCTACAATCTATCATGGGATCAATTTGTTGCCCTTATTAAGGATAATTATTGCCCGCAGCAAGAAGTAGAAAGAATCGAGTCAGATTTCTTATCATTGGTGGTGAAGAATTTAGATTGCCAGGCATACCTCACCACTTTCAATACCCTATCTAGGTTGGTTCCATACTTGGTAACCCCAGAACCTAAGAGGATTGCTCGCTTCATCGGGGGTTTAGCCCCAGAGATTAAAACAAGTGTTAAGGCATCAAGGCCTGCAACCTTCAGATCTGCAGCTGATCTATCTCTATCTCTTACCTTGGACGTAGTCAGGTTGAGAGCACTCAGGAATTCAGAAGAGAACAAAAGGAAGCGTGAGGACGATACCTCACGAAGATCAGGTAAGAAACATCAAGGAAATGACGACCACAAGAAAGGGTCGGGGTCTAAGAGAGATGGGCAACAATCGGGGGATAAGCCCAAATGTAAAACTTGCAAGAAGAACCATTTTGGGAAATGTCGATTTGAGTCGAAATCCCAGTCTCACACGAGATCCTGTGGGATTTGAAAATCTACGGATCATAAGACTTTGGAGTGTAAGAAGCTGAAGGATGCAACATGTTACGGTTGCAATGAAAAAGGGCACATTAAGTCTAATTGCCCAAAGAACACCAAGAAAACCGAAGATGGGAAGAAGACTAATGCGAGGGTCTTCAAAATGGACGCTAAGGAAGCTGTTCAGGATGACAACGTGATCACAGGTACTTTTCTCGTAAATGATGTTTTTGCTAGAGTATTGTTTGATTCTGGAGCAGATAAGTCTTTTGTGGATAATAAGTTTTGTGAGTTGTTGAAATTGCCTGTAAAACCCTTAAGTGTGAAATATGAGGTGGAATTAGCTGATGGAACCATAGAAACCGCCTCAACTATTTTAGATGGATGTGTTATATCCATTAGGAATCACTCTTTTCCTTTGTCCTTACTTCCCTTTAAGCTATCCGGCTTTGATATAGTCATAGGTATGGATTGGTTATCGCATAACCAAGCCCAGATTGTGTGCAATAGAAAGCAAGTAGTAGTCAAAACTCCGTCTGGTGAGTCACTCACCATCCAAGGAGATACCCAACATGGATTGCCTGAGCAAGTGTCTATGCTCAAGGCATCCAGATGTCTGCAGAAGGGCTGTGTCATTTATATGGCACAAGTTACTATAGACGAGCCAAAGCCTAAGATTGAAGACATCCCTGTCATTTTGGAATATCCTGAAGTTATTCCCGAAGAACTACCTGGTTTACCACCGGATAGGCAAGTGGAATTCCGAATCGACATCATCCCTGGTGCTACACCAGTAGCAAGAGCACCTTATAGGTTAGCACCAACGGAGATGAAGGAGTTAAGGACGCAGTTAGACGATCTGCTAGCCAAAGGTTTTATTAGACCTAGTTCGTCTCCTTGGGGAGCGCCGATCTTGTTTGTCAAGAAGAAGGATGGATCGATGCGTCTGTGCATCGATTACCGTGAGCTTAATAAAGTCACTATCAAGAACAGGTATCCTTTGCCCAGGATCGATGATCTGTTCGATCAATTGCAAGGGGCAAGCTACTTCTCTAAGATCGATTTGAGATCAGGCTATCATCAGTTGAAGGTCAAGGATGAAGATGTGCACAAAACTGCATTTAGGACTCATTATGGACATTACGAGTTCCTAGTGATGCCTTTTGGGCTCACTAATGCACCGGCCGCATTCATGGATCTCATGAATCGCGTCTGTAAGCCTTACTTGGACAAATTCGTCATCGTCTTTATTGACGACATCCTTATTTACTCGAAGAGCAAGGCTGACCACGAGAAACACCTTCGTTGTATTCTCAAACTTCTACACCAAGAGAAACTCTACGCCAAATTTTCAAAGTGCGAATTTTGGCTTCGAGAAGTCCAATTCCTTGGACATGTGGTAAGTGAGCGTGGTATCCAAGTGGATCCCGCTAAGGTAGAAGCAGTTATGAATTGGCAAGAGCCAAAGACGCCTACTGAGATTCGTAGCTTCCTGGGTTTAGCAGGATATTATAGGCGTTTCATCGAAAACTTCTCAAGGATTGTTGTGCCCCTAACTTCGTTGACATGTAAGAAGGTTAAGTTTGATTGGGGCCCTAAGCAGCAGGAATCCTTTGACATTTTGAAGAAGAAGTTGAGCAATGCACCAGTGTTAACATTGCCCGATGGTATAGAAGAATTCGTGGTGTATTGTGATGCATCCCACACTGGTATGGGCTGTGTACTCATGCAGAAAGGCAAGGTTATTGCCTATGCTTCACAACAGTTAAAGGTACACGAGAAGAACTGCACCACCCATGACTTGGAGCTGGGTGCCGTTGTATTTGCATTGAAACTATGGAGGCATTACTTATATGGAACCAAGTGTGTGATCTATTCAGATCACAAGAGCCTTCAACATTTGTTCAATCAGAAGGACTTGAACATGCGCCAAAGACGATGGATGGAAACTCTAAATGATTATGATTGTGAGATAAAATACCATCCATGCAAGGCAAATGTAGTTGCTGACGCCTTGAGCAGAAAAGAAAGAATAAAGCTGATAAGAATCAATGCTAAGCGCATTGAAATAAGGAATAGTTTGAACGAAAGGGTGCTAGCAGCACAGAAGGAAGCTTTGCTGGAAGCTAACTATCCTGAAGAAAAACTGGGAGTAACTGAGGAGCAGTTATCCCATGACAAAGACGGAATGCTAAGATTGAATGGACGAATATGGGTTCCAGTTTATGGAGGACTTTGGGATGTTATCCTCCAGGAAGCCCACAGTTCCAAATATTCTGTTCATCCTGGAGCTGACAAGATGTACCAGGATCTAAAGGCAAACTATTGGTGGATTGGTTTGAAAAAGTCTGTAGCTGCTTATGTAGCTAAATATTTGGACAAGTTTGTCATTGTTTTTATCGATGACATACTTATTTACTCGAAGAATCAAGTCGATCATGAAAGACATCTCCGGTGTATTCTTAAACTTCTTCAGCAAGAGAAGCTCTACGCCAAGTTTTCAAAATGTGAGTTTTGGCTTCGTGAAGTCCAATTCTTGGACATGTGGTAAGTGAGCGTGGTATCCAGGTGGATCCCGCTAAGATTGAAGCCATTATGAACTGGCAAGCACCGAAAACACCTACAGAGATTCGCAACTTTTTGGGTCTAGCAGGATATTACAGGCGTTTCATTGAAAATTTTTCAAGGATTGCTGCACCTCTAACTTCATTGACTCGCAAGAATATAAAGTTCGATTGGGGTCCCAAGCAACAAGAATCCTTGGGGATTCTTAAACAAAAGTTGAGCAATGCCCCGATATTGACATTTCCAGAGGGGATTGAAGAATTTGTGGTTTATTGCGACGCATCACACACACGTATGGGATGTGTGCTCATGCAGAAAGGCAAAGTCATTGCATATGCTTCCCGTCAATTAAAGGTGGACGAGAAGAATTACACCACCCACGATTTGGAGTTGGGTGCCGTTGTATTTGCACTAAAGCTTTAGAGACACTATCTGTATGGAACAAAGTGTGTGATCTATTCTAATCACAAGAGCCTTCAACACTTGTTTAACCTGAAAGATCTTAACATAAGGCAACGTCGATGGATGGAGACTTTAAATGATTATGATTGCGAAATTCGCTACCATCCAGGCAAAGCGAATGTTGTAGCTGACGCTCTAAGCAGGAAGGAAAGGGTTAAACCCATTAGGATCAATGCCAAGAGCATTGAATTAAGAAACAGCTTGAATGAAAAGTTGTTAGCCGCTCAAAAGGAAGCTGTTTTGGAAACTAACCTTCCGAATGAAAAGTTAGGCGTCACAGCTGATCAACTGTCATATGCCAAGGATGGGATCCTAAGATTAAATGGTCGAATCTGGGTTCCTATCCATGGGGGACTTAGAGACGTGATCCTTCAGGAAGCTCACAGTTTGAAATATTCAGTCCATCCTGGCAGTGATAAGATGTACCAGGATTTAAAGGCAAATTATTGGTGGATAGGTTTGAAGAAATCTATAGCCACTTATGTGGCTAAATGTCTGACGTGTGCGCAGGTTAAAGTCGAAAACCAAAAGCCATCAGGTTTACTGCAACAGCCTGAACTTCCCACTTGGAAGTGGGAAATGGTAACTATGGATTTTATCACTAAGTTACCAAGGACAAAGCATGGGAATGATACTATTTGGGTTATAGTAGATAGACTGACCAAGTCAGCTCACTTCTTACCTATTAACGAAACACACAGCTCTGACAAGCTAGCTCAGCTGTACGTGGATGAGATTTTATCTCTCCACGGAGTGCCAGTGTAACACCTTGAAAATTTACATCCGATAATGTATTGACACGTGTCATAAGCTTGGAATATGCGAAAAAGCACTTTCGAAGGACTAAAGTTGACAAACAGTGAAACTATGTGAATTTAAGGGTCCAAAGTGTCAACAATGGATAAATAGGCCCTACAATAACCCTACATGGTGTTTATAATCTTAAATGATTAAATCATGGATCATACGAAGCGGAAAATGAAAGAAAGTGAGGAATTACAAACTACATGGGCTAAATGTGTCAACATGTTGAAAGTATACCTCTGAGTGATCTTTTGGCAAACCCGAAGCTTTGTAATGGTAGAATATACTCACTAGAATATGTGGTAAAAATTTCATAAAGTTTCGTTGTCGTATGAGAAAGTTATGATCAAAACCGTGCACGAAGGGTTAAATGCGTTAACGTTGAATTTCGTGACTTTTCGGGTAAGCACAAAGTTAACCAAGGACTTTACCATGTTTGTAAAAGACCCAAGGTCCCTAAAAATCAGATTTGAGGGTTTAGAGTGCAAGGAAAATAGCAAAAACCACGTATCAAAGGACAAGGACCAAATTGTAAAACAAAGAAACTTGTTAAGCTGGTTACCCACTTGTAAGCGGCCCGCGTAAGGGGTCTCGCGGCCCTCCTACAAGTCACCAGCGAACAAAACATGCGCAGCTGCCAGTTTAGTTCTGTTTTCGAGTTGTAACCAGCTGTATCCGATTCCAGAGCCTCACCAATAGAATTACATGCATCTAGGGGCACTTGGACTCATCTTACAACCTCAGTAGACTCACATGGCAACATCAAATGTGATCAAAATTGTTATAAAGTGGACTTGTAGTTGCAAACATTCAACACTTGCATTTTCAAATTTCACAAGACAACTTCTGGAGCTCTCTGGACATCAAGCCAACTTCCTAGTGATCTCTAAGCTTAATTAGGACTCTTGTAAGTGTTCATAACCCTTTCTAATTCGCTCTAGCTTAGTTAATTAAGCAAAAGTCAAGCCATCGTAATTTAAGTTTGACTTTGAGATTAAACGAAATTTGCTCAGTCATTTCTCGAATTGAAAGTACCTACAAGTTGGTATTTATGTGGGTAACAAACCCTTAAAAGGGTATTTTCAGATTCCCACTCTAACCATGTTAATTGTCGAGTCAAAGCATTCTTTAAAAAGTCAACAGAATGATTATTTGCAAGTTTAAGCATAATTAGCAATGTAGGGTACATGCAACCTGTTTGATCATTAAAATAACATGGTAATTAATGTAAGAACATGTCTCAATATGTTCAACTCGACAATTTTCAGTATAAACCCGGATCGGACCCGAAAGTCGCATATTTTGACTTTTGCTTTGACTATCAGTTCTGATCCGTTCATGCATGTTTGAGATCTGTCTTGGAGCTTATTTTGGACCAGGTTTCATATATGTATAACTCTCTGAGATTGTACAACTTGGTTCAATACGTATCCGATTCATATGCATGTTTCCGATTTATGCTTAAATGTGACTATTATGCCCTTTTGACTATAAAATGTGATTTTTGAAAAAGTGAAAGAGTAGAAACATTTGTTACTGATTTATAAACTTGCACCTAAAATTTGATATCAGTTTGAGGTCTAGATTAAGAGTTATGCTCGTTATCGTAATTTGAAAGCTTTATGTTAATTAATTGGCGTAATTAGCATATAACCTATTTAAACCCACTTTTTTATATCAAACTTTTTACCCACTGTTATAATATAATATTTTGGGATTTTTAAAGATTTTTATTTAATTTTTGGCTGAGCATAACATAGGTCTCTAAGTTTAATTCGGTTAATACCGATTTTGCCCTTTTAAGCCATAAAATGAGTTTTACAAATCCTTTTGACCCCAAACCTTTTTCTACTGATTTTATTTGATAAATAAAATATTTTGAGCATTCTGGAATTATAAAAATATCAACTTTCTTTTACAAACCCGGAAACGGCTCCAAATCGCCTTTTTAAGCGTTTTTAACGCATAGTATGTACTATAACCATATTAAACATATAAGGTTGATACCTACTGATGTTTTTAGTATATTTTTATAAAATAACAGTAAGTACAAGTTTTTGAACTCAGGTTTCCAATTTTGACCTTTTTAGCCCTTGTGAAATTACCAAAATACCCCTAAGGTGCATAGTTTGGTTTTAAATGATGATTTTCACATATGGGTCATACCCTACTGTTATAACATGTTAAATTAAATATATTTACTGTATAAACCAGACCTGTAACTCAGATTTCCAATTAAACTCTTTTATAATCTTTTAAATTACCAAAATACCCTTATGAGGCATAAATTGTGTTTAAATCCATTTTGGGCATAATAGAAGCTATCTTACTGATATTATAACATATTTAAGGCATATTAACTCAGGGAACTTGCGTATGACTCTTTTGGTTACCCGTGACGCCCTTTTCGCGTTCGGTTCGGTTTATGTAACTAGTTTGCATAAATTGACCGAAACGGGTCAAACATTATCATTTTTGTCTCAAAATCCAGAATGTGTTTAGTATACCCATATTATACAAGTCTTCAAACTTGTCGGGTCTAAATCACATTCTATCCGGTCTTCTCTTAATCGTGCGTTTGAACCGTATCGTCCTTAAAAACTAGCCGGTCTAAGCTTAAGCTTAAATAAACACCCGTTAGAAATCTAATAGGTTATTATAAACCTTTGTTCCAGAATAAGAAGAACCAGTAAAAGCTACCTTCACTTGCTAGTTGTGATTTATACTTTACTCAGGTAAATACTTTTAACTTATTTTCCCTAACGGGCTTGGGTTACGGTATATAAAATACCGCTTGATCGAGCATCAAATCTTACATCTTTGGGTGGTTAATTGAATAATTTGAACGGCTCGTTTAAACAGTCTTGTTCACTTAAAGCCTTTGGGGGTTAATGACCATGTCCCGGATATCCTTGGCATCATCTTACGAGATGGCCACGACCTGAGCACGGGGTGTAGGCTTACACCTGTCAGTGTATAACTCTATAATGTGGTGTGTCTTTTGATCTTTAACCCGGACAAGATCCGGGCTACTGAATGCACAAGTAACATGTAATTCGTTCACAAGATTATATTATATAATTATCCCAAGTTATAAAAAGGTTTTGTGCCACGTGCATTTAAATCAATTTTCAACCCTTTTCAAAATGAGTCAGTTAAATTGTATTTACCAGTGTAAACTGACGTATTTTTCCAAAAGGTTAAGTGCAGGTACTACTCGTACTAGGCTGGCTGTCTTCTAGAGCGTCCACAATAAGTCTCGCAAGCTTGGATGACAATAAACTGTTGAACAATATTTTATTTTATTTTGATCCACCTGTGGATCCGTTTCAACTATTAGTGATATTTAATATTACACTTTATTAAAGTTGAAATGAAACTATCTTTGCTTCCGCTGTGCATTTATATATTGTGTTGTTTGTCTATGATGATACCAACTACGTCACGATACTCCCCACCGGGCCCACCGGTGACACGTGGAAAATAGGGGTGTGACAGCCAGTATCTATTATCTCCGACAGGGATACTAGATAGATGTCTCACTTTTGGAAAAGCTTCCAGCAATCCTTAGGCACGCGATTGAACTTCAGCACTGCTTATCATCCTCAAACAGATGGGCAAAGCGAACGTACAATTCAAACGCTTGAAGATATGCTACGAGCTTGTGTTATAGACTTGGGTGGAAGTTGGGATGACCATCTTCCGTTGATTGAATTCTCGTACAATAATAGCTATCATTCCGGTATCCAAGTCGCGCCTTTTAAGGCTTTGTACGGAAGGAAGTGTAGGACGCCAGTTTGTTGGGCGGAAGTTGGAGATGTCCAACTAACAGGACCTGATATAGTCCTGGAGACAACGGACAAGATAGTTCAGATCCATGATCGTCTCAATGCTGCCAGGGATAGGCAGAAAAGCTACGCGGATAAAAGGCGTAAACCTCTAAAGTTTGAAGTTGGTGATAAAGTGCTACTTAAGGTGTCACCCTGGAAAGGGGTGATGCATTTTGGCAAGAAGGGCAAGCTAAGCCCAAGATATATAGGACCATTCGACATCATCGAACGTGTCGGAACTGTAGCTTACAAGCTAAATCTGCCAGAAGAGCTTAGTGGAATTCATAATGTGTTCCATATTTGCAACTTGAAGAAGTGTCTAGCCGATGAGTCGCTAGCAATGTCGCATAAGGACGTGCAGATAGATGAGAGCTTGGAATTCGTTGAAAAACCTTTGTCGATCGAAGATCGACAGGTTAAGAAACTTCGAAGAAAGCATGTGCCGATTGTGAAGGTTAAATGGGATGCCCGTAGAGGCCCAAAATACACGTGGGAGGTTGAATCCACAATGAAATAGAAGTACCCTCATTTATTTCAGTAAATCTCGAGGTCGAGATTTCTTTTAAGAGGGTGAGGATGTAACACCTCATAAAATCATGTCCAATATAGTAAAGACACGTGTCATGGACTTTAAACGTGTAAGGAATTGATTCTGAGGGACTAAAATTGTCAAACAATGTAAATATGTAAGTACAAGGATCAAACGTGTCATCATGCCAAGCTCGTGCCTCTGAATGACCTTGAAAGATGTTCGTATTCTTTGATGAATAAAATTGTCGGGCATAGAAAGCCGTTTGTGCTTAAATTGGAAATTTTACAAAGCATAAGGGTTAAACGTGTCAACCTGTTAAACGTTACCTCTGAGTGACCTTTTAATGATCCCAAAGCTTTGTAATACTTCATTATGCTTCCATATATAACAAATAATGATTTTGTGGGGTTTCTATGCTCTTAAGAGACTTTTCGGGTGATTGTACAACTAACCGGGAGCCTAACGGAGTTAATATATGACCCAAGGCCCTTAAAAGTTAACTATGGGGGTCATAAGTGCAATAAATGGAAGTTAAATAAACTTAAAATGGACCAGGGACTGAAATTGCAAAGTTCAAAAGTTGTTTTCCGGTTGAGAAGGAGCCTCGCGGCCCGCGTAGACTCTCTTTGAGTCTTACGCGGCCCGCGTGAGAGTGCCAGTAATAGAAAACCTGTACAGTTGCAGGTTCAGCCAGTTCCACCACAATTGCATGGCTGATTTCGATACCAGGGCCTGAGCAAATGGTTTTTCATGCACTAGGGACACTTGGGAACATCTGAAACATCATAGGTACAGCTGCATTGATCCTAAAGACTCCAAATTTCCTATATAAAGGACTTGTATTGTTCGTGTTCATTTGCACATTTGAGTTTTCACTTCAAAACTCTTTCTCTGGAGCTTCCTGGTGTTCAAGAAAGTTTCCTTCAGTTCCAAATTCGTGCTAAGGACCCTAGTAAGTGTTCTTAGCTTCCTAAGTTTAAGTTTTATTAGCTTAATGACCGAAAGTCAAAGTTGTCGTAATTAAGCTTTGACTTTGTGATTAATCACAAACGGTCCAGCCATTATTCGAATTGAAAGTGGCTATGTGTTGGTAATTATGTAGGTAATAAACCCTTAAAAGGGCACCTTCTAATTATCACATTATCTCAGTCAATTGTCGGGTCAAACTTATTAATAAAAAGTCAACAGAATCAGTTTTTACAAATTAATTCATACCTAATAATGCAGAGGTTATGGAACATGTTTTAACACTAAAATAACTTGGTAAATAATATAAGAACATGTTTAGGCATGTTCAACCCGACAATTCTGAGTTTAGGCTCGGTTCGCAACCGAAAGTAGCAAAAGTAGACTTTTGCTTTAACTTTTAGTTCTGACCCGATTTAGCTTAGTTTAGATATGCCTTAGGATTCCTTTAGGACCATATTACATGTTAGTATAACCTCTGAGATTATAATATATGGTTCCTTTGAAATCCGAATCATTTGCATGTTTCCGTTAAATGCTTAAAAGTTGACCATTATGCCCTTTTGACATTAAAATGAGATTTTTGAAAATGTGAGAGGACAAAAACCTTTATTACTGATTTATAAACATGCCCTAAAAATTTGACATCAGTTTGTGGTCTAAAATAGAAGTTATGCGCGATATCGTAAAATGAAAGTTTTTATTAATTAAATGGCATTTTTAGTATAAATCATATTTAAACCCAAATTTTGGCACCAAACTTTTTACCTACTGATATAATATAATATTTAGGGATTTTTGGAAATATTTATCAAATTTTATATTGATTATATTATAGAGTTCTAGTGTAAATTCGGTATTGACAAAATTGCCCTTTTCTTTGATAAAATGAGTTTTACATAACATTTTGATACCAAACCTTTTTCTACTGATTTCATATGTTAAGTAAAATATTTTAAGCCTTAGAAACTGATCAAAATCACAGATTTCCTTAAATAACCCGAAAATCGTCAAATACCGACTTTTACGCTTTTTAAACGCATAATATGGGTTAAAACTATATTTAACACCTAAGACTTATTACCTACTGATATTTTAAGCAAATTTTTATACTTTAACAATAAGTAAAAGTTTTGAACTCAGATTTCCAAATTTGACCTTATAGCCTATGTGAAATGACCAAAATGCCCCTACGGTGCATAGTTTGACCATAAAAGATAAATTTCACATATATATAATATCTTACTGATATAACTTGTTAAAATAAATATTTTTACTGATTATTTTAGACCAGAACCTCATATTTCTATTTAACCTCTTTTATAAACTCTAAAATGACAGAAATACCCTTACAGGGCTTAAATTGGTTTTAAATTCGTTTTGGGCATAATGGAAGATATCCTACTGATATCATAACACATTTTAAGCATATTAACTTAGGGAACCTGTTCATGACTCATTTGGTTACCCGTTATGCATATTCGCATTCGGTACGGTTTATGTAACTAGTTTGCATAAATTAACCGAAACGGGTCAAATCTTATCATTTTTACCTCAAAATCCAGAATGTGTTTAGTTTACCCATTTTATACAAGTCCTCATACTTGTTGGGTCTAAACCACATTCTAATCCGGTCTTCGCTTAATCTTGCGTTTTGAACCGTAAACCTTTCTTTAAAACTAACCGGTCTAAGTTTAAGCTTAAATAAGACCCGTTAGGAATCTAATAGGTTATTAAAACCTTCCTTCTAGATTTATGAGACCAGTAAAAGCTACCGTACTTGCTGATTTGATATACGGCTAGGATTAAAATTATATTTTAGCTCAGGTAAATACTTTTAACTTATTTTCCGTTATACGGGCTTGGGATACGGTATTTAATAATACCGCTTGGTCGGGTATTGAATCTTTAATCAATTAATGGTTAAATCATTGAGATAACCCATTTTAATATGTTTTGTTTGATGCAATGCCTTTGGGGGGTTAATGACCGTGTCCTGGATATCATCGGCTCATTCATTAGAAATGGTCACGACTTAAGCACGGGGTGTAGGCATACACCTGACAGTGCGTATGTGAAAGATATAACCACTCGTTGAGGATAACTCGTCGTGGGATTATATTAGTGGTGTGTCTATTAATCTTTAACCCGGGCTACTGAATGGACGACAAACATATAAATTTGTATACAAGATTATTTTTAAATAATTGTCCCAAGTTATAAAAGAATATTTGTGCCTTGTGCATTTAAATCAATTTTCTTAAATGTTTTCAAAATGAGTCGGTTATTTGTATTTACCAGTGTAAACGGACATATTTTCCAAAAAGGTTAAGTGCAGGTACTAAGCGTAATGGGTTGGCTACTCCTAGTATCAAATAAAGAGTCTTGCAAGCTTTTGATGCTTAAAATTTGTTGAACAATATTTCTTTTGTTTTAGATCCGCCTGTGGATCCTTTTACATTCCGTTTGTAATATTTTATGTTACTTTCAACTCGGTTTGTATAAATTACTTTTAGACTTCCGATGTGCATTAAACTGTGATTAAATTGACTCTGATGATATCAACTACGTCACGATACTCCCCACCGGGCCCACCGGTAATACGTGGAAATATCGGGGTGTGACATTCCCATATTAAGTTGAGTTTTCAATCTTGAGATGTCCTTGCGTTGCAGTGCTTTAGTCATAATATCTGCAACTTTATCCTTTGTTGCACAAAAGAGTACTTCCACGTCTCTTTTCTTGATCAGATCTCGGATGAAGTGGTACTTGACTCTAATATGTTTACTTTTGCCGTGATAAACTGGATCTTTGGCTAGACAAATTGTCGACTTGTTGTCACAATGAATTGGAATCAGATAATCTACTTTTCCTTAAAGTTCGTCAAGTATCCCTTTAATCCAGATGGCTTGACAACCGGTTAAGGATAGGGCCATATATTCTGCCTCTGTCGACGACAATGCCACCACCTTTTGTTTCTTAGATTGCCATGAAATAGGACTTGATCCTAGTTGAAATATATATCCTGATGTACTCTTGCTGTCATCCACATTTCCTGCGTAGTCACTATCGCTGAATCCCACCAGTTTTCCTTTTCCACCTTTTGAGTATATGACTCCTTGATCTAAGGTTCCCTTAATATACCCGAGTATTCACTTGCCAGCTTCCCAGTGTCTTTTCTTCGGACATTCCATGTACCTGCTGATCTTGGTTACGGCATAGGTGATGTCTGGCCTGGTGTTCGTAAGGTACATGAGACTTCCAACTAGGCTTCAATATATTCCTTCGTCTGCAAAAACATCTGGATCTTCTTTTGACAGTTTTATCCCATATTCCATGGGAGTAGAAACTGAATTACATTGGGTTATTCTATACTTATCTAATAGGCCTTGCATGTATTTTCTTTGTGAAAGAATTATATTTCCATTTTCATATGAAACTTCCATCCCAAGGAAATAGTGTAGCTTTCCCATGTCGGTCATCTCAAATTCTTTTTTCATCATGCCTTTAAAGGCATCGATTAAATTCATTGAGTTGCTGGCTATGATCAAGTCATCTACATATAAGCATATCACCAACTTTCCTTCCTTGGTGTCCTTAATGAATGGAGTGTGTTCGTATGTGCATTTCTTGAAACCATGCAGCCTAAAATAATTGTCTATTCGACTGTACCAGGCTCTAGGAGCCTGTTTTAGGCCATATAATGAACGTTTAAGAAGATATACCTTTTCTTCTTGTCCTACTTTGATGTATCCTTTAGGTTATTCCACATATACCTGCTCATTTAGATTTTGTTTTGTAAATCCATTTTACACCAATAGGCTTTTGATTTTTCGGAGGACTTACTAACTCCCACATTTGATTCTTATGTATGGACTCCATTTCTTTGTCCATGGCTTCCAACCACTTAGTGTCTTTACTTGCTTCTTCATAAGAGGTTGGATCTGAGTTAGCATAAAACACAAAATTAACCGATTGACCTTCATCATATTTTTGAGCTATTTCTTCTTCAGTGAGAGCTTTTGTATCTCTGTAAATACTACCAATACTTCTACTATTGATGCCCTCATTCTCAGAGTCTGTAGAAGAGGAATCATCATTGTGCAAAACTGTGGGACTTGGGTTCGATGCCTCTTCTCCCATTGGAGTTTCAGCATTATCATGACTGACACCTGTTTCTGGGTTTTCGGCAACAGCCCCACCAGCAAGAGAAGTTTCGGCAACAACCCCACCTGTTTCTGGATTTAATTGTGATCCTGCGGCTGAACTTCTTCCATCGGTGATTATGAAGGGTATCGCAAAGGGATCAGACTCGGCCACCCAAGCTTTGTTTTCGTCGAAGATTACATCTCTGCTGATTATAATCTTATTTGTAAGCGGATTATATAATTTATATCCCTTCATGTTTGCACTATATCCCACGAACACTGTCTTTTCAGTCTTGACATCGAGTTTACTACGAAGTTGTTTCGGAACATGTACATAAGCCAAACATCCAAACACCTTAAAATGTTCAACACTTAACTTTCTTCCATTCCATGCTTCATAAGGGGTCACATTTGGCATCGTTTTTGTTACTGTACGATTTAGTATGTGCGTAGTACAGGCCACGACTTCGGCCCAATAACAATTTGGCAATTTCTTCATGTTCATCATGCTCCGACTAAGTTCCATAAATGATCTATTTTTTCGTTCAGCCACCCCATTTTGTTGAGGGGTGTAGCTATTCGTGAGTTGATGATGTATTCCGTTTAATGTTAAATACTGTTGAAACAATTTACGACAGTACTGATGATTTTCGAGTGTGATAGGTTTTTAAAATGCTTAAAAATAAAATAAAAAATAAAAACAGATAGACAGGATGAATCACTTGGATCCGACTTGTGTTTAGTGTAACCTTTGATTATTTCCGCAC
Source organism: Helianthus tuberosus (assembly GCA_030545235.1). NCBI lineage: Eukaryota > Viridiplantae > Streptophyta > Magnoliopsida > Asterales > Asteraceae > Helianthus > Helianthus tuberosus. The sequence continues at coordinate 98,832,243 of CM060354.1, read as the reverse complement.
TTTTGCACTTTTTAAGAGATTATCTTAGTTATTGTAGTAGGCCCCTCTTTTGAAGGTGACGTTACCCTCAACCCCGTAGTTTGAGTCAGCAAGGATACAATCCTAAAGGGTTGGATTATTGAAAGATAATTAATTAAGTTATTAATGCATAATGTGGTAGGCCCCTCTTTTGAAGGTGACGTTACCCTCGGCTAAGTAGTCTGAGTCAGCAGGGATACAATCCTAAGTAGCCGGGTTAAAGTATTAATAGTAGCTTACATATGAGGGGATCAAAGAGTTTGGACCCCCGCCATCCAATACCGGTGGGTATTGAAGGAGGTCCTACTAAATTTGACCCAGGTCCTTGCAGGATCTATACACTGAATAAGGCAAGACTCTTACCAAACCGTTCCCTTAACCCCCGACCAGGTAGCTAACATATCTCCATATAGACCGTGGTGATATGAATGGTGAAAATCTTTTATTTTATATAGACAGTAAAATAATGCCAAGACACCACGGACAAACGATAAGGAAGAATCACCTTCAACATAAGAATCTAGTTATTAAAGTCATTAATACATAACCAAAAAAAAGGTGCGAAAAGATTAAAAATAAAAAGTATTACACTAGACACTTGTCTTCACCAAGTGATGTAAGAGACTTAGGCAAACATGGCCTTTGATTGTCAAGAACTCTTACGATCAATCTTGGATCCCGAGACGACTCACACACTCTATGATGGATGATGGTGGTGAATGATGGTGTTGTGATGGTGGTGGGTGGTGGGTGAAGTGTGAGAGAGGTGGTGTGCCAAGGGATGGTTTGCAAATTAGCCAAGCACCCCTATTTATAGCCTGAACAGACGCTCGGGCACGGCCCTGTGTCCATTGGGCACGACCCCGTGTCCACCTTCCTTCTCTTTCTTCATTAATTGCAGTTTGTCTGCATTAGTTGACCACGCCCCTGTGTCCGCTGGGCACGACCCCGTGTGCAGAAGCGTATCTGTACTATCAAGATTTCCTCAGATTATGCGAATCTTAGAGTTGACCACGGCCCCGTGTCCACTGGGCACGCCCCCGTGGTGGGTGATAGAAGCTTCTACAGCTTTGTCTTTTCTGCAGACACTTGGGCACGCCCCCGTGCTCACTGAGCACGGGGTGTGTTCAGCCTTCTATTCTCTTGTTTTTGCTTGGGAAGATGCTGTCGGGGGGTCGGGCATGCCACGTTTATTCCTTTTCTTGTATTTATGTTAGATTTAGCTGCCTTTTTGCTTCTTTTGTTCATTTAAGCTCATTTAATCCTGAAAATACATAAATATGTTGAACGTGTCTTGTGTATAGACATGGAGGAATCAAAAGCCTCCAAGTAATAACTTCCACATCTTCTTAACCAAATAAAAGCCATACCTAGGGGACACATGTCCCCCATCTAGAGCCTCTAAACCTCATTTTCCCGCCATTTTTCAATCCCTTTGTTTTCCCTTGAGTGAAACCCGACTCGGGATCCATATTCTCAATCCGGGTCCCTTTTTTCGTTCCTTATATAAAGCATCTAACCGATCAGTTTTTCCATCTATTGTTCTTCTCTCATATGCTTTGGGATTCTTAGGGTTTTTTCCTTTGTATCGTTCTTTTTCAGCAGGCAATCCACTGATTATTCGAACATCCACGGTATGCATTTTAGTCTTCTCTTACGACATCTTTGAATCGTTGATTTGTTTCTTCTTATCACTGAATAACCGAAGATCTTAGGGTTTTTTCCTTTCTATTGTTCTTTTTCAGCCGCCAATCGACTGATTATTCGAACAATCACGGTATGTATTTTAGTCCTCTCTTACGGCATCTTTGAATCGTTGATTTGTTTATTCTTATCACTGATCAATAATCGAAGATCTAGGGTACAAGTTCATAATCCTTATCAGTAATCATCATATTGTAATTAAATATCAATTTCTGTTAATAAACTGTTTAGTTTATCGATTTTGTTAATAGATTTATGTTTATAACAACTTCATGAAATTGTTGTTTTGTTCTTATTTTTAATTTTGTAATATATAATCTGATTCGTTTTTTTTGTAACCGTTGGTTTTCAATATGACGGAAAGTTCATCAAGGTAATTTATGTTTATCTTCTTCATTATGAATCAGATTATAAGTTTTAATTTTTTTTGTTTGATATGTACATTTTGTGTAAATTTTTATAAATTATGTAAATTTTATGATTTATATGATTTGTTTATTATATTTTCTTTTATGATTTCTTTATTATATTTTCTATTTAATCTGTCTTTGTAATCGTTGTCTCTTTATTGTTTTTGCTTTCTGTCTTTGTTAGATGATTGTTAATTTGTAAAATTCTTTATTCATCAATGTAATTTATGTTTATCTTCTTCATTATGAATCAGATTATAACTTTAAATTTTTATGTTTGATATGTAGATTATGTATCAATTTTTATAAATTATGTAAATTTTATGATTTTTATGATTTGTTTATTATATTTTCTGTTATGATTTCTTTATTATATTTTCTGTTTAATTCTGTTTAATATGTCTTTGTAATTGTTTTCTCTTTATTGTTTATGCTATCTGTCTTTGTTAGATTATTGTTAATTTGTAAAATTCTTTATGTCTATTTTAGATTTTTTATTTGTTATCTTAATTTTTAGGATTTCTTTATTAGATTTCCTGTTATATATGTTTTGTATTTATTTTCTTTAAATTCTTTAGAATCTGTATTCGATTCCATCTTATCATTTGTTTTGAACAGTAAGCTTAACATGTTTTTGTTTATTAATTTATTCTTTTTTGAATCAGTATCAGGGAGCCTTCTTTCTGTAGGATTATGAATCGAGCGGATGAACTTCTTATGGTAATTCATAAATTCTAACATGAATTATATATTTTATTTTTTTGTTGTCATGAAAGTTAATTTATTATTATTGTGTTTTTCTTATATTAATTATAATATAATTATAATTTATTTTTAATTGTTTGTTTTGTAAGGCGATTCCATCTGACGTCGCGGCTAAATTGTGGGGTGTCGATAAAGGGCCTACTAATGTTCTGATAGAAACAGATGATGGGCGAACATTTGTTGTTTTCATAAGTGAATCAAAAGGAAAGATTTTCCTTTTCAATGGTTGGTCGGATGTCGTTACACATTTACGACTTAAAACAGGCTGTTTGGTAATCTTGAATCCTTTAGATTCTGCTAGATTCAAACTAACATATTGTCTTAATGGTGTGAGTCCTACCTGTTTCTGGACATCTCTGTTATCTACATCTTCTTATTTTAGTGTAAGTTTTTTTTTAATTTATGTTAATTTTTCTTAATATATTTACTTTTTCAGAACTGTTTATAAGTCTAATCTGTTTATTTTATTTTTTATCATTCCTACAGGTCATACCTGAGTGTATCCTTCCCAAGTCCCAAGATTATACACTTAGTGATTTAATTTCAACTATCTATTTAAGCAACAAGACGTTTCATGTTAAGATTGAAACTGTTGATGGTAAAGTTTGCTTTACCAATGGTATTAATGTAATTGTTAGTCAATATCAATTGGAGGCCGGTTGTTATTTTTTATTTACAAAATGGTTTGGTTATTCTTTCCATTTAACATTTTTTTTGTAAAAATGGTGTTGAAATGAATTTTGATGATGTACATGTCGAGGAGGTAACTATACATTTCGCTGATTCTTTATATTTAATTACTATATTTATAATTTTATAATATTTATACTGTAATAAATCTAATAATTTTTATATGTAATTTTCAGGTTATAGTTGCACCTGTTGATTGTGTAAAAGATGTTACTCCGATTTCAGATGATCCGCTTGCTGTTGCTAAACAAGAAGCTGGACGTTGTATTCGATTTGTTCGTATAGCTGCTAAATATTTTGTAAGTGTTAATATGTTTTTAGTAATTACTAAATATTAAATATTATATAGTTTTTATTGACATAATACATAAATATTTTATGATTCAATTTCTTATTTCTTATATTGTTTAAAACAATACAGCGGCTGCCTGATGATGTTTCAGCGATGGCCAAATTGCATTTAGGTTTAAAAAGTATCACTATCAGACTTATGCATCTTAGTCCTCCAATAGAGTTTCCTAACGGTACCAGACGTGAGAGGAAAGAGAAAGGTTATCGTTATGCTTTAAGGAGGTGGTCAAGATTCATGAATACCGCTGGCATTAAGGTGGGTGACACGGTTTATTTTTGTTTTGATGAACTTGAACACGTTTTGAGTGTTGAAAGGGTTGTTCCTCGCATTAGGCGTACTTAGTAGTTTTTTGACATTTAGGTTTCGTCGTTTGGTTTTCATATGATATATATTAAATTAGTTATGATTATTATTTTTAACAAGGATTATGGTTTTGAAGTTTAATTTACCACAACTTTTATTATGTTACCTGTTGCTTCAACGATTATGCTGACAACATATTATACAAATATTCCAAGTGTAAAAGTTTAATATATGTTTTAAGTTCTTTGTATTCCCCATTGTCGCATCGCCAATTAGCGTAATATCATAAATAATTTAAAATGTGACTTTGTATTATTAGATTTACAATGTTAATAAAGATAGATCAAAATAAACCATATAGAAAAAAAGTTTTAAAATAGTAAACCATATTACATATATCTTACATTAGGTGATAACTACATTTAACAATCATACTTAATAATGTATAAATTAATATTTTAAGATATCCAGATACTATTATAGTTGTTTATTTTTTAAAAATATATATGTTTTGTGACTGTCAATTATTCTCAATATAAAATTTATTATTTATGATTGTAACATTGTTTATATAAATCTATCTTATCTATCTTATATCTTATATATCTTATATTATATAATATTATATATTATACTTATATGTGTTATATATAAACAAAATTAAAATATTAAACAGAAAACTGATTCATATATAAGTATAAAATTGATATAAGTATAATTGATTGATACTATTCCTTGAAATATATAAGGTCACCTAAAATACGTTTACTTATTTTTAGAAATAATATGTAATTAATTTGAATTTTGATTAACTATATTTTTTTATCTTTATAATAACCGTAAATTCTAATTAAAAATAGGTTAATCTATTTTTTGTAAGAATATGCAAATTGATACTATCCATTATTGATATATGTTTTATTTTGGTTTTTGATTGTTGATTCTTGATTGTTGATATTGATTATTGATTATATTGATAGATTGATGTTGATTATGATTATATTGATGTTTTCCTTATATACCTTTTCATATTGCTCCTATAAGTATTGTTTCAAAACTCCATTCATTTCATTATTGTGTCATTCATATATTCACATTGTTTTGGTTACATTTTACTCTTGCACCTCTTATATATGATAGCATTATATGATATTATTTTTGCAAGAAAACACTATTTTTTTAAACTCTGGTTTCCGTCCAAAAATGTTTCTGCATTTTGTTTGCTTTAATATTTTGCATTGGTCTTTCATTTTTGTGATTCGTATATTGAAGTATGTTTTGCGCAGTGTCATAGATATTTTGGAGAACCATAACATCACTATGTTGAGAGCTGTTGATGCATTTCAAGAGCAGTTATCTGTCAAGGTTAGGGTGATCAGGGTTTGGGAATACCCTGAAAGGCGGAATCCCAGTCAACTATACTCATTGGACATGATTATAATTGATGAAGAGGTTTATTTAATTTTTATCAATTATTAATATATATTAAAATTTGTACTTTATTATACTATTATACTATTTGATTAATATTTATTTTATTATTTTTTTCATACATTATTATACAGGGTACAAAGCTGGAGGCAACCTGCTTGAATCGAGTGTTACGACAATTTCAACAATCATTAGTGGAAAAGCAATGTTTGATTTTCAGGAATCCAACTATCGGTTTTAATAATTCTACCTACAGGTATGTTGACAATCAAAACAGGCTATGTTTCCAGGGTACAACCCAAGCTATTCAATGTGAAGATATTGGTGGATCCCCTTACGGCTTTGATTTCATGAGTTTTGCGGACATCTTGAACAGTAATGTTGTTTCAAACTCTACAGTCGGTATGTATATGAATTATTGTTTTCAAAATATAATTTTGTGTTTCATTAAATTTTTGTTTTTAACGAACTAACCACATCTTATTGATCGATATTGTATTGTTGTAGATGTCATTGGTTATTTGACTCGATCATTTCCAAAAGAGACTGTAACTAACAAATCAAGTGGAAAGCAATCTGTTAAAGTTACCGTAGAGATTTCAGATCTGGAGTAAGCATCGTAATAATTATCTTAGAATCCAGTATACATAATATTGTTACAATGTTTTAACATAAATATATAATTAAACATATTAAACTTATTCTATACCCTTTTTTATGAAATACTCAGGCGTCGGACAATATTTCTTACTCTGTGGGATCAATACTGTGATCAAGTTTTGTCGTTTTTTGAGAGTATCAAAGGGAAAAATGTTCATGCAATCATTATATTGCAGTTTGGGAAGGTCAAGTGGTGGAATGGTTTGTTTTCTTTCCTTATTAATTTATTTTGTCTGGTGTATCCCTGTAACTTAATTATTCGATTGTAAAGTTTATATTCACATTTATTATATTATTTTTTTTTTATTTTTAATTTCCCACTGTTTCTTCGTAGGTGTTGCGTATGTTAACAATTCATACACGGTTAGTCGTCTTTTTTGCAATCAAGATTGTCCTGAAGTCGATGAGTTCAGAAACAGGTTTAAAAAAAATATTCAATGTATTCTTTGTTATTTAGGTTATCGTTATTTAACTTTTAATATTTATGAATATTCTGATGAACCTATACTTTATTATAATATACGTTCATTTTTTATTTCTTCAATAGTTTGATTGAAAATTCTGTTGAGGTTACTGAATCCACGAGCCTTGGTTCCATGGGAAAGTCTGTTAAAGAGGAATTCTTGGAGGCCAAAGATTTTTTCAATATTTGTGATGTGTTTTCGCTTACGACGGTATACTTTTTTGTTAATACTAAATTGTACACTACAAGTTAAATGTATAGATTATTATGTTATTATATACTTATTCAGGTTTGCAAGGTCAATGTTTTGGGGAATATAATGGGTGTTTACAAAGATGAATGATGGTTCTATGAGGGTTGCAATAGATGTAACAAGAAGATCAACAAAGTTGTTAATCTGAATGATGACATGCAGAAATCAGGTTCAGCTGTAACAAAGGAGGTTCTTACCCGTGTCTCTGATCGTTGTGCTTTAAAAACTATAACTTCTTATCTGAAGTAAGTGAATATACCTTCTGTTGATGCAACAAATAATAGACCAAAGATAGTAGCGATATCTCCAGGGTAAAAGGGTTCAGGGGTTCGATTAGCCTAACGCAGGTCGTGGGGTCCCCCACGTTTGTAGCACGTGGAGGCGGATCACTTTGTTATTATTCACTTTGAATCCTGGATTGAAGGGTTCAACCCAGAATGTCTATGTTAAGTGAGATAATATTGTAGTGAGCCGAGAATAGAACAAGCATGGAGCAAGTTCTAGAGAGGAGAAGTAAGATCAGAGATCAAGGGTGATCTGAGTTGATCTGGAATGGCTGGAATGGGTGGCAAGAGGCTTTTATTTATAGGGAAATAATCTTCTATAAGAGGAAGCCTTTGACCAGTGATCCGTGGCTACAGTGAGGGACTTGCCCATTTGGGGGTTGAAGGGTTTAGACCTGCGGACAAAAGGGTGTTCTCTGTGCACATGTTCTGTCTGTGCAGAAATGGTTCAGACGTTAAGTGTTGATGTGACCGGACACTGTGTTTGTCCTTTTTACTGTTCTCCTGAGTTTGCGCGTATTGAACCTCTCAACCTTTTAACCTTTTAAGCTGTTATGTATATTAGTCATTTTATTGAGATTTGGGCTACCCCCGTCATCAGCCCCCCAAGTCAGAGGTGTTTGGGATGTAAGCTCAAATGCTTCTGACTTTTACACATTATTTTTTATTGCTTCAAGGCTTTAAGGCGTTTAAGTTTTGAGATTTAGATTTCAGAATGATAGTAGATGTGATAGGCTTTAAGGCTTGAAGGCTTTAAGGCTTGAAGGCTTAAAGGCTTCAACTTGTCTCACTCAAGAGGAAGTTTAGGCTTTTTGTAAAGAATGGGGGATCGATCTAAAGTTTAATCCGGTGGCTCTGGGTTTTGGCAAATCGATCGATTAGTGTCCCGTTGGTTCGATTGCTCTTTATTGCTGAGTTTTCCAACTTGCGTCATCCGTTTTCGGTCTTTGTTCTGAATGTTTTAGAGTATTATCGTGTGTCGTTTCGTCAGTTACACCCTTAAGGTCTTGCTAGGGTTTTACACTTTGATGTTTTGTGTCCAGCGATAGGGTATGACCCATCGTTGTTGTTGTTTCGCTATTTCTTCCAGTTAGCCAAGAACGGCGATTGTTTTACCTTTGAAACATCTCAGGTTGATGTGTGTTTAATTTCGTCTATGGTTACTACCCTTGGTTTTTGGAAGGACCGACTTTCCTGGATTTCTGAGTCCATTGTTCCTTTCAGGATTGTTTGGAGGCACCCTTATGCTGTTTTGAATGAGCTTGAACCTTTCAAACAGGAGATAGATGGTTATTCAAGTTTATTAGGGGGTGTCCTTCCAGGCTTTGTCCCTTTTCCGAACATCTTTTAGTGCTGATGGATGTTAGCAAGTTGTGGGACAAGCCGGGTCGTGACCCTGTGCTCGTGAGAGATGATCAAGGTATGATATTTTGTATTTTCTGCTTATGTTATATTTTATTTGTTGCAGTTATGTTTGCCTTAGACTTTATCAAGAGCGATGACACATCTGATGTTGTGTTTGGAGATGCCGAGGCTACATCCGGCGAAGATGTTGTTGTTAGGGGCACTGAACATAGGTTCGAGGTTCAAGGGTCTCTACTCGTCGTTCGAGCTGCTGTTTGATAAAGGCTGCTGACCAACCATCGGCTTCTGAGCCAGTGGAACTAAGTAATGACATAGAGGCTTCAGATGATTTAGAAGTTGGGGTTGGGGAAAATCAAAAAGGACAAGGGACGGCCCTTGGTGGTTTGGCGGGTAAAAAGGTTGTGAGCTTGAAGGGTTTAAGGAAGGGTGGTGAAGGTTCCACCAATGTTGATCCAGAAGAGGTTTATGTGCCAGATTGGAAGGTCATAGTTGGTGACAGCTTCATGTCTTCATCCGTTTGTGAGGATGTTTTTACCCATTTTGCTCCTCCTACTGTTCGAGGTTCTTGCTCGTCTATGGACAATGAACTAATGATTTCGAAAATGATGATGGGTGCTTGCAACCTTGTTGCCTTGCTTCTAGAGGATGTATCCAGATTTCGCAAAAGGATGCAAGAATATGAACTCTTTTCGAAGAAGAGGGATAAGATGAAAACTTCAATGGTTGCTTTGAAAGAAACTGAGGGTTACACTGAGAAGGAGAAAGCATTGATGTTTGAAGATTTGAGGAGTTTTCTTCCCACACAAGACTGATATGGTTGAGTTGGAAAAACGCTTGGAGGCTGACAAGGTTCAAGTCTGGGTCGATAAGGTTGCCTTGTAGGTTCAGAAAAAGGCCTTCTTAGAGGAGAAAGAAGGGTTAAAGGCTTCACTTACCCAAACAACTGGTGATAATAAATGGCTCATTGAGCATGGGTTCCAGTAAGTGGTTACCTATCTTCTCCATTCGTCGGAGTTCAACAAAGTCTTGGGTGACGTGTACATCAAGCTTCTTGCTCATGGAAGACACCAAGGTTTGCTGGTTACAAAGCTTTGTGAACCTTTGAAGTTTTCAAGAAAACTGTTTTGAAGATAGAGCGTATGATTTACCCTTATATGGGTGAAGTCTCCAACTGTTTTGGTAAACCTTTGCTTGTCTTGCAGGAGCTAAAACCCAAGGGCCTTAATGAGGCTGTTTGTAACGGAGTGTTGAAGTCCCTCTCGAAGAAACGTCCTTGCTTCGGAGATAGCGAGGAAACGTGTTCTGAAGGTGGTGAGGGCTCAAAGGGTTCAAGCCTTGAAGCCTCTGAGGCAGCGGGTGCAGCAAGGAGGAAAAAGAGGAAGGCTAAAAAGACCCAAGATGATGTAGGTTCGAAGAAGGATGATGCAGCAAATTCTACCATTCCTGACGTTGCTAAGTGAAGAAGAAACCTCAATTCATAACTTTCTTAGCATGTCGAACAATATTATGGGTTGTTTGTTTGAACATCTTTTTATTTTAAAGGAACCGTCTAGATCCCTTGGTGGTTAAAGCCTTGAAGGCTTGTGGATAATGTTTTATGTTTGATGGCCAGTATGGCCCTTGCTATCTTTAACTTATCTTGTTATGTCTATTGTGTTGTTTTGTTTACTCCCTTGTGTTTTTATTGATTTTGCATGTTGTCTTTGTTTTGGGTGGTGCATCTTATGTTATTTATACCTTAAAGGGTTCAGTGCTGCAGTCACTTAGCCTTAGGATATTTTTAACAAGAAGATACAACCTCTATCCTATGTATGATATTCACTTAGAGTATTTTTGGTTCGTAAGCCAATGTTAGGGCTTAAGGAACATTTGGTGTAGGCTGTTCAAACCCGTCTATGAGACATGCTTTTTAAGATTTCTATGAGTCTCATGGAGTTGTATTGATTTAGGAACTCACCCCTTATATAGGTCCATTCAACCCTTGAACCTATTGAGCGATGTGGCCTGGGAGCTCATCCCCTTACATGGCCTTTGCCATGGAGTTTCTTGCTAGGTTCTCAACCTGATTATAGGATAGAAAGACAAATTTTGATTCATCGTTCATTTATTTCAAAGTAATTCGATTACTAGGGGAATAGAACAACTTTTGGGAACTATTTGTAACACGTTTTGGTTAAACGTGGAACCTTTTAAGGTTTTTGCCATTCCAATGGCGGGGAAGCTTTTTGCCTTGCGGACCTGCCAGCTTGTATGATCCCCCTTTTGTGGGCTTTAAGGATATTGTATGGCCCTTTCTACTTAGGGCCAAGATTTCTTGGCTTTCTTTCTTGTAGGCCTCATTGTTTCGAAGCACAAGGTTCTCAGGCTTGAAACGTTCATGCTTCACCCGTGTATTGTAATACAATTCCATGTTTTGCTTGTACCTCGCTTTTTGTATGGCTGCTTGATCACGAGCCTCTTCGAGGAGTTCCAAATTCAACATTGTCTCTTTCTTATTTGATTCGAGGTCGATGTCGAGTGTTCTTTGTATTGTTACTCCGATTTCGGCTAGGAATACAACCTCTGATCCAAACACTAGGCTGTAGGGTGTTTTCTTGTGGCTCGTTTTCTTGGTTGTTCGAATTTCCAATAGCACATTGGGAAGCTATTCGAGCCAGTTGTTGTTGTATCTTTCCAATCGAGATTTAATCCTTTCAACAATGTTGTTGTTTGTCCTATTAACTTGGCCGTTGGATTGTGGGTGAGCTACCGAGCTGAATACTTGGGTTATTTTGAACTCCTTACACCAGGAGCTAGAAGGCTTCTCGGCAAACTACTTCCCGTTATTCGTGACTAGTACCCCTGGAGCCCAAAACGACAGATTATGTTTTCGTAAACGAAATCAATGAACTGTTTCCCTGAGATTTTTGCCAATAGTTTTACTTCTGGTCACTTGGTGAAGTAATCCACAGCTACCAATAAGAGCTTGACTCCTCATTTGGCTAGTGGGGATGGACCAACGATGTTCATTCCCTACTTGTGAAATGGCCAAGCCGAGGAGATGGGAACGGGGTCATGTTTGGTGCTTTTGGGTACCGGAACATGTAACTGACAAGCTTCATACTTCCGCAGTTGTTCGGAGGTATCTCGATGCATGGAAGGCCAAAAGTGTCCAAGGTTCATCAACTTTGACACTACCGATTTTGGGCCACAATGAGCTCCACATATCCCTTCGTGAACCTCTTTGATCAGATATTGGCTTTGTTCTGGGCCAACGCATCGAAGTAGTGGTGCAAGGTATCCTTTTTGTAAAGGATATCTCCTTGTAACACATATTGCTTTGACTTGATACGAACCCTTTTAGCCTTAGTCTGGTCATTAGGTAATTCACCATTTTGAGGAACCTTTCAATGGAAGTCATCCAATTTGGCCCTTTTTTAGTGATCACGTCTTGAACCTCAAGTCTTTGGATGGATGAGGTTTTTAACACCTCAATTAGTACCTTCTTGGTGAGGTGGGCAAACGTAGGAGATACAAGTTTGCTTAGTGCATTAGTTCTCTTGTTTTGAGATCTTGGAACTTTTTTGATGGAAAATGTTTGAAATGTGTTCATCAATTCCTTTGATTTCTCTCGGTACTAATACATGTTGGGTTCTTTTGCTATGTAGTTGTTATTGTCTTAGCTTGAGAGAGTCTGTAAGGACTTGAAGCTTTTGAACCCCCATTTCTTTGGCTATGTAGTTGTCACTTATTTGGTTTGAAACAAGCAACGAGTCTGTGAAGACTTGAAGCCTTTTGACACCCATATTTTGCAAGCTTGAGCCCAGCAATCAATGCTTCATACTCAGCTTTGTTGTTTGTAGTAAGATGGAGTCAGCCAAGATTTGAGCTTTGACAACTTTTCTCAGGACATGGGTGATTTTGTGTTCACCTAGTTTCACTACTCATTTGGCTAATCGTCCGAAATTTTCTTGTTTTTCAAGCACATTCTTAATTGGTTAGTCAATGATCACGTGTATCGGGTGTTACTGAAAGTACCTTCGAAGCCTTCTAGCCGTTTGGGCTAGGGCTAGAGCAAGGTTTTTTTTTTTTTTTCAAAGAAGAATATTTGATTTCTGCTAATTTTGAAGTTTTGAAAATGTAAACGGGTATCTGAACTTTGTTTCGTTCAATGATTAGAGCCGTACTTATGGTATTTTCAGCAATCGAAAGGTAGATAGAGGTCGTTTCTCCTGTTTCTGGAGCCGAAATGGCTGGGAGTGAAGCTAAGTGTTGCTTCATTTGGTTGAAGGCTTCCTTTTGAGGTAAAACGCTTCAGAGCTGTAAGCTTTCCATTGAAAGTCTTTCTTGTTAGCACATCCTTTGAGGGTTGGCTTTTATGCTTTGTTTCCCCATGATGTGCCCTAGAAACGAAAAATTGACTGGATTAAGCTTTCATGTTTATCTTTCTCGAGGTTTGGAAGGTTTCTTTTATGTCATTGAGCATTTGGTATTCCTTTTTGCTCTTGATCATCAAATCTTCAACATAAGCTTCTATGTTCTTGCCAGTTTGTTCGGTAAACGCTTTGTCAACCAGGCGTTGATAAGTGGTACCTGCGTTTCTTAAAACAAAAGGCATTTTTTGGTAGAAGAATATACCTTTATCAGTGTGTAATGCGGTTTTTTATTCGTCTTCTTCTTTCACTAGGATCTGATGGTAACCCTTTTAGGTGTTAAGAAAACACGAGAAGCCCGTGAGTGAGTTAACCTTGAGGTCTATCCAGGGCAGCGGGTAGCAATCCTTTGGGCGTGCTTTGTTCAAGTCTTTAAAATCGATATACATCCTCCAAGACTTGTCGGGTTTTTAAACCATTATCGGATTGGCCACCCATGATTGATACTTGACCTCGCGAAGGGTTCCGGCTAGAACAAGCTTTTCCATCTTTTGGCATTCTGCAAGGCTTCTTTTAGGGGCTTGACTCCGTTTCTTTTGTATAATGGGCTTAACATCAGGTGGGATCCATAACTCATGTTTCAACAATGCTATGAGGGATGCCGGTCATATCTTCGGGGCATCAAGCAAATACATAGTGCAAGAGCAGCTTTTCAAGGTATGAGAGGGTTTCATTGTAAAGGTTAGTGTTTACCCTTATCCCCTGTTGACGATATTTTGGGTTTATGTTCAACCCTTGTTCATCTTCTTCGTCCTTTCTTGAGCTTTCCCCTTCAACCACAAAAGCTTCTTGGGTAGGTTGAAGGGTTGCGATCCCTTTTTCAGTGGGAAACTTCACAGTGCCTTGACCAACTAAAACTGCCATTCCGAACACACCTTGCCCTGGCCTTCCTATGATGATATCATAGTTGGAAGGGATATTGATCACCGCAAAAGTGAGTTGTTCGGTTCGTCACTTTGTTCTCTCGTTGAACAAACATAATGGGTTATTTGGCCTAAAGGCTTGATAGGTATGTCTGCGATACCTTCAGACTGTTGAAGCTTTGAACGCTCATCGTCGCTGAGAGGATTAAAGTGTTTCAAGCTTTTCATCGGCTGAGAGGGTTAAAGAATTTCTCAAGCATGATTTTGGAGGATTCAGACTGTTGAAGCTTTGAACGCTCATCATTGCTGAGAGGATTAAAGCGTTTCAAGCTTTTCATCAGCTGAGAGGGTTAAAGCTTTGTTTTCAAGGTCGACCATGTTCACTTCCTACTTTTATTCTTCAACCATTTTGTCCTTGACCCCTTTAACCAAGTGAGCCAGTTCGGACTTGACGGCTTTTTCGATCATCTTTTTGGGTTGGAAGCAATTATTGGTATGGTGACCTTTCTATTCGTGAAACTCACAATACTGGCTTGATTTTTCCAATATTTTGTTTTTTGGCAAAGGTTGAGGAGGGCGGAAGCTGTGTTTTACCTCTTCGGTTGCCAAGATCTCTTATGTAGCCTTGGTTAAGGCTGTAAAGTTTATGGTTTTTTCTTGGCTTGGAGGGTTCCGGCCTTCAGGCCTTCTGGAATCCGAACCTTTGAACTGTTTGTCAAAAGAGCCATACTGGAAGCTCCAGTTAAGAGTCTTTTATTTTGTTCTTTGATGTCTACAGCTTATTCTCCTCGAATGTGGGTTTCAGCCCTTTCAAGTGTTTCTTCAAGGGTTTTGGGCAGGTATTTATTGAAGTCTCTTGTGAGATATTTGGGATTTATAGCATTCATGAACCCTGCGACCCTAATCTTTTCATCGGTGTAAGTTAAACCTTCCTTCTTGTAACTTTCGATGAAGTCTCTGAGACTTTCATCATCACGTTGTTTGATTTGGAAGATTATCGTGGCGTCCTTAACATACCTATGTTTTTATAGGGAACTTTTGCTAAGATCGTCAAAGGTCTGAACGCTTCATCCAGGAAGGTCATTGAACCATATGCGCGAAGACCCTTCAAGGGTTTACCTGAACATGAGACAACATTCGGAGTTGGGTCATTTTTCAATTCCTGCAGTCCCGACGAAGATTTGGAGGTAGTCTTTAGTACCGTGATGACATCTTTATCTGGGTTTGAAACTCGTACTCAACAATTTGTTGAAGCAAGATATTGGGCTTGTAAGGTTTTGAGAGGTATTTTATTACCCTTGAAGCTGGATTACCGTTTGAGGTACCCTGGTGAGTGGTTGGCACTTGGTTGATGAAGTTAAGGTTAAAACCTTGAAGGCTTTCTGTGTCATCATCCAGCTTTCACGTGCTGCAAAGGAAATTGTGCCATCATTTGTGTCATCAGCTAGGGCATAAGGTTAAAGCCTTAAAGGCTTTCTGATGGTACTCATAAAAGATGCCATTATCTGTGTCATAAGGTTAAAGCCTTAAAGGCTTACTGTATAAGGCATTCCCATGGATGTGCTCATGACCACACCTCGAGCCAAAGGCGGGGTGACCATGGCTTGTTTTCACGAAGTAGCAATGGGAGGGGGAACACTTGAAACTGGTGACTGCCATAATTGATCAAGAGTGATTTTATGCCCCATAGGTGCACCGGTTGTAACGGGTTGGGAGGCAAATAAGGGAAAAACGGTTGGACTTGGCCTCCCAAAACCTTAAAGGCTTGAGTGGTTGGTCTGTCACGCTAGGACCAGCTTCAAGGTAAGATGTGGCTGAACGTGAGCTGCTAAAAGGGAGAGATGGACGACCAGGTGATAATGAGGGTTTAGACTCCTCATAATTTAGTCTTATTCTCACCCTTTTTCCCTTTCTAAGCTCACATGCTAGTTGAGAAGAAATCTCAGTTGTAAGAAATTTCTAGCTAGTCACTCGGGTGTTAGATCTATGCGTTCCGGTGTATGCATTACATCGATTTGAGTATGTGTAACCCCTGACCGAGATGGGGTTGGTGTTTGAAAAGAAGTGAACTCCGGGAACATATCCCGGTGGAGTATTTCCGGGAGTAGAAAGAGGTGTAGATAGGACCGGTGAGATCCGACCCGAATTTGGTGTTAAATCGGTGTTGTTAGGCACCTGATTTACCTGACCGAGAGACTCGCTTTCAGACATGATGTAAATAGAAAATGGAGCTACACAACTGGTCTTTAAGATAAAGTTAGCGGCGTAGCCCCACGGTGGGCGCCAACTTGTTGATGCAACAAATAATAGACCAAAGATAGTAGCGATATCTCCAGGGTAAAAGGGTTCAGGGGTTCGATTAGCCTAACGCAGGTCGTGGGGTCCCCCCACGTTTGTAGCACGTGGAGGCGGATCACTTTGTTATTATTCACTTTGAATCCTGGATTGAAGGGTTCAACCCAGAATGTCTATGTTAAGTGAGATAATATTGTAGTGAGCCGAGAATAGAACAAGCATGGAGCAAGTTCTAGAGAGGAGAAGTAAGATCAGAGATCAAGGGTGATCTGAGTTGATCTGGAATGGCTGGAATGGGTGGCAAGAGGCTTTTATTTATAGGGAAATAATCTTCTATAAGAGGAAGCCTTTGACCAGTGATCCGTGGCTACAGTGAGGGACTTGCCCATTTGGGGGTTGAAGGGTTTAGACCTGCGGACAAAAGGGTGTTCTCTGTGCACATGTTCTGTCTGTGCAGAAATGGTTCAGACGTTAAGTGTTGATGTGACCGGACACTGTGTTTGTCCTTTTTACTGTTCTCCTGAGTTTGCGCGTATTGAACCTCTCAACCTTTTAACCTTTTAAGCTGTTATGTATATTAGTCATTTTATTGAGATTTGGGCTACCCCCGTCATCACCTTCCGAACCTTTTTTTACATGCACGACCTATTTTTATTATTTGACAATATGAACATACCCATATTCACTAGGTACATGATTCAACTTAGCGTCCAAGACCCTTCTGCCTCTGTTACACTTACTTTGTTTGATCGTGAAGCATGGAAGTTGGTAGGAAAGTCTGTTGAAGAGATTCTTAACGCCAATCCTGAATTTGTAAGTTTACATTTAGTATGCATTTTGGTTTTGTTTTAAATTTACTTAAAAGTTCATATTTGTTGATAAGTGATAAATGTTATATTTTGTTAGCGTTCTGATGCTATGAAGATTCCTGCTGAAGTAGATGCGTTGGTTGGCCAGACTGTTGCTTTTAAAATAGACGTTACCAGCTATGTCTTGAAGTATAACATCCATAAGTATGGTATAATCAAACTGACTGTGGATCCTAACGTTATATTTCAACTTCAAGACAATCAATCTTCTTCACAGATAAGTGTATGTTATATAAAATTTTCGACCTTATTGTTTTATGTTTTCAACATTGTAGTATCCTGAAGTCTAGATATCGTTTTTTAATTATTTTATTTTTTATAAATTATGCAGTCTTCTCAGAATTGTTCTCTGAATATCGGTGCTTCAGAATTTCAGTCTCAGACATGTGATGGTTTGAAGGTGGTACTGTGAATTATTTTTTTGTTAGCGATTGTTTTATTTCATATATTCGTTGCGTTTCTAACCTGTTAAATTTTGCTTTTGTTAGGACTATGGTGTCAAAGGAAGCGAAAACACGACCCCTGTATCTAACATGGCGAGCACCGTTTCACCTGTTGCTTTGGATGTCACTGATACTCCTGCTTCCATGTTAGTTAAGGATGAAGTGAAGCGAAACTTGGTTCAAGTCTATGATGTTGAGGAATATTCTCACATGTCTGCAACAAAGGTCCAAAAATCAAAAAAGCACCGAGTAGATATTTTAAAAAAAAGATAAACAAGTTTTGGCAGAAATTTGTTTATTTTTTTTTAAATATCCACTCGGCGCTTTTTTTGATTTTTTTTTTTTTTTGCCCAAAACCCTTAAAAACATGTGTAATTTTTTTTTTAAATTCGGGAGGTTAGAGTTTCCTAAGTTTTATAAATTATAAGGGTTTTCTATAGATACTTCCATTATACACACATATTAACTAATTAACTAATTTTCTTTATTTTATTTATTATAATATATTTTTAATGTGTTATATGACCAAATTGCCCTCATGTGTAATGCACATGTCATATTTAACTGGAAGTTTTAACTTTGTTAGTGATAAAAGACGAAAGATGCACTGAGTTTACCAAATAAATGACTGTGACTGTAATTATTAAAGTTAAAGACTATCCATTGCAATTTAATACAAACATAAAGGACGTAAAGTGTAATTTACCCTATTATATTTGATAAAGTTATAGCTATTAATTTGACAGAAAATGATATATTTCATTTTCGGGGCTAATTGGTTTTGTGTCATAGAAAATATATTTGACAAAGTAATGTCATGGGACACTACTAAGTTCAGAGTCACTAGTTGAGAGAATGATCAACAATGATATGACCAGTATTATGACCAGAGTCACTAGTTAAGAGAACGATCAACAGTGATACGACCACATGCACTAGTTGAGAGAATAAGCAACAGTGTTATGACCCCAGTCACTAGTTGAAAGAATGATCAACAGTGATTTGACCACGTCACGGGAATCGCCTAGTGACAAATACCTTTGAATAGTAGTAAAATATAATATATATTAATTGATAAACTTCACTATTGGACGAAAGTTAGCCAATGAGTGATATGACCACCGTCACATCGGAACTGCCACCGAGTGACAAATACTGATTGAGTTTTTAGGTAAATATAAACAAATATAAAAACCTTGATGCTGTAAAGTATAACAATATATTTATAAAAATGGAATGAACTCGCCAGTATTTATTACTGATAAAATATTTTCAAAACGTGTTTCAGGTAATTTTGCTTTAAAGATAACAGTAGCCAGCTATGGAGCACTGAAGGCTTAAATAAAGTGGTTATATCCAAATAAAAGAAGAAATTATGTTTTATTTATTTAGGTTTATCTCTATAAAAACAATTGAATTAAATATGGGTTTTAGCCCATTTGCTAATATTAAAAGTTCAGTGTTTTACAAACTCTGAAATCATTTCCTAACTACGATCCTGATTAAAAATTTTCCGCTGCGTAATTAATAAACACCGATACCATCTGACTGGTTCACGGCTCCCACTCCTAGGGTAGGGTCGGGGGCTGTGACATAACACATGGGGGTTTTACCTATTTCATTGAGGAGACGAGTATGCTGGTTCTAATTTCGTCTCGAAATCCCTAAAAATGGAACCTTTAAGTCTTTTTAACTTTCCAACATATAAAAAATGAATAACAGTGAGTTTAACAAGTGGTGTCAAAACCTTCATGTAACACCTCGAAAAATCACGTCCAATGAAGTATTGACACGTGTAATAAACCCTAATGAAGTCAAACGTTGAATTTAAGGGACTAACTTTTTCGAAAAATCGAAAACTTTGATTATGAAAGAACTGGAAGTATTATCATACCTAAAATAAGATACTAAATAACCTTTTACGGTTTTATATTCACAAATGAGCCACTTGTTAATCAAGTGTAACCGTTTGTGTAATTAATTGAAAGTTTGCGCATAAAAGGGTTAAAAGCGTCAACATGTTAATTCTTACCTCTGAGTGACCTTTTAACAAACCGAGAGCCTCATGATATTTGATTATACTCTCGGGATTGCCAATCATTGGCCACCCAAGGCTTTTATGCCCAAAAGTGAAGTTACGCGCAACTTTGCAAGTATAAGGGACTAAAAGTGTCAATATGTTTAGTTATACCTCTGAATGACCTTTTATCAAGCCCGAAGCACTATGATGTTTAATAATACTTTCAAGAATGCCTAATATGGATTAGATGAGGCTTCAATGCTATTAAATGATGATTTACGCAAGTTTACGCATTTGAGGGACCTAAAGCGTCAAACTGCTAAATTATCCCTAATATAGCTTAGATATAGGCTTAGAGGTGTTTGGTGCGCAAAAATAAGCTTCTAAGTCATGAAGGGACTAAAAGTGTCAAAAAGCGCACAAGTTTGCGTTTACGCGCATATCTCACATTCTGAATATCCCCGGACACCCACAATTTATGTAAGCACTAAAATATTTTATTTTAGTGTTTGGCATAAGAAAAATCCATTCGTCATGCAATTTTGGATCGTCTTTCGCGCTTATGCGCATTCCGTCGTAATTAAGCGAACATCGCGATCGTACGACCAAACGAACGTTGGTGACCGACCGGATAATATTTAAATCCCACAAATATTCTGTTCTGATTAAAATCTTATTTTAATCAGGTCCGTGTTGAAAAATAAATTAAAACGCCTAAAAACGTTATTTTTCAAAGTTTAAGCGCGTACCGTGTGTTTCTGCGCAACACAGTGCTTCTACTGCAAAACGCAGACAACGCAGCCAGTCCTGGCAACTGAAATTTATTTCAGTAATATCTTGGCGAGTTTATTTTTATAGAGTAATAAAAATAATTTAGAACGCCATAAACCGGGATTTAAACGCTAGATAAAATACCCGGTACCCAGTTAAATACCATAAAATACCCGGTACCTAGTTAAATACCCGTTTTAGCCATATGCCAGGAATATGCTAAGGTATATGCTAAGGAAAATATGCCAGGAATATGCTTGGAATATGCTAGGAATATGCTAGGAATATGCTTGGAATATGCTAGGAATATGCTAGGAATATGCTTGGAATATGCTTGGAATATGCTTGGAATATGCTAGGAATATTCTTTATGGAAAATCCTATAAATACCCATCAAGTTCACTTGCAAAACCCACAAATCTGATCTAAGAATGCTCTAAGTTGAAGCCTTTGCTTCATACCTGAGTTACTTGGATCAAGATTAGCTTTCGGGGACCCTTTGTAAGTGTTCCTTCGTTCTTTTATTCGTTTTAGCGTTAAAGTCAAACTTTGTTTGACTTTCTGCATTGACCAGTTTATGGTCAATGCGAAGTTCGTTTGAACTTCATAACGTGAGCGTGATCACGATGGTTATAGTCCCTAGTGACTATACCTACTGATTACCACGTTATCTAGGCTCAGTGACGAGTCGTAGTTTCGGCCAAAATGCGTATTCTTGCGTATTTTGTAACCAAACTACTCTTAGGTATCAAAACCGTTTGTTTTGATACCAAACATGTTTTCTAAACTTAGTTAAGCATGTTTTAACATGCTTAGCTCGTCACTTTTAGTTTAGTGCTTATATAGGTTCGTAAGGTAAGCGATCTAAACAATCGCTTATACTTTCAAACCCGACCCGTTTGGTCGATCATTAGGATCCGACCAAACACATTAGGTGACCATAGTATATAGGGAATAACCTTCCGAGGTTATTGTGACAACCCTCACCAAACCAGGTATCCGTACGACTTAATTAATAATTAATTACTGTTTAATTACTGTGCTTACTTGAAATTGTGGATAAACTGCTATTTGAATGCTGATACATGTACTTACTTGCATCATACTTTACTTGCTGTCACTCCACGTTTGCTTACAGCACCTTTGTGACAACCTTGATGCACCAAAAGCACAGTAGCACAATGAACGGATAACCTATTAAACGTGCTGTCATAACTAGCACCAGGCAGGTACTGCCTCTAAGGCCTGTAAGAGCCTGAGATAGTTTGCTACACTAGTGGTGAGTGTAGGGATATAAGGGTTGTAGAACTGCGTCACTAGGAATGAGATTACAGTGACCGGATGTGCCAAAAACGTACTTTAAGTACAAAATTCAGCACTTTAAACGAAAATTCAGCACTAAGCTAACTAATAAAGTGCCAAAACATGGGAAAAATATTACTAGACACTTTCCAAAGTGTCGGGAATAAGTTGTGTCACTAAAAATAATATTAACGACACTTTAAAGCTTTGTTAAGCACTTTAACGGATCCCTATCCAACCGAACAACCGGACTTTATCCGGAACACAAAAATATTGCCATTTACATTGTTTAGCTTTTTCTGAGCCAGTTAGGGTCCCTGAATACCCTAACACCCGCTATAACGCATAACACACTAGTAACTAGGTTAATCCCTAAACTAACCTAACTAATGTCCTAACTACATGGTTGAGATTGAACCAAGACCCCCCCCCTCTCTAACCGAACCGTCCCCAAGGGGGACACCCCTTGTACTTTGTTGATTATAATAATCCTAATGTCTAATATCTAGGTGACATAACATCCAATGGTTAAACTTGAAGAGAATTGTCTATCAGTATCATGCTTAACCCATCATATTCTTTCAACACACCACATCTCTCCCTCCCTCTCTTTGAACTTTCGGCCGAACACAACCATCTTCACCACACCACCTTTCGATTTTGATCAAACCATTCCAAGGGTATACAAGTGCTAAGGATCACATACGAGGAGGCTTGGTGCATTCGGAAAGCGAAGGACCTCTTCTCATTGCTTTTATCCACTCATTCTTCGACTAGAATCTTCCCTAGCCTCGAGCTAGTAGTAAGTTACTATAATCACACTCTCGAACTATTTTAAGGTGGTTAAAACGATATATGACGGTTAAAATTCATGAACATGCAAAATGATATGAAAAAGTCTACTAAAAATGCTAAAATATTGGTTAATAGCACAAGGGTTGTGTAAATCGTGTAAGATTTGTTTTGTGTGATTATTTAGTGCCGATCTATGTTGTGGTAGCTCGGATCATCGTTTTGTGACAACCCGCACTAAACCAGGTATCCGTACGACTTAATTAATGATTAATTACTGCTAAATTACTGTGCTTAACTGAAACTTGCTGATAAACTGCTACCTGCATACTGATACATGCACTTACTTGCATCATACTTTAATTGCTGTCACTACATTATTTACATGCTGAACCCTAGTGGCAAACTTGATGCACAAAAAGCACAGTAGCACTAAACGGATACACATTGAACATGCTGATATAACCAGCATCAGGCAAACACTGCCTCTAAGGCCTGTTAAGAGCCTCAAATATTTGGCTACACTGGTAGTGAGTGTAGGGTTATAAGGGTTGTGGAACTGCGTCTCTAGGAATAAGATACACTGATTGGATGTGCCAAAAACGTACTTTAAATACAAAATTCTGCGCTTTATTATAGAACTCAGCATTTTAAATTGCTAATACAGTGCAAAAACACTTCAGAACGGTCCCGTATATCTTCCTAAGTACCGGGAATAATTTATGTTACAAAAATATACATAAGGGACCTTTATCGACATAATTAAACATTTTAACGGAACGGTATTTAATCATATAACCGGACATTACCCGGGACACTAAATTTTTGGCAGACACTTTGTTTTACTATTTATGGCTACTAATGATCCCCGTATGCCATAACACCCGCTAAAAATAAACAAACTATCTTTATATTATCACCTCTCTTACATCTAACTATACTTACATTCTAGTTACAATTTTTCACTAAGCAACCCCTTCCCCCCCCCCCCCAACGATTTTGGTTCTTGATGGACCCACCATATCACTACTCCCATGCTCCATATCTTTCATAAGATTATATTTGATTGTTTACTTGATTTTTGCTTGTTGAACTAAACATAATATATGGAGTTGATTATAAGAAGCATGGCACATAAGATTTGTCATCATAACTCAAGAGATCACACTCCATCCTTACCCTCACTTCTTTCTCTCTCTCTCTCTATTCGGTTCATCACAACCGAATCCACCACCATCACCTCTACACATTCATCTTCTTCCTTTCATTGTCCATTCAAAGCCTAGAAGTCATCCATGGAAGGTGCAACTTGAAGGAATTGCAAGGGAGCATTGTTCTTGCTTGATTCTACATCTTTTCTCATTCATTTTTAGAGGCTAGTAGTAAGTTTCTTCATGCTTGATCTCATCTTGTTCGAAAATTATGGCATTTAACATGTAGTATTGTTGTTTAAATCGCTAAATCACAAGAATATTAGAAAAATGTGAAAAACATGAGTTATGAACATTAAATCTACGTAAAAGTTTACTTGTGTATGATTTATGAAGTGGAATCTTGTCGGTTTAAGGGTTGGTTAACACATACTTGATATTTAAAAGTCGTTTTCTTGTTTAACCCGCTAATCGGACACTTATGACGCGATTTAATAACATCGAAATCACAAAACAGCATGCTGAGTCACTGTTTCAGCCGCCTTTAACAGGCTGTAAACGTACCTTAAAAACTCGAAAAACAGAATTTCAAAAGCCTAAATCGTGTCATTTCGAAAAACGAAGAAAATGGCGCTGGAATCATATTTTTCTGATGTCGGTTACTATTTTAAAAATCTGTTTCCGTGACAGCAGCTAGGGCTGTTTGTTACTGCAGAAAATTGGGCTGTGTGTTTTCGATCACAACCTAAAACCTGAACCGAACCAGCCCCTGAAACTTTTATCAAAGATGAACACAGATGTATTAATTTGTGACCCTCAAACTGGATTTTCGATAAACGGACTTACGGGGAATTTTTGACGAATTTTTCCGTAAACTGTGATCAGAATGTGACAAATCTGACCACAGTTCGGTAAACGATTTTCTGTAAATTTTTGGTAATGAACTGGACCCCGAAATTTTTACACAATAATTTGTGGGTCGTTTATGACGTTCCACAAAAATCTGGGAATTTTTGGAAAGGGTTAAGTATTTTATTTAATCGCCCGAAAACAGTCTAGTTTTCACATATTTAAACTGAAAATAACAATGGTAGTATTTTGCGTGTTAAAACGTAAAGGTTGATTGATGATGATCATGAGTTGATTTCAAAAAGAAAATGATACGCTTGAAAGCGTGGCCACCTCCAGTTACAGAGGAAACTCTGGCGAAATTTTCTAAAAACCTAACACTTAGAATTATTTACACAACAAGTGTTAGAACTATTTTCGACATATTTTCGAAACATAAATTTCGCCATGACATTATTTACTAAATATTCGGAGGTGGGATTTTCACAAGGTTTAACGTGATGAATATATATATTGTCACAACACTGTTTATGATTAGTTTGTGAAATACATAAATATTATTTTTAGAAGTAAAAATAATATTTACAAGCGTTAATGATCCCAAAACTTTGCGAACGCTTTCACCATAACTATATAAGTTACACTGGTAATTACATTACCACACGATTGATAAAACGTAACTTACGCACATGTATTGTATCCCCCATCCTTGGGAAGGAGTTTAACTACCAAGTATATACAAAAAGTAAACACGAAATAGTTGTCTAACTATTTCCCAAAAACATAATCTATAAAGCTAAGGCACGGCCGTCCGTCTAATAGAATTAGCACTTGTAGGTCGTCGCGTAGCTTTCTGATTCAGGGATACTTGGTAGAGACGCCTCACTGTGAGTTCATGTCCCCCTTTTCTCTAACTGTTTTCAGTTTTCTTAACTGCGGGGGTGAAATACATGTTACTTTGTTTACAAGTACTATTATACACGGTATGATTAACGTAAGGAGGTTTTAGATCATGTGAATGGGTAGTTAGAACACCGAGGGACTCGAGCGGTAGATCTATCTGGGTGTAGCGAGCCCAGCTCTAGGCCCAACAGAACGGACCTCTCGGAGGACCAACAGAACGGACCTGGAGTGACTTGGTACCCAACGCAAAAATCGGCTAGGGTTGTGTCTACCTACTTGCATTTCACAACATGCTAATGGCCTTGCAAACCATTGGTGATCACAAGTCCTCTTACACTGCTACATACCAGGAAACTTTTATACTTACAAGTGTTTTACTTACTCACTTGCACATGAACTCGCTCAACATTATTGTTGATTTTTCAACTTACATGTATTTCAAGAAATTAACGAGATCTGGCACGGTATGGCATGTTTTCCGCTGCACTAGTTTCCGAGGTCATCCGGGGTTTAGGGGATGTGTCTCTTTCCTGGACAAGACACAGTCCTTAAACCATGTTTATGTTACGTTCCAGTTTGTAATGTTGTTGAACAAGATTATGGTTGTCAGGGTATGTTAAAACAATGGTATTGTGTTTGATTTTCAAAACTTAATGGATGATCTTGCATGTTTTTAACTCATATAGCTTTGGTATGATTAAGCTATGGTATTAAGAAGTCACACCACAATTTACCACGCTTCCGCAAAGCCAGGGTGTGACAGCTTGGTATCAGAGCTCTGATCATAGCGAACTAGGATTCTTTCTCGAGTCTAGACTATGATCACTAGGGCTCTCACGAAAACATTTTTCTGCATACCACTTAAGTCCAGATCCAAAACTTTTTACAAACAAATGTTGAGCACATTTTATTAATTATAGGCTCAGCTTGGAGGGCTGAGGATCGGTCTGGAGGATCGAGGTGATCGAAGTAGTTGAGCACGTTGGTTTGTTATAGGATCGATCTGGAGGATCGAGGCTCGGTCTAGGTGACCGAGGTAGTGGGCTAGCAAGGCTAGGAAGAGTAGGCTCAGTCATGACGACTGAGGTTCGGTCAAGGAGACCGAGGAGCGATCTAAGTGGTCAAGGTGGATGATAGAGCAGTCTTGTAGACTGGATGAAATTGGCTAGTAAGACTAGGAGAATTACGTGATACCTTACTTGGTGACTTATGTGATTACTTGATTTATGGTTGACTATTTGTGTATGTTTGTGTATATGTTACAGACACATGGATTCTGCAGACACTGGTGGTTCAGGCACCACAGGCCCGAGGCCTATAGTGTCAGACGACATAGTTCCATCGAAGTACGAGGTGTACATTTCCGATACTACCGGCACAGACAATGACGACTTTCAGCCCTTTTGCGCCGCCTGAAGTCGTAGCAGAGTCTACTGATGGCCATCTTGTTGGGAAATTGCCCCATGCCGCTTATCCTGTTGATGATATGCCCTCCCGACGTGGCCTCTGACGACGATAACGATCTACTGGAGGAGGACCCATTCGAGGGCAGGGCCTTATTACTGCTGGTATTAGACTACTGCATGCGAACGCTCCTGTAGGGGAAACTCATGACCATTCCCCTATCCCAGACTCATTTGAGTTTCTAACATCCGCATCTTCGCACATACAGGGAATGCAGCACCACTCACACGACGCCGACCCTGATATAGCATCATCAGCTGCACCGGATCCCGCCCACAGCTTTGAATTTGATCACGATATTGAGGTTGATCCTGCTTTTCCACCTGGTTTTGATCCAGACCATGACATTGAGTTCATGCACCTAGACCAGCCCTCGGAGGATCCTGTAACCCCTGTAATTGCTGGTCCAGCTGATTTTGAGATGGAGTTTTTGATTCGGAGCTAGCTGTGGCCCCTGAGCCAGGCGTTGCTCCTGACCCCGCATTGGAGCATGACCCTGTTCATGCCGATGCACCTACTGTTGCTCCTTGATTGATCATCTGCTTGGATGAGAGAAAATTTGGGGTAACTGTGCAAGACAATTTATTATTACGGGGGCCCACGTAATAACGATTTGTAGTGCACAGGAATCCTGGTGGACTCTGCGGGTCAAGCTAATGATAACCAATGCAGCAGGAAATAACTTAAACACGAACGACCAAGGCGATGTAGCCTCAAGTTCATTCTATTACGAGCAACAAGCCAAATTGGCAAGCCTATGTAAAGGCTCAGAAATTTACTTCCCCACTCATACAGTGAGTATATTTTTGCGTGTGAAATTGGGTGATTACATGATGGCTTATGTTGCTAAATACACCTCATAGACAATTGAAACGTTGTCTAACCCGCTTCACACCACTTCGACAAAAAGGGAATGCCACCTAGACATGAGACAAACACCAGTACGTTGCCAAGGACAGAAGCCGAGCTGCAAGAACGCATCTCACCGATAAATACACGACATGAAGCCCTCCGCTCTAAGTACAACGATGGCATTACTGGAAATAACCATCCAACTGGCTGCACCTATAAACAGTTCCTGAACTGCGAGCCTTTTAACTTTGATAAAACAGGAGGCACCGTTGCATTTGTTCGTTGGTCCGAAAAGACCGACTCCATTCTAAGAATGAGTAACTGATCGCCCCAACCAAGTGTTACCTACATCTCGGGGATATTTCTAGATGGCACCCTCTCTTAATGGAACCTCCAGGTTCAGACCCTTGGCACAGACGCTGCTTATACACTGAGCTGGGACGAGCTCAAGGAAACGATTGAGAAGGAATGTTGTTTTAAGACTGGAATTCAGAAGCTTGACGTGGAGTCCTGGAATTTGATAATGGACGAACCAGAGACTCCTGAACATGTCCAGCGATCGCACGACTTGTCTAGGGTCGTCCCCTACTAAGTCATCGATGTTGTATGATATAGTGGTGTACTTGTAAGCTTTACTTTGTGGTCTCGAATTGTGACAATACAATCGCAGTATTCTCATCACTTGGGATGATTCAATCTATTGTTTATGTCCTATAACATAAGATGTTATGTGATTGATTTGTTGATAACATGAGATGTTATGTGTTGGTATTGTTGAATGCATACGTATGCTTCACTTACTATAACCTAACCTACGTGAAACATCTGTTAGGAGATGCCGCCAAGACGCGAAATGCGCATGCCCACCTCTGAGGCAGAACTTCAAGAGATAATTGCTGCAGCTATAGCACAGCACGAGGCCCTACGCTCCGAACCCAGCAGAGGCACCTCAGAAAATAACGGTTGTTCCTACTGGCACTTCCTCAATTACAAGCCTCCGAAGTTCGACGGCACTGGGGGTGCCATAACTTTTGTAAAATGGATTGAAAGTATGGAATCCATCCTTCGAATGAGTGGCTGTACACCAGAACAACAAGTCCTATACGTTTCTGAGTTGTTTCAAGATGGAGCTCGATTATGGTGGAATCTTCAGGTTCGAATAATGGGCCTAACTACAGCATACGCGCTAACTTGGGATGAGTTGAAAGGAATGATGCATAAGAAGTATTGCCCCCAAACGGAAACCCAGAAGGGGGAAGATGAATTTCGGAGCCTAATGATGGAAGGTCCGAAGGTGTTGGAGTACGTGCAACGACTTCATGATCTGTCACGAATTGTTCCGTACCTGGTAAAACCAGAACTGAAGAAATTGGAACAATTCATTTGGGAACTGGCGCCTCAAGTCTTGAGCTTGATGACAGCATCTACGCCACCAACAACCATTGTTGCAAGTAAGATGGGTTTGGCACCCGATACGGAAGCGACTGGACTAGAAAAACTTGCAAACCCTGACAAGGAAACTCAGGTAGAGTCGTCTGGAAAGAACAAAAGGAAGCTTACCGAAGATACCCGAACGAATAATGATGAACAAAGATCTATTCGAGGTTGCTTTGACTGCGGGGACAAAGGGCATTTCAAGAAAGATTGCCCTAACAACAAACAGGCCAATGATAAGATTTACTTAGAAACCAAACCAAGATGTGCTGAGTGCAAGTATCACCGTGATTGTGGATGTCAGAAGCCTTGGTACGGGAGGAAAGGACACAACAAGGAAGGTTGTGGGATGAAGAGTCCCATACAAGGAGAAAACAGTAACAACACTCTAGGTGGAAATGGGAAAGGAAACGGCCGAATGCTAGGATGCTTCCATTGTAGAGAAGTTGGACATTTTAAGAGGGAATGCCTGAAGTTGAAACAAGACCGTGAGAGAAGATCCAACATCAGAGCTTGTGAGGCATGCCAGGATCCAGGTGTGATTTCTGGTACGTTCTCTAACAACCAAAAAAAAAAAACTGTTGCGTCTAATTTATTTGATGCTGGTGACCGGTTCTAACTTCGTGTCACTAGAATTTAAGAATATGCTTGGGTTAGCCGCTAATAAGTTAGATATTCCCTACTCGATCGAATTAGCTAATGGAAAGTTAGTTGAAGCCAACGAAGTAATCAGAGGCTGTGTGATAGAATTGGGAGAACGTGAGTTTACTTTGGATCTACTACCAGTTCAATCGGGAAGCTTCGACGTGGTGGTAGGAATGGATTGGTTGTCAGGCAACAAGGCTGAGATAGTATGTCACGAGAAAGTTGTTCATATCCCAACCGATGATGGTGAGACAATTGTGGTTCACGGAGAGAAGCGCGACACACCGCTAAGATTTATCAGCTGCTTGAAAGCAAGGAAGTGTTTACAGAAAGGATGTGTTGCTTTCCTGGCACACATCGTGGATAAGAAGGCTGCTGAGCCAAGAATCGAAGACATCCCTGTCGTGAGGGAGTATCCAGAAGTCTTTCCAGAAGACTTACCTGGACTGCCGCCACTAAGGCAAGTAGAGTTCCACATTGACTTAGTTCCAGGCGCCGCGCCTGTAGCTAAGGCACCTTACCGACTTGCGCCGTCTGAGATGCAGGAACTGTCAGCACAACTTCAAGAGTTGTTAGACAAGGGTTTTATCCGACCAAGCTTCTCGCCTTGGGGAGCTCCGGTCCTGTTTGTCAAGAAGAAGGACGGAAGTTTCCGTATGTGTATTGACTACAGAGAATTGAACAAGCTGACGATCAAGAATAGGTACCCTCTGCCAAGAATCGACGATCTGTTTGATCAACTGCAAGGCTCTAGCTTTTACTCTAAGATCGATCTTCGATCGGGATACCATCAGTTAAGGATTCAAGAGGAAAGTATCCCGAAAACAGCCTTCCGAACTCGTTATGGACACTACGAGTTCCTTGTTATGCCGTTTGGTTTGACAAACGCACCTGCAGTCTTTATGGACTTGATGAATAGAGTGTGCAAACCGTACTTGGACAAGTTCGTGATTGTATTCATCGACGACATCTTGATTTACTCAAAGACGAAGGCTGAACACGAGCAGCATCTTAGGACCATTTTGGAGCTGCTAAAGAAGGAACAACTGTACGCCAAATTCTCTAAGTGCGAATTTTGGTTACGAGAAGTCCAATTCCTTGGGCACGTGGTGAATGGAGATGGAATCCACGTGGACCCAACAAAGATCGAGGCGATCAAGGATTGGGAAACACCAAAGACGCCAACCGAGATTCGGCAATTCTTGGGTTTGGCTGGCTACTATCGGAGGTTCATCGAGGATTTTTCAAAGATCGCTCAACCATTGACGCTCCTCACGCAGAAGGATAGGAATTTTGATTGGGGAATCAAACAGGATGAAGCATTTCAGATTCTGAAAGATAAGCTTTGCAATGCGCCGATCTTAGCTCTACCGGAAGGTACTGATGACTTTGTGGTATACTGCGACGCATCGCGTCAAGGATTGGGTTGTGTGTTGATGCAACGCCAGAAGGTTATTGCTTACGCATCGCGCCAACTGAAGGTACATGAAAAGAACTATACCACACATGATTTGGAACTTGGCGCAGTGGTTTTTGCTTTAAAGATCTGGAGACACTACCTGTATGGTACGAAGTGTACAATTTTCACAGACCACAAGAGTTTACAGCACATATTCAACCAGAAAGAGCTGAACATGAGACAAAGACGTTGGGTCGAATTGTTGAACGACTACGACTGCGAGATAAAGTATCATCCAGGGAAGGCGAATGTAGTCGCCGATGCCCTAAGTCGTAAAGAGAGAATCAAGCCCATAAGGGTTAGGGCTCTGGAAATGATCATACGAACCGATCTTTCCTTGCGCATTCGTGCTGCACAAAAAGAAGCTCTCAAGGAGGGAAACCTTGAGGAAGAATATCTCCGTGGAATGGAGAAGCTTTTGGTACCAAACGAGGAAGGAACGTTATGTTTCGAGAAAAGGGTTTGGGTTCCTCTGTTTGGTGGATTAAGGAAAGTTATTTTCGACGAAGCGCACAAGTCACGGTACTCTATCCACCCTGGATCGGATAAGATGTACCAGGATCTCAAACATTATTATTGGTGGCCTAGGATGAAAGGCGATGTTGCTATTTATGTGAGCAAATGATTGACGTGCGCTAAGGTTAAGGCGGAATACCAGAAGCCTTCAGGGCTGCTGCAACAACCTGAGATTCCCAAGTGGAAATGGGAACAAATCTCAATGGATTTTGTTACGAAATTGCCAAGAACGCCAAGAGGCCATGACATGATTTGGGTGATAGTTGACCGCTTAACAAAGTCCGCACACTTTCTGCCAATCAGAGAGAAAGACAGTACCAGTAAACTTGCGGAAATATACATGAGAGAGATTGTCGCACGTCATGGAGTACCTCTCTCAATCATCTCTGATAGAGACGGAAGGTTTGTGTCAAGGATATGGCAATCCTTCCAAGAAGCCTTTGGCTCACAGTTGAATCTGAGCACTGCGTTCCATCCGCAAACTGACGGCCAGAGCGAGCGAACGATACAAACTTTGGAAGACATGCTGAGGGCATGTGTTATGGATTTGGGCGGTAGCTGGGATAAACATTTACCTTTGGTCGAATTTTCATACAACAACAGCTACCACACCAGTATTGGTGTCGCGCCATTTGAAGCCCTATACGGACGCAAGTGCCGATCACCCCTATGTTGGTCTGACGCAGGTGATAGGCAGCTTGCTGGTCCCGAGATCGTCCAAGAGACGACAGACAAGATTGCGCAAATACTTAAACGCATCGAAGCAGCTCGCCATAGACAAAAGGCCTATGCGGATCCAAACCGGAAGCATGTGGATTTCCAAGTTGGAGAAATGGTGTTATTGAAAGTTTCACCCTGGAAGGGGGTGGCACGCTTTGGAAAGCGTGGAAAGTTAAATCCGCGCTACATTGGTCCCTTCAGAATTCTAGAAAGAATTGGAACAGTAGCATACAAGTTGGACCTACCTGCTGAACTAAATGGCGTTCACGATACATTCCATGTATCCAATCTAAAGAAAAGTCCAACTCAAATTGACGTTGCCATTCCCATCGACGAGATTCATATTGACGACACGCTCCACTTCGTTGAAGAACCTGTTGAGGTCACGGATTGGAAAGTTAACAAGACCCGCCGGAGCAGTGTCAAACTCGTCAAAGTCCGTTGGAATGCCAGACATGGTCCTGAATTCACCTGGGAACGTGAGGACCGGATGAAAGAGAAATACCCCCACTTATTTCCTAAGAATTCTGCATCTACAAGCAGAACTTAAATTTCGGGACGAAATTTATTTAACGGGGGGAGAATGTGACAACCCGCACTAAACCAGGTATCCGTACGACTTAATTAATGATTAATTACTGCTAAATTACTATGCTTAACTGAAACTTGCTGATAAACTGCTACCTGCATACTGATACATGCACTTACTTGCATCATACTTTAATTGCTGTCACTACATTATTTACATGCTGAACCCTAGTGGCAAACTTGATGCACAAAAAGCACAGTAGCACTAAACGGATACACATTGAACATGCTGATATAACCAGCATCAGGCAAACACTGCCTCTAAGGCCTGTTAAGAGCCTCAAATATTTGGCTACACTGGTAGTGAGTGTAGGGTTATAAGGGTTGTGGAACTGCGTCTCTAGGAATAAGATACACTGATTGGATGTGCCAAAAACGTACTTTAAATACAAAATTCTGCGCTTTATTATAGAACTCAGCATTTTAAATTGCTAATACAGTGCAAAAACACTTCAGAACGGTCCCGTATATCTTCCTAAGTACCGGGAATAATTTATGTTACAAAAATATACATAAGGGACCTTTATCGACATAATTAAACATTTTAACGGAACGGTATTTAATCATATAACCGGACATTACCTGGGACACTAAATTTTTGGCAGACACTTTGTTTTACTATTTATGGCTACTAATGATCCCCGTATGCCATAACACCCGCTAAAAATAAACAAACTATCTTTATATTATCACCTCTCTTACATCTAACTATACTTACATTCTAGTTACAATTTTTCACTAAGCAACCCCTTCCCCCCCCCCCCCCCCCAACGATTTTGGTTCTTGATGGACCCACCATATCACTACTCCCATGCTCCATATCTTTCATAAGATTATATTTGATTGTTTACTTGATTTTTGCTTGTTGAACTAAACATAATATATGGAGTTGATTATAAGAAGCATGGCACATAAGATTTGTCATCATAACTCAAGAGATCACACTCCATCCTTACCCTCACTTCTTTCTCTCTCTCTCTCTATTCGGTTCATCACAACCGAATCCACCACCATCACCTCTACACATTCATCTTCTTCCTTTCATTGTCCATTCAAAGCCTAGAAGTCATCCATGGAAGGTGCAACTTGAAGGAATTGCAAGGGAGCATTGTTCTTGCTTGATTCTACATCTTTTCTCATTCATTTTTAGAGGCTAGTAGTAAGTTTCTTCATGCTTGATCTCATCTTGTTCGAAAATTATGGCATTTAACATGTAGTATTGTTGTTTAAATCGCTAAATCACAAGAATATTAGAAAAATGTGAAAAACATGAGTTATGAACATTAAATCTACGTAAAAGTTTACTTGTGTATGATTTATGAAGTGGAATCTTGTCGGTTTAAGGGTTGGTTAACACATACTTGATATTTAAAAGTCGTTTTCTTGTTTAACCCGCTAATCGGACACTTATGACGCGATTTAATAACATCGAAATCACAAAACAGCATGCTGAGTCACTGTTTCAGCCGCCTTTAACAGGCTGTAAACGTACCTTAAAAACTCGAAAAACAGAATTTCAAAAGCCTAAATCGTGTCATTTCGAAAAACGAAGAAAATGGCGCTGGAATCATATTTTTCTGATGTCGGTTACTATTTTAAAAATCTGTTTCCGTGACAGCAGCTAGGGCTGTTTGTTACTGCAGAAAATTGGGCTGTGTGTTTTCGATCACAACCTAAAACCTGAACCGAACCAGCCCCTGAAACTTTTATCAAAGATGAACACAGATGTATTAATTTGTGACCCTCAAACTGGATTTTCGATAAACGGACTTACGGGGAATTTTTGACGAATTTTTCCGTAAACTGTGATCAGAATGTGACAAATCTGACCACAGTTCGGTAAACGATTTTCTGTAAATTTTTGGTAATGAACTGGACCCCGAAATTTTTACACAATAATTTGTGGGTCGTTTATGACGTTCCACAAAAATCTGGGAATTTTTGGAAAGGGTTAAGTATTTTATTTAATCGCCCGAAAACAGTCTAGTTTTCACATATTTAAACTGAAAATAACAATGGTAGTATTTTGCGTGTTAAAACGTAAAGGTTGATTGATGATGATCATGAGTTGATTTCAAAAAGAAAATGATACGCTTGAAAGCGTGGCCACCTCCAGTTACAGAGGAAACTCTGGCGAAATTTTCTAAAAACCTAACACTTAGAATTATTTACACAACAAGTGTTAGAACTATTTTCGACATATTTTCGAAACATAAATTTCGCCATGACATTATTTACTAAATATTCGGAGGTGGGATTTTCACAAGGTTTAACGTGATGAATATATATATTGTCACAACACTGTTTATGATTAGTTTGTGAAATACATAAATATTATTTTTAGAAGTAAAAATAATATTTACAAGCGTTAATGATCCCAAAACTTTGCGAACGCTTTCACCATAACTATATAAGTTACACTGGTAATTACATTACCACACGATTGATAAAACGTAACTTACGCACATGTATTGTATCCCCCATCCTTGGGAAGGAGTTTAACTACCAAGTATATACAAAAAGTAAACACGAAATAGTTGTCTAACTATTTCCCAAAAACATAATCTATAAAGCTAAGGCACGGCCGTCCGTCTAATAGAATTAGCACTTGTAGGTCGTCGCGTAGCTTTCTGATTCAGGGATACTTGGTAGAGACGCCTCACTGTGAGTTCATGTCCCCCTTTTCTCTAACTGTTTTCAGTTTTCTTAACTGCGGGGGTGAAATACATGTTACTTTGTTTACAAGTACTATTATACACGGTATGATTAACGTAAGGAGGTTTTAGATCATGTGAATGGGTAGTTAGAACACCGAGGGACTCGAGCGGTAGATCTATCTGGGTGTAGCGAGCCCAGCTCTAGGCCCAACAGAACGGACCTCTCGGAGGACCAACAGAACGGACCTGGAGTGACTTGGTACCCAACGCAAAAATCGGCTAGGGTTGTGTCTACCTACTTGCATTTCACAACATGCTAATGGCCTTGCAAACCATTGGTGATCACAAGTCCTCTTACACTGCTACATACCAGGAAACTTTTATACTTACAAGTGTTTTACTTACTCACTTGCACATGAACTCGCTCAACATTATTGTTGATTTTTCAACTTACATGTATTTCAAGAAATTAACGAGATCTGGCACGGTATGGCATGTTTTCCGCTGCACTAGTTTCCGAGGTCATCCGGGGTTTAGGGGATGTGTCTCTTTCCTGGACAAGACACAGTCCTTAAACCATGTTTATGTTACGTTTCAGTTTGTAATGTTGTTGAACAAGATTATGGTTGTCAGGGTATGTTAAAACAATGGTATTGTGTTTGATTTTCAAAACTTAATGGATGATCTTGCATGTTTTTAACTCATATAGCTTTGGTATGATTAAGCTATGGTATTAAGAAGTCACACCACAATTTACCACGCTTCCGCAAAGCCAGGGTGTGACACGTTTAACTCGGATTGGTCATGATCATGGATCATGACATAGAGCTTGTTTAAGTGTAACAAGGGTTAAATGATGAAACTCTACCACACGAGAAACTTGAACTTGTGTAAAAACGATTTTACTTACGAAATAGTGTTTTAGACTAGTAGATCTACGGATCTACAAATGGTATTTTCAAAGGACCAAGTGTCAAAGGAATCATACTTTCTAAAACCGGATCTTTCATAAACAAGGATGATTTTTGTAAACACACAAGTGTGTAAACACTTGTGTAACACTAAGTTTCGACAAAGAACTAATTTTGTCAAATTTTACAAGAAGTTGTAAATAGGGAATTTCTTTAAAAGCGAGGCTTTTACGAAACCAGATGGATTTATATAAAGATACCCTAAAAGTAAGGAGCTTTACTACATATTTTTGGAAAAACTACAAGTTCATGTAATTCTTGCGATTTACATATATGTTGACTAGTTTGATGCTTTGAACATTGTTTTGATTGAATAAGAAAATTGTTGATTTTGGATTTTAAAAGAAAATGATACGCTTGAAAGCGTGGCCACCTCCAGTTACAGGGGAAACTCTGGCGAATTTTTCCAAAAACCTAACACTTAGAAATATTTTTTTCACTACAAGTGTTAGAAATACATTTTAGACTTATTCTCGAATTATAGATTTCGCCACGACTTTATTTACAAAATATCGGAGGTGGGATTTCATAAAATTAAGCCTGAAATATATATATATTTAGAATATATGTTTTCATAACAACACTTGTGAATTTCTATGATTATTTTGTGAAATATACAAATATTATTTTTAGGGTAAAAATAATATTACCGAATGATAACGATTCCAAAAATAATACAAACGCCTTCATAATTAATAATAAGTTACAACGGTATAATTATTACCACCCGATCTTTAAAACGTAACTTACGCATTTTAAGAAAATAATTATGAACGCGTATTTGTCAAGAATATTATTTTGGAAATTTGTATGAAATAAAATATAATATTTTTGGGAAGAATGATTATATTTTGAAGTAAGAAATAAAATATATTAAGTGAGACTTAATAATGTATTTCGAATGTTACGAACACACATGTATTAAATCCCCCATCCTTGGGAAGGATAATAATTACCAAGTATTTACAAAAATATAAACACGAAATAGTTGTCTAACTATTTCCCAAAAACTTAAACCTTAAGCTAAGGCACGGCCGTCTGTCTAATAGAGTTAGTACGTGTAGGTCGTCGCACAGCTGCTTGAGCAGGGGATATACTTGGTATAGACGCGCCACTGTGAGTTCATGTCCCCCTTTTCTCTTAATTGTTTTCAGTTTTCTAAACTGCGGGGGTGAAATACATGTTACTACGATTACAAGTACTTTTTACATGGTATGGATAGCATAAGGAGGGTTATTACCTAGATCATGTGAATGGGTAGGCTATTATCATAAGACTATTAATCCTTGTATAAGGACCGAGAGGCATGAAGTGATAGATCTATCGGGTGTTGCGAGCCCCACACATGAGCCAGCGTGTGGCTGCATGTGGTTGCATGTGGTGACTATGTCGTTCCGCCAGAAGGACCGGTATGAAATACGCGTTACAGGTTTGAGTGCTTCCTAGGCCATTTCACTTATTAATGTATTAGCTACACATTAATTGATCTCTTTTTCCTTATTGCTACATACCAGGAATTTTCATACATACAGACATTTTACAAAGGTTTTACTTACTCACTTACACATGAACTCGCTCAACATTATTGTTGATTTTTCAACTTACATGTATTTCAGGGAATTAAAGGATCTGGCACGGTATGACACGTTTTCCCGCTGCACTAGTTTCGAGGTCATCCGAGTTTAAGGGATGTGACTTTTTCCTGGACGAGTCACAGTTCTTAAACTGTGTTTATTTCTTGTTGGTGTTGGGTCTTTTGAACACTGTTTATGTTTGTTAGGATGTGATATCCGTTAAGTCAATGTTGTGGTTCTTTACTCTTCAAACTTATTTTAATGGATGATCTTGCATGATTTTATTTTCATATAGCTTTGTTATGATTAAGCTATGGTATTAAGAAGTCACACCAAATTAACCACGCTTCCGCAAAGCCAGGGTGTGACAGCTTGGTATCAGAGCTCTGATCATAGCGAACTAGGATTCCTTCTCGAGTCTAGACTATGATCACTAGGGCTCTCACGAAAACATTTTTACATTGCATACCACCTAAGTCCAGATCCAAAACGTTTTTACAAACAAATGTTGAGCACATTTTATTTATTATTTATAGGCTCAGTCTGGGAGGCTGAGGCTCGGTCTGGGAGGCCGAGGCTCGGTTTGGGAAACTGAGGTAGTTGGCTAGTGGGACTAGGAAGAGCAGTCTGAGAGGCTGGGAGAATTTGGCTAGTGGGACTAGGAAGAGCAGTCTGAGAGGCTGGGAGAATTTGGCTAGTGGGACTAGGAAGAGCAGTCTGAGAGGCTGGGAGAATTTGGCTAGTGGGACTAGGGAGAGCAGTCTGAGAGGCTGGGAGAATTTGGCTAGTGGGACTAGGAAGAACAGTCTGAGAGGCTGGGAGAATTTGGCTAGTGGGACTAGGAAGAGCAGTCTGAGAGGCTGGGAGGCTGGGAGGCTAGTGGGACTAGGAGAATTGTTTGATTGCTTACTAGGTGACTAATGTGCTTGTCTGATTATATGATTGATTATTTGTGCATATTTGTATTTATGATACAAACACCATGGATTCATCAGGCACTGGTGAATTGGACACCACGGACCCTAGACCCATAGTATCAGACTTAGAGTCTTCAGAGCACGAGGTCCACACATCAGATGTTACCAGCACAGACGAGGATGACTTTCAGCCCTTTGCGCTACTCGACGCTGTCGATGAGCCGCTAATGGTCCTTTTGCTGGGTACCTACCACTCGTGGAGATCCCTGCTCCCATACCTTTGGCCGTTTATCCTGCTTACGATATGCTCCTTGACGCCGACGCTAACGACGACGTCGATCCGTTTGATGATGAGCCCCTGGAGGACGATGTTGAGGGCGAGGCCCTTCTAGCGGACAGTGGTCTTTTGTTACTCGCAGATGCCCCAGCTGAGGAGTCACCTGCACACTCACCCGCTCCAGACTCCTTCGAGTCTGTGGCCTCCGCACCGTCACACACTCGGAGCGCACAACACTATTCACACGGTTCAGGCTGGCATGCCCATTGATCCTGTTATTGCCCCTTTTCCTGACCCTGTGCCTGCATAGTTCGATCATGCGCCTTTAGCAGCCCGAGTTGATCCTCGATACGCTCACACCCGAGATGGGTGGATAGACGATGACAGTGGTTACCCACCTTTCGAGTTTCCTGTGACGCTCTCTTGTGGCCCCTGTTTCAGCCCCTGTTCCAGTTCCTATGGATGCACCTTTGTTACCCACACTTACCGCTGATGTCCTCCACACCGTTACATGACCAGGAGCCTGCACTAGAACCGGCTACTACACCATTTGGGTCAGCTTGATGTTGCGCCTGCTGAACCTACACCTTTACGTGATCACGACCCTGTTCTTTTTGGTCTGCCATACATTGCACCCCTTATATCTACCTGCATCGGCCAATCTCCTCATTTGTGAGATGTTCGTTTTTACACCCGCAACCGCTGACATTGCTCCTTTCCCCCATGAAGACCAACGTCCACTGCGCCAAGATGCCTATAGCTTCCTTTCGGATATAACCATACCTCGGGGAGGTACTTCAGGTCAGCACCTGCATAACGATTCATCTGCTACAACAGCATATTCCCAACTGCACAGGTCGCACCATTTGCTACATTCACCTCTACAACGTCGGACGAGCCATCTCGGTGAATCCTATTGTACACTGTGCTGAAGTTAGACCCTTACATTATAAAGGCCACACGCGAGATGAGTTGCTCTTGTAACATCAACCACAAATAAGGATATGAGTCACAGAATGTTGGAGCTTGAGCTGACGCCACAATTGGAAACTTCAATTGCGAAACATTACATAACCGAAAACATGACTTGAGTCTCTACATCGCAAGACCACATATTGTCTGAAAAGTCTATACAAAATACCCCGTTCTCCAGCCGGTCTATCACCAGCATGCTTTGATCCGCCGCATGCATCAAGACTCCTCTATGCTCTTGACCTTTGTTCTTTCACCATTCCCGGGATTTCGATGTTCATTTCTAAACTATCAAGCGGCAGAGCAAAGGATTACTTCAACGTATATACAAGCTCGAGGAGGGACTCACGCACGTTAACAGTATACTTTTCTTTCCTCCTCCACCTCAGTCACCAGTATAGTTGATTTCTGGATTAAGCGAATTGCATTACGCTTGGGAAAAGACGCTAATGATAAGCGGGGATTTTGGAGACTTTTGAGAATCACTTCTGACCACGTAGTTGTGATGCACTAATATACTTGTTGGACAAGGGTAGGGTGACCCTGAGTCCCTTCTGATGTGATGCATTTTGGTAAGACGCAATGATTGTGGCCGGTGGATAATGAAAGCCCGATCATCTTTAAACACGCGACGATACTTATGACTAATGACCGACGAAAAAATACCGTCGCTATGCTCTCACTAAACACGTTGATGATCTACATATTTGTGTTATAACTATAATACCACATGTTTACTTGCTACGTTCCTATTTGCAAGCTGTGCTATAACCGTGAGGATATGTGATTAATTGTTAAACAACTGCGTATTTACGTAAATGTAATATACCTATGAGGTCTTATTCGTTAAATAGAGACTTAGGTGCTCGTGTCCTTACTAAGACCCGACCTAACCGACTTTCTTCTCAGAAGATGTCGACTCGAGGGAACAC
This sequence comes from Helianthus tuberosus, assembly GCA_030545235.1. Taxonomy (NCBI): domain Eukaryota; kingdom Viridiplantae; phylum Streptophyta; class Magnoliopsida; order Asterales; family Asteraceae; genus Helianthus; species Helianthus tuberosus. Next base: position 98,790,897 of record CM060354.1, on the reverse strand, counting down.
CGATACCAACAACCCTCTGCCAACGACAGAGGCGGAATTTCAAGAACGCCTCGTGCAGTTTATCGCGCAGTACGAGGCCAAGCGCTCCAAACGCAACGGAGGTACCTCAGGAAATAACCCACCCAACGGTTGCACCTACAAGCAGTTCTTAGGCTGCCAGCCCCTACATTTCGACGGCACTGGGGGTGCCGTAGCCTTCGTACGCTGGATTGAGAAGACAGACACTGTTTTGCGTGCGAGCAAATGCGCCCCAGAAGATCAGGTCACGTACATTTCCGGGCTGTTCTGAGATGGGGCTCTGTCATGGTGGAAACTTCAGGTTCAGACAATGGGCGAGGCCGCTGCATATGCTTTATCATGGGACGAGCTGAAAGAACTAATGCATAAAAAGTATTGTTCAAGAACAGAAAGCCAGAAGGTAGAAACTGAGTTCTGGAACTTGAAGATGGAAGGTCCAAAAATAGCTGAGTATGTGGAGAAGTTCCAAGTTCTGTCGCGTATCGTTCCTTACATGGTAGATCCGGAGTTTAAGAGGATTGAGCGTTTCATTTGGGGATTGGCACCCCAAATCATGAGCTTGGTGACGATGTCAAAGCCTGCAACGATCACTGAGGCCATCAATCTAAGTGTAGCCTTGACTGAAGAGGCAGTCAGGATGAACAAATTTTCAACCTCTAAGGAGAAGAAGGAGACTCATGTAGAGTCATCTGGGGACAACAAGAGAAAGTTGGCAAATTTCAAACAGGGTACCCAGTCGAGTAGCAACAACAAGGCCAAAAAGAGAAAAGAATACATGGGTAAGCTACCTAAATGCGATAGGTGCCGACGTCATCATACCGGGCGATGTAAAAATGGGAAGTGTGACAACTGTGGCAAAGTGGGACACAACAGGGAAACGTGTTGGCGTGAGATGAAGCGTGGAAAGAAAGGAAAGGGGAAAGATAAGGGATGTTATACCTGCGGGGATATGAGGCACTTTAGGAAAGATTGCCCAAGGGAGATTAAGCAAAATGATGGGAAAGATGTCTGACACCGGAGCCAGAGAAGCACGCCAGGAATCCAAGCATGAATATCGGTATGTCCCATACTACCCGATGTTATGCATCTGTATTGCCAAATATGTTGTAGATTTTACGCTTCGCACCCCTAGAGTTCGAGAGTATAATTGGTTTAAGCAGCGAGTAAGTAGATATTCCAGTACCCATTAGAACTAGCTTAGGGGAAGCTAGTGAAAGGCAACACAATAACTGGAATCGGCAAGATAGAACCCGGGAAGTATAAGATTACACTCGATCTACTGCCAGTGAATTGGGAGACTTCAACAAGGTAGTTGGAGGGATTGGTTGACAAATGATCAATAGGAGATCGATATCCGCACCATGATGACGAATGAAGGAACGATCTCGACTCACAAGGCGGGATACGCCTCCACAGATCACGAATTGCTTGAAGGCACGAAGGTTGTTATGGGAAGAATGTGTTGTTTTCTTGGCTCATGTCGGGGATAGGAGGAGCCGAAGAACCAAAGCACAAAGATGTTCCTATGATAAGGAAATATCCTGCAGTCTTCCTCGAAGACTTACCGAAATCACCTCCTCAACGATTAGTCGAGTCTCGCATCGATTTAATCCCAGGCACCACGCCTGTAGTCAATACATCGTAACGACTTACACTTCCGGAGAGGCAAGGATTGGCAGTGCAACCCCAGTGGTTGATAAAGAAGGAAGATAACAGACCAAAACCTTTGTTTTGGATAACCTTAGTTCTGCTCGCCAAAAGAAAGGACGAATGACCTTCAAATGATCGGAAGTCGGAAAAGCTAGCCAACCGGGGTCGGTGGCTCTTGCTGAGGACTAACGAACTTCTTTTATAACTAACTATGAGGACCCAACAACTATTACACGACTGATCCACAATCGAGCGTCGTTAACAGTAAATTCAAGAATAAAGTTTACCGGTGAAAATTGTGAGACAATGACTAGTTCTTAGACGTACACAAAAACGGTGTTTCCTACACAATGTACAAACCGGATCCACACGGGATACGAAACCTGGAGGATTTGGGAAAACTTATATTTAGGACCCTCGTGAACCCAGGTCCAAACTCGTAAGGGTTTTTATTTAGGAACCCTATATGTCAACTCAACCAACCATCATTAACCTGGCACATATGCCAGTTCCGCTGACCCAAGCAGAGAGTACTTGGATTTCTTTTACTTCTGGCGAGTAGCTGTTTGCATCTCTACTCCCCTTAACGGTAGTTGCATCACACAAGTTTTCTTCGCTGAGAGCGAACACACATTTGTTTCGATACTTGGTCATTTCTTCATCTTAGCAAGCACTCATTGTTTCGGTACTCGGAAACTTTCATGACTCACATGCATCATTTGCTACGCACGTGGTTTTGTTTCGAACAAACACTTCATTGAAATTTAAATATTACCCTGCTAAACCCAGTTACTGATTCGTGATTCGAATGACCTACATTTTTGTCATTGTTGACTCTTTTGTTATCAAGTTAACACACTTATTGAAACTACCTTCTTTCATGTTACATGTTTGCTATCATGTCAAGATTTCCTTGTTGATATGTACGTTTATTGTTTGGTTACGTTGAAACTAAGTTCAACTGCTTGAACTTATCCAGTTCACATGCTTAATTTGAGACGCCATATGATGCATTGAGAGCATCATATTCTAATACCGTGGCACAGATTCTTTTGTTTCGGGTCGTAGTAGACTTATTTGGTCTAAGACTCCACTAAATCGTTGATAGATTTCGATACCTTACAGTGATACTTTCACAGAACGAAAGCTTGCGCTTTTTGACTACTCACTTCGTACACGGATTTAATTGATTATTTGACAACTTGCCCTAAATCCGTTTCTTTATCACAATTAAATCACTCTCAACACACGTGCGTGCTGAGTCAAAAGTACATAAATTCATTTCATATCATGATGTACCCCCCTAACGATTCTTTCGTTGTAAATCAAATGCCTTGCGATACTTAATACATTTCATATTCGATTGGAAACAGTGGATCTTTGATGTTTCGTATTTAATTGAAAACTCTGTAACATGGTATAAATCAAACCTTCAGATTTGCCTCAGTACACTTTCATTTGATTTCAAACGCGGTGAACTTGTTCAGTCACCACTATTATTGGGAAATGCCATTACGACACCTTGTGGTGTCATCATAAACTTGTAGCTTGTGCTAATCGTGGTAACCGTTTTACACGGGACCACACATACTTCTGTTTGATTCATCATTTAAACATTTCTGATGCAACTACGAATCAAGACAATGATACACCAGATTCACTTGTATTCCATTCAGTGTATCTCCACTATTCAAAAATGTCGACACACTAAACCTTACCAGACATTTATTCAAAAGTTGACAGATCATTTTACTATTACGTTGAGTTGTTACTTTTGAGTTCATATAACGGGTGCTATGGTTTGTAAAAACCCGTTAGCACATTGTAACCAATCGTTTAAAAGAATCTTGTTAGTCAAAACTCCACTTTTGTGGAACCCCTGCTAGCTGGTTACACTAGATTATACGTCAAGTACGTCTTGTACCGTCGACATCCAATGCTATAAGCACACACCTTTCAACCCTAGGATTCGGGTTGTTATATATTTTGGGACTCAGCTAATGTGAGTAAGGTTTGTTTCGATTTGATGATTATCTACTTCGATATTATCCATATACATACGTGTGTGACTTAACCATAAGTAGTAGGGTAGTACAAAACGCAGCCAGTCCTGGCAACTGAAATTTATTTCACCAAACCAGGTATCCGTACGACTTAATTAATAATTAATTACTGTTTAATTACTGTGCTTACTTGAAATTGTGGATAAACTGCTATTTGAATGCTGATACATGTACTTACTTGCATCATACTTTACTTGCTGTCACTCCACGTTTGCTTACAGCACCTTTGTGACAACCTTGATGCACCAAAAGCACAGTAGCACAATGAACGGATAACCTATTAAACGTGCTGTCATAACTAGCACCAGGCAGGTACTGCCTCTAAGGCCTGTAAGAGCCTGAGATAGTTTGCTACACTAGTGGTGAGTGTAGGGATATAAGGGTTGTAGAACTGCGTCACTAGGAATGAGATTACAGTGACCGGATGTGCCAAAAACGTACTTTAAGTACAAAATTCAGCACTTTAAACGAAAATTCAGCACTAAGCTAACTAATAAAGTGCCAAAACATGGGAAAAATATTACTAGACACTTTCCAAAGTGTCGGGAATAAGTTGTGTCACTAAAAATAATATTAACGACACTTTAAAGCTTTGTTAAGCACTTTAACGGATCCCTATCCAACCGAACAACCGGACTTTATCCGGAACACAAAAATATTGCCATTTACATTGTTTAGCTTTTTCTGAGCCAGTTAGGGTCCCTGAATACCCTAACACCCGCTATAACGCATAACACACTAGTAACCAGGTTAATCCCTAAACTAACCTAACTAATGTCCTAACTACATGGTTGAGATTGAACCAAGACCCCCCCCCCCCCCTCTCTAACCGAACCGTCCCCAAGGGGGACACCCCTTGTACTTTGTTGATTATAATAATCCTAATGTCTAATATCTAGGTGACATAACATCCAATGGTTAAACTTGAAGAGAATTGTCTATCAGTATCATGCTTAACCCATCATATTCTTTCAACACACCACATCTCTCCCTCCCTCTCTTTGAACTTTCGGCCGAACACAACCATCTTCACCACACCACCTTTCGATTTTGATCAAACCATTCCAAGGGTATACAAGTGCTAAGGATCACATACGAGGAGGCTTGGTGCATTCGGAAAGCGAAGGACCTCTTCTCATTGCTTTTATCCACTCATTCTTCGACTAGAATCTTCCCTAGCCTCGAGCTAGTAGTAAGTTACTATAATCACACTCTCGAACTATTTTAAGGTGGTTAAAACGATATATGACGGTTAAAATTCATGAACATGCAAAATGATATGAAAAAGTCTACTAAAAATGCTAAAATGTTGGTTAATAGCACAAGGGTTGTGGAAATCTTGTAAGATTTGTTTTGTGTGATTATTTAGTGCCGATCTATGTTGTGGTAGCTCGGATCATCGTTTAACCCGGATTGGTCATGATCATGGATCATGACATAGAGTTTGTTTAAGTGTAACAAGGGTTAAATGATGAAACTCTACCACACGAGAAACTTGAACTTGTGTAAAAACGATTTTACTTACGAAATAGTGTTTTAGACTAGTAGATCTACGGATCTACAAATGGTATTTTCAAAGGACCAAGTGTCAAAGGAATCATACTTTCTAAAACCGGATCTTTCATAAACAAGGATGATTTTTGTAAACACACAAGTGTGTAAACACTTGTGTAACACTAAGTTTCGACAAAGAACTAATTTTGTCAAATTTTACAAGAAGTTGTAAAGAGGGAATTTCTTTAAAAGCGAGGCTTTTACGAAACCGGATGGATTTATATAAAGATACCCTAAAAGTAAGGAGCTTTACTACATATTTTTGGAAAAACTACAAGTTCATGTAATTCTTGCGATTTACATATATGTTGACTAGTTTGATGCTTTGAACATTGTTTTGATTGAATAAGAAAATTGTTGATTTTGGATTTTAAAAGAAAATGATACGCTTGAAAGCGTGGCCACCTCCAGTTACAGGGGAAACTCTGGCGAAATTTTTCCAAAAACCTAACACTTAGAAATATTTTTTTCACTACAAGTGTTAGAAATACATTTTAGACTTATTCTCGAATTATAGATTTCGCCACGACTTTATTTACAAAATATCGGAGGTGGGATTTCACAAAATTAAGCCTGAAATATATATATATATATATATTTAGAATATATGTTTTCATAACAACACTTGTGAATTTCTATGATTATTTTGTGAAATATACAAATATTATTTTTAGGGTAAAAATAATATTACCGAATGATAACGATTCCAAAAATAATACAAACGCCTTCATAATTAATAATAAGTTACAACGGTATTATTATTACCACCCGATCTTTAAAACGTAACTTACGCATTTTAAGAAAATAATTATGAACGCGTATTTGTCAAGAATATTATTTTGGAAATTTGTATGAAATAAAATATAATATTTTTGGGAAGAATGATTATATTTTGAAGTAAGAAATAAAATATATTAAGTGAGACTTAATAATGTATTTCGAATGTTACGAACACACATGTATTAAATCCCCCATCCTTGGGAAGGAGAATAATTACCAAGTATTTACAAAAATATAAACACGAAATAGTTGTCTAACTATTTCCCAAAAACTTAAACCTTAAGCTAAGGCACAGCCGTCCGTCTAATAGAGTTAGTACGTGTAGGTCGTCGCACAGCTGCTTGAGCAGGGGATATACTTGGTATAGACGCGCCACTGTGAGTTCATGTCCCCCTTTTCTCTTAACTGTTTTCAGTTTTCTAAACTGCGGGGGTGAAATACATGTTACTACGATTACAAGTACTTTTTACATGGTATGGATAGCATAAGGAGGGTTATTACCTAGATCATGTGAATGGGTAGGCTATTATCGTAAGACCATTAATCCTTGTATAAGGACCGAGAGGCATGAGTGATAGATCTATCGGGTGTTGCGAGCCCCACACATGAGCCAGCGTGTGGCTGCATGTGGTGACTATGTCGTTCCGCCGGAAGGACCGGTATGAAATACGCGTTACAGGTTTGAGTGCTTCCTAGGCCATTTCACTTATTAATGTATTAGCTACACATTAATTGATCTCTTTTTCCTTATTGCTACATACCAGGAATTTTCATACATACAGACATTTTACAAAGGTTTTACTTACTCACTTACACATGAACTCGCTCAACATTATTGTTGATTTTTCAACTTACATGTATTTCAGGGAATTAAAGGATCTGGCGCGGTATGACACGTTTTCCCGCTGCACTAGTTTCGAGGTCATCCGAGTTTAAGGGATGTGAACCGTATCTTCCTCTTTAAAACTAACCGGTCTAAGCGTAGGCTTAATTAAAGACCTGTTAGAAATCTAATAGGTTATTAAAAACCTTCGTTCCAGATTAAGAGCCCCAGTAGAAGTACTTGTGCTTGCTGAATTGATATACGGATGGGATTGAATTTATATTTAGCTCAGGTAAATACTCTTGACTTATTTTCCCTATACGGGCTTGGGATACGGTATTATAATAATACCGCTTGGTCGGGTATTGAATGTTTAATCGTATTCTGATTAAATTATTGAGGTAACCCGTTTTAATCTGTATTGTTTGAAATAAAAGCCTTTAGGGGTTAATGACCATGTCCCGGATATCCTTGACATCATTGTATTATAAAATGGCCACGACTTATGCACGGGATGTAGGCATACACCTGACAGTGCATAAGGAAAACGGTATCTCACTCTCTTGTGGGCCTATACTTGTGGTGTGTCTGTTAATTTTGACTCGGTTTCTACATCGGGCCCTGAACGTACAACGGACATGTAAATCTGTATACAAGATTATAAATATAATTGTCCCAAGTTATAAAAGATTAATTTTGCCTTGTGCATTTTAATCAAAGTGTCAAAATGTTTTGTGCTTGGTGCATCTAAACCAATTTTCTTAAACTCTTTTCAAATGAGTCGGTTGAGTGTATTTACCAGTGAAAACTGACGTATTTTCCAAAAAGGTTAAGTGACAGGTACTGAACGTAATTGGCTGGAAGCTCAGGGCGCTAATAAGGAATCTTGCAAGTTCTAGGCGTCTAAAGTCTTTTGAACAATGTTTATGTTTTAAGATCCGCCTGTGGATCCTTTACTTTTCGTTGTAATACTTTGATGTTACGTTATATTCGGATTGTAATATATTGATCTTTTGCTTCCGCTGTGCATTTATATATTGTGTTGTTTGACTATGATGATATCAACTACGTCACGATACTCCCCTACCGGGCCCACCGGTCAAACGTGGAAATATCGGGGTGTGACACTTCACATCACTAATCAAGAACACCCATCATTGATCATCCCAAACCGAACAACCAGGACCAGAGGATGAGATTCCTGTAACGTGTGGTCATCACATTCCCCAAATCTAATAAACCTCCATCACTTTTCCAAGAACCCTCTACAAACCCATCTTCCGGTAATGGCGACGATGGCCATATTTTAGACAATTCCACCGGATAGCCACCGTAGAACCACCCAACAACCGCTCGGTTTTCGCCAAAGATCAATCTTATTCCACCCACCACCAGTTTCCAGATATGTGTTGCGGTGAGGTGGTAGTGGATGTGGGTGGCGAAGGTGAATGGAGGCGGTCAGTGATGTGGTGGATCTGGAGGTGGAGGTTGACGTGATGCATAAGAGGGAGAAGAAAGGGAGAATGCAGGGAGTGTAGAGAGAGAGAGAGATAGGGCAAAGAGAGAGTGAAGAAACATTCTAGGGTTTTGTTATATGTTATTATTATATATATAATATATAATATAATCTTTGTTTGTAATTTTACTAAAATACCGTTAGTTTTATACTTAAAGTTACCTAAATACCCTTCCAGGTAACACACATTTTAAATAGACTTAATGCCAGAGAGCAAAATGAAAAAAAAAATAGTAAACTATTAGATTAAAATGACTATTTTTAAAGGATTAAGAAAAAACCATTAAAACACCAAACCGCAAAACAATTAACCATAAAGGGAAATTTGGAAACTAAACCTTCCTCTGCCTCAACAAACCTTGGGTTTTATTACACAAAGCTGATCTTCCATCCCTTTCCGTAACTCTCTCTCTCTAACACACACACACAGAGCAACTGACCAATGGCGAAACCACCGCAAACTGCCGGCAGCAACCACCATTCCTTCGCTTCCAAGTTAATCCTCCTCCTTACTCTCCTCCCAATCACCCTCGCCGCCTTCGCCTTCGTCCTCCAATGGCGCGGCGGAGCCGTTGTAGACGTAGACGATATCTCTCGCTGGTCACCGCACCACAACTCTCTCAAGTTCCCCGGAATGGACTCCTCGCCGCTCGCCACCGTCGTTGAGCACCGCTCTGCCTCCGACTGCCTCTCCCTAGGTCAATCGTCCTCTCCATCGTTCCCTTACTTTCACGATTGGAAGTTCCAGTATGATTCCGATCTTAAACCTAAGGTATTCTGTGTTTTTGTAAGATTAGATGTTGAAAATTTGATTGCTAGTGAAGTGATCTGAGTTTTAAGTTAGTGGATCTGATGTTGTTGTTTGTGTGAATGTTGAAATGATGTTTGGATTTGAGACGAATTAGGTTTTAGATGTATGAATCTGAAAGTGAAAGTTAATGTAGTTTTGGACGAGAGCTGTAATTATCACTAGAAGATGCCTTTGCTTGTTCATTTTTCATGAAGTTTCAGTAGGAATCTGATATCAAACCTAAGGTATAGTGTGTTTGATTTTGTTTTGTTTTTTGTATGAATAGATGTTGAAGTTTGATAGCAGAGTGGAGTGATTCGAGTTTCACATTAGTGGATCTGGTGTTATAGTTTATGAGAATAGGATGATAATGACGGATTGTTTGAAATGAAGTTTGGATTTGAGATGAGTTAGGTTTTACATGTATGAATCTTCAAGTGAAAGTTAATGTAGTTTTGGAGTAGACGTGTAATTATTACAATTTATTGCGTTTAGGTTAATGAGAGAACATGCCTTTGCTTGCAAGGGCGTAGCTTAAGAGGGGCCGGGAGGGGCGCCCGACCCCCCGAACTTTTCGCTCAGTAGTGTCATATATGTAGTTTTCGTATAGAAATTTTTGGGTATATACATTTTCAACCCCCCGGTTCTATAGAAATTTTTGGGTATATACGTTTTCGACCCCCCCCCCGTTTTCATGGTCAAGCTTCGCCACTGTTTGCTTGTTCATATCATGAATTCAGTTATTGTGTATGTGAAGTTTCGGTATGAATCGAATCTCAAACCTAAGCCCCTAAGGTATAGTGTGTTTGATTTTGTTTCGTTTTTATAAGAATAGATGTTGAAATATGATTGCGAGTGAAGTGATTTGAGTTTCAAATTCATTTTTAGTGGATCTGGGCCTCTTGCATTGTAACTTATTAGAGTAATATACTAACAACAAATCAGTTGAAAACAAGTACGAAGATGACAATCGTGATGTTAACTTAGTAGCTTTATTTTATCCGTATGAGCTTTAAATTTGAGATGAATTAGGTTTCACATGTATGGATCTGCAAGTGAAAGTTGATTTAGTTTGGGATGTGACCTGTAGTTATTACTATTTATAGAATTTCAGGTCCATGAGAGAAGGTGCTTTTGTAGTTATTCTGTACGTGAAATTACACTAAGTTTATATGTTTTTGGTGAAAAATTCGATGACACTGCTAAATGTGAGTTAATATGAGCTGAATTGGTATGATATTGCTTGTTGGTTTAGGATTTTAGGCACTCTCTGCCGTTAGGGTTCATGTTGGCTACAGTATTTTCTGTAATCAGGATTAAATGTTCGAATTTGATGATATTGAAGATGAAGCCCTCTTAGTATATATAGATGGATTTACAGTTTTATATCTAAACTGTTGTGTGTTCGAACATACTCAAATTTATACTTAGTTCTGGTTCGATGGATTTGCAGTTTTGTATTTACACCGTTGTTTGTTTAAGCCGTTGTGTCTTTGAATATACTCAAAATGCACGTATCAGGCTCGCTTGTTCTATGACTTGTTCTAACAGCTTGTTCTATGTGGTCAGATATGTATTACAACTAGTACGTCCGCTGGTTTAGATCAGATCTTGCCATGGATGTTCTATCATAAAGTACTTGGGGTCGGAACCTTCTTTCTATTTGTTGAAGGAAAAGCTGCGTCTCCAACTGTTTCAAAAGTTCTTGAATCTATCCCTGTAAGTTTCAATTCCCAGCTTTATTGGTCGAATAATCTTCTATTGGATTGATAATCCGTAATGTTTATTTACAATGTGTTTCTTCTGTATACAGTTACAGTAAAAGTTGTGACATACAATGATACAATTCGTTTTTGTTTTTAGGGGGTCAGGGTCATATACCGAACCAAAGAATTAGAAGAGCAACAAGCTAACAGGTTGGTATTTTCTGCATGTAGCTATTTGATTTTCAGTTGTGCCATTTGTTCTTTCATGAAACACAAGTTGTAAATGGCTCCAGAAGAGACCGGTGTGGTTGTTTGAAAAGGGACATATTTAGTTATCAATTGTTTTTAGAGTACACGGATGGTCCCTGTTGTTGACCAGAGTTTGGATTTGGTCCCTTGCTTTCCAAAAGTACACAAATGGTCCCTGTGGTTTGCATTTTGTAATGCATTTAGTCCCCAACTTTTGCCAAAAATACATGGATGGTCTCTGTGGTTTGCACTTTGTACACATTTAGTCCCTAAGTTAGAGGTGTAGAAACCTTTATATTTGTTAGCTGGGGACTAAATGCGTTACAAAGTGCAAACCACATGTACCATCTGTGTACTTTTAAAGAGTTAGGGACCAAATCCAAAATTTTGGATAACCACAGGGACCATCCATGTACTTTACTCTTGTTTTTACTGTTTGCATGACAATGGACATGTGAATTTTCTGTTTTTTTGGTGTTAAAGTCGGATCTGGAATGAGACGTGGCTGTCAAGCTTCTTTTATAAACCATGTAATTATGAGCTTTTTGTAAAGCAATCACTCAATATGGAGATGGCTATAGTCATGGCAAGGGTATGCATTTTATTCTTTTTCCTATATAACAAAAAAGCTATCAATCTATGCTACTATTAATTCTTAATGAAGGTTTTGCTGTAAAATTGGTAGGATTCAGGCATGGACTGGATACTTCATCTTGACACAGATGAATTGATACACCCGGCTGGTGCTGGGGAATATTCTCTAAGGAAGTTACTTCGTGATATTCCTAGCGATGTGGATATGGTGGTCTTTCCAAACTATGTATGTTATGTCACCGTCTAATGAATTTACGTATAATGTAGTATATATTCATTAGTTATTATTTTTATCTGCAATACTTTCTCTTGTTTGCGAGAATTAACAAGCGTACGAGATTTCAGATCATTAAAGTAAACAAAAAAAATGCTATAATCAACTATGTTAATGATGAAATGATTGTGTTATTCACTTATAAACTAACAGCTGACATTTGCTTGTCTTTCTGTACAGGAGAGCAGTGTAGAGCGTGATGACATCAAGGATCCTTTTATAGAGGTATTTTATTCGTGCAAACAAGAAAGTCTTCAAACAATTATTGTTATCTCTAATGTTTAACCATTGCAAGTTGCTAGGGGCGTTCAATATACGGTTACAAACCCATTAAACCAAAAGCCAAACCGACTGAAATCGGTTACGTATTCGGCCTTCTGTTCGGCTTTCAACCGAACTGATTTAGTTATTCGGTTCTAAGAAGATCATTTTGGTTAAAATGAGGAAACCGATGAAAAAAACCTGAACTGATGAACACTCCTACAAGTTGCAACCTTAAAATACTTTCTTATTTACTTTATATGCTTGAACTTAAATGAATCCACGAGTGAAGTATTTTTTTGTGTGTATTTAATTAGGTATCAATGTTTAAAAGGAATTATGATCATCTTCCAAAGGACACCTACTTTGGCATGTACAAAGAATCTACTCGTGGGAATCCAAATTACTTTTTAACTTATGGGAACGGAAAATCAGTTGCGCGGGTTCAGGATCATTTAAGGCCGAACGGTGCACATAGATGGCACAATTACATGAAAACTCCAAAGTAACTTCTCTTCCCTTCTACTTTATATCCTATATAGTTTTAGCTGACATTAATGGGGTCATTGGATATGCACTTAGACGTGCTTATGTTATATAAAATAAGCAATATCGAACAATCATGTGTTACACAGGGAGATAAAACTTGAAGAAGCTGCTGTTCTACATTATACATATGCTAAGTTTTCTGATTTGACATCAAGACGCGATAGATGTGGCTGCAAGCCTACTAAAGATGATGTCAAAAGATGCTTTATGTTGGAATTTGATCGAGCGGTGAGTTTATTAATTATTTCATATAGTTTATATACAACCAATCGAGTTCATTAATTTATTTCTTTTATTTTTTTGATTGGTTCAGGCATTCATAGTTGCTTCAACTGCAACAGAAGAAGAAAAGCTGACTTGGTAAACTATAAACCTTTTAATTTTATAAATACTGCAGAGATTACAGAGAGACTATATGCATAACTTTGATCTTGATTATGCCTGTCACTTATCATCAGGTATCGTGAACACGTGGTGTGGACTGACAAAACAGTAAACTTGAAACTGTTGAGGAAAGGGATTTTAACTCGCATATACGCTCCATCAGTAAGAATTATACTCTTAAGGCTTTTTTTTTCCAAAAATAATTAATGCATTAATTGTGGTTACAAAACCTATACTATTACAGCAATAACTAAAATGTTTGACTCGCTCACTTTAGGAGGTTGTATCAGCTGCTCGTAGCTCACCTAAGCAGTCGAGCTCTTGTTTAGCTCGATGCTTGTTTATTAATTGTTATTTATTATGTTCATATATACATGTATAATTAGTTTTATATCTATTTATAATTTTAATTTTTTATATAACATAATATAGTCTTAGGATCCTGTAAGAAGGACATTTTTCGTGAGAAGTGTGAGAAGGCATAAGAATTGGCATGTAGGGATCATGTTTTGGACTTGGGCATAATGTTTTGGGTTGTTTTGGCAAGAAAAACACCAAACATAACAATTTAAGGCACAATGCAATGAATTCTAGGCTTAAAACTTAAAACACCATGCCAAGAATGTTAAGCAGTGTGTTTTAGTTGTGTTTTTTAAATTTCACGCCCATAATACGTTGCCTTGTGTTTTAAATTGTTATGTTTGGTGTTTTTCTTGTCAAAACAATCCAAAACATCATGCCTAATTCCAAAACATGATGCCTACATGTCAATTTCCATGCCTTCTCACACTTCTCACGAAAAAGGTCCTTTTTACAGGAACCTCACCCACATAATATATATTATAAGTTATTATTATCATAATTATATAAATTAATATTTATTATATTAAATAACAGTTATAATATTTATATTACTATTAGGCTTGTTAGGCTTGTGAACCTAGTCAAGCTCGGTATATGAAGCTCTTTTTAAGCCCGACTCATTTCGAGCTTTTAGCGAGAGAGCCAGTCTCATAATCTCGAAGAGCTAACGAGCAGCTGAGCTTGTTCCCATTGTGTCTTTACCATCCATAGGATATTTCTTCCCTTTATTGCTTTCGCCAAAGAAATTGAATTTATTTATATCAAATTTGATACAGGTTATTATTGAGGGTTTGAAGGAATCGGGTGTGTTCAGCTCTGTGATTGCTAAAGCCCCTGCAACTCTGTCACGGGACAAATTCTTAGCTTCCATCGAGAGCAGTAACTCCTCGAGGACTAGCGGGGGCCGATCGCAGCCTCCAAGGAAGATAAGAAGAAACCCAGAGAATGAATCCCGAGCAACTGTTAGGAAGGTTTTGGAAGCTACAGAGGTAGCAGTGCCACCATTGTCTCCCCCGGGACCCACCATGGAAAACAACCTCATAACCGAGACCAGATAATTGTAGAGTTGACTTTGACTCGGTTTAAGTTGACTTTTGCTTGATTATGAAGGCTGTTCCCGATCATATTAGCCAAGCGCGCAGGCAAGTTGCGGGGTGGGGGTTTAGAAACACACTTGTTACTTCATTTGAGTTTTGTTATTATACGTATAGATGTATTTAGAGTGTCAAGTAGTATAACTTTTGATCAATACATATTCATCTTGTTTGCTTGACCTTGGTGTGAACTCTGTGACGCTTCTTGTTCTTTTGACCTGTGAAAAAACAGGTAAGAGTATTTGGTTTGGAACAAGCACGCTTGGTGGGCTTTGTTTGTGTTGGGTCGTTAAGATCTCTAGCCCATGGGCTGGATTCATGACTGACTCGGAGTTTGACAGAATAACTTTACAAACCTTGTTCAATCTAGGACAGTGAATTCTTGTGTGAAAACGAGTTGTATATGCATATCTATTATCAATCATGTAGCAAGCAGTATAAGGTTAATGAATAGTTTTGGAAGATTCTGACTACTACGAAGTTTAATGAACTAATTAGTCTATAGTGGAAGTGATTTAAAAAAAAAAAACTAATTTAATGAAGCAGAATAATATATTTTTTTTTTGAACGGCCAACAGAAAATATTATTATATCAACTAGCAAGATGCTAGATACCAAATGTACAATACATCCGCCAATGAACAAAAACTAACCACCGACACAAAAACGCATTACATTACATAACAATATTGAAAACGGATTAGTGGATTTACTTGTCTAAGCATATTGGTTGTTTAACTGTTCAATTAAACAAGTTACAAAGGTAAATTGAACATGATTGTCTTAATTATATAGCCCTAACTCAAACACGATCAGTTTATCCAATGAGTTAGATATAAGAACTTAACATCTGATTATATTCGTATTTTGTTGAAAATTGTTGCCCCTACATGGTGATATGTCGCATAGTAAGAGTGATATGATTTAGATTGGATACAATTGAACCAAATTTTAAACCGTTAAATGAAGGTACAAACCTTTTTTTTTATAGTTATAGTTATTTGAGTGTCTAAAGGGTATATATGTGCCATAATCCAGATTATAGGGGGCTCTTTTGCATTCAAGTAAAAACTCCCGTAATCCAATAACTTACAACCAATCCAGTTTGAACGATTGGGGGGTTTTGGATAATGGCGATGGCGAGTTTCACACTAACACCCAACTCTTCTTCTTCTCTCCTCCGCCTTCATTCTTCAACGGCGTGGCAGATTGCTCCAGTTTCACCGTCGTATCTGCAACAATCTAGTTGGCGGAGAAACAGGGGTTCATTGGTGGTGACAAGAGCGGGAGCACCAGGAGCCACCACTTACCTCTTCGCATTCCTCTTTCCACTCTCTCTTCTCGTTGTAACAATCTTCACTGCTATCCAAATATCTGATAAACTCGACAGAGACTTCTACCAGGAGGTAAAACCCTAACTTATGCAATTTTCTAGTGTTTGATCAGATTTAGTGATGTTGTTGTATGCGCCAAATCCTTAAGTAAAATTAAATCAGGAGACAGTTATAACTAAATTGAAAACTACTTGCAATTAAAAGGATGGCAGATAGGTTTAGGATATGTATTTGAGTGATTGGCCATCAAGAAAACACAAGCGCGCAAGATGGAGGTAGCGGAGATGAGGATGTTTAGGTGGATGTGTGGCCACACGATGTTAGACCGAATAAGAAGTGAGGTTCTTAGGGATTGGTTAGGAGTAGCTAGTATAACAGACAAGTTAAAAGAGGGGAGGTTAAGATGGTTTGGGCATGTGAAGAGGAGGCAGTTGACAGAACCGGTTAGAGCAGTGGAAACCATGACCGTGGAAGGAAGGAGGAGTAGAGGCAGGCCCAAGTTGACTTGGGATGAAAGACTTAGACAAGATTTGTTAGAATTGCACCTCTCTGAGGATATGGTTCATGATAGGAGTTCGTGGAGACGTAGGATTAAGGTTAAGGACTAGTAGGTGAGGGTATAGACGTGTCCAACCTGTGCCTTGGGAGGGGGGGGGGGGTTAGATTCTTTTACACTTTAGGTAGACCAACATATGATGATTTTCTTGTATATATGCATATATGTTGCTTACTGATGACTTATCTGCCTACTGCTACGTGTTTTACTAACCCGTTTTTCGTCTATAAGTCTGTTGGTTGTTTTGGAGCCGGGGGTCTCTCAGGAAGCAGCCTCTCTATTCTTGAATAGAGGAAAGGTTTGCCTACATCCCACCTCCCCTAGACCCTACCAATAGTTCTGCTATTTGTGGGATTTACTGGGTATGGTTGTTGTTGTTGTTGATTAAAAGGATGCCAAATTGGAATCTAATAATCTAAACTATGATCCATTGTTGAATAGTATAAGTAATGACACTCCTAACTTTCACATTCGGTGTCAAATGAAGAAGTAAGTTTGTCTGCCAACCTATGTTGTCAAAGACACAAGGCACACTCGAGGCGCATAGGCCTAGCTTGGAGACTACGGCCTAGGCGTTATAAAACGAGGACTTTTTTGAGCTAGGTGCATAGTGTAAATTGTCATTTTTAAGGGTTTTATGCATGTTTTTGGTTTGTTTATGCTGTTTTAGGCTTATTTAGGTTGATTCCAGTTTTAATTAGGGTTTTATTTAACCATTGCTGGCCGGAATTTGGCCAGATTTTAGCGGGAAAATCACATGATCCTGTGCCTGAGCCTAAAAGGTCATCTTTCATGTTGCAGCCCACAAGGTGCGCTGGGCGCCCCTAGGCACACGCCTTAACCACTGCAAAGGTGGGGCTACCAAAACGCAATCAGTCACATTTCTTTTTAGTTTTCTTTGTTATTTTTAATTTTTTTAGTTAAACCGCTCTGGGCTAGTTAAAGAGTGGGTTAGTTTAAGGCCCATTACCTACGTGGCGGGGCGGGGCGTTATGTTAAACCACATCATCCAGCCTTAGGGTGGGATTGCACTTGTCAATAAGAGTGATAGTTAGGAGTGTCATTGATCAATTGCCTGAATGGATTTGTCTTGATTCTTGTTGTAAACTGAAACAGCTAGAAGTTAATCAATCAATATTAGAAGGAGAGGATGAAGATGACGATGTGAATCCAGCCTATGAAGAGCCTCCTACTCAGCAGCGGACTCGCAACCGGCCCAAACGTGAAGCTGAGATTACCGGAAGGTAATTTGTTTTACACATGTTTTAGGGAGGGAAAATGGTTTTAGTGGGTTGACCAAGATTGTATTCTATCTACATTATGTGAATGTGTTTAAAACGAATAATCT
This sequence comes from Helianthus tuberosus, assembly GCA_030545235.1. Taxonomy (NCBI): domain Eukaryota; kingdom Viridiplantae; phylum Streptophyta; class Magnoliopsida; order Asterales; family Asteraceae; genus Helianthus; species Helianthus tuberosus. The sequence goes on along the minus strand of CM060354.1, from coordinate 98,772,991 downwards.
TTACTATGATATTATGCTTCATTCTACAGCATCTTGTAATTTAAAACAAATTATAGGTATAGTTCTGTGATTACATCAGCAATTTAATAGTAATAGAAGACTAAATATCCATAAAAATTGGGTTGAGATTAGTCAGCGTTCATGATGCTATGTGCTTGTAAATTTCCTAGCACTACTTATTGCGTCGGTGTATACACATCTGGCAATAGCTCTAAAGAAAGGTGGGTGCTTTGTGTAACTGGGAGTGGGAACTTAATTGAAATACAAAATGACTTGTAAGAAATATGGAGCATAGGTGTTAATAGCGGCTATAGCGACCGCTATAGCGCGCTATGTAGCCATGCGACGTAGTGTCGCTAATATGGGTCATAGCGACAAATAGCTATGATAGCGATTGTTTTTTTTTTGTTTGATGTAAATAGCAATCTAAGCAGTTTCCATATTTCTTAAAAGTCAAGGACCGATATCTGAGATATCGTTTATCGCGGTGATATATTGGTGAGATATCGGTAATTTCTAATATAGTGCATAAATATATATATACATATAGAACCTATATAAATTTATATATATAATGTTAAGTTTATACTTTTTATGCATAGATTTGTAAGTTTAAGGACTAAATATAAACTAGTGAAGATAGAGGGGTTAAATATTTATATGCACAAACTAATAATATGCTTTTATGTAAAAAAATACAAGTTTAAAGGACTAAGTATAAACTAGTGAAAGATAGAGGGGTAAATATTGAAATACTTAAAACATTTAACCCTAAAAGTCACGCATTCTTCATCATCAGCCGCTATTTCTTCACCTTCTTCCTGTCTCTCGCTGTTCCCTCAGTTCTACTGGTTTACAGCAGAAATTCCGGCAGAGGCGTCGGAATTGGCCGCCGGAGGTCGCTATAACGGTCGATATGTGGTCGATAAGTGCCAACAGGTATGTTTTTTGCTGAAATCCAGAATTTTTTTATACAAAATTGGCCCAGCCGAGATATCGTGAGACAAACCGATATGATTTTCCAGGATATCGGCCGATATTTCGGCGTTGACCTCCGATATTCTCGTTGACCGAGATCTGACCGATATCGGAAACCGATATTTTGCTGAGAGGCCGATAACCGAGATATCGCCGAGATATCACCTAGATATCGCCGAGATATCACCGAGATATCGCTGAGATTAACTGCATAGATAGCAATTAGATATAGCTATAAAATAGCTGGATTTATAGGTTTTTGTTAAATATACATGTAAAATAGCATATATACAAGTAGGGATGTAAACGAACCGAACGTTCAGCGAACAGTTCGTAAACCGTTCGGCGGGAAGTTCGTTTATGTTTGTTCGTTTAATAAAAGAACGAACATGAACAAGAAATTTCGTTTGATTAGTTAAATGAACGAACATGAACAGAGGTCTCGTTCGTTCAATTGTGTTCGTGAACGTGTTCGTGAACATTCGTTGATTTGCGTTCGTTTATGTTCGTATATTTATGTTTTAATTGAAGATCTTTGTACTTTCTTATATTTTATTTGTACTTTTTATATTATTAAACTTTTATTTATTTTATTACCCTAACAATTAAACGAGGAAACCCACTTGCACCTTGTTTATGCATCATTTCCCTTTCATTTCTCATTATTTATATCGGCAAATACGATCGACCTCCGTTCCACAATAAGGGATTCAAGTTCGAGTGCTACTCTCTGGGCCATCTATCTTTATCCTTCGTCACGTTCGCCAAATTTATTTGTGTTCGTGAACCGTTCGCGAACACACACATTTCCTTAATGAACGAACACGAACATAAAATCTCGTTCGGTAAGTGTTCATGAACCGTTCGTGAACACATTTATTTCCTTAATGAACGAAAACAAACAAGGCCTTGTTCGTGTTCGTTCGGTTCGTTTACAGCCCTATATACAAGGGTATTTTGATGTAATATACATATAAAAATTTTCAAAATTCTTTTTCTAGTGTAATCGCTATTTATAAAATAGTCGTCGCTATTCGCTATGTAGCCTATAGGTGCCTTGTCGCTATTCGCTATCGACAACTATGATATGGAGATAGCTATGGCAGACTTTTAAGAAATATGGAAACTGCTATGGCATCCAAAGTGTAGTTTTAGTCACAGCATAGTTGTCAATAGCGGTCACTATAGCGCGCTTATTATGGTCAGCGAGAATAGTGACAATAGTGACACCTTAATCTTTTTTTTTTTCTTAATATAGATAGCAATTAAATATAGCTATAAAATAGCTAAATTTTAGGTTTTTCTTAAATATACATGTAATACATATAAAAAATTTTAAAATTCTTTTTCTAGTGTATCGCTATTTATAAAATAGCCGCCCGCTATTTATCGCTATTCGCTATGTAGCAGATAGATACCTTATCGCAATTTGTCGTTATTCGCCATTAACAACTATGGTCATAGGTTCCCATGTATGAAGGTGTTAACTTCTTGAGGTCAGTAACAAGAAAAAAAAAAGGAAAATTACTAAAATGTTGGTTGACTAAAAAGGCTTTGCAATTTTGTCACCTTCCTGCGTTTTTGGAAGGTCCACTCAGCCTCGGAAGCGTCCGCCATAACCGGTGGAAGGTCCACTCAGCCTCGGAAGCGTCAGTTAGAAAGATTTAGAGGGTGGTCGTGGTGTGGTGGTGTAGCCGGAGAACCAGCCATAACCGGCCGGTCATAGCCGTCGGAGTCTGGCTCCGGTCGCCGGTTGAGAAACGAGAGGGAGAAGGCAGGTCTTGGATGTTGTGTCCGCATAGGGTTTCAACAGGAGAGATAAATGGAGAGGAAAGATATCAGTTTTTTAGTTTTGAAATGACCGTTTTGCCCTCACATGGGGTGCACATGTCCTCAGTTAACTGAAATTTTTAATCAAGTTAGGGTAAAAGGACGTAGGGTGTAACATGTTTTATAAAAAAAGGACTGTGAATGTAATTATTGAAGGTAAATGTCATCCATTGCAATCCAGTACAAACATAAAGGACGAAAACAATAATTTACCCTTTTTTTTACTATAGTTGGTTAGGTTTCACCCCCCTCTCCTCCCCCCTCCCCCCCCCCCCCCCCCCCCCCAAAAAAAAAAAAAAAAAAAAACAGTATTCCATGTGTTGATGACATGATTAAAAACGAATGTATACCACTTTTATCAATGAAGATGGTAACACAAATACACGGGCAGTGAATTTATGGCATGACAAAAACCTAACACTAGAGGTGCACCTAAAAACCGGTTCCTACTCTACCCGACATGCGGGTACATACCAGTTCCAAACTCGGGGTTGAAGAACCAGACTGGTTCCATTTCTACCCGGTCAAAACTCGGACCCGAACCGGCCAAAACCCGAAAAAAACCCAGCCAAACTGGTCAAAAACCCGAACGTACACGGAAGCGGTTCCTACCCGACCCGGTTCTTGACTTTGTTGACCAAACCCGGACCCGGTTCCTACCCGGTTCTTGAAAAAACTTGTTATGTGCACCTCTACGTAACACAAAATCCCCTGGGGGTGGTATGAGTTTAGCTTAAATTTGTTTGGTTTGGTTTTGGGTTGAATCAATATTCACATTTAAGCTATACGGGTTGGGTCAACCTATTGGGTTTCTGGGCTGGCCTGTGTATTTTATACATTTTTTAGACGGTATTTTTTGTCACAACCAAACTTCTTTGGTGTTACTTTCTTTAGGTCAGTAACAAGAAAGAAAAGAGTTTTAGTGGTCACTACAGACTGGAAACAAGCCACATTACACTATTGAGGTGGCGTTTTTGTTTCTAGGTATATTATTCTTTGGTTTTCGACTATAGTTGGTTAGGTGTCATCCATCCTAGCATTTTCTACCAACATTAGTAAAGATAAAATATATACCACTGGTAGCAATGAAGATAACACAAATACTAGGGGTATGAATTTCGAGATTAAAGAACCTAATATAAAATTCACATGTTTTGGTTTCGCCTAAATGAGTTTGTTTTAGTTTTCTGTGTGCACATTTAGCTAAACGGGTCAGAGCCAGGTCAACCTGTTGAGTTTGCGTGCTAGCCCGTTATCTATACCTTTTCTTCAAAAGGTACTTTATGGCATAACTTAAGCTAGTTAGGTATTTTATATCGACATAAAAAATAATGCTTTTACGGACATGTAATTTTAGCTGCAAATTGTTTTTTTTTTTATAAGTAGTCATATGCAAACAAATTGTATTTTAAGGTTCAGCATAAACAGATTGTGTTTGGGTTAACCTAGGAATACACCTTAATGTTTGATTTATGTAAATTGGGTTTTTTGTTGGGCCTGACATGCAAACTCGACCCGTTTAGGGCTGTCCAAACTGCTCAACGATCGAGGATCGCTCAACGATCGCTCGAAAAATGCGCGATAAATGCTCGTCCGATTCCCGCTCAGTTTGTAAATGAGCCGCTCGGATCGGTTCGATTCAAATTCAATCCAAGCATGAGCAAAGGTCCGCTCGCTCGTCGATCGCTCGGTTTCACTCGAATTATTTTTATTAATATATATATATATATATATATATATATATAGAAAAAGTATATCGTACATTACGGCTTAACGTACTTCACGTACAACAACGTGCGTGATTTGTTATTTAACATGCGTGATTAATGTTTTCAATATGCGTGATTATTGTGTTTCAACATGCGTGATTTTGGATTTTTGAGTCAGTAAGGTTAACGTACATTACGGCTTAACGTACATCACGTACGACAGGTAATTACGTACGTTCATTTTAAAATCACGCACGTTATAACTCAAAAATCCAAAATCACGCATGTTGAAACACAATAATCACGCATATTGAAAACATTAATCACGCATGTTATATAACAAATCACGCACGTTGTCGTACGTGAAGTACGTTAAGCCGTAATGTACGATATACTTTATATATATATAGAAACATGATCAGGAGAGAACGCCTCAAAGTGTGAGAACGTTGAGAACGATTCTCAGCCATAAGATCTTAGTGGTTTGTGGCTGAGATTGATGCAGTGACATTTTTGTATATAATAGGGGTCTTGGAACTACCTGGAGGGGTAAAATAGGAAGATCCAAACAAAGGTGCACATGCTAATCACATGCCATTTTCCCCCATCATATTTAAATGACAATAACTTTTTTATACGTGATTATTTTTCGAAAAAAATTACACCATAAAACTGAGCGTTTTTTAATCTTTCCAATGAGTATACTATTGATATAGTTTTCAAAAAAAAATTAACTGGGTTTTATGGCGTTTTTCTGAACGGGGTGTTTTATGGCGTTTTAGACTAGGTATTTTCATGACGTTTTTCTGAACTAGGTGTTTTTATGGCGTTTTAACTAGGTATTTTCATGACGTTTTTCTGAACTGAGTATTTTATGGCGTTTTCAACTGAGTTTTTCATGGCGTTTTTCTGAACTGTGTGTTTTACGGTGTTTTTACAGTACAGATTATGATTTTTCTGAGCTCAAAAAATATTAATTTAGGCGGATGGCTCAAAAAATGGGTTTTTTGAGCTGTTGTAAATTATAGCTCAGAAAAATAGTTTTTTTTTTTGTTATGGCGTTTTAACTAGGAGCTCTGTGTGTCTTCATTGGAGTATGAATTCTTTTATTTCCAATCACATTCCCCAAAAGCTGCGTGTATGATGAAACTAATTAAATACTTGTGTTCACACTTGTTTACACTTGTTCACACTATAAGTTACACTTTGGACCCTGAAAATATAGCTTCTTTTTGTTATGACGTTTTAACTAGTATGGATTCTTTTATATCCAATCACATTCCCCATTCCCCCAAAGCTGCGTGAAACTAATTAAATACTTGTGTTCACACTTGTTCACATTATAAGTTACACTTTGGACCCTAAAAATATAGTTTTTTTTGTTATGGCGTTTTAACTAGAAGTTGGCTCAAAAATGTTTTTTTTGAACTGTTGTAAATTATAGCTCAAAAAATGGAAAATTGGTTTTTAATAAACCAACCTTTGCCCCATTGGTAATTAATAATCCTACCTACAGAATTGGTAAATAATAATCCTACGTTTCAATATGTTGGTACTCAATAGACCTCCGATAGTTTTTTTGTAACTGAAGTTAGTTTTTAAGTTTTATTTGTTACACAAACAGTCCCTGTAGTTATAAAAAAAAATCATAAAAATAAAAAATAAATCTAAAAAATCAAAAAAATTAAAAAAAAAATCATAAAAATTCTAAAAAATTCTAAAAAAATCATAAAAATTCAAAAAAAATCATAAAAATTCAAAAAAAAATCAAAAAAATCATAAAAAATCATAAAAAGTCATAAAAATTCAAAAAATTCAAAAAAAGCAAACGTTTCGACCCGGACCGTTTCGACCCGTACCGTTTCCACGCGTACCGTTTCGACCCGAACCGTTTTCGACCCGGACCGTTTCGACCCGGACCGTTTCGACCCGTACCACCACCGCCACCACCACCACCGCCACCGCCACCACCACCACCACCGCACCGCCGCCACAACACCGCCACCACCACCACCGCCACCACCACCACCGCCACCGCCACCACCACCACCACCGCCACCACCGCAACCACCACCGCCACCACCACCACCACCGCCACCCGCCGCCACCACCACCACCGCCGCCACCACCACCGCCACCGCCACCACCACCGCCACCACCACCGCCACCACCACCGCCACCAGCACCACCGCCACCACCACCGCCGCCACCACCACCGCACCGCCGCCACCACCACCACCGCCACCACCACAGCACCGCCACCACCACCGCCACCACCGTTTTTGAAACGGTCCGGGTCGAAACGGTCCGGGTCGAAACGGTCTGGGTCGAAACGGTCCGGGTCGAAAACGGTTCGGGTCGAAACGGTACGCGTCGAAACGGTACAGGTCGAAACGGTACGGGTCGAAACGGTACGGGTCGAAACGGTCCGGGTCAAAACGGTCCGGGTCGAAACGGTCCGGGTCGAAAACGGTTCGGGTCGAAACGGTACGCGTGGAAACGGTACGGGTCGAAACGGTACGGGTCGAAACGGTACGCGTCGAAACGGTACGGGTCGAAACGGTCCGGGTCGAAACGGTCCGGGTCGAAACGGTCCGGGTCGAAACGGTCTGGGTCGAAAACGGTTCGGGTCCAAACGGTACGCGTCGAAACGGTACGGGTCGAAACGGTTTGGGTCGAAACGGTCCGGGTCGAAACGTTTGCTTTTTTTTGAATTTTTTGAATTTTTATGACTTTTTATGATTTTTTTGATTTTTTTGATTTTTTTTGAATTTTTATGATTTTTTTGATTTTTTTTTTATTTTTTTAAAATTTTTTGGAATTTTTATGATTTTTTTGAATTTTTTTGATTTTTTAGATTTTTTTTTTTATTTTTATGATTTTTTTTTATAACTACAGGGACTGTTTGTGTAATAAATAAAACTTAAAACTAGTAAAGTATAACTACATGGACTGTTTGTGTAACAAATAAAACTTAAAAACTAACTTTAGTTACAAAAAAACTAACGGAGGTCTATTGAGTACCAACATATTGAAACGTATGATTATTATTTACCAATTCTCTAGGTAGGATTATTAATTACCAATGGGGCAAATGTTGGTTTATTAAAAACCAATCACATTCCCCAAAAGCTGCGTGTATGATGAAACTAATTAAATACTTGTGTTCACACTTGTTTACACTTGTTCACACTTGTTCACACTATAAGTTACACTTTGGACCTTGAAAATATAGCTTCGTGACGTTTTAACTAGTATGGATTCTTTTATATCCAATCACATTCCCCCAAAGCTGCGTGAAACTAATTAAATACTTGTGTTCACACTTGTTCACATTATAAGTTACACTTTGGACCCGAAAAATATAGTTTTTTTTTGTTATGGCGTTTTAACTAGAAGTTGGCTCAAAAATGTTTTTTTTGAACTGTTGTAAATTATAGCTCAAAAAATTAGCTTTTAAGTGTTTTATGACATTAAAAAAATGGGTTTTTTTGAGCTGTTGTAGATTATAGCTCAAAAAAATAACTTTTATGTGTTTTATGGCGTTCAAAAAAATGGTTTTTTAAGTTGTTGTAAATTATAGCTTAAAAAATAGCTTTTGAGTGTTTGGCGTTTTTCTGAATTGGGTGTTTTTATGGCGTTTTATTTGAACACCCAGTTCATGTGAGTGGGTTTTTTGACAATATTACCACTTAGTGTAATTTAACATTAATGCCACATGTTATCACCAAAATCGTTCTCACCGTTCTCACACTTTTCACCGTTCTCTCTAAATCCTGACCCTATATATGTGTGTATATATATATATATAGGTAAAGAGTATGGTACAAATATGGTTATCCTACATTATGTACGCTATATTGTGAGCCGTACACGTGTCCTGATTCAGTTGTGTTTAAGAAGGTTAAATCAGACAATTAACCTAACCATCAGAGGGCAAATTCGTCTCTTCATTCATTCAGCGAGAAGTTCGTTACACTAATATCCCGGTAATTATTATTCAAATCAGTTTCAAATTTTCCATAATTCACAATCTACAGTTTTTGTTCGTACGTGATAGGGTTTCATTCAATTTGTCTATTTTCGATGGATCCACAGAGTAGCACTGGACGAACAGAAGATGATTTTGAAGAAAATCGACCGATCGGTGATCATGCTCAATTATCTGCTTATCAGAGAGTTTCGATTGAGGATGTTTTAAATCCGTGACCTGCAAATCCAATTCCAATTCCAGGTTCAAGTTCAAGTGCTGCAAACGAGATTTCTATTGGTAATTATGTTAATTCAGATATCTAAATTGTTCGTATAATTGTTTTTTGTTTAATCGCAGCATTGTTGTAGCTGTTTTTGTAGTTTGAATGTTTGATTACACTTTTGTATTTTTTTGAGAACAACATGTTTAACTTCGCATGTTATTACTCTTTACAATTCGCATTTGGTTTGTTTTTTTTGTAATTTCGCATTTGATTATGTAATAAATCGCACATGTAATTCAATTAATCAATATCATCATTTCGCATGTATTGATCAAATGATTCGCATGTGGTTTATATGACTTTTTATGTTTTTTATTTTGATTCATGTAGATGAAAGGGTTTACACTCCGGAGGTTCAAGCATCAGCTACACCTGTTGTTGGAATGCAATTTATCTCCATTGAACAAGCATATGCGTTTTATCAATCATATGCTAAGTTAGCTGGTTTTTCTATTCGGAAAGGTGGCGAAGTATACATCGGTGGTATAATCAAAACTAAGTATTTTGTTTGTTCTAAAGAGGGACATAAGCCTGTGTGTATTGATGATAATTCCAAGTCAAAAAAGCAATTCAAAACAAGGAACATGGGGACTATTAGGACCGGATGCAAAGCTCAACTTATGATTTGCACTGTGGACGGTAGATTATATACAGTCAAGAGATTTGTTGATGGTCATAACCATAAGTTTGTTTGTCAAAATGACATTCACATGCTCCCAGCTTACAGACAATTGTCAGATGTCCAGGAGGAGATGGTATGGGAACTAGGCACTTTAAACCTTGGTCCTGTCAAAGCTTTCCATATAATGAGGAAACGTTATGGTGGTTTCGAGAACGTTGGTGCCACGGTTGATGATTGCAAAAATTTTAGGAAGCGAATAAACAGCTATATAGGAGAGTATGACGCTGACATGGTTATAAATATGATGACTGACAAAAAAGAATATTTAGCTGATTATTCGTTTGAATACTCTGTTGATGATGGCAAACGTTTAACTGGGTTGTTCTGGGCTGATGGTTTATGCAAGCTTAACTATATGGAATTTGGCGATGTGATATCGTTCGATGCAACCTTCAAGACAAACAGGTAACTGTTTCAAAGACAAACATGTTTTGTTACTGATTTTTCGCATGTTTTGTCTGCTAATGAGGGTTCAATATCGCAAGTGTAGACAACAGAGTGGTGTTGAATATATCGCATGCCTTTTCCCCCTGGTTTCGCATTTGATTTTTATTAATTCGCATATAATAAATGTGATTTCGCATTTGTTGTTCAGGTACAAGATGGTGTTTGTTCCGTTCACAGGCATTGACAACCACTGTCGGAATGTAACACTCTCAGCTGGGTTGTTGGCATCAGAGAGTATTGAATCATATAAATGGCTTCTAAATTCATTTTTAAAGTCATTTGGTCGGCAGCCTAATGTTGTAGTGACGGATCAAGACCCTGCTATGAAACAGGCTATTGAGGAGGTTTTCCCTATTAGCAGACACAGATTGTGTATGTGGCACATAATGAAAAAAGTGGCAGATAAGGTAGAGCATGCAACATTTTTGTGTTTTTGTTGGTGTTATTTTTTATTATTATAGTTTTTTGTAATAGACTGATATAAAATGCATTTATTGTTAAAGGTTGGGCACGAGTTGTGCAATAATGATGAGTTTAAAAGGAGGATGTGCGACATTGTTTGGACCGATTCGATTGAGCCCGAAGAATTCGAGAGACAGTGGAAGTTGGTGATGATTGAGTTTGGTCTTACTGAAAACAAATGGATTGATGATATGTTTAGGATGAGATCCATGTGGATTCTGGCTTTTTACCGGCATGAGCCAATGTCAGGTCTTATGAGAACAACTTCAAGATCAGAGAGTGAGAACCATTTTTTTTGTCAGGTTGCTAATTCACAACTCACACTCGTAGAGTTTATGAATCATTTTGATGGGGCAATGGATGTTCAAAGGTTCAATCATAGAAAATATTTCAAGATATACTGAGCCATCTGATTGGAGTCGAACTACATTGGAAAAAGATGCTGCTAAGATCTACACCAGGTCTATATTTTTTGATCAGCAATCAGAGATTCATGGAACAATTTCCGAATGTTTGCCGATGGACACCAAAGTTGAAGGTCCACGTATCAGAATATTGTTGAAGGGCTTTAAAGCACACGGTGATGGTTTATTGGAGGTATTTTTCATGTTTTTTTTAGATATGCGAATTTTTTACATTACATATGCGATTTTAGTTTATTTACTTTACATTAACTTTTTAGAAATGCGAAATTGTTATGTTCCACATGCGATATTAATTTTACTTACTTACATGATTATTTAAACATGCGAAATTGTTATCTTTATACATGCGATTTTAAATCTTATTATTATTTTTTTTTGGTTATTTTTGCTAGGTGTGGTTCAAGAATCTTGAAAATGATGTAACTGCACAGTGTAGCTGTTTGCGTTTTGAGCATTATGGGCTGCTATGTAAACACATCTATTTCTTTTTCAAGATGTTTGGTGTTAAAGAAATTCCAAACAAATATGTTACGAAGAGATGGACGAAGGATGTGGTGCCCAATGAGTTAAATGTGAAGTATAATCTAAATATTGGTGGTAAGGATGTGCAACACAAGGCTAAACGGATTGCTCGTGAAATCATTCATACAGGGGAGTATTTGGTTAGTAATTTGATTTCCGACCTTGATCAACTTGTTTTAGTGAGGGATCAAATGATGCAGCTTAAAGAGAGAGTTGATCAGAGTCGCATAACCAAGCAACTTGATCCAAAATTTGACTGATTTTCAAAGTTGATTGGTTATCAACAACCAGTAACTAATGCTCCCCCTACTGTTCGTGTGCCGGCTGGTATAAGAAACAAAGGCCGCGGCTTGCATAGAAGGATTAAATCTAAGAAGGAACAAATGATCAGCCACAAAGGGAAAAGGTCAAGGACATGTAGTGTATGCAATGTAAAAGGTCATGACATTCGGACTTGCGAGGAGCTGAAAGCCAAACAACAAGGTAAACAACAAAAAAAGAAGAAGAAGGGTGTCCAGATTGAAGATGGTTTGAGAGACAAAGACAATGAGGTTGAAGACGACGAAGAGGAAGATGACTTTGAAGATTACATTAGTGATGATGGATCCGAAGAAGATCAGTGGGAAGAGGTGTCTGGAGATGAAGATGACGAGGATGAGTAATGTTTTTTTAAATGTAAATGTGAATTTACACGGAACACATGCGATTTTATATTCATTTATGTATATCATTTTTCACATGCGATTTTAGTATTATAAACATGCGATTTTATATGCATCAGTTTATATTTATTTATATGATTTTTCACATGCGATTTCTCCTTTAATACATGCGATTTTGAGTTATCTTGTTTTTTTTATGTTATTGTGGCAAAGATCCCTAATTCATTCATGCGATTTTAAATTATATTAAAGCATAAAATTTGTTCAAAACATATATCCAAAATAATAGTTATTGTCTAACACAGCCACAACCACAGAAGGATTAAAAATATAAATTAGTTACTTGAAGAAATGATTTTGTCACGTTCAGAAGAGCTGAACTTCATCTTCTCCTTCACAGTGTTCAGAGCATCTGTTAGGAAAGAGAAGGCCAAGTCATCAGATCGAGATTGCTCCTTTAGGTGATCCAAAGCTCTGTCTCTGAATGTTGATGGTGGTTCTTGAAGTAGCTTTTCCAATACTTCTTGATTGTTCTTGATTTGTTCAAGGATTTTGCCCTGCACATCAAGAATCAGATGAGAAGAGGTGACATCAGTGCTTGAAAATAGCTCTTTGATTGCAATGGTTTTGATTTTTTCTATATCTTCAGATGCCATTTTTGTTGTCTGTGTTTTTGTGTGTGTTTTATTTGGTCTTCTATGTCTTAATATGGAAGGTAGTTATCAAGGTTTTTTATATTAATATAGTAAATTTATTATATAGGTAGGGTGGTAAGTTCAGTAGTATTCATTGTAAAATTCATCATTACATGTCAAATTATAGTCACATCGTTAATAAATTAAGTTTTTGTATATAAAATAATATCATTTTTAGTTTTTAAGATTAGTAGTTTTTTTTTGTATTTTTATTACAAAGTATTTTTTTTGCACTCTTCCTGATTCGAAATCGCACTTGATTCGAAAGTAATTCGCAAACTGTAAGAAACAAACATTTAAATATCTTTTTCTATGATATCGCATGTGTAATTTATCTGAAATCGCAAACTATGAAGAGATTTTGTAAGGGTTTGAAAACGCATGTGCATTATCCTTAAATTCGCAAACTATATGAAATCTCAAAGAATTCTTTACTTTTTTACTGATATCGTACATGCATCCTATGAATTCGCAAACTATATGAAATGTCAAAGAATTCTTTTTTATACCGAATTTGCATTTGTATTGTCGACGTTTTCGCACATGATTTGACAAACTGTATCATATTCTTCTATAGTCAGTGCATACAGAATTTCTAAATTCATTAGAAGTTCATTTTCTCAGAAGAATTTGGTGAATAGGAATCGATCGTTTTGGTGAATAAGAATCGATCGATTTTTTGTTAATTGTTATAATTTCGTTTTTGGTTTTGATTTAGGATCTTTCGTTATGATTTTTGAGGTTTTGTTTGCCGTTATCAGGTGTTTTGATCTTAAATTTGACGTTTTTAACCTTGGCGGTTTCTTTTTATGAATCTTATGTTGATAAATTTAATAGAAAAACGCGCTGTTTAAGGAAGATGATCCGACGGTTGTAGACGACGCGTACATAATGTACGATTAGAGTATTTGTATGATAACCGGCCTCTCTATATATATATATATATCTTATAGATTTAAAGATTAAAAACCCAAAAAAAATCTACTAGCCCAAAAAAAAAAAATTAAAAGCCCAAAAAATATTCAGCCCAACTTAATAGTTAATATCATGATTTTAGTTATGTATTGCTTTTGTTAGTAAAGTGTTGGACATGTTTTAATTAAGTTAGAATTTGTTTTTGTTGAACGCAGCCTTATAATTCAATCGAGCGAAAACGATCCGCTTGATTTTTTTTAGGATTTGATAAAAACCGAGCGAAAATGATCCGATCGATATTCAATCTGAGCAAGAGCATCACTTTTGTGCTCGGTTTTGCAAATTCGATCCGATCGGATCGGTTGTATTTCAATCCGAGCATGAGCAGACCCTCGATCGGATCGGATCGACTCATGATCACCCCTAGACCCGTTTAACATCCCTAGAAGTCACAACCAATGTTTTAAAAACCGGTTTAAACCGGCCGGCTGTACCGGTTGAACCGTCCGGTAGAATCGGTTAAACCGCTCGGTACACAACACAAAAATTCGCTAGTCAAGCAATAAGCTTTCGATTTTGAATGCAAGATTGTCATATGCATATACTGAATAAGACAATCTACACTAGTTCTTACAAGCTCGAACGCACTACTCTAGGAGTCTAGGGAACTAAGAAATCGATTCTTAGACTACATTATCAGTGTAACTGTTATAATGATCACACACTAATTAACACACAAGTATATATACAATGATTTTCCTCACACAACCCATAAAGTCAAGATCAACAAGACATGGTTGTCCATAGATCTAGGTCATATAAGTATAAAAGCAATTTGATTTATATTAATTTTTTTTATAAAAGCAATTTGATTTATATAATAAAACTAGGTTATTGCCCGCGTATACGCGGGTTTTAACAAATGAATATATAATGTATATTTCAAATATAAACCTAATGTGGAAATGGACTGTATTGCAACACAAACGGAAATTAAGTGTTTTCGTTGAAATTTGAGTGGAATTAATTTTTGAGATAAAAGTTTACCTCTCGACCATCTCTACAACAATCCCATGAAGACCAATAGATGTGATTATATTGTTCTTAATAACAAAACAACATAAAATCCAATGTAGCACAAGATTTTTAATGAACAAATTTAATAAGATACAAATTAAAATTGCACATTTGTTCTTAACATCTTCGATCAATAAGTAGTAACTCGATGTGTACAACACATTAAAAAAGAACAAAACATTAGTGTCCCACATTTCATCCATTAACAATAATATAGATTATGACAATGAAATTAAAATTTTAAACTCTTGTAAGTAGCAAAACTCAGTACCGACTCTGTTCAAATTTTAAACCCTAAACCCATCCACTCAAGTTTCATCCTAAGTTTTGCAGACCTGCAATTTTATGTCAAACAACAATCATGAAATATGTTTGATCTTGTGAATGATGAGTCAAACCTTTCTTCAGTTGTGGTTTTGTTGTCAGTCATGAATGTCTTCTTTTAGCATGACCCACTATAGCGCTGGTATCCAAGGGAACTCCATAATCCCATTCAAAAATATTTCACATGTCCGAGATGATGGATGATACTCTAAGCTACCAACAATCACCCCAAAAATCAATTACCAGATAATAGACGATAGTGATAATAACACACACCTATGAATTAAAAGGTTAAAATATTGTTATTATAAGAAATTAAAAATAAAATTATGATCATCCTAAACTTTTTCCTAAGATTCACTATTTCACTTTATTCTGGAAGCAGAACTTATGGATGAATGAACTGACCTCATAACTATGGACTGGGAAAAAGTTCTCTTTGTTGGGTTTTCTTGATATATACTTGGGTTTTAACTCCACTTCAACCGGAGCACATAAGGTGCCATCAAGTAAATGCCAGTGCCCAAGCTCCCCTAGACTTTTTCGTCATCGTCTGATTTTGCCCTCCAAGAACAGGCTGGCTTCACCTCAATTGATAATAGGATTAGGGTTTTCGAATTCATCAAATCTTTTTAATTAATATTTTAAAAAAAAATATTAATTAAAAAAATCTTTTAAAATTTTAAATCTTTTAAAATATTAATTAAAAAAATACATAGGTTTAACCGTCAATCCGTCTTCAATTGATAATAGGATTAGGGTTTTCGAATTCATCAAATCGAACCGGAAGTCGTGTTCAATGTTGTTTCCTCATCAATCAGCAGCAAGATTGTTGTTTCATCATAGGCGTCTCTATTAGGGTTTCAAAGAGAGTATGGAAATGTGAAGAAAAAATGTGTGAATTTTGAATTTGTTTTGCACATCTGATTTTGATTTGGGGAAACACTGAATTTGAATTTTGAATGTCATAAGTTGTTTGAGGAAAGGTCAATTGACAGAGGATTCTGAGTTTGAAACAGATGAGTTGAACTGAGAAGGGTTTGACTTCAAGTTTTTTTTTTAAAAAAAGAAAAATCTGAGAAAATGACACATAGGATAAAAAAAAGAAGAAAATATGAGGAAATGACACATAAGAGAGAGGTAAAGGGGGTTGTTTGTGGTGATGCCACCTAGGATAGAAACCTTTTGCTTATATTTAGAGATTATAAAAGTAGGTGATGATGTAAAACGTGAAGTAAATGTTTGGGGAAGTATATAGAAAAAGTGGGGGTTATTGAAAAAAGTTTGGAATCTAAGGTGACGAGAAGATGAAGGTTCGTGAATGTTTGTTCATGTAGATGGTCTAAATAACCCATCCCAACCCCACTCCTCTCCACTTGCAAGTCTGACATCGATGAGGATGCTGGCACACCCTCTTGCCGGCGACACCACCATCTCTCTTTGGCGGCACAACCATCTCTCACCGGACGTTCACTAATTTCTGTTTTTACGCTAATGGTCTTGAAGTGGTATTATGTTTGTCATCCAAAGGTGTTGTGAGTTCAAATTCTTGATATGTAAGGTTAGGTGGTATTTAAGTGTAAAAAAAGTTGATAAAAAAGATGTATACTATATGTTAACGAAAAATGACATTGTTACATAGAATACTTTAAAAAACAAATCCTTTATAGAAAGAGGTCAACGATTACAATTTTGATAAACATAAACCACATGGGTGTGTTATTACATCAACAATCTAATAGTAGTAGAAGACTGATGCTTTATAACATCTACTAAGAACGATAGTTTTATGACAGAATGTGACATTCAAAAAGGAGATGTTATTAAATTATAATCGTAAACAAATCTGATTCTATTTATGAATAATTAAGGTTTTACTTGCTCGATCTTCCTCGAGAGTTCGAATCTGCCCGTGTATTTTTTTCTCTAGGTACCGCCAAAAGCATAACGCCCGTAAATTTTTTATTTTGGTTAGCTTAGTTTGTGTTACTGTTTTTTATATATAAGTTTACTAGGTTAAAACCCCGTGTATTATACGGGGTGAATAATGAAAATAATACTATTAAAAAAAACTTAAATCCTTATGATGA
This sequence comes from Helianthus tuberosus, assembly GCA_030545235.1. Classification (NCBI taxonomy): domain Eukaryota; kingdom Viridiplantae; phylum Streptophyta; class Magnoliopsida; order Asterales; family Asteraceae; genus Helianthus; species Helianthus tuberosus. Next base: position 98,755,917 of record CM060354.1, on the reverse strand, counting down.
ATGAAATTATGCATTACATTTATTCTATATAGAGGAAAACCGTTTGAATCAATAGAAGTTAAATAAAAAAATCTAAAAAATAATAAGTAGGATTAAAAGAAATTTGTCGTTAAAAAAATAAAAACTAATTATTGTAATCCGTTAGATTCTTATACATATATAATTATAATTTTAAAAGAGTAAATTACTTTTGAGTCCATGTGTTTTAATGGTTTTAACCACTTGAGTTCAAAATAAAAAAGTTTAACGCTCCGATTCCCTAACCACTCATTTTATAACGTTTTGAGTGTAGTAGTTTTAACAATTGAGTCTAAACTCAAAAGTACAAGTGTTAAAAATTGGACTCAAAACGTTATAAAATGAGCTGTTAGACTCAGAGCGTTAAACTTTTTGATTTCGGATTCAAGTGGTTAAAACCACTAAAACACAGGGACTCAAAAAGTAATTTACTCTTTTTAAATTACAAGACTTTAGTAATAAATCAACAAAATAGATTAATTTCATATATACCCTTGTAAACCTACAAATTTCATATATATCCAACCAACAACTACAAATATTATATATACCCAACTTTAATGAAATTTTACATAATGACCATTATATTCCTTTCTATTATATTTGTTTATACCCTAATTTTTAATATTATTCGGACTGTGATCAACATCAAGATTCCGAATTGTTCTCTTGACACATGATGAAAACAATAAGCAAGCTTTGAATCAGATAACTGAACTCTAATAAAAAATCGAACCAACCTATGCTCGCATTACATAATAGATTCTGGATATTGATCGGAAGTGAGTTTCTCGTTTTTGTTCTAAACACTTATGACTCTGACAATGATTTTGTTTACTTGTGGTTTCCTTTTCTTAGTTACCAAGAATCGTGATTCTTTAATTTTCTTTGTTTATCAAATTTTCAGTTAGGTGTTTTAATTTTTTTCTTTAATAGTTTTCAATTACAATACTTTTACGTAATTATGAATTGCAATATTTCAATAGTTTTCAATTTCAATATTACGTTTTTCTTGAGTTTCATAATTAATTAAATTGAAAACAATAAATAAAATTAAAAAGATAATAAAATCAAATCAACTGATATTTTAAAATTCAAAATAAGTCAACTGATAATGTAATTGATATTTTAATATTAAATTAAATAAATACTTTTATTAAATAATAGAGTAAACTGCCATTTTGGTCCCTGTGGTTTGGCCAGTTTTGCCACTTTAGTCCAAATCTCAAACTTATTACATCCAGGGCCCTGTGGTTTGCATTTTGTTGCCATTTTAGTCCAAAATCCAAAAAACCCCATTTTTGACTCTTGAGAGCTGCCTATTTTGTCCTTTAGTGCAGGGGTATTTTGGTCATTTATGTTTTATTTAAAGCAATTCAACAACAACAACAACAAAACCCAGAAAATCAAGAACATCTTCTTCAACAACAACAAAACCCAGAAAATCAAGAACATCTTCAAAGTTCATCATCAAAACCCAGAAAATCAACAACATCTTCAAGAAAATCATCAAACATCATCATCAAAATCCAGAAAATCAAGAACATCTTCAAGAAAATCAAGAACCCAGAAAATCAAGAACATCATCTTCAAGAACATCATCAAAACCTAGACATCGTTCATCTTCAAACATCATCATCAAAACCCAGAAAATAGATAAAAATCAACAAACCCAGATCTGTTCCAAAAAATAACTTGCATACCAAATGTTCCTAATGCATCAATAGTGATTCTAACAAGTTTAAAACAAGAGGTTTAAATCTAAGCAAGCATCAAACTGCATTGCAAATTTAATGCTATAAATCAATCGATGTCGGACATATCACTTTCAAAGAATGCAGAATGCAGAGCTCTCACACATCTTTCCGCTTCATCATCATTTACAATGAGTGATATATTCACCTTTGATGCTCCTTGTGATATCATCTGAACATTCACTCCGTTCTCGCGAAGAACATGGAACGCCTAAATTAACATAAAAAAACCCAGTTTCAAAAACCGCAACACAATTAAAGACTCAATACAAAGCATACCTTCTCTAATATAAGCGACGACCTCTGAACATTCCCGATCAGCGAAATAATCGATCTGTGTTGAAGAAGATTCACTTTAGCGATTTTTTCAAGCTCTTCTACAACATGATCAAGTTCCTGCACAAACAGTTGAACGTTTACATATAGAGATGGTATGCATTTATCAGTTGAACTCCATCAATCACCACCGCCCCATCGATCTTCTTTTCTGCATCTGTTCTTCCGATTGTTCATATTTCAGATCTGTTCCAATATCCGATCGGAAAACAGATCTGTTCCACCTCTTTACACCTCCCACCGCCAATTTCAGATCTGTTCCACCTCTTTACACCTCCCACCGGAACAACCACCACTCTTCGCCTCCCATCTCTCTCCTCTCTTCAGAGCACAACGACCCCCGTTCTTTCCCCCCTCTTTCTCTCTCTAAAATACAATGGTGGGGGTGATGGTGATGAAGATGAGATGATGGTGATGAAGATGGAGGCGATGGTGGTGTTGGCGACGGTGGTGTTGGCGAAGATGGTGATGAAGATGAGATGATGGTGATGATACAGTGGTGGGGGTGATGGTGATGAAGATGAGATGATGGTGATGAAGATGGCGGGGACGGTGGTGTTGGCGGCGACGGTGGTGTTGGCGGCGACGGTGGGGGTGGTTGTTGGGGTGGAGACGATGTTGATGATGAAGATGAGATGATGGTGATGAAGATGGAGTAGACTGATGATGGTGATGAAGAAAGAGAGAACAGTGGAGAGAGAGAGAGAGAGAGATGTATGTTGAAGATGATGATATGTTGAAGATGATGATAATGAGGGTTTTATTATATAATAAAGAGATAATAAATCTAAAATGACCAAAATGCCCCTGAGAGTAAAGACAAAATAGCATGTCATTAATGGGAAATCTGGTCAAATTTGAAATTTGGACCAAAATGGCAACAAAATGCAAACCATAGGGCCCTGGATGTAATAAGTTTGAGATTTGGACTAAAGTGGCAAAACTGGCCAAACCACAGGGACCAAAATGGCAGTTTACTCTAAATAATAATAAGTCTAGGCAGGAAAATAAAGCCAAGGATTCACCATATAATGACAAGTGTCCTAAATTAATTTACTTTATTATATGTATAGATAGATATAGATATTAAGGGGTCCATTTTTCTAAGAAAAGACTCTGGCTAGTGGTATGGTGCTTAGCTTTCACAAAAATGGCGTGAATTCAAACCTTTACAAGTGCAAGGTGAAATTTAGGTGTAAAAGATTGCTTTAAAAAAAAAAAATACCAAAGGACATCTAAGAAATACGAATACAGTTATATGCACAACCAAAGGGCCTATAGTCATGGGCGGACCTAGTCTTTGAAAAAAAATTTAGTGTATATTTTAGGCAAAAAACCCGACCACACCCCTGTAAAATATGGTTGAACACCCCATCCGCACCCCCAGCAAAAAATTTCTGAGTCCGCCACTACCTATAGTCTAGTGGTACCAAGGAGGTGTGGTAAGGTGCCCTCCCCCAAAGTTGTGTGGGTTCTAGTTCGGTAGTGGGCATTGGTATAAAATTTATAAGTAAATTTAGGAGGTGTGTGTCTGTGTGAGTTTGTTGTTGTAAAATTAAAGTTATACACAACAGTATTGTTATAGTAGTTTAGCCATAGTAGCACCCTTGCACGATTCATACACCAAAAACGAAATTCACGGGTTTGTGTTGGTTCAGATAGTACCTAAGTTCATGTTTTGCCAAGCAGTCGGGTTCAGGTCCATGTGGTGTGGACTATGGGTTCGAAGATTGCCTTATTTTTCTATACATTGTCTTTTCCATTTGTATATTTTACCTTAATTTTCCAGTTTTACTTTCGTTTTAAATTTGACAAGTTTAATCAGACATGTTCATATTCTAAATCCTAGAATATACATACGATTTTTGGGTTGGTGTAAATTTTCTGTGCATGGTATAACACAAACATATAAAAAATTCACAAGACCAGTCAAGTATTAATTTGCATATGACAACACAAGTCATATGCATATATTGAATAAGAAAACGTTTGCCAATTCTTAAAACCCTAATACACAACTTTATTAAAACAATATTAGATAACAACAACAGCTACCTTATTACTGCAATCATGTGATACTCCTATTATATATCTTAAAAGACGAAGTCCTTTTATTTTGATGTTTGACCATGTATAGATCAACTAATCGGACCAAGTGATAGCTAAATCTCCCCAGTTATCCTCTGGTACACCCAAGGCTTCCCAGACAGCTTTAGATGCATCAACAATGTTATTAGGGCAAGGGGGCTGATAGTCATGCTCTTCATCACATCCCACCATAGAGTCACACTTATCTACAACCTTGGCTCTTACACTTCTTCCATTACCATTGATGGTGATAAACTTATTACACCTTTTACGACCTTCTAACCATCCTGTCGATAGTGCTACCACTTTGGTGTAATCAGGGTGGAAACTGTCGTCACAGAATGATTCACCACCTCCGTCACCTCCTTCTTGGAAACTGTTCAATGTTAGTTTCGCCTTTGTTCTACCTGACACCGGCGGTGAACATGTGTAGGTCGGGTAGGGCTTTCCTTGGACACAACACTCAGAGTCGTTTTCTGTGTTACATCGTCCCGGTGGGGGTTTTCTTCCCGTTAGGTGGCCACTTGGCTGGCAGGTTTGAGCATCAGCGTGTGGGGAACATGCAACAACAAGAACAAGCAATGCAACAAGGAAGGTACATATGCTAAAGATCTTCATGTTTGAATAGTACTTCACTCGTTCACATCTATGGAAGATACATGTGAAAATTACTAGTATTTATAGAAGGTCTTGGGATTATGAAGAAAAAAAAGGAATGTTTGTAATGATGACTTTTCTATACCGTGTTCATTCATCCAGAATAAAATTAAAGATTATAGGCTTGTGATTATGATTTGATCACATTCTACAAGTCTACAACGTATTCATTCATCCATAAAATAGGACCTCTTTTTCTACCATTTATCCACAAAATAGGACCACATGATATCAATAGGACCATGCAATATGATAAACTCTTCTATAGCGTGTTCATTCATCCCGATAATAGGACAAGACAATATGATATTTTATACGGCAAACAAACAAATGTAAAAGTAGTTTACAACAAAGTCTTGTTATGCAAATGTGAGGTTAGTTAGCTCATTTGATAGAGGCTTTTACCTCTTAGTTGAAGATATTAGGTTCAATCACATGCAAGGTAATAATTTGATGTAATTTATTAGAAGTTGAGTACCATTAGCGGTAAAAAATTACGAAGTAAAGGTTTTAGGGGGTTGCTACCACTAATCCCTTAACTTTTTTTAATACGAAGTATAACAATACCAATAGCATATAGTATGGCAAAAATAAAAGAAGACAAAAATTACAAAATTATTAATAATAGTAATAGCTTATTATAATTATAATTAGAATTATAAATATTATTAAAAGACAACTTAGGTTATTATAGCGTCCGTCACATAGGAGCTACAAGCTACAATAACTTTTTTTTGTCTGTTTTATTTTGGCACTTTAACTTTTAGTTTTTACATTTACACCCTCTGAATTTTCTAAAATTTATGAAATGTCATTTTAACCCGCGGAGTTCTAAGCGCTTATTAGCATATATGTATATGTTGGTATAAATTCAAGTTGGTGTACGTTTTGACGTAAATTTGGTCGAGTCAAATGTAATACATTTTCATGCATATTTTTATGTACGTTTTCAGTTGGTCTACGTTTTAACGTTAAAGCTCTTTGTAAACGAGTCGGGTCAAATATAATACACTTTCATTAGATGGAAACATGACTTACTTTACGTTTCAGCGCCTTCGCAATCGAGTAAAATATAAAGTGTTTTCATGCTTATTTTTATATACGTTTTTAGTTAGTCTACGTTTTGACGTAATATTTGTTTGGAAACGAGTCGGGTAAAATATAATACGTTTTCATTAGACAATATAAATTCGCATTACTTTAGGTTTCAATGCAGCCGCAACGCACGGGAGAAATTTACTAGTTTATAACAAAAAGTAGTTGTACAACTAAATAATAGTAATAGTAGTTGTTGGACCTACAAAAGAACAGATGATATTCAAAAGCCAAAACATGACCATTTTGATCAAGAAATAAACAACAAATTGAACGAGACTCCTCCAAGAGATAATGAATCTTGAACACTATTCAGAACATATGTTGAAGACATCCTAACATCTATTTGAAGCTTTGAAACCGTTGTTGAAGAAGAAACAAGCACTGATCAAGACCAAAGCTCTGTTGAAGTAAAGCTCTGCCAAAGAAGACCAAACATCTGTTTTGGCCAAATAGACGTTTGGAATAGGGATAGGCATTTTTTCCCAAATTACCGTACTCATACCCGTACATGTACGCGTACCGATTTTAGGTACTCGGTACACGTATTGGTACCAGTTTTATTGATTTGGTATTCAGTACTTTCGGAATTGGTATGGGTACGGGTAAAAATAGGTACTTGTACCGACTTTTATATAGGACTTTAAATGTTTTTTATATTATGTTTTATTTCATGTTATAGTATTTATGGTAATTGTATTGATTTTCCTATTTGGTAACCGTATCATATTGATACTCGTACCAGTTTTACCTATTTGGTACTTGTACTATGCATGTCGATTTTACCTATATAGTACCCGTATGACTGCTCAAAAAACTAAAATAAAAACAAAGTGGTACCAAAGCTGGTACTTTACTGAAATACATGTACCAATACCCATACCCATACCATACCAATATACTCGGTACGGTATTTGGTACCCACTTCTTTTAAAATTCGATACCGGTATTTTCGGTACCGGTACGGGTACTGTACTAATCCCATCCCCAGTTTGGAATACATCAACAACGGTTTGAAGATCAAAGGTTTCAATACAACAGTACTTGCTTAGAACATAGTTTAGATGTAATAGTTCAGATGATAGATCTCTGCAGATGTTTGCAACATCTGTGGAATATTTTCTGTTAGGAATGTTAGATGTCACTATTAGGGTGACGTCAGCTGATTGCAAACAAACCTTTTGTACTTGTTTACATAGATCTCAAGTGTTAGAGATTTATCATCACATTCCATTCTCTTTTGTACAATTAAATTTGTGTGTGATCAGGCTTAGGGGGAGTTTGTAGAGTCAATTGTACTATAATCAAATCATTTGAGGCTAATATAAAATAGTTGTAACAATATAAATTCGCATTACTTTAGGTTTCAACGCAACCGCAACACACATGAGAAATTTACTAGTTTATAACAAAAAGTAGTTGTACAACTAAATAATAGTAATAGTAGTTGTTGGACCTACAAAAGAACAGATGATATTCAAAATCCAAAACACAACCATTTTGATCAAGAAATAAACAACAAATTGAACGAGACTCTTCCAAAAGATAATGAATCTTGAACACTATTCACGTCACACCCCAACCGATGGCGGAAACATCGGAGTGAGACGAAAACGAGATTCCAAGAGACTTCATAACACTAATGTGACAAGTATTTAATAATAAATTTCATTTCATTGCTAAAAGAATCAAATACATTGTTTGAAATAGAATACAACAAGTTGAAACAAATGAATTACATTACAACAAGTATTTAAAGTTTAAAATGCGTTTCTAGGTATCCTACTAAGTTCCGTGCATCATCAACATCATCATAAACCTACAACATGTTTTAAAGTACAGTTCGATACAAAAGTATTGGCGAGTATACAGGTTTGGTGTACTAGCATATAAGTATAAAATGAACAATCCACATGGCAAAGCTAGTTATCAAAATTAACGTATAAACTGACATGCGATTTACAAGTCAACCCCTTGATTACCGCAAGTATAAAGAATGAATAAACTTAACATGACCTCACGTTCACGGGCGGCACGTTATTCCTATAGCGTTATACATGTTAAGTGGAGGAACGCACGAAATTAATGACAAGTTCATCACATAAGAATCACCCAGAAAACACGAATGAAGCATAACATAATAGTAAGCAAGTATTGGATTGTTTATATGTATGATTGCATAAAAGTATATATGTTGAGTGTGTTTTTGTATATGTAAACATGTTGCACCAAAAGAGTGTAAAACGGTAAAAAGGGCGTCGAGTATACTAACGGTTTGCGAAGAAATTTCCACTTAGGGAGTTTGACGAGTCTTGAGTTGTTGGAACACCGAAGTTACCAATTTTGGTTCTTTAACTTTTTGCCCAAAGTTGAAAATCTTATAGATTTGAGAGAGTTTGGAAGTAATTTGGAGTTGGTGCAAGTGTTTGGAAGGTGTTAGAGATGGTATTTATAAGAGAGTTAAGTGGTTGGGGTTTAAATGAAGGTGGTTGGGAGTTAGGAAGGGTATTAAATGAGTTGATTGGAGGTTAGGATAGGTTAGGACATTAAAAAAAGTGGTTCGGGAGATGAAAATTTTCATTTTTAGTCCTTGCACTTGTATTGTTGTTTATTTTATACTATAACTTGTATTATTTACAAAAAAATAAATATAAATCATGTACATATGTGTAACTCAAGTAAAGTGAAAGTATAAATAAGTATTTGAATTCATAACGAGTCCTAAAACGCGTATTTGTTCGTGAAATAAGTATGTGTTTATGAGAATGATGAGCAAGTATCAAGTATGTGAATAAGTCGAATGTAAAACAAGTACGAATAATCAAGGTCTAGTCCGTATAAAATGCTCAAGTTTTATTACGATCAATGTTTCGAATTACGAAGCTGGAAGTGAAATATGAATACGATACGGATATAAGTTTCAAAAAATAGGGATATAAATAATCTTTCTAAATAAGGAAGTTTTCAAAAGCGAGGCGTTACAGTCTCCCCTCCTTTAGAAAATTTCGTCCTGAAATTTATTCAAAATGAAGACTTTGGAGAAAGAATTTGACTAAAATAGTTGACTAAAATCGAGATTTTGAAGTTTTGAAGTGTGTGCTGAAAATGTATGAAATTTTGAGGAACGAGTAGTTCATTTGACTAAGGTAAATTGAGGCATTAATCATAAGTTAAACGTGTAATAACCCGATTTTCAAAATCCTAGAATATATGTTATTAAATGCTATTTAATTGACACATTTAAAAACTTTACAAAAAAAAATCATTATGTACGAAATTAATTTTTATTTTTATAAAAGTAAACTCACTGTGGTAATACCATCTAAAAGAAAAAAAAAAGAGAGGGGGGATTTTGTAAATTTTAAGTTAGGGATGAGTTTTGTAATTTCGTTTTTTCAAAGTTCAGGGGCAAATTGGAACATTTTATAAAAACTCCTTTGACTGCCCATATCCCTCCCCTCTACGTTCGCTTACTTTTCCGACGTAAAATCCGTCATCCGCTAATCACTGAATCAATTACGGATGACTTGCCAAACAAACTCCATCTCGAACCAAGAAAAATCGAGATTCGGTCACGCGTTTTCAAGCTGTCTTAGTTTCCTATTTTGAGTTCAATCATCGGCCTAAATTAGACGAGATTCCTAATCGATAAACTGCGTCTAGAGACCTATAAGTAGAGGTGGTGCTTACTCGTTACGAACACGCCTCTCACCTTTCTGTTCCTCACCCCAAATCGGCCCCTTTTGTCAAGTTCCGCCGCCGCCGCAAGTACTCCGCCGAAACCAGTAACCATCGTGCACTGATTTGAGGTATGGATGCTATCCATCTATTCGTCATGTATTCGAAACGAAAGTCATAATTAATGTCTGGTTAAATCAAATATGTTTCTTTTTGAATGCACATCTTTTTTTTTTTGTATTAGAAGGGGTGTTCTGTATGGTCTTGTTGGACAACAGTCCATAAATTCACTTTGTCCAAGTTTCTTTTTACAGTCTATTTGGCCTTGACTTTAAATCCATCATTCTTTTATTTAATATTTAGTAAAACTCATTTTTTTATTATATAAACCATTATTGGTTTTATTTATTTAAGCACTAAGTTATGAATAAATTTACAAGATAGGTACTCTATTTTCTAAATACAAACACTAATCTTCAATGTATAAAGATAAAACAATTAGCTTATAGATTCTCGTTTGTATGTTGAGTAAAATAAAAAGGAACTTATCCAAAATTTCAAAAACTAAAATGAATAATAAGTTGTAAACTGTTGTTCTTCAAAGGCTAAACATCACGTAATTTATTTATTAAAAATTAAGTTGTGAAAATAATTGTAGGATTTGCAACATTTATTCCTCTCGTGCGGGTTACTTACGGCCTTCCTATCGCAATTAAGGTACGAACTCTAAGCAACTTATGTTTACGAATTTAGATTTTCGCAACCTCGTTGTCGGAAACTTAAAGTCGTTTTTATATGCTTTTGTGATCTTTAAGATTATGTGATATGATATATGTATATGGATATGGATATAGTTATAATGTTTGTTATCGAATAGAAATACGAAACACCGAAATATTGAATATGACTCACCGAATTACCGAATGTGATGCACCGAATATGATTATATGACTCACCGAATGCCATTATATGACGCACCGAATGTGACTATGTGACGCACCGAATGTGAACTAACTACGCACCGAACTACCGAATTGTGACTCACCGAATGTGGTTAACTGTATGTGCTATGCATATTGGTTGTTATATAGATATTGTTAAGAATTCATACGCTTTATAGTTGTTGTCCCACTGAGTAAGATTTTACTCAGGCGTGCATATGTCTTTTATGTACGTTAGGTTACAAGGAAATCGAGGAAGACTTGGAAGAGAGCTCAGGGGATGAAAGACTCACAGGATTTTTATAAAATTAATAATTTTTTTGTAATTATTGTAAACTATTGTAACGTTTTAAGTTATTTAATGGAATGACGTTTGATTCTGATTACTGTTAAAGTGACACGTCAGCCCTAGTCGGGGCGGGGTGTTACAATTATGGTATCAGAGCTCAGGCTCTTTCCTGTCGAAAAACATTTTTTTCAAAAATAAATAAATAAATAAAACCTGTGAGGTAATGGGTATACATCAGGCTAGAATATTTTTCCTCTTATATCACCATTGTACACTATTCTTGTAGATGCCTCCGATTAGAAAAACTAGCCGACGTAGTTCGAGCACATCGTCTAAGCGTCGCAACCTTAGCAGTGCAGTCCAACGTGTTGTCGAAGGAATGCTCCCTAATATGACACAAACTATTACTCAAAACATGTGTGCCGAGTTACTCCCAAACCTCATGCAGTCTGTTATGCAACAAGTACGTGAAGAAATAGAAGGCAAGGCACCTCCGACTCCTCCTCGTTCGCCAACTCCTCCCCGTTCACCAACGCCTCCCTGATCGCCAACCCCACCTCGGTCGCCACCCAAAGCCAAGAAAGATAAAGAAATTGTTTCGCCGCCCATTGTTGACATTCACAAATGGCTCTCAAGATTTCTAAAGCAACATCCCCGATCCTTTAGCTCTAGTGCTACACCGATAGAAGCACAAAATTGGATTGATCACATGGAGAAAATTTTTGAAGCCTTGGGAGTGAGTGATGAGTTCAAGGCAAGATTGGCTGCTTACAAGCTGGAAGACAACTCCCAAACGTGGTGGCGAACTGTTAAACGCTCAAGAGGTGGTGATACTTTTGCTGCTACACTCACATGGGAGGGTTTCAAGACATTGTTCTACTAGCAGTATTTTCCGGTTGCATTCAGGGGGGAATACATTAGAGAATTTGCATCCATCAAACAGAGGGAGGATGAACCAATGGCTGAATTCATGGAGCGATTCACAAGGCTTGCTAGCTTCGCTGGATCTGAGGCTGGGACCCCAGCTACACAGGCCCATAAATTGAACTGGGCTCTATGTGAAAGGGTTAAATGGTTAATTGTGAATCAAGAATTTAAAGATGTCACTGAAGTAGCAAATGCAGTACAAAACCTTGAAATTGCAAATAAGTCAATGAAACTGCAATACGGTGGGAACCTCATGAATAATCCCACCCTAATCACTGGACAATCCTCTTCCCAAACCACAACTACTGGACACCAAAAGTCAAATTCCAATCGGAACAATGGGACCCAACATGGGGGTTCTCAAAACAATAAAACTACTCTTCCGCAAAACCAGCAGCAATCTCACCCCTTATGCAACACATGTGGGCGACCGCATGATGGCGTATGCCTCAAACTCACACTCATAGGAGGATGTTTTAGATGTAAACAACCCGGAAATTTATCCAGGAACTGCCCGCATCCACCTAAGTACACTGTGGAGAATACTGATACACATGCTACTGGGGCAAACACAGTGCCGCGCACTACCGGCGAAAGAGTGTTTGCTTTAACCGCTGACAATAAACCAACAGAGCTTGCAAAGAAACACCACGGATACGATGCGATTGGTCGAGAACCTTAAAGGAAACCTTTCTTAATTTGAGTCTTGTCATTTGCTTTTAGAGACAGTTTTTTTTTCTTATTTTGAATTTCTTTGATCGTGGAATAAAACATCGTTTGTTTTCAATAAATAATTTCTTTTGACTATCGTTTTCTGATTAATGATTGATTTATGTCATTGTGAAATTTCGAGGACGAAATTATTTTTAAGGAGATAGTAATTGTAATAACCCGATTTTCAAAATCCTAGAATATATGTTATTAAATGCTATTTAATTGACACATTTAAAAACTTTTCAAAAAAAAAAAAATCATTATGTACGAAATTAATTTTTATTTTTATAAAAGTAAACTCACTGTGGTAATACCATCTAAAATAAAAAAAAGAGAGGGGGGATTTTGTAAATTTTAAGTTAGGGATGAGTTTTGTAATTTCGTTTTTTCAAAGTTCAGGGGCAAATTGGAACATTTTATAGAAACTCCTTTGACTGCCCATATCCCTCCCCTCTACGTTCGCTTACTTTTCCGACGTAAAATCCGTCATCCGCTAATCACTGAATCAATTACGGATGACTTTCCAAACAAAGTCCATCTCGAACCAAGAAAAATCGAGATTTGGTCACGCGTTTTCAAGCTGTCTTAGTTTCCTATTTTGAGTTCAATCATCGGCCTAAATTAGACGAGATTCCTAATCGATAAACTGCGTCTGGAGACCTATAAGTGGAGGTGGTGCTTACTCATTATGAACACGCCTCTCACCTTTCTGTTCCTCACCCCAAATCGGCCCCTTTTGTCAAGTTCCGCCGCCGCCGCAAGTACTACGACGAAACCAGTAACCATCGTGCACTGATTTGAGGTATGGATGCTTTCCATCTATTCGTCATGTATTCGAAACGAAAGTCATAATTAACGTCTGGTTAAATCAAATATGTTTCTTTTTGAATGCACATCTTTTTTTTTGTATTAGAAGGGGTGTTCTGTATGGTCTTGTTGGACAACAGTCCCTAAATTCACTTTGTCCAAGTTTCTTTTTACCTTCTGTTTGGCCTTGACTTTAAATCCATCATTCTTTAATTTAATATTTAGTAAAACTCATTTTTTTTATTATATAAACCATTATTGGTTTTATTTATTTAAGCACTAAGTTATGAATAAATTTCCAAGATAGGTACTCTATTTTCTAATTACAAATACTAATCTTCAATGTATAAAGATAAAACAATTAGCTTATAGATTCTCGTTTGTATGTTGAGTAAAATAAAAAGGAACTTATCCAAAATTTCAAAAACTAAAATGAATAATAAGTTGTAAACTGTTGTTCTTCAAAGGCTAAACATCACGTAATTTATTTATTAAAAATTAAGTTGTGAAAATAATTGTAGGATTTGCAACATTTATTCCTCTCGTGCGGGTTACTTACGGCCTTCCTATCGCAATTAAGGTACGGACTCTAAGCAACTTATGTGTACGAATTTAGATTTTCGCAACCTCGTTTTCGGAAACTTAAAGTCGTTTTTATATGCTTTTGTGATCTTTAAGATTATGTGATATGATATATGTATATGGATATGGATATAGTTATAATGTTTGTTATCGAATAGAAATACGAAACACCGAAATATTGAAAATGACTCACCGAATTACCGAATGTGATGCACTGAATATGATTATATGACTCACCGAATGCCATTATATGACGCACCGAATGTGACTATGTGACGCACCGAATGTGAACTAACTACGCACCGAACTACCGAATTGTGACTCACCGAATATGGCTAACTGTATGTGCTATGTATATTGGTTGTTATATAGATATTGTTAAGAATTCATACGCTTTATAGTTGTTGTCCTACTGAGTAAGATTTTACTCAAGCGTGCATATGTCTTTTATGTACGTTAGGTTACAAGGAAATCGAGGAAGACTTGGAAGAGAGCTCAGGGGATGAAAGACTCACAGGTTTTTATAAAATTAATCATTTTTTTTTTGTAATTATTGTAAACTATTGTAACGTTTTAAGTTATTTAATGGAATGACGTTTGATTCTGATTACTGTTAAAGTGACACGTCAGCCCTAGTCGGGGCGGGGTGTTACAAAACGTGTATGTGTGTATATAGGCATAGTGAGTTTGGTTAAGTTTAAATCATTCGATGGGATCGTATTTTAAAAGTGTTATCTAAGATGAAAAGTTTTCGCATAAAGTGGGATGTATTTTGATGAAACGTGTGGCCTACATCGTAGGTCGTAAGAAGGTTTTATTGGTTTTAAGGAGCATCTTAAAAATCACATTGTTGTAGAAAAGTGTTTATCGGTGAGAAATGGGGAGGATATGTATTTAACAAAAAGTTTTAGTGGTAATCGGGCCGACTAAATAAGTTTGCGTGTAAGTAAATAATGGAAGATAGTTTTAGAAGTAAAGAGGTATTTTAGGGATTGAATGTTTAAACTGATTTGCGTGTAAATAAGGTTTATACAAAAAAGTCCAAGAATAATTGGGAATAATAGAGGTATGAGAGTGAACGAACGATCTAGTAGATGAAAGCAAGGATAGGAATGGTATGATCATTTGGATATAATGCGAATATGAAGTGTTGAGGATGAGGTCTCATCATGGATAATCAGATATCGTGCGTTTAGAAGTGTGTTTATGAGTTGTTTTGTGTAATCGTATTTAAACAAGGTCTGTAAAACGCCGAATTTCTCATGGCACGTTATACAAAAGTTTGGTAATATGGTGAAAACACTTATATATAAGAAGTACCAGAGGCGTATCCACCTTGTTTTAACCATGTTACGTCCGTTTCATTAATTGGTGTCATGTTACGTTCCGTGTCTTACCATACACAGTAGGACACCCTATTATTTTCAAGCGCCTACCACTATAATTCCGTGTGCACCCACGATTGGTCGTCGCATGATCCGCATAGTTTGTACTAGTTGTGTATGAGTCAGGTTATACAGTGACTTTGAAAACAAGAATGTGTGCGTATAAGAATGTAGCATGTAAGCATGTTTATGTTTAATTATGTATGAGACCAACGTAAGTGAACCCCTCAGGTTACGCTCACGTATGGATACGGATGTATGAATATAAGTATGCGTATGAGTATAAGTACAAGGATGAGTAAAAGTATGAGTATAAGTACGAGGATGAGTAAAAGTATGAGTATAAGTATGAGTATAAGTATGAGTATACGTATGAGTATAAGTATGAGTATGCATATAAGTATGAGTATGCATATAAGCATCCTACTAAGTTGCGTGCATCATCAACATCATCATAAACCTGCAACATGTTTTAAAGTATAGTTCAATACAAAAGTATTGGCGAGTATACAAGTTTGGTGTACTAGCATATAAGTATAAAATGAACAATCCACATGGCAAACCTAGTTATCAAGATTAATGTGTAAACCGGCATGCGATTTACAAGTCAACCCTCTGATTACTGCAAGTATAAAGAATGAATAAACTCAACATGACCTCACATTCACGGGTGGTGCGTTACTCCTATAGCGCTATACATGTTAAGTGGAGGCTCGTACGAAATTAATGACAAGTACATCACATAAGAATCATCCAGAAAACATGAATCAAGTATAACATGATAATAAGCATGTATTGGATTGTTTATATGTATGACTGCATAAAAGTATGTATGTTGAGTATGTTTTTGTATATGTAAACATGTTGCACCCAAAGAGTGTAAAACGGTAAAAAGTGCGCCGAGTATACTCATTGTTTGCTAAGAAATTTCCACTTAGGGAGTTTGATGAGTCTTGAGTTGTTGGAACACCGAAGTTACCAATTTTGGTTCTTGAACTTTTTGCCCAAAGTTGAAAATCTTGGAGATTTGAGAGAGTTTGGAAGTAATTTGGAGTTGGTGCAAGTGTTTGGAAGGTGTTAGAGTTGGTATTTACAAGAGGGTTAGGTGGTTGGGGTTTAAATGAAGGTCGTTGGGGTTTAAATGAAGGTGGTTGGGAGTTAGGAGGGGTATTAAATGAGTTGGTTGGAGGTTAGGACATTAAAAAAAGTGGTTGCGGAGATGAAAATTTTCATTTTTAGTCCTTGTACTTGTATTGTTGGTTATTTGATGCTATAACTTGTATTATTTACAAAAAATTAAGTATAAATCATGTATATAAGTGTAACTCAAGTAAAGTGAAAGTATAAATAAGTATTTGAATGCATAAAGAGTCCTAAAATGCGTATTTGTTCGTGAAATAAGTATGTTTTTACGAGAATGATGAGCAAGTATCAAGTATGTGAATAATTTGAATGTAAAACAAGTACGAATAATCAAGGTATAGTCCATATAAAATGCTCAAGTTTTATTACGATCAACATTTCGAATTACGAAGCTGGAAGTGAAATACGAATACGATACGAATATAAGTTTCCAAAAATAGGGATATAAATAATCTTTCTAAATAAGGAAGGTTTCAAAATCCAGGCGTTACAATTCAGAACATACGTTGAAGACATCCTAACATTTATTTGAAACCTGGAAATCATTGTTGAAGAAGAAACAAGCACTGATCAAGACCAAAGCTTTGTTGAAGCAAAGCTCTGCCAAGGAAGACCAAACATCTGTTTTGGCCAAATAGACGTTTGGAATAGGGATAGGCATTTTCCCCCCAAATTACCGTACCCATACCCGTACATGTACGCGTACCGATTTTAGGCACTCGGTACACGTATTGGTACCCAGTTTTATTGATTTTGGTATTTGGTACTTTCGGTATTGGTACTTGTACTGACTTTTTTATAGGACTTTAAAAGTTTTTTATATTATGTTTTATTTCATGTTATGGTATTTATGGTACTTGTGTTGATTTTGCCTATTTGGAAACCGTATCCTATTGGTACTCGTACTAGTTTTATCTATTTAGTACTTGTACTATGCATGTCAATTTTACCTATATAGTACCCGTACGAGTGCTCAAAAAACTAAAATAAAAACAAAGTTGTACCAAAGCGGGTACTTTACTGAAATACCTGTACCAATACCCATACCCATACCCATACCATACCAATATATTCGGTACAATATTTGGTACCCACTTCTCTTAAAATTCGATACCGGTATTTTTGGTACCGGTACTGTACTAATCCGATCCCCATTTTAGAATACATCAACAACAGTTTGAATATCTGAAGGGGTATGGTCCCAAAAACCTCACGCAGATGTATGGGACCATACCACAACTTCATATCTCAATAAGCCCTCTTCAAGAGAACCCTGTGCGGCTGCGCACCGGTTCTAAAGGAAAACTTAAAAATAAAACAGTCTTCAACATCCGCGCACCGAGACAGAACTGACACATCCTTGCGTAAGTTCATATGACAGGATAGTTAACAACATCTCCGCGCAAATATCACCCAGACTTGAATAAAAAGTAACCTTTCTGTTACACCAAAATTTGCATGAGGCAGAGCCACATAGGATTACAGCTGTAAACCTTCTAGATGGCTCTATCGTGCACAATCATTCAGTTATAACCGAATGGACACGTGGCATCATCCTGAGCACTCCTCAAAGTCACGATGATAGCACTAACTTGGGGAAGGATCTACATACATACACTTTCCACGTGGCATCTCCCTAGCCATAGATCTCGCCCATGACCTGTGACAACTGTGCTCTGTAATCGATGAACAATGCAAAGCAATGTTAACTATCAATAAAACAATGTGTTGTGGTGTTATTATATGTGTATTTGTGTTTGATGATTTTATGATTTGATTCGATTCCAATTTCAAGCTTTAAATCGCTTTCTGGAAAGTTATACGCAAACTGGTGCGTAAACGCAGTTTGTTTAACGCGAAAAATACTCCGGAATAGTGACATAGGCTTAACATACCTTAAACATCCTCCACATAACTTAGAAATAAGTTTTGGATGGGTTGGTGTGTTGAAAACAAGTCTATTCAATCGCAGGGACTATTCGTGTCAAACTGCGAAACTATACCGATTCGTATGGTGTCGAACAGTCCAGAACTTGATCATAAGCTAAACATACCATAAATAACCTAAAAATAGTTTAGAAATAAGCTTTGATAGGCTCGGTGTGCGAAAACATGCTTATTTGATCTTACAGGGACTAAAAGTGTCAAAAACCATGTAAGTTTGCATTTTCGCGCATATCTTACATTCTGACCACATCTGGACACCCAAAATTTTTGTACACACTAAAATATTTTTATTTTAGTGATCGGCATGCAAAAATACCGTTCGTCGCTTAATTTGGTTCGTTTTCGCGTCCGTTTGAGTTTCGTCATAATTTAACGAACAACGCGAATGTACAACCAAAAGAGCCGACATCCGAGAGTTTTCCGAGCACATTTTGAGTCCTCTAAACCTTATTGACCTTGTAGAGCCTTGAAAATGGCTTAACGGGGGTCAAAAGGGGCTGAAATGGGTTTAAACCAAGTGCAGGGACCTAAACTGCCAATTATCAAACTTTTGCTGATCTGGGGAGCCCAGGCGGGGCGCGTAAGCCTGGTCCCATAGCTTACACGGGCCGTGTAAGCATGCCAGCGACCAGAATTCCATTTTCAGCATTCTGTTTGATCTTCAGGGGCTGTTATGGCAATTCTTTTGTGTGATGGGCAAGTTTAAGTGATCACCAAGGTTACTAATCAGCTCCTAACATTTGTATGGCTATGATCTAATGCTTGGAGGTTACACAAACATGTGTAATGATCTTGTGAACCTCCAACAAGTATAAATAGCCCAACACTTTCATTCATTCTTTGCTCATTTCCTCATTCTCTTCTCAACAATCTGAATTGGGAGCTCTCCCAAGTGTTTGGAGCTTTCTAATCTAATTATTCTTTGTAGAAAAGATAGATAGGACCTATTGTAAGTCTTCTTTCATGCTTATTCTTTATGTTTAAGCAGAAAGTCAAACAGTTTGGCCAACGGTTTGACTTTCGGTTTTGACCACCAATTGGTCAAGTCAAAGTTCAATTGAACTTTGCAACGTGATTGTAATCACGATGGTTATAATCCTTAGCCATTATACCTACTGATTACCACGTTAACTAGGCGTAGTGACGAGTCAAAGTTTAGATCAAAATGCGTTTTAGCACGCATTTTGCAACGAAACTATTTTCGGGTATCAAAACCCATTGTTTTGATACCAAATCAGTTTTCTAAGTAGGTTAAACATGTTTTGACATGTTTAACTCGTCACTATTAGTTTAGTGCTTGTTTAAGGTCGTAAGTTAAGGGGTCTAAACAACCGCTTAGACTTTCGAACCCGACCCGTTTGGTCGATCTTTAGGATCCGATCAAGCTTGACTAGTGATCATAGTTGCATAGGGAATAACCACTGAGGTTATACCTTATGATCACATACGATTGGTTAGTTATTTGTTAAGTAGCTTGTATGCCCATAAGAAATGACCAAAACGCCCTTTTGAAGCTTAAATCCGTATTTTACATATGTGAACATGTTTTTGACATATAATCTGATTTAGTAACATGTTTAGGTATTATTGGGCATATAAGACTTGACATAGCACATAGTTAACCATCCGAACATAGTTTTGCGCGAACGACGCGTTAAAGTAGCATAAGCTACCTTAATGGGTCGTAACGGGTCGAAAGCACTTTGGCTAAGTTCTGATTTAGGATGTAGGCTTTGTTAAACCATATCACATGAGTTCCAACACTCATTTGGTTTACAATACCTCATTCTATCCGATCTTCCGATTTAGATGTCGATTTATTTACTAGTGATCCGATTACTAGGTACCACTTGAATTTCCTTGGTTTGTCTGAGCTTCGCTAAGTTCTTTAGATCAAGGATACCCTTCTATTCAATGTGAGTACATAGTTCCCCTATTTTACTATTTTCAATTGTTTTGGGGTGATTCATATGTATCAAAACGATTTTGATATTTTAACGATGTTTTTCAAAAACGATTAAGATGGTTTATATTAAACTAATAACGATTTCGATAATGTGAACAAAACTTGTTGGTTGTAACTACATAACGAATGGCATTCATTAGCATTGATCAAGCCGACCAGTATTAGGTTATGGTACCATAGGATCTGACAAATCGCATTATCAGACTACACCCATGGTTATGTGTGGGGGTTATGTAGGTAACGACCGAATCTGATGATTGTTAACTTACCCTTTGGTGGTTTGTTAATACTAGAAACAAGGTGGTCGAGTCACGAAGGTTTGAATGTTATTAGCAAGGCGACCAAAAGTAGTTTCACAATTAAAACGAATACTATTTTGGGACGAGTTAAAACGATTTGGAACGACTTAAACGAGATAAAACGAATTGAACGAACGATTGGTTTGGGTTGTGATTAGGTAATGGGATGGGTGTAACATGATAGAAGCATGGTAGATACGCCGCTGGTACATCTTATATATAAGTGCTTTTACCATATTACATTTCATGTCATTATTTAGTTCACTTGGGAAACGATTTGAAACGATATCACACAACGAGGTTTTCGAAATGATATAAATCATACGAGTTTTATTAACGAGTTTTTAATGAGATGTTTAACGAATTGGTTTACTAAAGCAAATGTTTTGGGGTTAAGAATCATGGCTACGAGATTTTATAAACTATAACCAATTTGATTTGAGTTGGTTAGTCATGTTGCAATATTATATACTTTTCAAAACAAGGTTTTCGAGGTATTGCAATATATATATAAACGAGCCATGATTCTGATACTCATATAAAACCTATGTGCTCGCCAGCATTTCGTTGCTGACTTTGTTTTTACATATGTTTCAGGTGATGTTGCGTGATGATTGCTAGGAAGCATGTTCACTTAGGATCTGGACAAGGCCTTAGTGACATAAAAACGATAATAGACGATGTTTAATTTGTTTGTTTGGTTTTAAGACAATGTAAATTACTTATTGAATCAATAAAACGAAACTTTTAATTACCATGGTTGTTGAAACGATGATTCTGTTACAACACTCCCCGACATTTCCGCCACGGTTTTGTTGTTTTAACGTGGTCGGGGTGTGACAGAAGAGTTGGTATCAGAGCCAATGGTTATAGGGAATTAGGTTATTAGTAATGCTTTGACCTAGACTATAACTTTCTAGGACCCTAACGCGAATTATCTTGCGTTTAGATTTTAAAACAATATCGTCACCTATCCTTAGGTGATAACTACAACGAGAACACAATAACGAATCCGCTTCGAAAATTAATCATCTATCCTTGGATGATTGATTGTAAGGTTTTGAACCCTCTGAGTTTTCAAAATCTCGTCAAAGTTTGGGTCTAAATAATGTGAACACGTGCAAACTGGAAGAGTGAATGCCTGTACCCTGAGTTTTCTGTCTATGGCTAGAGTGTTCGTACAAATCCGCAGTATCGGACCAGTCACTCTTACCTGGGAACTCTTGGGGTGAGTGTTCACTTATAGCCAAGCATGTCTTCAGCGATACATTATTTTAACCCATTTACTTTGATTAGTCACTGCGTGTTGTTTGTTTGTTTGAGGTAACGAACAAATGATCGCACTCCTTGTGTTTTGTCGATGTTTTCAATACCTCTTTTGTTTTTCCAATTGTCGACCTCACTCGTTTCTCATGTTTCCTTGTTAGACAATGACGCGATGCTCAAACTTTTACCGCTGAAGAAGTCGCAGCCCTTGTCTCTCAGCAAATGGCTGCTGTACTTCCAGGCGTAGTGACCCAAATCCATGAGCTTTACAACAACAATAATAACAACAATAATGCTTAATGTAATTTCAAGAATTTCAAATCCGCGAAGCCGCTTAAGTTTTCTGGGTCACAAGGAGCAACTGCGCTCCTGCAGTGGTTTGAGAGTATCGAGAGCACATTCAGACATGTGCAGTGTCCGAATATGCGTAAGGTTGAATTTTCTTCAAGCGTGTTTGAGAAGCGAGCTCTTACCTGGTGGAATGGTATTATGCGCGATAGGGGTGCCGAAGTGGCATTAGCACAAACTTGGGAAGAGCTCCGAGCTCTCATGATGAGAGAGTTCTGTCCCAGTCATGAGATTCGAGCTTTGGAACGAGAATTCGATGATTTGAAACAAGACGGGGGAGAACACCGTGCTTATACGGATCGATTTGAGGAGCTTAGTTTGTTGTGTCCCACTATGGTTACCCCACTGGAGAAAGCAATCGAGAGGTATATCGATGGTTTACCCGATTCCATTCAGGATATTGTGACCGGTGTTAATCCTACTACCGTTCGTCATGCAATCGAGTTGTCTGCTACCCTGACTGAGTCTCAAGTCAGGAAAGGTAAACTTACCCGCAAGGGTGATAAAAAGAAGTCAACCGATTCTGACAAGGAAAAGGGTAAGGGTAAGAAGAAAGGTGAGTCGTCGAAGAAGTCGAGGAAACGAAAGGGTGCTCAGAATTTTGCTGTTACAGCACAAACTGCTCAGAACCCACTGACTCAACCTCCTGCAAAGAAATCATATGCTGGTACCGCACCTCACTGTGCTCGATGTAATGGTCACCATGTTGCCCAACAGGCCTGTAAACAGTGTGCTACGTGTGGTAGACTTGGGCATTTGGCCAACATTTGTCGTTTTGGTCAAAATCAAGCTGCTCAAGTTCCAGCACAAGCTCAAGGGAATGCTGCGAGATTCCCACCCAGTTCGTGTTTCAATTGCGGAGAAATGGGTCATTTCCTCAACAACTGTCCGAGGTTGGTAAATCCGAATGCAAACGCGAACGCGAATGTGAATCCCACTCGTGGACGGGCATTCAATCTAAACGCGAATGAGGCGAGGGCGGACAACGAGGTTGTTAACGGTATGTTCCTTGTTAACAATCAACTTGCATCTGTTCTTTTCGATTCTGGTGCCGATAGGAGTTTTGTTTCATTATCGTTTGAGCCTTTACTTGCGATACCTAGAACTAAACTGAGGAAACCCTTATCTGTTGAAGTTGCTACTGGTAAACCACTTGTTCTCGATTCTGTTATTCATGGTTGTCAATTGAACCTCGATAACCATCTTTTTCCTATTGACCTCGTACCAATGCAACTTGGGAGTTTCGACATTATCGTGGGGATGGATTGGTTAACCAAAATCCATGCTGAGGTGGTTTGTTTCGATAAGATCATTCGTATTCCTCTTTCGTCTGGTGATGTCCTAGAGGTTCGTGGTGAGAAACCATCTGGTGGATTGAAACTCATGTCTTGTACGAAAGCCCAAAGTTTCTTACGAAAAGGATATGTTGCCTTCTTGGCACATGTCACCGAGGAGAAAGGCAAGAGCAAGAGTATTCAGGATATTCCGATTGTTCGGGATTATCCGGAGGTGTTTCCTGATGAACTGCCTGGTTTGCCTCCAGTTCGTCAAGTCGAGTTCCATATAGATCTTGTACCTAATGCTAACCCGATTGCGAAAGCACCTTATCGTCTTGCACCATCTGAGATGCAAGAGTTATCGAAACAGCTTCAAGAGTTATTTGATAAAGGATTCATCCGTCCAAGCTTTTCACGCTGGGGTGCTCCTGTCCTCTTTGTGAAAAAGAAAGATGGATCTTTTCAAATGTGTATCGATTATCGTGAGCTTAATAAGCTTACCATCAAGAATCGATATCCCCTACCTCGAATTGATGACCTCTTTGATCAGCTGCAAGGTGCTACCTGTTTCTCCAAGATCGATCTGCGTTCTGGGTATCATCAGCTTCGTGTATTCGAAGAAGATATTCCCAAAACTGCATTCCGCACGAGATATGGGCATTACGAGTTTACTGGCATGCCTTTTGGTTTGACGAATGCCCCAACTATCTTCATGGACTTAATGAATAGGGTCTGTAAACCTTATTTAGACAAGTTCATCATCGTGTTCATCGACGATATTCTCCTTTATTCGAAGTCTCGAACCGATCACGAGCAACACCTTCGTTTGACTTTGGAACTCTTGAAGAAGGAACAACTTTTTGCTAAATTCTCCAAGTGTGAATTTTGGCTTAAAGAAGTTCAGTTTTTGGGACATATTGTCAACGAGCAAGGTATTCATGTGGATCCATCCCAGATTGCAGCAATCAAGGATTGGAATACACCAACGACGCCTACATAAATTCGTTCTTTCCTTGATCTCGCTGGATATTATCGTCGACTTATTTCTAATTTCTCGAATATTGCGGTTCCACTCATTTCTTTGACTCAAAAGAATAAGCCTTTTGAGTGGGGACCCAAACAAGAAGAAGCGTTCCAAACGCTGAAACGGAAGCTATGCGATGCTCCTGTCTTATCTCTGCCCGAGGGAAACGATGATTTCATTGTCTACTGTGATGCGTCCAACTTAGGCCTTGGTTGTGTTCTTATGCAACGAGGTAAAGTTATAGCATATGCATCTAGAAAATTGAAAGTTCACGAGAAGAACTACACGACTCATGATCTTGAGTTAGGCGCTGTAGTTTTTGCTCTCAAAATCTGGAGACACTATCTTTATGGCACGAAGTGTGTGGTTTTTACAGACCACAAAAGTCTCCAGCACATTCTGAATCAGAAGGAGTTGAACATGAGGCAACAACATTGGGTTGAACTCTTGAACGACTATGATTGCGAGATTCGCTACCATCCTGGTAAGGAGAATGTCGTAGCCAATGCGCTTAGTCGAAAAGAGCGAGTCAAGCTTCATTTTGTTCGAACTCTATCTGATCTCCAAACTCGTGTTCTTCAAGCTCAGCAATCTTGTGTTTCACAAGATTTGATAGGTAAGGAATTACCACGTCAACTTGAGCTTAAGCTCGAAGCGAAGGACGATGGTTTACTCTATTTCAAGGATCGTTTATGGATTCCGAAACCAGACGATCTTCGCACTTTAGTGATGGACGAATCTCATAAGTCTCGATATTCTATCCATCCTGGTGCTGATAAAATGTACAAGGATCTTCGTACTAAGTTCTGGTGGCCTGGTATGAAGAAAGATGTTGCCTTGTATGTGTCGAAATGCCTAACTTGTCTCAAAGTCAAGGCAGAACATCAACGACCTTCTTGTTTGCTTGTACAACCAGAGATACCGGTTTGGAAGTGGGAGAACATTGCTATGGATCTCATCACTAAATTACCGCGTACATCTAAAGGTCATGATGCTATTTGGGTTGTTATCGATCGATTGACGAAGTCAGCTCATTTTATCCCGATTCGCGAGGATCTATCTGTTGATAAACTTGCAAAGATTTATGTTGATGAGATTGTATCTCGTCATGGTGTTCCTTTGGACATCATATCCGATCGTGATGCTCGATTTTCATCTCATTTTTGGAAGACCATGCAATCTGCTATGGGAACCCAACTAAATCTAAGCACTGCTTATCATCCCCAAACAGATGGACAATCCGAGAGAACGATTCAAACTTTGGAGGATATGCTTAGAGCACGCGTGATAGACTTTAGTGGTAATTGGGATTCTCATCTTCAATTCATCGAGTTCTCTTACAACAATAGTTATTATGCTAGCATTAATATGGCACCATTCGAAGCTCTCTACGGTCGAAAATGTCGTTCACCTGTTTGTTGGAACGAGACCGGTGAAGCTCAGCTTATTGGACCGGAGCTTGTTCTGGAAACAACAGACAAAATCAAGAAAATTCGCGATAATCTTGTGACAGCTAGATGCCGTCAAAAGAGTTATGCGGATTTACGACGTAAGCCCCTAGAATTTCTAGTCGGAGACCATGTCCTACTCAAGGTGTCACCTTGGAAGGGAGTGGTGAGGTTTGGAATGAAAGGAAAACTTGCACCACGATATGTTGGACCATTTAAGATTGTTGAAAGAATTGGAAAGGTTGCCTATCGACTAGAGCTACCTCTAGAGCTTGAAAATATTCATCCGACTTTTCACGTGTCCAATCTGCGAAAGTGTTTAGCTGACGCTGATCTTCACATTCCTCTCGACGAGATCCAAATCGATGAACCGATGCACTTTGTCGAGAAACCTGTGGAGATAGTGGACCGTACATACAAACAGTTCTTCAACTAACGAATTCATTTGGTCAAGATTCGTTGGGAATCCAAATGTGGCCCAGAGTTTACTTGGGAACGTGAGGACCAAATGAAGGCGAAATATCCGCAATTGTTCTCACAAGTTTCCTCTAGTTAAAATTTCGGGACGAAATTTCCTAAAGTAGGGGAGACTATGACAACTGTGCTCTGTAATCGATGAACAATGCAAAGCAATGTTAACTATCAATAAAACAATGTGTTGTGGTGTTATTATATGTGTATTTGTGTTTGATGATTTTACGATTTGATTCGATTCCGATTTCAAGCTTTAAATCGCTTTCTGGAAAGTTATACGCAAACTGGTGCGTAAACGCAGTCAGTTTAACGCGACAAACACTCTGAAAGAGTGACATAGGCTTAACATACCTTAAAAATCCTCCACATAACTTAGAAATAAGTTTTGGATGGGTTGGTGTGTTGAAAACAAGTCTATTCGATCGTAGGGACTATTTGTGTCAAACTGTGAAACTATACCGATTCGTATGGTGTCGAACAGTCCGGAACTTGATCATAAGCTAAACATACCATAAATAACCTAAACATATCTTAGAAATAAGCTTTGATAGGTTCGGTGTGCGAAAACATGCTTATTTGATCTTACAGGGACTAAAAGTGTCAAAAACGACGTATGTTTGCATTTTCGCGCATATCTTACGTTATGACCACATCTGGACACCCAAAATTTTTGTACACACTAAAATATTTTTATTTTAGTGATCGGCATGCAAAAATACCGTTCGTCGCTTAATTTGGTTCGTTTTCGCGTCCGTTTGAGTTTCGTATTAATTTAACGAACAACGCGACCGTACGACCAAACGAGCCGACATCCGAGAGTTTTCCAAGCACATTTTGAGTCCTCTAAACCTTATTGACCTTGTAGAGCCTTGAAAATGGTTTAACGGGGGTCAAAAGGGGCTGAAATGGGCTTAAACCAAGTGTAGGGACCTAAACTGCCAATTATCAAACTTTTGTTGATCTGGGGAGCCTAGGCGGGGCGCGTAAGCCTAGTCCCATAGCTTACGTGGGCTGTGTAAGCATGCCAGCGACCAAAATTCCATTTTCAGCATTCTGTTTGATCTTCAGGGGCTGTTATGGCAATTCTTTTGTGTGATGGGCAAGTTTAAGTGATCACCAAGGTTACTAATCAACTCCTAACATTTGTATGGCTATGATCTAATGCTTGGTGGTTACACAAACAAGTGTAATGATCTTGTGAACCTCCAACAAGTATAAATAGCCCAACACTTTCATTCATTCTTTTCTCATTTCCTCATTCTCTTCTCTATAATTTGAATTGGGAGCTCTCACAGGTGTTTGGAGCTTTCTAATCTGATTATTTTTTGTAGAAAAGATAGCTAGGACCTATTGTAAGTCTTCTTTTATGCTTATTCTTTATGTTTAAGCAGAAAGTCAAACAGTTTGGCCAACAGTTTGACTTTCGGTTTTGACCACCAATTGGTCAAGTCAAAGTTCAATTGAACTTTGCAATGTGATTGTAATCACGATGGTTATAATCCTTAGCGGTTATACCTACTGATTACCACGTTAACTAGGCGTAGTAACGAGTCAAAGTTTTGGTCAAAATGCGTTTTAGCATGCATTTTGCAACAAAACTATTTTCGGGTATCAAAACCCATTGTTTTGATACCAAATCAGTTTTCTAAGTAGGTTAAACATGTTTTGACATGTTTAACTCGTCACTATTAGTTTAGTGCTTGTTTAAGGTCGTAAGTTAAGCGGTCTAAACAACCGCTTAGACTTTCGAACCCGACCCGTTTGGTCGATCTTTAGGATCCGATCAAGCTTGACTAGTGATCATAGTTGCATAGGGAATAACCACTGAGGTTATACCTTATGATCACATACGATTGGTTAGTTATTTGTTAAGTAGCTTGTATGCCCATAAGAAATGACCAAAACGCCCTTTTGAAGCTTAAATCCGTATTTTACATATGTGAACATGTTTTTGACATATAATCTGATTTAGTAACATGTTTAGGTATTATTGGGCATATAAGACTTGACATAGCACATAGTTAACCATCCGAACATAATTTTGCGCGAACGACGCGTTAAAGTAGCATAAGCTACCTTAATGGGTCGTAACGGGTCGAAAGCACTTTGGCTAAGTTACGATTTAGGATGTAGGCTTTGTTAAACCATATCACATGAGTTCCAACACTCATTTGGTTTACAAGACCTCATTCTATCCGATCTTCCGATTTAGGTGTCGATTTATTTACTAGTGATCTGATTACTAGGTACCACTTGAATTTCCTTGGTTTGTCTGAGCTTTGCTAAGTTCTTTAGATCAAGGATACCCTTTTATTCAATGTGAGTACATAGTTCCCCTATTTTACTGTTTTCAATTGTTTTGGGGTGATTCATATGTATCAAAACTATTTCGATATTTTAATGATGTTTTTCAAAAACGATTAAGATGGTTTATATTAAACTAATAACGATTTCGATAATGTGAACGAAACTTGTTGGTTGTAACTACATAACGAATGACATTCATTAGCATTGATCAAGCCGACAAGTATTAGGTTATGGTACCATAGGATCTGACAAATCCCGTTATCAGACTACATCCATGGTTATGTGTGGGGGTTATGTAGGTAACGACCGAATCTGATGATTGTTAACTTACCCTTTGGTGGTTTGTTAATACGAGAAACGAGGTGGTCGAGTCACGAAGGTTTGAATGTTATTAGCGAGGCGACCAAAAGTATTTTCACAATTAAAACGAATACGATTTTGGGACGAGTTAAAGCGATTTGGAACGGCTTAAATGAGATAAAACGAATTGAACGAACAATTGGTTTGGGTTGTTATTAGGTAATGGGATGGGTGTAACATGATAGAAGCATGGTAGATACGCCGCTGGTACATCTTATATATAAGTGCTTTTACCATATTACATTTCATGTCATTATTTAGTTCACTTGGGTAACGATTTGAAACGATATCACACAACGAGGTTTTCGAAATGATATAAACCATACGAGTTTTATTAACGAGATGTTTAACGAATTGGTTTACTAAAGAAAATGGTTTGGGGTTAAGAATCATGGCTACGGTATTTTATAAACTATAACCAATTTGATTTGAGTTGGTTAGTCATGTTGCAATATTATATACTTTTCAAAACAAGGTTTTCGAGGTATTGCAATATATATATAAACGAGCCATGATTCTGATACTCATATAAAACCTATGTGCTCGCCAGCATTTCGTTGCTGACTTTGTTTTTAAATATGTTTCAAGTGATGTTGCGTGATGATTGCTAGGAAGCATGTTCACTTAGGATCTGGACAAGGCCTTAGTGACATAAAAACGATAGTAGACGATGTTTAATTTGTTTGTTTGGTTTTAAGACAATGTAAATTACTTATTGAATCAATAAAACA
Source organism: Helianthus tuberosus (assembly GCA_030545235.1). Lineage (NCBI taxonomy): Eukaryota > Viridiplantae > Streptophyta > Magnoliopsida > Asterales > Asteraceae > Helianthus > Helianthus tuberosus. The sequence continues at coordinate 98,726,056 of CM060354.1, read as the reverse complement.
AAACTTTTAATTACCATGGTTGTTGAAACGATGATTCTGTTACAACACTCCCCGACGTCTCCGCCACGGTTTTGTTGTTTTAACGTGGTCGGGGTGTGACACGATCCGTGTACCTATACACCACGTTAGTGATTAACGGAGAAGAAATAACTGCTTACAGAAAATGCTTTCCGTTATCTCTCCCGTCAACAAACTTTCCTGCCCAAATTCGGTTATAAATAAGGACAATTCAGGTATCATTTCTCAAGTCACTCTTACTTCACTTTCACTATTACTTCTTTTTCTTCATTGAAACATGTACTTATTCTCACGCCGGAGGGTGGTCACGGAGAGAACCCCCATTCTCCCCGTGGCGAGTCTAACGGCTGTTCGTTTTGCAGTTATCATTTGAAGAAGGAGCTTAGCCAAACCCTAGAATCAAACGAGAGGACTCACCCCTTTTATGCAGAAATAACCCCCTGGTTCAATTGATTCTGGTCGTTTCAACCTGTGTTTCTTCGTTGGCACCCACCGATTCTCAATTTTCATTCTCATCTTCTCGTTTTGATTCATTTATCTTCAACCTCTTTTTTCCAGGGCAGAGATTCCGTCAAATCGACCGTTAGGTTCTCGACCGGCGAACTTTAATCATGATCCTCATGTCAAGGGGATTGTAGAAGAAGCCTCAGACGATAACGAGGTCCAACACAACGATCCTGTTACTCCAGGAGCACAACCCGAGGTCCCGATAAGTTCAATCTTACCTCCCGGTGAAACCCCCATCTCGTGGTACGTCAGGTCTCAGGGGGCATTAAATGCAGTATACGCACAGCTTTGTGCACAGACTGTTCCTCATGCAACTCAATCTTGGAGATCTACATCTCATGTACGGGCACCATCTGCACCACGTATATCTCACCATGACGCACCATCACGAATACATGTAGACGACACAAAAGTCTACTCCAGATCTCCTACCAGGTATGAATCTACTCAATCCGAGACTCAACGAAGGGATTATCGTGATGAGCCATATTCTCATAGAAGGCAGTCAGTCCATTCTCGGTTGGGCCCGCGTTCTTACCAAAAGCGGGACACCCAAACCAACGAATACGACAAAACATATCAAGAAGGTGATAACACAAGTGTGTTCAGCTGGCTGCAGCGGGACCATAAAAATTATAAACCCCGCGCGGTTTATAACCGGATGTAGAACATGATTATAACCTAATCTACCACCCGGCAGAAGCAGCGGAGAACTCAAAATTTGTCAGCGAAATCGCCCTGGCCCCCCTCGAAAGGGCGAAATTACCATCAAACGTCAGAAAATTCAATGGGATGTCAGATCTGGACGATCATCTCCGTGAATTTACCAGTGCTGGCCTGGTAGGGGGTTGGAGATTGCCCATGTGGTGTCATCTATTCGTCCAAACCTTGATAGGTGCAACACGGTTATGGTTCGACAACCTACCGGTAGGGAAGTTAACGTCATGGGTGGATTTAAAAGCGAAGTTTCTTGTCCACTTTAGCCAGCAATGCAGATCTGTCAGAGATACCGCCGACGTAATGAATATCTGGAGGCGTGATGATGAAACTCTGGAGGACTTCATAACGAGATATAACAAAGAAGTCCTAGAAATCGGTGATGTACACGAACATCTGATATGAGCACAATTCAAGTATGCCGTACGCTATGACGACATGATTAAAGTGCTATCAGGAACAGAGGGTTTGCCCAAGAGTTGGGAAAAACTAATGGCTGCTGCCAAAGTTTACGCTCAGACAGAGCGCAATCTCAGCTCCAACAGGCCGCCCCCACCACATAACCGTCCGCAAGACATGAGCGGAAGCAACGGTAAGAAGTTCAAGAAGAACTGGAGGGACTCGGCTTCTGGAGCATACTCGTCTGATGATGCCCGATCAACAATCAACAAGTTGACAGCGCATAAAGAGGCTAAATAGGAGAATCGTGAGCGGCAGTGGACTCCTCTAACAAAAACACCAGCGGGGGTACTTAGTACCGAAGACTATCAATTCAAGACACCCCCGCCGATGAAGAACAAAAGAGATCAGGATCCAAATCAGTATTGCGAGTATCATAAGGATAACAGTCACACTACAAATAATTGTATAAGCCTCCGCACCGAAATCGAGAAGGCACTACGAACTCACCCACTTACTTCAAAATGTACGGAAGGACATCAAACAGATTACTCGCGAGGATGAGGGGCCGAGTAAAAAAGCTAAAACTTAAGCTGCGCAAGAGCACCAAGCATACCATAGGTTCCTGTCATATTGGTTAGGTTCTTCAACTTACCAATTCATGACAAGGACTATTAGTATGAGTAAATTAAGTCTCAATTAATTATCCTAAGCAACAACTTTGTAACCATGGCCTCTGCGCCCTATCTTAAATCAATGCAAAATTTGTTATATTATTTCTGTGTTTATTACAAAGTGCATGCAATTCATTTTGGTAAGCGAAAAAACACTATGGTAATCTTAACACAAGTCTCATGAACGGTCTGCGATCACACATATCGCGCAAGGCCCAGCCTTACGTTCACACATGAGTTTTATACCACCTTTATTCGCCTTACCTAATCAAAGAAATTGTACTCATGCAAAATATTGTAATTCAAATATATATTATAACAGTTACTGGCACACCACCCGCCTTAACAAAAAACCATTTACATACACGACAGTCTATCAATAAAGTTACTTGCACCGTAGCGCATTAACAAACAGGGGTTTACATCCCAAACCTATGTCAACTACTAATTGTTCATCCAACCACAAAACAAAGAAAACCTAAGTTAGGTCATCATCATCATCATCATCATCATCATCATCATCATCATCATCATCTCTATCCGGGAATACTTCCCTCAGCTGCGTCACAAAGTCTTCGGAATACAGCGCAACAGTGACAAGGTCCATGACAGGAAGCTGCAGAGTGTTGAATTGAGTCTTCGTAGCAGCAAGAGCAGCTTCAGTATCAACACCTTGCGTAGCAGAGCTACTGGTATCCCAGTCAACTTTTAAAGCACTAACAACATGCTGGGAACATTCTGAGTAACCTTGGGCATACCCATCATTGCGCGCGGCAACCAGCAGGTGCGCAACCGTCTTATCTAGTTCATTGGCATTAAGAACAGAGTTGGCAACCTGCACAATAAAACAAATAAGAAGGCGCATAATCATATCAGATATTATCAAAAGTATACACACTTACACTTATGATTCCGCGATCTTTCAACCATAGCATGTCATTCTTCAATGGTTCAATCTCACTCTCCATCGTCGCCCGGGCAGTCTCGGAACTTTCCAACTTCTCTTCAGTTTTAGCAAGGCGGCGGGAAGACTCAGTTTTTTCAACACGTTCAAGCTCCAAATCATTTTTAACGGATTCAACCTCCGCCTTATGTTGTTCCTGCTCAGATAATAAAGATGTAAGTTCGTCTATCTCCTTTTCCCTAAGAGAAAGGGTGACGTAAGTTTGTCCCTCTCTTTGTTCACTTCTCTCCCTATGAGAACGCGCCTCATCACGCACCGCTTCAGCCACATCCTTTTCTTGTTTCAGCTTCTCAATATCCGCATCTTGCTTTTTCAATCTCTCAACCTCAGCCTTGATATTCTTAATGATATTGCGGAGACCTATCTTTTCATTATTATCTTTCTCACAGATCTCCCTCCAATTTTTTGCGCTCCTTAGAAAGGAGAGCAGCTTCAGCCTCTGCTTTTCTTTTCCAACCAGCATCAGACCATTCTTTAGTTTTTTGATCATTCTCAAACTTGGCCCGATTAGCTTCCAATTTCGCCAGCAATAGGGCAGCTCGGGCCTCATCTTCAGCAGCTTTCTTCTTGGGCACCTCAAAAGCAGCCCATTCTCTGTGCATGCTACGGCACTCATGCACTATACGATGCATAGTTGATGTATAGGTAGCAGCTTCTTCACGATAAGCATGATAAGTCTGCTTGTGAGGGCGCCCCTCTTGAAACTTGATCTCCCCAGGGGGAAAGGTTCCTTGCAACCAGTCACGGCACATACGCCAGTCGAAAAAAGTATCACCTTTTTTCAATTTCCACACTGGCGCATGAATCTCATCCGCCTTTTTCTCCAAATAAAATCCGTAATAATAACCCCCCTGACTTTCATCCAGACGGATAGGAAAATTTTCATCAACTTGAGCAAAAGAGCCTTGGTCCTCAGCAGGGCTCTTCTCGATATTCATAGACGCAGAGGCAAAACCCGCAGTAGGAAAAGTTGCCACAAGGTCTTCTTGAGCATATTTTCCTTTCTCCGGGTCACACGCCGCAACTTCAGGAGACTTAGGATGAGCAGCGTCAACATCCGCAGTCTCCGGATCCACAATCTTCTCTGATTCCACATGCTTCTCCACTTCAGAGTTACCTGCCTCAACAATCTTCTCCACCTCATCTTCGACAGCTTTAGAACCGTCTAGTTGTTCATTAACCAACGCACGAGGGGGAGAAGGCGGGAGGTCCTCATTAACAACAGATGATGGCTCTGCATGAACAGGAGAAACTAGTTTTTTTGCAAGAACAAAAATCCAGGCCACAAACATATAGCGTGCATGAAAAGTAAATCAAAGAAGGTACTTACCTGGAGGAGGTTTCGCAATAAAGGCATCAAGATTTCCTCTTCTACTAATCTTTCTCCTCTGAGCATTCTTGGCAGGCTGCCCCTCAGCCTCAACTTCAGCTTGTTTTCTCTTCCCCGCCTTCGTCTTCAACAAAGGCTCCGGACTCGACTCTAAGTCAATTGGGTCCTCAGGATTTGAGGCAGGGATGTCTGTAGTATCCCGAGGCTCCGCCTTCGGTTTCTTCATAACTACAGGCGCAAGACCTTCCAACGAATCAGACACCACTACATAGTCACACCAGGAGCCAGAGGAATGGCGCGTACCTTTCTTCTCTCCTTTGGCATTCTTGACTTTTGATGATTGGGCTTTCGCCGTGTCATTCTTTTTTGGCGCAATAGTAGCAGCCGACACACGTTTCTTCTTCTCAGGGCCTATGCCCAGATTAGTCAGCTCACCTACTAAAAAAAAATTGCAATATTACCCCACGCGCAAAGACATCAAAGAGTAATATTGCAAAAAACAACCAAAACTCACAGTAAGCTTACCAGCATCAGTTGGGGATTGCACGGAAAGATCTTCATCTCGCGGCAAAGCAAAATTCTTGACTATCCGAAGGTACCAAAGTTCTCTCTTATACGCAACAACATATAAAGAGACAACTACAAAAGGGAAAACAGGAACAGTAAAAAAAAGAGAGAGAGAAAGAGAAAAACAGGGAAAAAGATCCAGAATCTTACTGCTATCCCCCTCCATATACACCGGTTTGTCTTCTCGTTCCATCCGCCAGAACAGACTCATACCGGCAGCAACTAGGGCTTTTTCCGAAAGCTCAATCGATGGAACATCCTTTAAATCCTGGTACCAAGTTTATGAAAAAGGAGTCTGTATAGTCTCTGTTACAATATCTTCTTTACCCCTGAAGGTCATCTTCATCGAAATCACACCGGCCTTAATATAAAAGAATTTAGGTTTCCAGTCATGAAAAGAGTTCGGGGGTTGCAACAAAATCTTCTTTGCCGAAGCACGTTGGACAAAGGAGTAAAAGCCCTGTGAACAATGCATTTGGTGAAACACTCGGAAGCGGTTAACCGTCGGCTCGATATGCATTGACCGACAAATAAATTCGAAATGGCGAACCCGAACCATTCAGATAGGATGCATCTGAGAAATATGAAATTTATAGTATGAAAGGATTTCAAGGAAAAAAATTGTTACATGCAATCGAAAGTTGCCTGCAGAGAAAAAAATCCCAAAAAGGGTAATGTATCCGGCCGGAGCGTCTGCCGCAGTCTGACATTCGTCAGGATATCGAGCATCCCAACTAGGGGGGAACTTAAAATTCTGAACCATGCCATCAAATATCTCTCGGGGCCACTTCAATGGTGGAAGACCGGCAGACATCTCTTCAGAGGAGTCTTCGTGACGTTCTCCGGTAGACATAAAAGGGAAAATTGCAAATTTCTTTAAGAAAGTAATGGGGAAGACGAAGAAGAATAGGTTTAAAATAGCAATACTAACAAAAGAAGGCAATGAAAGGATTTATATACCCACCGCCATCAATGACCTAGAAAACCGCAATAACACCTTTTTCGGGAAAAACACGGTTATCTAAGCATCAGGGGCGAGTGGGAATAACCATAACGCGAGTTCACACGCGCGTGTAGACCACGATTGATGACGTGCAACTGAAAAATGACAGTCTGTCACTCAAAACTGTCACACGTCAACGCTCATCACTGTACCTTTTGTAGGACCGTTTTCTGACCCAAACGAGTCGATCAGAAGAGTTTTTGCTCAATACGAAAGGCGGAAACAGACGTATCAAGTTCAATTCAGCTAGATATACACTTTAAACTGTCTATAGATTGATTTGACAAAGATTTACAGCGAGTAGACACTTCGGCAGCACTTCGGCTCTCTAACCGGCAAAGTAATTTCGTTACAAATGACACAGACCAGGCAACTATATATAGGCAAGGTAATTTCGCATGAACTGGTTCAAGCGAAATCATATTTCACACGAAATAGTAATTTTGTGCGAAATTACCAAGCGAAATTACACTATGTAATTTCGTGCGAAATTAACTTCTAACCTATTTTTAACATTTTTCACGTACTACGTACCCTGATCTATACAATCTAATACAAGACTCGATACAAGACGAAGTCGACAGACGCATGCACCAACATACTCCCCTTCGAATGTTGACGAGTCTTCAGTGTCGAGTCTTCAACATCTTCAGTCTTTATCAGTCTTCTCGAACTCTTCCAAAGATGTAAAACATCCTCAATCTCTTTCTTCTTTTCATCTCCAGGATCTCGATCTGGCTCTTATCTCACTCTAATTCTCTTGATCAGATCTCTTGATTCTTTAAGTTCATCCGCATCACAGTACCAATATCGTAACCTGGTTTCACATTCTGCTCAGGATCAGGAACCTGGCTAACCTGCACACATCTCTACCTCACAATAAATTTCACAAATTTAAAATTTGACAAATTTATATACCACATGCAGATATTAATCAATTATAAAATTATGTTACAATATTAATCTCTGATGAATCACTTGTAGAAATACCATTTGTCTTTTCAAACAATTTTCATTACTTCAAACAGACTCCCCTTCACTGGTTATCCATCATGTTTAGCACTTGGAATTTTGAAAATCTGCTCTCCAACATCAGTTGTCGAAAATCTTTTTGAATTTTCAAAAATTTATGCTAAAACACTCTAAAAATCTTTTTGGAATTTTGAATTTGAAATAAAATGCAGTAAAGAAATATTTACAAACAATATCAGACAATATTTTTGTGAGTTTGTGTAAGAGGATCATATCAGTTTATGAGAAACATCACGAACACCGTTAAGCTTTACACATTTTAAGTTCTAAACGATTCACTTAGATTGTCAGTATACTGATCCACTTAAATTTTCACACAAAGTTCAACTGTTTCGTGATACGAGATTAATGTTTTAAGTACTTAAACTTATTCACGTGTCCCACCTCAAAATATACTCCTGTATCCAGATCCCAATATTCAGTCTTACGGGTGAGTATACCACAGATGATATCTGTAAAGGGTTAAATGCGAGGGCCATGAGAGCTCAGGCAATTGCTTCCGCAAAATCAGAGAGATGATGGCTTCGACTTTTGGTGTGTTCCCTTTAGAGAATCGTTTCTTCAGCAGCACATGATTAACATTTTTCAATGTTTCATCATTTTTTGTACTGAGGGTGGTGCTATTTTTCAAGCAAGTAGAAAGTATTATACGAGGACTAGGTCATTGCTTCCGCAAAATCAGAAGTCCCGGGATAATACCCCAGATATCACTGAGTATAAAGACCTAGTATCTCAGAAAGAGGGACCTTTCAAACAAGATTTCGGGGGTTACCCATATATCCGAGAGATGTTCCCCACGATATAAGTAAGTTTGAAATTTAGGTTTATATCTCGTCACAATCTACTAAATGTGCAAAAACCTACTGGCACATCATCAGTGAGACCGTTTATCACATTTTGACCTTTTTAATTCTTTAGCATGCTGTGATAGTCCACTGATGTACTATTATTTTCTCTTTTTCACAACAAAACTCTTTTTCATTTTATCATGTTTTTGTCTTTTTCAAATTCTCTAATGTTTTTGGATTTTCTAAAAATTCTTACTCCCCCTAAAATTCAAAATCATGTAAAGAAAATTTGAAAACAACTATACAAATAAACTGACAAACTGATGTGAATTGCTTCAAATCGCCATCCACTTGGCATAAACAATCAGAACTCCCCCTTACAACAAACTATTTTCCCATTATGATTTCAAAACACTTAAGTTTGTTTTAATCAAATGGTTTTTCCGGAAAATTAGTTTTGTTGATTTTCACAAACCACTTCGTAGGTTAGGGGATCAATTCATCACCTTGTTCTTTTATCTTCAACATTTTGAAAAATATAACAATTTTAAATTCAATCAACAAATACCAATTGTATAAAATCAAGTACAATTTAATGTCCCCGATTTACCACTTGTAAGTCGAAATCACTTTCGTGAATTTCTCAAGAAAGATGCCGATACCTGCTTCGCACTTACCAACCTGGAAGCTCCGGCAAGTCATACTTTTTCACTTATGAAAAACAGACATCCAAGCTTCACCAAACTTGGATGTTACCTCCTCTTCTTCACTCAGGGTGTAAGTTGCCTTCTTTGATTCATAAAAATCTTTAACCCCTTTAACCTTCCCATCGACCATCTTTCCAAAAATCTTTTTAACATTTCCATTAAAAACCTTTTCAACATCAAATTCTTTCTTCTCAGAATAGAATTGATTCGAAATCTCAACTTTACCAACTTTTTGTTTAAAATTTTCAGCCCGCAATGGTGGAAAATTAACATCATCCATTGGAGGTACTGAAGTTTCAATTTTTAGCTCAACTTGTGGCTCATTTGACTTTGACGAGTCAGATTCATCGCCAGACTTCACATCAGATTTCTTAACAACCCACTTTTGATTGTCAAGATTGACTCTTCTTTTGTAAAATCTTTTCGAACATTCACCAACCTCATATGTTGAATTTCTTAAACACTTTGAATTTTTCAGTTGGTGGTTCAGTTTTGTCAACAACTTTTTCTTTGAGTTTAGAAACAACTTCCTGTTTTGTATTGGTAGCCATTGGACAGTTCCAGGCAATGTGACCAACTTCTTGACAACGATAACAGATTCTTGTCTCCTTTCTCTGGTAAGCTCCATTCTGCTCAAACTTTTGTTTTTCTGTAAAGAACTCTTTGTTTGTTTGCTTCCAGAATGAGCTCTTTTGTTCTTCTTCCGAACTTGTCCCTGAAACAAATACAGTTTTTGGCTTATCATATTTTTATAATTTTTATGATTTTCAGGGGGAATAAAACCAAGACCTTTCTTTTTGTAATTACCATTATGGTTTGGTTTCTTTTGAAAACCAGAACCAGAATTGTAACCTTTTTCTTGTTTAACCTTTGTTGAACTCTTGAAGTGTAAGATTTAGGTTTTTCAGAAAGATTTACATCTTTTATTTCAGAAATATTAATTTCTGTTAGTTTGAAAACCTTTTTGATCATTTCTGGTTTAACACCTCTTATTGGAAATTCCTCATCAGAATATAATTTGTCTGAATCAATCAAAGTATATGCCATTTTGATTGGTTCGTCATTCAAATTAGATTTTAATAACAGGAATTCTTTATTGTAAACTCTTTTAACCGACGACTTTGGACTGTCAACTGATGATGAACTCGAACTTTTGGACTCCAACTTTGACTCTGACTCCTCATCCTTATCCAACACCTGATCGACCACTTTCTTTATTAACTTAGACTCATGATCAGTGTCAGACGATGTGAACGTGACTTCAATGTTTTCTTGTAAATCACTAGTTATTTCAGACTTTAACTTTATATTGACAGCCTTTTTGACTTGCTCCTCATTTGGTTTTCTGGGAGAATAACCTTCCCAGATCGGAGGCGGACACTTGTTATAATTTGCACTTTGTTTCTTACCAGTATCCTTATCTTCAAGCTTCTTATCTTGAAATGCTTCAAAACCTGCAACAGTTGGATAAATTCTATCAATCAAATATTCAGAACTAGAATAACTTTGCAGCAATCGTCTGATTCTTTCATTTTCTATTTTTTCTGTCTCCAACTCTTGTTTCAACTTTGCACATTATTCAATGTAATGATTAATAGCCTTCTGCTTTGTCATCATCACAACATTCATCATGGTTAATGCGTCTTCTCTTTCAAAATTTTTCTTCTGAAGACCAGTTACCGTTCTATTCAACACATCATACGATTCTTTCACATAATTGAGATTGAACAATAATTGTTCTTTCATCTTATCCTGCTCACTCAATTTCTCATCTTTTTCCTCACATTGTTTGCAAGATTCCAAACACTTTATGCAAGGTTTGATGACTTCAACAATCTTTTCAACTTCGATAATCTTTTCAACTTCGATTATCTTATCAACTTCAACCACTTTCTCAACTTCAACTACCCGTTCAGCAACTTCAACTCCTTCATTCTGTTCAGACTTCTCTTCCTGTGCAATAATCTCGCTTTTTACCTTTTTCTGATTCTTTGCTGCACGTTTCTCCACTCTATCTGCAAAATAAAATTGAAAACTTTCAGGAGATAAATTAGTTTTTGCAATATTAATATGCATTTCTTAATCATCATCACTGTCATTAGTTGATGATTTATCAAACACTTGTGTCTGTTCTAAACTATCATCTAAAGAAACAAACTCTTCATCTTGACTTTTCTCATCACTGGCAAACATTTTCATCCATTCCATCATCAAATCTGGCTCTTGAACTATTTGTGCAATGAGAGCTGCTACTTTTGAATCAGGTGGAATATATTTGTCCCAACTGAAACCTTCAGCCACTTTTTCATCATCTTGATCAATTATGCCATAAGAAGCTTTCTTATTTGCTTCTACGATCATTTTAGCATGTGCAGTTTGGGGTTCTTTTTGTTGATATGGTTGATGAGCAACTTGTTGATATATGGCTTTTCAATAATAATCATTACTACCAAAAGGATTCTGTGCTCCACTAGCTTCTCGATTTTTACATTCCCTCTTGAAATGTCCTTTCTCCCTGCATCGAAAACAAGTAACTTTAGATTTATCAAAACCTGTTGGTCCCTTTGCACATGATCTAATCGTAAGGAACAAGATGAATCGACTTTGTCATTATGACAAATCTCAGATGATCAACACAGAATTCAACGATTAAACACGGTCTGTTCTTTCTATTAGTCGTTCTGAAAGTACAAAGCTCCGGTAGAAGACAGACACTGGTCAGGTTCTCGCTCGAGTCAAAAGTCTTGAAAGTAATACCCGGACAAGGTATTTATAGGCAACTCAGGAAGTGGTGAGTGTTGTCCGATCGGATAACAAGCTATCCGATCGGATGACATCCTGTCCGAACGGATAACATGCTGTCCGGTCGGATGAGTGCTATCCGATCGGATGGCAATCCGATCGGATGACATTAGTCAACAAAAGTCAACACTTTACATTTATGCCCCGTTTCTTGAGTTATCATACTATCTACACACATACATTACATAATTGTTTACAAAGACAGAAATATACAAAACATGACTACATGCTGACGGAAGCTACAGACGTTATGCACTAACAGACTCCCCCTTGGATGTAGCTGTAGTTCCTTCCAGCATAGTCTTCAATTCTTCCTGTTGCGTCTCCGTTCTCTCGCTTTCTGTCTTCTCAACTCTGCGTTTTCTTCTAACATTCTTTTTCTTTTATACCTTCCTTCAGTCAACCATCAATTTCTGTAAACAGGATCACCATCACGCTTCCGATCCAATTTAGGAATCTTGTTTTCCTCTGATTCAATTGGCGTTTGATCTGTTGGTGGTACAATGCCCATCTTACGCTTGCCCAGCTCAGCAACTCTTTCAGCAATCTTCTTAGATCTTTGTTAACGCTTATACTTTTTCAGAAACTCATCAATCTCCAGATCTCTCCATTTTGTCTTCCAGTATCTTCCTGAATTGATGTCTTTCGCCATATTTTTTAGACATCGAGGAGGCTTGATATCCAGAGTTATGTCTTTTTCACCATTCTCCAGATATATAACAATCTGTTCTGGAAAGTGAGGTTGCCAATCAGGATACCTTTTCTTCGCTTGCAGCTTCACATAGTTCCATAGATGTTGATCGTGCTGCTTGACATCCAGACCATGATAAAATTCTTTAATGTTCTTGGTTTTCACCAACTCATCTATGTCCCACCATGGAAGAGTTTTTATATCTGCCAAGAATTCGAAATACTGCACTCCCTGTTCTCGCCTGATTGCATAAACTTGTAAATATTCCAAATAACACCAAGAAAGAATATCACCCCAAGAAAGATCTTTGTTGTGAGTGAAGAACTGAAGCGCCCTAAGTTTCTTTCTTTCTTTTGGCATAACTTTAAACCATTTCTTTCTTTCTTTAGCAAGATTTTCTCTGGGTATGGTTTCCGGAATACCTTCATTTGACACTTTTTCTACAATCTTTCTTCTGATCTCATCTACATTCCGATCTTTGAACATTTCTGCTAATGATGGAAACGTCTCATCAATTCCAGAATAGTGGAAATAAGTTTCCTCATCTGATGAATCTGAAGCTTCTTCATAGGCACCCTTCCTGTGTGATAAAGCATGAATGACACAGTGTACCAAGAACTTGTAAGCATTACTGAAACTTGTTTTCAAGATTTTTCCATTGACACTTCCCGTGAACCCCATTCTACACCACAAACCTTTTGCTAGACGTTCAGAAATAATGGTTGGATCATCATCAGAATCACGTAAGTCTAACACACGTCTGACATCACCAACTGTTATCTTAATCTCCAAATCTACTTTCTTTCCCTTCTCACCTCTCTTTGTTACTGTAGAGTAGATCGTTTTATCTTTCTCTTCGTAGCTTGTAGAGTTCCAAAAACGTCTGACATGTGATTCGTAAACTATGGTTTTATCAGTTAATGCCTTAGCAAATCTGCTCTCTCTCAAGAATTTTGCAACCTTTTCAATTACTAATTTCTTTGTATATTCTTTTTCTAACAGGCAGTAAATGTTATGCATTTTCTCCCAGTCCTGCAGAAGAATTCTTGGAATTTTATCAAAAATTTTCTAACACTGAAGATTTCACTCTACCTAGTGTAGAGACTCGGATGGCTATCCGACCGGATGATCATCCGTTCGGATTGCCTTTTGAATAGCTTGAATGGCTATCCGATCGGATTGTCATCCGAGCGGATTACCTTCTGAATGAGTTTTGACTTAGCTATCCGAGTCTTTGTGTATGATATGGTTGTCCGATCGGATGGTCATCAGACCGGATTGCCATCCGTATCATGTGAGTGCTTTAGTTTATCCGATCGGATGGTCATCCGATCGGATTGTCATCCGAGTCATGACAGAAGATGCACAGACTTCAAGAATCAAGAAATGGAGCGGATTGTCATCCGATCGGATTGTCATCCGATCATATTGCTATCCGACGCAAAACATTGGCACAATTTTCAAGAAATAAATGATGGAACGGATTGTCATCCGATTCAAACAACAAATCAAGAACATTCTAGAAACATCAAAATTTATCTAAAGCAAATCATCAAATTGAACATAGATCTACACAGAGAATCTCATCGTGATCAAAACCCTATGTTCAATGTTGTCTAAAACATCCTAATCAGGGTTTAATTCGACAAAAACTCAACCGACATCCGTAACATCCTATCATCAGATCTACTTGGTTTTAGCATGTTATGACACAAATAAAACCGGTAAAACTATAGATCTGATCATTCCGAACACAACCCTATGCTTAAATCTCATCAAAACTGATCAAAACTTCCTAGATCTAACCTTAAGCCACCGACAGTGACGTCGTCGTCAAGAACATTCAACAAACATCGAATTTTAACAGTTTTGAGTAAGAATTACATACCTTTGCCATTGTAAAAGTTGTGCAAACCAATAATCCAAAGATTCGTGCAAAGAAATCCGAAGAAAATAAGATCAGAAAATCAAAGTGTGTGAGAGAGAAAGAAGGTTGTCCGAGCGGGTAAGCTTTGACTGACCTTTGACCCTCTATATATAGTGACACATGAGTCGAATGGTCATCCGACTGGATTTCCATCCTAGCGGATTGTCATCCGAACGGATTGCTATCCGATTGAGGCACACTTTTTGACTTTTAAAAACATTGACTTTTTGACCTTTTTAAACATTTTCACAAATTTTATCAGTTTTTAGAAATCCACTTAAGTATCTAGGTCCAAGTCAATGACCCTAGGTACTTAACTTGCCGACCAAGTCCAACTTAATGACCTTGGTTGACCCGATTCAAAGCATACTGACATTTTCTTTATTCGCGTTCAACCATTTTTCAGAAAAAATTACAAGTTTCAACTTAATGAACTTGTTTTGACTTTACACTTTCATGAGTAGCATGATTAGCTCCAAACTCATCTTCCAGCTCAGTAACTTCCTGCATCTTTTTCAAACTGTGAATCTGAAGATCAGCTCTCCACTTTGGTTTGTCGGAAAATAATGCAGAAATGTAAAATCTTTTTGGATTTTTTTAAAAAGAGGTTTCTAAACTAGAAATGAAATACAGAAATAAAATGTAGTAAATGTAATCTATTTACAAACATATTTTTGGTGAGCGTGTTAGGGAATCATATCAACTACCGACAAGTTACAAGTACCATTAAGCTTGATTTCATACACAACATTAAACAATTCACTTAGATTGTCGATATACTGATCCTCTTAAATTCTTACACACATTTCAATTTGTCCAGGATACGGATTTAGTATTTTAGAGACTTAAACTTATACGTGTGTCCCACCTCTTGAATATACTCCCGTATCCAGATCCCAATATTCAGTCTTACAGGTGAGTATACCACAGATGATATCTGTAAGGGAATAAATTATGAAACAGTACGAAACCGTGAGAGCTCAGGTCAGAACTTCCGTTCAGCAGAGAGATGACGGTTCGACTTGGGTGGGTCCCCTTTAGAGGATCTTTTTTACAACAACATTTAGCAATTTTATTGTCTCATCATTTAATGCTGAGGGCGGCGCTATATTTCAAGCATGCGGTAAAGTATTCTCCAGGGACTAGGCCATTGCTTCCGTTGTAGGTCCCCTATTCGTATGGATCTTTAACAGAATTGTCTTTCCAATCAAGAGTGCGGAATCCTCTTGATCAGAATATCACAGAAACAAGTAGAAAAACAGAAACAACAATTCACTTTCAAACCGAGTTTCTATTGATTATCTATCAAAGTGATTACAATCAATCAAACCCTAACCAACTATCAAATTCGTCCAAGCTATATCACTCTCACGAAATTGCTCTCACAAACTGTTTTGGCTGATTAACCTCAACCCTAAAGCCTAACCTTGTTTATATAACACAAGGTTTGCTACTTGGGCTAAGGTTCCTCCATGGGCAAGCCCATTTCGTCCCCTATGACCCAATATGGGTTTTGTTTAGCCCAAACTCTATTATTCAACTATTACAAAACTAAACCCGCTAACCGTTTATCGTTTAACTAATTACAAGATATCCAAAGACCAATTCTAAGTTGTTGTCACAAACATGCACCAACAAACTCCCCCTTGACAATAGCTTCATAAAATAACTTTGTCTTCCGTCTTCTTGCAATCTTCATGTAGTCTTGCACTGTCTTTGGTCTTTGGATAGCTTCAGCTTCAATAGCTTCTGTCAGCAACAGACTCCCCCTAAGCTGATGCATCCAATCACCAAATCTTCAAAAACTTTAGCGTTTGAGTAAACTCCAGTTCAGCATATGTATAGCAATCTTCAAACTCTTCACTTTGTCTGCAATGTAGAAAGGAGGTTCTACCATGCATCCAATCAAACTCTCATCTTCACAGCAAATCAGCAACACAACAACTTTTCAGCAACACACTGCTTCAATCTGTTTACTATAAAACAAACATCTCGAGAAACCATAAGAATTTTTCAACACAGTTAAATAATTATTATTATTCAAGAGATTGTATCACAGATTAAGCATTTTCAATTTCTTCACCAACAAGCAAAACTTTTTAATCACACACCCTATAACCCGCATGATTTAAAATTTTGAACTCACTTTCTAACACCGTCTCCCCCTATCAGTAACAATTCCTCCAAGAATAACAATTTTCCGTACGTTAAGAATTTTAAACAGAAAAAAACACTATTTTTGGATTTTTAAATTTTCTGAAAGCAAGTAAATACAAAAGCAATAAACACACTATTTTTGTGAGAATCACTGGTAAGAAGATCATATCAACAAAATCAATCTGTTTTCACACTATTATAAAATTCTTTATTTAATTTTTCGTGAAAAGCAGTCCAAGATGATTACCAGTATGTTTGTCCTCTTAAACAAAATGCATGAACATTTCAAGTACCATTACCGTATGGTACGTTAAGATAATTTTATTACTGATATACTAGTGTGTCCCACTTCAGGATATACCCCCGCGATCAAGGTATGCACAAAGATTCATCGTAGTAGGTGAGTATACTGATGTCATCCTTTAAGATATCCTGACAATGTCTAGGTCTGCATATAATCTGTTTTATCATGTTTTGATTGCTTAACAATGAACACCCAAATAAATACTAATCAAATCCTGGAAATATAAACAACACACTCTATCATGCAAGTACCTTCCCTACCACATATTTCACAAGTCCAATCCAGATTTCTGAAATCTTAACTGGGAATAGGTTGAGAAGAGAACATAATAGATCTTTAGCAGAGATGGTATAATATACAGATCAAATGAGTTTTTCTCAGTTTGATATAGGTTTCTTGGGTTTCTTTTGGGCACTTGAGGGCCTCTTTCGGGTGTATTAGATCTATAGCACGACAACGTACAGCTAGGTCAGCATGTATCTGGATGCAGCAGAAGCTGTCGTTGCCTAGCACCTCCAAGTCAGCATATATCTGGATGCAGCAGAGGAGGTACACGACTTTTTTCAGAGAAGATTTCAGAATCAGATCAAAATTGTGTGTATCGGGACAACATACAGACATTCAAATAGAAATGAGCTAATTCCAAGTGACTTTCTTTCCTGGGGTCATGTACAATTTTAGTTCTGAACAGAAGGACAGTCAAGATATCCCCAAATGAAATAACAGTATAAAGACCCAAAACTTCAGATTTTGGCAATCTATCAACGCAAGATTTAAGGTCATTAAACCATACACCACTGATGTGTTCCCCACTCATACTCAGTTCATTTATGTTTATATCACATTGGTAAGTTGATTATTTCATGCTTTTTGCCTACTGGTACATCATATGATGAAGCTGCTATCACACTTAAGCAATTTAATTTCATTTTAGTGTGACAGTCTAACTTGCCGATGTACTATCATTTCTTCTTTTTCACACAGTGATAACTCATTTTTAATTTTCTATTTTTTATGTTTTTGAATTTTTTTAATGTTTTTGTATTTTTTAATTTTAAGAAAAGCAGTAAACTATTTACAAAATTCTTATGAAAAACCAGTTATTCAGGATTCCTCATCCCGTTGAGTTCGACTAAATGTTCAAAGCGAGCCCTGTCAAAAGCTTTAGTATAAAGATCTGCCAGGTTATCTTCGGTGTCGACTCGATGTAATTCAATTAGTCGTTTTTCTGCACAATCCCGTATAAAATGATGACGAATGTCAATATGTTTTGTGCGACTGTGTTTCACGGGATTATTTGTTATTGAAATTGTGGCATTATTGTCTATCATAATAGGAGTACGAGTGAAATCCAAACCGTAATCGCGCATCTGCTGTTGTATCCAGAGAACCTGAGAGCAGCAGCTACCCGCATCAATATATTCAGCTTCACACGTAGATGTAGACACACAGGATTGCTTCTTGCATTGCCAAGACACGATCCTGCCTCCTAAGAACTGACAACCACCTGTTGTAGACTTTCTCTTCGACTTGCATCCTCCAAAGTCTGAGTCAGTGTAAGCGACAAAATTCAGATCACTATCAGCTGGATACCACAACCCAAGTTTAGGTTTCCCCTTCAAGTAACAAAGAATACGCTTCACTGCTTTCATGTGTGACTCTTTTGGACTAGCCTGATATCTGGCACACAAGCATACTACAAACATAATGTCAGGTCTTGAAGCAGTCAAGTACATTAGAGATCCAATCATCGCCCTGTATTGAGTAGGATCAACATCTTCAGTACTTTCATGATCTGGGCCAAGATTGTGATTTTCACATATGGGTGTGTTGAAAGTAGAGCAATCATTCATTTTGAACCGACTCAAAATGTCATACACATACTTTGTTTGATGAATAAACATCCCATCCTCCTTCTGTTCAACTTGTAATCCCAGAAAGTAAGTCAGCTCACCCATAGCGCTCATTTCGAACTTACTCTTCATCACCTGCTCGAACTCTTTACACATGTTTTCATCTGATGACCCAAAGATGATGTCATCCACGTACACCTGTATTAGCAGAAAATCTTCCTTCTTCCTCTTGATGAACAGTGTACTGTCAATCTGACCTCTTTCAAAACCATTCTTGATCAGATGTGTAGACAGTGTCTCGTACCACGCCCTTGGAGCTTGATGTAATCCATACAAAGCCTTATCAAGTTTGTACACCCGATCTGGATAGTCTGGATCAACGAACCCATCTGGTTGTGAGACATACACCACTTCTTGGACTTTCCCGTAAAGAAACGCACTCTTCACGTCTAGTTGGTAAACTTTGAAGCCCTTGAATGTTGCGAAAGCTAGAAACAAACGAATTGCCTCCAACCTTTCTACTGGTGCAAACACTTCATTGTAATCAATCCCTTCCTGCTGATTGAAACCTTTTACCACCAATCAAGCCTTGTTTCGCGTCACTATCCCTCTGTCATCCTTCTTGCACTTAAACACCCATTTAGTGCCTATTTCTCTTTCACCTTTAGGAAGGTCAACTAACTCCCAAACCTTCAACTTTGCAAACTGGGCCAATTCCTCTTGCATAGCCTCAACCCATGAATTGTCTTTAAGAGCCATATGAATGTTCTTCGGCTCCTCTTGGGAAATAAAACAACTATACAAGCACTCGTTCACAATCCCAGTCTTCTCAATCGACACAAATAAGCCAGAATTCGCTGCTATGCTTCTTCTCGTCTGAACACCTGCATTAGGATTTCCAAGTATCATGTCTACTGGATGATCTCTATTTGCTCGTGTAGTAGCAACAGTATCAACTTCAAGATTATCACCCAGGTTTGATCCAACCTCCCCCTGAACATTCTGATTTGCAAACGGATTAATGAAATCCTCCCCCTCAATGGGTTCAGAGTCACTATCGCTTGAATCAGGATCAGCAGCGCCTTGGGAAGTTTCTGGAGCATCTGTCATATCAACATTCGATCTAGGCATGAACTTGCCTTCATCGTCTCCACCAATCATTGTCTGAATCAACTGAGAATTATCTGCATTTGGAAACTCAGGAATATTAAATGATTTAAAAGTGCTTTCATAATCATATAATATAGCAGGACCACTCGTTGATTGTTGAGGTTTGTATGAAGTAATTTCAACATTAAAGACAACCTCAATTTTACCAGTTTTTAGATTAAAAACCCTTTTATTCGGTGCGCCAGGTACGTAACCTAGAAAGTAGCCATCGTCAGCCACCTCACCGAATTTTTGTTTATCTTTATTTCGCACAATGGTGCAGGGTAATCCAAATGGTTCAAAGCCTTCTAAGTTTGGTTTCTTGTTAAACATTAATTCATGACATGTTTTGTTAAAACGTTTAACAGTCAAAACTTTGTTTAAGACGTAGCAAGCTGTATTCACAGCTTCTCCCCAGAAAAGAACTGGTATCTTTGAATTTGAAAGTATCGTCCTAGCGGCTTCAATCAACGTCCTGTTTTTCCTCTCAGCAACTCCATTTTGTTGAGGTGTATAATGAGCAGAATATTGATGTTCAATTCCCTTTCGAAGACAGTAGAGATCCAGAATTCTATTCTTGAACTCCGTGCCATTATCACTCCTTATCCTCTTGATTCTTGCATCATGGACGTTTTCCAATTTCATAAAAAGATCTATCAGCATCTCTGCTGTCTCATCTTTTGTACCGAAAAAGAAAACCCATGAATAACGTGAGTAATCATCAGTGAAGTAATTCATAAGGGGCATCTATGGAATTTACTGTTTTAGACTTATGAGGTTTCTTATGTTGTTTTCCCTTTTGACATGGAAGACATTTATCTTCCACGTGAAACCTCTGCAATGGAACCCCTTTCACTAGCTCATTTTTAACAAGATAATTTATTTTTCGATAGTGAATACGGGCCATGCGTCTGTGCCACAACATCGATTCAGCTTCAGATGCTTTTGATAGTAAACACGCCACCATAGCAGTTGGATCCTTAGCACCCATGTCCATGACATAAGTGTCATTTCTCCTTGGTGCTCGCATCACTATCCAATCGTCCGGAATCTTCAAACCTGGTTTCAACACTAATGCTTCATTCTTGGTAAAATGGACCGAGTGACCCTTGTCGCAGACTTGAGACACGCTCATCAGATTGTGTTTAAGCTGCTCCACATAGTTCACTTTGTCCAGTGTGATCTTCCCATTGGTCACTTTTCCTCGGCCTGTAATTCTACCACCTTTAGCACCCGCAAAATTCACCTTTCCACCATCAAAATCTTCAAATTCAGTTAACAATCTCGCATCCCCCGTCATGTGCCTGGAGCAGCCACTATCAACATACCATAAGTTGATAATCCTCCTTAGCAGCTCCTGCACACACCAACCAAGAAATTAGTTAGATTGGGGGACCCAAGCCTTAATGGTCTTGGGTCGTCCAAATTCACCAACTACTGGAACATCCATCCAATATCCATTACTCCTAACTGGAGTCTTGGATCTTAGACCTGTTGATGGAATTTGATTTTGATTTCCACTAGGTCTTTGGTCCTGAGGGTTCCTATATGAGTTTGGACTGTTTGACCTTTGGAAATTTTGATTTTGGTACCTTGAATTTTGATTCCAAGAAGCATTATTGTTGTAATTTCTAAAGCCATTGTTATAAAAAGTTCGACCACCATCATTTTGGTATCGATTTTGATATTGACCTTGACTTCTGAAATTATTAGAATTAAAATTGTTCATTCTTGGTGAACTGCTTCTAGGTCTCTCAAATCT
Organism: Helianthus tuberosus; assembly: GCA_030545235.1. NCBI lineage: Eukaryota > Viridiplantae > Streptophyta > Magnoliopsida > Asterales > Asteraceae > Helianthus > Helianthus tuberosus. Next base: position 98,704,705 of record CM060354.1, on the reverse strand, counting down.
GCCTGGTGGAGATCTAGGCTGAAATCTTGGTTGATTTCTTTGAAAACGAGGAACTTGTGGAGTTCCTTTTTCAGCCTTATCTTCACCAACAACAACATTTTCTGGTTGCTTAGGAGCAGATTTCTTTGGAGAGTTGGACTCCTTCTCCTGTTTATCACCACTCTTCTCTGGTGACTTCTCCCTCTTTCTCTCACTAACTTGTGCTTCATTCTTTTTGTTAGGACAATAGCTAGCTACATGTCCCTTGGTGTGACATTTGAAGCACGATCTCTGTTTCGAAGACTTCTTTTCTGAAGCCTTTGAACTAGATTCGGGTTTTTCTTCTGATGATGCCTTAGAAGGATTTGGTGCAGTTTGCTTAGTTTCAGAATTTTCTATGTTCTTGTTTTTAGCAAACTCTATATTAGATTCATTTTCAATAACAGCTGTTTCGTTTTTCATGTCACTTCCTTGAACAAAATTAACCTTTTTAACAAAAGTTGGATTGTTATTTTTAGGATGTGATGTATTCTTTTTCAAAACAGGTTTGCTGTTATTATCCTTCTTAGCATCAGCATTCTCAAAAACATTTCCTTGACGTGACGTGGAACTACTTGGTGATGTTGACCCAAAGTCCATGAGCTCATCTTCATCAGGCAAGAAAGAATAGTCATGACTAACAGGAGGTGGAACTTCATTGAACCCATGAAATCCCACACTGGTTTTGTCATTACTTTTCTTCAAGCCACCCATCATATGTTTCATAACAAAAGTAGAGTCTCTGAATTGACCTAATTTCTTTTCAAGTTCAACAATTTTGAGTTGTGCATCTGACAACTCTTTGCATTTATCAGAAATCTCTTTTGTTTTCGCAGCCATCATTTCATGAGCTAAGTCTATGACTTGAAGTTTTTCATTTAATTTGCAGGTTACCGCTTCAATTTTACTTTCATAACCTTTTATCTTCTTCAAGTATGATGATTCATTTCTTTTAGCAAAAAAGTTTGCTTCTTTTATGGTAGACATCTCGCCCACCAGACTTTGGTTTTGTGTTGACAACCTGTCAACCTCACCCTGTAGTTCACGACATTTTAAACACATAGAATTTGACTTTACCTCTCCTGTTTGTTTGTCAAGATTGGCCATTAGTGCTGCAAGCTGAGCTTCCATTCTTTTATACTTAGCATCCTTTTCTTCAGCTTTACTCTCTGCCTTCACCTCAGCCTCATCATCCACTTTTGCTTCAGCATCTCCCACAGTAGCTTCACCATCATCAATCGGAGTTATCTCTGCCATGAATGCCTGTGTGACATTGCCATCTTTTTCCAAGTGAATACTCCAGTCATATGAACCTTCTCTAGCAGTAGAGATCAGCGCTCTCGAGTTAGAGTTGTTTGATGCATTCCTGTTGTTTGAACTCTGACTCGAAGTCTCCTGCTTTTGTTTTTGACATTCCCTAGCAAAATGCCCATAACTTTGACAGTTAAAGCACCTCACTTTGGTCTTGTCGAAACCAACCGTCTTTCCTATAAACTTCCTTCCTGTTCGGTTCATAAATCTCTTCACTCTTCTAGTGATCATGGCCATTTGCCACAGCAAATCCATGTCTTCAAGATCATCAGGGTCAATCTGATCATAATCTTCATCCAAAGTGGCAGGATCAGATATCTTCCCCTGAATGTAGTTCTCATAAGAAGCAACAAATGAAGCAAGTAGAGCAAGATACTCTTCAGCAGACTTCACACTCATTGGCATTGACTTAACACCACTACTCTGCTTCGAAGCTGGTGTTCTTTTGGCTCCTGTTGATCCTCCTGAAGCAGCTACAAAACACATATCACCATCTTCATTTACTGTGACCTGCTCGTTCTTACATGAAAGAAAAGCAGTAGCAGAGTCGCTAGAAGCGTTGTGAGATGAAGAAGGTCCAAGTCCATTGTAAATCATTGGATCTTGAACCTGATCATATCCAGTGTCTTTCTTCTTCATACTGAGCTCATAAGCTCTCAGCTTGCCAACTACTTCTTCCAGCTCGTTTGTCTCATAATCTGCTTCACCCTTGATCATGAGAGTGTAGATATCCCACTTGGTAGGTAAGGCATCGAGCAGCTTGTCATTCTTTTCAACATTAGTATAGCAATCAATCTTATAGTTTTCCATTTCTGACATCAGATGATAGTAACGAGTGATGATGTCCTCAAGTGACTCATGCTTCATGTGCTTGAAAATAGCAAACTGCTTCTTCAGTAGATCAATCTTGTTTTTCTTAACATCTGCATTTCCTGCATATCGTTTTTCTAATGCATCCCACATATCTTTTGAATTTGTGTACTTTGTGAATGTATGCTTGATGCTATCAGGTAATGACATTTTAATAGCAGCCAATGCTCTCTTTTCAGCCTCATACATCTTTTTATCATTCTCTTCCATGTTCACATAGGCAGTTCTACGTGGTCTGCCCTCAAAGTCGTGAGTAGGGTTTGTGTACCCATCTTCAATACATATCCACATGCGCATGTCTTGATATTCAATGAAGGATTGGAAACGATCCTTCCATGTCAAATAATTTTCCACCTTCATCATCTTAGGCGGTTTGTTGGTAGTGCCAACCTCATGCTCCATTCTCAACAGCTAATTCAAACTAGACATGTTCGACATTTTTAAAGTAACAGACTGATAAAACCGTACAAATTTTTTCCGAAAACAGTGGTTACCAAATTACACCGTTAGAATCGTCTCGAAAAGACGAATCCAATGATATCTAATGTCGAAAACCGAAATCGGGATTTTCCAGAGTCGAAAAATTTCGAAAAGACGAAATCCAATGATATCTAATGTCGAAATTTTTTTTAACCCTAAAAATACGAGGAATGCAACGGTGCAAACGGTTCTGTCAAACGAGCTACTGATCAATTTCTATTTTCGAAAACGTGAATTATTTCTTACGCTTGCCAGAAAAATTTCCACCACTTTAAATATGCTGTTAATTTCGCTGGGTTAATTTCGCTAGTGAATCAATTAAATTCGCTGGTCTGTTACAAGTTCAATTTCGCTGGTCTAGGTTCGCTTGTCAAATTCGCTGCCAAATTCGCTGTATATTTTCGCTCTTACGACGACCAGTAAAGTCGCCGAAAACCGTAATAATTTCGCTGTGGAAAATTATACGGTTACCAAAGTCGCCTTTGGATTTAACTTCGCCGATAAATATGCTGGTCTCAGTTAATTTCGCAGGTTTATCAAATTCGCTGGTTCTGTAAAGTTGGAAACTTAATCTTCTCAGAATTCAGCAGATTTCGTATCAATTTCCTGCAAAATCGAACAAGCTAATCAGCAGACTTTTGGCAAAAAATTGATGAACCTAATGAAGAACACGAAGACAGTCTTCGAATCTTCAAGGAAATCAGCCACAAACAGCCAAACTTTTTCCAGAATCAACAAAGTTTTCCCAGAAATCCTGCAAAATAGCAAAATCAAACACACAAACTGATCAAACACAAACAAATTCGCAGAAGATTATCAAAAACTCAAAAATTTCGAAAACCCTAATTTTTCAGTTTCAAAAATTTCGAAATTCTCCCTGTTTCTCCAAGAACAATTCTGAACCGAGCCTTCAAGAGCCTAATGCTCTGATACCAATTGTAGGTCCCCTATTCGTATGGATCTTTAACAGAATTGTCTTTCCAATCAAGAGTGCGGAATCCTCTTGATCAGAATATCACAGAAACAAGTAGAAAAAGAGAAACAACAATTCACTTTCAAAATGGGTTTCTATTGATTATCTATCAAAGTGATTACAATCAATCAAACCCTAACCAACTATCAAATTCGTCCAACCTATATCACTCTCACGAAATTGCTCTCACAAACTGTTTTGGCTGATTAACCTCAACCCTAAAGCCTAACCTTGTTTATATAACACAAGGTTTGCTACTTGGGCTAAGGTTCCTCCATGGGCAAGCCCATTTCGTCCCCTATGACCCAATATGGGTTTTGTTTAGCCCAAACTCTATTATTCAACTATTACAAAACTAAACCCGCTAACCGTTTATCGTTTAACTAATTACAAGATATCCAAAGACCAAATCTAAGCTGTTGTCACAAACATGCACCAACATCCGTAAAATCAGAAGTCTCGGGATAATACCCCACATATCACTGAGTATAAAGACCTAGTATCTCAGAAAGAGGGATCTTTCAAACAAGATTTCAGGGGTTACCTATATATCCAAGTAGTATTCCCCACGAAATAAGCAAGTAAGATTTAGGTTTATATCCCGAACAAATCTACTAATTGTGTAAAAACCTATCGGCACATCATCAGTGAGACTGTTTAACGCATTTAAACTTTCCATTTCTTTAGCGTACTGTAACCGTCTAGCTGATGTACTATCATTTTCCCTTTTTACACAAGCTCTTTTTGAATTTTATCATGTTTTTGGCTTTTTCAGATTTTCTAATGTTTTTGGGTTTTTGAAATTTTTATTGTTTTTGTATTTTCTGAATCTTCTATCTCCCCCTAAAGACCAAAACAAGTAAAAATTCGACAAACCATTGCAGATTGCTTTTCAACATCATCTACAGTGGTACCTTCATCGACGCCAACGATTTCCTCCGCATCCGATAGTAACTTCATACCATTAAGTTTCAAAAGATATTGAAAACGTGTTTTGTCAAATGCTTTGGTATGTAAGTCAGCTTTTTGTTCATCGGGGTGGATTTTTTCTATTCGTATCAACTTCTTCTCGAAACAGTCTCGGATGAAGTGATGAAGAATTTCAATATGTTTCGTTTTTACGTGATGAACAGGATTTTTTGTTATGTTTATAGCTGCCTCGTTATCAACAAAGATAGGGAAGTTAAGAAATTGCAAACCGTAGTCTCGCATCTGTTGCTGGATCCACAAGATCTGAGAGCAGCAGCTGCTAGCAGATACATATTCGGCTTCACATGTGGATAAAGCGACAGAGGTCTGCTTCTTGCATTGCCAGGTGACCAGACGTGGTCCGAAGAACTGGCACCCCGCTGTTGTTGATTTAGCATTGACTTTGCAGCATCCGAAATCAGAATCAGAATATCCTTCGAGCGTGAAATCACCTACTTTTGGATACCACAACCCCAGAGATGGAGTTCCTTTCAGGTAGCGTAGAATCCTTTTCACAATTACCATATGCGAAGCTCTAGGATTTGACTGAAACCGAGTTGCGAGGCATGTTGGATACATAATATCCGGTCTTGATGCCGTCAAGTACATTAACGAACCGATCATGGAGCGATACAGCGTTTCATCTACCTTCTCTCCAGTGAGATCAGGGTTTATTCCATGGTTCGTGGCTAATGGGGTGATATAGGTGACATTCCTGACATCCTGAATTTCTCCAGAATATCATAAACGTACTTTGTTTGATGTATGAACGTTCCCTCTGGTAGTTGATCAACCTGAAGCCCCAAGAAGAACTTCATCTCCCCCATTGATGACATTTCAATCTTCTGCTTCATAACTTTTTCAAAATCTTTGCAGAGTTGTTCATTTGTAGACCCGAAAATTTTGTCGTCCACATAAATTTGGACTATCAGAAGATGCCCGTCGACTTATTTTGTGAACAAAGTGGCGTCTATCTTTCCTCGGATGAAGTTGTTGGCTATCAGATGTTGAGACAAAGTCTCATACCAGGCTCTCGGGGCCTGATGTAAGCCGTATAACGCCTTATCCAGGAGATACACCTTATCTTTGTGAATTGGGTCGGTGAAGCCCGGTGGCTGTCCGACATATACCTCCTCTTTCACCTTGCCGTAGAGAAACGCCAACTTCATATCTAGCTGAAAGACTTTAAATCCTTTCCATGATGCAAATGCTAGGAAGATTCTGATCGCTTCGAGTCTTGCAACATGGGCGTATACTTCGGTGAAATCTATCCCCTCCTGCTGACTGAAGCCTTGGAAAATGAGTCGAGCTTTGTTGCGAATAATAACTCCTCGATCATCCCTCTTACATTTAAACACCCATTTGGTGTTGATCTTCCTGTGACCATCAGGCAAATCCACTAACTTCCACACACCTAACTTCTCGAATTGGCTCAGTTCCTCATGCATCGCATTGACCCAAGAATCTTCAGTAAGCGCCTCTTTATAAGTCCTTGGTTCAATCTGCGAGATAAAACAACTTAGTGAAAAATCAGTTTGTAATGGAGCAACTTTTGAATAAAAACATGTAAGCCCTTGATCAAGTTGTCTTCGAGTGCGGACGCCTGACTGTAGTTCTCCGATTATCAACTCGTCTGGATGGTATGAAAGAGTTCTTGGCATTGCCTCGCCTGAAACATCTACCTCGCCTTCCAAATCTGTGACATTTTGATTTGCATCTTGTTCATTGACTGGAATTGTTTGATGTGAAAACTGAATTTGCTCCTCCTCAGAATCTGAATCATCACGGTCATATATTGGTCTGTTCTCAGATTCTTGATTATCATTCTCTACTGTCTGATTATTTTGAGCAACTTCATTTTGAATATCGTCATGTTCTCCAGCATTACTTGGACCTGCTTCATCATCATTAGAAGCTTGTTGTTTGCGATAAGTTTCTGCTGGGAATCTTTCATCTGATGACTGATACTCTCTTAGAATATCCAACTCGTCAAAGAACTCTGGTTCTTCTTCCATGTTGAAGGAATCCCACAAAGTATCATAATTGAAATGCCATGAGTCGCCGGGATTCTGTGGTGGCATAGCATGTCCCTGACATTCAACTTTGTATGCTTCAATGATCCGCTTTAAACTTGGAACAAAGACTCGCTTTTGTGGACTAGAATATCCCACAAATATTCCTTCAATGCTCTTTGGACCGAACTTCCCAAAAGGCTCTAAAACTGTGCAGGGAGACCCAAACGGTTCCAGATACTTCAGGTTAGGTTTGCGGAGATTTATCAGCTCAAAACACGTCTTGTTGAATTTCTTTACTGTGAGAACCCGGTTGAGAGTATAACAAGCGGCTGACACTGCTTCTGCCCAAAAGTTGATTGGTAGCTTTGAATCAGCAAGCATTGTTCTGGCCGTTTCGATTAGTGTCCTTTTCTTTCGTTCTGCTACTCCATTTTGTTATGGAGTATAAGGAGCACTAAATTCATGCAATATTCCTTTCTCATCACAAAATTCTTCCATTCGGTTGTTCTTAAACTCTGTACCGTTCTCACTTCTGATTCTTCTGATACGAACTTGGTACAAATTTTCAATTTTTCTGAACAACGCCATCAAACTTTTGAAAGTTTCATCTTTAGACTTCAAGAATGATACCCACGAAAATATGGAATAATGATCAGTAACCACAAGACAGTAAAGTTCTCCTGTAATACTTTTGACATTCACAGGACCAAACAAATCCATGTGAAGTCTCTCCAGAGGTCTGGAGACTGAATTGACTTGCTTTTTAGGGTGTGACTTTTTCTTTTGCTTTCCTTTGATGCAACTAATGCACTCCTCTTCCAGATGAAAACCTTTAATGTGAACACCCAGAACTAAATCATTATGCACCAGGTGATTCATTTTTTGTAGGTGAATGTGGCCCATCTTGCGATGCCACAACTGCGATTCTTTCTCCGTTGCTCTAGAAACAAAACAGTGTGCTTGACCCGTTGTTGTAGTTGCTACACTCATGTCCAATACATACAGATCATTCACTCTAGGCGCTCTCATGATAATCCATTCTTCAGGGATAACAAAACCTGGTTTCAAGATCAAACATTCTTTGTCTGTGAAGTGAGTGGTATACATCCTGTCACAAATCTGCGAGATACTCAGCAGATTATTCTCCAGCTCAGCAATGTAATTAACTCTTTCAAACGTGATGATCCCATTGGATAACGTTCCTTCACCAACAATTCTACCACCTTGGTTTCCTGCAAACCCTACATAACCTCCATTGAAATTTCTAACATCATACAGCAACGCTGTCTCCCCTGTCATGTGCCGAGAAGCTCCACTATCCATAATCCAACACGAAACGGATCTTGGAAGCTCCTGCACATATCACAAATATTTAGTGAGATTTTGTTGCCACCCAAGCCTCTTTTGACTCGGGTAACTTGACATTAATGTGTGTTTTAGCAGTGTAAAGTGGCGGAAAATTCATATCATTTATCTTCAAGCTCTCTTCAGACCCAATCTCAACCTCTTTGAGTAAGGAGAAATCATTTTTCGGAGGTTGACTAGATGATTGGTTTTTCTTTACCACATACTTCTTTTCAGAAGTCGATTTCTGTTTTTCCAGATTCTCATATAAATCCAAAGGTACATACATCTTCTTGGTTGAAGATGATGGTTTTTCATTCTCAGACACCTTTGGTTTTGGAGAATTTGCTTTCTTGTCAACAGTTTTTGGCTTCTATGTTTGTTGAGGTGATGCAACCCGTTTGTAAAATTTGTCATTTTTAGTTACCAAATTCTTAACAGGTTCAGTTTTGAGCTTGGTGTTGTCATTTTTCAAAACCTTTTTCTCAACAAGCAATGGGGCTTTTCCCTTCACAACATCTTTCTTGATTGAATTCATCACAACTTCAGTTTTAGGCTTCAAGTTGGTACACTTTCATGCAATATGTCCAACTTGATTGCATTTGAAGCATGTTCGGGTGTCAGCTACCCGACTTATGCCTTCAGACTGAGGCTGTGAAGCCTTCTTCTCAAAGAACTCTTTGTTTGATTTTGAAAAAATCTCAGATTCCTCATCAGAAAGTGAGCTTGAACTGTTCACAAACACCTTTTTCTCAATAAACCTCTTGTTCTGAACATTCTTTTTCTGATAATTCTTACCACCCTGATATCCACCCGATCATTTGTTTCGGTTGTTGTTAAAAAAACGTGGTGGAATGACAGGTTTTTTGTAGTAAGCTTTATCTTTTTCAAAATTTAATTGCCTCTTTGAATTTCTCAAAACTTCGATTTCTGATATATCAATCTCAATCAATTTAAAAACATTTCTCAATTTTCCCACATTCACATTTTCTAAAGGAAATTCAAGATCCGAATACAACTTATCAGATCCTGCCATCTTATACATCACAACAGCAGGTTCATCATTTAAGTTGTTTTTCGATTTTGATTTCTGAATGTATTTATCCAGAAAACATTCATCATCATCAGCTGAATCAATATCAGACTTCAAAACAATTTCAGCCATGTTTTTTACAATATCAGTTTGAACACTATCATCAGATGATGATGAGGAAAATGTCACATCAATTGACTCTGGAAGTTTAACCCCATTCATTTCAACTTCATCATTAACCAACCCTGATTGTTTCTTTGAAAAATTGTTTAGAACTGGTGGCGGAACTTGATGAAATCCGACCCCAGTTCCATCACAGTATACATCTTCGCCTGCTTTGTTTTTCCCAATGGGTTTGGGAACAATGTGTTGCAAAACAAAGCTTGCAGAGTTGTAACTGTTCAGTTTCAAATTAATACGCTCATTCTCAATCTTAGCTTCTTCAAACTGAAGCTTCAATTTCGCAATCTCATCCAATTGTTTGTTGATTAATTCTTCTTTAACCCTCAAAACACCTTGCAGTTGACAATTTTCTTTGTATGTTTTACCGTTTCTGTCATCAGAATCTTTTACCGTGCGTTTTAGCTTCTCAAAATTTTCAGAAATTTTACGATTTTCAAGAATTAGTTTTTCATTTTCTTTCCTAACTCTTTCTACATCAATTTTATCAGTTTCGATTTTCTCATTCAGTTCTTTTATTCTGTCGTCCGAAACTTTCAACATTTTATCACAGTTAAGTATCTGATCCTCAACACTTCGGACTCTAGTAGTCAGATCATCAACTTTCTTACCATTTAGATAAGTGATTGTACTACAAACTTTGCACTCTTTCATGCAATTTTTGCAGTCAATGTCACCATTTAATTTCTTACCTGACGTACTCGTAGACGCATTTGAACTGACATGGCTTTTGGACTCAGATACGGATTTAGAGTCTACCTCAAGTTCCTTAGCAGCCAGCACTTTGTCAGCCATCTTTCAGAAGTTTTCAGCATTCAACTCTTGTGATGTATCAATGATTCCATCATCAATCTTCTTTGACGTTTCTTCTTTTTCTTTTTCTTTATCTTCTCCACTTTCCCACCATTTTCTTTGCCAACCTTCTTCTTCTTCTTCAGCAATTTGTTGAATAATGGTTTCAAGATCGAGGGTCTTATAGTCAATAGCAATGTTTCCCATGGGGTCAAGATAGCATTCTCTGTCTGGATCCCATCTCTTTGCCCTTTTTGCTTCAGTGTATATATCAGATATTCTTATCATTCTATTTTGAGCTATCATCTTTCTGTTGACATACTTTTCTTCTTTATTTCTGTTGTCTTTAAAAGGAACAGGTTCAACAGTCTTTGCCATAAAAGCATATCCAACCGCATCCTCCTCTGGTAACAACTCGCTCCAGTCAAAACCTTCATCGTCATGAATCACAGCGAGAGCTCTGGATTTTTCTTTATTATCCTCAAGTTGTTTCATTCTGGGCGGTTTTGATTTATTCTGATGATAAATTGCTCTCTTGTAGTAATCTTCTTTGAATGGATTTTCAGAATCATCAGCATAAGCATTCCGGCACTCTCTTTTAAAATGACCTTTCTGTTTTCATTTGAAACGGGTCACTTTTGACTTGTCAAAGCCTAACTTGGTAGATGGTCCACCAATAGACTTTCTTCCTGTAATCTCCATAAAACGCTGTGCCCTTCTCACTGCACTGGCCATACACCACCTTATGTCGATAAATTCCATCTCCTCAGGATCTATTTGATCGTAATCTTCCTTTGTTAGGTTGGTGTTGCCAATCTTGCCTGCCACAAGGCTTTCATACGACTCTAGCACAGAAGCTAAGAAAACCATCTGTTGCTTTGCAGACTCCTCGCTGAAGTTTTGAGCGTTCTTTAAATCTACAGCGATGTTGCATTGAAATAAGTTCTTTTCAGCTGATTGGTTTGAAGTAGACGAAGAGCCACTATGAAATCCACTGCTTGCACTCTCTTTGCTAGATGTGTTGGAATTTTGGATTTTGTTGTCATTTTCAGCAGAAAAAGCTGTCTTGGGAGACGTAATCTTTGGAATCATGCTCTTTGGATAATACAAATCCAAGTTCTGCTGATATGACGAGTGATTCACTTTGTGTGTTTTCTTTATTTCCAGCTCGTGACTCTCTAGTCTTTCGATCAACAAATCAACTGTAAGATTCTCAGTCTTGATCGTATTTTTCAACATCAAGGCAAAGTATTTCCAATCCATCTCATCTGGCAATGAGTCAAACAATTTGTCGACTAACTCTTCTTGAGAATAGGTAATTCCATGTCTTGCCAGTTCCAACTTCAAGTGCCCAAACCTCTCAATCATCTTACAAACTGATTCATTTTTTAAACAACCAAATAAATCAAACTCTTTTCTTAGCAGTTTCTTTTTGCTTTTCACTATTTCTGTACTACCCAAGCATTTTACTTCTAACTTTTTCCACAGATCTTTAGCATTGGTATACTCGATCAAAGATATTATATCTTCTCGAACAGACTGAAATAGCAATGCGATGCACTTTTGCTCAGCAACAAAAACATCTATTTTTTCAGTTGATGTCAAATTTTCACCATTTTTCCCTCCATCACTGTATCCATTCTTTAGACTTTTCCAGCTGGTATACGCAAATGCCTTTAGCCATTCTTCAAATTTCTTGGCCCACCGACTATACTCTTCGATCGCCATCAACTTTGGGGGTTTGTTATATGTTCCGTATGCACTTTCCACACCTAAAGCATCCGTCAAAGTTTTCTTTGCATTCGGCGTGTTCTCATTGGTGTTGCTAGAAGTACCATCTCTAGAGTTTCCAGCAAAGGCATACATATCACTGAAAGGATTCATGAATTCGTCCATCTTTCAAGTACCTGAAACAGTCAACAAACACTTAGAAACTTTTTTACAAATTTCAAAATAAAACTCCTGAATCGGATGGTGATCCGATCGAGTGACACAGGCTATCCGACCGGATGGTGATCCGTTCGGATGGTCGTTCGTTCGAGTGACAAGCTTGACTTTGAAAGTTGACTTTTCAACCTTTCACCACTCGGATGGTGATCCGACCGGATGACAGGTTAGAAGTGAAAATGAGATTAAGAACTTTCAAATCTTATCCGATCGGATTGTTATCCGACCGGGTGAGATGATGACGTAAGCAGATGTTTTTGAACAAACTGAATCACACCACTCTGATAGTAATCCGAGCAAGTAACACTGATGATGTCAGCAAGCAGCTAGTAGATACTAACTATTCCAATCCGTTCGGACAGCTGTCCGAGCGAGTGGATGATGTCAGCATATATGAACAACTAAACATGGTTTTTGATGAATTTGATCTAGTTTTTGAATGAATTTGATTATGAAACTTGGTAGGATTATACTTTGATTGATTGCGAATCAAATGATATCGATTTTATCAATTTTTAGCCGTGGAATCACGTTCAATTTTAAGTTTTTCTGATTTTAAGGTGACAAACTGAGAAATAATGCAAGAAATGAGTAGAAAGTGAAGAAGTATGTCAAATCTCCGGTGAAATTTGACTCTGATCAGCAAGAAATGTCAAATCTCCGGTGAAATTTGACTTTGAACGGCAAGTGAAACTCGAATTCCGGTGAATTCGGTGTCTTTGATCTCGATTCAGCTCCTTGGATGCTCTGATACCACTTGTTGGTCCCTTTGCACAGGATCTAATCGTAAGGAACAAGATGAATCGACTTTGTCTAATGTGCGGAATCCATTATGACAAATCTCAGATGATCAACATAGAATTCAATGATTAAACACGGTCTGTTCTTTCTATTAGTCGTTCTGAAAGTACAAAGCTCCGGTAGAAGACAGACACTGGTCAGGTTCTCGCTCGAGTCAAAAGTCTTGAAAGTAATACCCGAACGAGGTATTTATAGGCAACTCAGGAAGTGGTGAGTGTTGTCCGATCGGATAACAAGCTATCCGATCGGATGACATCCTATCCGAACGGATAACATGCTGTCCGGTCGGATGGGTGCTATCCGATCGGATGCCATTAGTCAACAAAAGTCAACACTTTACATTTATGCCCCGTTTCCTGAGTTGTCATACTATCTACACACATACATTACATAATTGTTTACAAAGACACAAATATACAAAACATGACTACATGCTGACGGAAGCTACAGACGTTATGCACTAACAAAACCCAAAGTAGAAACTTTTGCATCTAAGAAATCATCTCTTCTTGTAATCATTTTGAATTTTTCAGCTCTTCTCAAAACACTCGCTAAACGCCATTTAATATCCATCAGCTCCATTTCCTCAGCATCGATCTGATCGTAATCCTCTTTTGTCAACATAGGATTTCCGATCCTTCCTGCAACCAATCCTTCATATGATTCCAATATTGTAGCAAGTAATGACATATGACTTTTAGCCACTTCTTCCGAGAACATTTGACCGTTCTGAAGATGCAACGCAGTGTTGCAATGTAAAATTTGACCATTACTGCTGTTTGAACTTTGAAACTGATGACTTGATGTTGATTCCTTTGGATTAACACTTGGGTATGAAGAAAATCCACTACTGCTGCTTGGACTTTGATTAACTGATCCAGATGAGTTTTCGACACTAAAAGGAGTTTGAATTTTCGGACTTGCTTCGACATTCTGAACACTCCCTTTGTAGTACATTTTAACATCTTGTTGTGCACTTGGATTGTTCATTCTTGCAATCTTTTGTTGCTCAAGATCTTGTTCTTCAATTTTTTCAATAAACTGAGAGATTGTCAAACCATATTATTCTCCAGTATTCTTCAAGATCATAAGATAAGTACCCCATTCTTTCTGAGGTAAAGCATCAGCTAATTTGTCAACCCATTCCTCACGATCTTTGTTGATGTTTAACAATGATATTGATCGTACTAAGTGACAATATATTTCGATCAATTTCTTTGTATCTTCTCCCGGCAAACTCGTAAATAGATCTAATTCTTTCTTTAACAATGATTTTTTACTCTTGATCATCATCTCACTTCCCTCAAATTTAACTCTAAGTGCTTCCCAAATTGAACGTGAAGTCTTATCATGTTGAAGCAATACAAATATGTCTTCTTTACTAGCTTGCTGGAGTAGACTGATCATCATCTTTTCTACTTTGTACATGTCTCGTTCTTTATCAGTAAATTCAAAAATTTTCTTTTCAACACCCAAATCTGTACGTGGTAGTACATACTTTTTCTCAACACATTCCCAAGACCTCAAATGATTAGCTTGAACCCAATTTTCAAATCGATCTTTCCAACCATAATATTCCTCAATTCCCATTAGCTTCGGAGGTTTTTGCAAAGTTCCAGTTTCATTTTCCATGTTCATGTTCTTAGCAATGTCAGTAGCAGTAGTCGGGGCAGTAGCAAACATGTTATAAAATTCCTCTTCCATGATTCGGTAACAAGTTTCTCAAAATCAGACACTTTCAAACGAAATAACAACTCAAGCGAAATACACTTTCAAACGAAATAACCAATTGATGCGAAATCACCTACAAGACAACTTCAAGCGAAATTAATCCAAACGAAATCATGATTTTCACACGAAATAGATGATTTCGTACGAAATAACCAGACGAAATCAGTTTCAAGCGAAATCAACTAATTTCGTACGAAATACTCAAGCGAAATACTAATTTCGTACGAAATACTCAAGCGAAATTCCAAATTGGTACGAAATAACGCTTATTTCGTGCGAAATACTGCTGATGTCATCATCTCGAGCTGTTTTTGGTCCAATTGATTAGGTTTTAGTTCGATTTTAAGTCTGAAACTTTCAAGGGTTTGTTAAAACACTATTGCGCGTATAATATGTGAAATTCAAGACATTTTGACCATGAAAACAAGTTTAATTTTGAAAAGAAGGTGTAGAAAACAGAATTTTAAGCTGAATTGGTAAGAACTCTTCCTCCTGAGCTCTGATACCACTTGTATGATCGTTTTCTGACCCCAACGAGTCGATCAGAAGAGTTTTTGCTTAATACGAAAGGTGGAAACAGACGTATCAAGTTTAATTCAGCTAGATATACACTTTAAACTATCTATAGATTGATTTGACAAAGATTTACAGCGAGTAGACACTTCGGCAGCACTTCGGCTCTCTAACCGGAAAAGTAATTTCATTACAAATTACACAGACCAGGAAACTATATATAGGCAAGGTAATTTCGCATGAACTGGTTCAAGCGAAATCATATTTCACAAGAAATAGTAATTTCATGCGAAATTACCAAGCGAAATTACACTATGTAATTTCGTGCGAATTAACTTCTAACCTATTTTTGACATTTTTCTCGTACTACGTGCCCCGATCGATACAATCTAATACAAGAAGAAGTCGACAGACGCATGCACCAACACCTTTCACCTGCCAAGGGTCAAGTTTTTCAAAATTCGAAATCATGAGTGTGACAACTCGTATTTCAGAACCTATCTTTGTGCTTAGTGTAACATGTTTGAACATTACGTGATTATATGAACTTTGATGATTAATGAAATGCTATGTTGATTGAATGCGTGAAGTGCATGTATGTATGTAATAGGATCACACTAAACGAACCGATCGCACAACACTGGGCTGGTCGCACAAGCCCATTCGGGCCACATTCTTGTACTCGAACCTTAAGGGCAGCCCATGAAGGGTTCGGACCACTCCCCTTAGTTCGAATAACACATAGGGTGATAGTATAAATCCCACACTTTATAAAATCACACAAAGTTTACCAAACCCTAAATCTCTCTCTCCCTCTCAACTCGACGGCAAGCACCTTTTTCCCATCGAAGACTTTCTTATTCGGATCATTCTCGTTCTACCCTCCCTACTGGTTAGTGTCATATCATTGTTTGATTGTTGTTATGGTTGATGCTTGTTGTATGTTTTAATATATGCTATTAGAGATTGGATGTTAAAGTGTTACGATGAACAAACTGTTCGATCAACATAGGATTGATGAATGCTTTGATGTTGGTCTGGATGTTTATGTAAATCGAAATGCATGTTAATGATCTAGAACCAAATAGATGTAGATCGACTGTCATGTTTCTGTTCCTCAGATTTGTTTGCTTGATGATGTTGAAAGCTTTAAATATGATAGTTTGAATGTTATGTCGTTTATGCTTTGAATATGACTAGAGTTCATAGAAAATTGATGATAAAACCTATGATTGATCGATGATAGCATGATTTGGAAACTGTTAATGTTGATTAATTGAATAATTGTAAAACAAAAAACTGTCCAAATTATTGTAACTGATTCGCATGATTTTAGGGTGTTAAATAACTAATCGCACAACTCACAGGACACCTGATTCGCACAAGACTGCATGAACCACACGAAAGCTGTTTCATGTAAGGGTCTGGTTGCACAAGACAGTTGCACAAGCTTAGTGCAACTGTCTAAAACTCACAGTACACCTAAGAGATACATGATCGCACAAGACCTGTGGATCACACAAGATGGTGCCGATCGCACAAGGCTTGGGCCACACACAAACAACTTGAACTGCATTACTGTTGGGCCTCAAAGCCCAAGTCCAGTCGCACAAGATGTTCCGAGTCGTACAAGGTCAAATGGATCGCACAATTTGAATCATGTTTATTTTGCATGGGCCGTATTCATATTGGGTTACTTATGATATTTGGCCGGGCTTATGTTGGATCGCACAACATGTTGTGGATCGCACAAGGCTGTGCTGAACGCACAACATGTTGGGCCGGGTAGTCGTTGGGTCTCAACTATCCAACCGCACAAGATGCTATTGGGCTTACACTGTTACATCATCCCAATACATCCTGATCACACAAGTTTGGACTTTATGTGTTTAAATGAATTGTTTATCATATTCAATGTGTATGCCATGACCATTACGTGTTCTTAACTTGTTAAGTTCTGTGTAAACCTATGTGCACTACTCGAACCTAGACCTGACTTGTATGGTAACCATGTTAGGACGTGGTTGACCCCTAGCAGCTGGATTCGACCTTTCGCTTATCTGCCGAGCTAACCTGAGGTGAGTTCACACTTCTCTACAAAGCATGGGATTCCCAGGGGTTGGGAATGGGTTAAGGAATAGGGATTTCTCGTCCTGTTGGGAGGTGTTCAGGAATGTGAATTTCCTCGTCCTGTTGAGACGAATTTAAATTTACTAGACTAGAACTCTATCAACGAAGTCCCTCCTTTTGTATCGACTTAATCGCCGAGGCCAATGGTGAACGGGTCATTAGTTAAATAACACTATTAGGTTTAAGAAACATCACACCGTGCCGCAGAGGATGGGCGTGGACTAATGGACTATGGCACGTCAGTGATGATAGACACCGACGCTAGGGTACATAAACATGACGAACGTTAGTAGTCGATATGGTAACGAGTCTGGTAGTTTAAACATGGGGTAGCCCCCACGGCCGAAGTGCCGGGCTGGATAGCCAAAGATTGAGAACATGGGGTAGTCCCCACGGCTGAAATGGCCGAAGTGAAAATGGATTAACAAATGAACGTTTTCGAAACTATGGGGTAACCCCCACGGCTTGACAGCCGGTTAAGAATAAACTATGTTTTTAGAACAACTCTAAAATGGACAACCAACTGTGAACTCGCTCAACTTTGTTGTTGACTCGTTACTACATGCTTTGCAGGTCACTAGGTTTAGCAGGAGCTTGCATGGGGAAGAGTCGTTGTGGAGCATGGACATTGAGTGTTCATGATAAACTTAAATACTCTGAATTTAAGATTTGGGTTTTGAACTATTTGCTTCTGCTGATAACTTAGACTTATTAAATTGTTTTTGGACACCAATTATATTGTGTGGTTGAACTTTTAATTACTTTACTATATCGTTCAATATGATTGGTGGTTCGATCCTGGTCAGTCACGCCTCCAAGCGGTGATACTCCGCATGTGGATTTTGGGGGTGTGACAGATTGGTATCAGAGCCATTGGTTATAGTGAACTTGGTTTTAAGAAGGGAAAAAGTTTTGATAAAACCAGACTATAACCGGTACAGTGCTCAATAATCCACAATGACGCTTCGCTTCACGTGCAAGGCTCAGTACTATAGGTGATATGATTTATGTGTATACTGCCTACTTGCTAGTTACATAGTACATTGCTCATGGTATGCTTAGTTAGTATAACGACTGTTGCTTGTACTCTGTGTGCTTACTCTCTTCTGTCACTCCACATTTACACACATGCGCGACACTTTTCGTACTTTTGTTTTCTTCGATGTGAAGATCATAAGTGGACGTCTGAATTTGACTCAAGCCCAGTTGACGGCTCTAATCAATGAACGAGTTGCTGAGGCACTCGCAGCTGTCCCTGCAGGAGGTATAACCTGCCATTTCGACCTATCCTAATATGTTTAGATCCTACTCTCACGAACCAACCCTCGTGCTTAATCTTGTCTTTCCTTTCTCGCGCGACAGGTCAGCCTGCTCAGCCTCCCGCGTGTACGTTCAAGACCTTTATGGACTATAGACCTAGTACCTTCAGTGGTACAGAAGGAGCTGTAGGTCTCCTCCACTGGTTTGAGAAGCTCGAATCTGTCTTCGTGATGTGTGAATGCCCTGAGGCTCATAGGGTAAAGTTTGCTACTGGAACACTTGAAGGTGCTGCGTTAACCTGGTGGAAAGCACACGTCCAACTGCTAGGGCTGGCGGTTGCTAACGCCACCCCATGGAACAGTTTCAAAGAACTAATCAAAGAAGAGTACTGTAGTCGTGACGACATTCACAAGCTGGAGGTAGAGTTCTTAAACTTAAAGATGACGGGGTCAGAAATTGAAGCGTACACGAAAAGATCGAACGAGTTGGCTATCTTGTGTCCTACTATGGTAGACCCTCCCATCAAACGTATCGAACTGTACCTTAAGGGTTTGGTGCCAGAAATTCAAAGTCACGTGACCTCAGCTAATCTTGGCACCATTCAGCAAATCATCAAGTTGGCTCATCGTCTCACTGATCAGGCGGTGGAGCAGAACAGGTTACCAAAGCGTATTAGTGCTACTACTTCTGATACTCCCAGTGACAACAAGCGTAAATGGGATGGAACTTCAAGCAAAGGTTCGAATTCTGTTCAATCTCAGTCACAGCAGCGAAGGACTGAGGACTATAGGAGCCCCAGTCAGCAGTCTTCTGGAAGTGAAGGGCAGGGTGGATACAAGGGGAATCACCCTAAATGTAATCGCTGTAACCTGCACCATAGCGGACCATGTAGTAGAGGCAACTGTCATCAGTGCAACAAGCCTGGTCACATTGCAAGAGATTGTAGGAGTCAGCTTCCTGCAAATCAGAATCGGCAACAACAGCGAGCCCCACCAAACCAATGCCAGCAGCAGCAGCAACATCAATGTAACAACAAAGGGTGCTTTCAATGTGGTGCTGAAGGCCACTTCAAGAAAGACTGTCCCCAGCTGAACCAGAATCAGAATAACAACAATAATAACAACCAGGGGAATGGAAACAACGGGGGTAACAACGGCAATGGTGCCAGGGGTCGTGTTTTTGTGATTGGACAAGGTGATGCAAGGAACGATCCCAACGTTGTGATGGGTAAGTTCCTACTGGACGACTTTTATGTTACTGTTTTATTTGATTCGGGTGCCGATACTAGCTACGTGTCCTTAAAAGTTAGCCAAATGCTTAAGCGTACCCCAATACTTTTGAACACCAAGCACACTGTAGAGCTAGCTAATGGTAAGAGTTTAGAGGCCACACACGTAGTCAAGGGTTGTACTCTTGTTCTTGCTAATCAGACCTTCTCTATCGACCTCATCCCTATCGTTCTGGGTAGTTTCGACGTTGTCATTGGGATGGATTGGTTATCCCAACACCAAGCAGAGATTCTTTGCAACGAGAAGATTGTCCGTATTCCCCGTTCAGGTGATGAACCTCTCGTGATTCGTGGCGACAAGAGTGGTGCGGTCGTGAGCATCATCTCTTTCCTTAAGGACCAGAAGTGTTTGCGGAAGGGCCACACAGCTATCCTGGCTCTCGTTACTGATACATCAAAGAAGGAGAAGAAGATAGAAGATTTTCCGATTGTGCGCGACTTTCCTGAGGTATTTCCTGAGGAATTACCTGGTCTTCTGCCTCACCGACAAGTCGAGTTTCAAATCGAGCTAGCTCCTGGAGTAGCGCCCATAGCTCGAGCACCTTATCGTTTAGCCCCATCAGAACTAGAAGAGCTGTCTACGCAACTACAAGAGCTCTTGGATAAAGGTTTTATTCGTCCTAGCTCTTCGCCCTGGGGAGCTCTAGTGCTATTCGTGAAGAAGAAAGACGGTACCTTCAGAATGTATATTGACTACCGTGAACTCAACAAAGTGACTGTGAAGAATCGCTATCCTCTTCCACGTATTGATGACCTATTCGACCAGCTGCAAGGGTCAAGTTTCTATTCAAAGATTGATCTGAGATCGGGATATCACCAGCTGAGAGTCCGAGAAGAGGATGTCTCCAAAACAGCATTTAGAACTCGTTATGGGCACTATGAGTTTTTGGTCATGCCATTCGGGTTGACAAACGCACCGGCGGTCTTCATGGATCTTATGAATAGAGTGTGCAAACCTTACCTGGATAAGTTCGTTATAGTTTTCATCGACGACATCCTGATCTATTCTAAGAGTCAGGAGGAACACGAGCAGCATCTACGACTTATTTTGGAACTCCTTCGAACAGAACATCTATATGCTAAGTTTTCGAAATGTGACTTTTGGCTTCGCGAAGTCCATTTCTTAGGCCACGTGGTAAACAAGGACGGGATTCACGTTGATCCATCCAAGGTAGACTCGATTAAGAACTAGCCTGCACCCCATACACCAATAGAAATCCGCCAATTCTTGGGTTTGGCAGGTTATTACAGAAGGTTCATCAAGGATTTCTCAAAGATTGCCCAACCTCTCACCTCACTGACTCAGAAGGGTGTCACCTATCGTTGGGGAGATGCACAAGAGTCCGCGTTTCAGCACTTAAAGGATAGACTTTGTAGCGCGCCTATCCTCTCATTGCCTGAAGGCATAGATGATTTCGTAGTTTATTGCGACGCGTCCATCCAAGGACTTGGTTGCGTGTTGATGCAACGTGACAAGGTCATTACCTACGCGTCACGTCAACTTAAGATCCACGAAAGGAACTACACTACGCACGACTTGGAGTTGGGAGCAGTGGTTTTTGCTCCTAAGATATGGAGACATTACCTGTACGGTACCAGGTGCACCATTTACACCGATCACAGGAGTCTCGAGCATATCTTCAAGCAAAAGGAGTTAAACATGCGACAACGTCGATGGGTCGAGCTTTTGAATGATTATGAATGCGCGATCAAGTACCATCTAGGCAAAGCCAATGTGGTGGCCGACGCCCTCAGTCGAAAGGACACTACACCTAAATGCGTGCGTGCATTACAACTTACCATCCAATCTAGTCTTCCTACTCAGATACGGGATGCTCAGCTAGAAGCTTTGAAAGCAGAGAACATCACGGCGGAGTCCCTGCGAGGATCGAGGAAACGGTTAGAACAAAAGGAAGACGACACATACTACGTAACAGGGCGCATTTGAGTCACACTTTATGGAAACTTACATGAACTTGTGATGGATGAAGCACACAAGTCTCGTTACTCAGTACATCCTGGTTCGGATAAGATGTACCATGATCTCAAAACTACATACTGGTGGCCTAGCATGAAAGCTCAAATAGCAACTTACGTCAGTAAATGTTTGACTTGTGCGAGAGTCAAAGTCAAGTACCAGAAACCCTCAGGCTTACTTCAACAACCAGAGATACCAAAATGGAAATGGGAGCAAATTTCCATGGATTTTGTTACTAGTCTGCCTAGATCTCAGCGCGGAAATGACACTATTTGGGTGATAGTGGATCGACTGACCAAGTCTGCACACTTTTTGGCTATCAAAGAAACAGACAAGTTCTCTACTTTAGCAGACGTTTACTTGAAGGAAGTGGTTTCGAGGCACGGGGTGCCAACCTCTATCATATCTGATTGTGATGCGCGTTTTACTTCTGAACTGTGGCAAGCAATGCACAAGTCTTTTGGCTCTCGATTAGATATGCGCACAACATATCACCCGCAAACGGATAGGCAGTCTGAACGCATCATCCAAACCCTTGAAGACATGCTTAGGGCATGTGTAATCGATTTTGGAAATGGCTGGGAAAAGCATCTCCCATTAGTGGAGTTCTCGTATAATAACACTTACCACACCAGTATCCAGGCCGCTCCGTTTGAGGCATTGTACGGACGTAAATGCTGATCACCTCTTTGTTGGGCAGAGGTTGGTGATAGCCAGATCACTGGCCCAGAACTTGTGGTACACACAACAGAAAGGATTGCTCAAATACGACAACGAATGGCGGCAGCTCATGACCGTCAGAAAAGCTACGCTGATAAGCGTAGGAAACCACTCGAGTTCCAGGTTGGGGATCGAGTGCTACTCAAAGTCTCACCCTTGAAAGGTGTTGTTCATTTTGGTAAACAAGGCAAACTCAACCTGCGATACGTTGGACCTTTCGAAATCATAGAGAAAATAGGCAAAGTGGCCTACAAACTAAACCTACCAGTAGAACTCAGTGGAGTTCACAACGTTTTTCACGTGTCGAATCTGAAGAAGTGTCTGTCAGATGAGACCCTCGTAGTGCCTTTGAAGGAGCTCACTATCGACGATCAGTTGCGATTCGTTGAAGAACCAGTAGAGATTACTGACCGAGATGTGAAGATTCTCAAGCGTACTAGAATTCCTCTCGTTCGAGTTCGTTGGAACTCCCGTCGTGGCCCAGAGTTCACCTGGGAACGTGAAGACCAAATGAAACACAAGTATCCTCAGTTGTTCGTGAACAGTGAAACCACTACTGAGGCTGAAGCTACTGCGGAATTTCGGGACAAAATTCCAAACCAACGAGGGAAGGATGTGACACCCCAGGAAAACCAGGGAAACATGCAACTTAACTAGCTTCCTCAGTGAGTACGTGCAAAATTTCGGGACGAAATTTCTTTCAACTTGGGGATAATGTGACAACTCGTATTTCAGAACCTATCTTTATGCTTAGTGTAACATGTTTGAAAATTACGTGATTATATAAACTTTGATGATTAATGAAATGTTATGTTGATTGAATGCGTGAAGTGCATGTATGTATGTAATAGGATCACATAAAACGAACCTATCGCACAACACTGGGCTGGTCGCACAAGCCCATTCGGGCCACATTCTTGTACTCGAACCTTAAGGGCAGCCCATGAAGGGTTCGGCTCACACCCCTTAGTTCGAATAACACATAGGGTGATAGTATAAGTCCCACAGTTTATCTAATCACACAAAGTTTACCAAACCCTAAATCTCTCTCTCCTTCTCAACTCGACGGCAAACACCTTTTTCCCATCGAAGACTTTCTTATTCGGATCATTCTCGTTCTACCCTCCCTACCGGTTAGTGTCATATCATTTTTTGATTGTTGTTATGGTTGATGCTTGTTGTATGTTTTAATATATGCTATTCGATATTGGATGTTAAAGTGTTATGATGAACAAACTGTTCGATCACCATTGGATTGATTAATGCTTTGATGTTGGTCTGGATGTTTATGTAAATCGGAATGCATGTTAATGATCTAGAACCGAATAGATGTAGATCGACTGTCATGTTTCTGTTCCTCGGATTTGTTTGCTTGATGATGTTGAAAGCTTAAAATATGATAGTTTGAATGTTATGTCGTTTATGCTTTGAATATGACTAGAGTTCATAGAAAATTGATGATAAAACCTATGATTGATCGATGATAGCATGATTTGGAAACTGTTAATCTTGATTGATTGAATAATTGTAGAACAAGAAACTGTCCAAATTATTGTAACTGATTCGCATGATTCGCACAAGACTGCATGAACCACACGAAAGCTGTTTCGTGTAAGGGTCTGGTTGCACAAGACAGTCGCACAAGCTTAGTGCAAATGTCTAAAACTCACAGTATAACTAAGAGATGCATGATCACACAAGACCTGTGGATCGCACAAGATGGTGCCGATCGCACAAGGTTTGGGCCACACACAAACAACTTGAACTGCATTACTGTTGGGCCTCAAAGCCTAAGTCCAGTCGCATAAGATGTTCCGAGTCGCACAAGGTCAAATGGATCGCACAATTTGAATCATGTTTATTTTGCATGGGCCGTATTCATATTGGGTTACTTATGATATTGGGCCGGGCTTAAGTTGGATCGCACAACATGTTGTGGATCGCACAAGGCTGTGCTGAACGCACAACATGTTGTGCCGGGTAGTCGTTGGGTCTCAACTATCCAACCGCACAAGATGCTATTGGGCTTACACTATTACATCAGCCCAATACATCCTGATCACACAAGTTTGGACTTTATGTGTTTAAGTGAATTGTTTATCATATTCAATGTGTATGCCATGACCATTACGTGTTCTTGACTTGTTAAGTTCTGTGTAAACCTATGTGCACTACTCGAACCTAGACCTGACTTGTATGGTAACCATGTTAGGACGTGGTTGACCCCTAGCAGCTCGATTTGACCTTTCGCTTATCTGCCATGCTAACCTGAGGTGTGTTCACACTTCTCTACAAAGCATGGGATTCCCAGGGGTTGGGAATGGGTTAAGGAATAGGTATTCCTCGTCCTGTTGGGACGTGTTCAGGAATGTGAATTTCCTCGTCCCGTTGAGACGGATTTAGATTTACTAGACTAGAACTCTATCAACGAAGTCCCTCCTTTTGTATCGACTTAATCGCCGAGGCCAATGGAGAACGGGTCATTAGTTAAATAGCGCTATTAGGTTTAACAAACCTCACACCATGCCGCAGAGGACGGGCGTGGACTAATGGACTATGGCACGTCAGTGATGATAGACACTGACGCTAGGGCACATAAACATGACGAACATTAGTAGTCGATATGGTAACGAGTCTGGTAGTTTAAACATGGGGTAGCCCCCACGGCCGATGTGCCGGGCTGGATAGCCAAAGATTGAGAACATGGGGTAGCCCCCACGACTGAAATGGCTGAAGTGAAAATGGATTAACAAATGAACGTTTTCGAAACTATGGGGTAACCCCCACGGCTTGACAGCCGGTTAAGATTAAACTATGTTTTTGGAACAACTCTAAAATGGACAACCAACTGTGAACTCGCTCAACTTTGTTGTTGACTCGTTACTACATGCTTTGCAGGTCACTAGGTTTAGCAGGAGCTTGCATGGGGAAGAGTCTTTGTGGAGCATGGACATTGAGTGTTCATGATAAACTTAAGTACTCTGAATTTAAGATTTGGGTTTTGAACTATTTGCTTCCGCTGATAACTTAGACTTATTAAATTGTTTTTGGACACCAATTATATTGTGTGGTTGAACTTTTAATTACTTTACTATATCATTCAATATGATTGGTGGTTCGATCCTGGTCAGTCAATCCTCCAAGCGGTGATACTCCGCATGTGGATTTTGGGGGTGTGACAATGAGCATTTTAACTCAAAAAAGTATCTTTCTCAAGAAGATTCTCCACATTTCGCACCAAAATTCCCATAGCAAAAATCACCCATCTCTTATAGTCCAATACTCCACTTATTTGCATAAGAGCAACACTGGACTGGGGGGATTTGAAGGGGTATGGTCCCAAAAACCTCGCGCAGACACATGGGACCATACCACAACTTCATCTCAATAAGCCCTCTTCAAGAGAACCCTGCGCGACTGCGCACCAGTTCTAAAGGAGAAGTTAAAAAGAAAACAGTCTTCAACATCCGCGCGCCGAGACAGAACTAACACATCCATACGTAAGTTCATATGACAGGATAGTTAACAACATCTCCGCGCAAATATCACCCAGACTTGAATAAAAAGTAACCTTTTTGTTACAGCAGAATTTGCATGAGGCAGAGCCACATTGGATTACAACTTTAAACCTTCTAGAAGGCTCTATCGTGCACAACCATTCGGTTATAACCGAATGGACATGTGGCATCATCCTGTGCACTCCTCAAAGTCACGATGATAGCACTAACTTGGGGAAGGATCTACATACATACACTTTCCACGTGGCATCTCCCTAGCCATAGATCTCGCCCACGATCTGTGTACCTATACACCACGTTAGTGATTAACGGAGAAGAAATAACTGCTTACAGAAAATGCTTTCCGTTATATCTCCCGTCAACAAACTTTCCCGCCCAAATTCGGTTATAAATAAGGATAATTCAGTTATCATTTCTCAAGTCACTCTTACTTCACTTTCACTATTACTTCTTCTTCTTCATTGAAACCTGTACTTATTCTCACGCCAGAGGGTGGTCACGAAGAGAACCCCCATTCTCCCTGTGGTGAGTCTAACGACTGTTCATTTTGTAGTTATAATTTGAAGAAGGAGCTTAGCCAAACCCCGGAATCAAACAAGAGGACTCACCCCATTTATGCAGAACTAACCCCCTGTTTCAATTGATTCTGGTCATTTGAACCAGTGTTTCTTCAAGATCAAAGGTTTCAATACAACAGTACTTGCTCAAAACAAAGTTTAGATGTAATAGTTCAGATTATAGATCTTTGCAGATGTTTGCAACATCTATGGAATCTTTTTTGTTAGGAATGTTAGATGTCACTATTATGGTGATGTCAACTGATTGCAAACAAACCTTTTGTACTTGTTTATGTAGATTCAAGTGTTAGAGATTTATCATCACATTCCATTCTCATTTGTATAATTAGATTTGTGTGTGAATAGGCTTAGGGGGAGTCTGTAGAGTCAGTTGTACTATAATCAAATCATTTGAGTCTGATATAAAATAATCGTTGATGATAATTCCCTGCTTGTGATTATTTTTTCTGCTTTACAAGTTATAATTGTCTGTTCTTATTTCTTTTAATCACAAGCCTCGTAAACTCTGATCCTACAATTGGTATCAGAGCCTGGTCACATTAAACTTGATTTCCCAATTAGTTTAATATTCAAAGACCAGCTCATAAAGATCTAATCTGTTCATAAGTCAAATTTGCAGAGTGTTAAATTCAAAAAGAATTTCACACGCTTCAAAAGAACAAAAGAGATGGCACAAAATGATACCCATAATACCGGTTTTAGCAACAAGCCTCGTATGCTTGTCAGATCTGAGTATAATATCTTGCAACGCAGGATGTCTTACATACTTGCTCAACATGAAAATATTTTCTACAAAAACATCAAAAGGTCATTTTTTAATAAAAACATTAAAATGTTGTTTTGACCGAAATTTTATTAAATGATTGGTAAAAAAATGTTGGTGCAGTAATGTCTATCGCCTCCGTCAATCAGTCCGTAGCAGAAATTAGAATAAAACATAGCCTTATATTGTAATATTTAGGGAAAAGGCAAGGTGGCATTTATGTAACTAATGAGAACTCTCATTAAAGCCTTGGCCTATAAATAGATCTCTTAGGGTTTTAGTTTAGAACTTTTTGCACATTTAGAGATTTGGAGTGCTTGGATCCTAGAGAGAGAAAGTAGAGAGAGAAAGTGCAAAAGGTGATTCACGTGACTTGTAACTTTTTAGATCTTTTAATCTAATCACAGGTTTTAGTACATTCTTGTGTTCGGTCCACGCACGTGTACGGATTCCGCATGTCACACGTGTCATACGCAATCGTTCGGGAGTCAAAAAACCGATCCTACAAAAAACCATCAAAAACAAAACCTTTGTTCAAAGGAGTGAAACATATGTTTCAATGGTTCAAAACTGTGTTGAACCTTGGTTGACCATTGTTTGTAGCACATAACCACTGATTCATTACCCACTGTTTCACTACAAAGGTCGAACAACCACGGTTTTTCCAAAAGCAACCACTGTTCTCTTCCAAATTCTTTTTAACCCAACAATGGTTTTAAATTTGTTTACATCCATCTATTGACCATAGTAGGGGGATTTTGGGTAGTGGTGTAAAAAGGATGAAAATAATGGTTTTGAAAGAAAAAAAGGTTAGTCCTAATGCCTCCATCATTTACTTACTTCAGTTTAAGTTGGTAAGGACCGGGAATGTATCGTCTTGGCAAGTTCTAGAGTCGTAAGAACCAAGCGGCTATTCACACAAGAAACGAAAATGAGCATTTGGTTTAAAGATGTATGCAAGTATGCTCAATAAAGGCTCAAAACTCACTTATTATGGGAATGGGTTTATAATGTGATCAAGTATATATAATTAAATTTTAAATAGATTTGTCATGCCTTTTCATAATTTTCTTATTTGGTTCTTTTTATCACGAGGCTATCGGTTGTAAATTTGTAAAAAATATAACCTTTTTAGAACTTGTTATTCCCGAATTACACCAAGATAAGTAAAAAAATGAAAATGTTTGAAAAGATTTGGGGTGATTAGCAGTTCCAATACGAGTTTTGTGTAAGGCTTGTTGTTAGGACTTGCAAGATTCAAGGTTTTAGCATCCCCCCCACTTAAATTACACATTGTCCTCAATGTGTCCAAAAATAAGTTCTTAAGTTGATTAAAATGTGTAAAAGTGGGTTAAGCACAAGATTTTATGTTTTTCGGGCAGCTGAACACGGGGTGTGGTGGGCTGACCACGACCCCGTGGTCAGACTACCAGTAACAGAAAGTTACAGAAGGTTAACCATGGGGCGTGCCCAGTGGACACGGCCTGTGGTCAGTTACCTGTTAGAAAATTTTCTACAGAACCGTGGGCACGGGGGCGTGTTGGGTGGCCACGGCCCCATGCTGCACATGCTGTAATCCTGGAAATTTGTCGGGAGGCTACTGTTTACGTGCATGGGGTTCCTTTTTCAAAGTCCCTTTGCCATCTCCAATCCTTCTTTGAGTGTTTATTATCCATACTAATTTATAAACTTAAAAATAAAAGCATTAACTAAGAACTAAACTAAATCTGAAACATGATTGTCCTTTCAAAATAAAAGAAGCCATACTTTTGAAAGTTAAATTAGTATATTTAAGTAAATTACTTTTATTAGTTTATAATCCATGAAATGGCTCCATGGTGCGCCACGTTTATAAGGGTCCTTGGCTAGACCCATCGTATCGGGTGGTTCTGGCTTATCTTCAATTAGGGGGTCGTCATTGCCAATTGGATATTTCATTGATTGGTCAAGATCGACATATCTTTTGTCGGCCCCCAATTGAATTGGTAGGTTGTTTTGCTTCCGGGTGGTCAAGGCTTGACGGGTTTTCACAAAAAGATTATCCCAACACAAGTGGAGCATCATCAAGAATGATGAAGTCGGTTGGGACTGTCGTTTGATTCGTTTGCACTAACACGCCCTCAATCACTCCCGTTGATTTTATTATTTTCTGATTAGAAAGAAAAATGGGAATTTGAAGTGGAGAAAAATCAATAATACTTAATTTTTCAAAAATATAGCTTGACATTATATTAACACAAAGATCTTTATCAATTGTAATATTACTAATAAATGTGTTTGGAAAAAAACATGGAACCAGTGTTATGTTAATTTCAAATTGATCATCTCTTATTAGCGTAGTTTGATCGTTTGTCAATTTAATGCTAACCATTTCGTCAACTTTAGTGTTAGTGTTTAATTCTTTTAAAAACTTAGCATGAGTAGGTACCAAACAATGATTTTCGAAATAAGGTGGTAAAAGTTTAATTTCTTGAAAAATTGACTCTTTTTGAAAATTATTGTTTTCGGAGTTACCTCTTTCGGAGTTTGGTTCATGCGTTGATTTTTCACTTAGTTGTTCTTCCATTTTTACTTCTTCAATTATTACTTCTATGGTACACATTGCCTCTTCCCTCTCGCGAGATTCTTTTATTAAGCGTTCAAGATCTTTGAGACATTGTACAATTCTCTCGGTTTCGGGGAGGATAGTTGGTGGTTCGTGAAAGTTAGCGGGATAAGTGTCCCAAAAGCTTGAGTTTGGATGTTCAAACCTTGGTTCCTCATAATACGCATATGAGGTGGATGGTTCGAAAAGGTCACAATATTGCACCGAGTGAGAATTACCACAAATGGTACAATATTCTTCTTCGTAATCATCATCTTCATAGTAGTAAGTGTAACTTCCTGAGTATTGATCCATGATAATCACTTAGCAGATTACATAGTCTCGGGACCAGAAAACAAAATTAAAAAGCTGAAACAGAGGCTCACCATGGCCCCGTGGTCAACAGACATGGCCTCGTGGTCAGATTCTGTATCTGGGCGTTTGAAACTTGTTATGTGCAGCACGGGGGCATGTTCACTGAGCACAACCCCGTGTTCAGCTTATTGTTATGCAAAAATTCCTAAAAAGTAAAAAAAAATGTGCGCGCAGTTTTGAAAAGGTTTTGAAAAATGATTAGGCGGTCGATTTTAGGCTTTCTTAAAATCCTTGTGTCCCCGGCAACGGCGCCAAAAACTTGGTCCGTGTCGAGTGCAATATAATTTTTATTGATATTTTGGGCCCATTTTACGCATTAGTCAAGTTTTAAATTTATAAAATACGATATGTACTAACACTAAACACACACTTGGGCAAGTGCACCCATCGTGAGCGTAGTATAGTGTTGGTAAGATATCGAGGTCATCCAAGGACACAAGAGCTTTTAATACTGGTTTATCCTCAACGTCGAATCAATCTAAATTTTTGAGAAAAGTTTTGAAACATGAAAATAAAACTACAAATGAAAAGTTAAATAAAAGGAAAAACAAATAGACAAGCTATAATAACTTGGATATAACTCATCTTTAATGTATCCTTTGATGATTTTCGCACTTTCGGAATTTTTAAGAGATTATCTTAGTTATAGTAGTAGGCCCCTCTTTTGAAGGTGACGTTACCCTCAACCCAGTGGTTTGAGTCAGCAGGGATACAATCCCAAAGGGTCAGAATATTGAAAGACAATTAAGTTAGTTATTAATGCGAAAAGTGGTAGGCCCCTCTTTTGAAGGTGACGTTACCCTCGGTTAAGTGGTTTGAGTCAGCAAGGATACAATCGCAAGAAGCCGGTTTAAAGTATTAATAGCAGTTTACATATGAGGGGTTCAAGCTATTCGCACCCCCGCCATCCAATACCGTTGGGTATTGAAGGAGGTCCTAGTAAGCTTGAACCAAGTACTCGCAGGATCTATACACTGAACGAGACAAGAACTTTACTAAACCACCCCCTAAGCCCCTTCTAGGTAGTTAACGTGTTTTATATAGACCGTAAAGACACGAAGGATGACATCATTTACTCTATATAGATAGGAAATCAAAATTAAGACATTATGAAGAAATGGTAAAGAAAATTCACTTTCAACATAAGAAACTAGTTATTAAAGTTATTAATACAAACCCAATTAAAAAGTGCCAAAAGATTAACAATCAAAAGTAATACATAAAAAACTTGTCTTTACCAAGTGATGTAAGAGGCTTTGCCAAACATGGCCTTTGATTGACAAGAACTCATACGATCAATCTTGGATCCCGAGACTAGTACAAACACTCTAAAGATGGATGATGGTGGTGGGTGTTGGTGTTGTATTGGTGGTGGAGTGGTGGCAAAGTGGGAGAGTAGTGTTGGTGTTGAAAGGAACCATGCACCCCTATTTATATTCAGATCAGAGCCCTGACCACGGCCCCATGGCCGTTGGGCATGGCCCCGTGGTCACTTGTTTCTCTTCCTTCATTAATTGCAGCTGTCAGCAAAGGGCCCCACACGCCCCCGTGGCCTCTGGACACGGCCACGTGGTCAACTCTTCACTGTACTGTCAAGATTCTGCAAATCTTAGAGTTGAGCACGCCCCGTGGTGAGCTGGGCATGACTCCGTGGTGGGCGTAGAAGCTTCTGCAGGCTTTGTCTTCTTGTGTCAGGGCTGACCAAGCCCCATGGTGAGTTGGGCACGACACCGTGGTCAGCTTCTGTGTTATTGTTTTTGCTTTGGGAGATGTTGCCGAGGGGTCAGGCATGTCACGTTATTCCTTCTTCTAGTATTTATGTTGGTATTTGGCTGCTTATTTGTTCCTTTTGTTCTTTTAAGCTCATTTGGTCCTGTAAATTCAAAAGGAAGAAAGAAACGCGCTTTTTTTCCAACATTAGTACTAAAAAAGGGTTGGTTTTATGCCTCTATTGATGTAATTTATATGTTGCATTTTGTACACATCACTACATAGCCTCCACTTGAAGATGACCTCTAACCTATAGCCTCTACCTTTGTAACGTATACTTTTGAGATTAAAACGGCTATGCTACGTGCAGGGGCTACATATAAAGGAAATGGTTGTGTAACATTTTCCTATTTTCTTTTCTCCTTGATTTTTAAACGTACATAACTTTCCTCATACGATAATGTGCGTTCGTGTGTGTGTGTGTGTGTATATATATATATATAAACGGGATCACGAGAAAATGTTTGGAAGTGTGAAAACGGAGAGAACAGATCCTAGTCTAACACGTGGCAGGGGCGCTAAATGATATTCAAGAGCACGATTGTCATTGTCCACGTTCCCCTCAATAAATGGTGTTATAATTCCGTTTCAAACAAAATTCCAACATATATGGCGTTTTGTTCTTTATGCTTTTTTCAATGGCGTTTTTTTCAAAGCAATAATTGAAAATGGCGTTTATGTTTCAATGGCATTCTTCCTATATTCAATATTTGGCGTTTTCATTATTAATGTAAATTCTCATTTGGGTTGTAATATATGCTTATTGTTTACGATCAATGACGTTTTACACCTGGTTACGTATATCTGATTAGTTGTGAATATTGGCGTTAATTTGTAAACATCAGTTCTTACTATTTGTTAATTATTCAACTTATGGCGTTTTAATTAACATGTTTTAGGAAGACAGTAACATCAGTTCTTCTTATTGTTTATTATTCAACAAATAGCGTTTTCATTATGGTGTTTTATTAAGAAACAAGTAGATGCAATAGTCTAAACCAAATACATTAGTCAACATGAAAATTATAAAATGAAAGCAATTCATGGCGTTTAAGTAATCTACATATTCCTCCATCCTTTGTTCTATTCTCCTGTACGCTGTTTTATACAATTCAGTAATTCTTGCTGCCCCTAATTCCAAGAATTTATTCAAAGATTTGACCAGCTTTCTTATGTTTTCATTTTGGCTATGCAGTAGGATTTTTGTATTGTATTTGATCTTGAGGTCATTTAGCTGTTTTTGTTGTAGGTTATTTTGTCACACCCCCAAATTCCCACCTAGGGTCTGTCCCTATTAGAAGTGCGACTATTCAACAAAGAGCCACCAATCATATCAAACATGTTCAATAAAATAATAAATTACTCGTTGATAAAGGAAATACTGTTTGCAAGTGAAATAAAACCAAGTAACCAGCGGAAGCAAAAGTAAATAGTTTAAAACCCAACAGTGTATCATAAAGTATCATAAATAAAACGCCCAGTCATGACCATGCCTACTCCAGCCACTTCAGATAGCAAGTCCAAGTGTACCTCAGCTAACGACCTACAAGCATGTAAACAAGTGTGTCAGACTATGCTGGTGAGTTCAAAGTTTTGTTTACCGAGTTAGTTATCATTCACGTGTGTAAAACAGTTAACCAGATGATATGTCGTTTCGCTGTTTTGATGTTGTTATTACTCGATTACCGAATAGCTACAAGATATGTCTGCCCAACCTCCAACGTCTCTATCAAAACTTTGGTCATGTTTTAAGGTAATTAGTTCACGCCCGTCTTTCTGGGACGGTGTGAGGGTGCCAAACCTAATAGCGCTATCAACTAAATACCCCGTTGCCTTTCGCAACTGCCGGTAGTGTCAAGGAGTCTTACGAGATAGATACTGAGTACATAACACAACATCCCGTTATCACGCATTCCTTTATGGAACGTTACCCGTTATCCCTCCCCCGGGATGCATGCTTGAGAAAAGAGCAGTGAACTCACCTTGGTTTTGCTCGGTAAGACTAGTTACGTGATCAAATTGCTCTAAACGATCCTAACATGGATACCATTAACATTTAGTTGTGTATCGTTTAAATCTTTATATTCTACACGCACTTTACACAAGTAGGCATCATACACTATCATGCATGTTATAACGAGCGTTCGGACTATGAGTATTCTCACATTACAGGATCATATATCGTAAAACACGTAGTAACAATCAAATCCTCCATCAACTGATCATGCACATAATGACCACCATTCATAATATTCTATAATTCTTTAGTTATAACAAACCAATTTAGCTATTATGTATTATCATCATAACATAACCAGCACACTCAAAACATTCACATTGCTAATATCAAACTACCAACCCAACTATGTCTTTCCTATTCTACCCGCACATTATGATCGGCCCAACAACACAAGGCTGATATATATTAGAAATTGGACCCGAGACCCCAACAGAGCCCATTCCAGCCGCGATACAGCCTGCTCGACCCACCCAGTAGCCCATTTGTGCACACGAGTTCATCATAGACATCACACAGCCCAATACTCCCCTTCGGCCCACAACACTTAATGTTACAACTTCATGGATTAACTCAGCAAAACAAACATCACATCATCCCTTTATTCCCCTAGCATTAATGCTCTTTGACTATTTTGATAATAATATCAATACATTGCACATGGATCTGACAATTCACTAAAAGTATTTATGTTACTTCATTAGATTCACATGCACATATGACACAATTGCCGACAACTGTTAACTCTTTCAAGATGTTATTGGACCAACAAGAACTTTACACTATCATATTGCACATGCATGATACAGATTTCAAACACTTTCACTTAGGATCATAATCATTCACCTAGTCTATGCACATGCATGATATTATCAACATACTACCCATA
This sequence comes from Helianthus tuberosus, assembly GCA_030545235.1. Taxonomy (NCBI): domain Eukaryota; kingdom Viridiplantae; phylum Streptophyta; class Magnoliopsida; order Asterales; family Asteraceae; genus Helianthus; species Helianthus tuberosus. Next base: position 98,669,858 of record CM060354.1, on the reverse strand, counting down.
ATAAGAATATATATATATATATATATTTTTTATCATCGATGCCTACACATGTCCATACATGGGTCTTTATTAATATAATAACATTACACTAGCACAGTTCTTAACACATCTATACATGATCATATAGAATTAATAATCAATACCCTAGACAAACAAGGGATAGCACTAACCAGTGATTGCGATCTTGGTTGAGGATTTTGTTACTGCCGTCGCACAACTATTAGAGAGTATAGGGTTTGAGGTAGGGTTTGTTTTTAGTTGAGTTTTGTGATAACAATACCAATTACGTGCACCTATAACCCCTGTTTGTAGGGCGGTTCATTACCGGCCACTAATGGGCTCAAGCCCAACTATAAGTGCCAAGATATATAGATTAATGGGCTCGAATTTGACTCTAAATTGGCTGTGGGTCGAGGTGTAAGCTAGTAAAGGTATAATTGGGCCGAGGTCTTGATGTGCGACTCTATTAGTGTGTGTATGCTAAACGGTTAGCCCAATTACATGGATTATCGATACATTTACGTTTAATAACTAATCATAGAAATAGTGTAGGGGAATAACGAGGAATCAAATTACAAGACTAACCTTGGAAATTCGGGGTTGTCACATCATCCCCAACTTAAAGGAAATTTCGCCCTGAAATTTGACAAGCAAGCACAGAAGAGTGGAGTGATAATCAAGATTGTTGCGGATTTTGCTCAGGTGTGACATCATCCCCAACTTGAAGAGGAATCTCGCCCCGAGATTCACCAGCTTTACTAGATTCTGGTTTGTCTTTAGGGAAAAGGTGAGGATACTTGAGCTTCATTTGATCTTCTCGCTCCCATGTGAACTCCGGTCCATGCCGCGAGTTCCAACGGACTCTAACAATCGGGATGCGACTATGCTTACGCACTTTGACCTCCCTATCCATGATCTCGACAGGTTCTTCGACAAACTGCAACTTGTCGTCGATCTTCAACTCTTGATATGGTACCACTAGCGGGTCGTCTGCAAAACACTTCTTCAACTGCGAAACGTGGAAGACATCGTGAACATTACCCAGCTCAGCAGGTAATTCTAGCTTGTAAGCCACTGTACCGATGCGCTCAAGAACTCTAAACGGCCCAACGTAGCGTGGATTAAGCTTTCCACACTTTCCAAAACGTACAACGCCCTTCCACGGTGAAACTTTCAACATAACTCGATCATTCACTTCGAACACTACTTCCTTGCTACGTTTATCAGCATAAGCTTTTTGACGATCACGAGCTGCTGCCATACGTTCCCTGATTTTCACAATCATCTCTGATGTCTCTAATACCAACTCGGGACCTGAAATCTGACTGTCACCCAGTTCAGCCCAACAGAGAGGTGAACGACACTTCCTCCCGTATAATGCCTCAAACGGAGCTGCCTTGATGCTAGTGTGGTAACTATTAGTGTAGGAGAATTCTACTAATGGAAAATGTCTCTCCCAACCCTTCCCAAAATCAATAACACACGCTCTCAACATGTCTTCAAGTGTCTGAATAGTGCGCTCGCTCTGACCGTCGGTCTGTGGGTGATACGCAGTACTCATATCGAGACGCGATCCAAACGACTTATGCATAGCCTGCCATAACTCCGAAGTAAAACGAGGATCTCGATCAGAAATAATAGAAGTTGGCACCCCGTGCCTAGAAACCACTTCCTTAAGGTATACTGCTGCGAGCTGAGAATGCTTATCTGTCTCCTTGATTGCTAGGAAATACGCTGACTTCGTGAGACGGTCGACAATCACCCATATAGTATCGTTCCCAGCCTGGGTTCTCGGTAGCCATGTGACGAAATCCATGGAGATCTGCTCCAATTTCCACATTGGTATCTCTGGCTGTTAGAGTAGACCCGAAGGTTTCTGGTACTCTGCCTTGACCCTAGCACAGGTCAAATACTTACCCACGTAGGTAGCAATAATATCTTTCATGTTCGGCCACCAATACAAAACCTTTAGGTCCTGGTACATCTTATCGGACCCTGGATGAATAGAATATCGTGACTTGTGTGCTTCGTCCATCACAAGCTCTCGAAGATTACCAAATGAAGGAACCCATATCCGTTCCATGAAGTAGTAGATATCATCAGACCGTTGCTCGAACTTCTTCTTGTGTAGACCTCGTAATCCTTCAGCTTCGATATTTTCTTCCTTTAATGCTTCAATCTGAGCTGAACGAATCTGAGCAGGTAAATCAGAGTGAATAGTAAGCTGTAGGGCACGAACACGCTTCTGTTTCGGTTCCTTGCGACTAAGAGCATCTGCTACAATATTAGCCTTACCCGGATGATACTTGATAGCACACTCATAATCATTAAAAAGCTCAATCCAACGACGTTGCCGCATATTCAACTCCTTCTGGTCGAAGATATGTTGCAAACTCCTGTGATCGGTATAGATGATACACTTGGTACCGTACAGGTAATGCCTCCAAATCTTCAACGCAAAGACTACGGCTCCTAACTCCAGGTCGTGTGTCGTGTAGTTCTTCTCGTGTACCTTCAACTGTCGAGAAGCATAAGCTATCACCTTGTCTCGCTGCATCAACACACAGCCGAGACCCTGAATAGACGCATCACAATAAACCACAAAATCTTCAGTACCCTCTGGTAGAGATAGAATCGGCGCGCTGCACAACTTCTGCTTTAAGAGCTGAAAAGCTTCTTCCTGTTTCGATCCCCAAGAATAAACAACTTTCTTTTGAGTCAGGGCGGTGAGGGGTTGAGCAATCTTAGAAAAATCTCGAATAAACCGACGATAATACCCCGCAAGACCAAGAAATTGACGCACCTCCGAAGGATTCTTTGGTGCCGCCCAATTTCGAATAGCATCGATCTTGGCAGGATCCACATGAATACCCATTTCGTTAACGATGTGCCCGAGAAAGTGTACTTCCCGAATCCAGAAGTCACACTTAGAAAACTTTGCGTACAACTGCTCCTTCCTCAGGAGCTCCAAAATAAGACGAAGATGGCGCTTGTGGTCTTCCTTGTTCTTGGAGTAGATCCAAATGTCGTCAATGAAAACGATAAGGAAGTCGTCAAGGTAAGGTTTGCACACGCGGTTCATGAGATTCATGAAGACCACTGGTGCGTTGGTCATCCCAAATGGCATAAACAAGAACTCATAGTGGCCATACCGCGTTCGAAAAGCGGTTCTGGGTACATCCTCCTCTCTGACCCGTACTTGATGATAACCTGACCTCAAATCGATCTTAGAATAAAAGCTTGACCCTTGCAGCTGGTCAAACAAGTCGTCGATACGTGGTAAAGGGTAACGGTTCTTGACCGTCACCTTGTTGAGCTCGCGATAATCAATGCACATGCGAAAGGACCCATCTTTCTTCTTCATGAATAACACAGGGGCTCCCCAAGGCGATGAGCTAGGTCGAATAAAGCCCCTATCCAACAGTTCTTGGAGTTGATTCGACAACTCCTGTAACTCTCCTAGTGCAAGACGATAAGGAGCACGAGCAATCGGCGCTGCTCCTGGCCGGAGATCTATCTGAAATTCCACCTGACAATGTGGAGGTAAACCAAGAAGTTCTTCGGGAAATACATCAGGAAACTCTCGAACAACTGGAAGATCTTCAAGTTTCCTCTCGTCAGTCTGCGAATCAGTGACAAGGGCCAAAATGGCAGGATAGCCCTTACGCAGACACTTCAGAGCCTTCATTGCTGAAATAATGCTAACCGTGGCACCACTACGATGACCCTGAACTGATAACGATTCTCCACTAGGGAGAGGAACACGTACGATTTTCTCTTTGCAGAGGATTTCCGCCTGATGCTTGGTCAACCAGTCCATGCCAATAACCACATCGAAGCTCCCCAGAGTGATAGGTAGTAGGTCAATGTCGAACACTTGACCCATGAGATCGAGTATGCAACCGATAAAAACATGTGTAGCTTCAATCGTTTTTCCATCAGCTATCTCTACTATGTGTTTAGTGACAAGAGGTGTAGGACTCAACCCTAGACGACTACTGAACTCCAACGATACATAACTCCAATCGGCACCCGAATCAAATAAAATAGAAGCAAAGATACCATTCACTGAAAACGTACCAGTAACTACATTGCCATTGTTCCTCGCCTCACCAGCTCCAATAGTAAATCCGCGACCACGCGCCACATTGCCCCCGTTGTTCCCATTGTTGTTCCCAGTGTTGTTGTTAGTACCCGCATTCTGATTCAGCTGGGGACAGTCTCGCTTAATGTAACCCTCGGCTCCACACTGATAACATCCCTTCCTAAACCCCTGATTCTGCTGAGGTGGTTGCCCCTGCTGGCGATGATGCTGCTGAGTCGGCTGCTTAGGCTGTGGAGCCCTACAATCCTTGGCCTCATGGCCTACCTTTTCGCACCTACGACAAGTGAGAGCACACTGGCCAAAATGATGATAACCACATTTGTTGCATTGTGGCTTCTTCCCGGCATATGAACCCTGATTTTTATTAACAGAAGAAGACTGACTAAAGTTGCGAGCACTACCAGTGTCTGATTTCTTCTGTGACTGCAATGAATTGGACCCCTTGTCCACATCATTCCACTTACGCTTACCGTCAGTGGCAGGAGTAGTGGCTGGAGCTGTAGTAGTAGAGGTAGCGGCAGATTTGCGAGCCGGTAAATTGCCGTGTTCGACCTCTTGATCAGTAATCTTGTGTGCCATTTGGACAACCTGTGCCAGATTGTTGTGGTTTGCTGCGGTGACATAACCCTTAACTTCTGGAGCCAACCCCTTGAGATAGAGTTCGATTCTTCGAGGTGCAGGTCTAGACAGATTGGGGCATAAAATTGCTAACTCGTTGGACCTCCTCGTGTAAGCCTCTATCTCTGACCCTTCCGTTTTCAAATTATAGAACTCATTCTCTAACTTCTGAATGTCGTCCCGAGAACAGTACTCCTCCCTAATCAACTCCTTAAAATCATCCCAAGTGGTGGCGTTTGCCTCCTCAATACCCAACAGCTGAACCTGGGCATTCCACCATGTCAGTGCGGCATCCTCGAGAGTGCCCGAAGCAAATTTCACTCTATCTCCAGCAGGACAGTTACACATAGCAAAAACTGACTCGGCCTTCTCAAACCATCTCAGCAATCCCACAGCCCCTTCGGTCCCACTGAAAGTCTGTGGTTTGCAGTCCATAAACATCTTGAACGTGCAGACGGGCGGGTTGTTCTGTTGCGCTGGCTGACCTAATGGACGTAAAGGAATACAATACAAGGGTAAGAAATGTGCATAAGACACGAGTATATAGGGGATTTTGACACGAAACGTACCAGCCTGATAGGCTGCCAATGCCTCATCCACACTAGCATTGATCAGATTGGTCAACTGTGCCTGAGTCATATTGATGTTACCAGCTCCGCGTCCACCACCGCGGCCACCTCCACGTCCACCACCACGTCCGCCACGGCCGTTCATGATTCTATATAAGGAAAGGGAACGAATTTAGGAGTCGAAGACGGAGTAAAATCAGGTATCACATTAAAGTCTACAGACTACCAAGTTCACACAATAGGGAAGAATCCCTCTCACACTTGTTAAGCCTCATTGGGAATTACATGCACCTCGCGTTATTATTATGTGTGCACCCATGATAATAAGGCGGTTTGCATGCTCATCTCAATGCCTCTTAACTTATGCTCGAAGTTTCTCCCGCATCGAATCAACACAAAGACATGTACTACATAATTAGGGTTAACAAAATTCGAAAAGTCGTGTTACACTATCACTGTGCTATGATATCTAACATGTCGTGTCATGCATGCTATGAATGTGTGATTACTAGACAAGTAATGCATAACTTAATGAGAAACGAACCTTGCAATCTGAAGCTGAGTGTCATGGTCGATTTTTGGATCAATTCGGTTACAGTCTGGTTTTAAGAAAACGTTTTTAAAACCAAGTTCTCTATAACCAGTGGCTCTGATACCAAACTGTCACACCCCCAAATTCCCACCTAGGGTATGTCCCTATTAGAAGTGCGACTATTCAACAAAGAGCCACCAATCATATCAAACATGTTCAATAAAATAATAAAGTACTCGTTGATAAAGGAAATACTGTTTGCAAGTGAAATAAAACCAAGTAACCAGCGGAAGCAAAAGTAAATAGTTTAAAATCCAACAGTGTATCATAAAGTATCACAAATAAAACGCCCAGTCATGACCATGCCCACTCCAGCCACTTCAGATAGCAAGTCCAAGTGTACCTCAGCTAACGACCTACAAGCATGTAAACAAGTGTGTCAGACTACGCTGGTGAGTTCAAAGTTTTGTTTACCGAGTTAGTTATCATTCACGTGTGTAAAACAGTTAACCAGATGATATGTCGTTTCGCTGTTTTGATGTTGTTATTACTCGATTACCGAATAGATACAAGATATGTCTGCCCAACCTCCAACGTCTCTATCAAAACGTTGGTCATGTTTTAAGGTAATTAGTTCACGCCCGTCTTTCTGGGACGGTGTGAGGGTGCCAAACCTAATAGCGCTATCAACTAAATACCCCGTTGCCTTTCGCAACTGCCGGTAGTGTCAAGGGGTCTTACGAGATAGATACTGAGTACATAACACAACATCCCGTTATCACGCATTCCTTTATGGAACGTTACCCGTTATCCCTCCCCCGGGATGCATGCTTGAGAAAAGAGCAGTGAACTCACCTTGGTTTTGCTCGGTAAGACTAGTTACGTGATCAAATTGCTCTAAACGATCCTAACATGGATACCATTAACATTTAGTTGTGTATCGTTTAAATCTTTATATTCTACACGCACTTTACACAAGTAGGCATCATACACTATCATGCATGTTATAACGAGCGTTCGGACTATGAGTATTCTCACATTACAGGATCATATATCGTAAAACACGTAGTAACAATCAAATCCTCCATCAACTGATCATGCACATAATGACCACCATTCATAATATTCTATAATTCTTTAGTTATAACAAACCAATTTAGCTATTATGTATTATCATCATAACATAACCAGCACACTCAAAACATTCACATTGCTAATATCAAACTACCAACCCAACTATGTCTTTCATATTCTACCCGCACATTATGATCGGCCCAACAACACAAGGCTGATATATATTAGAAATTGGACCCGAGACCCCAACAGAGCCCATTCCAGCCGCGATACAGCCTGCTCGACCCACCCAGTAGCCCATTTGTGCACACGAGTTCATCATAGACATCACACAGCCCAATACTCCCCTTCGGCCCACAACACTTAATGTTACAACTTCATGGATTAACTCAGCAAAACAAACATCACATCATCCCTTTATTCCCCTAGCATTAATGCTCTTTGACTATTTTGATAATAATATCAATACATTGCACATGGATCTGACAATTCACTAAAAGTATTTATGTTACTTCATTAGATTCACATGCACATATGAGACAATTGCCGACAACTGTTAACTCTTTCAAGATGTTATTGGACCAACAAGAACTTTACACTATCATATTGCACATGCATGATACAGATTTCAAACACTTTCACTTAGGATCATAATCATTCACCTAGTCTATGCACATGCATGATATTATCAACATACTACCCATAATAAGAATATATATATTTTTTATCATCGATGCCTACACATGTCCATACATGGGTCTTTATTAATATAATAACATTACACTAGCATAGTTCTTAACACATCCATGCATGATCATATAGAATTAATAATCAATACCCTAGACAAACAAGGGATAGCACTAACCAGTGATTGCGATCTTGGTTGAGGATTTTGTTACTGCCGTCGCACAACTATTAGAGAGTATAGGGTTTGAGGTAGGGTTTGTTTTTAGTTGAGTTTTGTGATAACAATACCAATTACGTGCACCTATAACCCCTGTTTGTAGGGCGGTTCATTACTGGCCACTAATGGGCTCAAGCCCAACTATAAGTGCCAAGATATATAGATTAATGGGCTCGAATTTGACTCTAAATAGGTTGTGGGTCGAGGTGTAAGCTAGTAAAGGTATAATTGGGCCGAGGTATTGATGTGCGACTCTATTAGTGTGTGTATGCTAAACGGTTAGCCCAATTACATGGATTATCGATACATTTACGTTTAATAACTAATCGTAGAAATAGTGTAGGGGAATAACGAGGAATCAAATTACAAGACTAACCTTGGAAATTCGGGGTTGTCACATATTTGGGGAATTTTCTTTTGCCAGACCATATCCCCAAGCAGCCAACTGCTCCATATGCCTCATTGCAAAAATCTTACAATCGATCCCGTTAGACTCTGTCCTCCAATCCATCTTTTGTCTAACAATAGGTGTCGTCTTCATGATCTTAGCCATTGGGTGTTTTTGAATAAGCAAGTAGTTTGCAAAAGCATCTTGCTGGCGTTTTGTGAACATAGTTTCTACATACAATGTTTTTAAGACACTTACCAACTTTTCCACCCATCCACCATACTTTTTCTTGATGCTGAGCGTATCCCCTCCAGCGCTATTATCCAATACATCAACTCTGTTGTATTTTAGATTGAAGCAGACAACATAGAAATGTTTTTGGCATATTATTGGCACGAAGACCAGAGCATATTCATTTATCTTTCTATCTTTCCAGTCTTCTTTGAAACGGGCGAGGTTCAAAACCAATTCCATGTTGTTGTTGAATTCTTTGTATCGATACTTTGCTGTCTTTGTATACACGGGCGGATTATGTAATTTTGAGGAACGACATTGTTAACAAGAAAACAAAGTCATAATATAATTGCATCAATTAAATATAGAAAAAGAGTTACCAGCATTATTTGTGTGCAAAATATTCTTGAGGGTGATTCATGAGCCTTGTATCTTTCTTCATAGTTTAGGATATGCCCCCAACTTTGAAAAATGTAGACGTGTGCATAGAATCATGGTCTGATGCTCTCAGAAATCACCCTTGAGAGTTCTGACACTCCTTCAATCTTGAACACGGTACTCCTAAAAAAAACAGCATATGGTGTTTTAGTTATGCAAACTTATTTTAACATAAGACATGGCGTTTTGGGTGTTTTACATGCATATGCATGTATATTTTTAACTTAACAAATGCAAAGTTTGGTGTTTTACAAGAAAGAAATATACATACATATAGTTACCACATCCAGTGAATATGTATGTGGAAATGTTGCTTTCTTGTGCCTCCCTTGCTGCATGTATAACCACTTGCCTCCTGACATAAGGTGATAAACATGTCCTACTCTTCTTTGACTCTCTCATCTCCTTTTTTTCCATAGTCTTTTTATTTTTATTTTCATCATCTTCGTCAACTTCATCATCATCTTCATCACCAGGCAGCTTTTTTGGTGGTGTTATCTTGCATCAACTTTGTGATGTCTGGTGTTTTGTCCTCATTACCCTTCTCTTGCACATCTACCCTATTTGCTGTTTTGGTTGGTGATGTGTCAGTGGCGTTTTAATCTTGCGGTTTATGGCGTGTCTTTTCTTATTCAAAAGTTTGCATGAGGTTCTTCCTACCTCTAGATGGTGGCTGCTGACATCGCGTTTCATCAACCACTGCACCTTGCTAGTTAACACTTTTTTTCACCATCTCCCCTTTAGTTTTTTCTAGTTGAGAAATGAAGGCATCACTGAACTGTGTTTCTGTCACAGGTACGTTTGGCTTTTTGTCATTGACTGCCTCAATTGTTTTTCGTGTTCAGTGATGAACCCCTGACTGTATTATGTTTCTGTTGGGGGGGGGGGGGGATTTTTGGCGTTGCATCAAATACAAGTATTTTTGGGGTATCCTCAGCAGGGTGCAGGTGGTTTTTTTATAGATTTAAGCATTTAATCCACCATCTTTGGACAATCTAAACCTTCTTTTAGTTAAATCATTTGTTCTAGGTCTTGTCTCGGCAGTTCCAAAACCTCAACAATATTCCCCCTTTTAATTATCTTTTCCCCATTATATCTAAAAATGTGATATTCAAGTGTTTTGAAATTACAATCCTAGCTTTTAATATCATATTCATTTATATCTTCATCTGTACTTTCTTCAACTGACAATATAATATACTCATCACCACCCTCAGACTCCCTTTCATCTTCATTTTAAGCACCATCATTTATGGGGGTTGGCGTAACAGTTGAGGGTTTGGCATTTTGATCTCCAGCCATCTCCCCTTCCCCTTCTCCTTCCCTTTGTAACACCCCAAAAATGGGTTTGTTAATCAAACCATATTAATACTAAAAGACGAGTAAATTACCGTAATGGTAAAAGTAACCCGGTGAATATTAGGATTTTTAAATAAATAAGCCTAATATTAAATAAAAGCTGAATGAAAGCTTTTAAGAGAATAAAGTTTATAGAAGCCCGAGTTAACGAGATTTAAAGTAAACTGAGTCATAAATTCCCCGAACCCACTAAATTAACTAGGAATGTTTAACCTAGTTAATAAGCGGAAATATTGTTAGAAATTACGGAAATATTGTTAGAAATTATGTGGGTGTGGCCTACTTAATAAACCAACCAAACAAAAGGGGCTAAACTTGAAAGTTAAGTTATAAAAATACGATAAACACAAAACACACACATGGTGTGTGTGTTCTGTATCGATCAGGAGAGCTCCCCAGGAGCCAAAACCCCAGTTTCAACATTTTCATCAAATTGAAGGCTCAAACTAAGTCCAAATTCACAATTGAACGTGAATTAATGATCACCCAAACTAGGGGATCATCAGGTATGTCAAATTTTGATGATTTGTGAAGTTGTGAAATTTGGATAATCATCATAATCGCGAATTAAGAATGAATTATTGAAGCTATGATTGAATTAGTGATGTATATATGCTTCGGAACCAAACCCTAAGTGAAATTTATACATATGATGATATAATTTGAATGACTTGATGATTTACCACACTAGGATAAGTGGGTATTAATCATATGATGAATTTGATAATATAATTATGATTAGAATCATCATACATGATAGTAATCAGGAAATACTTGAACAAAGTGTGTGTTTGAGTATATAATCATACTTGCTAAGTAGTGAGTTTAGTATGATAATATGAAAAATCAATGATATATTCATGTTGAATGATGTATGATATCACTATGTGTTAAAAATGAAATAAGTTGTGTTAAATTGATGAAAGTCGATTACATGAACTTGGTTAAATAAGTAGTTAAAACGCTAGCCTAATAAGGATGCTTACCGTATAATGAAAAAGTAATAAAACGAGTAGTTAAGCTACATCATGTAATTACTTTTGTCAAATAGGCAGTTTGACTCTTTAAAGTCAAAATGACCAATGATATGATCGAATGATAATTTTGATATAAAGATCATAGGATGGAATAGTCGTGAATGATTATGACTAGTCTAACCATCTTACAAATTACAATGATAGTTTGACGCTTGACAAGCAAGGTGAAAGCTTGGGAAGGAAGCGGGTCAAACGGATCAAGAATGACGGAAAAGCATAAATTGGATGCTAGGTAAGTAAAGCTTACACCTTTTTATTTAATACCTATTGGTTTTGCAGATTATGAATAATATAAAGTCTTATTTAAATTGTGATGTTCCGACACGACATGTGCGGTTCGGAACCAAACACAATGATAATAAACCATGTTTAATGGTTAAAAAGGACTAATTACGATTAATTGGTCATACAATGGCTAATAGATAATGAGTTTCGAGTGGTTACCTTATATGGTATACCAATATAACTAATAAGGGCTAAACGGTAAAATTTGTCATGCGTTGATAATAACTGTTAGTTTTGAAAGACACTTTATGATGAAAGTCATAATGGGTCAAAAGAGTTAAGAAATGGTTTATAAATAAAAATGATCGTACGGTGTAAACCGAAGCGAGTCATGTAGACGAGATGATAATAAATCCCATCTCGCAAAGATAAACGGTCACTTAGACCAAATGGGTCAAATGGTGAAAATATCACCATTTGAATAATATCAACTAATGAATATTGTCAAGTCTTATGTTCACAGGAGTGAATAGGGGAAAGATAACTTGCATCGCTATTAAGTAGCGATTATTAAAGCAAGGTATTAAAATGGGTCAATATATTGATCCGAACCAGGTATGTATAATACGTTAACTACTCAGTTGGAACGAAAGGTTCATTGAGAGTAAATGAAGTCAAAATAGACATTTGGTTACTTTAATAAGTAAACCGAATGATTCAAGTGATGGTAATTGTGAGTAGAAAACATAACGACTTTTCAAACAAAATCATAGCTAAAAAGAGGGATTTGGGGTCAAACATGCTTTCAAAAGTCCTTCATCGTAAAAGAAAGTCTAAAATGGACCAAAACGACCTTGTAATCTAAATCAAGTGAACGACTCTTAAAGGTTGTTTAGAAATGAGTTTTATGATAAAACAAATACTTCGAATAAGTATAGAAAGCGAAAGATGTAAATTTATGGTCAAATGACTCTATATGAGTCTTTGCCGTAAAATGATAATCCGAGGGGTATAACTCGGAATATATAAATCACCACATTAAATCTGCCACAAATATAGTTGTGGTGGAAGATCGGTTGATAAATAATGTGGAATTAAGATAGTAGAAGTAAAGGAGCATGAATTATGCGGAAAAAAAATGCTTAAATACCCTTAACGGGTCAAAATAAGCATTTAAGTAAAAACGGGTTTAATGTCACACCCCTTTCTAAGGCGGAAGCACGAGGTGTGATCATGAAAGGTTCTCATTTCATACGAATGGTAAACATACTACATGCTCATGAAAATAACTCCGAATGCCAAACATTACATAACTGAAAACATGGTTTAAGTGTTTACATCACAAGACAACATATTGTCTGAAAAGTTACAACATTATTCAAAGAGAAACATAAACAACATCCAAGAGCAAGAGTAAGACCGCGCGCACATCCACTTTAGTTACCTGAAATACATGTGAGTTTTTGGAAAATCGTCAACATAATGTTGGTGTGAATTCATGCAGTTTTTGTATTGAACGCTTGTATACTTTGTATGAAAACATGGTATGTAATTTGTGTAAATCAAGTATTCCTGTATGTATCCAGATTGTTAATGGGTTGCAAGGCCATTAACATGTGACACGACATAGTAAGCATCCAAACCATAGGCATTTTTCTAGTTGTTGATTCACGACTGAGACACAAAAGCACTACTTGGTACTAGTTTTCACCAAGAGTGTGGCTGCCCGAAAACCCATTAGATCTAACCTTCTGTTCTGTGGTCTAAGTATGTACACGATTAATGGTGCTTCTGGTACCCTATTCGTGACACAATTTCACGTATCATTCCTTAGTTCTTGTATCCATCATATCATAACACATGTATTGTCCCCAAGTTTAAAAAAGTATGTAAAAGTTTAAAAGTGGGGACATAATCTCACTTTTCTGTAAACATTTAGTAACATGTACTTCACCCCCGAAGTTATAAAACTGAAAACAGTTAAAAGTAAAAAGGGGAGTATGAACTCACAACTTTTCATTTCTTGCGCCGTAAACTTCACCGAGTTTTGCTTATATAGCGTCGTGACCTATACGTGTTTTATTAACGTTAGTCACTAGACTTGTATCGCACAAGTACAAGTCACCATCTTTTATGTATTTGTTCTTGTGTTAAAAATAATTTATATTTTTAACTATGTACCTTACTTATATTATTTTCTCAAAAATAAATATAAGTATCTTGTATTTTTCAGCCGAGTTATGTATTTTGTCCAAAACTTCATTTCATGTTCATAACTTGTCCAAGTTATTCAATTTATTAAGAAATATATTTTCATAAATATATTCTCTTGTATTTGTCTATGCATGTTGTATGTGTATTTTGTATTTTCACTTCTTAGGAGTACTTAGTGTATTTTCAAGTCTTAACACACTATTACATATAATACATACTACATACACTTAGCGCAAAATTTTGGTGATCAATAAATATATATATTTTCCTCAAAAATATACATACTTAATATCAATTTTTATCATGAAGAAATCATCATTTCTTAACTTGAAGTTTACATAAAAATTAGGGAAACCTTGGTAAATATTTTTAGGGAATAAGTTTCACCAAAACTTATATTTTTCTAAATGTCAAAATTCTATAGAAATTTTGACATAGTTTCCCCTAAAAATGGAGGTTTCCCATGTTTTCAAAACATGTGTTTATTTTCTTTTAAAATCATCACAACAATCATCAACTCATTTAACACTTACCGAGTGTCGAAATTAAGTAAATTACACTACATCATGAACTTGAAGTTTTTGTAAAAACTTATAGTAACTTACCATTTTATTTAGTTGGTTTAGTTACCCTTAAAAACATGGTTATTTGTTTGTAAATCACTTTATTAAAAGATTTAGTCATTTACAACTTGTAAGATGATTTTTCTAAAAATATTTCTTTTGTATTTTTCTTGTTACAATCATGTTCCTAGTCTTGTTTAAACACTAAAAATATTATTAGTTTACTTAGAAACCTTGACTTTGTAAATCTTGTAAATAAACTTGGTTTCTTGGGAAAATTATTTTTGTAATCATCTATTTACAAGATTTGTATTTTGTTTAAATCATTTTACATATGAACACTAATTTCATCATTCAAGTTCATGAAGACATAAAGCATGAAGATCTTGGTCTTTCACAAGATCACCACTTTAACTTACTAGATCATGTGTTTAATCACAATCTAGTAGGTTTCTTATGATGTCTAACATCATTAACACAAATCATCATTCATCAAGAAGCAAATCATTATCATTTTCATGTATTCTTATGTATTTAAGCTTATGTTAAAGTATCATGATCATGTTCTTTTGTGTTCTTCAAGTTTAACAATGTATATCATCCTTTAACCAACAATATATGAAGTAACAACAAGTGATAAGAAGCTTACAACTAGCACAAGGGCTAGGGAAGAACATTTGATGTTGAGGATGACAAATGGGTTGGGTAAAAGCAAATGAAGAAGGTTCTTCAAGATCCACAAGCTCTAAATCTCCTTAAACACCTTCTTGCACCTTGTCACTAACTTGGAATGGATGAACAATGGATAAAGATGGTGGTGGTGTGGGTGGTGGCTCACGGTCGTAGGTGGGGAGCAAGGGAGAAGGGTGTGGTGTGTGAATGGTGAAATGGTGATACTTATAATGCTTGCAAGATCTTTCATATCCTAAAGAATCCAAGAAAGATCATAGAATATATTTTGGCAAGATCTTTAGGGATTTAGCAAGATCATATACAATCTATTAAGATCAAGTAAGATCTTTGATGGGGCCACCATGACTGTCCACCATATAGGGGGGGGGGGGGTAAAGTGAAATTTTAATTTACTAACTACATAAATAGGTTAAGTTTCAAGTGTAAAGTTTAGGGACTTGATGTGTTATTTTGTTATAAGAGGTGTTATGGTGTTCGGGGACCATATCTAGTTCAGAAACATTAAAATAACGCTTCTAGTAATATTTTGATGTTTCGGGTAATGTCCGGTTGTTCGGTTAGATACCGGTTCGTTAAAGCGCTAAATTGCACCGTTTAATGTCCTTTATGTATCCTTCTGTGACCCTTTTAATTCCCGACACTTAGGAATGTATTCTGGATAATAATACATGAATTCTGCATGATATTTATATGTTAAAAAGCTGATTATAGCTGATTTGTGCAGAATTCTGCATTTAAAGTGCGTTTCGGGTGCTTTTTAGTGCATATTCTAGCTTCCGGAAAGTCTATATGTTAACCCTTATATACATTCTTGGGTTTTAATGTATTCTTGACGTTGGACCTACACCTAGGCTCCAATTCTATTGTATGACTGCTTTCTGCAGAATTGTTGACACAGTGTGTCTTACCGGTGAGTTTACTAGTATTTCTGACGTAACGCTATCATTAATGCATAAAACAATATTTGCAGTATAAAACGTGCATGAATTCACATGTATAGTATGTAATCAGACAATGTTGACATTTAAGCACATAACTGCATATATTTAATATTAATTAAATTGTACGGAAATTACCGGTTTCGTGCCAGTTGTCACATTTAAGAAGGTGTGTAAACCCGGGATTTGAATCTAGTACGATAGATAACATTGACTTTATAAAATTTATGAGATATCGAGATCAAATAAACATGTTTGTTTGATGTATACATGAATGGGTCAAAAATTCATAACTACATTTTAAGCCGAAGGCTTAAATGTATAAAATTTTGTTAATTCGAATGTCGGATGTTAACTCCATGTGATGGAGAATAATTTTATGATCACGTAGGAAGAAACGTGACGTAAATCGGATAAAAAATGAGCAAGTTATGCTCGTTTCCGTAAAACTTGGTTTGGCTGGAAATATGCAGCAGCTGTAACAATCATTCTGTCGAAACTAGGGCCTCGCGTCGCGCGACGGTGAGGGCCAGTTATGGTCACGGCCCGCGACGGGTGTCGCGTCACGCGACAGTGACTTTAGATCCCGTCGCGGTACGCGACGGGTGTACAGTTCAGCAAAAGCTGTTAAATTCTGTCGTTTTGCTTATTTCGACTCACGATCTCATTCGGACATGTTTTATATGCCGAATTACTAACTCATTTCATGTTTTATGAAATGTAGGTTTAATATGAAGTGTCGGTGGATGATCAAGCTCGATAAAGAACCAAACAAGATCAAGAATTCAAGCTTTCGCGAAAAGATTCGTCGTCATGTTTTAAATGGCGAATGTATTTACAAAATGTTGAAATGCTTATTTCTTAAAATGTTTTAATGAATTCATATTTAAGTGTATCCTTAACTGTAACTACACTATTATAGTCGGAAATTATATGATAATCGTATAAATGGACTGAGGGTCTTACACCCTTTCACCTTCAGCTTCCCTTTCAACCTCATCTTTTTTTTCACCTTCTTCTCTATCATCTACCACACCCTTGGCGTTTTCATCAACAAATTTTGACATGTTCTTTAACAATGTCAGACATTGTGAGTATTTTATGTGTACCAAGAGGCTGTTTGGATGTTAATCTTTTTACTGATTTAACAATGTCCTCATTTTATTGTAACAATCTTCTAATTCTTTGTATGCCCAATCCAACTTCTCAGCCATTGCCTGTTAAATAAAAAAGGAATTATTAAGTATGACGTTTTGTGTTTTTTTGTTAAACTTATTATTCGAACAACATACCTCCTCAACTTCATTGTTTTGTTGTTTATCACCAGCACCATGGTCTTCATACTGTGTTAGTACTGTGACTAGAGCATGGTTCCCTGATGCATAAACTTCAAACAACCTGTTCTGGCTTTCTACATCTTCATCCACAACCTTTCTGTAGAAAGCATCTTCATTCTCATCATTAATTTCCATGGCGTTTTCAACTTCAGGGTCGAGTTAAGCATAATCATAATGATCATCATGATCAAAACCATCATCATCAACCTCATCATGGTCGTTATCAACATGCTCATCAACATTGTCAACATCAACTTCATCTTCATTGTAAACATCATCACCCTCAGCATCTTCTTCATCAACACCTTGCATTTTGTCTGCTGCCTTGGGTGTGGCTTGTTCTTGAACAACTGTTTTAAACTGTGTTTCCTTAGCCTTCTTAACAGTTTTCTTTTTATGTTCTTTTCCATCATGGCGTTTTGGCTCTCCACCATATTTCCTTTTAACTAGTACACTCTCAAACATGTCAAGAGTTCTTGTTGTAACCCACTCAATCGGGTATCCTTCTTTTCGTTGCAACATTTTTCTATTGCAAGCATCATTCACCAAGTCACGCTGTAACATAAGACGTTTTTAATTTTTAAATTGTTATTTTCTGCAAACTATTATATATGGAAATTGTTTTCTTACCGCAAGTACAATCAAGGGCCCTGTGAAATGCTTTCTTTGAGACCATGCGGTTTTGGCGTGTTGCAAGCATTGGATGAGATAACCACACCAGTTCAGTTGGTTTATTTGAACATTTCATTTAATCTTGTGAAAGAACAGTTGGTTGACGACCGCATTATCACTTGCATGCCCAATTATAGTGAAGAATGCTACAAGGAAATTTAGGCAGAAGTTTCTCCCGAAGCTATCCATCTCAGGCAAGATATTACTAAAGTAGAGCTTCACACTTGGTCTGTTAATCCAGTCAGTCCCTTCGAGATGTGCTCTCACTCATCCACTACTTCTTCATTAGTTGTTGACCTTTTCCCCCCTTCACGGACACGTCTCCATTCGCTATACCCGTTAAAGAGTTTATCAATTCTCCATTGATATGTATTGTATGGTTGCCAACATTTAGATTGTTTTTTCTTTCATTATAATTTTCAACCAACCAATACCCAATCATTGTGGGTGTGCTGCCTATTTTCATATTGAGGGCATCACCAAACCCTTTATCGTGTACTGCTTGTCTTTGATTTTGATTCAGATTTATAAACAAAGCAGTCAAGTTTGTAGGTTTTACTCTTGACAAAACTCTAGCCCCACTGAACTAAAAAAATGGTTCTTCCTATAGCTCAACATTCTGACTTAAGGCCTTCCTCTTATTGGCATTTTGGGCCTTGCCGGTGTGCACATTTATTGTTACTCTAAACCCCTCTTTGCCTATAAAACAAGATTAACTTCCATGTCGTTTTAGTTTTTCATGGTGTTTGCACAAACATTTTCCACACATAACTTTTGCATGGCGTTAAACACATTCACAAACACACATATAGTAACAAAAATGATACATGGCGTTTAATAACACAAATGATATATGTTGTTCAATAAGACAATCACAGATGATACATGGCATTTAATAACATAAATGATATATGTAAAATGGCGTTCTGATACAGTCAAACAATATTATACAAACGATACATGTACTGGCATTTAGTAACAAACTATCAAAGTATATTACATGATATATGGAGTTTTACAAACAGACATCATAAAAAGTAACCATCTGTACCATGTTTTGTTGTTGTCTTCTTTCGTTGCTTGGTGGTTCTTTGGCGTTTTGGAGCAGGTGACTCTCCGGATTCCACACCCGTAGAAACTGCACATTTATTGATAAAATTAAAACGGCGAAAACATCATAAAACTTGCATAATGTAAATCGAAGTCAACTCACTCTGTTTTTTTCTTCTGGATCTTGTTTGATCTTTAGACGCCATAATATTGTGGTTTCGCATTTTCTAGGGTTTTAACGATTTTCGTTAGAATTGGGAGGTTTCTCTGGGAAGTATATATGTTTCGGTCGTGTTTTTATGGGTTTTGTAGAGGCATAGTTACCTTTTTGCCCTTAAATGAAGTGCGTCCACGTTCGAAAGTTGATGTTATTTAGGAAAACGCCACCGTGTCAATCTAATCCATAGATTGTTTTGATCCAACGAATGAGGGGTGTTCTCACCGTTTTCACACTTATAGGCGTTTTCGCAGTTATATATATATATATATATATAGAGAGAGAGAGAGAGAGAGAGAAAGGATGAGGAGTTAGGTAGAAAGTGGGTTTTTCCTACAAAGTCTAGGAAGCAATAAGAATGTGACACGTGGCATCGAGGGATTTTAACTAAAAGGGCACTTATGTAATTTGACAATTTATTTTATTTTTGGAATTTTATCTCTCATTCAATAACAATGCATAAATTATGGAAACTATTTCTCCATGATTTTCTGAATGGGTCTTCGTGATCTTTGTTGAAACAGATCAATGCTAATATTATAAGTTTGACTTTGTTGAACCAGATCAATGCTTCTTCGTGATCTTCAGTTGGTTGTGTTATATGATCAAGATGGGAAATTTGAATGGGTCCGCAGACCTACCTCTAAACTTCCAATTGAAATTAATGGCACAAAGATCGAAATTATGGATGCAATTGGCAGTAGTGAACTTGATATGAAGGTAATAATGCTGTGTTTTTTGGAATTTTATCTCTCATTGAAGCTGTGTTTTACCATTCATGCTGGTAATGATGGAGGATTTCTTGACATTGTGTTTTAACAGCAAGCATTCATGCTGGTAACGCTGGATGATTTCTTGACATTATGTTTAACAACAAGCAGATTAATACCGTTGTGTTTTAGCATTCATGCTGGTAATGTTGGAGGATTTTCTTGACGATGTGTTTTACCATTCATGCTGGTAATGCTAGAGGATTTCTTGACATTGTGTTTTAACAGCAAGCGGAATAATACATATGTGTTTTAGCACGCTGTGTTTTAACAGTAAGTAGATTAATACAGTTGTGTTTTAGCATTCATGCTGGTAATGCTAGAGGATTTCTTGACGCTGTGTTTTAACAGCAAGTAGATTAATACAGCTGTGTTTTACCATTCACGCTGGTACGATGTGTGACATTTGTCATGGTGTGTTTTCTCGATGTTGTGTTTCTTCATGAAGGATAGAAGGAAGATAGAGAATAGAGAAAGGGAGAGAGGGAAAATCGCAAGAAATGTGGGGTGGTTTATGGAATGACAGTTATTTCCATATTTAAAACAAGCTAAATGACATATCTACCCCTGATTAATTAAATAATCCTATTTTTAAGACACACATATTACCAAAATGCCACCAAGATGATCTCAACCATTAAACGCACCCATTGGATGGCCCAGATCGCTTCCTAGACTTTCTAGGAAAAACACACTTTCCGCAGGATCCCCACTCTATATATATATAAGGATCGGTTCAAATGAAAACCACCCCCTGTTGCGAGAACCAGGTGATTTCAGTGTGTAATGATGGCCATCCGATCAAAAGGCCGTCCGATCCAATTAACCTTGCACCACCTTTCTCCTTTTCACCTATAAATACGCCTCCTGTCACATCACTGTTCGCTTGATGTGACAGCTCCCTCTGACTCACGAACTCCCAAGCTATTTTCTCTCGATTCCTCACGATTCTTTTAAGTTTTCACTCTAAATCTTGTACTTTCTTCATCATTAAACACTTTCTCATCATCTTCTCCATCAAATCACAACTTTCCACCATGATATCACCAGGTTTTGAGTTGTTCTAGGGTGACGTCATCACGGGTTCGTATGAACACCGGAGTATGACCTCATCACAGCAAGAATGGTTCAGATCTAACATTTAACAACTGTTTTCAAACTTTTCTTCAACATTCTTCACTTTTTACTCAAAACCGATAGAATCTGAGATCGTTCGGGCCTTCTACTCATTCTCTAGTAAAGTACTTGTCTGAGAATGGATTACTATCAAATAGACGACCGATTCACGGGTTGAACATGAAATTTCATCTTGAACAGTCAAATCTGACCGAATGGGGTGATTCCTGTCTGAGCGGATGAGCTAAGCTTGGTGTGGTTTCCATTGTTTAACACGCCATCATATCGTCTCAGTTAAGCCGCAAAACTTTTGACTCAACTGATTATACAAGTTATTCAAGCGAAACACGTTAGTCAATCGGATAGCCGTCCGATCGGACAACCATCCGATCGAACAACCATTCGACCAGGGGACTAGAGATCTCAACAGTTAAACTATTTTACAAAACATCAAGGAGAATCAGTTTCAAACGAAAGGCCATCCGACCGAATGGTCAACCGTCTGGATGATCATCCGACCGGATGACCTGACAGTTAGAAACACTCCACAATTTTTAAATTGCTACAACGAAAACATCAAAGTTCAAACAATTCACAAACATATCCCTCCTAAACGAACGACCCTCCAACCGAATGGTCATCCATCCGGATGACCATCCGTCCGGACGGTCATCCGACCGAACCACTGTTCGACACTCGTTCCACTTGACGCACTGTTTAACACGTTGTTCAACGCTTACACTATCGTTCTCTGATCAGGCTAATCTCTCTAGCGCTCCATTCAATCCAAGATTGTGTTTGTTTATTAAACACGAACTGTGAGTATACTCGATCCCTTTTTGCTTAACGCACTTTTGGGTGTTACATACATTACCTATATCAAATCACATCGACACACAACACAAATACTTTTTATACGCTAACCGCTCTGCATGTTATACCTGTTATTCGATGAATGCTTATATGTTATGTTTACACAGTGATTGTTGCTTGACACCTTAGCAACGATAGTACTATAGTTTGGACTCAGCACCTGTCATGGACAAGGGTCGTTAAGGGCTTTTCTTCACGTGTCACAGTGGTGATATGTGTTGCGCATTCTACAACTCGCAGTCACGTCTGTGCATATTTCATTGTCGATAAGTTACTTGCTTCACATTCCTACGTGTTACATGCTTGTTATGCGTAAATCGCTTTCCCTCTATATGATTATTAAACTTGTATGCTCACCTTTACACTATGTGTGTTGACTTTATTTTAACGTATGTGACAGGTATCCAGGATGCTATGCTATGCATGCTGTTATGGAATCAAGTTAGGAGGTCTAGAAATGTCACATTTAAATCTGAGTTGTCGGAACAATTTATTTGTCTTTGAGAACTATGTCTGTAATAATAGTTTTACTTTATATGTTATGGTATGGGACATGACGTTAAATATTTGGTAATTTTAGTTGTTATGGATTCTCCTGGACAATCTGTTACGCTCGATGCCGCGCCCCGATGTTTCCGCCATTGGTTAGGGTGTGACAGATTGGCATCAGAGCCATAACTATAGGGAATTAGGCAAGTCTCGATCTAGTCCAGGTCGATGTCTTAGAAACAAATGTTGGATCTGAGTTTCTTTTTTATTGTATTTTCGTTTGAAATTAAGATGGAAATGAAAGAGTTGTGCAGCGGAATTAAGATGAAAACAAACTTTGCATACAATCAAACGAGAGTAATACTTTAATCAAACATCTTTACACAATGAATCGAAAGATTGAATTTGTTTCAACAACGATTACAATGATTGATGAATGAATGCAAACTCTCCCTCAGCCAGAGCTCAGTAGTTTGTTCGTGCAAAGAAGACGATGTGGTGAAAGAGCTAATAGAACAGTACAAAGTACTGAACTATTTATAGGCACTTGCAAACCACTGAGCATCTTTAGCTGACGTCACCATGAAAGTGACATCTAACCTCCTAACAAACTCTAACCTCTGATCTATACAAACACTGATGTACTAACTACTGCTATTACAATTCATTACATAAAAGACACTTAAACAGCTGCTGCATCATTCCACTGCTGTGAACCCAGCAGTGCTTGTCCGGATCAGCAGTACTTGACTCAAGGCAGTAGATTGAGTCAGCAGAGCTTTGGTCTTCCATCAGTCTTTGACATTGGTCAGTAGATGCAAAGCAGCAGTTGTAGGTCAGCACTTAGTAAGATCAGCAGATAGGAGGTCAGCAGTTATGAAACCACTTTCAAAGGGAGAGATTTGCATGAACTAATCTGTAATCGTCTGCTTATTCTTGATCCACTGCTCTGATCCAGTTTTTGGCTTTAATTATCTGTTCCTCTGATAGGGTTCAATCCCAACAATCTCCCCCTGGAACAGATAATGCCAAAACTCTTCATTATTTGTGGAATTCTTTATTGCCTCATCAACAGCTCCCTTATCTGACCTTTAAATTGTAATTCAAAGTCTAGGGCATCTGTATCTTCATCATCCCTGCTCAGTGGAAGATCAAGGAGATCCTGCAAATCTTCAAGACTCAGGCCAAGAGCTTGTTCCCTTGATATTTTCTCCACTTCTCCACCAGACCTGAGCAAAGTCAATACGCAGGTCTGTTTGTCAGTTTCCCACTTTTGTATTTTTGAGCCTGGTGGGTTTCTTGGGAGATGTTTATTTGCAGAAGTATTTGGAGAGGCTGGCCTGTTCATAGCTGGCTGAGCAGCACTTGCAGATTGTTCCAATTCAAGATCTTCTTTTATCATTACTGCCGTGCCTACTTTTACAATGGCATCTCCAGCTAATAGATCTTGAATTGTTTCCATGCTAAACTGGTTTTTGTTCCTTCTTTTGTAGATAGCAGCACCAGCTGGAGCAGTGGTTCTTTTGACTTGCAGCTTTGGTGGTCTTTTTGAAACCGCTGCTTTGGAGTAGTCAGGCTTTTGTGGAACATTTGGGTCTTTCTTTCTTAGTTCCTCCAACCTTTTGTAGGTGGCCCTGACTCTATCTTCTCCCCACTTTGTCACAGAGTTCTTTGACCCATAATCAGCTGCAATCAGCTCCTCTTTCATTCTCCTCAACTCTAGCATCTTTTCAGCTTCAAATTGTTTGAATCTTTCAGGAGGAGTCTGCTTGACCTTATTTGTGATCATGTCTTGAATCCTGGCTGCTTCTTTTTCAAGCTCAAGAATGGTCCAGGTCTTGTACATGTGTTTCTCCCACTTGTATTTCTTGTAGGTCATGATGTTTTCAATGTAGTCTTTTCTTAAGGACTCATCTGCCCTTTCTGAAATTTTCTGACATACATTTTTAGCAAAACGCTCCATAGCATTGACCTGTGAGAGTAAAAACTGATAGTTTTGTTGAAATTCTCTATCAGATTTCCCTTTTCTGTTTTTGATTGCAATATCCTCTGCTTGTTTGGCTTTGAGTTTCAAGTATTCTTCAATATTGTTAGGCCTGGGATAATTTGCAATTGATGGCAAACTCCTTTTGGCTGGGTCATCTTCATAATAAAAAGATTTGATTTCTTCTCTGACTGCAATGAGTTCCAGAGGAAATGAGACACCAGCAGGAGGTAGTGATTTTATAATTTGAGCTGAAGAGAGAGGTATGGGTTTTGGAATAGTGACAAGTGACAGGGATTTTGAAGATGTTGGTGATGGAGATGTGTCATCTTCTTTTAAAATTAGCCTTCTCCTTTTTGTAGGAGGGACTGATGATGTTTTGGATGGAACAGTGGTGGTAGATGTAGTGGCAGTGGATTGTGATTGACTAACAACTGTTGAAACAACTGGTGTTTCAACCACTGTTGTCATTACAACAGATGTTATAACATCTGCTGTCTTCTGCTGTATGTCAGCAGGTGTTGTTTTTGGTGGTAATGATGGTAAAGCAGTGGATGTTGTGTGTGTTGAAGTGGTGTGTGTTGATGGAACAACTGTTTGGCAAGCAGTAGTTTTTGTAACTCCTGTTGCATCAGCTGTTTTGTATGGTGGTTTTTGAGCAGACTTTGAACGTCTGGTTGGAATGGATTTGGGTTGCCTCACTTTTCTAGTAGGCTTCTTCTTTTCCTCAACAGGATTTTCATGATCCTTTGACCCAGAAGTACCCTGATCTGGATGATCCATTCTGTCTACCCTGGCTTTCCTTTTGGCCTCTCTATCCCTTTTTACACTTGCAACTGCTTCTGCTAGTGCATTTGTTGTCACATCAATTTTCTTGCTGCCATCTGGCAAAGGGATCTTTTTGGTCATGTTTGAATTTTCTGGTTCAAGATAGAGACCATCCTCTATACCCTTCTTTTTCCACTCCTTAATTTTCTCCCCCTTTTTGGCATTATCTTCTGGGAGTTGATAAATATAGCATACTTTTGGAGGAGCAGTGCCAGTGGTGTGCAAGATCTGAGTTTTGAGAGCCTTTAAATCAGCCTGAGTGTTCTTGAACCTTGACTCCATTGCATTTCTCAGCTGTTGAACATGTTTTTCATGTTGCTGATCTGCTAGTTTTGCTTGTTGATGGAGAAAAGGTTGAAATAACTTCCAGAGCTCATTTGGAGCAGATGCCCTTTGTGGAGCAGGTGCTTGAGATGGAACAGCAGTTGATTGTACCTTCTGAACTTGTAACACCTGTTGTAGCATATCTTTGAGTTCTGCAACAGAGTTATCAAGTTTTTCAATGCGATCCGTCAATTTCTGGTACTTTAAACCATCACCCAAGTTAATGGGATCATCTGATTTCCCACTAGCAGTGGTTTTATCAGTGGTAGATATAGGGAGTATACTCCAAACATTAACCACTGATGCCCCTTTTTCTTGGTACTGGGGTCTTCTTCCTTCAACACTTGACAACCTTTTGATGTTGCCAGTAGGATAAATAAATCCACTGGTGGTTGGCAGAGGTGCTATAAAAGGAATTGCCTCCAAGGAAGTCTTATTAATGTAACCACTGTCCAAATGTAACCCAGTGGGTGTAACACTTGTAGTGGCTGCTTCACTTGGATTACCACCAAGAGTTACTTGTAACTCAAGGGGTGTAACCTCCTCAGGTTGTGTTGGTGGGTTAGCAAAGATTGATACATCAGACCCAGTCAGTTGTTGAGGTATATTCTCATTAGTAGGTGATTGAGAAGGACTGGTTAATGCCTGGTTCAAATCAATTGCATCCAACAGTGGTTTTATTGGTGAGGGAATTGTGGATGTGATGATTGGTGTAGAAAAAGGATGTGTCCCGGGCATTGGACTGTGGATGATAGAAACGAGTGTTTCCAGAGCATCATGATGTGGAGACCCTATTTGTACAACCTGTTCTTTATGTGAAGAAGCAGGAGGAGTTGTGGTTATGGTTTGAGATATTTGTACCAACTGCTGTGAGGAAGTAGCAGTAGTGGTTTCTTGTGACATTTGTGTTGTCACAGGAAGGGGCTCTGGTATCTCATCCTCCAGAGTTGCCTTTTTGATGGGATTTGTGCGTTTTTGAGTTTTTCTTTTTGTTGGCTTTTTGGTGATTTTAGGTGTGGGTTTCAAAACAGTTGTGCTGCTGATTTGATCACCTTGAGCAGTGGGCTCAGCAGCAGATATCTGAGGAGCAGTTGTAACTGCTAAAATCTGCTCAGGCACCTCTGCTTGTGTTTTGCAAGGTGCTAACATCCTTGAAAAAGTTTCAGTTGTTAAACTGTTTATTTTAGTAGAATCACCTTGGTTTATTATAGTTAAATCATCCTTACTGAATTTCTTTGAAAAATAGTAACTTAAAAACCTTGGAAACAGTAAGAATGATTTTGTTTCAACATTATTAACCAAATCTTTAAAAATTTCCCGAGAATAGTTAAAATTTTCTCCTTGAAGAATAGCATATCCCAGATTTTGAATCTTTAAAGGGATTTCATTGAAAGAAGTGGTTTTGTTTGAAACACATAGTAGGAGGGTATGAAATAAAAATCTGGTTGCAGAAGGAAAATAACCTTTTTCTAAGGTAATTTTCTTCATCATTGTGGCTTCATACCCTCGCTCAATGAAGTCAGTTTGCAACTCGTTTTTAGTGAAAGAAATTTTACCTTCTTGATCATCGAGTTGAAAGACCTCTGAAATGGATTGTGGCGTGATTTGAGCAGCTTTACCCTTTATAGAAGAGTTGATGGTGGTTGCATTGTCTCCTTGTTTTTCAAGGGTTGCATTTTTCCAGAACTCCCTTTGGGTTGCCAAATAGATTTGTGCATCGGCGGTGAACAAAGTTTTGTACTTTGATTTTGCCATGAGATCAATGATGGAATCGAAAACTTTTGTGGTTCCTGGTTTTGTGAGAAGACCCAGGAGATTGTGAGATGGTTTATGTGGAATTTCAGTGGAGGTTGCCTTTTGAGAGGCTGTTTTCGATGATGATTTGGATGAGGGTTTTGCAGATTTCTTTGATTTTGTCATTTTGAGGATGATTGATCAAAGAAATTTGTGAAGAAATGATATGAAAAACTACTTTGAGAAGATAATTTTTAAGAATTCAATTCGACAGTAAAACCCTGTTTTGATGGTGAGTGGGGGATTTTATAGGGAAGAAAGTGAATGCTGAGGTGGCAACCGTTACAAAAAGTCTGACCAATATGTACTGTCCACGTGACAACCCCTGTTGAAAGTGAAGGATAGTACTTTTGTGAAAGTGACTGATGAAGGCAGTGGTATGAAAGCAGTGGATGATTTTTACTATCAGCGGATAGCATATCAGTGGATAAGACACTGCTTTTGAACAACAGAGTTTATCAAAATAATGAGAGAGCAGGGGTTGACTTTCAGTAGTGGACAGACTTTTGAAAGAAGCAGACTTTTGAACAATCAGTGGTTAATGGCAGACTTTTAAGGATTTTAATGAAAAATTTCCATTTTTAGCTATTTTTAAGGATGGAGTTTTGATTTTCTGAAAACATTTTGTTGCTTTTATTCATAGAAAAATAAGATGTTGCTTGTTATTCCATGTTCAGCATCCCAATCCTAGAGACCAAGCTTTCAAAAGTGGTTGTATCAAGTGCTTTTGTGAGCACATCAGCCAGGTGGTCTTTAGTTGGGACATGATGCAGATAAATCGAACCTTTTTCATAGCAATCCCTCACAAAGTGATGTCTGATGTCGATGTGTTTGGTGGTTGAGTGGGAAACTGGATTTTTGATGATATTTTCTGCTGCCTGGCTGTCCAACATGAGTGGTGTCTTTAAGGCAGTCATACCAAAATCCAGCAACTGATTTTGAAGCCACAGGAGTTGGGCTGTACAGCTTGCAGCAGCAATGTATTCAGCTTCAGCAGTGGATGTTGAAACAGCTGCTTGCTTTTTGCTTTGCCATGAAACTAAGTAATCACCTAGAAACTGGCACCCTCCTGATGTGGACTTCCTTGTGGTGTGACATCCAGCAAAGTCACTGTCTGAGAAACCTGAAAGCTTGATGTTCCCATTAGCTGGATACCAGATACCAAGTGTGGGAGCACCTTTTATGTACCTGAAGATCCTTTTTACAACAATGAGATTTGATTTTCTGGGAGCTGATTGACTTCTTGCACAGACACATGTTGCAAACATGATGTCTGGTCTAGATGCAGTTAGGTACAATAAAGACCCAATCATGCTTCTATAAAGTGTTTGGTCAATCAGCTCATCCTTTTCATCAGACATGACCAGCTTATTTGTTGCCATGGGTGTGCTGCATGGTTTACAATCATTCATATCAAATTTTGTCAAAAGTTCTTTAGCATATTTGCTTTGATGAATGAAAGTTCCATTTTGCATTTGCTGAACTTGGAGACCAAGAAAGCATTGCAGCTCACCCATTGCACTCATTTCAAACTCAGCTGTCATGAGTTATCTAAACTCTTCACACATTGAATTACATATGCTTCCAAAAATAATGTCATCCACATAAATCTGGACAATCATTAAATCCTTCCCTCTCCATTTTAAAAACAGTGTTTTATCAATGGTACCTCTTTTGAAACCATTTGAGAGTAGAAAGTTGGAAAGAGTTTCATACCAGGCCCTTGGTGCTTGTTTCAAGCCATACAAGGCTTTGTTTAGCCTGTAGACATGATCTGGATAAAATGGATCCTCAAAACCTGGAGGTTGACAAACATACACCTCTTCTTGAATTGTACCATAGAGGAAAGCACTTTTGATATCTATTTGAAACACCTTCATATTGTGGTTGACAGCAAAGGCCAGGAACAGTCGAATGGCTTCCAATCTTGCAACAGGGGCAAATGTTTCATCATAATCAATCCCCTCTTCCTGTCTGTAACCTTGAACCACAAGCCTGGCTTTATTCTTGACAACAATACCCCTTTCATCAGTTTTGTTCTTGAAGACCCACTTTGTGCCAATGGGACTAACCTCTTCTGGCAGTGGTACAAGCTCCCATACTTGTTGTCTTTTAAACTGTTGGAGCTCCTCTTGCATGGCTTCTACCCAGCTGTTGTCTTTCAGTGCCTCTTGGTACTTGACTGGCTGATGGAGTGATAGAAAAGCAGCAAAAAGACAAATGTTTTGGGTTTGGCTTCTTGTGAGCACCCCTTCATTTATGTTGCCAATGATTTGATCAGGTGGATGAGATCTCAAGAAGATTAAATCTCCTTGATATGGTATGATGGCATTGGTTGGTGAAGGCTGCAAATGTGTATCATCTGAGCTAACCACTGCTGGGGACTTTGATGATCCAGCAGTGGCTTCAAAAGGTGGTGGTATAGGAGGTAATGAAGTGGACAACTGCTGACATTTATCCACTGTTTGAGGACTTTTGTCAGCAGTGTTTGAGAATGTGGACGCAGTGGTTGATGGGCTACTTTGGTCAACAACTGTTGAGGTAGCAGTGGTTGAGCTTTGACAACTGTTTTGAACAGCTGGTGCTTTTCCCTTTGTGGCAGACCTTTGAGGGATGATGATTTCATACCCATAGTCTGGTGTTGTATCCTCTGATGGACCTGCACTGTTAGTCTTGACAGCAGTATTTTCAAAAGTGAATTTTTCAAGATCAAACAGATCTGCAGGGTTTGCTGGGATTTTCATTGATGAGAGTTCATTGAACTTAACATTCAAAGTCTCCTCCACTGCCTTGGTCCGTGTATTGAACACTTTGTAGGCCTTGGCAGTGGTTGAGTATCCCAGATGATAACCACAATCAATTTTGGCTGCAAATTTTGAAATGGAATCTTTTAAGTTCAAAATAAAGCATGGGCAGCCAAACACTTTGAAATATGAGATCAGTGGTTTAATTTTATACAGAATTTCATAGGCAGTCTTTTTGTGCCTGGGGTTTATTAAAACTCTGTTCTGAACATAGCAAGTAGTGTTTACTGCCTCTGCCCAGAAAGTTAATGGCAAACCTGAATCTGCAAGCATGGTTCTGGCAGCCTCAATCAGAGTTCTGTTCTTCCTTTCCACTACCCCATTCTGCTCTGGTGTTCTTGGGATGCTGTACTGCCTTACAATCCCTTTCTTCACACAGAAGGCATCCAACTCCCTATTTTTGAATTCTGTGCCATTGTCACTCCTGAAGCTTTTCACTGGAAGGTCAAATTGCTTTTCAACCTGTGTTACAAAGTCTTGCAAAATGCCTGCAGTTTCATCTTTTGAGTGCAAAAAGAAAGTCCATGTGAACCTAGAAAAGTCATCAACAATAACCAAACAATATCTTTTCTTTTTGAGGCTCATGACTTGAACTGGGCCAAACAAATCCATGTGTAGCATTTGCAAACACTGGGTTGTTTTGGACTCTTCAATGGACTTGTAAGAACTTTTATGCTGTTTTCCTTTTAAACAGGAAATGCAATGTTCAGGGCATGAAAACAATTTTTGTGGTAGGCCTCTCACCAAACCATGTTTTGAAATTTCTGTGATTGTCTTAAGATTTGTGTGTCCCAGCCTTCTGTGCCAAAGTTTTGTCTCTTTGTTAGAGGCAGCTGAGAACAGACAGGCATCAGCTCTGGGACACTCTTTTGACATGTCAACAACATAAACATTGCCACTTCTTTGAGCAACAAGTTTAGTTTGACCAGAGTTGATTATTGCTTCAATCTTTTTGACCATTTCTGGTCCAACAATCCTACAACAGTCTTTTGTGAAGAATGACCCAAATCCCTTGTCACTCATTTGGGACACACTCAGA
The DNA here is from genome assembly GCA_030545235.1 of Helianthus tuberosus. Lineage (NCBI taxonomy): Eukaryota > Viridiplantae > Streptophyta > Magnoliopsida > Asterales > Asteraceae > Helianthus > Helianthus tuberosus. Next base: position 98,638,670 of record CM060354.1, on the reverse strand, counting down.
AGGTTGAATTTTAGATTGTCTATTAGATTGACATTTTCAAATTTTACTTTTCCAGACTGCACTGTACCAGACCCCAGAACCTTCCCTTTACTATTATTCCCAAAGGATATATCACCCCCACCATGGATTTTAAAGTCTTTGAGGAGGGCTTTACATCCTGTCATGTGCCTGGAGCCTCCACTATCTACATACGAGAGACTATCAAAGCTTGCAGAAGCTCCCTGCACATGAAGTAAAAGGATTAGTTCATTAGGGTCTCCAAAGCCAACAGGGCTTTGGATGGGGTCTCAACAGTGTCTGGGATGGATGCAGAATGATGGACAGTAGTTAGATCAGGAGTTTGAACTGTTTTAGGACAGTGTTTTTCTAACCACTGTTGTGGGTCCTGACCAATCATCTGCTGGTAACCAAAAGGATGCTTGTTCACTTTGGGTTTAGAGGGCCTTTTGTAGGCCTCATAAACGTGAGGAATCCTTTGGTAAGACTGTTTTTCTCTGCCTTTTCTGAACTGATTGGCAGGGGGTGCATCAGTAACCTGAACATCTCTTTTGACAGATGTTTGGTTCAGCTGTTTTGTAACAGCTGTTTGAACTGGCACAAACAGTGGTTGTTTCTTGGTGAACTTGACAGATGATGAGGATGATGATGATGGACTCAAGGATGTTTTAGCCATGTACTCATTCTTTTTCACATCAAAGTTTTTGAGGTACACACATGCTTGAGTTTTGTGGTTTGTTTTACCACAAACAATGCAACTTTCTGCTGAAACAATGACACTTGTCTTGTTTAAATCATAAGCTTTCAAGTGGAAACAGTCTTTTGTTAGATGATTCCTTTTCTCACATAATTCACAAAACAAGTTGTCAATTTTTTCTTTCTTCTTTCTTTTCAGACTCCTTTGCAGCAGAGGTTTTAACCACTGCTGGGATGTCCTTGAGAGGTATGACTTTAGCTTTTGGAGCTTTAACACCATCAGTTGATGTAAAGTCCATTGGCTTGAAATTTTCAAGAATATCACACTCGTCAGACTAGGTAGGTTTAAACTGATATTTTTCAAGTTCTTCAAAAGTTGAGGAACTCCTTGTTCTGCCAAGTGTGATTTTGTTACCAAGTTTGTCAGTGATTTTCACTTCTTGGCCATTCTTGTTTGTGGGGATGAACTCAGTGGTTACATCAGTGTTTTGAACAGATTTTTCACAAGCAATGTGTTCATCATCATATTTTCTATACCCAACCCCAAATTTCACATTACTTTCAATCTGTTTAGCAAGCATCACCTCATATCCTCTGCAGGATTCCACCCATCTTTCACAAGTAATCTGGCTGGATTCCAACTCCTTTTTGCAACTTTGGTATTTTTCTACCATAGTTTGAAGTTGGGTTTTGGTGATGCTTTGCTCTTCTTTTAGACAGCTGATTTCTTTTTCCTTTTCAGTCAATTTGTTTTTAAGTTCTTTTAAAGACCTTTCAAATTTGACCTCATCAGACAAGATTTTATCCCGAAGGTTTTCATTCACCTCTTTGATGTTAGCAAAAGCAATTATGCAATTGTCAGAACACAGTTTTTCAAGAACTTGAGGAGATACCTTGGCAGCTGCCATCATTGCACAATCACATTGATGATCTTCATCATCAACAGCTTTTACCTTCTTTTCACCAGCCTTTTCTTCTTTCTCTTCTTCTTTGTCCTCTATGGACCATGGATCTGTCATTGGTTCAATCAGGGTACCTGAACTTTCTCCCAACAGTATTTCATCAGCCACTGCAGTAACCACTGCTTCAGTCACCTCTTCCACTGTTTCAAAGCACTGCTGTTCCTCCTCAGCTTCAACCCCCTCCTGTATTGACTCTAGTGCCATCAAACAAAACTCATCATGTGAAGAATCATTAGAAGCATAGAGTGCAAAATTTTCATCACCAAGATCATCAGGCATACTGCTCCAGTGTGAACAAACCCTTGAGTGAAAAAACTTTGTTGATCTGGTTGTGCTGCTGCTGGAGCAGTGGTTAGAGGTGCAACAGGTTGCACTTGTACCTGTGGAGCAGGGGTTTGAACATATTGGATTTGTGGAACAGTAGTTTGAACATAATGTACTGGCACAGGGGCAGCAGCATAGTGAGCAGTGTTCACTTGAGCTGCTGGGGCATATTGGGCATAGTGCACAGTGTTTTGGTTTTGAGGTTTAGGATTTGAGCTAGGATGAGTAATTATGGGACCAGTAGTTTGACTCCTACATTCCCTAGCAAAATGTCCCAACCTATTACACTTGTAGCACTTGATTTTCGATTTATCCAACCCAATCCTTAGATTCCCATGCAAACCTGGGAATTTTCGCCCTGTTCTTTTGTAGAACTTGCTAGTTCTAACACTTAGCAAAGCCAGTTGATGCAGGATGTCCATTTCCTCTAAATCAGTGGGATCAAAATGTTGCAAATCATTTAGTTCAAAACTTAAATTGTCTGACATCTGGTTTTCGTTAGCAGTGAATGCATAACTTGCAGAGTGAGGATCAGGGTTGTTAAAATTTGCACCAGCAGTTATGTCAATGAAGTGATCATAACCCTGATCCTTACCACTGCTCCCAGATTCTTCTTGACCCAGAAGAGCAGTATTACCGAAAGTGTAATCATCGGTAACTTTTCCTGACTCTTGTAACCTCCTTTTCTGGTTCAACTCCCTTTCGAAGGTCAGGAGTCGACCATGGAGTTGGGTCAAGGTCAGATCCTTGAATTCAGATGAATTTCGGGTGACAAAAGCAATAGTGTCCCATTTTTCTGGCAGTGACCTGAGGAACCTGCTATTTTGAGTTGAGTTTGTAAAAGTGGTGTTAACAAGCCTCAGTTCACTGATGAGACAACTAAAACGCTCAAATTGTTGCGTTAGTGATTCACCTTTAACGTAGCAAAATGTTTCATACTGTTGGTTCAGGATTTCCCTATTGTTTTCTATGACTTCTTCAGTTCCACCAAACTGTTCCTTAAGTACGTCCCATAACTCTTTGGCACTGTTACAGTGTAACAGTCCAGCATATATCTCATTGGGCAGCGCTGATGCTATGATGCTAAAAGCCTTAGCATCTAGTTCGATCTTTTGAAAGTCGGTTTCGGTATAATTTTCAACTGGTTTTGGAACGAACTTTTTAGCATCTTCAGCGCTTGGCACTGAAGGAACATGGGGACCATAAATGACAGACCTCCAACAACCTGTGCTTTGTTGAGCGTGGATGTGACCCATCCTCCTCTGCCAGATGTTGTACTCATTTCTTTTTAGCATAGGTGGTTTAAAAAGTGAGCCGATGTTGTTTTTATCATCCTGAGATTGTGACGTCATTCTTGTTGTTTTACAGACACTGAGAAATCAACTTTAATGGTGATTAATCCTTGCTCTGTTTTTCAACGGACGAACAAACGATCAGTATCAACTGTTATGAGCTGAACTATTTACGTCAAAATGATTGTTAAATCAAATTTGACTGTCCAAGCTCTGATACCAATTGTTGGATCTGAGTTTCTTTTTGATTGTATTTTCGTTTGAAATTAAGATGGAAATGAAAGAGTTGTGCAGCGGAATTAAGATGAAAACAAACTTTGCATACAATCAAACGAGAGTAATACTTTAATCAAACATCTTTACACAATGAATCGAAAGATTGAATTTGTTTCAACAACGATTACAATGATTGATGAATGAATGCAAACTCCCCCTCAGCCAGAGCTCAGTAGTTTGTTCGTGCAAAGAAGACGATGTGGTGAAAGAGCTAATAGAACAGTACAAAGTACTGAACTATTTATAGGCACTTGCAAACCACTGAGCATCTTTAGCTGACGTAACCATGAAAGTGACATCTAACCTCCTAACAAACTCTAACCTCTGATCTATACAAACACTGATGTACTAACTACTACTATTACAATTCATTACATAAAAGACACTTAAACAGCTGCTGCATCCTTCCACTGCTGTGAACCCAGCAGTGCTTGTCCGGATCAGCAGTACTTGACTCAAGGCAGTAGATTGAGTCAGCAGAGCTTTGGTCTTCCATCAGTCTTTGACATTGGTCAGTAGATGCAAAGCAGCAGTTGTAGGTCAGCACTTAGTAAGATCAGAAGATAGGAGGTCAGCAGTTATGAAACCACTTTCAAAGGGAGAGATTTGCATGAACTAATTTGTAATCGTCTGCTTATTCTTGATCCACTGCTCTGATCCAGTTTTTGGCTTTAATTATCTGTTCCTCTGATAGGGTTCAATCCCAACAACAAACTAGTCTATAGTCTAAGTACCAACAGATCGCCTTGTGCAAACCCGGTAGGGGTTCTGCACGAGCCTATTTCTTTGACGCTTCCTTGAACTCATTCTTGTATGAACCCCGCATGCTACAGCTTCGCGCACAACTAGTCTTTCCTAAGGCTAACGAAACACATGATTTTTCAAAAATGAACGAGTGATTGGATCGAGATTTGGTATGAAAACCGCAAACTCTCGATCAGATCGCTCGCTCGACGCACATTTTTACTATAAACACGAGAATTTGTGTTGAGACAGGAGTGAAATCCATATCTCGACGCAGATTTCCCTATACCTCTTGTGATTCTATCACACAAACAAGAATGAAGTCGTTAAGTTAGGGGCGAAACCCGAATCTTGATGATTTGTTTCGTTCCCTATTTTGGTTTTATAAAACTATCACCAAAGTCTCGATGGATTCCAATGACTCGATTCACGTAGTAACCGAAAGGATGCGTGTCGTTCACCATATGTCGGTGAGAGCGCACAGTCTATTAGGCCAAAGCGTGTACTCGAGGTCGTTTTGAATAGTCGGATCACTTGGGTGTTTAGACATGTTCCGATAAAACCCGAGACAATCTGTTTTCAATTTCAAGCCCGCAATCGCTGATTTTATGTATTTATGTGTTTTGATTCTTAGCTCGCAACCGCTGGTTCTTCGATTTTATGGGACATTTTATGTGTTTTATGTGGTTTTATATGTTTATGTATTTCGATTTTCCGAGACTATACGCTTTTCCCTCTTTTCTCTTTGATAAACAGGCACAACTCACACTGCACATTTATCTCAAAACGATAACAAATTGCACGCTATACTACTCGCTTATGTTACTCGCATTCGCTACTCGCTAATCGTACTCGCAACTCTCGATCGCTTTACGCCGTTGTGACAGATAGGTGAATACGTGCAATATATGTAGTTGAATACGTGCAAAATATAGTTGAATATGTGCCTCTGTGCTCTACGCGCTTATGTGTTTTTGTGTTTACGTGCCAATGTGGATTATGTGCCTACGTGATTATGTGCCTATGTGTGGACGTGTTCCTGTGTTTTATATAAAGTAGCTTTTGGAGATACATTAGACTACACCAGATATGATCAAATCGTGTCTGAATCCTATGACGATGTCTGTTGCAGACAATGTCGTCATTTGGCTCGTACACTGCTCGCGCTACCCGCCGCAACCATGCTGACAAACGCATCGCCTTGCTAGTTGACGGGTACTCCGTAGGACAACCCTTAAGTGGTATAAACGATATTAAAATCCTACATTTAATCTGGTAATTGTCTAGAATTAGATAACTACGGTTGTTTGTGTTTCAGGTACAAATGGAGCATAAAATGGAAGGAATACGGAGAATAAATGAAAAATCAATTATTTGAATTGAATAATTAAGATGATGACATGATATAGGATGAAATTACGAGAACGTGGGAGAAAACGGCGAAGAAAACGGAGTTGAAATGAGAAAGTTATGAAGAAAACAAAATTGCTTGCTGAAGCCTACCGTAGCTTACGGTAGCTAGAGAAATTGACGGTAGACACTGGCAATTTTTTACCACCATAAGGCAGTAAAGTTTTAAGGGCCACTGTTACTTACGATGGCCAGCGTAAGTTACGGTAGGCTCTGACGCTATAAGTGTAACTGCCCTCTTAAAAGCCGTTTTCAAGTGTCTTTTGACATATCTCATGATGGGGAACGTTTTGCAGAAGTTTGAGGGCGATTTTTGGCTTGTGCAAGTGTTTGTGAACAATTCTAAACATTTCGGTTTGTGTTTTGATTTGTATTAACTCTAAAATTTGTGTTATGATGATTAACCAAGCGATGTGCGGCTAAACTTTCGGTGATCATCTTAGGTTGAAGGTTTTCTCTATGACTTTTGTGTTTTTATCCGTATTTCTAGAATAATGAACTTGGTATGTTTGCTATGTTTATTATGATGCATGAATGTTTGATTGTAAATTGTTAATTGATGTTTTGATCTTAGTCTAAACCGTACGTTCTTGGTGTCGTTGACAATCGAGATATCACAGGAGGGGTTAGGGTTGGATATTGGTTAATTGGTCATCGGGTAACAACCTCGCATTTGTCTAATCCGAGTACTTAGTTCCCTTTTATCACAACAAATGTTTATGCATGAGTGATGTCTATGTGACTTTTTTTAGTTGGATTTAGGCACAATTGTCAAACGAAACCGGAAACCTAAGATGGTCGCTATCTCTTAATCTGTTTTAACAACCAATCTTGATTTTCAATTAGTTAGATAAAATTAGTTTAAAACCAAACAATCAAACTCTTGAATTTTTATTTCTGCAATTTAGTTTAACTTTAGTTAATTCACAAAGCTGCGAAATCAACATACATTCCATAAACTCCCTGTGTTCGATACCCACTTACCACTAGCTATTAGTAGTAAGTGGATTAAATTTGCGTGAGACTACGACCACACGTCACTAGTCGCTATGGAAATGACTAAGGTCATTCCGTAAATCGTCAGCGAAATCAATGAAATCGGTAGCAAGTCCTCTGAGGAATCTAGGACCGACTCGCCTAAGTCTACTTTTAGCTTTAAGTAGTTTAAGGCATGCGGCCGCAAAGAATTCACTGGTGAAGACGGGCCCAATGCCATGTTTCAATGGTTCGACTCGATTGAAGTCACTCTTCGCCAAAGCGGATGTCTTGACAACCTCCGCACTGTTAACGCAACTGGCGTTTTCCAGTCCAGGGTTCTAGATTGGTGGACTGCCGAAAGAAATAGGCAAGGTAACGACCCAGCCTATGGGCTTTCTTGGGAGGAATTGAAGGAAATCATGATGAAAGAATTCTGCCCTCCGTATGAGCTCCAGAAGCTGGAGGACGAATTTTGGAATATCAAGCAAGAAGATGGCGACAATGCTGGTCTTACTGCTCACTTTAAGCAGCTTAGCATCATTTGTCCTGGCCAAGTCTCTACTCCCGACATCACAATCAAGAAATATATTCGCGCTTTACATGATTGTGTTGCTGATTTCGTGCAAGCCGCCAAGACTACTACCATCGAAGAGGCTTATGTACTCGCTGCAAAAATCAATAACAAGCGAGTTAGGGCTGGTTACTTCAAGAGCACCACCAAAAGTCTCCATCAAGTCACCACTACCCCCTCTTCTGAATCCACTGCATCTCAAGGATCGAAATCTTCACGCCGTAAGCGCAAAAGCAACAACAACAACAAGAACTGTGCTGTCACCGCCGCTCCACTCCATGTTGTTCCTGCCCAACCTCAGAACCATAACCGCCAAGTAACAGCACCAGTGACCAATGCACTGCCGGCTAAGCGTGCATATACCGGTCCTCACCCACTGTGCCCTACTTGTACTTACCATCATACAGTTGGGATCGCTTGCCGCTTTTGTGTCCATTGCAACATCTACGAACACTTTACCGCAAACTGCCATACTGGTCCTTGTCAAGCTCAAGTTCATGCTCCTCAAGCACTGCCAGCTCCTCTTCCCTCTCCTCAGGGTCAACAAGCAGCTCCTGCTCCCGCTGCTTATGCAAGAGCCTGCTATGCATGCAGTGATCCTAACCACTTTGCAAATGTCTGCCCAAACCGAGTGGTGAATCAAGAGCCGCAACAGGAACCAGCGCAGCAACAACATCAACAGCAACATCCTCAGCAGTAGTAACAACAACAACAAGCAGCCCGTGGCCGAATTTGAACATCAACGTCCGCCAGGCTCAGGCTGACAACAATGTTGTCAATGGTACATTTCTTGTTAACGGTATTTATGCTTCGTGTTTATTTGATACTGGAGCCGATAACTGTTTTGTATCCTTAGAATTCGAAAAGCTCCTAAAACGTAAACACGCTTACCTCCCAACGACGTTCGACGTAGAAATTGCCACTAGAAGAACCGTCACTGTTAGTTCTATTCTACAAGATTGTACTCTTGAGCTCAACAATCACGTCTTCCCAATCGATCTTATCCCGATGTAGCTTGGTAGTTTTGATATCATAGTAGGCATGGATTTTCTTCGTGAGAATCATGCTGAAGTCGTTTGCTTCGATAAAATAATTCGTTTCTCACTCGCTAATGGTGATCAACTTTGTGTCTATGGTGAAGTAGCCTCAAAGGATCTGAAACTCATGTCGTGCATACAAGCAAGCAAGTATCTCCGAAAGGAATACAAAGCATTCTTGGCACGCATCCTAGTAGCGGAGGAAAAGGAAAAGTAGGCAATGGATAAGATGCATGTGGTTTGTGATTTTCCTACTGTCTTTCCTGACGATCTACCTGGTTTACCCCCGTGTCATGATATTGATTTCCGTATCGACCTCATTCCTGGAGCCAACCCTGTTGCTAAAGCTCCTTATCGCTTCGCTCCATATGAAACACGCGAACTTTTGAGTCAACTCAAGGAACTACTTGATAAAGGTTTCTTCGCCCTAGCACCTCTCCTTGGGGCGCACCTGTCCTTTTCGTCAAAAAGAAGGATGGATCGTTTCGGATGTGCATCGACTATAGGGAACTGAATAAGCTTACTATCAAGAATCGTTATCCCTTACCCCGGATCGATGATTTGTTTGATCAATTACAAGGTGCTACATGTTTCTCAAAGATCGATTTATGCTCAGGTTACCATCAGTTACGAATCCAGGAGGAAGATATCCCTAAAACCGCTTTCCGAACCCGATACGGTCACTACGAATTTGTCATTATGCCCTTTGGTCTAACCAACGCACCCGCTGTTTTCATGGATTTGATGAATCGCGTGTGTAAGCCCTTTCTCGACCGCTTCGTCATCGTGTTTATCAATGATATCCTTATCTATTCGCAATCGAAAGCCGAACATGCGCAACATCTACGTTTGGTTCTCGAATTACTCCAAGGGAATCAGCTCTATGCCAAGTTCTCCAAGTGTGAATTTTGGCTAGAGGAGGTTCAATTCCTCGGTCACATCATCAATAGTCAAGGTATACACGTCGATCCCACGAAGATTGTAGTTAAGAGTTGGGTTACACCAAAATCACCGTCCGAAGTTCGTTCGTTCCTCGGATTGGCGGGCTACTACCGTCGATTCATTGCCGATTTCTCTAAAATCGACGTTCCGCTCACCTCTCGTACGCATAAAGACAAGCCTTTTGTTTGGGGAACTGAACAAGAGAAAGCCTTTCAGACTCTCAAGCATATGCTCTGCAATGCTCCTATCCTCTCTTTACCCGATAAAAATGATGACTTCATAGTCTATTGCGATGGCTCTAACCTCGGTCTCGGTTGTGTTCTTATGCAATGGGACAAGGTTATCGCGTACGCCTCTCGTCAACTCAAAATCCATGAGAAGAACTATACAACCCACGATCTCGGGCTTGGTGCAGTTGTTTTTGCGTTAAAGATCTGGCTACACTATCTTTATGGTACCAAGTGTACGGTCTTCATCGACCATAAGAGCCTGCAACACATCTTGAACCAGAAGGAACTGAACATGCGCCAACACCGATGGGTTGAACTCCTCAATGATTATGACTGTGAGATTCTTTACCACCCTGGCAAAGCAAATGTTGTTGCCGACGCTCTCAGCAGACGAAGCTATTTGCATAGCGTTCGTAATATTCAAGCTCAGCACGACCTCGAAGCACTAATTCGTGATGCTCAGCATGCCTGCCTCATTGAGAATACCTTGAGAGAGGAAATGAAGAAGTGCGGTGCTGAAACCCAACTTGTAACCAAATCGAACGGTATCTATTACTACCTTGATCACATCTGGATTCCAAGTCGCAATAACCTTCGGGAGATACTACTGACTGAAGCCCACAAGTCTCGATATTCCATTCATCCCAGTGCCTACAAGATGTACCATGACCTTTGTCTTCGGTATTGGTGGCCTGGAATGAAGAAGGATATCACTATCAAGGTTTCGAAGTGCCTGACTTGTTCGAAAGTCAAGGCTGAACAACAATGATCCCCTGGCTTAGTCGTACAACCCGAGATCTCTATGTGGAAATGGGAGAGTATAGCTATGGACTTCATAATGAAACTTCTGCGCACGCCATCAGGTCACGATAGCATCTGGGTTATCGTTGATCGTCTTACTAAATCTGCTTATTTTCTGCCGATACGAGAAGACTTTAAGGTAGACCGAATAGCATGGATCTATACTGACGAAGTTATATCTCGACACGGGACGCCTCGTGATATCATCTCTGACCGCGATGGTCGGTTTACGTTGCGTCTTTGGGAAACATTTCAATCTGCTCTCGGTACTACTCTTAATCTAAGACCGCTTTCCATCCTCAAACCGACGATCAGAATGAATGCACGATTCGCACCATTGAAGACATGCTTCGCTTGTGTGTGATAGATTTCGGTGGTAATTGGGATTCGTATTTACCTTTAGTCGAATTCTCGTACAACAAAAATTATCATTCTAGCATTCAAATGGCACCATTTGAGGCATTATATGGAAGAAAACGTCGATCGCCTATTGTATGGCACGAGATCGGAGATGCGCCAATTACCGGTCCTGAGCTATTGCAAGAAGTGACTGACAAGATCCTCTAGATACGAGACAATCTATTGAAAGCTCGGACTCGTCAAAAGAGTTACGCCGATAAATGCCGCAAGCCCCTTGAAATTGACGTTGGCGATCACGTACTCCTAAAGGTCTCACCTTGGAAGGGGGTGATCCGATTCAGCAAGAAAGGAAAGCTCGCGCCTCGATATATTGGACCCTTCAAGATTCTGGAAAGAATTGGCAAGGTGGCCTACAGACTCGAATTACCGGAGGAACTCAGTAACATCCACCCGACTTTCCATGTTTCGAACCTTAAAAAGTGTCTAGCCGAGCTGAATTTACATGTACCTCTTGAGGATCTACAAGTAGACGAAACATTACACTTCTTGGAAAAACCAGTCGAGATCATGAATCGAGAAACCAAGAAACTCCGACTCTCACACATTCCTATAGTGAAGGTTCGTTGGGAAGGCAAACGCGGTGCCGAGTTCACCTAGGAACTCGAAAGTGATCTGAAGGCTAAGTATCCACAGCTATTCGTTACGCCCGCGCCTTAATTTCGGGATGAAATTCTCTAAAGTAGGGGAGGCTGTAACAACCCAACTTTAAAAGTCAAAGTACAAGTCAAAGTCAAAGGAAGAAAAGATTGCTATTCAGATCTGTCATTTCTGACTTAATTATTGCTTGTACTCTTAAACCCGATAATCGATACTTTAGTTACGCTATTTTAATTTACGATTTATAATATATAATATGTGAAGTAACATTGCGATAAACACAATAAAACGCTAACTTACTTAACGCTATCTCATCGCAACTCATATCGCAATTATTGGTTTTGTCTGTGTGTGTTTTATTATGTGCTTTACATGTGTGTGCTGATGTTATGTTTAAAGGTGTTATTCAAAAACGCAATCGTAACTCTATCGCAACGCAATCTAAATCGCAAACGCTAAACACAAATTTACGTACTTGTATGTTGTTATGTGTTAGTTATGTTATTTGTGTACTTTCTCCTCTTCACCTATAAATACCCCTCCTGTCACATCACTGTTCACTTGATGTGACAGCTCCCTCCGACCCACGCACTCCCAAGCTATTTTCTCTCGATTCCTCATGATTCTTGTAAGTTTTCACTCGAAATCTTGTACTTTCTTCATCATTACACACTTTCTCATAATCTTCTCCATGAAATCACAACTTTCCACCATGAAATCACCTTGTTTTGAGCTGTTCTAGGGTGACGTCATCATGGGTTCGCATGAACACCGGCTTATAACCTCATCACAGCAAGAATGGTTCGGATCTAACAGATTTCTACACGTTTTTACACTGATTTCAACATGAATCCAAACATTTAACAACTGTTTTCAAACTTTTCTTCAACATTATTAACTTTTTACTCAAAACTGATAGAATCTGAGCTCGTTCGGGCCTTCTACACATTCTCTAGTAAAGTGCCAGTCTGAGAACGGATACTATCAAAGAGACGACAGATTCACGGGTTGAACATGAAATTTCATCTTGAACAGTCAAATTTGACCGAATGGGGTGATTCCCGTCCGAGCGGATGAGCTAAGCTTGGCGTGGTTTCCATTGTTTAACACGTCATCATACCGTCTGGGTTAAACCATAAAACTTTTGACTCAACTGATTTTACACATTATTCAAGCGAAACAGGTTACTAAATCGGATAGCCGTCCGATCAGACCACCGTCCGATCGAACGACCATTCGACCAGAGACCTCAACACTTAAATTATTTTACAAAACTTCAAGGAGAATCAGTTTCAAATGAAAGGCCATCCGACCAAATGGTCATCTGTCCGGAAGACCATCCGACCGGATGACCATCCGACCGGATGTCTTGACAGTTAGAAACACTAAACAATTTTTAAAATGCTACAACGAAAACTTCAAAGTTCAAACAATTCACAAACATATCCCTCCCAAACGAACGACCCTCCAACCGAATGGTTATCCGTCCGGACGGTCATCCGACCGGATCACTGTTCGACACTCGTTCCACTCGACGCACTGTTTAACACGCTGTTCAACGCTTACACTATCATGTGACAACTGTGTTCTGTAATCATCGTATAACGTAAAAATATGTTAATTATCAATAAAACAATGTGTTTGTATGTTATTATGTGTATATTTGTGTTTAATGATTTTATGATTTGATTCGATTCCGATTTCGAGCTTTAAATCACTTTCTGGAAGGTTATACGCAAACTGGTGCATAAACGCAATCAGTTTAACGCGACGTACACTCCGGAACTGTAACGTAAGCCAAACATACCCTAAATATCCTTTACATAACTTAGAAATAAGTTTCGAATGATCCAGTATGGCAAAAACATGTTTATTTGAACTAAAAGAACTAATTGCGACAAAACTACGAAACGAACGTTGGTGACCGCCCGGATAACATTTAAATCCCAAAAATATTCTGTTATGATTAAAAATTTATTTTTAATCAGGTTCGTGTTGAAAAATAAATTAAAACGCTTAAAAACATTATTTTTCAAGTTTAAAGCGCGTACCGCGTGTTACAGCGCAACACAGTACTTATACCGCAAAACACGGACAACACAGCCAGTCTTGGCAACTGAAATTTATTTTAATAATATTTTGGTGAGTTTATTTTTATAGAATAATAAAAATAATTTAGAACGCCGTAAACCGGGATTTAAACGCTAGATAAAACACCCGGTATCCAGTTAAACACCTGTCTTAGCCTACATATAACATATTTATATAAAACTTTGCATGAGAATGAGAGTGGAGGGTGGAGGTGGCGGCCTCATATGCCTCCCCTTTGCCACTTCTCTTCTAGTTTGACACTTGTTTGTGCATGCTACAACTCCATATCTTATTCATATCTTCCATATTCTCTAAATCTTGCAAGATCAGAACACAAATCAAACCAAATCCTTCTCTCTCCTCTCCCCCCAAACCATCCACTCTCTCTCTCTCCATCTTCATAACTTTAAACTTTGTTCTTGAAAATCAAGTCCCTTTCCAAGCATATTTCAAGTGGTTGTGAAGAATCAAAGGTGTTTCCAAGGTGTTTTCAAGTGATTCAAGCTTCCTATCATCAAAATCTCATCACACAACCTACTTGAATCTTGAAGGTATAACATTTATGTTTAAATTATACTTTTGATTCTTAGTTGTTCCTGATGACTTGAAGTTTCTCTTGAATCTTGGAATTTTCACAAACTTGAAATCTAACATGAAATGGGTCTTGATACAAATTGAAAATGTGGATCTTTATGTGGGTGTGTATAACCGTACATATATATATGTGTGTATATGAGTTTTTGAGTTTGAGTTTGGTTCTTGATAAATACTTGTTTAGGTTGTTGCTTGATCTTGAATAATAGTTAAAAATGCAAGTGTTTAATAATCTATGCATGATATGGTAAATGTTAAATTACATCAGCAAATAAATATAAATAAGTTGTATTTTGGATGCATTTAGTTCATATGAAATGTTGATGAAATGATAGTATGCTTTAGGCACTTGTACATGAAGATGCAGTTGATTTAAAGCTTAAGAAATGGTTAAAAATGATTGTATGACAAAAATGTTTTAGATCAGGTTATGAACACCAAAAATAACATTATTTGGTATATTATAATGGCATGAAACTTTGACATAGGTTTAATAGCTTTGCATGTTGTACATATAGCTTAAAAAGTGGTAAATTATATGAAATTTGCATGATTTATGTGCTTTATTTAAGACCTGCACTATCATGAGTATAACCATTATTTTATTCAGTAAATAACACGGGTTATGTTAAAAAATTTCAAGGCGTTTCGATTTTGGATGGTTCGGGTAACGTTTGATGCAAAACTATGTGGTAAAACGGTCAAAAATCGCCTTTTCGGAGGATTTTTATAAAACTGTTTTAGATCAGTAAGTAAATTGATATTTTTGCTATAAAAATAAGTATTTTAACTTATATTAAGTTTACTTGGTGTTTGGTTAGTCATACGTGACTTCCGACGCCCAAAAATGTTACCGAATCGCTAAAATAAGTGTTTTTCGACATACACTAGAATGGGTTGTTCATGGGTAAATTTTATGTGTTACAATGTGCTATGTGTTGTACAATATGTGTAAAATGATGTGTTAGGTTGACAAGATTTTGTGTATTACGATATATACAAATACATCGAAATAATAAAAAATAATAACATTTCGAGAGATCTCAAAGTTATGTGAGAATTCTAAGTATCGGAGAAACTTATGTATTTTGTGGGTTTTTGATTATTAAATCATTCTTTTTTAATTTAGGACGAATAGACAATTTACAATACAAATGGTTTACAAAACAAGGTTTCTAATATCGATTAACGTAGTTGTACGAGATATTTCAACATGTAAACGAGCCATGAATCTGACACTCACACAAAAACTATGTGCTCGCCAGCATTTCTTTGTTGACTTTGTTTTTACATATGTTTCAGGTGATGTTGCTTAATGTTGATTGCGTATAGGATGCATGCTCACTTAGGACCGGACGAGGCCTTAGTGATTTAATAACGATGATATACTATGTTTGACTTGCTTGTTTAACTTTAAGACAATATTTAATATTTAATAAAACGAAACACTTTGTATCCATGGTTTGAAACAATAATTATGTTACAACACTCCCCGACGTTTCCGCCACGGTTTTTTATTTTACGTGGTCGGGGTGTGACAGAAGAGTTGGTGTCAGAGCCAATGGCTATAGGGAATTAGGTTATTAGTAATGTTTTGACCTAGACTATAACTTTCTAGGACCCCAACGCAAGTTGAATTTGCATTTAGATTTTAAAAGCAAAACCGTCACCTACCCTTAGGTGATAATTCTGAGTTTTCAAAATCTCGTCAAAGTTTGGGTCTAAGTAATGTGAACACGTGCAAACTGGAAGAGTGAATGCCTGTACCCTGAGTTTTCTGTCTAAGCCTAGAGTGTTCGTACAAATCCACATAATCGGACCAGTCACTCTTACCTGGGAACTCTTGGGGTGAGTGTTCACTTATAGGCGAGCATGTCTTCACGATACATTATTTTGATTCATTACTTTGATTAGTCACTGCATGTCGTTTGTTTGTTCCAGGTAACGAACAAATGATCGCCTTCCTTATGTTTCGTCGATATTTTCAATATCTCTTTTGTTTTTCCTAATTATCGACCTCACTCGTTTCTCATAATTCCTTGTTAGATAATGCCTCCTCGACGTAATGCACAAACTTTTACTGCTGAAGAAGTCGTAGCCCTTGTCTCTCAGCAAATGGCTGCTGTGCTTCCAGGCATTGCGACCCAAATCCACGAGCTGTACAACAACAGCAACAATAACAATAACAATAACAATGCACAATGTAATTTCAAGAATTTCAATTCTGCTAAGCCGCTAAAGTTTTCTGGGTCGCAAGGAGCAACTGCACTCCTTCAATGGTTCGAAAGTATCGAGAACACATTCAGACATGTGCAATGTCCGAATGGGTGTAAGGTTGAATTTGCATCAAGTGTGTTTGAGAAGCGTGCTCTTACGTGGTGGAACGGAGTGATGCGCGAAAGGGGTGCCGAAGTGGCATTGGCACAAACATGGGAAGAGCTTCGAGCTCTCATGATGAGAGAGTTTTGTCCCGTCATGAAATTCGAGCTTTGGAACGAGAGTTTGACGATCTAAAACAAGATGGGGGAGAACACCGTGCGTATACGGATCGATTTGAGGAACTCAGTCTTTTGTGTCCTACTATGGTTACCCCGGTGGAGAAAGCGATAGAGAGGTATATCGATGGTTTACCCGATTCCATACAGGATATTGTATCTGGCGTTAATCCTACTACTGTTCGTCAAGCGATCGAGTTATCTGCTACCTTGACTGAGTCACAAGTCAGGAAGGGTAAACTTACCTGCAACGGTGATAAGAAGAAGTCGACCGACTTTGTCAAGGAAAAGGGTAAGGGTAAGAAAGGTGAGTCGTCGAAGTAGTCGAGAAAGCGAAAGGGTGCTCAGAACTTTGCAGTTACTGCTCAGAACCCACCAGCTCAACCGCCTGCGAATAAAGCGTATGCTGGTACTGCACCTCATTGTGCTCACTTCAACGGTCATCATGTTTCACAACAAGCTTGTAGGCAATGCACAACGTGTGGTAAGCTTGGGCATCTGGCCAACGTCTATCGTTTGGGCCAGAATTAGATTGTTCAGAATCAAGCTCCAGTTCAGGGGAATGCTGCTAGATTCCCACCGGGTTCATGTCTCAATTGTGGAGAGTTTGGTCACTTCTGCAACAACTGTCCGAGGCTAGTGAATGCAAACGCGAATGCTAATGCGAATCCGATCGTGAATGTCAATGCAAATTTGAATCCCGCTCGTGGGCGAGCTTACAATCTGAATGCTAACGAAGCGAGGGCTGACAACGAGGTGGTCAATGGTACGTTTCTTGTTAACAATTGACCTGCATCTATTCTTTTTTATTCTGGTGCCGATAGAAGTTTTGTTTCATTTTCTTTTGAACCTTTGCTTGCGATACCTAGAACTAAACTGAGAAAACCCTTATCTGTCGAAGTTGCTACTGGTAAAGCTCTTGTTCTCGATTCTGTTATTCGTGATTGTCAGTTAAACCTTGATAACCATCTTTTTCCCATTGACCTCACGCCGATGCAACTTGGGAGTTTCAATATTATCGTGGGGATGGATTGGTTAACCAAACATCATGCTGAGGTGGTTTGTTTCGATAAGATTGTTCGTATTCCTCTCCCGTCTGGCGATGTTCTGGAAGTTCGTGGCGAGAAGCCATCTGATGGTTTGAAGCTTATGTCGTGTACAAAGGCCCAAAGTTATTTGCGAAAAGGATATGTTACTTTCCTGGCACATGTCATCGAGGAGAAAGGCAAGAGCAAGAGTATTCAGGATATTCCGATTGTTCGGGATTATCCATAGGTGTTTCCCGATGAACTGCCTGGTTTGCCTCCAGTTCGTCAAGTCGAGTTTCATATTGACCTTGTACCAAATGCCAACCCGATTGCGAAAGTACCTTATCGTCTTGCACCGTCGGAAATGCAAGAGTTATCGAAACAGCTTCAAGAGTTGTCTGATAAAGGATTCATCTGTTTGAGCTTTTCGCCTTGGGGAGCTCCTGTCCTCTTTGTGAAGAAGAAAGATGGATCTTTTCGAATGTGTATCGATTATCATGAGCTTAATAAGCTTACCATCAAGAATCGATATCCCCTACCTAGAATTGATCTCTTCGACCAGCTGCAAGGTGCTTCATGCTTTTCCAAGATCGATCTGCGATTTGGGTATCATCAACTTCGTGTTCTCGAAGAAGATATTCCCAAAACTGCTTTCCGTACAAGATATGGGATTATGAGTTCACTGTCATGCCTTTTGGTTTGACAAATGCCCCAGCTATCTTCATGGACTTAATGAATAGGGTTTGTAAACCTTATTTAGATAAGTTCATCATTGTGTTCATCGACGATATTCTCATTTATTCAAAGTCTCAAGCCGATCACGAGCAACACCTTCGTTTGACATTGGAACTCCTAAAGAAGGAACAACTTTTTGCTAAATTCTCCAAGTGTGAATTTTGGCTTAGAGAAGTTCAGTTTTTGGGTCATATAGTCAACGATCAAGGTATTCATGTGGATCCTTGCAAAATAGCAGCTATTATGGATTGTAATACAACGACGACACCTACAGAGATTCGATCATTTCTTGGTCTTGCTGGTTATTATCGTCGATTCATTTCTAATTTCTCAAAGATCGCAGTTCCACTCACTGCTTTGACTCTGAAAAATAAGCCATTTGAGTGGGGACCTAAGCAAGAAGAATCGTTCCAAACGTTGAAACAGAAGCTCTGTGATGCTGCTGTTTTATCTCTACCTGAGGGAAACGATGATTTTGTTGTCTATTGTGACGCGTCGAATCTAGGACTTGGTTGCGATCTTATGCAACGAGGTAAACTCATAGCTTATGCGTCTAGACAGCTGAAAATTCACGAGAAGAACTATACGACTCATGATCTCGAATTAGGAGCTGTGATTTTCACATTTAAAATCTGGAGACACTACCTCTATGGAACGAAGTGTGTGGTTTTCACAGACCATAAAAGTCTCCATCATATTCTCAATCAGATGGAGCTGAACATGAGGCAACGACGTTGGGTTGAGCTCTTAAACGATTATTATTGCGAGATCCGCTACCATCCTGGTAAGGCGAATGTCGTAGCCGATGCGCTTAGTCGAAAGGAACGAGTCAAGCTTCATTCTGTTCGAACTCTATCTGATATTCAATCTCATGTCCTTCAAGCTCAACGATCTTGTGTGATCAAAGACTTATTGAAATATGAGCTACCGCTTCAACTCGAACTTAAACTCGAAACGAAGGACGATGGGTTGCTATATTTCAAGGATCGTTTGTGGATTCCAAAACAAGACGATCTTCGCACTTTGGTAATGGACGAATCTCACAAGTCTCGATATTCTATCCATCCTGGTGCTGATAAAATGTACAAGGATCTTCGTACTCAGTTCTGGTGGCCTGGTATGAAGAAGGATGTTGCCTTGTATGTATCAAAATGCCTAACTTGTCTCAAAGTCAAGGCTGAACATCAACGACCTTCTGGTTTGCTTGTACAACCAGAGATACCGGTTTGGAAGTGGGAGAACATTGAAATGGATCTCATCA
Organism: Helianthus tuberosus; assembly: GCA_030545235.1. NCBI lineage: Eukaryota > Viridiplantae > Streptophyta > Magnoliopsida > Asterales > Asteraceae > Helianthus > Helianthus tuberosus. Next base: position 98,619,189 of record CM060354.1, on the reverse strand, counting down.
CTAAGTTACCGCGTACATCTAAAGGTCACGATGCTATTTGGGTTGTTATCGATCGATTAATGAAATCAGCTCATTTTATACCGATTCGCGAGGATCTATCTGCTGATAAACTTGCAAAGATTTATGTTGATGAGATTGTATCACGACATGGTGTTCCTTTGGTTATCATTTCCGATCGTGATGCTCGGTTTTCATGTCATTTTTGGAAGACCATGCAATCTGCTTTGGGAACCCAACTGAATCTAAGCACTGCTTATCATCCCCAAACAGATGGTCAATCTGAGAGAACGATTCAAACTTTGGAGGATATGCTTAGAGCATGCGTGATAGACTTTGGTGGTAATTAGGATTCTCATCTTCCACTGATCGAGTTATCTTACAACAACAGTTATCATGCTAGTATTAATATGGCACCATTCGAAGCTCTCTACGGTCGAAAATGTCGTTCACCTGTTTGTTGGAATGAGATCGGTGAAGCTCAGCTTACTGGACCTGAGCTCATTCTAGAAACAAGAGACAAAATCAAGAAAATCCGCGATAATTTTGTGACAGCTAGAAGCCGTCAAAAGAGTTATGCAGATATACGACGCAAGCCCTTAGAATTTCAAATCGGAGACCGTGTCCTACTCAAGGTGTCACCTTGGAAGGGAGTGGTGAGATTTGGAAAGAAAGGAAAACTTGCACCACGATATGTTGGACCATTTAAGATTGTTGAAAGAATTGGAAAAGTTGCCTATCGACTAGAGCTACCTCCAGAGCTTGGAAATATTCATCCGACTTTTCATGTATCCAATTTGCGAAAGTGTTTAGCTGATGCTGATCTTCACATTCCTCTCGACGAGATTCAAATCGATGAAACAATGCACTTTGTCGAGAAACCAGTGGAGATAGTGGACCGTACATTCAAATAGTTGAAGAATAAACGGATTCGATTGGTCAAAGTTCGTTGGGAATCCAAACGTGGCCCCGAGTTTACTTGGGAACGTGAGGACCGGATGAAGACGAAATATCCACATTTGTTTTCCCAAGTTTCCTCTAAATAAAATTTCGGGACGAAATTTCCTAAAGTATGGGAGACTGTGACAACTGTGTTCTGTAATCACCGTATAATGTAAAACAATGTTAATTATCAATAAAACAATGTGTTTGTGTGTTATTATGTGTATATTTGTGTTTAATGATTTTACGATTTGATTCGATTCCGATTTCGAGCTTTAAATCACTTTCTGGAAGGTTATACGCAAACTGGTGCATAAACGCAATCAGTTTAACGCGACGTACACTCCGGAACTGTGACGTAAGCCAAAAATACCCTAAATATCCTTTACATAACTTAGAAATAAGTTTCGAAGGATTCAGTATGGCAAAAACATGTTTATTTGAACAAAAAGAACTAATTGCGACAAAACTACGAAACGAACGTTGGTGACCGCCCGGATAACATTTAAATCCCAAAAATATTCTGTTATGATTAAAATTTTATTTTTAATCAGGTTCGTGTTGAAAAATAAATTAAAACGCATAAAAACAATATTTTTCAAGTTTAAAGCGCGTACCGCGTGTTACAGCGCAACACAATACTTATACCGCAAAACACGGACAACACAGCCAGTCTTGGCAACTGAAATTTATTTCAGTAATATTTTTGCGAGTTTATTTTTATAAAATAATAAAAATAATTTAGAACGTCGTAAACCGGGATTTAAACGCTAGATAAAATACCCGGTATCCAGTAAAACACTCGTTTTAGCCTACATATAACATATTTATATAAAACTTTGGATGAGAGTGGAGGGTGGAGGTGGCGGCCTCATATGCCTCCCCTTTGCCACTTCTCTTCTAGTTTGACACTTGTTTGTGCATGCTACAACTCCATATCTTATTCATATCTTCCATATTCTCTAAATCTTGCAAGATCACAACACAACACAAATCAAACCAAATCCTTCTCTCTCCTCTCTCCCCAAACCATCCACACTCTCTCTCCCCATCTTCATACCTTCAAACTTTGTTCTTGAAAATCAAGTCCCTTTCCAAGCATATTTCAAGTGGTTGTGAAGAATCAAAGGTGTTTCCATGGTATTTTCTAGTGATTCAAGCTTCCTATCATCAAAATCTCATCCCACAACCTACTTGAATCTTGAAGGTATAACATTTATGTTTAAATTATACTTTTGATTCTTAGTTGTTCTTGATGACTTGAAGTTTCCCTTGAATCTTGGAATTTTCACAAACTTGAAATCTAACATGAAATGGGTCTTGATACAAATTGAAAATGGGGATGTTTATGTGGGTGTGTATAACCGTACATATATATGTGTGTATATGAGTTTTTGAGTTTGAGTTTGGTTCTTGATAAATACTTGTTTAGGTTGTTGCTTGATCTTGAATAATAGTTAAAAATGCAAGTGTTTAATAATCTATGCATGATATGGTAAATGTTAAATTACATCAGCAAATAAATATAAATAAGTTGTATTTTGGATGCATTTAGTTCATATGAAATGTTGATGAAATGATAGTATGCTTTAGGCACTTGTATATGAAGATACAGTTGATTTAAAGCTTAAGAAATGGTTAAAAATGATTGTATGACAAAAATGTTTTAGATCAGGTTATGAACACTAAAAATAACATTATTTGGTATATTATAATGGCATGAAACTTTGACATAGGTTTAATAGCTTTGGATGTTGTACATATAGCTTAAAAAGTGGTAAATTATATGAAATTTGCATGATTTATGTGCTTTATTTAAGACCTGCACTATCATGAGTATAACCATTATTTTATTCAGTAAATAACATGGGTTATGTTAAAATTTCAAGTCGTTTCGATTTGGGATGGTTCGGGTAACATTTGATGCAAAACTATGCGGTAAAACAGTCAAAAATCGCCTTTTCGGAGGATTTTTATAAAACTGTTTTAGATCAGTAAGTAAACTGATATTTTTGCTATAAAAATAAGTATTTTAACTTATATTAAGTTTACTTGGTGTTTGGTTTGTCATACGTGACTTCCGACGCCCAAAAATGTTACCGAATCGCTAAAATAAGTGTTTTTCGACATACACTAGAATGGGTTGTTCATGGGTAAATTTTATGTGTTACAATGTTCTATGTGTTGTACAATATGTGTATGATGATGTGTTAGGTTGACAAGATTTTGTGTATTACGATATATACAAATACACCGAAATAATAAAAAAAATAATAACATTTCGAGAAATCTCAAAGTTATGTGAGAATTATAAGTATCGGAGAAACTTATGTATTTTGTTGGTTTTTGATTATTAAATCATTCTTATTTAATTTAGGACGAATAGACAATTTGAGGGATTGTGTTAACATATAAAAACGCACCCAAAGGTGAGTACATAGATCCCCTCTTTTACTGTTTTCGATTGTTTTGGGGTGATTCATATGTATCAAAACGATTTCGATGTTTTAACGATGGTTTCAAAACGAGTAAGATGGTTTATACTAAACTGATAACGATTTCGACAATGTGAACGAACTTGTTGGTTGTAGTTACATAACGAATGACAATTATTAATTTTGGCCGAACTGACCACTATTAGGTTATGGTACCATAGGATCCGACAAATCCCGTTATCCGACTGCACTCATGGTTATGTGTGGGTTATGTGGGTAACGACTGAACCTGATGATTGTTAACTTACCCTTTGGTGGTTTGTTAATACGAGTTAAACGAGTTGAACGATGAACGATGAACGAGTCACGAAGGTTGGAATGTTATTAGTGAGACGACCAAAAATAGTTTTCACAATTAAAACGAGAACAATTTGGAACGAGAACGATATTAAACGATTGTACGATTTGAAACTATTGAACGATTATGAACGATTTAAACAAATGAACGATGATCTATAACGAGAACGAGTTAAACGATGTCACACAACGATGTTTACGAAACTATATAGACCATACGAGTTTTATTACGAGAACGATTTATGATTTGGTTTACATAAACAAATGTTTTGGGTTAAGATTCATGGCATCGAGGTTTATAAATTATAACCAATCTGTTTTGACTTGGTTATTCATTTTACAATACAAATGGTTTACAAAACAAGATTTCTAATATCGATTAACGAAGTTGTACGAGATATTTCAACATGTAACGAGCCATGAATCTGACACTCACACAAAAACTATGTGCTCGCCAACATTTATTTGCTGACTTTGTTTTTACATATGTTTCAGGTGATGTTGCTTAATGTTGATTGCGAATAGGATGCATGCTCACTTAGGACCGGACGAGGCCTTAGTGATTTAATAACGATGATAGACTATGTTTGACTTGCTTGTTTAACTTTAAGACAATGTTTAATATTTAATAAAACGAAACACTTTGTATCCATGGTTTGAAACAATAATTCTATTACAACACTCGCCGACGTTTCCGTCACGGTTTGTTGTTTTACGTGGTCGGGGTGTGACATATCGTTCTTTGATCAGGCTAATCTCTCCAGCGCTCCCTTCAATCCAAGCTTATGTTTCTTTATTAAACACGAACTGTGAGTATACTCGATTCCTTTTTGCTTAACGCACTTTTGGGTGTTACATACGTTACCTATATCAAATCACATAGACACACAACACAAACACTTTTTATACGGTAACCGCTCTGCATGTTATACGTTTTATTCGATGAATGCTTGTATATTATGTTTACACGGTGATTGTTGCCTGACACCTTAGCAACGATAGTATTATAGTTTGGACTCAGCACCTGTCGTGGACAGGGGTTGTTAAGGGTTTTTCTTCACGTGTCACAGTGGTGATATGTGTTGCGCATTCTACAACTCGCAGTCACGTCTGTGCATATTTCATTGTCGATAACTTACTTGCTTCACATCCCTACGTGTTACATGCTGGTTATGCGTAAATCGCTTTCGCTACTATATGATTATTAAACTTGTATGCTCACCTTTACACTATGTGTATTGACTTTATTTTAACGTATGTGACAGGTGTCTAGGATGCTATCCTATGCATGCTGTTATGGAATCAAGTTAGGATGTCTAGAAACGTCACATTTAAATCTGAGTTGGCGGAACAATTTATTTGTCTTTCAGAACTATGTCTGTAATAACTGTTTTACTTTATATGTTATGGTATGGGATATGGGGTTAAATATTTGGTAATTTTAGTTGTTATGTATTCTTCTGGACAATCTGTTTCGCTCAGTGTCGTGCCCCGATGTTTCCGCTATCAGTTGGGGTGTGACAGGGACACTGTTCACCCCTATAATTTTTTAATATATTTTTAAAGTGGTTGTGAGTGGAAGAGAGAAAAAATGTAATGATAAAGGTATAAAAATATTATTTAATTGAAAATATGAGAGAAAATATAGTGTTTTTATTATAATTTAAAATGAAAATATGATTAAATGGATGTGAAGAATTAACTTTTGGGGTCACCACATGTGAATCTTTTAGTGGTTCTCCCCCAAGTTTTGCTAAAAGCAGGGCAACCTTCTCCTTTTCCGTGAAGTACTAATGTAGTGGTTTCAAATGTCTATTTTCGCTTTTTTTTTTGTTGGGTCAATGTTTTTTTTTCGTGATTGTCCCTTTATGTTATCATGTGTATTTTATCTCTAACTTAAAAGTTATTTATACTATGTGTGTTTTGCTTAAATTTTCAATTTTACTGATGCTTTTAAATTTCTATCATCAAGTTAAAACAAACAGACATGTTATGTTAAACCTAGAATACGCATATGATTTTTGGGTCGGTGTAAATTTTCTGAGCATGGTATAACACAAACGTATAAAAGCTGACAACACAAGTCAGTAAACAAGCTCCTATATGAAGTTATTTAGGTATTCTATAGGAAAGCTATTTTGCCTAATATATTGTCACATGCATATATGTTGAATAAGAAAACGTTTGCCAATTCTTCCAAACCCGAATACATAAATTTATTAAAACAAAAGAGAACAACAGCATCTACATTATTACTGCAATCTTGATATATTAGAAATAGATGCTCCTTTTATTTATCAGCTAATCTGACCAAGTGATAGCTAAATTTCCCCAGTTATCCTCTGGTACACCCAAGGCTTTCCAAACAGCTTTAGAGGCATCAACAATGTTATTAGGGCAAGGGGGCTGATAGGCGTGCTCTTCATCGCAACCCATGGTAGAGTCACACTCATCTACAACCTTGGCTTTTACGCTTCGTCCATTACCATTGATGGTAATAAACTTATTACACCTGCTACCTCGTTTGTACCATCCTGTCGACAGTGCTACTACTGGGGTGTCATCGGAGTGGAATTCGCCATCGCATGCTGATTCGCTACCTCCATCACCTCCTTCTTCGAAACTATTCAATGTTAAGGTCGCCTTTGTTCTACTTGAAACCGGTGGTGAACATGTGTAGGTGGTGTATGACTTTCCTTGGACACAACACTCGGAGTCGTTTTGCGTGTTACATTGTCCCGGTGGTTTTTTCCCCCTTAGGCTGCCACTTGGCTTGCAGGTTTGAGCATCAATCCGGGGAGAGCATGCAACAACAAGAACAAGCAAAGCAACAAGGAATGCACCCATGCTGAAGATCTTCATATTTTGATAATTGTTCCCTCCTTCTCCCCTACTCTTATATATGGAAGGTTAGGTGAAAATATTAGTCTTGGTTTGATGGAAAAATGGTAAGTTTAATTGATGATGACTTTTCTATAACGTGTTTATTCATCTAGAATAAATGTGGACAGATTTGTGATTATGATATGATGACTTTTCAATAGTTGCATTCATTTATCAAGAGATTAGGACCAGATGGTAAGAATATCTCTACAATATATTCATTCATTCTTGCCGAAAATAGGACAAGATGATATGCTTGTGTTTTCTACAATGTATTCATTCGTCTAGTAAATATGATGAGATGATATGAACTTTTCTACAACAAAACAAACAAACAAAAGCCTCCTATAACAAACAAACAAAAGCCTAACAATTGGTTCCATATTATTATAACAACAATGTTGGGTGAACTACAACCATATAGAATTACCCATTTAATCTTGTTGAAAACCTCTTGCCGTAAATACCCCTCTGATTGCTCTCTATTTGCACTGAATTTGCCTAAAAGCGGCGAGCCACAACAATGTTAATGTTTCCCATCACTGTGGACGAAAGACCCTAAATACTTGAACGTGTTTGTCCGCGCGACAGCCTAGCCATCAATAGTGAATTAAAATGTCTTAGCCTTAAACATGGACTGAATATATTAACTTAATTTAATTTTTAATTAACTAAACTATTAATTAATTAAATTAGACGTTAAAATTGTGTAGGGCATATTGGTTACCGATTGTGAGATTTCGAGTGTTCGTGATTACAAATTTCGCATGAGAACAACTAACTTATTGATTAATAAAAACGATTGTATTTACGAATCAAACTGCATACAAAAATATCATTGATTTAAAACCTGAAATTCATGGATGTTACACATGCAACAAAATTAGTCTCTTGCATATGGTTTATTAAACTATCATTGGAAAGTGGAATTTGATAAGAAAAAACTTATTTTATATAGTAGATTGGATATTCATATAAGTGGACTCACTCAACAATCGACTTCATGTAACCACATACAATATAGACATTGTAATATAAGATAAGATATTAATAAGATCTACTTATTTTATAAGTGTACTCACTCAACAATCGACTTCTGATAGCTTTACATAAACAACGTACGGTTAAAATAAGATCTTAATACTCTCTTGTCCATTGCATTCTTACATTGCATTAAATGATGTCTGAATGTACACTAACGTACGAGAGTGTCGAAGCTTGAGATTTCCGATCGGGGGCTCGAAAGTTACATGACCAAAAATTATACCTAAAAGATTATAAAATCGGGTGGTCGAAAACGTATATACCTAAAAAATTCTAAACGAAAACTATATAACGGACACTACTGAGCGAAAAGTTTAGAGGGGTCGGGTGCCCTCCAGCCCCAACTATGCTACGCCCATGGTACGAGTTAAGGATTTTTTTTTTTTAAATATAGTTTGAATTTTATGTCATGCACAAGGTCCCAGCATATACATCATTTCCACTATTTTGGCATATGTCGCATGCATTCATCTTTGCTCACCTCACTCACGTTTATATGTTGTTCTACATTGTTCATTCTTTTGCTAATGTATATTAGTGTGTATGGGTAAAGATCATGTAGAACGTACGAAAGACATGAAAAGGTAAAAAATACGGTGGCATTTTCGTAATTATTTTACTAATAATTACCCTACATGATCAAAATTACCCTACAAGATTAAAATTACCCTAGAAGATCAAAATTACTCTATAAGATTTTTTGTAGACTAATTATGATGCTCTACAAAATTACCCTACAAGATCAAAATTACCTTACAAGATCATTTGTGGAGTAATTATGATACTCTACAAAATTATCCTATAACAACATTTGTAGGGTAATTTTGATAATTACTTTACGAGTAAATAATTACGAAAATGTCAACGCGTTTTTTTTATCTTTTCATGCCTTTCGTACGTTTTGTATGATAAGGCTATTTATATTTGATCTTTTGTCAAGTGTATGTATCTGTACCTATGTCACGATTTTAAAACGTTTCTATTTCGAAAATGTGGACATGTAAAACCATATATGATGAATCCATTTGAAATTTTGTCCGGACCACTTGTCATTGTAGTCGTGAAATGTACTATGCATTAAATAATTGTACGATATAAACTCAGATATCAGAAATCAATTTTTGAATGCTGCAATAATGTCGATATATTTTTAACTACCGTTTCAGAAGCAAGAATAAGTTAGGAACCATTTAATGTAGTTGCACTTTATGTACACAATCCTAGTGAAGAGACAAAACTAAAGAGGTGTGGTTATATAAGCATCATATATATGACATTCGAATCAATAGGTACAATTGTGTTGCGGTTATCGTGGTTCTCAAAACATCATTGGTTTCCTTCCATTGTAATCTTCAAGAACAAGTTGCAGATCTTGAAGAAAGTCTGGATCGCAAGCTCTCATGAGATTAAAAAAAGTAGAAATTAAGAAGTGAGAGATTTTTTTACTTTGTGTGTTTTGTTTTTTAACTATAAAGCTTGTATTTATAGTTTTATATACCAAGTATCATTGAATTTTATTTAATAAACTATTTACAATTCTACACATGTACTAAGCTACTACATTCAGCATATTGTATTTTTAGTTTTATAACCAAAATTCTTCACAATATTAAAAACACCATAGTTTTATATACCAAGTATCATTGACTTCTAGTTAATAAAGTTGGTGATCTTGTGCTTGTTTTATATAGCGGAGATTGCTTATCACTTCGATGAGGACCCTGATGCCATCTAACGGTATCCTGATACTCTGGGGAGACTCGGACATGTGCCAAGTTCCCACCGATGCGATGTCTTGACCATTAATTGAAGGATGGATGTTCATCGTACTTATTCCGGCGACCCTGTCATAGGCTGACGTGGCGTGGGGAGTTATTTCTGGGCCAGTTATTGTCAGCCGGTTAGGATTGTGAGCCCTTAGTTAGTTAGGGAAGATCCTCTATGACGGATGCCTTTTATGAGCCGGAGCATCTTCGTTCGCGACTACTCCCACTTCTCTAGCCTCTCATTCGGCCCACTTACATATTGCTTACTATCCGCTAATAACACAATATCATAGACCAAAGATGTTGGTACATGCGTCTGTCGACTTCGTCTTGTATCGAGTCTTGTATTTGTTTAGATAGATCAGGGCACGTTATTCGAAGAAAATGTCAAAAATAGGTTAAAGGGTAATTCCGCACGAAATTACCATCTGGTAATTTCGCACGAAATCAACAATCTAATTTCGCACGAAATTAGATTTCGTGTGAAACTTGATTTCGCTTGGGAGGTTCATGCAAAATTACTCTGCCTATAAATACTCCTGATCTCGTTTCATTTGGTAAAAAAACTAAAAAGGTGTATTCCGGAGCCGAAGTGCTGTCGAAGTGTCGTTTCGCTGTAAAACTTTGTCAAATCAATCAGAAAGACATTTAAAGTGAATATCTAGCTGAATCGAACTCGATATGTCTGTTTCCGCCTTTCATATTGAGTAAAACGCCTCTGAACGACTCGTTTCGGTCGGTAAAACGATCCTACATGTGGTATCAGAGCTCAGGAGGAGGAGTTCTACTGTTTTCAGCTTGATTTCATCAGATTTTCTAACTTCTACACCTTCTTTTCAAAAATGAACAAGTTTTAACGGTTAAAATGGTTTGAATTTCTCATATCATACACGCAATTGTGTTTTAACAAACCCTTGAAAGTTTCAGATCTTAAATCGAGCTAAAACCTGATCAATTTGACAAAAGTTTGACCGAAATGATGACATCAGCATAATTTCGTGTGAAATTACATCATAATTTCGCACGGAATTACATTTTGAGCATAATTTCGTTTGAAATTGCACCTAATTCCGCACGGAATTAGTATTTCGCTTGAGTGATTCCGTTCGAAATCACTATTCCGCTCCAAATTGTTATTTCACTTGAGTGATTTCGCGTGAAATCACTAATTTCGCACCAGATTGTAATTCCGTTTGAAAGTTTCACACGAGATTAGTTATTTCGCTTCAAATTGGTATTTCGTTTGAAAGTTGTTTTGCAGGTGATTTCGCTTGAGTTGGTCATTTCGCTTGAAAGTGTAATTTCGCTTGAGAAGTTATTTCGTTTGACTGTTTTCGTTTGAAAGTGCTAATTTTGCTTGAAAGTGACTGTTTTTTAAATTTGTTATTGAATCATGGAAGAGAAATTCTACAACGCTTTTGCTACATCTTCGACTATCCGGCTGACATTGCTAAGAACATGAACATGGAAAATGAAACCGGAACAATGCAAAAACCCCCGAAACTCATGGGCATTGAGGAGTATTATGGTTGGAAAGACCGATTTGAAAATTGGGTTCAAGCTAACCATTTGAGATCTTGGGAATGTGTTGAGAAAAAGTATGTTTTACCACGTACAGACTTAGGAGTTGAAAAGAAAATTTATGAATTTACAGATAAAGAACGAGACATGTACAAAGCAGAAAAGATGATGATCAGTTTACTCCAGCAAGCTATTAAAGAAGACATATTTATATTGCTTCAACATGATAAAACTTCACGATCAATTTGGGAAGCACTTCGAATTAAGTTTGAGGGAAGTGAGAAGATGATCAAGAGTAAAAAAGCATTGCTAAAGAAAGAATTTGATTTATTCACAAGTTTGCCGGGAGAAGATACAAAGAAAGTGATTGAAAGATATTGTCACTTACTACGGTCAATGTCATTGTTAAACATCAACAATGATCGTGAGGAATGGGTTAACAAATTAGCTGATGCATTACCTCAGAAAGAATGGGGTACATTTTTGATGATATTAAAGAATAGTGGAGAATATGATGGTTTGACAATCTCTCAGTTTATTGAAAATATTGAAGGACAAGATCTTGAGCAACAAAAGATTGCAAGAATGAACAATCCAAGTGCACAAAAAGATGTTAAAATATACTTCAAAGGGAGTGTTCAGAATGTCGAAGCAAGTCCGAAAATTCAAACTGCTTTTAGTGTCGAAAACTCATCTAAATCAATCAATCAAAGTTCAAATAGCAGCAGCAGTGGATTCTCTTCATATCCGAGTGTTAATCCGAAAGCTTCAAGCTCAAGTCATCAAGTTCAAAGCTCAAACAGCAACAATGGTCATGTCTTAAATTGCAACATCGCGTTGCATCTTCAGAATGGTCAAAAAATTTTCTGAAGAAGTTGTCAAAAGTCATATGGCATTACTTGTTACAGTATTGGAATGATATGAAGGATTGGTTACAGGTAGGATTGGAAATCCAATGTTGACGAAAGAAGATTATGATCAGATAGATGCTGAAGAGATGGAGCTGATGGATATAAAGTGGTGTTTAGCGAGTGTGTTGAGGAGAGCTGAAAAGTTTAAAATGATTACAGGAAGAGATGATTTCTTGGATGCAAAAGTTTCTACTTTTGGTTTTGATAAATCTAAAGTTACTTGTTTTCGATGCAGGGAGAAAGGTCATTTCAAGAGGGAATGTACCAATCGAGAAGCTAGTGGAGCAAAGAATCCGTTCGGTGGAAATGATTATTATCGGAAAGCCATATATCAACAAATTGCTCATCAGCCGTATCAACAAAAAGAACCACAAACTGCACATGCTAAAATGATCGAAGATGCAAATAAGAAAGCTTATTATGGTATGATTGATCAAGATGATGAGAAAGTGGCTGCAGGCTTTAGCTGGGACAAATATATTCCATCCGATTCAAAAACAGTTGCATTAATTGCACATATAGTTTAAAACCCAGATTTGATGAAAGAATGGATGAAAGTGTTTGCTGATGGTGAGAAGAATCAAGATGACGAATCTAGTTCTTCAGATGATAGTTCAGAACATACACCAATGTTTGATCAATCATTAACTGATGAAAGTAATGATGAGGAAGAAAAGCATATTAATATTGCAAAAACTCATTTATCTCCTGAAAGTTTTCAATTTTATTTTGCAGATAGAGTAGAGAAGCTGAAGGAGAAACAAGCAGCAAAAGAAAAGAAACAGATGAAAAGTGAGAGTGATGTTCAGGAAAAGATTTTTGAACATAGTGAAGAGGATAAAGCTACTGAGCATGTAGTTGATGAAGTTGAGAAAGTGGTTGAAGTTGAGAAGATAGTCGAAGTTGAAAAGATTATCAAAGTTGAAAAGATTGTTGAAGTCATCAAACCTTGTTTAAAGTGTTTGGACTTGTGCAAGCAGTGTGAAGAGAAAGATGAGAAATTGAGTGAACAAGATAAGATGAAAGAGAATTTATTGTTCAATCTCAACTATGTAAAAGAATCATATGATGTTCTGAATAGAACAGTAACTGGTCTACAAAAGACAAATTCTGAAAGAGAAGATGCTTTAACTATGATGAATGTTGTGATGATGACAAAGCAAAAGGCTATTAATCATTACATTGAAGAATGTGCTAAGCTGAAACAGGAGTTGGAGACAGAAAGGATTGAAAATGAAAGAATTAGAAGATTGTTGCAAAGTTATTCTAGTTCTGATTATTTGATTGATAGAATTTATCCAACTGTTGCAGGTTTTGAGGCATTTCAAGACAAGAAGTCTGAAGAAAAGGATACTGGTAAGAAACAAAGTGCAAATTATAACAAGTGTCCGCCTTCGATCTGGAAAGGTTATTCTCCCAGAAAACCAAATGAGGAGCAAGTCAAAAAGGCTGTCAATATAAAGTTAAAGTCCGAAACAACTGACGACTTACCAGAAAACATTGATGTCACGTTCACATCTCCTGACACTGATCATGAGTCTGAGTTAATAAAGAAAGTGGTCGATCAGGTGTTGGATAAAGATGAGGAGTCTGAGTCAAAGTCCGAGTCTGGAAGTTCAAGTTCGCCTGTTAAAAGTTTGAGTTCGTCAGTCAACAGTTCAAAGACGTCGGTTAAAAGGGTTTACAATAAAGAATTCCTATTATCAAAATCTAATTTGAATGATGAAATAATCAAAGTGGCATATACTTTGAATGATTCAGACAAATTATATTCTGATGAGGAATTTCCAATAAGAGGTGTAAACCAGAAATGATCAAAAAGGTTTTCAAACTAATAGAAATTAATATTTCTAAAATAAAAGATGTAAATCTTTCTGAAAAACCTAAATCTTACACCTCAAGAGTTCAACAAAGGTTAAACAAGAAAAAAGGTTACAATTCTGGTTCTGGTTTTCAAAAGAAACCAAACCATAATGGTAATTTCAAAAAGAAAGGACTGGGTTTTATTCCACCGAAAAATCATAAAAATGAGAAAACTTATAAACCAAAAACTGTATTTGTTTCAGGAACAAGTTCGGAAGAAGAAGAAGAAAAGACCTCATTCTGGAAGCAATCAAACAAAGAGTTCTTTGTAGAAAAACAAAAGTTTGAGAAGAATGGAGTTTATCAGAGAAAGGAGACAAGAACCTGTTATCAATGTCAAGAAGTTGTTCACATTGCCTGGAATTGTCCAAAAGCTACCAACACAAAACAGGAAGTTGTTTCTAAACTCAAAGAGAAATTGTTGACAAAATTGAATCACCAATTGAAAAATTCAAAGTGTTTAAAAACTCAATATATGAGGTTGGTGAATGTTCGAAAAGATTTTACAAGAGAAGAGTTGATCTTGACAACCAAAAGTGGGTTGTTAAGAATTCAGATGTTAAATCTGGAAATGAATCTGATTACACAAAGTTAGAGGAGCCACAAGTTGAGATAAAACTGGAAACATCAGTACCGCCAATGGATGATGTCAATTTTCCACCATTGCGGGCTGAAAATTTTAAACAAAGAGTTGGAAAAGTTGAGATCTCGAATCAATTCTATTCTAAAAAGAAAGATTTTGATGTCGAAAAGGTTTTAATGGAAATGTTAAAAAGATTTTTGGGAAGATGGTCGATGGGAAGGTTAAAGGGGTAAAAGATTTTTATGAAACAAAGAAGGCTACTTATTACCCGAGTGCAGATGAGGAGGTAACATCCAAGTTTGGTGAAGCTTGGATGTCTGTTTTTCATATGTGAGAAGTATGACTTGCCGGAGCTTCCAGGTTGGTAAGTGTGAAGCAGGTTCGGCATCTTTCTTGAGAAATTCACAGATTGTGATATTTCGACTTATAAGTGGTAAATAAGGGACATTAAGTTGTACTTGATTTTCTACAAATGATATTTGTTGTTTGAATTTAAAATTGTTACATTTTTCAAAAGAGGTTTGTGAAGAACAAGGTGATGAATTGATCCCATTTCTACAAATGATAAAATCAACAAAACTTATTTTCCGGAAAAACCATTTGATTAAAACAAACTTAAGTGTTTTGAAATCATAATGGGAAAATAGTTTGTTGTAAGGGGGAGTTCTGATTGTTTATGCCAAGAGGATGGCGAATTGAGGCAATTCGATATCTGTTGTCACTTTATTTTGTACAGTTTGTTTTCAAATTTCCTTTAAATGATTTTGAATTTTAGGGGGAGTAAGAAATTTCAGAAAATTTTCAGAAAATCCAAAAACATTTGAAAATTTGAAAAAGTTAAAAACATGATAAAAATGAAAAAAGAGTTTTGTTGTGAAAAAAAGGAAATGATAGTACATCAGTGGACTATCATAGCATGCTAAAGAATTGGAAAGTTAATATGTGATAAACGGTCTCACTGATGATGTGCAAGTAGGTTTTTACACATTTAGTAGATTGTGACGAGATATAAACCTAAATTTCAAACTTGCTTATATCGTGGGGAACATCTCTCGGATATATGGGTAACCCCTGAAATCTTGTTTGAAAGGTCCCTCTTTCTGAGATACTAGGTCTTTATACTCAGTGATATCTGGGGTATTATCCCGGGACTTATGATTTTATAGAAGCATTGGCCTAGTCCCTGTATAATACATTTCGCTTGCTTGAAATATAGCCCACCCTCAGCATAAAAAATGATGAAACATTGAAAAATGCTAATCATGTGCTGTTGAAGAAAAGATTCTCTAAAGGGAACACACCAAAAGTCAAAGCCGTCATCTCTCTGATTTTGCGGAAGCAATAGCCTGAGCTCTCACGGCCCTCGCATTTAACCCTTTACAGATATCATATGTGGTATACTCACATGTAAGACTGAATATTGGGATCTGGATACGGGAGTATATTCTGAGGTGGGACACGCAAATAAGTTAAATATATAAATCACTAATCTCGTATCTCGAAACAGTTGAAATTTGTGTGAAAATTTAAGTGGATCAGTATACTGACAATCTAAGTGAATCGTTTAGAACTTAATATGTTTAAAGCTTAACGGTGTTGGTGATTTGTCTCATAAACTGATATGATCTTCTTACACAAACTCACAAAAATATTGTCTGTATATATTTCTTTACTGTATTTCATTCTAAGTTCAAAAATTCAAAAAGATTTTTTGTATGTTTTAGCATAATTTTTTTAAAATTCATAAAGATTTTAGACAACTGAGGTTGAATAGCTGATTTTCAAAATTCCAAGTGTTGAACATGAAGAACATTTCGTGAGGGGGAGTTTGTTTAAAATGGAAAAGATTTTGAATCATAACCTACAATGGTTCATCAGATATTAACATTGTGAAATCTTTTTTTGATTGATGAATACCTACAAGTGATGTATAAATTTGTCAAATGTTAAACTTGTGAAATTTATTTTGAGGTAGAGGATGTGCAGTTTAGCCAGGTTTCAGATCATGATTCTGAATGTTAGAGAGCCAGATTGTGATTTTGAACCTGTGAAGATTGAAGATTAGATCAGCATCCGAGGGGAAGTTATATGTTGATGCTGATGAAAAGAGAAGAGATAAGACTGAGGAAGTTTTACACTGTCAGATACTTCAGGAAGAGTAAGAGACTGATAAAGACTGAAGATGTTGAAGACTCGACACTGAAGACTCGTCAACTTTCGAGGGGGAGTCTGTTAGTGCATGCGTCTGTTGACTTCTTCTTGTATCGAGTCTTGTATTTGTTTTGATAGATCAGGGCACGTTATTCGAGGAAAATGTCAAAAATAGGTTAAAGGGTAATTCCGCACGAAATTATCATCTGGTAATTTCGCACGAAATCCACAATTTAATTTCGCACGAAATTAGATTTTGTGTGAAACTTGATTTCGCTTGAGAGGTTCATGCAAAATTACTCTGTCTATAAATACTCCTGATCTCGTTTCATTTGGTAAAAAATTAAAAAGGTGTATTCCGGAGCCGAAGTGCTGCCGAAGTGTCGTTTCGCTGTAAAACTTTGTCAAATGAATCAAAAAGACATTTAAAGTGAATATCTAGCTGAATCGAACTCGATATGTCTGTTTTTGCCTTTCATATTGAGTAGAACGCCTCTGAACGACTCGTTTCGGTAGGTAAAACGATCCTACAAAAGATATGCACCATGGCTTAACTCATAGATATTCGGTAACTCTTCTAATTCTTTGGGAACACAATGTCTGTCGCAACCCCCGACCCTTGCCCTGGGAGGCGGGCGGCCGCGAGCTACTCGGAGCTGTTGGTATCGGTGTTTATTAATTTGGCAGTGGAAATTACATCAGGACCGTAGTTAGGAAATAGTTTATCAGAGTAAAACACTATATTTTTATAATAATAAATACATGGGATAAACCCAAGTTTCCATTACAAACATGTTTTTAGGGATAAACCTTAATTTATTGAAATAAAACTTCTTCTTTATTTAGGGAACTTTTATAGCCACTTTTCCAAGCATTCAGTGCTCTCCAGCTGGCTTCTAATTGGCTTTTACATTTTGTTACCTGAAATGCGTTTAAAAACATTTTATCAGCAAGAAATACTGGCGAGTGAATCCCAGTTTAATCAAGAAAAATTTTATTATTTTGCAGCAATGAGGGCAACCCGCAATTACATTTGTTTATATCTACTTTAATTACCACCTACGGTACTGTCACTCCTGACTTGTGGTAATGTTACTACTTAGTGTAGTAACAAGTTATGTATACAAAACCCCAACATACAGACGATAATTGTAGAATCACACATACTCAATCACTGTTAATTATAATTTAAAACAATTGAGGTTTTGCAAAAACAGTTTACAAAAAGGTTTCACAAAAAGAGGATTACTCACAAAAAGGGTTTACAAAAACGGGTATAACTCACATTGCTAATTTAGGTATTTCCTTGTGATTTCCTGGTTATAATCTATTAAATTAAACAATGCACACGAGTTAGTATAATAACCCAAATTTACATTAATTATACCCTCCCCGAGACAGAACTCCAACGACTGAGTCAGGCAGAGCCTTGACATGCGTTACGGAGCACCAGATCAATCGGGTAGCGTAACTAATACGTAACCGGGGGTTATAATACTTACAACGAGGCAGAGCTTCGCTTTTTAGTGGGTATTATGCCCGGGAATTACTTTAGCTATTGAGAGAATTTAGAGATTTTGAGAATTTTTTGAACGATTTCAACTGAACGTCAAAATCTCTATTTATAGGGCTGGAACAGGGGGCTCTCGCGCCCCGCGAGAGAAATAGATGAGGTCTTCGCGGCCCACGAGGTAGTCTAGGGTAGGCCCTAGCCTTGCTGCATGGACACGACAGGGACACGTGGCGGCCTAGGGTTGCGTCTAATGTCCACCTAGTCGTGGCCTGCGACGAATGTAGTCAAGGGGGTCGCACCCCACGAGCGCCCCTTATTTCTTGTTTTTATTTAATTTTGTTAAATTAAAGGTATTTCGGGCCTATTTTTCGTATACAGGGTGTCTTTTAGGATGTATAGGAGTGTTATAGGTATTTTAGGAGAGTTGTTATATCCTCCCCACCTTGTTTGAACAGGTGTGGATATTTCCTCTACATCTCTGATTTGAGTTCCTAGGTGTACTCTGGTCCTCTCTTGGAAATCCATTTTACTTTGACTAGAACTAATCTCTTGTGTTTGAGATTCTCAATCTTTTTGTCTTCAATCTGTAGGGGTTTCTCTACAAACTTAAGTTTCTCATATACATCTATGTCCTTAAGAGTTACCACTAATGATTCATCTGCTAGATACTTCTTGAGATTACATACATGGAATACATCATGTATTCCTGCCATTTCCTCTGGCAATTGTAGCTGGTAAGATACAAGTCCTATTGTTCTAATAATCTCAAAAGGTCCAACATACCTGGGGCTTAGCTTTCCCCTTTTGATGAATCTAACTATTACCTTCCATGGTGAAACTTTTAATAATTATAACAACCCTCCTAAAATATTTAAAACACCCCTATACGTCCTAAAATACACCTCGTATACGAAAAATGGCCCTAAATACCTTTAATTTTATAAAAATTATATAAAAACAAATTTCTATGCTCGCTCGCGGGGCGCGATGACCATGATCAATTCAGTCGCGGGCCGCGACAGCTAGACCACCAGGCGAGCCCCTGTGCCACCACGTGTCAACATCGTGTCGAGGTTAGAAGTCTGATTCAGCATAGCTAGGCCCTACACACCCTAGCTCGCGGGCCGCGAAGGCCATAGTTAACTCTCTCGCGGGGCGCTAGAGAGTGCCCGGTCAGCACTATAAATAGAGAGCTTCGGCTCTCATTTGAAATCGTTCAGAAATATCGAATTCTCTCTCAATCTCTAAATTCTATAAAGATAAAATTATACCCGGGTATTATACCCACTAAATTAGCGAAGCCCTGCCTCGATGTAAGTATCATAACCCCCGGTTACGTATTAGATACGCTGCCCGATTGATCTAGTGCTCCGTAACGACTGTCGTTGTGACAACCGGTAATTAACAGCTTCTAATTACATGATTAGCGAACATTTAATGCGATAATTAATAGGGTTTAAGGCACGAATTAACCTAATTAGTCTCTTGGTATGCCTAGCAATGCTTATCGGACATTACAGTGCGCATATGAGGATTTTCGGGAAAACTGTGTAACGTTAAACGATAACGAACTTGTGCCATACAAAATATTGACCACGCCGACAAATACGAATTTTATACGTATCATTTAAATCTAAGTATTTCGTTTTGTGAAATTATCACGCTTTCAAACGTCACAAAGTGCAAACGTGAATGAAAACACGACTGCAGGAACGCACCGGTAATGAAACGGAAGCATCAGACATGCGTATTAACTTAAAAACAAAAATATTTTAATATGTTTAGCTTCACTTTCGAATTTTGATGCTCACAGCAGGAATCGGATCGAAAAACAGATTGAAAACCGACAAACTACGCATTTTACGTGTTTTAACGCAACCGACAAACTACGCTTCAGAATATTAATTACCGTTGAAATTTTTAGTGTTTAGACTTTAAATTTTCATTCTACACCATTTTACGACACTCGGGTGCGAAAACGGGCCAAGGACACGCTATCGGGCCACATTAACATTAGGATACGCTTTAACGAGCTTTAGGCCCAAGCCCATTTGAAAAGCACCAAGTATATAAAGGAAAATAAAACCCTACCCCTCATTTCTTACCACCCGCACACAACTACAACTTTCCCTATCCCCCTCATTGTTGTTCACTGGAAACCCTAGCTCACACACATAGCTCCCTGTCTACTCTGCGTGTCCGGTGAGTGGAGAAGCTCCGACCGGTCACCGACTATCTTCTTTCTTCTCCGACAAGCCACCCACACAACACCCCTTTACATTTCTTCTCTCCCTCTCATCCACTCTGTTGATCGAAGCCGGTACCGGTGACCCTTTCGTGTTCCGGCGAACCCACAACACACACACCCGGTTAGGGTGTGACTCGAGGAGAGAGTGACGGAGATCGGAGGTTAGGGGAGGGTGGCGCACGACGGCGACAGCGTGCTGTCTCAGGCGGCGACGATTCCGGTACGCGTATTCTCTAGCCGTTTTTTTGTGGTGATGACGATGATTATGACGATAGATGATGATGGAGACGACGATTATGATGATGAAGTCATGGCTGCGGCGGTGGATGGTGGTGCTGAAAGGCAACCTGTCGGCGCAGAGTCACTGACGATGGCGAACAACGTCAGGGAAGTGAGTTTGGGTTAACACTGTCCAATTTTGGTTTAACTTGGCTCAATCTCAACTCGATTCAGTTTCAGGTTCGAGTAAACATGCCTACATATTTCTGATGACATTTTGGGTCAAGTGCAGTTTCGGGTCTCGATTCAGTTTGGTCAGTTAGTCAACGGTAAGATTTGGTGCTCGGTCAACTTCAGTCAACAAAAGTCAGCGGTCAACACTCGGGTCAACAAGTCAACACTGGTCAAAGATGGTCAAGTGTCGAGTCAAACTCAGTCGACGCAAGACCCGGTAACATTTAAACGACGCTAAACATTTAGTTACATTAGTTAGCTTTTAGTTAGTTATACGCGACCGAGCTTGAACCGTTTCGATTAAAAATTAGTTACATTTTGGCAAATTCGACAAGAGTTTTATATATATTGTTTGCGTGGTGAAAATTGTTGAATTTTGATAAAAATATCGACAGTTTGATTGTCAGGATCGTCCAAAAACAGAGGAAACTCTGTCCGTTTTTCGTCAAAAATCTAAAATATCAAACATATTTATGTTATATAAACGACATCTAACGAGATTGAGGTATTTTTATAAAATAAATATAAGAGTATATTTATTTTGGCGACGCTTTACGACTTACAAAACGAGTTTATAACATTTCGACAAAAGCGATTACAAGATAACAAAACACCGAAACTTAGTTCGTATAAACATAATTTCTTATGTTTAATCCAAACGTCTATTATTCGACGATTGTTTAAAATAAATAATATATTTATTGACAACGTTTACGACTCGAAAGTTTATAAAATAGATATAATTATTTATATTTATTTCAGATGTCGATAATTTGAATACTTTCGATTACTTTTATAAAATAAAGGTAAGTGTTTACATTTATGTCAAACACCGATAATTTCGAGTAATTTTATAAAATAAATATAATTACTTATATTTATTTTCGAACGCCTAAACGACATACAATATTTTACCGTAAGATTATAACAAACGGTATTTATTTACGTCTTACGAAAACTACGAAGAGTCGTACTACTATTTCATCTACGCCTTCTATTCGCGACTACTAGCACGACTTCGTAAGTATTTATATTTATATATATATATATATATATATATATATATATATATATATATATACTAGTCGTTTACCCGCGCGATGCGGCGGGAAACATATCACTTAGGTTGGTGAGTTTAGGGCAATGTACGGGGCGGTTCGGTTTCGAGCCATAACCAAAACCAAATTCGCGACGCAACGGAAAACACAACACTTGTTAGTAATGAGGGTGTGCATGAGAAGGTTCAGTTCAGTTCGAATCGAATCGAATTGAAAATTATAAATTCATATTCGATTCTAATTCGATTACCAGGCTTGAATACGAATCAACTCGAATTCAAACATTTTTAATCTAATTCTGAACACCCTACAAGCAAGCAAGCAATTTCATTTATAATCATGAGTTTGATCGTAAATTTTTTATTTATGTTTTTGTTTTGAATTTATGTAAGAGAAAATTTAAAGCAAAATTCAATAATAGGGACAGGAGGAATATAGTCATTTTATTTGAACCAGCCAAAAGTGCAAGTAAATAGTTAACGTATTGACCAATTCCATACACAGAGTTAAACAGAATGATATCTACAATATTGGGTTTCAATAATTTAAGCTAACTCAAAACATTTACTTTATTTATGCTGCTTCACAACATGCTGATTGGGATAAAAATTACTTTATTACTCATTAGAGGCAAATCTACAAAGAATCATGAATAAAATTTATAAAATGACAGAAATCATCATCTTGATCTCCCATTTGGTGGTGTGATGAGGATATGATGCACCAGCATATGGCAAAGCCATTGTAACCTCGTGTTTAGTGGCGAGAGCTGGCGGGCCGCAATCAGAAGCTGATGGTTAGATATGATGATACACGATTTGTGGCGCGAACCTAACGAATGAAAATCGGCCTTTGTGTGTTCCATTTGTTTTGTTGGCGGGTTAAAAAAAGCATAGTTCGGTATAGCCATGCGAGTATGGCAACAATGCCTAGCCATAGTCGAGTCTAGAGCTCATGCTTCTTCTAAAACGGCTTTGGACCGACTGGACCTCAGCCCAAAATATGCTGTACACGGGCCTATGATCCGAAAATCTTGATTCGCCACGCACGTATGATAACTGATGAAGACCTTGACCATGTCATAGTATCCGGTCACACCTGCATTTCCAAATACCATTATTACTCGTATCAGTAACGCGATATTGTTGAAAAAATCTCATTCATTCAAGCGTATATATTAAGTAGAGAACTGTATGAACCATATATTTTGTAAGCAGATCTTATACCACGCAGGAGTTTGTTTTTTCTCTTTATGGTGCAAACTGTCTCCTGTATATCTATCTGAATTAGTGAGGTACTTACACGTTGGCGGAAAGTATATCTTCCCTTCATTCCATCCTTGGAATATGCGGCCCCTTCTTTGCTCGATTCGCAGCTGTGACCCGAAACTAAAGTTAGCCCGATAATTTTTTATAAATAATTTGTGTTATAAAAACAAAGTATTATCTATGTAAGTAATTTTTTTTTTTTGAATAAAACGAGTTAGGGGGTTGTATGCTTTAAAAAATAAACTTTAGCCTTTAGGCCAAACTTTCAACCTGTTTGACCCGTTCACATTTCATTAAGACTTTTTATATAACTTGTTTGAGATAAAACACTAACTTAAATCAACATATTAATAATAATAAGTACACGGGTTGAAATTTTGTACCTGATCTTTCTCCAACAATGCTCTCCAGTTTTGCATTTCAAGTAGCGCCTTTGCAGATCGATACGAGAGAGCAATTCGGTAAGTCATCGTACTTCCCATCCAACACTCCCTGTCATATTAAACACGTGTCAACTGGGCCCAATTCGCAACATCAAACATTTTTTAGGAAACTTCATATATATACCCCTACAAAATTGCAAAATATCATATATATACCCTTGCAAAATTATTAATATCATATATACCCTTGCAAAGTTGTTGAAGTAACATAAATACCCAATTTATTAAAAACAATTTAATAAATGACAATTTTACGCTTATTTGATATTTTATCTACTTTGTAAAGGCATATATGTTATTTTTAGTTTTGGTTGGATATATACGAAATTGTTCAAGTTTGTAAGAGTATATAGGAAATTAATCCAACATTTTTAACCAGTTTTTTTAGATAAGGACGTGAAGAAACTGACCTGGAAACTGCCAATGCTCTCTTCGAGTTCCACATATTTACCAGAGGCACCAGTGAAAACTTCAGCAACATGGAACGGCTGACTCAAAAACCTTTGAATTTTACGGGTACGTGCGACAGTCAACTTGTCGTCTTCACTGAGCTCATCCATTACAAGAATAGCAATAATATCTTGAAGATTCTTGTAATTTTGAAGAACCTTTTGTACACCACAAGCTGTCCTCTCCCAAAATGTGTGGTGAAAGCATACGGGATGTAGAACCAAGTGGGTCCATAGCAGGGTAGATACCAAGTTCAAAAATCTGCAAATATATAAAATCACTATACGCTAACCACAAAATTAGCAGCTTTTGATGGGATATAATGAATTACCTGTCAGAAAAGCACAGTTGTGGCATCCAAGTGAGCAAAAGTTGTAGCAGGGGTGGGATCCGTTAAATCATCAGCAGGCACGTAGATAGCTTGAACGGATGTAATAGAACCCTTTTTAGTTGTGGTGATACGCTCTTGAAGACCTCCAAGATCTGTAGCTAAAGTTGGTTGGTAACCGACAGCAGATGGAATACGACCAAGTAAAGCAGACACCTCAGAGTTAGCCTGCAGATTAAAACTATCATTATCGTTTAATCACACACACATTATATATTAAACTTGTGACGTAAAATAGATTTAGACACAAGTAAAAAGTACCTGAGTGAAACGGAAAATGCTGTCGATGAAAGAAGCACATCTTATCCTTCAGCGTCTCTGAAGTGTTCAGCAACAGTCAAACCGGTAAGACTGACACGAGCACGGGCACCTAGAGGTTCACTCATTTGACCGTACACAAGAGCACACTTGCTCTCGCTCTACAAACATAAAAGAAAAAACATCAGTTTACAGTAAAATTTAAAAATGCTGGCGATCTACTTTTCAGCTCAACATTTAACTACGTGCTTAACCACCAGACCAAACTCTTAACTCAACTTTGAAATGAAATAAAATGGACTCTTAACTTAACAATGAAATGAAATGAAATAAAATGGACTCTTGCTATTGGCCAGCAATCCCCACAAATAAACATTTCAACATAATAAACTAACCACCTTATCAAAATGACAAAATCCCAATCTCAAAAACAACTATCCCATGAGTGTCTATACTGAACTATGATCTTAGGCGCGCCCCTCATCGTCAATATTTTGCCAATAAATCGTGTCGCGGGTGCGCTTTTTGAAAAAAAATGTAACAATGTTTGATTTGTTTTTTTTAAAAAATGTAATCGCGCCGCAAAGTAGATCGCCTTGTGTGACATAAGGCGCAAGGTGTACAAGAAGCGCAACTGAGGTGCGCTTTTGCGTTGGGTGCAAACCTGGATGTTTAATACAAGTGCAGGGTCAATAGCCATTGATTCAGGGAAAAGGCTGTTTAATGTCTCACTGGATGCCAGCACGAGAGCTGATTCTTTTCCTTTTCCTTTTCCCAGCATATCCAGTAATAGTCTTGCTTGCATATCCAACACCATTGCTCTCACCTCCTGAGCATTTATACCTTCTAATAGTCTGCATTTTATCCTGCCCAATCTCTGCACAAATCAAAACCCCCATTATGATTGTTTGAACATTAATAACACTGGTAATGAAACAATATTGAGAATGAAACAGTTGAAAAGAGGTTAAAGTGACATACTGGGCCAAATTGTTGCCTGTGCTGAGTGGAAGGGAGAGAATGAAAATCAGCACCTAGAACCGTGATCACATTGTTTAGTGAAAGTGAGTAAAACCACACAAACAAAAATATCAACACTTATTCAGAGTAAACTGTATCAATTATATAATATCAAAATAACCATTCACAGTCTTACCAATGCCATCCTCAGCAGCACTCTGTGTACAACCAATAGCATCCCATCAATCAACTCCAACCATAAGACTCCACCAAAATCTGATAGCATAGATCACAATTTCAGGAAAATACAATGATTACCAAAATATATAGAATTAAGTAGTGTAGCCTTCACAGCTTGTTTCGCAAAGTAGATCGCCTTGTTGACGGATTGTTACCTCTACCAGATGAACCAACAAACAAACAAAGCTAACAAGTCCATGCCTTTCCCTATCAATTCCAGAAATCATATATGTTATTAATCGTCTTATTCAACTTCAATCAAACGTAAACACGTGAAAATCAACAGATCATATAACTATAATTATAAACCGCTTGATTCATCTTCAATTATCAATGTAATGCAAACATATGAAAATCAAAAGAATGTAAGGAAAGATGTTATACAATGATACTACAGAGTTTGCAACTGAAAGCATATTATATGCATACCTTTTGCTTTGGTATTGTTGATGCAATCTTAGAGGATTTGACTTGCTGCAACGCTATCTCAACCGCTTTACTCCCACCAACAAAATTTGGGTGCGAGGTGTTTATGTAGTCCATCTGTAATATATTATATAAAAGTAACCATCAAAACAAACGATGACCCTTGGAGCAACGGGTAATTTTACACCTTTGTAATAGGTAGGGCTGTAAACGAACCATTGTCTCACCACCTATGACCATCATCACCACTGCCATTTTCGAGCATCACCCCGGTGGCTTTCAGAACAAATTACACAGCTTTCACCGGTAAATTACACAGATAGGGTTATGGTCAGAACCTCTTCATTTTCTTTGAAGTTCCAGGTAAATTCCAGGTCAACCTAACCCGTTTTGACAGGACCCAAATATTTACCTTTGAGCTATCCCTTCAAAACCCCATTAAACCCAAAACCCCCCATTTCAAAAACTAAAACCCCATTAAACCCAAAACCCCCCATTTCAAAAACTAAAACCCCATCATTTCTAATGAAGTTTTTATGAACCTTAGCTAAAATTAAAACCTCATCTTTTGCTATAACTTAAAAAAAATTTAAAATGGTGAAATGAGAGATACAGTACCACACAACACGAAATTCGTTGTCATTCCCTTACTGACCAGATCTACAACTTTCACCGGATTAGGGTTATGGTCAGAACCCTAGATAGGGCTACCAGAATCTGGTCGAAACTCTAAACCTTAGGTTGGGTCACCAGAATTTGTTGACGCTAACCATTACCACCACAAGCCGCAGACCACCACCATCTCTATCGTTGCTAACCACCACCAATTAAAACAACACCTTGCATCATCTTCAACTCCTGTAACAAAACAAATGGTACGGATTTCATATTTACAGATCCAAACAATAATTACCTCAACGAAATCGGTTCATAACAAAAGTTTGAAACCTAGATCTACAATATAAAATTCCAATGAATTTGGACAATATTCAACAATAATAATTCCTCTAATTCACATAACAACAACTTAAAACTATAAAACGCACAGAAAAACAGAAGCCAATAACATTCATAACATAGTGCAGATTTACCAAAAACAGAAGCCAATAAACAGATTTCTGAGCATCCACAACCGTCTAAACCATCAAACCGAAGATCTCTGCCACCGGAGCACCGGAAACGACGTCGTAGAGCCTCTCAACCTCCATTCTCGGTTTCCATCAGAAAAACAGTAAAAAGGTAAAAAAGTTAGGGCTCGAGATATGAGATGTGAGAAAATATTCAACAAAAAATAAAAGATAAACCTACCTTGCTTACTATGCAGATCTGAAGAAGAAGAACAACAACAAGAAAGAAACACAAATCTGAAGAGGAGTAACATAGTGCAGATTTACCAAAAACATAAGCCAATAAACAGATTTCTGAGCATCCACAACCGTCTAAACCATCAAACCGAAGATCTCTGCCACCGGAGCACCGGAAACGACGTCGTAGAGCCTCTCAACCTCCATTCCCGGATTCCATCAGAAAAACAGTAAAAAAGTTAGGGCTCGAGATATGAGATATGAGAAAAGATAAACCTACCTTGCTGAATCGCAGATCTGAAGAAGAAGAAGCAAACCCTAGATCTGAATCGCCAGAGAGAGAGAGAGAGTAGAGGCGGATAAAATGAGAGGCGGATACCAAACCCTAGTTTGATATGTGGTGTCCGCGTGGTTTGTTTGAGTGAAAGGGTATAATTGGAAACTGAAGTTTAATGATGCTTAAAGCACTTGTACATTATGCTTTAGGGGTGTTTTAAGGAAATTTTTTTGGACATTAAGAAGTCCTTTGGATATGTATATATATATAGTATAGATATAGATATAGATATAGATATAGATATAGATATAGATATAGATATAGATATAGATATATCCTAAATGCTTCGGAAAACTAAGTCGTTTCCACGACTTAGTATTATCCCGATTATAAACGGGATCAAATAACCATAGATTGGTTATTCTAAGTCAAGTTAACACTACCTTAGGGTCGTTTAGTTAACGACTCGGTAGAGCTCGGACACGTAGTATAACTACGTCGTTAAACTAGAAACTGATAAGTTATTCCCTGTTACGAATACTATAGATGCACGCTATCTACTTCACGTTCTTGGAACGACACTACGGAATCACACTAACCTAGCTTTGCACAGGAATATCAAGGTGATTTCATAACCCTCACTTTTTACTGTTTTACATTTTTATAAATGTTTTCGCTGGTGGAAAGACATGCAAGTTTCGCAAAAGTACACAATATTTCGATGAACGAAAACTATATATATTTCTAAACCATTTCGCAACATGATTTCAACGAACTCAAATGGTTTACGAAAAGTTCATGCTAAACTTACCGGTTTTTACAACAATACAAGGTTTTCGAAACATCCATGAGTTTTCATAACTAGGGCAAGGGCCAAAGGACGTGGGCAAAGACCCAATGTCACTAGGACTGGATGGTCCACTAGGGCAAGGGCCCAAGGTCGTGGGCAAAGGCCCAATGTCACTAGGACTGGATGGTCCACTAGGGCAAAGGCCCAAGGATGTGGGTAAAGGCCCAATGTCACTAGGATTGGATGGTCCACTACTCACTAAGGGTCGTAAGGTCTCTAAAGCTGTACAGTGAAGTCCACGCTACTAATTGGGACTATAATCACCTGCTAGTCAGCCGTCTTGAGTAAACGGTTTGGTGAGGCACTTGCTAGCACATGGTGGGTTATAGGCTCATGCGGGCATGTTATCTTTGTCATACGTGGACATTGACGATGATACAAATTCTACAAAGACAAGATATTTCAAATGACATGCCAAAGAAAATGGTTTTATTACATTCTCTCGATATACTAAAACCTGTTATCAAAAAGATTTGTTTTAAATCTTTTTCAAAACAAAATATGAAGTCGCTCAACTTTATGTTGATTTTTCGCATGTTCTTTCTCAGGTTGCATTTTCAAAACTATGGAACGGTTGGAATATGAGAACCCATGGGAATTCGAGTACCTAGCAGGCGTTCACTGTTTAGAAGTCTTAGCTCAAACACTTTCGCGGTGCAATGAAGATACCGGTCCAGTCACGCCAAAGCTCTGATATTTCAGGGTGTGACAGTCGTGGCTCTGCCCGTCGTAGTCGTTGGAATTATGTCTCGGGGAGGGTATAACTAATGTAAATTGGGTTATTATACTAACGCATGTGCATTGTTTAATTAATAGATTATAACCAGGAAGTCACAGGAAAAATACCTGAAGTAGCAATGTGAGTAATCCTTCTTTTTGTAAACCTTTTTGTGAGTAATTCCTCTTTTTGTAAACTGTTTTTACAAAACCTCAATTGTTTTTAAATTATATTTAGTTAATGATGTTTTTGCTAAAGTATTATTTGACTCTGGTGCAAACCAAAGTTTTATTAATACTTCATTTTGCAAACTTCTCAATCAACCATTAACTAAACTTCAACAAGAATGTCTAGTAGAGACAACAAATGTAGAATCCATTAAGTTTACTGAAATCCTGCAGGGAGCAAGAATAGAATTTTTAAGTCAAAAGTTTATTGCAAATCTTTATCCAATGAATCTGGTAGGATTTGATGTTGTATTAGGAATGGATTGGTTAGTAGCCAATAGAGCCAGTATTCTATGTGATCAAAAGTCAATACAAGTAAATTACCAAAAGGCTAAAAGATCACAATCAAAGGAAATAAGCCAACTCGATCTACGAAATTCATCTCTGTGATGAAAACAACAAGTTATGCAAGAAATGATCACTAGTGAATATGATTTCCATATTCATTAACACTAAAGGAAAAGAATCTAAAGATATTCCTGTAGTATCCCAATTCTCAGATGTGTTTCCAGAATAGCTACCAGGACTACAGCCGGACAGGAAGTCGAATTCAAAATTCACCTGCTACCTGGAACAGCACCGATTGCCAAAGCACCTTACCGTTTGGCACCAGCAGAAATGCAAGAGTTAAAGAAACAATTGGATGAACTTCTAGAGAAAGGATTCATACAACCAAGTTCATTGCCATGTGGAGCACCGATCTTGTTTGTCAAAAAGAAAGACGGGTCAATGTGTATGTGCATTGATTACCGAGAATTGAATAAGGGCACGATAAAAAATCGGTGCCCATTACCGAGAATCGATGATCTGTTTGATCAATTGCAAGGAGCTTGATTCTTTTTTAAGATCGATTTACGTTCAGGATATCATCAACTAAAAGTACAGGAAGAGGTGTAGCACCTCGTAAAATCACATCCAATGATGTATTGACACGTGTAATATACCCTAATAAAGTCAAACGTTGAATTTAAGGGACTAAATTCTTGGAAAAATCAAAAAATTTGAATGCGAAAGGACCAAAAGTATCAACGTGCTTAATATAAGCTTTTGAATGACGTTACACGGTGTTCCTATTCACATATGAGCCATTTGTTGCTCAAGAGTAGCCGTTTTGCGTAATTAATTGAAAGTTTGCGTAATGAAGGGTTAAAAGTGTCAACATGTTAATTCTTACCTCTGAGTGACCTTTTAACAAACCGGGAGCTTCATGATATTTAATTATACTCTCGGGAATGCCAAGTATTGGCCATCTAAAGTTTTTATGCCTTTAAGTGACGTTGTGCGCAACTTCGCAAGTTTAAGGGGTTAAAAGCGTCAATATGTTTAATTATATCTTTGAATGACCTTTTAATGAACCCGAAGCATCGTGATGGTTAATAATACTACCATGAATGCCTAATATGGATTAGATAAGGCTTCGATGCTATTAAACGATGATATGCACAAGTTTGCACATTAGAGGGACCTAAAGCGTCAACTTTTGAATCTATGCCTCTTGGTGACCATTTAAGCGAACAAGAGTGTAGTAAAATTTAAACACATGCTTGGGAATACCCATTATGGGCCATGGAAGGCTTGGATATTATTAAACAACATTTCGCGCTACTTTGCGCATTAAAGGGACAAATTGCGTCAAACTGCAAAAGCCTATCGATTCGTATGGTATCGAACCTTCTGGAATATGATCATAAGTTAAACATACCCTAAATATCCTTTACATAGCTTAGAAATAGGCTTAGAGGTGTTTGATGCGCAAAAATAAACTTTTAAGTCAAGCAGGTACTAAAAGCGTCAAAAAGTGCACATGTTTGAGCTTTCGCATATATCTTACGTTCTGAATATATCCGGACATCCAAAAATTTATGTAACCACTAAAATATTTTATTTTAGTGTTCGGCATGATAAAATTTCCATTCGTCGCGTAATTTGGATTGTTTTCGCGTCCGTTCGTGTTTCGTCGTAATTAGTCGAACAACGTGACCGTACGGCCAAACGAACCGACATCCGACGTATTTTTGATCATGTTTTATGTCCCCTATATTTAGGCATCATTTTGGAGCCTTGAAATGAGGTTAACGGGCCTTAAATACCTCAGATATATCATTTAACATATATAGGGACTGATTCTGCATAACTGCCAAACTATTTTGGCTGGGTTGGACACTAGGCGGGCCGCGTAGCCTGATGGGCTGGCTTACGCGGGCCACGACCCATCAGCAGCTGCAGAAAACTTGTTTTAGTTGCTGGTTTTTGCTAAAAATGGGTTCCATACTCACATATTCGACTCTAGGGGCTGCCCACTGATTTAAAAGATGGTATAACACCTGTCATAATCTGGTTATAACCTCCCAAAACTTGTCACGATCCTACGAGATCCCGAAAACTATATATAGGAGGTGGGTTTCACTTGTTCTTGAACACCATTCCTCCAAAATCTGCTTTGTCTCTGATTCAATGTTGATGCATAATGTCTATCGCCTACGTCATCAGTGTATGTCGTGTCATGTATATGTAATAGTGGAGGATCGTTTGCACGACCAAACGAGTCGTTCAGAAGAAATCTCGTCCAATACAAAAGGCGGAAACAAATGTATCAGAGTTATTTCAGCTGGATTGCACAAGAATTCACTTTAAACAGTCTCTGTATTGATATCAGATCGTTTTACAATGCTGGAGACACTTCGGCAGAGCTTCGCTACCGGAATCGAAAACCTTACAAATGAAATGACAAGACACATATATATAGGCCAACCTATTTCGCACGAAACAGCCCAAACAAAATAGACTTGCCATTTCGTACGAAATAGCCATTGCTATTTCGTACGAAATGAACAATTCTCATTTCGTGTGAAATGAATGTTTCCTATATTTTTCACATTTTCTCGTACAACGTGCCCTGGTCTATCTAATCTATTACAAGACTTGATACAAGTTGAAGTCGACAGACATATGCACCAACAGACTCCCCCTTGGATGTCGACGAGTCTTCAGTACAAGTCTTCAGAATGTTGAATCTTCAGTCTTTATCAATCTTCAAGCTCTTTCCAAAAATTCTCCATTGTAAGCATCCTCAATCAATATCTTCTTCTCTCTCTTCTCTTTCTCTTTCACTTTTAGAATCTCAACCTGGCTTTATACATCTCTTGATCAGGTCTCTTGATTCCTTAAGTTCATCAGCATCAGCAGCTTGCATGGACAACAGGATTCAAACCTGGCTATTTACCATTCAAACTTGGCTATCTTCAGACTCCCCCTTTCGATAAGCTGGCATCGCAGTCTGGAATTCTACAAGCCTTGAATCGAACATCTGGCTTTAATCACTTTCACAGGTTCTAAGATCGTGACCTGGCTTTAACCTGCACAAACTCTACCTCACAATAAATTTCGCAAATTTAACAATTTGACAAATTTAGTAATCACATGCAAGTATCGTTCAAAACAATTTAATCTTTAATGACCACTTGAAAGAATAACATTTTTCAAACATATTTTCCCAAACCTGTTCATCATGCTTAGCACTTGAAATTTTGAAAATCAGCTCATCAACATCAGTTGTCGAAAATCCTTTTGGATTTTTTTTAATAAATCTAAACTAAAACACAATCTTTTTGAATTTTTGTTTTAAGAGAAATGAAGTAAAGAAATATATACACACAATATTTTTGTGAGTTTGTGTAAGAGGATCATATCAGTTTATGAGATAAATCACTAGCACCGTTAAGCTTTAATCATTTTAAGTTCTAAACGATTCACGTAGATTGTCAGTATACAGATCCACTTAAATTTTCAAACAAAGTTCAGTTGTTTCGAGATACGAAATGAATGTTTTTAGCACTTAAACTTATTCGCGTGTCCCACCTCAGAATATACTCCCGTATCCAGATCCCAATATTCAGTCTTACAGGTGAATATACGTAGATGATATATGTAAAGGGTTAAATGTGAGACCATGAGAGCTCAGGCTATTGTTTCCGCAAAATCAGAGAGATGATGGTTCGACTTTTAGGTGTGTTCCCTTTAGAGAATCTTTTCTTCAACAGCACATGATTAGCATTTTGCAATGTTTCATCATTTTTTATGCTGAGGGTGATGCTTTTATTTCAAGCAAACGAAAAGTATTATACGGGGACTAGGCCATTGCTTCCGCAAAATCAGAAGACCCGGGATAATACCCCAGATATCACTAAGCATAAAGACCTAGTATCTCAGAAAGAGGGATCTTTCAAACAAGATTTCGGGGGTTACCCATATATCCGAGAGATGTTCTCCACGAATTAAGTAAGTTTGATATTTAGGTTTATATCTCGAATACAATCTACTAAGCGTGCGAAAACCTACTGGCATATCATCAGAGAGACCGTTTATCACATTTGACTTTCCAATTCTTTAGCATGCTGTGATAGTATACTGATGTACTATCATTTCCTCTTTTTCACAACAAAACTCATTTTTTTATTTTTATCATGTTTTTGGATTTTCAAATTTTCTAATGTTTTTTTGATTTTCTGAAATTTCTTACTACCCCTAAAATTCAAAACCAATTAAAAAAGATTTGAAAACAAAGTGTACAAAGTAAAGTGACAAACTGATATCGAATCGCTTCAATTCGCCATCCACTTGGCATAAACAATCAGAACTCCCCCTTACAACAAACTATTTTCCCATTAAGATTTCAAAACACTTAAGTTTGTATTAATCAAATGGTTTTTCCGGAAAATTAGTTTTGTTGAAATCACTAGTAAGATCGGGGTTTTGTTCATCATTTTGTTCTTCAAAACTCACAAGTATGAAAGTTAAATCAAGTTCAACTTAATGACCTTGACTAACCACTTGTAGGATTAATCAAAAACCACATGTAGGTTTTTCACAAATACACCACTTGTAGATCGAAATATCACAAATGTAAATTTCTCAAGAAATAAGCCGATTCCTGCTCCACGATTACCAACTTGGGAGCTCCGGCAAGTCCAAAGTTTTAGTCATGATAAGTTCTATACCAGTTACTAACCCGGGATGAACCATCTCCATCTGGTATCTTTGTTTTCTTTTCATAACACTCTTTAACCCCTTTGACCTTGCCATCAATCATTTTCCCAAAAATATGTTTCAGTTTGGGGTTAAAAGCCTTTTCAACATCAAAATCTTTCTTTTCAGAAAAAAATTGATTTGAAATCTCAATTTTTCCAATTTTTAGTTTAAAATTTTCAGCCCGGAATGGTGGAAAATTTGCCTCATCCATTGGTGGTACTGACTTTTCAACTTTTGATTCAACTTGTGGCTCATCTGACTTTGTGGAATCAGATTCATCGCCAGAACTATCATCTGATTTCTTAACAACCCACTTACGATTGTCAAGATTTACCTTCCTTCTGTAAACCCTTTTCGAACATTCTCCAACCTCAAATGTTGAGTTTTCAAAAACTTTAAACTTTTTGGTTGGTGATTCACTTTCCTCAACAACTTTTTCTTTTAGTTTAAGAGACACTCCCTGTTGTGTGTTGGTTGCCTTTGAATAGTTTCTGGCAATGTGACCAACTTTATGACAGTTAAAACAGGTTCTTGTCTCCTTCTTCTTTTCAGCAACTACATTTTTCATTTCTTCTTGCTTTTTGGCAAGGAATTCCTTGTTCGTCTGCTTCTAGAATGAACTCTTTTCTTCCTCTTCAGCAGAAGCACCTGAAACAAATAATGTTTTGGTTTTAGAAATTTTCTCATTTTTATGATTTTTTGGTGGAATAAAACCAAGACCTTTCTTTTTGAAATTACCATTATGGTTTGATTTCTTTTGAAAACCAAAACCAGAACTGTAACCCTTTTTCTTGTTTAACCTTTGTTAATCTCTTGAGATGTATTTTATAGGTTTTTCAGAAAGATTTACATATTTTATTTCAGAAATGTTAATTTCTATTAGTTTGAAAACTTTTTTGATCATTTCTGTTTTAACACCTCTTATTGCAAATTCCTTATCAGAATATAATTTGTCTGAATCATTCAAAGTATATGCCACTTTGATTGGTTCGTCATTCAAATTAGATTTTGATAACATAAATTCTTTATTGTAAACTCTTTTGCCCTGTTTCATTTTTGGACTTGACGTATCGGACTTAGGCTTTGACTCTGATTTTGACTCCTCCGTTTCATCTTTATCCAACACCTGAACGACCACTTTCTTTATTAACTCGGACTCATGATCAGTGTTAGATGATGTGAAAGTGACATCAATGCTTTCTGGCAAATTATCTGAAGACTCAGATTCCCACTGTAAGTTGGTTGCCTTTTTTACTCTTTCTGAATTTGGATTTCGTGGAGAATATCCATTTTCAAGCAGGGGTGAACATTTGTTGTAACTGACACTTTATTTCTTACCAGAATTCTTCTCTTCTGTATCCTCTTTTGTTTCGGAAATCTTCTCTTCAGATATTTCTTCTTCAAATGTCTTCAAACTTGTCACTATAGGATAAATCTTATCAATTACATAAGAAGAACATGAGTAACTTTTCAACAATTTGTTTACTCTTTCAGTTTCAATTTTCTGAGTTTCCAATTTCTGTTCAAGCTCAGCAATCAACCCAATATAATAATTGATCATTTCTTGCTTTATCATGTATGCTCCATTGAGTGTCTTCATGGCTGTAGCTTGTTCACTACTTGACTGGTTGTATTTATTCATTCCTTTGTTTAAGACATCATACGATTCTTTCAGCCTGTTCATGTTGTGAATCAACTCACTGTTTTGCTTCTTCATAGTCTCACAGTTTTCACAATTCTCAGACACTTTCTCTGCAACAGTTTCCTTTTTAATCTCAAACACTGGAATTTCTTTGTCCTGCTTTTTTATCACACGAACCTCTTCTTTAACTTTTTCATCTTTCTTGGCTCCAGAATTTAAACGCTTTCTTATTTTTTCTGCCCAATAATCATCAGTAGTATATTTTTCACCATTCTCTTTAACACATTGAGCAACAAAAGCTTTATGATCTGTAGTTCTGTTAGGATCATAATTATCCCAATTGAAATCTTTCCAACTGAAACCCTAAGGAAGCCTTTCATCATCTTGATCTATCAGACATGCTTTACTATCAGCTGACATATAGTTATCCCAACTGAATTCTTTTGAAGTACTTACATCATCTTGATTAACAAGACACGCTTTCTTTGAATCTTCGATCACCTTCCTAGCATGTTCAGTTTGTTGCTGTTCTTGTTGATACGGCTGTTGAGCAACTTGATGATAAATCGCTTTTTGATAATAGTCATTGTTTCGAAAAGGATTTTGAGCTCCACTTGCTTTGCGGTTTGTGCACTCTCGCTTAAAATGCCCTTTTTCCCTGCAACGAAAACAAGTAACTTTAGATTTATCAAATCCTAAAGTAGAAACATTTGCATCACGGAAATCATCTCTTCCCGTAAATTGTTTAAACTTTTCAGCTCTTCTCAACACGCTCGCCAAACACCACTTTATATCCATCAATTCCATTTCCTCAGCATCAACCTGATCGTAATCCTCTTTTGTCAGCATTGGATTTCCGATCCTTCCTGCAACTAAACTCCCATATGACTCTAACACAGTCACCAACAAAGACATATGACTTTTAGCAATTTCTTCCGAGTAATTTTGATCATTTTCAAGATTTAAAGCAATATTGCACTGAAGAACTTTCCCACTCTTGGTTGTTGAAAAATTTGGATCAAACGATGGATATGAAGTAAATCCCATTTTGCTACTTGATCCTTGAGATGAATTTTCAGAAGAACGTTTTGCATTGAAAGCAGTTTCAACCTTTGGTGAAATGTTGGTTTTATCACTAACACCACCTTTGTAATACAAACCAATGTCTTGTTCTCCATCATAGTTCTTCATTTTTGCTATCTTTCGTTGTTCCATCTCTTGAGCTTCAAGTTGTTTAATAAACTCACTCAGCGTTAGCTTGTCAAAATCCGGTTTATTTTTCAACATCATAAGATACGTGCCCCAAACATCATGTGGCAACGCATCAGCCAACTTTTCAATCAATTCTTCATTATCTTTATTAATGTTCAATCTCTTCATATTCTTCATCAAATTACAATATCTTTCAATAATATGCTTAGTGTTTTCAGTTCTTAACCCACGGAATAGATCAAATTCTTTCTTCAAAAGAGACTTTTTGTTCTTGATCATCACGTGACTACCAAGAAACTTTGATTCTAATTCTTCCCATATCGAATGTGCACTTCCATTGTGTTGAAGTAAAATCAAGATGTCTTCTTTAATAGCTTGCTGCAAGAGGCTAACCATCATTTTTTCATCTTTATATTTCTTTTTCTCCTCAACACTCAAATTTCTAATTTCAATTTTCACTCCATCATCCTTGACTGGTCTACTATATTGAGATTCAGTATGTTCCCAAGCATCTAAGTGATATGCTTGAACCCAGTTTTCAAAACGTTCAGCCCATCCACTGTATTCCTCGATACTCATGAGCTTAGGCGGTTTTTGTGTGGTACCCGTCTCATTTTCTAGCAACGCACTCTGAGTCACAGTCATCGGACTAGCAAAGGCATTATAAAACTCGTTTTCCATGATTAGATTTTCAAAATATCACAAACATGATCTTTCAAACGAAATGAACTTTCACGCGGAATAACCCTCTTCAAACGAAAACAACCTTCGTGTGAAATGAAATGTTGATTTCGTACGAAATGAAAAGTGATTCTTACGAAATGAAATCTGATCTCGTGCGAAATGAAAACCTGATTTCGTGCGAAATGAAAACCTGGTTTCGTGCGAAATACATCAAAGTTCAAACGAAATAATATCAATTTCGTGTGAAAAGAAACTTTCGAATAGTTTTTGTAAAAATTGATCAAGTTTTACTTCGAATTAAGATCTGGTTCTTTCTAGGGTTTGTTAAAATAGTGTTTCGCACATTATATTTGAAAAGCAAGCCATTTTAACCGTGAAATTTTGTTTGAGTTTGAAAAGAAGGTGCAGAAAACTGAATTTGCAACTGAAATGGTAAGAACTCTTCCTCCTGAGCTCTGATACCACTTGTAGGATCGTTTGCATGACCAAACGAGTCGTTCAGAAGAGATCTCGTCCAATACAAAAGGCGGAAACAGATGTATCAGAGTTATTTTAGCTAGATTGCACAACAATTCACTTTAAACTATCTTTGTATTGATATCAGATCGTTTACAATGCTGGAGACACTTCGGCAGAGCTTCGCTACCGGAATCGAAAACCTTACAAATGAAATGACAAGACACATATATATAGGCCAGCCTATTTCGCACGAAACAGCCTAAACGAAATAGACTTGCCATTTCGTGCGAAATGAATGTTTCCTATATTTTTCACATTTTCTCGTACAACGTGCCCTGGTCTATCTAATCTATTACAAGACTTTATACAAGACGAAGTCGACAGACATATGCACCGACAAATAGTTTGAAAAGTTAAAATTTATGTGTTTGAGTCCAGGTCGCACGACCTGATAAGGTCAGGTCGCACGAACCGGTGATGTCAGTTCGTGCGGACTGGATGTGTTATTTGGTGCGACCTGGGAAACCGATAAATAGGTTAGTGGAGTTCTTCATTTGTAACTTCTGGAGATTTCTGTCATGAAGTGCTGTCAAAATTCTCTCTGTACGAAAACGTTTTATATGAATGAAGAACATGTTTAAAGTGACTTTCTACTCTTCTACTCCTGTTCTAACACTGATTGACGGTTTCTAGTCTGATTCCGCCATTCTAGAAACTAGATCTGACTCTGATTGACTCGTATTGGATGACTCATCAATCCTACAAGTGGTATCAGAGCTCAGGATGAGCCAGGTCTGTTGATATCAGTGTTTTGAATGGTTTAGAATCATATACTTCTACTCTTTCTTGGATTTTCGGACGAATTCACGGACAAAATGGACTGAATTTTGGATATTATGTGTAAAACATCATTTTGATCAATCATACAAAGTTACAGACCATAAATCAAACTAAAACTGATCTAAAAATCTCAAAAACTTCAAATCGTGTGAAATGAACCAGTTCGTTTGAAAGCTTCAAAATTTGTAACCAGTTCGCACGAATTGAGTGTTCAGATCGTGTGAAGTTGTTCAGTTTGCAAGAACTGAAATTATTTTAAAAAAAAATTTGTCACTTCGCACGAGTTGGCATTCCAGGTCGTTTAAAACAGTCCAGGTCGTTTAAAACAGTCCAGGTCGTTTGAAAAGTCCAGATCGTCTGAAAGTCTAGATCGTGTGAAAGTCCAGGTCGCTTGAAATTGAACTTTTTCAAAACTTAAAAATTTTTCGAAACATTTTTCAAAGTATAAAAATGGACAATCAAGAGTTTTACAATGCGTTTTTCGGAGGAGGTATGACTGTTCAAAGTCCAGCAAGTATAGCCCAGAATGTGAATATGGAGAACGGGTTAGGAACCATGCAAAAACCACTGAAACTGCTTAACATAGAAGATTATTCGGGGTGGCAGGATAGATTTCGCACGTGGGTTCAGGCGAATCACCTCGAATGCTGGCTGAAAGTTGAAACGAAATATGTAGTTCCTACGAATGATGTTGGTCTTCCGAAAACACTTAACACGTTAACTCCGGCTGAACAAGAAAACTTTAAAGCCGAGAAGAAGATGGTCAATATATTGCAACAGGCAATCAAGGAAGACATTTTGGTACTTTTACAGCATCAGAATGACGCGCAATCTATTTGGAATGCTCTTAAAGTCAAATTTCTTGGGAGTGCTGCAATGATCAAAAGCAAAAAGGCGCTATGAAAAAAGAATTCGACATATTTACTGCTATCAGTGGAGAATCAACGAAAGAGTTGATTGAGAGGTACTGTCACTTGGTAGTTGAGATGAAGCGTTTGAATATAGACAAAACAGATGAAGAGTTGGTTGATAAGTTGGCTGACGCACTACCACAAGAAGAGTGGGGTACATTCTTATTGATTTTGAAGAACAATTTGGAATACGTGGGTTTCAATTTGAGTACGTTTATCGAGAGAATTGAAGTTTAAGAGCTTGAACTTCGGAAGATAAGGAAAATGAAATCTGCAAACATACAGCAAGATGTTTAGCTTTATTACAAAGGAAACTCATCTGCCACATCTACTCCGAGTCCAAAAATTCAAACAGCTTTCAGTGCAGATTCTTCATCGGGAGTACCTTAAAGCACACCTAACAACAACTTTTCACCGTTTTCAAATTACGAACCGAATCTTAAGATTCAGAGTTCTCAAGAACATATCTCTTCTCAAAGTTCTTCAAGTTTGAACAATCAGAGTTATAGTCATGGGATACTGTGCAATATTGCTGTTAATATAAAAAACGGTCAAGATTTTACCGAGACAGCCGCAAAGCAGCATATAGCACTTCTAGCTTCTGTACTTGAGTCTTACGAGAGTCTAGTAGCCGGTCGAATTGGTAACCCAGACATGACTAAAGAAGATTACGATCAAATTGATCCAGAGGAAATGGAACTCATCGATATAAAATGGGGTATGGCGAGCATTGTGAGGAGAGCTTAGAGGTTCATGGAAATTACCAGAAGAAGTAGTCTCGCAGGTCCTGATCCTAAACTTAGATTCGACAAATCGAAGGTAACTTGCTTCAAGTGTAAAGAGAAGGGACACTTCAAGCGCGAATGTCCGAACAGAGAAGTTAATAACCGCCAGAATCCATTCGCCAATGATTATTACCGACAGGCGATCTATCATAAAAACAGTCAACAACCATTCATTACACGACCTCAAATTGAGAATAGTCAATCCAAACAAACAGAAAAAGCTCTTTTGGTGAATCAAGATGACGAAAAGATTCCAGAAGGTTTCAGTTGGGATAAGTACGTTCCAGGAGGTGGTCTTGCAATGATGGCTGAAATTACTGAAGAGCCGGAACCGTAAATCGAGGAATGTGCTCCTGAAGTTGAAGAAGTCAGTGAAGTGATGAATGAAGAAAGTTTTGCAGATCTAGAAGAGGCAGCAGCAGCGGTCTACTATTATCAGTCTGAATAGGAGGTTATTACTAATGCATTTAAATCTATAATGCCAGCTAATGTGTTTGATTCTTTTGCAGGCTTTTTTAGTGAACCGACTACGGGTTTTTGCCCACAGTACGAAGTTGAACAAACTCCGGTTCAAGAGATCATTGATGTCTCAAAGGATATGAATGAAGAGACTTTGAAAGAAATAGCAGACAAAGCACTTATGGTCAAGCTGCAAGAGGTAGACCAAACTAAAACACCTTCTGATAACAATGAGACCAAAGATGCAACTCAAGAGTCAATGTCAGTTGAAAAGGATGAGTCAGGAGAGAAGTCCGAGTCCGATGACAAATCAGAAAATGTGAAGTCTGAATCCGAAGAGAAATCTGAGTCCGAGTCCGGAGAGTTTGGTAAATCGGAAAGTAAAAATGATAAACAAGAAAACGTTTTTGAAAAAGTTGATCCAATTCTTGAAAAGCCATGCGA
Organism: Helianthus tuberosus; assembly: GCA_030545235.1. NCBI lineage: Eukaryota > Viridiplantae > Streptophyta > Magnoliopsida > Asterales > Asteraceae > Helianthus > Helianthus tuberosus. The sequence goes on along the minus strand of CM060354.1, from coordinate 98,577,191 downwards.
AAACTGTTTGAAACCATGCATGGATTGTCTTGAAAAAGACAAACAGTTTCAAGAGTTGAAAAAGTTTAACGACAAATTAAAATTTGATTTTAATGATGTTAAAGAAGCTTATGACACTCTGTCATGATCAATTAAAATGATTCACACTGAGAGTAAAGAAAATGATAAAATTGCTAATTTGCTCAAAGAAGGAACTTGAACTGATGCGAATTGAGACAGAAAGAGTTGACAAAAAGTTGATCAGTTATCTTTCATATTCGTATGTGATTGATCAGATCGTTCCCCAACAATCTGATTTAAAAAATGTTCCACCCCCATTGTGGAATCATTATACTCAAAAATATCCAGATGGGGTGGAAAAGGCATTGAATCTCAAACTGAGAACAGAAGAGAAAGAGTTACCGGAAAACATAGATGTTACATTCTCTCCGTCTGACACCGATAACGAGTCACAACTGGTTAAAATTGTTATAGACAAAGTGTTGGATGAAGAGAGTGATAACACTGATTTCGAAACAGTTAAACTCATTTTGAGAATTCCAGTTCAGATTCTGAAGATGACGGAAACTTTCTTGATAAGTTTATCCCAAAGTCAGATAAAGTTTTGGATGACGATTCGATCGTTGTGGTTTACACGATGACCGAAACTGACAAACTGTATACTGATTTTGAGTATCCGATTCAGAATGCGAACCCAGAAAGGGTTGAAAAAGTTTTTAAACTAGTGGAAATTGATATCTCAGAAGTCAACAACAATTCGTTTCTATCAAAACCGAAAAAATCTTTTGTTAAACAACAACCGACAAACAACCCGGGAAAGAAAAATTAATAGGTGGGTAACAATGGTAATAACAAGAGACATGGTAATAATTACAAAAAGAAAGGTGTTGGTTTTGAGAAGAACATGGCTAAGAAAGCAGTTAAGCCAAAAGAAAAATTGAGTGAAGTGTTTGTGGCTGGTAATAATACAGAATTCGAAAAGGATTATATCTTTAGTAAGCAAGCAATTGACGATTTTATTGCGACCAAAAAAATAAGAGATGAGGCCAACAGATCCACTTTTGTTGAATATGACAAAAGAATCTGTTATCGATGCAATGAAATCGGTCACATGGCCAAACAATGTGTCAAAAAGATAATAAAAGCAGTTTTCCATAAACCAAAACAAAAAATTTCAAAGGATGATAAGGGAAAATCACCTATGGCATCCCCCGTACATATTCTTAAATGCGGTGAATCATTGAAGTCCGAGGACAAACCAAAATCAACTTTTAAAATTGGTGAATCTTCAAAATCACAAAAGACTTCAAAGGTTTATTCTAAAAAAAAGACTTCCCAAAGTCAATCATGGGTGGAGAAACTTAAACGTTCTTTTGAGGAAAAGAAAATGGAAAATGTTTTAAAATCTGAACCAAAAATCTTTGCAACAACTGATGAGAAAATTGAGTTTGAGTTAGATAAGTTGATTGAAGAATTCCCACCTATCAAGGAAGGAGCTCTAAAATCAAAACCAGAACCTGATGTTCCAAATGTTGTTTTTAACATTCCAAAAGTTGACGTAGTAGCTCATGATATTGTCTTTGGTAGTATACCAAATGTTGAAAAATCTTGGGTATCGTTGTTTAAGTAAAATCTTTTGATGTGTGTAGGGGCTTCCAAGGTCTATCATTTCTAAATGGTTAATGGATAGCGGCGCCTCACGGCACATGACAGGGATGTTAGCACTGCTATACAACGTCAAATCAATCAATGGAGGTTATGTTGGGTTTGCTGGAACTCAAGGTGGAAGAATTGTCGGAGAAGGAATACTTACTAATGGGGTCGTAACATTCGATAAAGTGAATTACATTGCCGAGTTGGAAAACAATCTGTTGAGCATTTCTTAGATTTGTGATAAGTCATTCACTGTTCATTTTACAAAAGATGAATGTCTGATTCTTAAACCAGGGTTTAAGATACCAGAAGAAATGTTGTTGATGCACGCTCCTCGTGAAAATGATCTTTAGATACTAGACATGAGCGTTGCAACAACGACAGATAAAAAGGCACAATGCTTTGTGAGTAAGACGAAGGCGACTGAAAAAGAATCCATCATGTGGCATCGTAAAATAGTACATATTCACTTGAGGAAGATGAACTTTTTAGTTCATAATGATCTTGTGGAAGATGTTAATGTGAAAAGCTTCCATCTTAACAATGACTGTGTTGAATGCAAGAAAGGGAAGTAGACAAAGAAATCGCACCCGAAAAAGCTCTTGAACTCCATCAGATTACCACTCGAAAGACTCCATATGGATCTTTTCGGACCGGTAAATGTGAAGAGCATAAGTGGAGATCTATATTGTTTAGTTGTTGCTGACGACTTTACAAGATTTTCCTGGGTGATGTTTCTAGAGAGAAAAGATGAAACGTTTGATTCTTTGATGAAGTTATTCAAAAAGATGGAGAATGTTTACAAACTGCCGATTAGACGTATTCAAAGCGACAATGGCACGAAATTCAAGAACAACCGTATGCTCGAATTCTGCAACGATAAGGGCATTCTTCATGAATTCAGCACACCATATACTCCTCAACAAAACGGTGTCGCAGAATGGAAAAATCGTACGTTGATCAAAACGGCTCGTACCATGTTAGCAGATTCGAAATTACCGGTATATTTTTGGAGTGAAGCGGTTGCTACGGCATATTACACACTCAATCGGGTTCTTACGGTGAAGAAGTACAAGAAAACTTGTTTTGAGTTGCTTCATCTTTACAAACCAAATCTGAAATACTTAGAATCATTCGGATCACCGTGCACATTCATTGATCCAGACGGTAAATTTGGTGCGAAAGCTAATGAAGGTTTTTTTGTAGGATATGCGAGTCCGTTGAAGAGAGTTTTTGTTCCGAGTTTGGCGAAGATCATACAAGCTCAACACGTTGACTGTCAATGGTTTACAGCTCCAAATCAACTTCCCAGAAACATGTTGCTATTTGATTACGATAATCTCTGGGAGTTATTCTATCTACCAACTGAGCCGAATGAGGAGGAACTGGCTTTCTTATACCAACAACAACAGTCTCTTTCACAAGAACAAGTGCCTAGACCGTTGGAACTGCACATGAACTTCCAGACGAAACAGCTCCAATATTTGACCATTCTGACGACTTAGAATCAGAAACCAATCCGATTTATGATGAGGAACCAAATATTGCGATTTCAAATGCTGTTGATCACACGGGTGATCAGAATATAACGAATTTGCAATCGGAAGTGAGCGTACCGGATACAGTCATGCCAAGAACGTTATCTTTCCACCCATCGGAGCAAATTATTGGTGACCTTCAAAGCGGCGTAAAAACCCGCGAACAAATAAACAAAGGGCTTACATGTTTTATTCATCTATAGCACCTTTACAAGTAGACTTCTCATTAAAATGTTTTATTTCACAGGTAGAGCCGAAAACATACAAAGAAGCATTGACCGAAGAGAGTTAGGTAAATGCAATGCAAGAGGAGTTACTATAGGTTGAAAAGCTTGGAGTGTGGAGGTTAGTTGATCTCCCGGAAGATCAGAAGTTGATCAAGACCAAGTGGGTCTTCAAATGTAAAAGATATGATAGAGGGGTTATAGTAAGGAACAAAGCACGGTTGGTAGTCCAAGGATTTAGTCAGCAAGAAGGGATTGATTTTACTCAAGTATATCCTCTCGTTGCCCGACTTGAAGCAATCAGAATCTTCTTGGCATTCGCGTCATGGAAAGGGTTCAAGGTCTATCAACTGGATGTCAAATCTGCATTTCTCTACGGAAAGATTAAAGAAGAAGTGTACGTCGGACAACCACCGGGCTTTACCAATCCAGTACATAAAGACAAGGTGTATCTACTCGACAAGGCGTTATACGGATTACACCAGGCCCTGAGAGCCTGGTACGAGACGCTTTCCCCGCATCTGCTGACCAACGGGTTCACCAGAGGGACTGTCGATTGTACCCTATTCACTAAAGAGGTTGCAGGACATCTACTTATCGTGCAAATATACGTTGATGATATAATTTTCGGATCAACGAACGATGAGTTGTGTAAAGAGTTTGAGAAGGTCATGAAACAAAAGTTTGAAATGAGTTCAATGGGGTAGATAAAGTTCTTTCTTGGGCTTCAAGTTGAGTAACTGCCTGATGGAATCTTCATACACCAGACCAAATATGTGAATGATGTGTTGGACAAATTCAATATGTCTGAATCATCTCCCATATCAACCCCCTGGCTTTGAATCATGGTATATGTCCGGATGAAAGTGGTGAGAAAGTGGATGAAACGCAGTATCGGTCATTCATAGGATCGCTAATGTATCTGACAGCATCATGACCGAACATCATGTATCCAACCTGCCTCTGCGTCCAGTACCAGTCAAGTCCCAGAGCATCACGCATGACGATAGTGAAGAGGATCTTACGGTATCTCAAAGGTTGCCCAAGCTGGATATTCTGACTCTGACTTCGGGTGTTGTAAGTTGAATGCTAAGTCCACAACTGTTGGTTGCCAGTTCTTCGGAACTTGGCTAATCACTTGGCAGTGCAAGAAACACACAGTCGCCCTCTCGACTTGTGAGGCTGAATACGTTTCGGCTTCTAGTTGTTTTTCCCAGATTCTCTGGATTCAACAACAAATGAGGGTCTATGGTTTGCAATTCTTAGACACACCAATTTTTGTGGACAATGAGGCAGCAATTAATATCACTAAAAATCCGGTTCAACACTCAAAAACAAAACATATTGAGATTCGACATCATTTTATTCGTGATTGCTACGAGAAAAAATTGATTCGAATTGAATATATTCACACCGATGATCAGAGAGCTGATTTTTACACAAAACCCTTTGATAAAACAAGATTTAACTATCTTTTAAAATTGAATGGGTTAAAAAATTTGTTTTCTGGGAAGGTGGTAGAGTGTGTGGCCGAGGCGGACGGCGATCAGAAGTGATCTGCGTCTTGTTGTCATGTTTTTTCTGTATAGTTTCTTTACTGCTTTTGATAAAACCAAAAACACAAAAATATGTTTCTGATTTTAGGGGGAGAAAGTTTATAGAAAATACAAAAACATGATAAAATTTCATAAATACAAAAACATTGAAAAAGACAAAAAGAGGTTTGTGAAAAAGAGGAAATGATAGTACATCAGTGGACTATCACAACATGCTAAAGAAATGGAAAGTCAAAATGTTTTTAAACGAGTCGCACTGATTATGTGCCAGTAGGCTTCATACAATTAGTAGATTGAGTTCGAGATATAAACATAACGAATAACTGCTTATCTCGTGGGGAACATCTCTCTGATATATGGGTAACCCCCGAAATCTTGTTTAAAAGACTCTATTTCTGACATACTAGGTCTTTGTGCGTGATGATATCTGGGGTATTATACCAGGACTTCTGATTTTGCGAGAGCAATAGCCTAGTCCTCGTATAATACTACTCTACACTGCTTTATTCTTAAAGCTCACCCTCAGCATAAAAAATGATGAAACATTGAAAAATGCTAATCATGTGCTGTTGAAAAGAATATCCCCAAGGGGGACCCACCTAAAGTCGAGCCATCATCTCTCTGATTGAACAGAAGTTCTAGCCTGAGCTCTCATGGCCTCGCATTTACCCCTTACAGATATCATTAGTGTTCATTCACCTGTAAGACTGAATATAGAAGTCTGGATACGGGAGTATCTTCTGAGGTAGGACACGTGAATAAGTTCAGTCCTTAAAACACTAATTCGTATCTTGAATCAATTGAAACTTGTGTAGAAGTTTAAGTGGACAACAATACTGACAATCAAAAGTGAATTTTTTTAAGAATTAAAGTTAAATCAAGATCAACGATGCTAGTGATATGTCTCAAAAACAGATATGATTCTCTTACACAATCTCACAAAAAGATGTCTGTAAATATGCTTGTACAGTTTCCAGTTTCTTCAAATCCAAAAGATTTCTGTTTGTTTAGCTAAAATGTTGAAAAATTCAAAAAGATTTGTCATTTCATCTTATTTTCGACAACAGACGTTGGGGATCTGATGATCAAAGTTCAACAGTGCTAAACAAGTTGGATCATTTGGGTTGGTTAAGAAAAGATTGTGAAAAGTGTTGGTAATTGCTCAAAATGTTTAAAAGTTCATTAATTTGAACTTAAAATGTTTCAAAAATTGTCAGCGAGATCATAATTTGGTCGGCCAAGGTCATTAACTTGGACTTGGCAGGCTAAACAGTTGACCAGGGTTATTAACTTGGACTTGGTTAACTGAGTGTGTTGGTAAAAAATTAAAAAGTTAAAAAATTCAAAAATAATGAAAATAAGTTGGTTCACACGAGGTGACCAACTCGCACAAACTGGCCAGATAGTTTTAATTTGGCCAGACCGTTCGAAAAAATGCCAACTCGTGCGAGCTGGCCACACCGCCTCAATATTAAACTCGTGCGACCTGCATCCTCTATATAAAGGGGAACCAGATCGCGTGAAACCATTTTTCTGTCTTCACACTGCACCAAGCATACACCTTCGAGATATCTGAGAGATTTGAGGGATTTCTTAGATTTCTAGCCGTAATCTTGTGATCATTGTGTTCGGAATCCTTGTATAAGTTGGTTAGCACAACTTATATCATGGGAAAGGTACTAATCGATGCTTATTTGAACCAGATCTAATGAAATCGTATGAACTCGAATGGACAGAAACTTTGAACTTAGATCTAGGTTTGTAAAGTGAATAAAATCGAACAAAACTCATATCATTGTGATCGGATCTTGTTGTAGAACAGATCAAATGCTTCAATTTCATAAAAAAAACATGTTTGAAAAACCTGCAATTCACTGTTCATATATGTTTGATTCAAACGAAGTGACGATCCAGACCGCACGAGATGGCAGATCGTTTGATGATTCCTGATCGTGTGAAATTGGCCAACTCGTTTGGTTCCTCATCGTTTGAGATTAGCCAAATCGTTTGACACCAGATCGTTTGAATTGACTAGTTCAGTTGACCACCAGACCGCATGGATTGGTCAGACCGCACGAAATGGCCACATCGTATGAGGCCAGATCGTATGAAGTTTAGCTTTGTCTTGAAACTTGTGCAAAATGTCTAATTTAGTTGTTTATGTTTGTTTTTCAGGCATCGAATGTTATGTTTGATTCATCGCACATTATTTGCTTTGTCTATGATGAAACTCTTCCAAAGATGGTTTTGTTCAAGGAGATTTTGCTGTTCATGAAGCGTTTACCGATCCAGAAAGCATTAACGGATCAACACAAAGTCTTCAAATGTTCATCATTTTTGGAAGAATGCAAGTTACGATGAAGTGAATGATGTCATTAATTCAGTTGTTAGTATAAATGATGAAGATAAACCAATTATAATCACAGAACAGCTTGTACGTGAAGTGTTAGAGTTTCCAGATGATGAAAATTCACCAACAGGGTTTCCAGAAAGAATGGTCAAAGGTTGTATGCTGAGAATGGATTATAACGGTCCATTGAATAAAGCAAATTACTTGAAAGCTTGTTTTATGAAGCCGTACAAATTCTTTATACACTCAGTGATTCATGCGCTAAGTCACAGAAAAGGTGGATACAATGTTATGAAAGATTATCAAATGTGTATGGTGACGGAGTTGGTGCTCAACAAGAAATTCAACTTTTCTAGAATTGTTTTACATTACATGAAAGATAATATTATTTCTAAGAGTCGAAGTTGGGTGTATCCAAGATTTATGCAGGTGATGTTGGATCATGCATATCCGAATCTCATGAAGGATGAAGAAAATGATCTGATGATGTTGCATCACATGGATAATGAAACGTTAATCTGATTATCCAAGTATACCAAGTATTGGCCAGAACCGAAGAAGAAAGAGTTTTTCGGGTTCATCAAAGATGAAAAGTATGTGGATCCAGATCCAGTAGATTATTTGAAGTAGAGGAATGATGCAGAAATGAAAGAAAAGAGTGCAGCTGATGAATTAAAGAAGTTAGAAGATTTCATTGAAACTCGAAATGATCGGTATACAAAAGCAGAAAAAGAAAAGAAGAAAAAAGGTGGAAAGAAAGTCCAAGCTGAAGAAGGATCATCTTCTCAACCACAGAAGAAACGTAAGAAGAAAGCGGTTGAAACAATGCTGGTTGATGAACCAGAAGAAGATGAGACAGAAGCAAATATTGAAAAAGACCAAGAGCCATTAACTCCTGAAACAGAGCAATTATTGAAAGATGTTGATGATACTTTAGTAGCTGAGAAATCTGCTAGTAAGACAGTAGTTGATGATGAAGAGGAGAGTTCGTCTGGTGAAGAACTTGATATTGATGCTCAAGTTGATCGTTGGATCAAAGTAAACTATGATCCAAAGGATAGAGAGAAACAAAAGAAGAGAAAGAGGAGTTCGGATGATGAAGATGAAATGTATGCTCCACCAGAGAATGTTCTGGTTGTATGACCACCATCTTCAGTAGGTAGAAAGAAATCTACTTCAAGAAAACATGTCATAACTCCTGTAGCGCGAAAGTTAAAATTCAAGCTGAAGCTAAATCCACCACAAGAACCACAATATAAACCACCATCACCACCACAAAATCAACCAAAATCACCACCACCACAACAACCATTACCTGATCCTTTACAATCACCACCACCACATCATATTTCATTACCCGTTCATGAACAACCTCCAATAACTTCACCACATATCCAACAAACACCACCAACCACACAACCACCAGTTCATACTACTCCTGGATCGTCTGGTTTTAAAGATTTTCCACATATTCCAGAGAATATAGCTCTTGAAGAGCTTGGTGATTTTAGCTTTGTGAATGATGATCTTGTGAAGAGGTTACAAAAGATGGTGGATGAAGTGTCTAGTGAGAAAAATAAGTTAGAGGAACGTGTTAAATCTGTTGAATCTGAGAATTCGTCTTTGCTGAAAAAGATTGAAACTGATCAAGTCGACATTGATATTCTGAAAGTTCGAATAGCTGTCTTGGAAGAAGAAAAGGCTCGAAGGGATGAGCAGAATGAGTATTTCAAGTTGAAAAATAAAGAATTAGAGGCAAAGAATGCTAGAAAGGAACATGAAGATTATATGTTAAAGAAAGTATTAGAAGACTTGATTGGTAAGCCGATTGAACAAAGGTTTGAAGAAATTAAACTTGAGGAAGTTAGAGTAAAACGTAAAGCTGAACTAGAAGCTGAAATGAAAATTAGGGGTAAAAGTGTTCTAGTTGAAGGTGAAGCTCAAGTGACTGAAAGGGAAATTGTTCTGACTGAGCCTTATCCATTAACTTCAGTATCTGGTTTGATTGAGATGGAAGATGATGAAGAAGACGAAGATGATAATCTGAAAGATGATGCAGATGAAGTTTATTCTGTTCATAGTGATGATGATAATGATGGAGATGATGATACTGAGCAAAGGTAATTCTGGTATAAAAGTAACTGAAGCATCACAAGAAGAGAATATTGATGATTATCTTTATGATGATGCAAATAAGGACCAGAAAATGCAGAAGGAAAGGGGGAGCATGGTGATGCTGAAAAAGTTGATGAAAATGTTGATCAGGGTACAGGTTTGATTCTACGTCCTGAACATGATGTAGAGGAAGGTGAGATATTGCATACTTACAACAGAGCTGAGATCATTAAGATGATGCATATTGAATATAATGAGTTTAACTTCGATTTTGAAGAAGAGTTGAACGAGTTTAATATCAATCATCAACCTGAATATCAGTACAAGTATGTTGAAGAAGCTGATAAGTATGATAAAGTGGAAGTAGAAGAATGGAGTGACGATGATCAGTTTGAAAATGTTAATGCTGATACTTCTAGCTTTCCAACTCTTGCTGATTTTTTCAGTCAAGCAAATGAGGATGAGTTGAGAAGGAAAGTTGCTGAAAGTGTTAAGAGTAAGAGTTTTCAAGAAATGTCTAAAGAAGAACGACGTGAAGAAAAGAAAAAGTGGTTCAGGAAGGATACGGAAAGGAAGTTCAAAAGACCACTACAGTATTACAGAAGATATAGAGATGTTTCTCTGGGTGATATCATAAGTTGGGGTTATCTGCCACAAGTCAATGCTTATGCTATTCGAAGAGAATTTGGTGTTCAGTATTTCCAGTATATTCAAGATATAATGTCTCTGCCTTGGTGGGATGTTGAAGAGTTGCCCAAAGTCAGAACGTTATCTTATCCAGTCAGGGTTCACGATATGCCAACATGGGGCTTGATGAAGTTTGAAGCATTCAAAGAATTTAAACACTGGAAGCCACATTATCCTAAGAAAGTCAAAAGGATGGATCCAGTTACAGGTATTGAGGAAACAATTATGCAGATCAAGAAGCCCAGAGTTATAAAGAACATTCCATTGCCAAAGAAGGAACAGAATTTTCATGAAGGGTTTGTTTGCTGGGTTTACAGTTGCATGACGACTGAAGCAGTGATTGTGTACAAAGTTGAGAATGAAACCAAATATATTCATCTCTATGATCCGATGTGGATAGTGAATTGTTCTCCAAAGGATATTGAATGTTTGTTTGTGAATAAGATTGGATACAAGGCAGAAGATAAAGAACAAGCTCTGCAGTTTCAGAAGGTTGTTACAATATGTTTCCAGAAAGGTATAAATTCTGAAAATATGTGGTTATCACGTTGGGGAGAGATTGAAATAGAAGAATTTTTGAAAGCTGAGAAGGAGAGAAAAGAGCGTGAAGAAAAAGATAGGATTGCTAGAGTTACATGTGTGCAAAGGCTAGCTGAGGAAGAAAAGAGAGCTGCAAAAGAGAAGGAACAGCTCAGGAAAGCGTTATTGAAAAAGCCGAAGCAAAGAGAAGAATTTTTCAAATATTTGTGAAAGAATGTTTTGAAGACAGGCTGACTGTAGACTGCGGCAATATCCAAGGGGGAGTTTGTTGATGCATAATGTCTATCGCCTACGTCATCGGTCTATGTCGTGTCATGTATATGTAATAGTTTGAAAAGTTAAAGTTTATGTGTTTGAGTCCAAGTCGCACGACCTGATAAGGTCAGGTCGCACGAACTGGTGATGTCAGTTCGTGCGGACTGGATGTGTTATTTGGTGCGACCTAGGAAACCTATAAATAGGTTAGTGGAGTTCTTCATTTGTAACTTCTGGAGATTTCTGTCACGAAGTGCTGTCAAAATTCTCTCTGTACGAAAACGTTTTATATGAATGAAGAACATGTTTAAAGTGACTTTTTACTCTTCTACTCTTGTTCTAACACTGATTGACGGTTACTAGTCTGATTCCGCCTTTCTAGAAACTAGATCTGACTCTGATTGACTCGTATTGGACGACTCATCGATCCTATATTCAAGGAGGATCCTGAGCTTTTAGGAACCTTCATTCAGTCCATTGGACCCTTGTAAGTGTCCTTTCTTGACTAGTTAATATTGTTTGGCGATTAAAGCCGAAAAGTCAAGCGGTTGCGATAAACACTTTGACTTTTAAGCGATCGAGCCATTGTTCGCAACGAACATGGCTACGTGATCGCAATTAGGTAGGTATTAAACCCTCAAAAGGGCACCTCCTAATTACCTCGGTTGCTTAGTTAATTGTCGAGTCAAAGTAATTAAAATAAAAGTCAAACGAGTCATTTTTAAACAAAATTCATAACTAATGTTGTAAAGGCAATAAAATCAGTTTTGACACTTTAATAACTTGGTAAATATTAGTTGAACATGTCAAAGCATGTTTAACCCGACAATTCTGAGCTTAGGCTCGGTTCGGAACCGAAAGTCTCAAAATTTGACTTTTGCTTTGACTTTCAGTTCTGACCCGATTTAGATTAGTTTAGATATGGCTTAGGATTCCTTTAGGACCATATTATATGTTAGCGTAACCCTCTGAGGTTATACAACATGGTTCCATAGAAATCCTAGTTCATTGCATGTTTCTGTTAGATGCTTAAAGGTTGACCATTATGCCCTTTTGATATTAAAATGAGAATTTTGAAAATGTGAGAGGACAAAAACCTTTATTACTGATTTATACACATGTCCTAAAAATTTGACATCAGTTTAAGTTCTATTTTAGGAGTTATGCTCAATATCGTAAGTTGAAAGCTTTTTATTAATTAAACGGCATTTTCGGCATAAAGCCTATTTAAACCAAATTTTGACACCAAACCTTTTGCCCACTGATGTAATATAATATTTAGGGATTTTTTGTTGAATTTTAAACTGATCATAATATAGGGTTATTGCATTGACTCGGTAATTGACGGTTATGCCCTTTTTGCTAATAAAATGAGTTTTACACATCCTTTACATATCAAACCTTTTCTACTGAATTTATATATTAAATAAATTATTTTAAACAGTAAAGGATGTTCAAAATCTCAGATTTACTTATTTAACCCGAATACCGTCAAATACTGACTTTTATGCGATTTAGGCGCATAGTATGGTTTAAAACCATATTAGGCACCCAAAGCTTGATACCTACTGATTTTATGAATAATTTTTTATACTTTAACAATAAATAAAAGTTTCGAACTCAGATTTCCAAAATTAACCCTTAAAGCATATGTGAAATCACCAAAATGCCCCTACGGTGCATAGTTTGGCCATAAATGATAAATTTCACATATGTGAGATAACTTACTGATATAACTTGATAAAATAAATATTTTTACTGATTATTTTAGACCAGAACCTCAGATTAATATTTAACCTTTTTTATAACCTTTAAAATGACCAAAATACCCCTATGGGGCATAAATTGGTTTTAAATTCGTTTTGGGCATAATGGAAGGTATCCTACTGATATCACAACATATTTAAGGCATATTAACTTGTGAAACATGTTCCTGACTCATTTGGTTAACCGTTATGCATTTTCCGCATTCGGTACGGTTTATGTAACTAGTTTGCATAAATTAACCGAAACGGGTCAAACCTTATCTTTTTCACTTCAAAATTCAGAATATGTTTAGTTTACCCATATTATACAAGCTTCCATACTTGTCGGGTCTAAATCACATTCAAATCCGGTCTTCGCTTAATCTTGCGTTTTGAACCGTAAACCTTTCCCTAAAACTAACCGGTCTAAGTTTCAACTTAAATAAGACTCGTTAGGAATCTAATAGGTTAATAAAACCTTCGTTCCAGATTGAGAGCCCCAGTAAAGGTACTTGTGCTTGCTGATTTGAATATACGACTGAGAATAAAATTATATTTTAGCTCAGGTAAATACTTTTAACTTATTTTCCCTATACGGGCTTGGGATAAGGTATTATAATAATACCGCTTGGTCGGGTATTGAATGTTTAATCGGATTGTTATTAAATTATTGTGGTAACCCGTTTTAATCTGTCTTGTTTGAAATAAAAGCCTTTGGGGGTTAATGACCATGTGCCGGATATCCTTGACATCATTATTAAGAAATGGCCACGTCTTAGGCATGGGGTGTAGGCATACACCTGACAGTTGCGTAAGGGAAACGGTATCTCACTCTCTTGTGGGCCTATACTTGTGGTGTGTCTGTTAATCTTGAGTCGGTTTCTAACATCGGGCCCTGAATGTATAACGAACATGTAAATCTGTATACAAGATTATTTTTATATAATTGTCCCAAGTTATAAAAGGATATTTGTGCCTTGTTCATTTAAATCAATTTTCATAAATGTTTTCAAAAGAGTCAGTTAATTGTATTTAACAGTGTAAACTGACGTATTTTCCAAAAAGATTAAGTGACAGGTATTGTACGTAATTGGCTGGGAGCTCAGGGCGTTCATAGGGAATCTTGCAAGTTCTAGACGTCTAAAGTCTGTTGAACAGTGTTTATCTTTCTGTTTTAAGATCCGCATGTGGATCCATTTTACAATCCGTTTGTAATATTGATGTTACTTTTGAATCGGTTTGTAATATATTTACTTTAGACTTCCGCTATGCATTGAACTGTGATTATTTGACTATGATGATATCAATTACATCACGTTACTCCCCACCGGGCCCACCGGTAATACGAGGAAATATTGGGGTGTGACAAGAGGACATTCCTAAGACCGCTTTTAAAACAAGGTATGGCCATTATGAATTTACCGTCATGCCATTTGGTTTAACCAATGCCCCAGCCGCATTTATGGACATGATGAACCGAATATGTAAGCCACATTTGGATAAATTCATAATTGTCTTTATAGATGATATTCTCATTTACTCTAAGAGTAAAGAGGAACACGCAGCGCACCTACATGCACTCCTAAGTTTATTATGAAAAGAAAAGTTTTACGCTAAATTCTCGAAGTGTGAGTTTTGGTTTGAAGAAGTGCAGTTCCTTGTACATTTAGTTAATCATGAATGAATTCATGTGGATCCCACAAAGATCGAGGCAATTACTAAATGGAAAACCCCTGAGTCGCCAATGGAAGTTAGAAGTTTTCTAGGACTGGCCGGTTATTATAGACGGTTTATCCGAGATTTCTCTAGAATAGCCATTCCCTTAACAAAACTAACCTGTAAATCAGTTAAGTTTGAATAGGGACCAAAACAAGAAGAAGCCTTTAGAATTCTAAAGCAAAGATTAACCAACACACCCATATTAGCGTTACCAGAAGGAACTGAAGACTTTGTAGTCTATTGTGATGCTTCTAAGTTAGGTTATGGATGGGTGTTGATGCAACGCCAAAAGGTTATAGCCTATGCCTCTAGACAACTTAAGAATCATGATGAGAATTATACAACCTATGATCTAGAATTAGGAGCCATATTTTTTGCCCGTAAAATATGGAGACATTACCTTTACGGTAGTAAGTTCACCATTTTCACCGATTATAAGAGTTTAAGATATGTTTTTGGGTAAAAGGAGTTAAATATGAGACAAAGATGCTTGATGGAAATTCTTAGTGATTATGATTGTAATATCCAGTATCACGCAGGAAAGGCTAATGTAGTAGCTGATGCTTTAAGTCGAAAGTATCACGGAAAGCCTAAAAGAGTACGTCCTCTTAAATTAAATATGCAGATAGATTTAAATGAACAGATTAGAGAAGTACAAGAATCAGTAATCAAGGACGGTACTGAAAAACTAAAAGGAATGATTAAGGAATTAGAACAAGGAACATATGGAATTTGGAGATTCCATAAGGAAAGAATTTGGATACCTAAACGAGGAAACCTATGCCACCGAATATTAAAAGAAGCCCATAAGTCTAAGTATACGATACATCCCGGTAGTGACAAGACATATAAGGACTTAAGAAAGAATTTCTGGTGGATAGGAATGAAAAAGGATATAGCAGCCTATGTTGCCAAGTGTCTAACCTGTTTCCAGGTCAAAGCTGAACATTAGAAACCCTCGGGTTTATTGCAGCAATTAGAAATGCCAATATGGAAATGGAAGTCGATAACAATGGACTTTGTTACCAAATTACCCAAAACACGAAAAGG
This sequence comes from Helianthus tuberosus, assembly GCA_030545235.1. Lineage (NCBI taxonomy): Eukaryota > Viridiplantae > Streptophyta > Magnoliopsida > Asterales > Asteraceae > Helianthus > Helianthus tuberosus. Next base: position 98,561,759 of record CM060354.1, on the reverse strand, counting down.
TAATGATACAATCTGGGTGATTGTAGATAGGTTAACCAAGTCTGCTCATTTCTTACCGATTAAGGAAATTTTCAGTATGGAACAGTTAGCTAAGTTGTATGTAAATGAAATAGTTTCATTACATAGAATTCCTTTATCTATTGTTTCTGATAGAGACAACCGTTTTACTTCTCATTTTTTGACAACTTTCCAAAAAACAATGGGAACCAAGCTAAATCTAAGCACAACTTATCATCCTCAAACGGAAAGACAAAGCGAAAGGACAATTCAGACTATGGAAGATATGCTTAGAGCTTGTGTAATTGATTTCAGAGGAAATTGGGATGATCACCTACCATTAATAGAATTTTCCTACAATAACAACTATCATACCAGTATCAATGCTACACCATTCGAAGCACTTTATGGACGAAAGTGCCGAACTCCAGTCTGTTAGGCAGAAATTAGAGAAAAGAAATTGTCTGGACCAGAGATAGTACAAGAAACAACGGACAAGATTATTCAATTCAAGGAAAGACTGAAAGCAGCACGCAATCGACAAAAGAGTTATGCTGATAACAGGCGAAAACCGTTGGAATTTCAAGTAGGAGATAAGGTATTATTAGAAGTTTCTCCTTGGAAATGAGTGGTAAGATTCATCAAGAGAAGAAATCTAAGCCCCATGTATGTTGGACCTTTTGAGATTATTAGAAGAATAGGACCTGTAGCTTATAAGCTACAACTGCCAGAGGAAATGGCAGGAATACATGATGTATTTCATGTATGTAATCTCAAAAAGTGCTTAGCTGATGAATCATTAGTGGTACCTCTTAAGGATATAGAGGTGAATGAGAAGCTTAAGTTTGTAGAGAAGCCGCTACAGATTGAAGACAGGAAGATTAAGAATCTCAAACACAAGAGATTGGTTCTAGTCAAAGTGAAATGGGCTTCCAAGAGAGGACCAGAGTACACATGGGAGCTCGAATCAGAGATGCAAAGGAAATATCCACACCTGTTCCAGTAGACCTCGAGGATGAGTTCTAAAACAACGTGGAGAGGATATAATAACCCTCCTAAAATATTTAAAACACCCCTATACATCCTAAAATACACCCCGTATACGAAAAATGGCCCTAAATACCTTTAATTTTATAAAAATTAAATAAAAACAAATTTCTATGCTCGCTTGCGGGGCGCGACGCCCATGATTAACTCAGTCGCGGGCCGCGACAGCTAGACCACCAGGCGAGCCCCTGAGCCACCGCGTGTCAACATCGTGTCGAGGCTAGAAGTCCGTTTCAGCATACCTAGGCCCTACACACCCTAGCTCGCGGGCCGCGAAGGCTGTAGTTAACTCTCTCGCGGGGCACGAGAGAGATTCCGGTCAGCACTATAAATAGAGAGCTTCGGCTCTCATTTGAAATCGTTCAGAAATATCGAATTCTCTCTCAATCTCTAAATTCTATAAAGCTAAAATTATACCTGGGTATTATACCCACTAAAATAGCGAAGCCCTGCCTCGATGTAAGTATCATAACCCTCGGTTACGTATTAGATACGTTGGCCGATTGATCTAGTGCTCCGTAACGGCTGTCGTGGCTCTGCTAGACGTAGTCGTTGGAGTTATGTCTCGGGGATGTAAATTGGGTTATTATACTAACGCGTGTGCATTATTTAATTAATAGATTATAACCAGGAAGTCACAGGAAAAATATCTAAAGTAGCAATGTGAGTAATCCTTCTTTTTGTAAACCTTTTTGTGAGTAATTCCTCTTTTTGTAAACTGTTTTTACAAAAGCTCAATTGTTCTTAAATTATATTTAACAGTGATTGACCATTTGTAATTCTACAATTATCTTCGGTATGTTGGGGTTTCGTATACAAAATTTGTTACTACACTGTGAGTAGTAACATTACCACAAGTCAGGATTGGCAGTACTGTGGGTGGTAATTAAAGTAGATGTAAACAAATGTAATTGCGGGTGCCCTGAATACTGTACAACGATAAAACCTGTTTTGATTAAATTGGGATTCACTCACCAGTATTTCCCACTGACAAAATGTTTTTAAACGCGTTTCAGGTAACAAAATGTGAAAGCCAAATAGAAGCCAGCTGGACAGCATTGAAGGCTTGGAAAAGTGGATATAAAAGTTACCTAAATAAAGAAGATTTTTATTTCAATAAATTAGGGTTTACCCCTAAAAACACGTTTGTAATGGAAACTTGGGTTTTATCCAAATATACTTATTATTATTATTATTATTATTATTATAAAATGTGGTGTTTTACCCTGATAAAATATTTCCTAACTACGGTCCTGATGAAATTTCCGCTGCCAAATAATGATAAACACTGATACCACCATCTCTGAGTAGGCCGCGACCGCCCACCTCCCGAGGAAGGGGTCGGGGGTTGCGACTATAATACCTTATCTCCTACTTGAAATTCCAACGGTTTTCTCCTGTTATCAGCATAACTCTTTTGATGGTCGCGTGCTGCTTTTAGTCTTTTCTTGACTTGAATAATTTTGTCCGTTGTTTCTTGTACTATCTCTGGTCTAGACAGTTGTTTTTCTCCAATTTCTGCCCAACAGACTGGAGTTCGGCACTTTCGTCCATAAAGTGCTTCAAATGGTGCAGCATTGAGACTGGTATTATCACACCCCGACCGCGTAAAACAACAAACCGCAGCGGAAACGTCGGGGAGTGTCGTAACAGAATCATTGTTTCACAACACATGGAACTTAAAGTTTGATTTTATTAATGAAAATGTATACATTGTCTTAGGAATTTACAGAAACATAACATGAATTAAACTGACTTTCATAGTTTTAAGTCACTAAGGCCAAAGTCCGCCTAAGTGTGTCACGAACATCATCATGCAATAGCTCCTGAAACACATGTGAAAATAGGTACGTCAGCATAAAAATGCCTGTGAGATACATAGGTTTTGTTATTGAAGATTCATGACATGTAAGTTAAAAGAAGTGTTTAACAAAAAGGTAGTCATGAACCTTAATAAAATGTTTTCTTTTATAAATCATATGAAAATCGACATGAAAATCAGATTATATAAAAAAATAAGGTATGGTTAAATGAATAACCAAGTGAAGTTGAATTATATAAAGTATGTCATTTGTAAAACAATGTCTTGTAAACAATATGTCGTCTGTGTATAAAGTGTATCATGTCTTTGTTCTTGTCGAAGTTGTTTAAATAACGCTACGAGATGTAATAACATAAAAGCACTTATATATAGGAAGTACCAGCGGCGTATCCACCATGCTTTTATCATATTACACAAACCTCGTTATTTAAATCACTTACCAATAACCACCAAAAATGTCTTGTCAAACCAATGTCAAAGTAACGTGTAACAATGTATAATGTCACAATATCAGATATAAACCATGTCTTGTATAATCAAATGTTAGATAACAACCAATGTCTTGTATGGTGAATAAAAAGTCTTTACTCAAACCATAGGAATAATGTCAATGTATAACCAAATATCGTGTACGAAACAATGTCTTTGAATAAATCAAAGTTTAAATCAAAAGTTATGTTTTGCAAAACTATTGCTTAATTTGTTATGAACATTTATGTGGTTGTGTTTATCACATACATTCAAGCCTTAAGACTGTCAGATAAATCCTTATAAAGACAAAGGATTATCAATGTTCATCGGGTTCTGTCATTCCCCAGATGGATACTTCCAAACCAACTAGGAAACGGGAACGAAGTTAACAAACCAATGGTAAACCATACATACTGCCGGTCTGCATAATAATGTTAATGAATGTATTCTTGTCCCGTTAAACATACCAAACGTCATAACCAATGTAAGCATGTCATGTGAAAAGCATGTACAAAGTATGCTAAGTAAACATACAAAGTAGAAATGTTCTTGAAATCAAGGTGCTAGATATGCTAAGTCAACATATAAAGCAAAATGGATCCTTGAAATCAATGTGCTCAAATGCTGAGTAAACTTATGCAACAAAAATGTAATGTAAATCGATTGTGCCCATATGCTGAGTAAACATATGCAGCAGAAATATAATGTGTGAAATCAATGTGCTAGCATGCTCAGTCAACATACATAGCATATGGCAATTGAGATCATGTACAATATGTGTACTAGTCGAACATAGTATGTATATGTCATGGAAAGCATGAAAATGTGAAAGTAACAAGTAGGCACATGTATATCACCCCAAAATATTTGAAAACGGTAAAAGAGGGGACTATGTACTCACTTGAGATTGCAAGGTATCATCGATTTAAGTGAACTAACAATCTCGGGCAATCAAGGAATTAAGTGGTACCTAGTATCGGATCACTATGTTAATAAGTCGGCACCTAAATCAGGAGATCGGGTAGAATGAGGTCTTGTAAACCAAATGAGTGTTGGAACTCATATGATATGGTTTACAAAGCCTACATTCTGAATTTGAAACTTATCCTAAGTGCTTATGACCCGTTAAGGTAGTCTACACTACTTTAACTTGTCATCTGCGCAAAAGCGCAAACGAATAGCCTAACTAGTCCTATGACAAGTATTTATATGCCCTGACATGTTTAATAACATTGCATAATCAGTTTAAGTGTCATAAATTAAGTTACATATTCTTGAATTCAAATTATGCATGAAAAGGGCATTTTGGTCATTTTCCTAAGGCATATAAACTACCTATCATAACAACTAATTAAACTAAGTGATGATAAGTTATAACCTCGGAAGGTTATTCCCTATACAACTATGGTCACAATTATGTTTGGTTGGATGCTAATGATCGACCAAACGGGTCGGGTTCGAAAGTCTAAGCGGTTGTTTAGACCGCTTGACTTACGACCCTAAGTAAGCACTAAACTAAAAGTGACGAGTTAAACATGTTAAAACATGTTTAACTAAGTTAGAAAACAGATTTGATATCAAAACAAAGTGTTTTGATACCCGAAAATAGTTTCGTCGCAAAATGCACATAAACGTGCATTTTGACCGAAACTTTAACTCGTCACTTCGACTAATCAACGTGGTAATCAGTAGGTATAGTCACAAGGGACTATAACCATCGTGATTACGCTCACGTTGCAAAGTTCAAACGAACTTTGTCTTGATCAAATCATGGTGAAAGCAGAAAGTTAAACACTGTTTGACTTTCTTGCTTGAAATACATAACCAAGCATGAAAGAACACTTACAAGTGTCCAAGCTTGGAAAGAAGACAAATAAAACTGAAGTAGGAGGCCTTCAACAAGTGTGAGAGCGACTCAAGAGCAGGTATGAAGAAGAATATTAATGAGTAAGTTAAAGAGCAAATTGCCTTGCTATTTATAGATTTTCATGAACCATTAGGATCATTGCAAGTGTTTTTTAATGGCTCAAAGCATGATCTAGACCCTACTCTTGTCATTCACTGATTTAGCAACTTGATGAGTATACAAACCAGCCCATAGGATGCTAAAACAATGATCAAAATAGGCTGCACAGTTGGGTTTTAGAAGAAACTGGTTTCTGAGGTTCTGGGGCATCCTTACGGACTGTAAGGACCTGCATACGGTCCGTATAGGACCTGCAGACCAGCTAAATTTGAAAAATGGCAGTTTTGGTCTCTGTGCTTGGTTTGTCATTTTCGGCTCTTCTAACACCCGTCAAGCCCATTTTCAAGCTCTATAATGAAGTTAAAGTATATTTAACATGAATTATGCTCAAAAATTTCATGGATGTCGGTTCGTTTGGCCGTAAGGTTGCGGTTTTTTGTTAAATACGACGAAATCGTAAAGAACGAGTAAACGACCCAAATTGCGAAACAAAAGGTATTTTTGCGTTCCTATCACCAAAATACAATATTCTAGTGATTACAAAATTTTTTGGATGTCCAGATATGGTCAGAACGCAGGATATGCACGTAAATGCGTACTTTCGCAGTTTTGAAGCTTTTAGCCCCTGTGATCCAATAAGCATATTTTCGCATACTGAACCCCTCAAAACTTATTTCTAAGCTATGTAAAGGGTATTTAGGGTATATATGGCATATGATCATGTTCCGGAGTGTACGTTGCTATACAAATATGCAGACTTTTGCAGTTTGTCGCAAATAGTCCATGCGATCGAATAAACTTGTTTTTTACACACCAAACTCTTCAAAACTTATTTCTAAGTTATGTAAAGGTTATTTAAGGTATGTTAAGCATATATCACTATTTCGGAGTGTTTGTCGTGTTAAACTTATTACGTTTACGTAACAGACTGCGTATAACTTTCCAGAAAGTGATTAAGAGTTTGAAATCGAACAAGAATTGATATGTGCAAAAGTCACATGTATTTGTACAAATCCCAAGATCGAAACACAAGATTTCATTGTATTCGTATTTTTATGATGGTTGTAGAGGCACAGATATCACAGTCTCCCCTACTTTAGGCAATTTCGTCCTGTAATTTATTCATAGGAGTCTGTCTGTATAGTTGTGTTAAACAATTGTCTTGCATGGAATCTAGGGTTTTATCTATTTGCATAGAGTAACCCATCAAGGATCTCCATGTATGGCATAACTTTATCATTCCCCAGTGGATGCTTCCTTAGATAATGCAGGAAGTGGGAACGTGCTGTTATACCTATGATGCTCATCCCCTAAAGGATACTCCCTTGATTAAAGTTGGAAATGGGAATGAGAGATTTGATTAATGATAAAACCAAATTAACCAATAGTTCTGTGAATATCCTTTAAGAGTCTAACTATTAAGATAGAAAGATCTTGTAAGGATTTGGCCCTTTGTTTTAGTGTCTTGTAAAGCATTCTTAGAAATCCAATGACGGATTCAAAAGAAGTACTTTAAGTGCCCCTTTAAGAATCTAACTATTAAGGAAGATTCTACAAGGACTTGTATTTCATTTTCCCCAGTGGATATTCTTCAGAAGTGAAAATGAATGGATGATTCATTTTCTCTAATGGATTCTTCTTCAGAAGTGGAAATGAAAGATGAATAGGTTATTCATTTCCAATGGATATTTCTTCAAAAGCGGAAATGAATGGATAATTCATTTTCTTCAATGGATACTTTTATCAGAAACGGAAATGAAGGAATGTATAAGTTGTTCATTTCTCAACGGTTATTTCTTCAGAAGCGAAAATGAACGGATAATTCATTTCCCTCAATGGATACTTCGTCAGAAGTAGAAATGAAGAATTGTTGAATAAGTTATTCATTTCCCCGATGGATATTTCTTTAGAAGCAAAAATGAATGGATGATTCATTTTCCTCAGTGGGTACTTCGTCAGAAGTGGAAATTAAAGAATTGTTGAATAAGTTATCCATTTCCCTGATGGATATTTCTTCGGAAGCGAAAATGAATGGATGATTCATTTTCTTTAGTGGATACTTCGTCAGAAGTGGAAATGAAAGAATTGTCGCAAAGAGTATTCATTTCCCCGATGGATATTTCTTCAGAAGCGAAAATGAATGGATAATTCATTTTCCTCAATGGATACTTCGTCAGAAGTGGAAATGAAGGATTATTGCAAAGAATATTCATTTCCCGGATGGATATTTCTTTAGAAGCGAAAATGAATGGATAATTTATTTTCCTCAGTGGATACTTCGTCAGAAGTGGAAATGAAAGAATCGATACAGGATTATTCATTCCCCAATGGATATTTCTTTAGAAGCGAAAATGAATGGATAATTCATTTTCCTCAGTGGATACTTCATCAGAAGATGAATGAATCCATTCATTTTCCTCAGTGGATATTTCTTCAGAAGAGAAAATGAATGGATAGTTCATGTTCCTCAGTAGATACTTCATCATAAATGAAAATGACAAGATTAATGCAGGATTATTCATTCCCTCAGTGGATATTTCTTTAGAAGCGAAAATGAATGAACAATTCATTTTTCCTCAATGGATACTTCACTAGAAACGGAATGAATTTATTCATTTTCCTTAGTGGATATTTCTTCAGAAGCGAAAATGAATGGATAATTCATTTTCCTCAGTGGATACTTCGTCGGAAACGAAAATGAATTTGTTCATTTTCCTCAGTGGATATTTCTGCAGAAGCGAAAATGAATGAACAATTCATTTTCCTCAGTGGATACTTCCTCATAAACAAAAATGAACACGGTTCACAAATGGATTATTCATTTCCCAATGGATATCTCTTTCAGAAGCAAAAAATGAGTAGCTAGTTCATTTTTCCTCAGTAGGTACTTCATCAGAAACGGAAATGAATATAGCTAACTTTTGTTTCTTGTTTAATGTTGACACATGACCAAACTTTCTGTGGTTTCTGTGCACTGAATTCCATAATTATGTATGCATCCATAATTACGTAATTCCTTGCACAGTCCGCACAGTTTATTTTATAATGTGTAGGGGATAGAATCAATCGAACAACCTTGTGATAACTTTGACTAGATTACCATAGAGTTTCTTTAATTAGGTCAACACATAAACACGTAAGCACATAATCACATAGTAACACAATTGTCAACTTGGTTACCAACTTGTTATTAACCTTGTTATCACTTGTACACTTGCATTTAAATTACACCAGGAATCCAATTAATGGACTTCAATTAGTACTTTAAACATCCTCAAGAATCTCACTACGAATATAGGAAGATCTTATAAGGATTTGGTTTTCGTATAGAGAGAAATGTTTCGAAACCTTATACTTTGTCTCTTAGAAGAAACGAGTACTTAGGATTTTCATGGAGATCGCGAGCGATCTCAAAAATGGAAGAACTATGACAGTAGTTTGTCTTGCAAGGAACATGGTTCCTTAGTGTCGGTATCGTAGGGGTATGTCATTCATATATGCAGCACATTTGTTTTCGTACATCGAAAAGTGAAAAAAATCTTGTTTATAAACCAAACTAATCATTTCAAAGTCTTGGATAACAAGAGAAATAAAGCATAAAGTTCAATTGTTTCTAAGCAGCATCGTCTTCCAGTTAGTCGACTGCTCATCCATGTGCTGGATTTGCATTAACAAGCTTTGGGGAATTATATCGGAAATGGCCCATCTCGCCACAGTTGTAGCAAGAACTAGTTAGAAAACGAGCTTGAGCTGGATTGTTATCAACTTGATTTTGTGTAGTTGCAGCTCGGCAAACCCTAGCTGTATGACCAACGAGTCAACAATTTAGGCATTTGCGGCATTGTACATTAGCATGATGATGAAGGTTACATTGGTTGCACACAGGTGCAGTTCCATTGTATGGATTTTTAGCAGGGGGTTGAGCTAGTTGGTTAGGGACAGCTTAATTGTTTTGAGCAATCATGGCGAAGTTTTGGGAAGCCTTACGCTTCTTTGACTTCTTGGAGGACTCAGTCTGCTTATTCTTTAGTTTTGTCTCATCTGATGGTTTCTTTTCGCCTTTTCGGAAAAGTTTACCCTTCCTGATCTGAGATTCAGTCAGGGTAGCGGATAGTTCAATGGCCTGTCTAATTGTGGTAGGGTTGCTACCAGTAACAATGTCCTGAACTAGGCCAGGGAGGCCATCAATGTACTTTTCAATTGCCTTATCCAAAGGCGTAACCATAGTAGGACACAAAAACTTAGCTCCTCATAGTGGTCAGTGTAGGATCGATGTTCACCACTATCTTGTTTAAGATCGTAGAATTCCCTTTCTAGTGCCCTAAGTTCATGACGAGGACAAAATTCCTTCATCATTAGAGCTCGAAGCTTTTCCCAGGTTTGAGCTAATGCCACATCGGCACCCCTGTCTCTCATCACACCATTCCCCCATGTTAATACTCGTTTTTTGAAAACACTAGATGCGAACTCAACCTTTCACTCATTTGGACACTGAACATGTCTGAATGTGCTTTCTAGACTCTCGAACCATTGTAGGAGCGCAGTTGCTCCTTGAGACCCAGAAAATTTCAGAGGTTTAGCCGAATTGAACGTTTAGAAGCTACACTGAGCATTGTTATTGTTGTTTGCTTGGTTTATCTGAGTAATAAGGTTCGGAATCACAACAGCAATCTGCTGAGCGACTAGGGCTGCGAGGGCAGCAACCTCAGTTTGATCGCGTCTAGGAGGCATTTTCTAAAACGAACAAGGAAACATGATAAATGAGTGAGATTGACATTTAGATAAACAAAAGAGGTATTGAAGATGTCTACGAAACATAAGGAAGGCGATCATTTGTTCGTTACCTTGAACAAACAAACGATGCACAGTGGCCGATCAAAGTAAATAGGTCATAATAATGTATCGCGAAGACATGCTTTAGCCTATAAGTGGACACTCACCCCGAGAGTTCCCAGGTAAAAGTGACTGGTCCGATAATGCGGATTTGTACAAACACTCTAGCGTTAGACAGAAAACTCGAGGTACAGGCACCCACCCTTCCAGATTGCGATTGATGTGATTGATGTGAGCGGGTGCATCCTCGTCGTCACGACCATGGAACTGGCATGAATTGGTGATAACGGCAAAGATGTAGGACGGGATTTTCCAAGACTTATCATTATTGATGGCGGGAAGGGTAATGGGTGAGTTCACACCGGTGAAACCAGCGGTGGATTCCTGATGAACCGTTTGACGACCTGCCATATGGACAATGGGATGTGGGCTAGCAAGACGGGAGGGTGGTGGTTGTAGTAACTGACTCAACAAAAAAATAAAGACACTAAAATACTTAGACTCCTACGACTCAAACAAAAGAAAACAACTAGCACATATGATGTCAAGTAAGTCCAAACAAAGTAATTAACGCAATCGCCAAAGAGTCCCCGGCAACGGCGCCAAAAACTTGAGGTGCTGAAAACGGGTTAACTAAAACAACTAAAATTACCCTAAATCTAGACTCTCTAAGTTTTAAATTTATAAAACTAAGACCCTCTAAAACCCTAAATCACACAACCGGCAAGTGTACCGATCGATGAAGTATAGCCTAAGGAAGTCCGAGTATCGAACCCAAGAAACTCTACTGATCACGATAATGACTCTATCTAGACTTAGATTGACACAACTTAACTATTTTGTTTATCGATGGGGGGGTTTCTAAAAATCCTAAGAATGCAAATAACAAATACTAACTAGACTAGACGAATTAGACACGAACTCACACGAAGACTTTGACCAGTGGGGAATGAAGACTACCTAGGCTAGACACAAGCTAAACTCAGAATGGATCTCTATCTGATAATGTTGTGGTGTGGAACCGGGATCTTAAAATACTAAACCTATTAAGACACCACTAAGCCCCTCGAACACTCTCAAGGCGATTCTTGTGGCACTACCTAGGCTGTTACGCTTACCGGTTTGCTAGATTTCTTTTCCGTCCTCTAGTTTCTTGAAAGTGCCTATGTAAGACGCTCTACTTTGCCGCGCGAACGTCTAAAGCGACAATGGGTTCTAATCTTAGTTTAATAGGCTATGGAATGTTAAGGACTTATAACCAAACCTAGACCTATCAATATCCTCGAGCCTTTCCTCGACGAGTCTAGCAGCACACTTGATTTTATTAGATTACCGAATATTACTTCTAAGGTTACTTATGCAATTTTCACCCAAAAGGATTAATGATCTATTATGTGATATAGACAGTCACCTAAATCAAAAACCCTAGCCCGAAACTATTCTGTGATAAAGACCGTCACCAAGATTCGAACGAAGCAACAAACAATAATAAAATAATCACAAGCACACATACGCACCAAGTTAGAAATCCAAAGCTTTTACAATACAAGAAAGATCCACAACCACGCTAAAATCAAATAAAGATCCAAACTTTGTTAAGCTATTGTCATTAACCTAGGTAGTACGAGAAGTTTAGCCAATAGTCATGTCCATAATCAAAGAAATAAACATTGTCAAAACAGAATTCATCATCAAACAATCAAAAACAAACGTAAAACAAAGAAACAAGATTAAAGAACCCGTATTCTTCGATCCCGAGTGCTCCCGATTGATCTTTGACGATTCCTTGCTTCCCGAGCCTTCAAACCTCCTCCAAACAGCCTCCAAGTCGTCCAAAGAACCCACCAATTCGTAATTGATGTGTTTGCTGCCTTCGTACGTACTGATGTTGTTGCGTATGTCCCAAGATTTATTGGCTGCCCTCCAAAATAATAATCACCGCCTCTAATTTTTCCGTTCACATATTGGGCTTGGCCCGATTAGTCTATGTCGCCCCAAAAAAATAGTAGCCGCCCATTTTATTCTTTTTCGTCTGATATTGATCCAAATAATATAGTGTGATGTAGCCTTCAGATGTTTTGTCCCTTATAATCAGCTTTTGCGTCCCCCTGTTTAATTAATTATGATCATGGCCCAAATCCCCAATTCTCACGTGAACTACTGGACTTTTGATGTTTGGCGGCCCCCACAACAGGTCCGGCTTTTTAATATACAGAGATAAGTGGGCTCAACCCAATAAAATATTGACAATTTTACTTCGGTCTCTGGCACCCCACTTTACTCAACTAGCTGGTCATTTAATTGTTACTCTTTTTCGCTCCATTTGCACCAGGACCTGTCAAAACCCAAAATAATATAATATAATACTAAAACTAAAAATAATAAATAAAAACTATACAAATATTATACAATTTACACGGGACAAATATGTGTATTTTACCCCACATCAACAGAAAACTCGAGGTACAGGCACCCACCCTTCCAGATTGCACGTGTTCACATTATAAGACTCAAACTTTGACGAGATTTTGAAAACTTTGAAGGTTCAAAACCTTATAATAAATCATCAAAGAATGGATGATTTTTTTTTTAAATGGATTTGTAATTTGTATTCTTGTTGTGGGTGTCACCTAAAAATAGGCAACGGTATTGTTTTAAGACTAAACACAAGATAACTTGTGTTAGGGTCCTAGGAAGGTTATAGTCTAGGTCAAAACATTACTAATAACCTAATTCCCTATAACCATGAGCTCTGATACGAACTCTTCTATTACAACCCCGACCGCGAAAAACAACAAACCGCTGCAGAAACGTCGGGGAGTGTCGTGACAGAATCATTGTTTCACAACACATGGAACTTAAAGTTTGGTTTTATTAATGAAAATGTATACATTGTCTTAGGAATTTTCAGAAACATAACATGAATTAAACTGACTTTCATAGTTTTAAGTCACTAAGGCCCAAGTCCGCCTAAGTGTGTCACAAACATCATCATGCAATAGCTCCTGAAAACACATGTGAAAATAGGTACGTCAGCATAAAAATGCATGTGAGATACATAGGGTTTGTTATTGAAGATTCATGACTTGTAAGTTAAAAGAAGTTTTTAACAAAAAGGTAGTCATGAACCTTAATAAAATGTTTTCTTTTATAAATCATATGAAAATTGACAAGAAAATCAGATGATATAAAAGAATAAGGTATGGTTAAATGAATAACCAAGTGAATTTGAATTATATAAAGTATGTCATTTGTAAAACAATGTCTTGTAAACAATATGTCGTCTGTGTATAAAATGAATCATGTCTTTATTCATGTCGAAGTGGTTTAAATAACGCTACGAGATGTAATATCATAAAAGCACTTATATATATGAAGTACCAGCGGTGTATCCACCATGCTTTTATCATATTACACACACCTTGTTATTTAAATCACTTACCAATAACCACCAAAAATGTCTTGTCAAACTAATGCCAAAGTAACGTGTAACAATGTATAATGTCACAATGTCAGATATAAACGATGTCTTGTATAATCAAATGTCAGATAACAATCAATGTCTTGTATGGTGAATAAAAAGTCTTTACTCAAACCATAGGTATAATGTCAATGTATAACCAAATGTCGTGTACAAAACAATGTCTTTGAATAAACCAAAGTTTAAATCAAAAGTTATGTTTTGCAAAACTAATGCTTAATTTGTTATGAACGTTTATGTGGTTGTGTTTATTGCATACATTCAAGCCTTAAGACTATCGGATAAATCCTTATAAAGACAAAGGTTTATCAATGTTCATCGGTTTCTGTCATTCCCCAGATGGATACTTCCAAACTAACTAGGAAGCGGGAACGAGGTTAACAAACCAATGGTAAACCATACATACTGCCGGTCAGCATAATAATGTTAATGAATGTATTCTTGTCCCGTTAAACATACCAAATGTCATAACCAATGTAAGTGTGTCATGTGAAAACCATGTACAAAGTATGCTAAGTAAACATACAAAGTAGAAATGTTCATGAAATCAAGGTGCTAGATATGCTAAGTCGACATATAAAGCAAAATGGATCCTTGAAATCAATGTGCTCATATGCTGAGTAAACATATGCAGCAAAAATATAATGTAAATCGATTATGCCCATATGTTGAGGAAACATAAACAGCAGAAATGTAATGTGTGAAATCAATGTGCTAGCATGCTCAGTCAACATACATAGCAAATGGCAATTGAAATCATGTACTATATGTGTACTAGTCGAACAAGGTATGTATATGTCATGGAAAGCATGAAAATGTGAAAGTAACAAGTAGGCACATGTGTATCACCCCAAAATATTTGAAAACGGTTAAAGAGGGGACTATGTACTCACTTGAGATTGCAAGGTATCCTCGATTTAAGTGAACTAACAATCTCGGGTAATCAAGGAATCAAGTGGTACCTAGTATCGGATCACTATGTTAACAAATCGACACCTAAATCGGGAGATCGGGTAGAATGAGGTCTCGTAAACCAAATGAGTGTTGGAACTCATATGATATGGTTTACAAAGCCTACATTCTGAATTTGGAACTTATCCTAAGTGCTTATGACCCGTTAAGGTAGTCTACGCTACTTTAACGTGTCATTTGCGCAAAAGCACAAACGAATAGCCTAACTAGTACTATGACAAGTATTTATATGCCCTAACATGTTTAATAACATTGCATAATCATTTTAAGTGTTAAAAATTAAGTTACATATGCTTAAATTTAAATTATGCATGAAAAGGGCATTTTGGTCATTTTCCTAAGGCATAAAAACTACCTATCATAATAACTAATTAAACTAAGTGACCATAAGGTATAACCTCGGAAGGTTATTCGCTATACAACTATGGTCACAATTATGTTTGGTTGGATCCTAATGATTGACCAAATGGGTTGGGTTTGAAAGTCTAAGGGGTTGTTTAGACCGCTTGACTTACGACCCTAAGTAAGCACTAAACTAAAAGTGACGAGTTAAAAATGTTTAACTAAGTTAGAAAACAGATTTGATATCAAAATAAAGTGTTTGATACCCGAAAATAGTTTCGTCGCAAAATGCACATAAACGTGCATTTTGACCGAAACTTTGACTCATCACTTTGACTAATCAACGTGGTAATCAGTAGGTATAGTCACAAGGGACTATAACCGTGATTACGCTCATGTTGCAAAGTTCCAACGAACTTTGTCTTGACCAAATCATGGTCAAAGCAGAAAGTCAAACATTGTTTGACTTTCTTGCTTGAAATACATAACCAAGCATGAAAGAGCACTTACAAGAGTCCAAGCTTGGAAAGAAGACAAAGAAAACTGAAGTAGGAAGCCTTCAACAAGTGTGAGAGCCTCTCAAGAGCAGGTATGAAGAAGAAGATGAATGAGCAAGTTGAAGAGCAAATTGCCTTGCTATTTATAGAGTTTCATGAACCATTAGGATCATTGCAAGTGTTTTTGAATGGATCAAAGCATGATCTAGAACCTACACTTGTCGTTCACTGATTTGGCAACTTGATGAGCACACAAACTAGCCCATAGGATGCTAAAACAATGATCAAAACATGCTGCACATATGGGTTTTAGAAGAAACTGGTTTCTAAGGTTCTGGGGCATTCTTACAAACCGTAAGGACCTTCATACGGTCCGTATAGGACCTGCAGACCAGCTAAACTTGAAAAATGGCAGTTTTGGTCCCTGTGCTTGGTTTGTCGTGTTTCGGTACTTCTAACACCCGTCAAGCCCATATTTAACTTGAATTAGGCTAAAAAAATGTCACGGATGTCGGTTCGTTTAGCCGTAAGGTTGCGGTTTTCGGTTAATTACGACGGAATCGTAACGAACGCGTAAACGACCCAAATTGCGAAACGAATGGTATTTTTTGCGTTCCTATCACTAAAATACAATATTATAGTGATTAAATAATTTTTTAGATGTCCAGATATGGTCAGAACGCAAGATATGCGCGTAAATGCATACTTTCGCAGTTTTGACGCTTTTAGCCCATGTGATCCAATAAGCGTCTTTTTTCATATCGAACCCCTCAAAACTTATTTCTAAGCTATGTAAAGGGTATTTAGGGTATTTAGGGTAGGCTTGGCTTATGATCATGTTCCGAAGTTTACGTTGCTATACGAATAGGCAGACTTTTGAAGTTTGTCACAAATAGTCCCTATGATCGAATAAACTTGTTTTTGACACACCAAACTCTTCAAAACTTATTTCTAAGTTATGTAAAGGTTATTTAAGGTATGTTAAGAATATATCACTATTCCAGAGTGTTTGTCGCGTTAAACTGATTACGTTTACGAAACAGTCTGTGTATAAATTTCCAGAAAGTGATTAAGAGTTCGAAATCAAACAAGAATTGATATGTGCAAAAGTCACATGTATTTGTACAAATCCTAAGAATGAAACACAATATTTCATTGGATTCATATTTGTATGATGGTTGTAGAGGCACAGATGTCACAGGTATGATAGCTATTATTATAGGAAAATTCTATTACTGGTAGGTGATCGCCCCAATTTCCTCCGAAATCAATTACACAAGCTCTAAGAATATCTCTCATTGTCTGAATTGTCCTTTCACTTTGTCCATCCATTTGAGGATGATAAGCGGTGCTTATATCTAACTTGGTTCCTATTGCTTTTTGGAAACTAGTCCAAAAATGAGAAGTAAAACGGCTAGCTCTATCAGAAACAATAGATAAAGGAATTCCATGTAATGAAACTATTTCATTTACATATAACTTGGCTAACTATTCCATACTGAAAGTTTCATTCATCGGTAAGAAATGAGCAGACTTGGTTAGCCTGTCTACAATCACCCAGATTGTATCATTTCCTTTTCGCGTCTTGGGTAATTTGGTAACAAAGTCCATTGTTATCAATTCCCATTTCCATATTGGCATTTCTAATTGCTGCAATAAACTTGAAGGTTTCAATTGTTCAGCTTTAGCTTGTGAACATGTTAGACACTTGGCAACATAGGCTGCTATATCCTTTTTCATTCCTATCCAACATAAATTCTTTCTTAAGTCTTGATACATCTTATCACTACCGGGATGTATCATGCACTTAGACTTATGGGCTTCTTCTAATACTCGGTGGCGTAGGTTTTTCTTGATTGGGTATTCAAATTCCATCTGTTCATTGTTCTAATTCCTTAATCATTCTTTTTAATTTTTCAGTATCATCCTTGACTACTGATTCTTGTACTTCCCTAATCTGTTCATTTAAATCTATCTGCAGATTTAATTTGAGAGAATGTACTCTTTTTGGCTTTTCATGATACTTTCGACTTAAAGCATCGGGCTACTACATTAGCCTTTCCTGCATGATACTGGATACTACAATCATAATCACTAAGAATTTTCATCCAGCGTCTTTGTCTCATATTTAACTGCTTTTGCCCGAAAAGATATCTTAAACTTTTACGATCGGTGAAAATTGTAAATTTACTACCGTAAAGATAATGTCTCCAAATTTTAAGGGCAAAAATTATGGCTCCTAACTCTAAATCATTGGGTTGTACAGTTCTCTTCATGAATCTTAAGTTGTCTAGAGGCATAGGCTATAACCTTTTGACGTTGCATCAACACACATCCATAACCTAATTTAGATGCATCACAATAGACTACAAAGTCTTCAGTTCCTTCTGGTAATGCTAATATGGGTGCGTTGGTTAGTCTCTTCTTAAGGATTCTAAAGGCTTCTTCCTGTCTTGTCCCCATTCAAACTTAACAGATTTACAGGTCAGTTTTGTTAAGGGAATGGCTATTCTAGAAAAATCTCGGATAAACCGTCTATAATAATCGGCCAGTCCTAGAAAACTTCTCACCTCCATTGGTGATTCAGGGACTTTCCATTTAGTAATTGCCTCGATCTATGTGGGATCCACATGAATTCCTTCATGATTGACTAGATGTCCGAGGAATTGCACTTCTTGTAACCAAAATTCGCATTTCTAAAATTTAGCATAAAGCTTTTCTTTTCTCAGCAAATGTAGGAGTGTATGCAGATGCACTGCATGTTCCTCTTTACTCTTAGAGTAAACGAGAATGTCATCTATAAAGACAATTATGAATTTATCCAGATATGGCTTACATATTCTATTCATCATGTCCATAAATGCGGCTGGGGCATTGGTTAAACCAAATGGCATGATTGTAAATTTATAATGGCCATACCTTGTTCTAAAAGCAGTTTTAGGAATGTCCTCTTCCTGTACTTTCAATTGATGATATCCTAAGCGTAAGTCGATCTTAGAAAAGAATTGAGCTCCTTGCAGTTGATCAAACAGATCATCGATTCTCGGTAATGGGTACCAATTTTTAATCATGACTTTGTTCAACTCTCGGTAATCAATGCACATACGCATCGACCCGTCCTTTTTCTTGACAAACAAGATTGGTGCTCCCCATGGCGATGAACTAGGCTGTATGAATCCTTTCTCCAGAAGTTTGTCCAGTTGTTTCTTCAGTTCTTGCATCTCTGCTGGTGCCAAACGGTAAGGTGCCTTGGCAATTGGTGCTGTCCCTGGTAGCAGGTGAATTCTGATTTCGACCTCTCTATCCGGCGGTAGTCCCGGTAATTCTTCTGGAAAAACTTCTGAGAATTGAGATACTACAGGAATATCTTTCAATTCTTTTCCTTTAGTGTTAATGATTATGGAAATCATATACACTAGTGATCCTTTTCTTGCATAGCTGGCTGTTTTCATCACAGAGATGAATTTCATGGATCTGGATGGCTTGTCTCCTTTAATTGTGATATTTTCACATTTTGGTGAATTTACTTGTATTGAGTTTTGATCACATAGAATACTGGCTTTATTGCTACTAGCCAATCAATTACTAATACAATATCAAATCCAGCCAGATTTAATGGGTAAAGGTTAGCAATAAAATTACGGTTTAGAATTTCTATTCTTGCTCCCTGCAAGATTTCCGTAATCTTAATGGATTCTCCATTTGCTGCTTCTACTAGGCATTCTTGTGGAAGTTTAGTTAATGGTTGATTGAGAAGTTTGCAAAATGAGGTATTAATAAAACTTTGGTTTGCGCCAGAGTCAAATACTTTAGCAAAATCATCATTAACTAAAAACATACCGGAAATCACGTCCGGAATCATCTTTGCTTCTTCGGCTGTCAGAACAAATGCTCTAGCATTCTTAGTAGTCTTGTTGTTCATGGCTGGAGCTAGTTTCGGACAGTTTGGTTTGATATGCCCCTTTTCTCCACAATTGAAGCATACTCCATTGCTGGGTTTCTTCCTACAGTCTTCTTCCTTGTGTCCCGGTATTTTGCAGAAGTTGCAGTATGTGGAGCATCTTCCAGAATGCTTCTTTTTGTAGGGCTTACAGTAAGGTGCTGAAATAGAACCTATGTTTTTCCCATGGTTGGAATTACCATAGCGAAACTCTTGGGTAAGCTTTTGGACTAGGTTCTTTCTCTGGTTTTCTTCTTGCGTACGTACTAGTTCATCAGTCAAGGTATTTGCTAGTTCTACAGCTTCTTCTATGGTTTGTGGTCTAGCTGCCTTGACTATGTGTCTAATTTCCCTGATTAATCCCCAGATGTAACAGGAGATTAATACTGGTTCTTGTGAAGCTAGGGTTGGCACTATTCTAGCATATTCAAAGAATACGGTAGTGTAACCCTTGCAGTCTATTCCAGTCATTCTAAGGTTTAAGAACTTATTAGCTATCTATTCTTTTTCATTGGGAGGACGAAATTTTCTTTCAACCATATTCTTAAACTCAGTCCATTCCATAATATAGACTCTGTCACTTCCCCTAGACTAGAGAATAGTGTTCCACCATTCTAAGGCTGCATTCTTAAAAAGATTGGAAGCAAGCATGATTTTATCTTCCTCTGCACATTTGCTTATTTTTAAGACTGCCTCAGTCTTTTCTATCCAACGTAGAGCTAAAATGGCTCCTTCATTGACAGAGAATTCTATAGGTTTGCAAGACCAGAATTCTTTGTAAGAACAACCATATGACATGGTTCTTCTTCTTTTTCGAGTAGGCAATTGAACTAACGGCCCATTGTTTATGCTATGACTGGGTTCAGTAGGTGGTCGTTTACTTCCATTATTAATTTTATTATTTTCCGCTTCCTTAACTGTTTTGATAATATATAGCATAACGTCTATAATCACTTGTGCCACTATGTGTTGGATGACACTATTATCTAATTGGTTTCCATTATTATCGTTATTCGGGTTTTCCTGATTCATTTTGTTGTCCATCTGGATTATAAACATTTACCAAGTATTAATATCACAAAACAAGATTTAATGCCAACAATTACACAAACAACACTTTGGTCAAAACCATCGAGCATTCCGACATTTTACTCTATTTCATATATATATATATATATATATATTACAAGCTACAACTGAAATTTAAAAATACTACTAGTTGTGCATCAGTAGATATTGGATTATCTATTTTAGTTGATATTTTTTCAAACTACACGCATATATATATATATATATATACACTATATTATTACTATGGGTTCATCCAGTATTTTGCATATTTCGCTCGTCGTACTTCCTAACGAGCTTTCCCCTATTTGCCTTATTCTTTCTCTTTCATCTACTAACTCCTCACCAAATGTGCGGAGTTCCTGCACGTTTTCGGTACTCATGGGTGGTGGTGGTGGGGGTATTGGGTCAGGGTACTGTGGTATGGGTTCTCCATATGGGTATGGGTTTTCTAGTATTTCCCGAACATACTGATCGGCATCCCAATATGGATCTAGAGGGTCGAGGTTGGGGTATGGTGCTACTGGGTTTGGTAGGGGTTCCTCCTGTGGGTAGAGTTCTCGATAATCCCTATGTTCATCCTCCCATGGGTCGTAAGCTAGAGGATTTGGTGTTGGGACTCTAGGGATTTCGTTTGGGTTGAATGCGGGTATGGGAACCTGGTCTCCTGGGTTAGGTTGTATTTCCATGGGTTGGGTAGGAAACAGTGTTAGTGGCTGTGGTGCAATGATTTGGTCTAAGTTTGGGTCTTCGGCAGTGGTAGCTAGTATGTGAAAGTTGGCCAATCGCCTATTGACTATGTCTTGGGTCTGGGCATTCATCTCCCTATTTGCTGCTGCTAAAGCCTGTTGCTGCTGTAACTTTCTCATTCTCTTCCTACGCTCATATGCTCCCCGACTGAACCATCCTCTCTTTTTCGTAGGGAATGGTTCTTCGGATTGCGCCTTAAATATGAAGATCCCCACTTTTGTGTCAGCTAAATACCCCGAAGGAGTAGGCTGGGAGGAAGTTCCTTCATCTCTAGGTAAACTAGACAGGTGATGATAGGCGTCCGATGGACCTTGATCACTCATACTGTAAACTAACAAAAGTCAAATAACATAAAACAATAATATACATATATGCACGTAATCACATAGATTATTTCCTAACATAATGATAAGATTTTGGTGTCAGCAGAACACTTCTGTGGCTGAAATCAGTTGCTGTAGCTCTGATACCACCTTCTGCGCAACCCTCGACCCCTGCCCCAGGAGGCGGGCGGTCGTGAGCTACTCAGAGCTGGTGGTATCGGTGTTTATTAATTTGGCAGTGGAAATTACATTAGGACCGTAGTTAGGAAATAGTTTATCAGAGTAAAACACCATATTTTTATAATATAAATACATGGGATAAACTTAAGTTTTCAATACAAACATGTTTTTAGGGATATACCCCAATTTATTGAAATAAAACTTCTTCTTTATTTAGATAATTTTTATAGACACTTTTCCAAGCCTTCAGTGCTCTCCAGCTGGCTTCTAATTGGCTTTCACATTTTGTTACCTGAAACGCGTTTAAAACATTTTATCAGCAAAAAATAATGGCGAGTGAATCCCAGTTTAATCAAGAAAAGTTTTATCATTTTACAGCATTGAGGGCAACCCGCAATTACATTTGTTTATATCTACTTTAATTACCACCCACGGTACTGTCCATCCTGACTTGTGGTAATGTTACTACTCACAATGTAGTAATAAGTTATGTATACAAAACCCCCAACATACCGATTATAATTGTAGAATCACAAATACTCAATCACTGTTAATTATAATTTAAAACAATTTAGGTTTTGCAAAAACAGTTTACAAAAAGGTTTCACAAAAAGAGGATTACTCACAAAGAGGGTTTACAAAAAGGGGGATAACTCACATTGCTAATTTAGGTATTTCCTTGTGATTTCCTGGTTATAATCTATTAAATTAAACAATGCACACGCGTTAGTATAATAACCCAAATTTACATTAGTTATACCCTCCCCGAGACAGAACTCCAACGACCGAGTCAGGCAGAGCCTTGACATGCGTTACGGAGCACTAGATCCATCAGGCAGCGTAACTAATACATAACAGGGGGTTATAATACTTACAACGAGGTAGAGCTTCGCTTTTTAGTGGGTATTATGCCCGGGAATTACTTTAGCTATTCAGAGAATTTAGAGATTTTGAGAATTTTTTGAACGATTTCAATTAAACGTCGAAATCTCTATTTATAGGGCTGGAACAGGGGGCTCTCGTGCCCCGCGAGAGAAACAGAAGAGGCCTTCGCGGCCTGCGAGGCAGTCTAGGGTAGGCCCTAGCCTTGCTGCATCGACCACTAGCCTTGACACGACAGGGACACGTGGCGGCCTAGGGTTGCGCCTGATGTCCACCTGGTCGCGGCCCGCGACGAATGTAGTCAAGGGGGTCGCGCCCCGCGAGCGCCTTTTATTTCTTCTTTTTATTTAATTTTGTTAAATTAATGGTATTTCGGACCTATTTTTCGTATACAGGGTGTCTTTTAGGATGTATAAGGGTGTTATAGGGATTTTAGGAGAGTTGTTATAATGTCATTTGCCAAAGGCATGCACATGAACTCAATGTCGTAGTGAATGCCCATCTACACTGTGAAAAATTAAATTTGTGTCCTTCACTAGAATAATAGCGCTTGTTTTAGTAGTGTCACTCACATCCCTGGTTATTTCTACATACCTCCAAATAGTACCTTTTTCTTCAAGACTATCCCAAATAACTCGCTAGGGCTCACTATCGAAAGCATTTTCAAGGTCAATAAACACCATATACGAATTTCACTTTACATCCTTATACTTTTCTGTTAGTCTCTTTAAAATTTTTATAACCTCCCCAAAAGACTGCCCTCCCTCACATAAATCCAAATTCGTTAAATGTAACTCAATTTTTCAGTATCGTTCTTGCCACAATAACTATTTCCCAAAATTTATATTATGACCCAAGAGATTAATCCCCCAATAATTACCCCAACATTAAGCGTCTCCTTTGTTTTTGTAAATAGGGACTAGGAGATTACTCGGTGTTGATATGATATACATTGAGTTTTAAATATAATATTGACCAAATTTGTTAACCGCTAATTTTTTCTACAACATATCTATTAATCAAGATAAAACTGACAATTTTGTTAAAATGATGTGATGAATTTTAAATTTGCATCTTATTCAAAGCTTCATGAAAAGTACCATTATAAAAAAATATGTTGGAAATTTAGAACAATGTGAACGGAAATTAAGTTGGTAAAATTATTAATTACAATAGACTTTTTTATGTCAATTGATTAGCTTTTATTAGAGTTTTATTTCTTTAATTAAATCCTCAATTAAGTGAAACTCTTCATGATACTCTTTATGGTGACAAACTATTGAGTAGAATTTTAATTTCACTTGATTACCTTTTATTAGAGTTGTATTTCTCTAATTAAATCCTAAATTAAGTGAAAGTTTTATAAAAATGGTGCCTCGTCTATATCTATATTTTACAATAAAGCAAAAATAGAATTTGGCCACTTGGTAGCCAATTAGGCCATTACTTGCCACCTGTTATTGGTACACTCCATATTTTTTTCGTATGAGTGGCAAAACAATAGAAAATACCTCCGTTCTATCTCTATTCTAGTTGTTAACGAATTTCCTTTTCTCTTACAAACCGCCTTTTCTCACATCTAAGTTTCCATAAACAATTAACACTTTCCTTTCTATATGATCTTGCAGATGAAAAACCCTAGATCTAATTCTATAATTTATCTTTGACGATTCATCTTTCAATCCATTCGTCTGCGGCTTTTGTTTCATCAATTGGCGATTTACCTTGAACTCGGTAATTTTCTTTCATGTGTCCATAATATTTAATGAATCGTCTATTAGTATTTGTTAGATGGGATTTGTTTCTGTGTTCTGTGATTTGATCTATTTTGTTATTTATGTTGTATGAAAATCTCTATTTTGTGGTTTATTTTAAAGATTATAAACCCTAATTTTATTTGTTCATTTGTATCAGTTCATCCCTATTTGTATACCATAAATCTTATTACTGGTTTTTTTTTGTTTATGAATGGTTGTTTAGGAAAGCTATATAACCAGCAAGTTTTTATTTTGGATTTGTAGTTGGTAATCGCCTATACTTTTCATAATTTATGCCAGAGTAAATGAATAAAATTTATGTAATTTAATTGCAGCAATTGTTATCACCAAATGAATATGTGCAACAGGCATTTGAGCATATTGAACCGGAGGAACATGTGTGGCATGAATCTGTTGCACAGGCATAGGGTCCATGCTTTACGCAAAATGGGTAGTGTTTTGTTCATTTGGTCCAGGGATATTTTGGGTATTTTAATAAAACTGCTATTGATTGTTTGATTGAGGTCTTTGATTGGGTATGCTATCACAGGTGCAGAGTTGTGTTGTTTGACTTATGCATTCTCTTGAAAAATGACCTAATCTATTACATTTGAAACAGTTTATCTTTCATTTATCCAACCCAACACTTGACCTCCCATTTAACCCTGGATATTTCCTACAGTCCTTTTATAAAAGTTGTTTGCTCTAAGACTAAGTAGTACCACTTGGTGCAAAATATCCATCTCCTCAAGGTCAGCGAGATCAATATGCTTCAGATCATCAAGAACAAAGGATAAATTATTAGAATTATGATTGTTATCATTTGCTATGAAGGCACAATTTGAGGAATATTGATCAAAGTTAATACTAGTTGATATATCAATATAATGGTCATAACCCTGATCATTTGATATTCCCGATGATGATCCTTCTTGAGTCAGAAGTGCCATTTTGCCAAAGACATAATCAGTGGACATTTTCCTAGTTTCCTAGAGCTTCTTTTTCTGGACAAGCTATCTGTCAAACGTTAAGAGCTTTCTATGAAGTTGAGTCAAGGTCATATTCTTAAAATAAGGAGTTTTTATCATCACAATTGCTATTGTATCCCACTTTTCAGGTAGTGATCTAAAAAATCTGTTACTTAAAGTTGATTTTGAAAATTCTTTGTTTACCAACTTAAGTTCACTTATCAGTAAAAAAAATCTTTCAAACTGTTAAGTAAGGGTTTCTCCCTTAACATGTGTGAAAGTCTGATATATTGCCGGTTAAGAATTTCTCGAGTGTTCTCGATTACATCTTCTGTCCTACCAATCCGATCCTTCAATGCATCCCATAACTCTTTATCACTGTTATAGTGTAACAGGCCAGATTAGATTTCATTTGGCAGTGCCATAGCCATAATGCTAAAGGCCTTTCCATCTAGCTCATTTTTTTGAAAATCTTGCTCTGAGTAATTTTCTGGCTTCTTTGGTTCTTGAACCTTCGATATTTGGCACTAGGTACCTTTGGAATGTGAAGTCCGAATATAACGGACTTCTAACACCCTGTGTTCTGTTGAGCAACCACGTGAGCCATCCTAAGTTGCTAGATATTATACTCAGATCTGACAAGCATAGTAGGCTTGTTGGTGAACCCGGTATTATGGGGATCATGATTGTTTTGTGCCATTCCTTTTGAGCTTTTGTGAAAACAAAGTATATAAACTTTTTCGAAAGTTATACTTTAAATTCTGAATTCAGATACAATGAACAGATTGGATCTCTTTGTGAGCTGATCTTTGAATGTTAAACTGATTATGAAATTGAGTTTAATGTGACCAATGTCTGATACCAATTGTTGGATCTGAGTTTATTATACTTGTAAGTTTAAACAATTAAGAACAAACAATTTGTAAATTATAATGCAAATAAGATAAACAAACAAATAGTAAGTTATATCAAAATCAAATATGTTTTCTATTGAATTCCAAATGATTTCAATTACAATATAATGATTTTACAAACTCCCCCTCAGACCGATCACTAACTTTGTTGTTTATACAAAAGGAATATGTATGATAAAATAGATCTCTAACATATGAAATCTATGTATACAAGTATGAAAGCTCTGTTTGCAATCCGCTGACGTCACCCTGATAGTGACATCTAACAATACTAACAGAAAAGATTTAACAGTTGTTAGCAAACATCTACGGGAATTTAACATGTGATCTATTACATTAAACATTAAACATTTGTTCTAAGCTAAATATTGTTACATTGGGTAAACCTCTATTCTTCAAAATGCTGTTGGTTTGTATCAAACATTTGTTTGGCCACGACAGATGTTTGGTCTTCATAATCAGTGTTTTGCTTCAATAGAGCTTTGGCCTTGAATATGTGGTTTCTTCTTCTTCAACAGTGGTTCCAAGGCTTCAAACATATCTTTGGAAGTCTTCAACAGATGTTCTGATTAGTATTCAAGATTCACTATTCACTATCTTTAGGAGGAGAATCTTTCATCAACTGTTTATTTCTTGATCAGAAGGTCATGTTTTGCCTTTTGAATATTATCTATTCTTTATAGGTCCAACAAAAAAAAAATGGGACATTGCCTCCGTTGTTCTGCACAGCTGGAATGCTGGTAATTTTATATGCATTGTTAGATACTTTAAAAGCACCATAAGCTGTGAAATGATGTTTAAATCACTATGATCTTTTGTAATTATATATAACACCATATGTTGTTTATTTATGTTTTAAAACACTACTAGAAATTGAGTTTGAAGCATCCGAGGAGAAGCATATATCACCATATGTTGTTTATTTATATTTTAAAATATTTATTTATTGTTGTCGTGCACCAGTAGCTTTTTTTAATCATGACTATAGCTACATACTTGTATGTTAATTAAGCCACATCTCGATAATTTATTAAACTAAAAGGATTAATTATCTGCCAATGATGACCAAGCCAACTGGTCGAAGGTGGGAAGATTTACCCACTTATATGGGGTTACTACTCGGGAGGTCCTGAGGTCGAATTTATGAGGGCAATTCCTAGCCATGATTGTTTTGGCAACCCATGGATTCCTACCCAGAATTTGGGTGATATAAGGCAATGTCCTTACCAGATATTCTAGCCATCAAAACAAAAAGGCATAATTGTCTCATTATCTGACACATCTATTAGAAAGATGGCTAGGAGAAGAAAGGGCAGCGGCGATGCCCTGACTCCCAATCGGACAGAACTGGATCAGCTCAGACGACGTAAGGAACTGGTAGAGCTCAGACGGCGTAAGCAGGAAGAACAAGCTAAACAGAGGAGGAACCCTAAGGTTTGGGAAGAAGAATGGGAACAGGCTCGGAGTAAGAACAAGAAGAAGACCAAGAACAGAAGGTCGTTTGATGAAGAAACGATTCGAAGGGCAACAGCTTTCTTTATTTCCAACCTACCTGCAGGTGTTTCAACTGAACGGGCGTGGGATGTGTTCGGTCATATGGACAACCTGGTTGATGTTTTCGTTTCAAAGCGAACAGACGTTGCTGGGAATTCCTTTGGTTTTTTACGATTCTCAAATGTTGAAGGGTCAGAGGTAGAAGTTATTCGGAGTCTGAAGGCCATTAAGTTTGATGGTGCAGTGATCAGAGCAAATATTTCCAGGTTTAATAGGAAAGGAGAAAGGCAAACTCTTAAGTCCACACCGGGGGCGAGGAAAGCTCAGCCTACATCTTCTAATACGAAGGTTGAGTATAACCATAAGCCAGAGGGAGGCAAAACGTACAGTGACACCTTGATTGCTCAGGGTCGATTGCAGCCAAAAGTTTTCTTGGATTCCATGGTTACGGAGGCGAAAACGACTTGGAGCAATGTTTCTCTTATTGGTAATTTGGTTAGCTGGGAAGCTCTGGAAAACATCAGGCAACTCCGGTCTTGTCAAGGGTTGGAAGGAGTAACTCTCCGATATGCTGGAGGTCTTCGCATGCTTATTGAGTTTAAAGATAAATATGAGGCTGGTAGTTTCCTCCGTAATCAAAGAGACCTTTGGTCCACTTGGTTTACAAATCTCTGTATTTGGGAGGGCCAGCATTTGGATTTTGAACGAGTTGCCTAGGTATCTATTAGGGGAGTGCCGCTAAGTCTATGGGATGCACATACTTTCAACCGTATCGGGGAAACCTTAGGGAAAGTGGTGCAAGGAGCTAACATTTCGATTGTTAACAATAATTTGTCTAGCGCTATGCTGGCGGTGATTGTTAGAAGTGGGGCACCTATTTACCGTGAAATTGTTGTATCAGCTGGGGATCGAGAGTTCAAGGCCTGGCTAGTGGAAGAAGATAATAAGGGCTGGTGCCCGGATTTAAACTTTCCGGAGGTCACTCCGATGCCGGTGACACCTTGCCGGAATTTAGATATGTTGGACCGTGTTCCGACCCTAAATAGTCAGTATAAGGCAGTTCATCTTCAAAAACAAAGGCGGAATCAATGTAGATGAAGTAACATAGCTG
Organism: Helianthus tuberosus; assembly: GCA_030545235.1. Lineage (NCBI taxonomy): Eukaryota > Viridiplantae > Streptophyta > Magnoliopsida > Asterales > Asteraceae > Helianthus > Helianthus tuberosus. The sequence goes on along the minus strand of CM060354.1, from coordinate 98,532,944 downwards.
TTCCTTTCAATTTCTTCTTTATTAATGCTTTCTGAAATGATTTTGACAGAGTTTGGTTACCTAGCATATGAACAGGTCTCGCTCCAATGGTTACCATGAATGATCACATGTAGGGTATTTATAGTATGGCTGATTTCGCTCCAATGACATGACATATGAGCGAAATCACCATGTGAACATATAAGCGAACCCCCTTGTAACCATATGAGCGAAATCACCTAAACTACCCTATGAGCAAACCACCTATGACCACATAAGCGAAATTACAATATTAAACAATCAGATTCATCACGTGAATGCCATATTACTTTGTCTTGTTGTGTAGTGATGTCATTGATGATGTCATTGTTAATGATGTCATCATTGTATAAGATGATGTCACACTCGTTCAGATCCACAACGCAACTGAGACTCGATAAAAGATGAAGTCAACAGATGAATGCACTAACAGACTCCCCCTCAGATGTTGACGAAGTCTTCAGCTCAGAGTCTTTAGTCTTGGTCATTTTGCCTTCTCATTTCAGATTGTAACATTGTAAACATCTATCAATCTTTCTCTTTGATCAGCTTCACACTTTTTGACTCTTACACCAGAATCTCATCACTGGTTCTATCATCAACAGCTTTATCATCGGCAGGCTCCCCCTTTCGTCAAGCTTCCGTGCTTTTAGGGATCGACACCTAGCTTTCCAGCTACAAGCTTCTCCTAACTTTCAACTTGTCTTCAGACTCCCCCTTAGACTCTGCTCTCGGGATCGTAGACTGGACTTTTCCTGCAATTACTCATACAACTATAAGTAACAACATTTTAATCTTCCAGATATCGTAATCTGAAAATTCAATCTCCTCAAAATCACTTCTCATGAATTTGGCAGTTTCATCGAATCGTATCGGAAACTAGCTCTATAACAATATAAACATCCAAATCCCCCACAGTTAATCATCCAAGTCCAAACTAATGACCTTGGAGATATCACAAACTGTTTTTGAATTTTTTATTTTAAAACTTCAAGTTTCAAATTAATGAACTTGTTTTATTTTCAGAAACACAATCAGCTTACTTAGATTTTGAAACTCAGCACTGAGACATCGGTTGTCGAAAATAAAGCAGAAATCAAAATCTTTTTGTATTTTCTGAAAAAAAAACAGTAAAGAAATATGTACAAACATATTTACATACAATATTTTTGTTTTAAGTATGCGTCGGAGGATCATATCAGTTTATGACAAGTCACAAGTACCGTTGAGCTTAATTTCACTTTAAGTATTAAACAATTCACTTAGATTGTCGATATACTGATCCACTTAAGTTTTCATACAAAGTTCAACTGATTCAGGATACGAATTAGATGTATTAAGAACTTAAACTCAATCATGTGTCCCACCTCTTGAATATACTCCCGTATCCAGATTCCAATATTCAGTCTTACAGGTAATTATAACACAAATGATGTCTGTAAGGGGTTAATAAATTATGAAGAATCATGAGAGCTCAGGTCAGAACTACCGTTCAGCAGAGAGATCATGACTCAACTTGTAGGTGTGTCCCCTTTAGAGGATCTTTTTTACAACAGCATTGCTAAGCAATTTTATTGTCTTATCATATATGCTGAGGGTGATGCTGTGTTTCAAGCATTTGCGGAAAGTATTATTCGAGGACTAGGTCAGAACTACCGTTCAGCAGAAGTCCTGGAATAATACCCCAGACATCATTGAGTATAAAAACCTGTATATCAGAATACGAAACCTTTCAAACGAGATTTCAGGGGTTACCTATATATCCAAGTAGTGTTCCCCACAAAATAAGCAAGTTTGAATTTAGGTTTATATCCCGAAAAAGTTTACTAAATGTATAAAAACCTATCGACACATCCACAGTGAGATCGTTTAACACATTTAAACTTTCCATTTCTTTAGCGTACTTTAACTGTGTACTGATGTACTATCATTTCCTCTTTTTACGCAAAACTCAAATTTTTGAATTTTTATCATGTTTTTGGCTTTTTCAAATTTTCAAATGTTTTTGTATTTTCTAACAACAATTTTTCTCCCCCTAAAATGCAAAACCATTTAAAGAAAATTTGACAACCAACACTGATAGCTTTGTCTCTCCATCCATTTTCTGCATCTCATGCTCTGTTTTGCAGAAAAAAAATAATGTACCCCCATGATTTACAACCCATTGATCTTAACAGTTTGAAAACCGTTTTTCAATCTGATGAAAGTAATCATGTTTGTTCAGCCGTGAGGGTTTCGGCGTATTCAATCAACATACATTCAAACAAAATTAAAAACAACATATTTTTGGTTTTTCAAATTTTAACAAACTAAAAACATATTTTTGGTTTTTAATTTTTCCAATTTTTAGAATTTTGAAAATATTGTTTATTTATGTACAGAAAACAATCAAACTAAACTCCCTGTTCAACCAAACCAGGGTCCTGCAACCTCTTCCTGTGCCAGGCTGCTCCAACTACCATTCTCACGATCTTCAGCTTCGTTGAGCACCTGCACATTCAAAATTTATCAATCATTTGAACAATTTAGCCCAGGTCTGTTGGACCTTAGGCATTTCAACACAATAATGTTCATTCAATTTTGGAAACTCTTTGTCACTTAAAACTTGTTCAACTTTGACTTCAACTTTCTCATCTTTTTCCGACATCACTTGTTTCTTAGCACTCCACATTTGACCTTCCGGAGTACCTCTTTTGTAAAAATTTGCCTCTTTTTGAACCTTTTGTTTTTTAATAACATTTTTAGGTTTCCAAAACTCTTGAGGTTTTGTCATATCAACAGATGTTCTCCAACTCTGTGTTGTTCTCAATCTAGGTGTGTTAGAATTCCAGGTCTGTCTTGAATCAAACATGTTCGGGTTTAATTTCCAATTTTGATTTGAAGCAAACTTGTTTGTATTGTACTTCCAAGTTTGTTTCGAATCAAATCTGGTTAACCTCGGTTTCACAGCCTCAGATTTCTGTTTTTCAACATCAACAGGCTTTGGATTTGGACACTTTCGTGCAACATGTCCAATCTGATCACATTTAAAACACACTTTCTTTGAAACATCCTTGGCCTGTTGTTGTTTCTTTTTCATAGCATCAAACTCATCATTAGACTGTCGTCCAAATTTGAGTTTTTCCTCTTCTTTCAAGCTTTTCCCTTGAACAAAATTCATCTTTTGTTGCAAATTTGGTTTTTTACTTTGATTCCAATTCCGTTTCTTTTTATAACCCAAACCAGCCTTCATGTTTTTCTTCTTAAAACCAGGTTTGCTATAAAAAGATTTATGACCTTTACCAGCAAACTTTGGAATCTCAGACTTCTCAATCTCAACCATTTTAAAAACTTTATCGACCTTCTCTAAAATCACATTCTGAATCGGGAATACAACATCTAAGAATAATTTGTCCGATCCAATCATGGTATAAACCAATCCTTTTGAATCATCATTCAAATTTTTCTCGGATTTTGTGTTTTTCAGATAACCATCATAAAGATTTCCTTCATCTTCATCCTGTGATTCAGACTTACCTTTTGTAGACTCATCTTTCAAAACGCTTTCAACAACCTTACTTACCACCTCTGAATCATTAGCATCATCAGATTTGGTATAAGTCACATCGATACTTTCAGGTAACTGGTCAGCTATGTTCAAACCCTTTGCCACCTTTTCCTCATCATAAAAAGTATAATTGTTTCTCAATGGTGGTGGTACCTGATGAAATTCTGAACCAATACCCTTTTTACAATTTTCAGTATCTTTGTCATCTGGTGTGATGTTGAAAATGCGTTCGAGAATGTACGAAGAGTTATGATAACTTTGAAGTTTTGTAACAACCTTTTCTTTTTCAGCCAAGACATGTTTAAGATTTGCAATTTCATCAACACATTTGTTTAATTCAATTTGCTTTTCTTTAAACTGTCTCTCATACATTTCTTTGGTTGTTAAAGTTTCAGACAATCTTTGATCAAAACTTTTGACTTGGCTCTTCAAAGTATCATAAGCTTCTTGTACTCTCTGACTCGACCACTTTAAAGAATCATACTGTTTTTGTAAATCTTGAAATTTCGATTCTTTTTCAACACAATCGACACATTTTGTATAAACATCATTATCCTTTTCAAGACCTTGACATTTCTGTGTCAATTTTTCAACTTTTAGTTTCAAAATTTATTCTTTTTCAATCATTTCTTTACATTTCATTTTGAAAACATTTTCAAGTTTGCTTGTTTCAATATCTTTTGTTTTGATTATATCATCTTTTTCAGTACAGGCTTTGCACATTTCTATGCAATTCCTGCACTTGTTTTCTTTGTTATCAAAGATTTCAACATTCGACAAATCAGAAGATTTTCTAACCTCAGTTTCTTTCAGCACCAGTTCTTCTGACTCAGTTTTCTGATCTTCCTCCTTTTCTTCTTTCTGAGCTTCTTCATTCTTCTGCGTTTCTTCAGCTCTCTGTTCCTCTCCAGCAAGCTTTGCAACAGTCTTCACTTCTTCAATCATCTTCTTCAATTCTTCTTCTTTTCTTTTCTTCAGTTCTACCACCTTCGGTAAACTTGCTTCAAAAACGTCTTTTAACTTGTTCATCAAATTCGGCAAATAGCTTTTATCAGAAAGCCTTCTTGTGTTGAAAGTGCCCTCACTTGGAAACACATTGGTTACAGCATCAAAATCCAATTTTGATGGATCAACTACTGGATTACCCTGTGGATCCATGTAACACTCTAGTTCTTCATTCCATCTCTTGGCTCTTTGTGCTTCCTTAAATGGTTCATACAATTTGCCAATCTCCCATCTTGCACTGTCTCTTCTTCACCAATTATCATGATCATCATTTGCAACAAATGCATATCCAACTGCATCTTCTTCAGGGCAAACTTGACTCCAGTCGTAACCTTCATCATCATATATAACTGCAAGAGCCCTTGATTTTTCTTCAGACTGTTTCAATCTTGGAGGCTCAGACTTGTTCTGATGGTAAATCGCTTTCTTGTAATAATCTTCGTTGAACGGATTTTCAGACTCAACATCAGCATACGCATTTCTGCACTCGCCCTTAAAGTGACCTCTTTGTTTGCATTTGAAGCATGTCACCTTAGATTTATCAAATCCCAGTTTGGTAGATGGTCCACCAATTGACTTTCTCCCCGTTATCTCCATGAACCGCTGTGCCCGACGAACCGCACTGGCCATGCACCATCTGATATCCATTAGTTCCATCTCCTCGGGGTCTAATTGATCATAATCTTCTTTCGTCAAATTGGTATTGCCAATCTTCCCTCCAACGAGGCTTTCATATGATTCAAGTACAGATGCCAAGAAAACCATTTGTTGTTTTGCCGACTCTTCACTGAAATTCTGCCCATTCTTCAGATCTCCTGCGATATTACACTGAAACAAATTCTTGGAAGCAGATTAACTTGAAGTTATTGAAGAAGATCCACTGTGAAAACCACTGTGAAGACTTTCATTGTTCACTGAACTTGAACTTTCTGCAGAAAATGTTGTTCTTGGAGACCCAGCTTGCGGTACATTTCCTCTGTAGTAAAGCTCTACATTCTGCTGATAAGCTGGATTGTTGACTTTAGATCTCTTTATCTCCAACTCATGGCTTTCAAGTCTTTCAATCAGCAAATCCACTTTCAAATCTTCAGGCTTGATAGTGTTCTTCAACATTAAAGCGAAGTATTGCCACTCTTGATCATTTGGCAATGAATCAAACAATTTATCCACCAGCTCCTCTTCAGAAGGTAAGATTTTGTGTCTGATCAGCTCCATTTTTAGATGTCCGAATCTCTCAATCATTTTACAAACATACTCATTTTTCAAACAATTGAATAAATCAAACTCTTTACGCAACAATTTCTTTTTGTTTTTAACAATTTCATTACTTCCTACACATTTTCTCTCTAACGCTTCCCACAAACTCTTTGAAGTCTTTTCTTGTTCGAGCAATGAAATAATATCCTCTTTTACTGACTGCTTGATCAATGTTATCATTCTATACTCAGCCACAACATTTTTTATATCTTTTTCTGTAAAATCTTTTGGATCTATTAACTCTCCTCCCTCTTTTACTGGTTTATTGTATCCATCTGTCAGTTTTAACCAACTTTCAGTAGCAAAAGCTTTTACCCAACCTTCAAATCTGTTTTTCCACCAGTGATAATCTTCTACTTTCATTAGCTTTGGTGGCTTCTGTTGGCTTCCGTACATGTTCTCAAACTTCAAATTTTCCGAAATCTCTTTTGAATATTCTTTCATCTCAGATCTTCTATCTGATGATTCGGAATTGAACGCGTTGTAAAAAGTATTGTAGAACTCTTCACCGTTGTTTGACATCTTCAATTACCTTCACGCAAACAAAACACAGTGAGTTTAATCAATATCAAACAAATGAATCGGACGAATATCCGATCAAGTGAGTCAACACAAGTCAACAGTGAAAATAATCGTGTGACAACGCTGTTCGTTCAGGTGAGGTGACAAATACCACTCAAATGATGACACTAAAAGACAAAACTGTTATCAGTTCAGTTAACGTTTGAATCTTTGACTTATACAATGGATTTTATCTTTCAATCAATTCTCACATGTTACCTAACAACAATTTTCAAATTTCTGAAACAATCACATGCACACACACTAATTAATTTTGATTGGACCGTTATTGTAAAACAATCAATTAAAGTGAATCTCGTGATATTATGATTAGACTGTTATAGATTTATTCACTTCTCAAGCACTATTGATTTTTTTTAATAAAATGTCACATGGCAATATACGACAACTTTTATGATGAATCAATTTTCATTGGGCCGTTACACTATGTAGACATCACATGGGCTTCTGTCACAAAGTAAGAGAGTCACGTGGGCCTCTAACAATTATAAATCTTGGGCTGAGATATACACGTGATGTCCACAAATTTCCTTACAACCTATTAACAAGGACAGCACATACAAATTAAATTGACCCAACACTCTTCACATGCAAACTCATAATGACCTGACATACAAATTTAATATCCGATGACTTCACAAATTTCAATATTCTCAATTGTCAGTTCACATACAATCTTAATATCAAACAGTTTAAGTTGGTACAATCGGTTGTAGCAGATCAATGATTATCACATGGGATTACACTTAATTCAAGCACATTCACATGTTCACCGATTTCATTTATTGATTCACATGAAATGCTGATAAAGTTGACTGACTAAACTGACTAATGTTGACTAATTGACAAATAAGCGAAATCAAATAATGTCCTTATCAGCGAAATCAAACAACTAATGTCCGTAAAAGCGAAATCAGTCAATTATCTCTCGATGTCCGAATAAGCGGAATCAGGTTTTAACTAGTTTTCACCAAGTTTTAGTCCGTATTTCAACCTGAAACTTTCTAGGGTTTGTTAATCGTATGTTTCACACGTAATATTCAAAAATCAGACCGTTTCATCCGTAAGAACCAGTTCAAATCAGAAACGTATGAAAGAAAGTGAGTAGAAGTAAGAAAATTCAGTCGAATCAGTTGTAGTAGTATGAACTCCTCATCCTGAGCTCTGATACCACTTGTTGGACCGTGTTCCGACCCTAAATAGTCAGTATAAGGCAGTTCATCTTCAAAAACAAAGGCGGAATCAATGTAGATGAAGTAACACAGCTGTTCCTTTCAATTTCTTCTTTATTAATGCTTTCTGAAATGATTTTGACAGAGTTTGGTTACCTAGCATATGAACAGGTCTCGCTCCAATGGTTACCATGAATGATCACATGTAGGGTATTTATAGTATGGCTGATTTCGCTCCAATGACATGACATATGAGCGAAATCACCATGTGAACATATAAGCGAACCCCCTTGTAACCATATGAGCGAAATCACCTAAACTACCCTATGAGCAAACCACCTATGACCACATAAGCGAAATTACAATAATAAACAATCAGATTCATCACGTGAATGCCATATTACTTTGTCTTGTTGTGTAGTGATGTCATTGATGATGTCATTGTTGATGATGTCATTGTTGATGATGTCATCATTGTATAAGATGATGTCACACTCGTTCAGATCCACAACGCAACTGAGACTCGAAAAAAGATGAAGTCAACAGATGAATGCACTAACAAGATAGTCAGAAAGTAGACAGAGAAGAAGAGGAAGAGGCCCAACCTTTAGACTACCAACATCGAAACTTGTTCCAGTCAGCCTCTTCGACGGCGCACGTTGCCCAGGTTTACACGGCATGTCATAATCCTCAGGAGCAGGATCTTCACGCGCCTGTTCACGCGTCCTGTCCTGTGGGTTTTGAGACTCCTCTTTCTGGGCCAGGTTCTAAGCTCCCTGGGCCCAATCTAGTTTCTCTTGTGGGTAGGCCCAATACTGGTGTTAGCTTATCCAAGCCCCTCAAGACCAAGTTTTGGAAGCCCAAGGAGGTGGAATCTCAGACAAATGACGAAGACCCTTTTGGTCTGAATGATATTCTCAGACAAATCTCAATTGCGGAGAAGAAATTTAAGAAGTCAAAAAATTCCAAAAAGTGTAAGCGACGTCTGAAGTCCGTCGTTGAGGTGGCCACTCAGTCGACCGAGGCCACCGTTGATGCGGCACATGAGACCGTCGACAGGGTCTCTTCTGGTTTTCGAGATCGAGATGGGAGGGATGCAGGGTCTCAACGTAGCCCGAGTTTGGGAGGTAGCATAGACCTTAACCGCGCTGCATCGGTCTCTGGCTCGCATCTGAGTGACTCTGAGCAGGTTATTTTGGAAGCAGCTGAGACCCTGGGGTTTGCGAGTAAGCTAGGCATTGGTCTGGATTCATTTCAGGATCAAGTGACTGGGCTAATTCATGGTGAAGGAGTGCAATTTCAGTCAACATGAATTTTCTCTCTCTTAATGTGAAAGGGGTGAACGCAGCAGTGAAAAGGACCTGGATTAAACAGTTAAAAATTGAGTTCAAAATCACTTTTATTTGTTTGCAGGAGTCTTTGCTGATAATTGGTTCCCGGTTTACCCCGTCTGAGATCTGGGGTCAGGGATGTTGTGACTTTGATTGGGTAGATGCATCGGGTTGCTCTGGGGGTCTCATCTCTCTTTGGGATCCTGGTAAATTCTCTAAGCTGCTCACAGTTAAACATCAGAACTTTCTTCTTGTTAGGGGCGTTTTAGCCGGAACGCAAAAGATCGTGAATGTGCTAAATGTTTATGCACCACAGGGAGGTTTAGATAAGCGGGACCTCTGGCCCTCTCTCGCCAATCTAAAAACCAATTTTGACGGTTTTTGGATCTTCATTGGTGATTTTAATGAGGCCCGTGTCCAGGAGGATCGACGTAATTCCGTCTTCAATCACATAAACGCTCAGCGCTTCAATGATTTTATCCACGATTCGAGTCTTATGGAATACGCTATGAATGGTCGACGTTTCACCTTCCGGGCAGGTAATTCTCAAAAGCTTAGTAAATTAGACCGGGCCCTAGTTTGTGTTGACTTCTGGAACTCTTGGCCTGAAGCGGAGCTCACGGCCCTCCCTAAAGGTCATTCGGACCATAGCCCGATTGTTCTCATTACGGATTCGAATGACTTTGGCCCAAAACCTTTTAGGTTTTTCAACACATGGCTGAAAAATCCAGAGCTGAATAATATTATTTCGAAGACCAATGAGGAGTTTTTTTATTCGGGACCGGCTGATTTGAGCTTGGCTGGGAAATTAAAGTCTTTTAAAGAAGCCATTAAAAGCTGGCTTGTACGCACAAAACAGGAGGTGAATGCACAATATACACAGTTAAAAGACATTACGACATATCTAGAGGATATAATGGAAGTCATATCGTTAACGGAGGAAGAGCTCGCCGTGAATTTAGAGTACAAGCAGAAGTTGCTTGACATTGAGTTGGATCGAGCATTAGATCTCAAGCAAAAATCCCGGGTTAAATGGGCTTCGGAAGGAGATGAGAATAGCGCTTTTTTTCATCGGATAATCAATAATCGTATATGTAAATCGCGGTTAAACGGGCTCACAATTGATGGTACTTGGTGCAACAAACCTACTTTTATCAAAAGAGAGGTTCTGAAGTTCTTTTCTAACAAATTTAAAGAGCCGTTACAGTCGAGGCCCTCGTTCGTGTGTCGTGGTATAAAACAAATTTCAGAATCGGATGCCTTGACCTTAATTAATGATTTTTCTACTGAAGAGATAAAGGCAGCAGTCTGGGACTGTGATGGAGACCGGGCTCCTGGCCCGGATGGTTTCAACTTCACTTTTATCAGGCACTTCTGGTCGATTTTGGAAAAGGACTTTGTGGAAGTTCTTAAACAGTTTCACTTGACTGGGCACATCAGCCGAGGATGTGCTTCAGGTTTTATCGCTTTGATTCCAAAAACCAGAGACCCTTCAACACTTAATGACTATCGTCCGATCAGCTTGATTGGATGCATCTCGAAAGTGATATCGAAAGTTTTAGCGAGAAGACTTAAACCTATTGTGGCCAAGGTGATCTCGGACAACCGATCAGGTTTTGTCTCAGAAAGAAACATTTTGGATGGTCCTTTGGTGGTCAACGAAATTATCTCTTGGTTAAAGCGTACGAAATCGAAAGCACTTATTTTTAAGGTGGACTTTGAAAAGGCTTACGATACTCTCAACTGGGATTTTATCGATTCGGTTTTGAACCAAATGAACTTTCCCTCAAGGTGGCGTATGTGGGTTCGGGGCATTCTGGAGTTGGCTCGGTCCTCAGTTCTAGTTAACGGTTCTCCGACCTACGAATTCCAGTGCTTCAGGGGAGTTCGGCAAAGAGATCCTCTATCTCCGTTCATTTTCATTCTTGCCATGGAAGCCTTTACGTGCTTTTTGAATCAAGCTGAAAGTTTAAATCTTTTCACTGGGATTCGTACTCCAAATAACGGTCCGGGTATTACGCACTTTATGTACGCAGATGACGTCTTGATAATGGGCAATTGGTCGATGGGAAATGTGTTGTGTATTGCGAGGCTTATGCGGGCTTTTTATCTCGTTTCTGGTCTTAAGATAAATTTCTAGAAATCCTCTTTATACGGGGTAGGCGTGGAAAACCACTTGGTCACAAGTTTTGCAGCGGCTCTTCATTGCAAACCCGGATCTCTCCCGTTTATTTACTTGGGTTTAACTGTTGGAGCCAATATGAAATTGTTTAAAAACTGGAAACCGGTGATTGACATCGTTGAAGCCCGCATGGCTCTTTGGAAGGCTTCAGTTCTCTCTATTGGCGGGAGACTCACCCTTCTAAAGTCGGTTTTTGAATGTCTTCCTGTCTACTATTTTTCTATTTTCATGGCGCCGGTTAGGGTGATTCATAAGCTGGATGGCCTGAGGAGACGATTTCTTTGGGGGGGCAAGGATGACAAAAACAACATGAACTGGGTCGCTTGGTCTATGGTCACTTCTCCAAAATCAGTGGGTGGCATTGGTTTAGCCCCGCTTAAGGATTTCAATACAAGTCTCCTAATTAAGTGGCTGTGGAGACTAAAAGCTGAAGGCCCGAGACTGTGGAGTAACATTATTAGAGCTCTTCATTGCAACCCCAGGCTTCATTCTTGGGTGCCTTTGAAGAACACGACAACAGGGATATGGAAACAAATCGCTGGGCTGGTCAATGAGTTGCAAGACCGGGGTATAAACCTGGATAGGCAGTTCAGAGGCAAGCTTGGGGATGGATCTAACATCAGGTTTTAGTATGACACATGGGTGGGTGATGATCCGCTCAAAACTCGGTTCCCAGCTTTATTTCTCCTGGAACGGGATAAAAATGCTTTGGTTCAGGATAGGCTGCTTATGAATAATCTTGGTCCTCTCATGCAGTGGAATTGGTCTCGGGAGCCTCACTCGGGTCAGGAAGTGACTGAACTGATGTCGTGTCTAAATTTGCTGTATGGATGTAAGCTCGGTTTAAACACTGATGTTTGGTTATGGGAGGCAGACTCATCCAAAAGATTCTCTCGGTCAAGTCGGCTCGCAAACTTATCGGTGGCCATTCTGACACCTCTGACCGGTTGGTTTTTGTGTGGAATAATTGGATTCCGCTGAAAGTGAACGTCTTTGGGTGGCGCCTCTTCCTGAACCGGTTACCATCCAAAGACGCTCTTGCTGCTCGGAATATCCACATTGACTCGCAGTTATGTCCGTTTTATGATGAGGTTACGGAAACTCTAGATCATCTATTTTCTGCTTGCCGGTTCGCAAATGAAGTGTGGGCAGGTGTTTCGTCTTGGTTAAAGATTCCTCCTATCTTTGCCTTCGGTTATAAAGACATCTTATTATTTCATCGCTCCTTGAGGACTTCGAAGAGAGGCAGTAAGCTCATACATGCTATTCTTCTTATCTCTTGCTGGATGATATGGAAGGCCAGGAACAGACTAATCTTTGAAAAGTCGAATTCTTCGGCTAATGGTGTCATCGGTGAAATCAAAGCAGTGGGCTTTCTTTGGATCAAGCATCGGGCTAAATTTTTGGGCATTAATGAAATGAATTGGAGTCGTTTTGACTTATTGTAATTTCTAGTTTGTTCCAGATCTGCTTTTTCTTTGTTTGTTTGTATTGTTCCTTCGAGCTTCTTGCTTGTGAGTCCGTTTTAATGAAATGCTGCCTTTCAAAAAAAAATTATCTGACACATCTCAGCATAACTAATTGCTAAAGTCGTATGACAATTTCATTACATATAATAGGAATTAAATAAATATGACAATGACCAAGTTAGTGACTACAAAAGGAATTAAATAGATATGACAATGACCAAGTTATTGACTAAAAAATGGATCTCTTAGCTGCGTTTTCCCAAATTGGAATGATCAAGAGAATTCCAATCAAAGGCAAGCACAAGACTTATTTAAATAATGAGTAAAATGCACGGATAGTCCCTGTGGTTTTGCAAAGTTTCAGCTATAGTCCCCAGATTTTGGAAATTACACTCATAGTCCCTGTGGTTTGACAGTTTGTTACGCGGATAGTCCCTGGAGTGGATGGGGGTTAGTTTTCTCAGTTAAGTTGGTGTAAAATGACTAAAATACCCTTAGGATTAAATTAAAACAATATATAACACTTGTTAATATATCTACATATTTTTTAAAATAATTTAAATAGTTAAGAAATCATCATCATCATCATCAAACCACCATGAACACCTGAACATTCCGAGCTCCATTTTTCAACTACTTCAGCCCTTCAATCAAACACCAATCCTCCAATTCACTCTCCATCTTCCAATACTTAACCAACAATTCATTCAAAATGAACAACAGCAAGAATAATCCATTTCCAAATCCTCTTACGAATCACCAATCCTCCAATTCAAAATGCACATTCCGAGATCTGAGGCTTCGTCTGGACGCAAAGATTAGGAATCCGATGATGAACATGTCTCGAAAACTGCGCAATATTACCCGCCTCCATTAAATCCCAAATCCTCTTACAAATCACCCATTTCCATCCCTTTGAATCATCCTTTATTTCAGCCGCTTCAATCGCCATTGATTCTCGTGCTTTTGCATTTTATTAGGAATCCCCAACTTTCAAAATCGACTCAGATCTGAAAAGATCATCATCGTTCTCTCTCATTTTATTAGCAGCAGCTGGAGCACCAACAAAATTAGGAATCCGATGATGAACATGTCTCGAAAACTGCGCAATATTACCCGCCTCCATTAAATCCCAAATCCTCTTACGAATCACCCATTTCCATCCCTTTGAATCATCCTTTATTTCAGCCGCTTCAATCGCCATTGATTCTCGTGCTTTTGCGTCCAGACGAAGCCTCTCCGCCTCATACGCGGATTCATCGAATGAAAGTTGGGGATTATTCTTGCTGTTGTTCATTTTGAATGAATTGTTGGTTGAGTATTGGAAGATGGAGAGTGAATTGGAGGATTGGTGTTTGATTGAAGGGCTGAAGTAGTTGAAAAATGGAGCTCGGAATGTGCAGGTGTTCATGGTGGTTTGATGATGATGATGATGATGATGATGATGATTTCTTAACTATTTAAATTCAATCAATCAATCAATCATACCCAGTCAAATCCCACCAATAGCAAAGCTATTTGTAGGGTCTGGGGAGGGTGGGATGTAGGCACACCTTACCTCTACCCCTAGGGATAGAGAGGCTGCTTCCAGTGAGACCCTCGGCTCTAAAACACCCAGGAAAGAAATAAATAGAACATGAGGTGTGTGTGTGTGTGTGTGTATGTATGAAGCTACCAATGTAACATGAGATGCGAAAGAGTATAACAAGACAAATATGACAACACAAAACAGCATATACACATAGTTACATATCTACGGCCATACACTACACCTAAAGAAACAATTGTACCCTTTCCTAGAAATCCTTAACCTTAATTCTACGTCTCCACGAGCTCCTATCATGGACCATGTTCTCAGAGAGGTGCAATCTTTGCAAATCCTGCCTAATCCGCTCATCCCAAGTAATTTTGGGTCTGCCTCTACTCCTCCTCCCCTCCACCTCGAGGGTTTCAACCACTCGAACTGGCTCTATCGTCTGCCTCCTCTTCACATGCCCAAACCATCTCAATCTTCCCTCCTTTATTTTATCTGCTATACTAGCTACTTCTAACCTCTCCCTAAAAACATCATTTCTTACCCGGTCTAACCTTGTGTGCCCACACATCCATCGTAGCATTCTCATCTCTGCCACCTCCATCTTGCGTGCTTGTACTTCCTTAATGGCCCAACAGTCGGTTCCATATAACATAGCAGGTCTAATTGTAACCCTATAAAATTTCCCTTTCAATTTTGTTGGGAACCTCCTATCGCACAATACCCCAGTGGCAGCTCTCCACCTACACCATCCAACCTGGATGCGGTGGGCAACGTCACTATCTATCTCCCCATCCCCCTGGACAAACGATCCTAGATACTTAAACTTAGTCACCTGCGGGACCACTTGACCGTCAATGGTGATCTGAATGTCCTCATCGTTGTCTACTCCACTAAAATCGCAATACATGTACTCAGTCTTAGATCGACTCATCCTTAAACCTCTGCCCTCTAGAGCTGCTCTCCACTCTTCTAACCTCGCATTCAGGCTTTGTTTACTATCAGCAACTAACACAATATCATCTGCAAAAAGCAGACACCACGGAAGAGCCCCCTGAATTAACTTTGTCAACTCATCAAGGATAACAGTAAAAAGAAAAGGACTCAAAGCAGACCCTTGGTGGAGTCCTACCTCCACCGGGAAAGAATCAGTATCCCCTACAGGCGCTCGGACTTAAATTATTTTAAAAAATATGTAGATATATTAACAAGTGTTATATATTGTTTTTAATTTAATCCTAAGGGTATTTTAGTTATTTTACACCAACTTAACTGAGAAAACTAACCCCCATTCACTCCAGGGACTATCCGCGTAACAAACTGTCAAACCACAGGGACTATGAGTGTAATTTCCAAAATCTGAGGACTATAGCTGAAACTTTGCAAAACCACAGGGGCTATCCGTGCATTTTACTCTTAAATAATAGAGTAAATTGCTATTTTGGTGTTAGTGGTTTATCCTAAATTGCTATGTATTACCAAAATGAGAAATCTTACAAAAAATGCACTCAGGTTTTTAATCCTTGCGATTTTAGTCGACGACTAACACTAACACCCATCCATTAATGCCATTAAGTGAGGTGCAAAATGGCATTCAATTAACCAACTGGGGTAGCCCAGTTGGCCAGCCTCACCCCGCCTCTTCCCCGAGGTCACCGGTTCGATTCCTGGCACGCCCAACTGGAAGTGTGTCTAGGCTCTTCGCCGTGGGTAGTAACCGTCAGGCAGCTATGGGGCTAAGCTAGCTTGTGGAGTGAGTACACTCCAGCGGTTGGGAGTACCGTGCACCTTACCCCCCCCCCCCCCCCCCCCCCAAATGGCATTCAATATCCAATATTAAATAAATATTGTTTTTTTTTTTTTAATTCACTGGACCAAAACTGCATGATTAATCAATTAGGTTGAAAATTCAATATCGTATATAACTATAAAGCATCTTTGTTGCCACATGTTAGAAAGGCTCGATCGGAATGAGTATATTGTTATTTCTTTAAGAGAAAATCATATGTTGTTTGTTTGTCGGGTGCTTTCTTCGGGTCTGTTCTATGTCAGTTTCTTGCTGGAAGTCGAATGAAATATGTTCTTGTTGGTCTTTAAAAAAAAGAAAATCATAAAAATAATTAAATCTAAAAAACCATGTGTGTTCGGTTGTTCCAGTAGACCGTGGGGCATGGTGGGGTTTGGGTTGGGGGCATGAGTTGACACGTGGAGTTGGAGCCCCCCACCGCCTAGTGACGTGTCCGTGGGGTATGGCGGGGCGTGGGTGCACCGCTTGGGTTGGCAGATTATTAAAAAAAAATACAAAAAATTTATAAAATTCACACATTTATAAAAAAACCTAAAATTTCATTAAATTTTTAAAAATTACATAATCCTAAAAATTACATAATTCCTAAAAATTACAAAATAAAAAACCTAGAGCGTTAGGTAAATTTCAAAAAGGGCGATCTTGTCGAACGCCTTTCGCTCCTTGCCTCGAAACTCAATGTTCGCCACCGCCACCCGGTCCTCGTGGCTTAACTCGCCGCTCGGAACGGCTTCGTAGTAAGCCTTGAAACAATCGAGCTTGGGCCGTAGCTCGCGCCATTTATGTTGGCACGCGTTGAGGTTGTGGCGGTCGTGTCTGACGTTATGTCGGTAGCTTGCGAATGCTTCCGTCCAATATGCTCTCCACTCTTCTAACCTCGCATTCAGGCTTTGTTTACTATCAGCAACTAACACAATATCATCTGCAAAAAGCAGACACCACGGAAGAGCCCCCTGAATTAACTTTGTCAACTCATCTAGGATAACAGTAAAAAGAAAAGGACTCAAAGCAGACCCTTGGTGGAGTCCTACCTCCACCGGGAAAGAATCAGTATCCCCTACAGGCGCTCGGACTTAAATTATTTTAAAAAATATGTAGATATATTAACA
This sequence comes from Helianthus tuberosus, assembly GCA_030545235.1. NCBI lineage: Eukaryota > Viridiplantae > Streptophyta > Magnoliopsida > Asterales > Asteraceae > Helianthus > Helianthus tuberosus. Next base: position 98,515,931 of record CM060354.1, on the reverse strand, counting down.
AGTGTTATATATTGTTTTTAATTTAATCCTAAGGGTATTTTAGTTATTTTACACCAACTTAACTGAGAAAACTAACCCCCCATTCACTCCAGGGACTATCCGCGTAACAAACCGTCAAACCACAGGGACTATGAGTGTAATTTCCAAAATCTGAGGACTATAGCTGAAACTTTGCAAAACCACAGGGACGAGCCGTGCATTTTACTCTTAAATAATAGAGTAAATTGCTATTTTGGTGTTAGTGGTTTATCCTAAATTGCTATGTATTACCAAAATGAGAAATCTTACAAAAAATGCACTCAGGTTTTTAATCCTTGCGATTTTAGTCGACGACTAACACTAACACCCATCCATTAATGCCATTAAGTGAGGTGCAAAATGGCATTCAATTAACCAACTGGGGTAGCCCAGTTTGTCAGCCTCACCCCGCCTCTTCCCCGAGGTCACCGGTTCGATTTCTGGCACGCCCAACTGGAAGTGTGTCTAGGCTCTTCGCCGTGGGTAGTAACCGTCAGGCAGCTATGGGGCTAAGCTAGCTTGTGGAGTGAGTACACTCCAGCGATTGGGAGTACCGTGCACCTTACCCCCCCCCCCCCCCCAAATGGCATTCAATATCCAATATTAAATAAATATTGTTTTTTTTTTTAATTCACTGGACCAAAACTGCATGATTAATCAATTAGGTTGAAAATTCAATAGCGTATATAACTATAAAGCATCTTTGTTGCCACATGTTAGAAAGGCTCGATCGGAATGAGTATATTGTTATTTCTTTAAGAGAAAATCATATGTTGTTTGTTTGTCGGGTGCTTTCTTCGGGTCTGTTCTATGTCAGTTTCTTGCTGGAAGTCGAATGAAATATGTTCTTGTTGGTCTTTAAAAAAAAGAAAATCATAAAAATAATTAAATCTAAAAAACCATGTGTGTTCGGTTGTTCCAGTAGACCGTGGGGCATGGTGGGGCTTGGGTTGGGGGCATGAGTTGACACGTGGAGTTGGAGCCCCCCACCGCCTAGTGATGTGTCCGTGGGGTATGGCGGGGCGTGGGTGCACCGCTTGGGTTGGCAGATTATTAAAAAAAAAATACAAAAAATTTATAAAATTCACACATTTATAAAAAAACCTAAAATTTCATTAAATTTTTAAAAATTACATAATCCTAAAAATTACATAATTCCTAAAAATTACAAAATAAAAAACCTAGAGCGTTAGGTAAATTTCAAAAAGGGCGATCTTGTCGAACGCCTTTCGCTCCTTGCCTCGAAACTCAATGTTCGCCACCGCCACCCGGTCCTCGTGGCTTAACTCGCCGCTCGGAACGGCTTCGTAGTAAGCCTAGAAATGATCGAGCTTGGGCCGTAGCTCGCGCCATTTATGTTGGCACGCGTTGAGGTTGTGGCGGTCGTGTCTGACGTTATGTCGGTAGCTTGTGAATGCTTCCGTCCAATATCGTGTTTGGCCGGGTTGCCGCCCCTTCATAGCGTCAACGACGCTTGTGACGAGAGCCAATTCTTCTTCGTGGGTCCAAGATGCCATCTTCTTCTGGGTTGGGGTAGCGGGTTCGTGGGATCAAGTGGGTAGCCGGTGGAGTAGCGGTGGATAGCGACGGTTTGGGATGGGGTAGCCGGTGGGGTTTGGGGTTACATTTATAGGGGATGTTGGGGTGACCGCTTGGCTTGGCCAAACGGTTGGAATTTAAAACTCAAACCCGCTATGACATGGCGGGGCCAAGCGAATAGATGGCCGCCACATCGGATCTCAAGACCGCCCCATTCCCGACTTCAAACCCAAGCCCCAAGGGCCACGCCCCAACCCAAGCCCACCCGGGGTGATGGCTTGGGCGTTTTCCCCCAACCCAAGCCCCATACCCCATAGTCGAAGGCAAAGGTGTATCTTTTTCTGCCTTTGTGGAAGTAGCTAGCATGACAGCTATAACTGCTGTTCATGGTAATAATGGTGATACTCATTATACATTTATAGTATTCTCTCTTTCCAAATTATACATATATAATTATTTATAAGAGGTCTATCATCCTTTCATAAAATGGGTATCCAGAGAATTACGAGACGGACTATCATCCTTTCATATTGGTCTGAATCATTCTACATACGTAGAAAATTATCTGATAATATTTTGAAAATTATATGGTAATTGTTACCATTGATAAATTGCATTGTTTGCATATATTATTATATACGATTCACATTGAATCATTGTATAAATATCCTCACAAATTTTATAAAAAAAACCCTTGTAATAAAATTAATAAAATATTAATATCCTTAAAATAGAGCGACCCGTGGGTACCACGGGTTATAACCTAGTTATACATATATAATTATTTATAAGAGGTCTTGGTTGCTGAGGAAGACTTTTTCTCTAATGTGTTCATATTCAACAATGAAAGAGGACTTGGTCTTCTAGCAAAAGCTTATTTGGTTAACCACCACTTGCACCAATAAGTAAATGCCCATTTGTAAACCCCCATTTGCACCCAGAATTAATACGGATTTAAACAACTTGGTGCTCCATACAACAGAGCGGATTTTTTTTTTTTGAAGGATCATTTCATGTTCGAGCCATTTTCTTTCGCAAAACATATATGATATAGCAAAAAAGTTGCAATATTAAAAAATTTGGTTTTTAAATGATTTCCTATATATATAACTCAAACCACGTTAACACTTACAGAATCAAAGCATGCAAAACTTTTGTATAAACCATAAAAGTTAATAAACAATAATATCTTTCTAAAATAAAATATTAAGTGCTTATATCAAACATAACCAAATTACCATAAGGATAATTTAATTTGGTTCGTTAGGTTTATGAGTAAATTTCTACCATAAAATGTTAAGTGCTTATATCAAACATAACCAAATTACCATAAGGAGAATTTAATTTGGTTCTTGAGGTTTATGAGTAAATTTCTACCATAAAATATTAAGTGCTTATATCAACCACCACTTGCACCAATAGGTAAATACCCACTTGGAAACCATTGACTACTAGGAGCGTGTAATAAATGTAGGAGTTAAGTTTTTTTTTTTTTTTTTTCTTGTTTTGCAAAAATTACACTTCAATACAAAAGTTATGTCATTGCTGGAATTCATTTTGAATTGACTAACTCCAATTTCATTAATATTTTATGATATAACTATTGGTTAATCTCGTTTGTTAAGTTAGAAAGTTTAGTTGGTATTGTTAGTGCCCTAAATGTAATTGTTAGAAAGTTTGGGCTAATGATGGAACTTGTATTAAAGCCAATTGGAAGCGACGCGTTCATTGTGAACGTCATCCTCCTGTGACTATAAAAAGAGTCATAGGCAACCCCATTCATATCAATCAATTCAAATCAGTTTTATGTAGAGATCGTTCGTTCTTCATAGTTTGTGTTTATGGAAGTTTATATTTCACAATCGTTTGTGTTAAATTGATTCTTTGGGCCATCAATAACATCACATATCATTCAGCAATACATATTTCCCTACACCAAGCTTTGTATGGCTTAATATATTTATTGCATGTTCTCTATATTCCTTGTTATATTCAAGGGGAAGCCATTGAGGATTTACATAGAGATAAAAGAGGATATAAGTTGAAACCAATTGCATGAAGAAAGGTTGTAAATCAATTATTAAGGTTTTGGGACATTCGTATGGTCATCTTGCATTTCCAGATGCTACATGTGCTATGACGGACCCATTATTTTTTTCTATTGGGGTCCATTTTTTTGTATAAAATTTTTTCACAAACAAACATTTAAATTTTCAGATCGGCATCGTAGTCGGGTCGGCTCGGGTCGGTGCTAGGAAATAATGTAAAAGCCTTTAGTGGACATGGAACCACTACATTATTAAGAACCATATTTAAGCATCAAGTTATCACATAGTGGTGATTAATAAGTTGTGTGGAACCAATAGCTATCTAAACAACACAATTACTTCACATAACTTCAAATTTTTGTTTAAGTTTTTTTTTGTTTAATCTTTTTTTATGAACGTCATTATATGTTGGAAGTCATATTAGGTAATCAAATGTGAAATAAAATCATTTGGAGATATTAAATTTATCATTTTAAAGAAGCAAATTAGAGGGTGAATGGATGGTTGTGTTATTTTAAAGCACTAGTTTAATTTTGATGAAAAAAATAAACTAAAAAGAGGAGATGGAAGACTTGAACTTTAGATCTATTTGTTGGAATACAAGGGGATTTACCACAATATCATCTTTGTTTTGAATACTATGGGGTCCAACTAATTTTTTTTATGGGGTCCTTAAAAAAAATTAACATGATGGTTCTACTATTTTTATTTTTTTTAAAAACATTGGGGTCCATGGACCCTGACCCGTACCATGTGGGTCCGCCCCTGCACATGTGAGTATTTAGTGATTTTATGTTTGGTTCAAAATTTCAATTCCTAAGGTAAAAGAATGTTATAAAGGGAAGTGTTGTCACAACTATATCCTTTATGGACTAGTTCGGTTAATTAATATTTGATAAGGGGCCTACTGTAGTTTCCATTCTTGTAATGCTGTTTGTATAACATTTAAGCTGATCAACCAATATTAGCGAATACTTGGGATCAGATTAATTATCTCTCTCTCTCTCTCTATCCCTCTACATGTTACCATAATGTTCGTATGAACATTGAAGATCTTTTTGTTGAGTATGAAGCCACTTGATCAAGTGGACATCAGAATCTCTGACAGGATAAGAGGATAAGGGGCAGGGGGCCATTATTCACAGATCTTGTTTTGGGACAATTTTCTCTTTCTTCAATCTCTATATAAGAGATTCATATGTATTGTAATTCCTTGTACCTCTGCAAATATTATAAACTCCTAGTTACCCGTGGACGTAGGTCAGTTTAGACCGAACCACGTAAATCCTTGTGTTCTTGATTGTGGGAGAGTGTGTGAGAGCAGAGTGTGTGTGTGTGGTCCGAGTTCGTGTGTGAGAGTCCGATCCTAACAACTGGTATCAGAGCTCAGGCTCGTGTTGTTGAACCGAATAGAAATCAATCAGAATGAACAGAAACCGAACAGAAACGAAGGTGTAGAAGAAGAAGATACCTGAAGGTGCAGAAATCTGAACTAGGGTTCCGATTTGCATCAGTTTCTATCGGATTGTTCACGTCAGCCATTTTCTGTTCGTAGCCGATGCCGCCCACACTGCCAGATTCCGTCAGAATCACGGCCACCACCATGAGAATAGCCTCCACCGCCATCAGAACCGCCTCCAACGTCATCAGAATCGTCTCCACAGCCGTCAGAACCGCCGGTCATCTTCCCGCCGCCAGCCGCCGCCTAGGGTTTCGAATTAGAAACCATTGTTGCCGAATATCACATCTAGGGTTTCAAAATCGAAGGTTTAGGGTTTAGATTTTGCTTGGGGTTCGCTGGATTTCAGAAGGAGAGAAGTTTTTTTTTCTGTGTTCTGTGCGTAGGAAGAAGAAGAAGAAAGACAGGTGTGTTTTATTTTGGTGGAGAAGTAAAGTTTTTCAATTTGACCAGAAGGCCCCTCAACTTTAAACAAAGAACAAAATCGGGTTTAGTTCTTTTTTATTAATTCCTTGGCAGTAGTAGCCAAACTTTTATTTATCAAAGAACTAAGTTTTTTTTGGGGCATCAGGCAGAAGGTTTAAAAAAAATTTCAAGATCAGTTTTTTGACCGGTTAAACCAGCAAATTTTCAGAGTATCGTTCGTTGAAGATCGAAAAACAGAACCGTAGACAAGTACTTGTTTCGGTTGTTTCAGTGTTGATTTTCGGTTTATATTTCGATTTAAATTTCGGTTAGTCGTGTTTGTTAACATGGCAGAAGACGGGAAAGTTCAAATTGATAAGTTTAACGGTACAGATTTTAGCTGGTGGAAGATGCAGATTGAGGCATTATTAGTTCAAAAAGATCTTGATATTGTGTTAACAGGAGTTAGACCAGAAATGGTGGAACCAGCAGATTGGGAATCAAAAGACAGGAAAGCCAGGGCAGTTGTTACATTGGCGTTATCAAAGACTGTGGCATTCAACATCATGAAGGAAACCACAACTAGTGGCATGATGTTAGCCCTATCTAACATGTACGAGAAGCCTTCGGCAGCTAATAAGGTCTTTCTGATTTGAGAGCTGGTGAATACTAGGATGAGGGAAGGCAGTTCAGTCACAGAGCACATCAACAAGTTGAAATCGATTTTGGCCAGACTTGCGTCAGTGGGCATCAAATTCGAAGATGAAGTTCAAGCTTTGCTACTGTTATCTTCTTTGCCAGACAGTTGGTCCGGAACTGTTACAGCGATTTCCAGTTCATCAGGTACCAGCGGATTTACTTTTGAAGGGATTCGTGATCTTATTCTGAGTGAGGACGTCAGAAGGAGAAGTTCGAGTGGATCATCGATTGAATTACTGAATGTTGGCAGGGGAAGGAAGAATAACAGAGATAGTCGGAGCAGGAACAGAAATAGGAGTCAGTCTAGGGCTCGAGGTGATGTAACCTGTTGGAACTACAAAGAGGTAGAACATTTTAGGAATCAATGTCCAAATGAGAAGAAAGAAGTTAACGCTGCAGTAGCCCACTCAGATGATGATGTTTTGATATGTAGTGTGGAGAGCAGTGTGGATTCCTGGGTTATGGATTCGGGTGCTTCATTTCACGCTACACACAGCAGTGAAGCACTGCGAAATCTGAAAGAAGGTGATTTTGGTAAGGTAAGACTTGCGAACGATGAGGTTCTTGATGTGACGAGCATGGGTGACTTAGATCTGAAGACTCCAGTCGGTTCATGGACTTTGAAGGATGTCAGGGTAATTCCAAGCTTAAAGAAACAGTTAATTTCTGTTGGGCAGTTGGATGAACAGGGGCACGAGGTTAAGTTCAAGAACGGGCCGTGGAAGGTTCTAAAGGGAAATCTAGTCGTAGCTCGAGGAAAGAAACGGGGTTCGCTGTATATGGTCAGTTTACCGTCTGAGGGAGTAACCATCCCAGTTCAGAAGAAGACCAAGATCCGGTTCACAGAATCTCGTGGGCAGAAGAAGGTTTGCTTTGCAGATGGCAAACCCAGAGCAACAGGTCAGATTCAGGATGAACGTGCTAGAAAAGGTTCAGTAAAACCAGTCAAGGGCATTCATGGTAGTGGGAGCACGGGACGTGCTTTAGTCAGAGTTACCAGACGACAGTGGGTTAAGAGAACCAGTATTCCAGCTATCAAAGTCTCTCCAGTTGATAATTTGCTTTATTCGGAGAGTGTTTGTTCTCAAGTTGTTCCAGGATCGGGCAGTTCATGTCAGTGGGAGCCTATAGGAACAGAGAATGGGTGAGTGGCAGACTTAGCCATGACTGATGAGTTGAGGCTCAGTGGGAGCTTCAACGGGCCTTCAAGTTAATTGAAGAAAAGGCCGGGGTAACTAGGAAGGAGCTAAGATCAAAAGGTTTTTACAGAAATGCAGATGCACAGTTGAAGCACAGGTGAAGAGTATCCTGTGGCTTCAAGTGGGAGATTGTTGAGTATGAAGCCACTTGATCAAGTGGACATCAGAATATCTGACAGGATAAGAGGATAAGGGGCAGGGGGCCATTATTCACAGATCTTGTTTTGGGACAATTTTATCTTTCTTCAATCTCTATATAAGAGATTCATATGTATTGTAATTCCTTGTACCTCTCCAAGTATTATAAACTCCTAGTTACCCGTGGACGTAGGTCAGTTTAGACCGAACCACATAAATCCTTGTGTTCTTGATTGTGGCAGAGTGTGTGAGAGCAGAGTGTGTGTGTGGTCCGAGTTCGTGTGTGAGAGTCCGATCCTAACACTTTTGACATGCTACGCTTATCTGAATTACGGATATTGAATGGTTATGTTGGTAGATGTCAAAATCAAGTGCATGTGGTGTGTTGGTTTTTTATTCACCGGAGATGATGACGGGAGCCTGGGCATTGAAGAAGATGCAACCGAATTTTTTAGGAATTTAGGTTTTTCATTTTGTATGTAAAAGCGTAAGATTGTCATTTATCTAACTTTGACATAAAAATAAAACGGACTAAGAGCGTTATCTGCTTGTGAACAATGTGTACCAAATGTGTAACTTCTTATACTTTGGGATGTTTTACTATACTTGTTAGATATTTTGACCATGCTTGAAAACCCACCATGCTCAGTTTAACATACATGCTTAAAACATCTGTTATCTTATTACTAATGAGACTATAATTCAAAAACCTGGCTACGAAACCATGTCTACCATGTGAATCATATCATAAGATGCAAATCAAATACTTATATATTAAAATCTGCCAATATCAGCAAACATTCACACACAAGACTCATGTAATACATCTGAATCTTTCCGGAAAAAAAAACCGTTCTCAATAACTAATAAATCAATTGGGTCATTTACACCATCGCCACTTCTCAAATCTTGAGACACATTTTCTATAATCATTACAAAGCAATCCTAAAACATATATAATCAATCCAGTTATATTTATAAATGTTTACCCCATCCCTCTTTTCAAAGACAAGGGGTGTGAATTTCAACCAGAACATATGCCGAACACGAATTTCATGATATGGAGTCGGTTGAAGCTGAAAATCAAGTTTACATTAAATAGGTGAGATTCCAGACAATGGAGTGGGTTCACACATTGGATGGTTTATATTTTGGATTTTCTTGAAAACATATTTTATGTGATCATAGGTATTTTAACGTAATGTTATATATATATATATATATATATATATATATATATATATGGGAAGGTTCAAATGTGTCACACCCCGATATATCAGAGATGGCGTGACTGGAACGGTATCTTCATTGCACAGCGGAAGCAGTTAATGCTAAGACTTCTAGAAAACGAACACCCGCTAAGTACTCGAGTCCACATGGTTCTCCTATTCCAACCGTTCCATAGTTTTAAATTGTGACCTGAGAAAGAACATGCGAGAAAAATCAACATAAAGTTGAGCGAGTTCATAGTTTGTTTTGAAAATTTTGTTGAGAAAATTATTGAGAAAACGAATTAAAAATCATTTTCTTTGGCATGTTATTTGAAAATTTTGTATTCGTGAAACTTCGTAAGTGTAAAGCGTTATGTTTGTAAAACTATGTATTCGTAGAGTTTTGTGTCTGTAACACTTGTTTGGTTGTCAATGTCTGCGCATGACAATGACAAACATGCCTGCATGAGTCTGTATGTTGGACTCGTCAGTCCTTAAGATGAAGGCCTTAGGTGCATGCAAGTTTTGGGTTGTTGTATGTGGGACACACAGTCTCCGTTGTTCGTGTACAGGACCAACAGTCCTCTTGTTTGTATGTGGGACCCCCAGTTCCCTTTGTAAATAGGACCAACCTCGTCACTAGTGTCTGTAGTTCATGCATGTTTCGTACTGTTCATGTTCTTGTAAAAACAGGTATGTTTTGCATAAGTTTTTCGTAAACCATTTGAGTTCGATGAAAATCACAAATCATTTGTGTTAGTTAACACGTGTTGTAATATGGTTTAGAAATATTTAGTTTTTGTTCATTCAAAAACCTCGTATGTTCTTGCAAAACATGCTTGTCTAAAAACATGAAATATTATTTGTTCATCGAAAACTTTGTGTGTTTCTGCAAAACGTGCATGTCTTTCCACCCCGAAAACGTTTATAAAAATGTAAAACCATAAAAAGGTGGGGTTATGAACTCACCTGGATTTCCATGTGCAAAGCTAGCTAAAAGTGCATTCCATAGTGTCGTTTCTAAATGTGTTTCGCTAGCATGCATTCTATAATATCCCTAGCACGGAACATCTTATAAGTTTCTAAATAATGCGGTAACTAAACTATGTGTCACTGAGCTCTACCGAATCGTTATCCGAACGATTCGACGGTAAGTTGTTAAGTTAATGAAAACGATTAAGTTATACTTGTTAGTTCGTTTAACGTCGTTAAGGATTAAAAAGTCTTGGGAAAACTTAGTTTTCATGAGATTTAAAATATATAAATATTTATATAAAGTTATATAAATATAACAATAGAATCTCATGAGTCGACTTGAGAAATCGTACGGGTATGTAAAGAATATTTACATGAAAGTATATATATAACAAACTCGTGTTGTGTATGGCGTCTCGTATGATAAGTATCAAATATGTGTATACGCCATTTAGGCGTTTGAAATAAATATAAAAAAAATTAAATTTATTTTATAAAATTATCATCGATTGGATGTTTGAAATATATAGATAAGCTATATCTATTTTTTATAAAAGAATACGAGTCGTTTGATGTTTAAAATAAATATATAAACTATATTTATTTTATAAAAGAGTTGGTGCTGTTTGATATTTAAATTAAATATATAAACTATATTTATTTTAATAAAGAAATCGTCGTGTTGTTTGATATCCGAATATATATATATATATATATATATAAACTGTATTTATTTTTATAAAAAAAGTCGTGTTGTTTGTTATTCGAAATAAATATATAAACTATATTTATTTTTATAAAAGAATTGTCGAAATTTCGAAGTTTAGAATAAATATAATAACCATATTTATTGTCGTAAATAATATCCGAATTCTTCGTTTTCGTATGTTTGTAAAGTGTCGTTGAAAGTAATTGTATATTTGTATTTGCTTTTCTAAAAGATTACTTGAATTCCGATAGTTTGTTTTATAATAAAACGCGTTTTATATTACGGATTTTCTTGAAAAACGGGCAGAGTTTTCTCGGTTTTTGGACGCCCCCGACAACATAAGTTGTAGTTATTTTTCAAAATTCAACTATTACTCAAACAAGATAAGCAATATATATAAATAAAACTTCGTCGAATATGTAAAAAAAAGTAAACTAATCTCAATTTTGAATCGGTTCCAACTCCTTATCATGAAACTATTAAACTATTAAACTATAAAAATAATGAAATTATTCATCGCGTCGCTAGATTTTACCAAATCTCTCGTCGAGTCGCCGAAACGTGGGCTGAGTTGACTGGGTTGAGTTGACTCGCTGAGTTGACCGAGTTAACTCGGTTTAACCGATTTGACTCAGTTTGACCGAGTCGACAAGAACTGTTGACCGTACCCGAACCTTGACCCGAACCACAGTTGACCCGTACCGGCTTAATCTGAAACCCAAAACCGAGCCGTTGACCGAACTGAACCCGAACCATACTTGAACAAGAACTGACCCGCTGACCGTCTTTCACCAAGTTTGACTAACCCCGAACGAAACCGTACCGAAACACTCAAAACCAAACCGATCTTGACTGAACCCACTGGACCGAGCCTGAAGTCTGTCCGCTGACTTTGCCATGACCGAGGCTCAAACCAAACCCGAAGTCTGAACATGAACATCATCTTCAACTTAACATCACCTTCATCATCATTCTAAAAAAGTAAAGAAAACAAGGGGGTGGTCTTACCGAAAACATGTCGGATCAGACTGAATCATGCCGTCACCGCCGCAGACGGCGGTTCTACCATCGTCGGAGTTCCGTCGTGGCCGTCAATTCTGCTCCATCTCTCTCTCTCTCTCTCTCTTCGGTTCTACTCTTTTCTGTCTCTCTCTCTTTGTCTCGTCATCGCACTACCACCAGATGGTGGTGGTGGTGGTCGGCCGATTACATCGATCGAAGAAGGGGATGGGGCGTGTATAAAAGATGAAGGGTGGGTGTTGCTAGTGGTTGTCGACTGAACGGAGAGCCGCCGGAGCGAATACCGGTGCCGGTTAAGGAGGTCGAGAGGGAGACCGAGTGGTTTGGGTTGTTTGTGAAAATGATGGGGGTATAAGGGTCTGCATGTATTTTTGTCTGTGTTTTGGGTTATGAAGAGGAAGGGTTGTGGATAAGGTTTTTGTGAATTAGGGATTTTGAGAGGGAAAATGGTAGTGAGCGACTGCATCAATTGAAGGAGGCTTAGGGTTAACTACCATTTTATACTAGGTTAAACTTTGTCTTAATGGGCTTGGGCCCAAGGCCCACAAGTCAAATATATAAACTATATTTATTTTAGTAAAAGAATCGTCGTGTTGTTTGATATCCGAAAATACATACATACACACACACACACACACACACACACACACACACACACACACACACACATATATATATATATATAAAAGAAGTCATGTTGTTTGTTATTTTATAAAAGAATTGTCGAAATTTTGAAGTTTAGAATAAATATAATAACCATATTTATTGTTGAAAATAATATCCGAATTCGTCGTTTTCGTATGTTTGTAAAGAGTCGTCGAAAGTAATTGTATATTTGCATTTGTTTTTCTAAAAGATTACTTGAATTACGATAGTTTGTTTATAATAAAGCGCGTTTTATTTTACGGTATTTCTTGAAAAACGGGCTGAGTTTCCTCTGTTTTTGGACACCCCCGGCCAACATTAGTTGTCGTTATTTTTCAAAATTCAACTATTACTCAAACAAGATAAGCAATATATATAAATAAAACTTCGTCGAATATGTAAAAAAAGTAAACTAATCTCAATTTTGAATTGGTTCGAGCTCTTTATCATGAAACTATTAAAACTATAAGAATAATGAAATTATTCATCGCGTCGCTAGATTTTGCCAAATCTCTTGTCGAGTCATCGAAACGTGGGCTGAGTTGACCTGGTTGAGTTGACTCGCTGAGTTGACCGAGTTGACTCAGTTTGACCGAGTCGACCAGAACTGTTGACCGCACCCGAAACATGACCCGAACCACAGTTGACCCGTACCGGCTGAATCTGAAACCCAAAACCGAGTTGTTGTCCAGTTGTTGACCGAACCGAACCCGAACCATACTTGAACAAGAACTGACCCGCTGACCGTCTTTCACCAAGTTTGACTAAACCCGAACGGAACCGTACCGAAACACTCGAAACCTAACCGATCTTGACTGAACCCACTAGACCGAGCCTGAAGTCTGTTCACTGACTTTGCCATGACCGAGACTCGAACAAAACCCGAAGTCTGAACATGAACATCATCTTCAACTTAACATCACCTTCATCATCATTCTAAAAAAAGTAAAGAAAATAAGGGGGTGGTCAGAACCAAAAACATGTCAGATCAGACTGAATCATGCCGTCGCCGCTGAAGACGGCGGTTCTGCCGTCATCGGAGTTCCGTCGCGGCCGTCAATTCTGCTCCGTCTCTCTCTCTCTTCGGTTCTATTATTTTCTGTCCGTCTCTCTTTGTCTCGTCATCGCACCACCACCTGTCACACCCCAACCACGTAGAACATACAAAACGTGGCGGAAACATCGGGGAGTGTTGTAACAGAATTAATGTTTCACAACCATGGAAATTTAAGTTTCTTTTTATTCATCAAACAAGCGAGTTACATTGTCTTTAAACAAGAAATAAAGAGTACATAAAAAAATTAACTAGTCTGCATCTTTTATTGTCACTAAGGCCCATGTCCGCCTAAGTGTATCTTGATCAATCCTATGCTTCATTTCCTGAAACACATGTGAAAATAGGTACGTCAGCATAAAAATGCCGGTGAGTACATAGGTTTTGTGAAAATAAGATTCATAACTTCTGTTTAAGAAAATGTTTAGTCATGAACCTTGTAATTTGATTTGTCTTTGTAAATCATTTGAAAAACAATGAGTTCAGATGATACGTATAAGTAAGAGAATAATGCATGGTTAAATGAATAACCATGTAAAATGAGTTTGTATAAGTTAAGTTGTTTGTAAAACAATGTATTGTGAAAAGTATGTTATTTGTATAAAATGTTATATGTCATAAACTAAAATGATTCAAATAACGTTACGATATGTAATACCATACAAACACTTATATATAGGAAGTACCAGCGGCGTATCCACCATGCTTGTATCATATTACACACGCCTCGTTACTTAATCACTTACTCAAACCAAACCAAACCAAAAATGTAAGATGTCTATGTTTAAACCAATTGTCAAATGTATTGAAATGTACCAAAATGTTTATGTCAAGATGTAAATCATGTATTGTGTAACTAAAATGATATGTATGACTAGCGAAATGTATCAACTAAACCATATGCACAAGAACATAGTATTGAAGTAAAACTTGGTTTAAATCAAAGTTATGTTATGTGGAAATGCATGACCAATGTAAATCATGTTAAAATGTTATGTATTGTGTAACTAAAATGATATGTATGGCTAGCGAAATGTATCAACTAAACCATATGCACAAGAACATAGTATTGAAGTAAAACTTGGTTTAAATCAAAGTTATGTTCTGTGGAAATGCATGATCAATGTAAATCATGTTAAAATGTTATGTATTGTGTAACTAAAATGATATGTATGGCTAGCGAAATGTATCAACTAAACCATATGCACAAGAACATAGTATTGAAGTAAAACTTGGTTTAAATCAAAGTTATGTTCTGTGGAAATGCATGATCAATGTAAATCATGTTAAAATGTTATGTATTGTGGATATGCATGCTATACTGAATATGAACATTTATGCGGTATCGTTATAATGCATACATCCAAGCCTTGAGACTGTGGCGATAAACCCTTAAACGACTTAAAGGATTATCTGTGCTTTATGTATATCGAATTCGGTCATTCCTTCCAATCCCCTTTCCCTAGGATTTCAGGAACGGGAGTTGTCAATTCCTATGGTACCACTACCTACTAACGAACGGCGTAGCTAATGTTAATGAATGTATTGTTCCATTGTAAACAAACCAAATGTCATAACAAAATGTAAGCATGTGATGAAAACGATGTACTAAGTATGCACGCAATGGACATACATAGCATAAAATGTAAATGTAAAACGATGTACTAAGTATGCACGCAATGGACATACATAGCATAAAAACAATGAGATCATGTAAAACAATGTACTATAAGTGTACTATTGAACATAGCATGTATATGATGTGAAAACATGAAAGCATGAAAGTAACAAGTAGGCACATGTGTTCCACCCCAAAACGTTTGGAAAACAGTAAAAGAGGGGTCTATGTACTCACTTGAGATTGCTCAGTAGTCCTTGAGTAACAACCAAACAATGCTAGAGATCGCGGATATCAAACGACACCTAATATAGGTAACTATGTTAATAAACCGGACCTAAATCGAAAGATCTGATAGAATGAGGGTTCGTAAACCAAACGAGTATAGAGACTCGTGTCATATGGTTTAACAAAGCCTACATACTAATTGAAACCTTAATCTAATTGTTTACGACCCATTACGACCCGTTTAGGAAGCTTATGCTACTTTAACGCGTCGTGCGCGTGAAACGCGTTCGGACCGCCTAACTAGTCCTATGACAAGTAGAATATGCCTAAACATGTTACATAATCAGTTATGTGACAAAGGTTTAGGTTACATATGCTTAATTACCAATTATACATGAAAAGGGTATTCTGGTAATTTACCTAAGGCATATAAACTACCTATCATACAACTACTTAAACGTAGCGACCATAAGGTATAACCTCGGAAGGTTATTCCCTATATACTATGGTCACCTATTGTGTTTGGTCGGATCCTAATGATCGACCAAACTGGGTCGGGTTCGAGGTATAAGCGATTTATTAGATCGCTTACCCTACGACCCTAGACAACGTGGTAATCAGTAGGCATAGTCCCAAGGGACTATGACCATCGTGATTACAATCACGTTGCGAAGTTCAAACGAACTTCGCATTGACCATAAGCTGGTCAACGCTGAAAGTCAAACAAAGTTTGACTTTCTGACTCGAAAAGCAATAAAAGAAAGAAAAGAACGAAAGAATACTTACGAAGGGTCCCCGAATGCTAATCTCGATCCAAGAACTCAGGTATGAAACAATGGTTTCAACTTAGAGCTCTCAAATCCAGATTCTTGTAAGTTTAGCAATGGGGTGGATGGGTATTTATAGGAATACCCGAACCGTTAGGATCGTTTCATGGAATAACGTGATTGAATCATGTGCGTACACTTGTTGGAAACTCATGGTAGCTAAAATTGGTCCTTATCATCTGACTAGACAATTGAGAATGTGTGGGTGAGGATCAAACAGCTGCAACCTGCTGTTAAAAACACTGAATCTGGTATGTCCCCAGGCTAGCGCACCGTTACTTAATAAGTGTAGCGGTGCGCTAGGCTTAAGTTTGGCAGATTTACACTTTTGGTCCCTGTCATGCATTCAGCCCATTTTCGACACGTTTAAGGCCCGTTAACCCCATTTCAAAGCTCTAAAATGAAGTTAAAGTATAGGGAACTTAAAATGTGCTCAAAAATATCTCGTATTTCGGTTCGTTTAACCGTACGGTTGCGATGTTCGGTTAATTACGACGGAATGCGCATAAGAGCGAAAAACGATCCAAATGACGCGACGAATGGATTTTTGGCAAGCAAAACACTAAAGCATAATATAGTCATGCTTACATAAATTTTTAGATGTCCGGATGCATTCAGAACGTAAGTTATGCGCGAAAATGCAAACTTATGCACTTTTTGACACTTTAGTCCCTGAATGACCCAAAAGTTTATTTTAGCACACCGAACCCCTCAAAGCCTATTTCTAAGCTATGTAAAGGATATTTAAGGTATGTTTAACTTATGGTCATGTTCCGGAATGTCTGTTACAGTTCAAATTGGCATACTTTCGCAGTTTGTCATATTTAGTCCTTGTAGACGAATTAACTTGTTTTTGCCATACCAAAGCCTTCAAAACTTATTTCTAAGTTATGTAAGGGTTATTTAAGGTATGTTAAGTCAATGTCACTATTCCGGAGTGTTTGTTGCATTAAACTGGTTATATTTACGCATTGGTGCGCGTATAACCTTCCAGAAAGCGATTTAGAGTTTGAAATTGAACAAAAATTGATATGTGCAAATGATATACATATTTTACAAAATCCCAAGTATGAAATAAAATATTTCATTGGTTTGGTATTGGTTTGATGGCCGTGGAGGCACAGGTGTTACAGTCTCCCCTACTTTAGGAAATTTCGTCCCGAAATTTATTTAGAGGAAACTTGTGAGAGCTTGAAAACATGAAGTTTGAAAAGATCGAACAACATTGGTTAGGGTTCTGAACTTCTAGTAATCTTTAATAACATCATGATTACAATGTAAGAGGGATACTTATATACAAGTATATGAAGCGTCATTGGTGCGTCCACCGTACCTCCATTACATCGTTCTCATTTTGTTATTGTTGTCACTATCGGTTCTTACACATAATAAACCTTACTGGGTTTCTGTGCACTAAATTTCATAATTATGTACGCGTCCATAATCAGACAATTCCTTGCACAGTTCACACAGTCTATTTTATAATGTGTAGGGGAAAACCAAATGAACAATCCTGTGATGAGTGTGACTAGACCGCCATAGAATCCTTTTAATTAAATCAATAAATGATCTAAATAGACTATCAAGGAGTCTGTTCAGCTACATCACTAGATGTCGTTCTTTAACCAAATTGTGAATCAATCTTTTTGACTAGACCACTAAAGGGTCTCTTATGAAACATGGAGTGGTACTATATAATCCAAGGGTCTTAACTATTACATAGAAGCCCATTAAGGATTTAAGGTAGTACCTTTTGAATATCCTGCTACGAATCCCTCATATGAAGATATGAAAGATTCTACGAGGATTTGGATAACGAATATCCAGAGTATACAAAAACACAAAAATGCATAAAAGAAAACATAAGATGCATAAACACATAGTCACATAACCACAAAATTGTTTAACTAGAAGTTCGTTCTGCTAACAGAGCACATGTATTTAAAGCACACTAGGAATCCATTTCTTGGATTTCATTTGGTACTTTAAACATTATCAAGAATCTAACTATAAGGATAGAAAGATTTTTGAAGAGAGAAATCGACTTTGATTATAAGAAACCGAAATGTTCGAATTTAGGTACGCAAGGAATCCAATTAAGGACTCTGATTTGTATGACAATTATCCACAAGGATCTAATTGTAAAAATAAAAAGATCCCATATGGATTTAAAAGTTGAAGATGTTTTGAAACCTTGCACAGGATGTGCTTAGGTCAAAACATGATGTAAAATGCTTATGAAGTTGAGATGCTTGATATGTCAAGGCGACATATGAAGCAGAATTTGAAGGTTAAGTCAATGTATGAGGAAAATATTTTTGAAAACTATGCATGAGGTTCCTTTAAGAAAAATGTGTTTAACGTTTTTGAAACCTTATATATAATACTTTTGAAATTATAACGTAGGTGTATTAGATAGATATATTTACGAAAATGTTTTAAAATCATGCGAGATGAATTTTGAAATTATGTATAAGGTTTTTGAAAGACATGAATGATGCTTTTCGAAATCATGCACTTGATAAGAAAATGTATTGTGTTAATATTGTCTTCAGACTATATGAAATATTTTGAAATTAGGAGGGTTGGTTTTGATAACATGGCCAATGTTTTTGAAATAACATAGACAATGCATCTAGAAAAATTGTTTTCAAACTATATGAAATGTTTTGAGATCATGAAGATTGTGTTGAAATACTTGTACTGTGTATGTTGAAAAATCAAAACGTAATGGGTATGAGATTTGAAAATACCCTTAGTTATCTAACCAAGGATTTAAAGGTAAAGATGTGTTGAAGCATGATTACTCATAATGTCACTTTATTTTCTGTACTTCGTATCTTAGAATGAAACGAGTACTTAAAATTTTCCAAGGGAATCATGAGCAAACGCAAGTATGGGAATTTTGCAAGAGCAGTTTGTAAGGAACATAGTTCCTTAATGTAGGTATCATAGGAAAAGTCATACACACATGTAACTACACTCGTATATCACAATTGCGAACAACAACTATTATTTATGAACGAGACAGATTGTTTCACAATCAAGAAAACGAAAGAAACAAAAGCATAAGATAGCAACATCTTCTACTCGGCCAACTGCTCATTCGTGGGTCAGATTTGCATTAGCAAGCGTTGGGCAATCCCTTTGGAAATGGCCCATCTCACCACAGTTGTAGCAAGACCCTCGTGAAAAACGAGCTTGAGCAGGAGTGTCGCAAGCTTGATTTGGTACAGCTGCAGCTGGGCAAACCCTTGCTGTATGACCTATAAGTCCACAAATCCGACATTTGCGGCACCTCACACTAGGGTGATGATGAAGGTTACATTGGTTGCACAAGGGTGCAGTTCCATTGTATGGCTTCCTAGCAGGGGGTTGAGCTGGTTGGTTGGGGAAGGCTTGACCATTGTTAGCAACCACGGCGAAGTTCTGAGAAGCCTTTCGCTTCTTTGACTTCTTAGGGGATCGTTCATCCATTGTCTTTGATTCCTCGATTGGTTTCTTGGCTGGTGGTGCTGTCACCTGACTAGGTCCTGCCTGTCTTGGTGACTCTTGAGTGGCTTCATCCTGGAGACGATACATGGCAGTAGCTAATTCAACAGTCTTCAGGATTACTTCGCTTATTCGCTGAGCGAATTTAGCAGTCTGCTTGGATATCTGGTCGTCATCGTGATGAAGAGACATTCTTGAAGAAAAAGAAAGGCATAGGGAGAAACAGGTGAAAGATTATTGGATAATCAAAACAGAATGATAACGCATGAAAATTGCGATCATTTGTTTGTTACCTAAGGCAAACAAATGAGACGGTGACTAATCAAAGTAAATGGGTCAAAAATAATGTATCGCGAAGACATGCTCGCCTATAAGTGAACACTCATCCCAAGAATTCCCAGGTAAGCACAACTGGTCTCGCGTCTGATGAGATGTATACGAAGTGCTTGCCTAGACAGAAAACCCAGAATACAGGCATTCACCCTTCCAGTTTGCACGTGTTCACATTATTTAAAACCCAAAACCTTGATGAGATTTTGAAAACTCAAAGGGGTTCAAAACCATATAATAGAGAGTTCAAAACCTTACAATAGAGGGTTCAAAACCTAGTAATCAATCATCCTAGAACAGATGATTAGTTTTCAAAGTGGTTTTGAAATTTATGTTCTTGTTGTGGTTGTCGCCTAAGGATAGGTGACAGTATTGTTTTATGACTAAACGCAAGTAAACTCGCGTTAGGGTCCTAAGAAGGTTATAGACTAGGTCAAAGCATTACATAATCAGGTATGTCCCCAGGCTAGCGCACCGTTACTTAATAAGTGTAGCGGTGCGCTAGGCTTAAGTTTGGCAGATTTACACTTTTGGTCCCTGTCATGCATTCATCCCATTTTCGACACGTTTAAGGCCCGTTAACCCC
This sequence comes from Helianthus tuberosus, assembly GCA_030545235.1. Taxonomy (NCBI): domain Eukaryota; kingdom Viridiplantae; phylum Streptophyta; class Magnoliopsida; order Asterales; family Asteraceae; genus Helianthus; species Helianthus tuberosus. The sequence continues at coordinate 98,495,731 of CM060354.1, read as the reverse complement.
ATTTCAAAGCTCTAAAATGAAGTTAAAGTATAGGGAACTTAAAATGTGCTCAAAAATATCTGGGATGTCGGTTCGTTTAACCGTACGGTTGCGATGTTCGGTTAATTACGACGGAATGCGCATAAGAGCGAAAAACGATCCAAATGACGCGACGAATGGATTTTTGGCAAGAAAAACACTAAAGCATAATATAGTCATGCTTACATAAATTTTTAGATGTCCGGATGTATTCAGAACGTAAGTTACGCGCGAAAATGCAAACTTATGCACTTTTTGACACTTTTAATCCCTGAATGACCCAAAAGTTTATTTTAGCACACCGAACCGCTAAAAGGCTATTTCTAAGCTATGTAAAGGATATTTAAGGTATGTTTAACTTATGGTCATGTTCCGGAATGTCTGTTACAGTTCAAATTGGCATACTTTCGCAGTTTGTCATATTTAGTCCCTGTAGACGAATTAACTTGTTTTTGCCAGTCCCTGAATGACCCAAAAGTTTATTTTAGCACACCGAACCGCTAAAAGCCTATTTCTAAGCTATGTAAAGGATATTTAAGGTATGTTTAACTTATGGTCATGTTCCGGAATGTCTGTTACAGTTCAAATTGGCATACTTTCGCAGTTTGTCATATTTAGTCCCTGTAGACGAATTAACTTGTTTTTGCCATACCAAAGCCTTCAAAACTTATTTCTAAGTTATGTAAGGGTTATTTAAGGTATGTTAAGTCAATGTCACTATTCCGGAGTGTTTGTTGAATTAAACTGGTTATATTTACGCATTGGTGCGCGTATAACCTTCCAGAAAGCGATTTAGAGTTTGAAATTGAACAAAAATTGATATGTGCAAATGATACACATATTTTACAAATCCCAAGTATGAAATACAATATTTCATTGGTTTGGTATTGGTTTGATGGCCGTGGAGGCACAGGTGTTACACCACCAGACCGTGGTGGTGGTCGTCGGCCGATTACAACGATCGAAGAAGGGGATGGGGTGTGTATAAAAGATGATGGGTGGGTGTTGCTGGTGGTTGTCGACGGAACGGGGAGCCGCCGGAGCGAATACCGACGCCAGTTAAGGAGGTCCAGAGGGAGACCGAGGGGTTTGGGTTGTTTGTGAAAATGATGGGGGTAAAAGGTTCTGCATATATTTTTGTCTGTGTTTTGGGTTATGAAGGGGAAGGGTTGTGGATAAGGTTTTTGTGAATTAGGGATTTTGAGAGGGAAAATGGTAGTGAGCGGCTGCATCAAATGAAGGAGGCTTAGGGTTAACTACCATTTTATACTAGGTTAAACTTTGTCTTAATGGGCTTGGGCCCAAGGCCCACAAGTCAAATATATAAACTATATTTATTTTAATTAATGAATCGTCGTGTTGTTTTATATCCGACAAGATATATATATATATATATATATATATATATATATGATGGGATTTTTACATGTTTATCAAAGTGATTTCATCCGTATAAAATCAAAACGCAGCGGAAATAATATTTAAAACATGTTACTTTTAATATATAAATTTCATTTATATGCAAAATCCCAAAACCCGGATCCATATATGAACATGCATACTATCAAACACAACCATAGGGTGTTTAGAATACTACCTTCTCGGAGTAAAAGAAAATGAAAAGGATGATGCTTCTTGAATGGTTGCCTTCAAATGTAGAAGACCTCAAGCTTGTATACCCCAAGCTTCCAACAAACACCTTGAGTTTAGCTAGGATTTTTAACACTTATGATAAAAAATGAACTCCTCTTGAAACCCCTTTATGACCGAAAATTTGAGAGAAAAAATACAAGTTCTTCTTCTCATTTTTTGCCATCAAAATGGTTATAATATCATGAGAGAATATTGCCTCCAATATTGCCCAATCACAAGCCTTCTAACACATGCAAATGCATGCAAGATAATTGGACCAAAAAGGTCTTGGGAAGACCATGTAGGGGCCGATTTTTAGAGGGTGTTTAAAAAAAAAAATCTTTTAACAATTTTAAGACTTGTTTATTTTATAAAATTAAACACCATATGTTTACAAGACTTTATGCAAACTTTTAAAAAGTTATTTAGCCCTTTAAATAACAAAATAAAATATTCTCTCAAAATAAATTATCCATATAATTTATTAGTTTCTCAAGTGCAAATATTTAGAAAACCAATTTCTAAATATTATAAGTGTTAATATTTATTTGTTTGATCAAATCATTAATAAATATTATAAGTGTTTGTCTAGCTTGTTATTGGGTATGACTCGACTTGGATCATAACGTACTAGCCACATCAGTTTAATATGTGTCTATGCTCATAACTATTATAAGGATCGGAGGGAGTTGTGGGGGAATTCCTGTGCGCATCATTCGGTTATGCATGATAAGCCTTGGATAATCATGGGAGACTTCAATGAATCGTTATTTCATGATGATACGCAAGCTGGGTCGTCTACTTTAGGGGTAGGGACAAGGGAATTTAAGGAGTGTGTTCATGATATAGAAGTGTTTGATGTTAATAGATCGGGGTTACAATTTACTTGGACGAATAATCAGAGGAGCTGAGTTCTGAAGAAGCTGGATCGGATATTGGGCAATGCCAGCTTGATCGATGCCTTTCCAGCAGCCTCCGCTTATTTTCTTCCGAATCGGATATCAGATCATAGTCCTTGCATGCTTAAGTTACCTAATGTGGTGAGAGATAAACCAAAACCATTCAAATTTATAAATTTGGTCGCGGATAAAAGGGGTTTTCTGGATGAAGTAGTGAGTGTTTGGAGTAGTGATATTCGCAGGTACCGTATGTTTCAAGTGGTAAAGAAGCTAAGGTTGCTTAAAACTCCGCTACGAAAACTCTTCTTTCAGCAGGGAAATCTTCATGAGAAAGTTAAGGTGACCAGAAAAGCTCTGGATGATTGTCAAACGGCTTTGGATGTTGATCCTTCAAATGTTGATCTAAAATAGCAACATGATCATTTATTGCAGGCGTACAAAGATGCGGTGAAGGATGAAGGTTTATTTCTTAAACAAAAGTCTAAGGTGGAGTGGCTTTCATTAGGTGACTCGAACTCTAAGTATTTCCATAATGTCATCAAAGCTAAGAATCATCGTAGTAGAATTTTTTCTATTAGAGATGGGGGCGGCAATCTTCATGAAGGTGGTACACTGCCCCAAGTCTTGGTGGATCATTATTCTAATTTCTTTGGTAATGCGGGGAGTAATCATTTGCAACCGGCTCCGGATTTATTCACTAATGTCCTTTCGGTCGAGAAAGCTTCTAATATGGTTAGGCAGGTTACTGATGATGAGATTAAACTTGCCATGTTTTCCATAGCTGGCAATAGATCTCCCGGTCCGGATGGCTATACTTTGGTCTTTTTTAAAAAGTCTTGGATATTGTGGGTAATGATGTTTGTCATGCCGTTAGGGATTTCTTTGATAATGGTGAGCTTCTTCAGCAATTAAACCATATGGTTATTTTGCTAATACCTAAGGTGAGTATGCCTTCTTCGATTACGGATTAGAGACCAATTTCTTGTTGCAACACTTTATATAAGTGTATTAGCAAAATCATTACCAACCAAATAAAGGAAGGTTTAGCTGATATTGTCGGTATTAATAAGTCGACGTTTGTTCCGGGGAGACAAATTTCAGACAATATATTATTAACCCAGGAGCTAATGCACAATTATCATCGTAATTATGGCCCCCTAGATGTGCTTTTAAAGTTGATATTTAAAAGGCTTATGATACGGTTGATTGGAATTTTCTTGAGCATGCTTTGATGGGGTTTCGGTTTGACAGTAAGATGATTAAATGGATTATGGCTTGTGTCACTTCCACGTCTTTCTTGTTAGCCATTAATGGGAACTTACACGGGTATTTTCGAGGGAAGCGAGGGCTGCGTCAAGGTGACCCAATGTCACCGTATTTGTTCACGTTGGTTATGGAGGTTCTCACTCTGATTTTGCAGCATCAGGTTTCCTTGTCTACTGATTTTAAGTTCCATCATAAATGTGAGAAGCAGCGAATTATAAACCTTTGCTTTGCGGATGACTTGTTTTTGTTTGCGCTCAGCGATCAGAAGTCGGCGAGTGTTATTTTACAAGCTATCAACACGTTCAAAAGCATGTCTGGGCTTGTTCCGAGTATGAATAAGAGTACAGTCTTCTTTGGTAATGTTTCTGATGCTACTAAGGATCGCATAAGGGGTATTATACCATTTGATGAAGGTGTCTTGCCTGTGCGTTACTTGGGTGTGCCGCTGATTTCTTCTCATCTTTTGTATATTGATTGTAAAAGGCTCATGGAAAATTTGGAATCCAGAATCACAGATTGGAAGACTAAATGCTTATCCTTTGCTGGAAGACTTCAACTCATTCAGTCAGTTCTATCCTCCATGCATATTTATTGGGCTTCAGTCTTTATTTTACCGAAAAGGATTATTTCTGACCTTGAAGAGAAAATGAGAAGGTTTCTTTGGGCTCAAGGGAATAACATTAATGGAAAGGCGAAGGTGAAGTGGAGTAGGGTGTGTATGCCAAAAAGTGAAGGTGGGTTTGGCGTTCCGAGGGTTGTACACATGAAAAATGCTCTTGTGGTTGCTCATATCTGGAGCCTTCTAACGATAAGGGAATCTCTGTGGGTGAAATGGATGCATGCTTATCGTATCCAAGATAGAAGCTTTTGGGATCTTCCGTTAAGAGGTAATGTCCCATGGAGTTGGAGGAAAATGTTAAATCCCTGGATGATTATTCAACATCATATTTGGACAAAACTTGGGGATGGTTCAAAAACGCTTGTATGGTTTGACAAATGGGATAATGTTTGTTCCCTGAGTTCGTTCATTACTCCAAGGATGATAGGCAATCCAGGTTTCACCAGAAACATGACGGTTGTGGAAATGTGCGACCAAGGGGAGTGGCGTTGGCCTAGTTGTTGGGTTCAAAGGTTTTCGGCCCTCCTAAACATGCAGAATGTTAATCTTGAAGTGGCTGCTCAGGATAAAGTTTTGTGGCGAACTAGATCCGGAGATCTCACTGAGTATTGTGCTTCTACAGTGTGGGACAATATCCGTATGATCCATGATGAGGTTCCGTGGTCTGGTATGGTTTGGTTTACCCAGTCGATACCTCGGCATTCATTTTTTATGTGGCTCCTGGTCAACAGAAAATTGAAGACGCAGGATGTTATGAGTAAATGGTCCGCCTTGGGTAACACGAATTTTAATCTTCTATGTTGTTCGCTATGCACGGCTGGTCCCGACTCTCACGAGCATCTGTTCTTCGAGTGCTCTTACGCTATGCAGATATGGAATGGTGTAAAGGAGAAGGCTAATATAGGGCATGTTCGTAATTCGTTGGATGTAATACTGGACTACTTGGTTCAGCGTTCGAATTCTAAAAAGGCTCTTCATGTTATTGGTAAGTTAATTGTTGGGGCAACAACTTATTTTGTATGGCAAGAGAGGAATCAAAGACTGTTTTCGAACAAGAAACGCACTACGGCCCAACTTATAGAAGTTATCTTGTCAACGGTTCGATTGAAGCTTCATACTATGCGATTTAGGTCGTCCATTTAGGTTGAGGGTATTCTTTAAGACAGGAGTCTACCAAGGGGTTTGCTCGTGGATGATGATGATTGCGGCTAAGGGTGGTGGTCTTATTTGTTTGCCTGGTTGCTTGTTTAAGTTGTTTGTCGAGTGACTTTGTTTGCTTTTGCTTGTTTTTGTTTGTTTAACTTGGGTATGGCATGTGATGTAGCGCGTGAAACAGAAACGAAGATCAAACACGTTGATTCTAAGAATACCCGTGTGTTCTTCCCCAACCCCCAAGATTCCACCCAAAAGGCACGGAATTTGAAGTGAAAAATCAATAATTTCAAAATTCAATTCTGATCATTCATATTACTAGAGGGACATATAAATAGAAACCGAAATTCGAAATGGGCCTAAAAAAGATAACGGGCCAAACACACGGCCTAAAACAAAATGCCCAAAATAGATAAAAAAAACATAAAAATGCAAATAAGTAATAGAAATAAGCGTTTTTTGGCCCAGACGATGACCCAAACCGCCATAGGCGTTTGGAGCAAGATGGAGCTCGTTCTCACGTTCGTTTCGCCTGGTCGCACGCCCGAAACGGACCCTCGTAGCCCAAGTTAGAGCCATTTTAGTGAAGCCCCTTTTGTTACGCGGTCTTGGGCCTCTAAATATAAAATAGCCCGTTCCTGCACACTTGGGCCTGTATCAGCATGTCATACTCGAGAATTGGGAGTCGTTTCGGACTCCCACTAGTTTTTATTGTTGATGGTAATAAAATTCACCGGGGTAACCCTTTACACAAAAAAAAAAAATCTCCCACTTGCACAAGATACATAGAAGATTGATGCAAGTAGTAAAGACCACCCAACTATAGTTTACTACCCCTAATACGTATGACTATATGTCCCATTCAATAACATCATCCCCTTCAAGTCTGTAGGATCGTGTTTCGACCCGAACGAGTCGTTCAGAGGTGTTCTTCTCTGTTTCAGGTGCGGAATAACAAGAAACAAAGGTAGATACAACTGATTCTTCACTTTAACTATTGTTTGTATTGATTATAACACGAATACAAGTAGTTCTTCACACCGGCAGCACCTCGGTATGGAATTGTACAACGTTACAAATGATTTCGTTCAAGGGATATATATAGGGACTAGGTTTCGCTCATATGGACATGTCCACAAAAGCGAAACCCCCATTGTACATAAAAGCGAAACCATCTACTAGGTTTCCCATACACGGACATGTGATTTCCCACATATGAACATCAGTGATTTCCCACATATGGACATGTCCATATATGTAAAATCAACTTTCTCGGGAAATCACCACTACTACTCTATATTCCCGAACAATGTACAATCAGCCCAAAACTAAGACACGAACTAAGATGTAGTCGACAGAAAACTGCACCAACAGACTCCCCCTTGAATGTTGACGGAATCTTCAGTGAGAGTCTTCAACATGACAGTTCTTCAATCTTGATCGGTCTTCTTCAGAAACTTCTTCCTGGAATCATGTACCCGGATCTTTCTCTGGTTCTAACTCTCGTCAGACTCCCCCTATCATCGAGCTGGGATCGCTGTCTGGAATTTGTTATCACCTTTGAAATTAAATCCTGGTTCTGATACATCTCCTGGCTTTCCGTAGCAACAGGATCAGAAACCTACACAACTCAACCACTCTATTACAACAGACCATGTTGTGATTCAACCTAATGAATCAACTAAACATTCCAAACCAATTAACCAAACCATCTGTTCATCATGTTTAGTCATTGAGATTTTGAATATCAGCTTTCCAACATCAGTTGTCCAAAATGTTTTTGGATTTTTCAAAACATAAATGCAATAATAGAAATTAAATGCAGAAATAACATATGTACAAACATATTTTTGTGAGATTGCGAAAGAGGATCATATCAGTTTTTAGACACATCACAAGCACCGTTAAGCTTTTAATCGTTTTAAGCTCTAAACGATTCACGTAGATTGACGATATTGTTGTCTACATAAACTCAACCTAAAAACTTTCGACATGCTTACCGATACGTTAAAGTATATTAATTTTTGCACTAAGTTCTTATGGACCCCACGATCTCAGCATATCCCCTCATCATGCAATACACTGACTCAAGTAATGCCCTTAAACTTTTATCAACTGTGATTTGTGCGAAAACAAAGTAGAATGTTTAAACATTAACAATCAGGTCGATACTTCCGTATACGCAGAGAAAGTCCAATGTTTAAACAAAATAAGAAAAATAAAACAAGTTGAAGTTGTTTAGGTTTTAACCACCAGGTCGATACTTCCGTATACACAGAGGTGATCCAAAGCTTAAACAAAACACCAAAGAAAATAAAGCAGAATGTTTAGGAAACAACATCCAGGTCGATACTCACGTATACGTAGAGGATGTCCGATGCTTAAACAAAATAAATAAATAAAACAAGTTTAAATCTTTGAAAAATAAAATGCACAATCACAGTGAATTTTCAGCAAAGTTGTGAAAGTTCACAAACTTAACCAGTTTTATGTCTTTCGACAATCAGCGATTACTGAGTAGGCACACAGTCAAGAAGGACAAAACTAAGTACTATGATTTCGACCATGTTTCCCACTAGAACTAGGCTTTTTCATTTAAGTTTGTATGGTTATCGCAAATCTACTAGTCTAGCTGAGCCTACCGTCACATCTTTAGTGAGACCGTTTATCACTTTTTAGACTTTACATATCTTTAGCATGCTGTGATAGTCCACTGATTTTCTATCATTTCCTCTTGTTTCAGCAAAACTCATTTTGAATTTTTCAATGTTTTTGACATTTTCAAATTTTCTAATTTTTTTAAAATTTTTACTCCCCCTAAAATCAAAATATATTTCGATTTTGATTTTCTGGGAAAATTTGAAAACGAACTGTACAAGAAATGTGACAACATGATGAGAATCACTTCAATTCTCCATTCACTTGGCTTGAACAATCAGAACTCCCCCTGACAACAAAACATTTTCCCATAGTGATTTCAAAACACTTAAGTTTGTTTTAATCAAAATGGTTTTTCTGGAAAATAAGTTTTGTTGATTTTACCATTTGTAAATTCGGGATTTGATTCATCACATTGTTTTTCAACCACTTGTAGGAAATCAGATACAACTTAATGTCCCTGATTTACCACTTGTAAAATCAATCCAATAAAGCATTTTCAACCAATCATATCTGTTGGTTGAATTCTCAAAGTGCCGATTCCTACTCCACACTTACCAACCTGGGAGTTTCGGAAAATCACACTTATACAAAAAACAATTTTCAAACACAATATAAGAATGATGCCGATTCATGCTCCACGATTACCAACTTGGGAGCTCCGGCAAGTCAGGCTTTTCTATTTGAATAGATTTACCCAAGCCTGACGATCCTTGGGTGATTTTGAATTCTTATTCAACAATGGTGGAAAATTTGCATCATCCATTGTTAAACCTGAATTCTCCATTTTTACCTCAACCAAAAGCTCCTCTGGCTTTGACGAACCAGAATCATTGCCTGTACATGGCTTGTCTGACTTCGACACGTCAGATTCATCGCCTGAAGGTGGCTTGTCTGACTTTAACATGTCAGATTCATCGCCTGAAGGTGGCTTGTCTGACTTTAACATGTCAGATTCATCGCCGACCATTTTCTTCTTCTTCTTCTTCTTCTTCTTCTTCTTCTTCTCTTCTTTCGTCCTCAGATTTGTATCCGATGAATTCGTCTTGCTTGACTTTGCCATCGAGGGAGTCGATTCACCAGAACTCTTATTTTTAACAGATGAACCCGAGGACAAAATCCTTTCGAGATACTCTCTCGCCTTCTTCCTCTTCTTCCTCAGTCTGTCTTTTTGCCCCTGAGAAAGCTTTACTTTCTTTTCTTGAACTTTAGGTTCTTGAACCTTCTGTTCTTTGGGCTTGACATTGACTGGTTTCTTCACCTGCTTCTGAGATTCAACCCTCGATCTTCTCATTGATCTCATTGAGCAATCTCTAGTAATATGGCCAATGATGTTGCAGTTAAAACATCTTCTTGACTCAAAACTCCAACTCTGGCAGTTAACAGCAATGTGTCCTTGATAACCGCATCTGTAACACATTCTGTTATCGTACCAATCACCATTTTCAGTCCAAACATTTAGATCAAAGCACTGTTTGGCTTGGTGATAATCTTTCCTCCTCTTGTTTGCTGGATTTAACTTTTGAGCACTGTGGTCCGACCTGCACCACTCATTACCAACAATTTTTGAATTTTCATTTTTTACTTTTTATAATTTTTGATTTTGATTGGATGATCGATCTGATGAGCTGTTATTTTCTTTTTGAACAATTTTCTCCTTTTTAATCTTTTGTTTTTGTTCCACTTTCTTCTTTAAAGGTTTTTGCTTAGAGCATTCTCCCTTTTCAGTCGATTGTAGAACAGTTTTCTGAAAATTTTCTTTTAATTTCAAAAACAATTTTTGTTTTTCAATTTTACCTTTTTCATCATCAGATTTCTCATCACAATCTTCAACTTTGACATTGTCAAAGTTTGTAACATCGTCACTTATTGGAACAGAATTGATCGGTTTTGGACATGGAATATTCAAATACTCTGAAGAAGTCACAAAACCTTTCAATTTCGTTTCAAGCTCGTCAATCTTGTTTCTTGAATTTTCAGCTTCGTTTTCAAGCTGAGATATTCTTTCAAGATGAGACTTGATTGATTTTTCATTCTCAATTTTAATGTTATCAAGAACAGATTTTTCATTCTCCACAACTTTTAACTGTTCATGAAATTTTGTTTCATTTGCTTTCAGATTCTTATTTTCCAGTTTTATCCAGAAATCTTCATTAAAATGAAGATTTCCTTTTGCTTTCAAAGTCTTTTTGTTTTTCTTTCAAAATTTTGTTTTCTGATGTTAAACTGTTTAAATCATTTAACAGTTTAACATTCTCAGATTTCAACTTCTCACAATCTCCCTGTAAATCCAGAATCTGTTTTACATCAATTTGCTTCTCATCTTTCAACTTCTTGACTTCCGATGTCAAACTTTCCTCATCATTCAAGAGTTTGTCATTGTCAGTTTTAAAGTTGTCACATTTGGAGCACACTGATTTAGAATTTGAAGATTCATCCTTCACAGATTCTTCATTCTTTGGAGCTTGCTCTTTCTTTATCTTATATGTTCCTGCACCAAAGATTTTAACGAAATCAAGAGGATTTTCATTTTCATCAATATAACAACCCTTCTTCATATCATATTTCAAATTTCTTTTTGTTGCCCAACAAATATTGATTCTTTTGTTTATTTCATCTATCACATCTAAATTCAAATCATCTAAATTCATTTTTATTTTATCCATCAAATCTCTCTTCTTTTGATAAATTTCATAATTGTGATTTTTAAGTTTACTGATGAATTTATTCAGATATAATTTTGAAAAACTAGAATTTTCTCTCAAATTTTTCAAAAAATCATCCCATTCAGCTGGTAATCCATTAGCAAACTTTGATACCATTTCAGCTTCTGATATTACTATTTGATTTTCTTTCAAATAGTCAATCAAACGATCAAAACGCTTCTCCAAATCATCCAATTTTTCATCTTTCTTACACAGAAAACATTCGAACCGGTTACTCCAAACCTCTTTGGGCAAACCTTGATAAGAACTACTGAAATATCCTCGATACCAATCATTTAATCTTTTAAGATCATTGTTTTCTTTTTCATCAAAGACCATTGTCATCTTTTAAACTGTCCTGATAAATTTTCTCAACAAAATTTGAGTTTACAAGTGGAAAACTCTTTGGAGCGAAATTACTTGTTGAGCCTCCTTGGAATGAAATAACCAAATTTCAGTCTTAAGAGCGAAATCCCGATAAACCACAAAAGTGAAATCACCAGAATGCACACAGGAGCGAAATCAGGATAAAGGTTCACAAAAGCGAAATCAAAGCAAGGCTTCCTTGGAGCGAAATCACACAGTACTCTTGAGCGAAATCTCAATTTGATGTCACAAAAGCGAAATCCCAAGATATGATGTCCTATGAGCGAAATCAGGATGATCTATGAGCGAAATCTCTCAACTTATGTGACCTTTGGAGCGAAATCCCATGATATGATGTCACAAAAGCGAAATCAGGACTGTCACAAAAACGAAATCAGACTAAGTCCGTAAAAGCGAAATCAACTTGAATGCTAATTTTGTCCATTTTTAGTCCGTGTTTAGGTCTCAAACTTTCAGGGATTTGTCTATGTCCAATTATACACAATCTGTGAAATTTTGAGCGAATTTTGACCGTTAAAACTTTCTGAAATGATGAAAGAAGGTGTCGAAGCTAGAAATCTCAATGAAAATCAGCTGAATACTGCAGAACTCCTCCTCCTGAGCTCTGATACCACTTGTAGGATCGTGTTTCGACCCGAACGAGTCGTTCAGAGGTGTTCTTCTCTGTTTCAGGTGCGGAATAACAAGAAACAAAGGTAGATACAACTGATTCTTCAGTTTAACTACTGTTTGTATTGATTATAACACGAATACAAGTAGTTCTTCACACAGGCAGCACCTCGGTATGGAATTGTACAACGTTACAAATGATTTCGTTCAAGGGCTATATATAGGGACTAGGTTTCGCTCATATGGACATGTCCACAAAAGCGAAACCCCCATTGTACATAAAAGCGAAACCATCTACTAGGTTTCCCATATACGGACATGTGATTTCCCACATATGAACATCAGTGATTTCCCACATATAGACATGTCCATATATGTGAAATCAACTTTCTCAGGAAATCACCACTACTACTCTATATTCCCGAACAATGTACAATCAGCCCTAAACTAAGACACGAACTAAGATGTAGTCGACAGACAACTGCACCAACAAAGTCCCTTACTTGAACATGATTTAGGTGAATTTATCATTTATCCTTTCGTTACAGATGTCATGTTAAATCCAGAGACATAGAGTGATCACTCTCTGTTGATTTAACTTTAGCAGGCCTTAGACATCTTACTCTCAACGGATAAGAGGAACAAATCCCTTCTTGACTACATATGTCTGTCACAATCACCTTGTACCACACCTGAGTTTAGCCTTATGTACTACCTTATTACAGACAGCGAAGAACTAGGTCAAGGTATAATACTTTGTGAATATCAAGACCCAATATGTATCTCAGGTCAGAGGATACTATGATATTCGCCTTTACTCAAATTTACTAATGATCAATCACAAATGATTCCATGTAGTAATATTCGAGAGCGAGTCAGTCCAATATTTGTATCCCACAAATATCTATGAACTTTGACAACAACACTTTGCTCTATATTTATATCTCATGAATATCCACCAATCCAAATTCATAATAGTCTTACATTCATATATGTTCCCACAAGTATGATCGACTACGGAGACTTAGAGTAATTAACATATTCATGGATTTAAACATGCTAAAAATGAAACGTAACTCAAAATACCATAAAACAGTTAAATTAACAATTATTTCAATATCCAAATACAAAATAGATCAAATCCAATCACTAGAATATGGAAGTCCTAAGGCACATGTATGACCCTCATGTTTTGCCTGGTCAAGGAGCTTCGTGAGTGGATCCGCAATGTTTTGATCAGTGTGAACTTGGCGGATACATGTCTTTCCTTTTTCAACTTTATCCCTTATGTAGTTGAATCTCCGCTCGATATGTCTAGTCTTTTGGTGTGCACGAGGTTCCTTGATTTGAGCAATCGCACCCTCGTTATCACAAAAGATCTTTAGGGGGTCTTGAATGGTAGGAACCACCCCTAGGTCGGCTATGAATTTCTTCAACCATGCAGCTTCTTGGGCTGCCAATGAAGCGGTGATGTATTCTGATTATGTAGTGGACAATGCTACCACGTCTTGTTTTGAGCTCTTCCAAGAGATGGCTCCTCCATTTAAAATGAAGACATACCCCAATTGCGATCGAGAATCACTTCGATCGGTTTGGAAACTCGCGTCCGTGTAACCCTTTACAACGAGTTCCTCTTCACCAGATCCATATATTAAAAACATATCCTTAGTCCTTCTAAGGTATTTTAATATGCACGTAACAGCCTTCCAATGACTCTTACCTGGATTTTGCTGGTATCTACTCGTCATGCTCAAGGCGCATGAGACGTCCGGTCTGGTGCATATCATTGCATACATGCTGGATCCTATAGCTGACGCATATGGGATTCCTTTCATTTTCTCTTACTCATCCCTTGAGCTTAGACATTGAGATGTATTCAATATTGTCCTTTTTTGAATAGGTACAAAACCTCTCTTAGAGTTCTCCATCTTGAACCTATTCAAGACTATGTCAATGTATGCACTTTGGTTTAAACCTATCAAGCGCCTTGATCTATCCCTATAGATCTTTATTACTAGAATGTAGGCGACTTCACCAAGATCCTTAATGGAAAAACAACTTCCAAGCCAAGTTTTTACACCTTCCATGGTTGGAATGTCATTTCCAAACAGTAGAATGTCATCGACATACAATACTAAGAAAGTGATGATGCTCCCACTAGCTTTGTTATACACATAAGCTTCATCGCCGTTCTTGATGAATCCAGAATTCTTAATTTCTTCATCAAAACGGTGATTTCAACTTCTCGATGCTTGTTTCAATCCATAGATTGATTTCTTTAACTTGCATACTTTGTCAGGATGTTTTGGATCGACAAAACCTTCAGGCTGAACCATATAGACATCTTCATCAAGATATTCATTAAGAAAAGTCGTTTTGACATCTAATTGCCAGATCTCATAGTCATAATATGCAGCTATGGCAAATAATATCCTGATTGACTTTAGCATCGCCACAGGCGAGAAGGTCTCATCATAATCAACCCTTGAGTTTGAGTGAAACCTTTTGCTACAAGTCTTGCTTTATAATTATCTAAGTTACCATGCATATAAGTTTTCTTCTTGAAAACCCACTTACTTCCAACTGCTTTGTTACAATCGGATTGCATCTCTATGTTCATGGCTTCAAGCCATTTGTTACAATCGGATTTTGACATTGCATCATGGTATGTGGTTGGTTCATCTGAATCTACCACATAGCATTCATCCATTAAAAATCCATATCTTTCAGGTGGACTGCTAATTATACCAGATCTGCGAACATTTTGTGTGTTCTGATCAATCTCTTGATCGTTCTCAGCAACCTCTTGTTGAGCGCTAGTATTAACCAAACGTGTATTGTGTTGTGGTTCTTGATCCTCCTCAAGTTCCACTATTCTATCACTAGTTCCTTCCATAAGGAACTTAGCTTCCAAGAACTTACCCTTTTGAGCAACAAATACCTTTTTCTCGGTTGGATGGTAGAAATAATATCCTATATCATCTTTAGGATATCCTATAAAGATACACTTAATAGATCGGACTTCCAATTTATTTGGGGTGTATTGCTTAAGATAAGCCTCCCAACCCCAAACCCTTTAGATTGATAATAATGGAGGGTTTCCATGCCATATTTCAAAAGGTGTCTTTTCCACTTTCTTGGTTGGGGCCATTTAGTATACGGACTGCGGAGAGCAAAGCGTAACCCCAAAACGATAGAGGTAATGTGCTTTTAGCCATCATAGATCAGACCATATCTAATAAAGTTCGATTTCTCCTTTCGGACACACCATTGTGTTGTGGTGTTCCAGGTGGAGTAAGTTGTGAGATAATCCCACAACTCCTAAGATGATCTTTAAAAGCAACACTTAGGTATACACCTCCTCTATCGGTGCGAAGGACTTTGATTGTTTTCTTGAGTTGATTTTCTACTTCACTTTTGAAGTCTTTGAACATTTCAAATGCCTCATCCTTGTGTCTTAGTAAATACACATAACCATAACGACTATAGTCGTTGGTAAAGGTAATGAAGTATCTTTCACCATTCCTAGTCATCGGCTTAAAAGGACCACATACATCGGAATGTATGATACCTAGTAAGTCTTTAGCCCTTTCAAAAGTTCCACTAAAGGGTGTCTTGGTCATTTTGCCTTGTAAACAAGATTTGCATACATCATATGAATTATCTTCATTTGTATTAACAAGACCATTTTTCTGAAGTGTATGCATGCGATTCTTTGCTTATATGTCCAAGGCGACAATGCCAAAGATAGGAATCACTCAAATCCATTTTGAGTTTCTTGTTGGTTACTTGGTACATTGAGCTATCATATGATGCGTTATCTTGATCTAATTCATAAACACCATTTAAAGGCATAGCCTTAAAGTAAAACACATCATGCATAGAAACATAAATGTCTTGGTTAACAAATTCGAAATTAAAACCACATTGCCTTAAAAGGGAAATAGAAATTATGTTCCTAGTTAAACTAGGAGAATATAAAACATTCTTCAAAATAACTTCCAAACCACTTGGAAGCTCTAAAACGTAGTCTCCTTGAGCTTCGACTTCAACCTTTGCTCCGTTGCCCATGAAGAGACTAGCGTCTGCCTTCTTATAATGTTTATTCCTTTTGAACCCCTGCAACAAATTGCAAATATGAGTTCCACATCCAGTATCTAGTACCCATGTGTTAGAAGAAATAACATTAAGCTCAACCTGTATTGTAGGTCCCGAAATCTGAGGATCGATAATGAACCGAATCACTTGTTTATAGCAAACACGGTCACGTGTGCGGAATCCACGTAACTATGCCAAATCAAACATATAAAGCAATAACAACAAAGTATTAATCAATGAAACACACTCGATTGATTAAACGGGATGAGAACCGATTACAAACTTATACAAACACAGTTTAGACAGAATTTCGACTGAGTTTCTTTACTGGTATTATCTCATCTACCTTCAAAGAGAAAGCAGACTTGGTTTATATAGTCCCTGGGCCCAACAGTCGACGAAACACAAGGTGTCTCGGCGAAACAGAATATGGGCCAAACATTGGGCTTGAAGCAGCCCATTACACGACGAATCAAGTGTGATTCGTCATGACTGTCGGCGAAACAGAATAATTAAACACAAGTCTGTTTCATCGTGAGTTGTTCGATGAAACAGACCTGTTTCGTCGAGGACTGCATCAGCTGTTCTGTTTGCTGTAAACAGACAGCAAATAGATAGAATATATAAACACATAATGACCATTATACCCTTGTCATGCAACATGCATTGTTCGTTAAACATTACATAACAAAATGAGACAAACAAGTCAGACACAAGTGGATAGGAGGATATCCGACTTGGTCGACATCAAATACATACTCGATAAACCTTAAAAGACCGTACAAAATACAACGATAAGTAAGACTAGTTACAGACACTAAAAAATGCATCAACAAACTCCCCCTTGTCTATTACTCGTCTTCGGTCTTCTAATCTTCTATCTCAGTGTTGTTCGGACCACGAACTGCCCGAATGTATGCCCCGGTAGTAGCAAAAACACGCTACGCGCTGAAACTTTAAAGCTTGACGTGCGTCCTGATCTTCATAGAAAATATCATGACGATATAATCTGCTGATGTCAGCCTCGGACATGTTGACGATCCACATCGGATCCAACATCCGGTAATTTGCACGATTATCTCTAAACACAATCACGGCTTCATGCGTATCCGAGTCATAGCACCATAATGCCATGTCTTCAAGAAAATCATGCTGCATAGGCATCAATGGGATTTTATCTACGACCCTCGGAGGCTGGTACACAAGCTTGTATCTGCAAGTGTTGGTTTCAGGATCAAGAGTAAACTTGATCGGTTAATAGATGGGGAATTGTGGCTTGTATGATTCATCCTTCCAGTCCGACTTCTTGTTTATTTTAATCAGTCGCTCAAATAAAGTAGCGCCGTCATAGTTTGAACGATTAACAAGCTCAAGCCTCGTCAACGCAGCATCATCATAAAATGGCAAAGAAAGAATGCTCAGCGGTGAGTTGAAATACAGAATTCCGTATTCACGTTTGATGGCAATGCAGTGTATATCCTTAACAAACATCCAGCATAGAATTCTTCCACTTGGCTTTGCCTTTTCAAACTGCAAGTAGTCAACTTGAACGCTTTCAGGCACAGGCTTGGAGACTTTCGATAGAAACTGTTTTCGCCATTCAGAAAATGCATCTGTAGCCTTTTCAGACGTGTCACGAGTCCTTAAGTGTTCATCTATGTCATCAACATTCTCCTTCATCCAATCTTCATCAAACGGAGCGAATTCAGTACCATCTTTTCGAACATACGTTGATTTAATTACTTCTCCTTCAAATACGATCTCATCGATATCTTCAACATTAGTTATGTCAGTCTCAGTCGACATTTTATCTATATCAGCATCATCAATCTCTCTCATAGCTTTTAAAGCAAGTAATTGCTCATGAGAAAGATCTTCTATTAGTTCTCCTTCTTCAAGCAACTCTCCCGTCACTGGATGAATAGCCTGTAAAGCAATATCAGCATTGCTTACGATAGAAGTAGTACCTGTGATATGTTGAACTTTTCCAGTAGAAGTTCCCTGAGATGATTCGACCACTGGTGGTTGAACTTCAATAATTTCTGAAGATGTAGCGGCTGGCTGCTTCTGTGATGTACCAGAAGTGTCACGATTCCCTTGGTCTTCCGTATCATCATCCTTTTTCTTCAGTACTTCTTGTTGTTTACAATGATAATCCCATAGAGCAGCAACTCGTGTTTGAAGTATAGAGTTATTTCTCTCTCTCTCTTCATCAGCAGCCTTCAAACGAGCATTCTCGGCTTTAAGCAAATCAATCTCAGCCTGTTGTCTCTCTATCACCGTTTGCTGTTGACCAACGGTTGACTTCAAGTTGTTAATTTCCACCAATTGTTTAAGCTGATCAGTCTTCGTAAGATTAATGAAATGAGATTGCCTCTGAATACGATCAGCAGCTGCTTCCAGTTGAGTGAATAGGTATCTGTTCTTTTCGTCTTGAGAATATCCGGAAAATACCCTATGACGTTCAGAACTGATCTGCGAAGTGGTTGCTCTGATTGCAGAAGCCATAGTTCTTTCAGGAGTGGCTTGAGGAGTAGCAGTTGGAATTTCAGCAGCTGATGTAACTACAGGAGTTTCGGCAACTGATGTAACTACAGGAGTTTCTTGTACAGGCTCCTGAGGTATAGATGAAGGCTCTTGAGGCACAGGTTGCCTAGTAGAAGTACTCAAATATCTTCTTGATTTCTTCTTTTGAGTTTCAGCAGCTTTCTCAGCTCTCATTTTTGTTCTTATTTCACCTTCAGGATCCTCTGGAACGTATGCTGGATCATCTTCAGTTCTAATCTTTTTATATCTTTTCACTCCACGTACATCGATATACATTTCGTATCCAGGCTCGACTATATGATCACTAGAGCTAGAATCAGATTCATCATCGCCACTTGCTGAAGAACTACTAGCTGATGTACCACCAGCTGCACCTTTGCTCGATGCACCAACGGCACCAGTATCACCACCATCATCGCCGTCATCACTACTGTCATCACTATCACTCCCGGACTCATCTGAATCAACCGGGTCAGGACCAAATTTCTCTATCCTTTTTCTTTCCAACTCAGGCTCTTCGTTTTCAGATTGGCTGTCATCATGACGCCATTTATCATTGGCTGGAGCAACATACTCAGGATTCTCAAGTGCGCCAAAAAGCTTCCTTGGAGGAACGCTTTCTTTGTATCTTTTGGCGGCAAGATTCTTGATTAACCTTAAAGAGTTGAAATTCATCGCCTCTATCTTCAGAAGATCATTGTCAGCTTTAGGAAGGTCAGGATGTTGAACATTCATAATCATTTGAAGAAAACGCGGATACATCCAAAACTTGTTCCCGGTTGTTCTACTTCCTGTCCTTGTCATATTTTCTTTCATGTTGCTGAAAATATACTTTGAGATGCTAAACGGTTTGTTTAACACCAAAGCAACCATGAAACCAACGAGATCATCTCCAGCCGTATCATATCCAGACCGTCTATTGCTGAGACACTGAATAAGAATATGCAATAAAAACTTGTAGCGTAATGGAAGATCACCTTTGTTGATTTGTTTGACGAAAATGTCTCCAGTACACTTCATCCGTAGCAAACAGCCTCGTGAACACATGATTGGGATGGAATATGGAGCATCCGGTTGATCTTGTAGTTGTAAGACTTCGTTCAATATATCCGGAGAGATAACAACATCCAAATTATTCACTCGACCCCTTATAATATCTTTTCCATCCACTTGTACGACGCTTGAAGAATCCCAGAAAGCCTTGATAAGTGATTTGTAAACGGGCGTCGAGAATGTAACAGCATAATTAATACGTGACTCCCTGATCCACTTCGTGATATCTTTCAATTCCGTGAGCTTGTCATCAGGATCCAGATATGCAATTTGATTATGACGCTTCTCGGACATAATCTCTTCTTCAGTTTTGTTTTCCTTCTTTATCGCCTTCTTGCGTTTTCCTTCTTTCGGTGCCTTCGGTGCCATCTGTACATGAAAATGTCCATAATAAGCAACAATTATATTACTTATGCATTTAGACATGTATGGATACAAGTTCATGTATCCACTTAACAAATAACCTATCAAACCATGTCTACTGTGAACAAACAGCAAAAACAGAAAACTGCTAAGGCATGGACGACGAAACAGAAACACTTCGACGAAATAGAAGATGTGCGACGAAACAGATCTGAGTCGTCGTTGGTTTGATTCGCCATGTCTGTTTCTCCGTTTCTGATTCGTCGTCTGTTTCGCCGTTTCTGATTCGCCGTATGTTTGATTCGCCGGAATTAGGGTTTAATCGATTCGTCGATTTGGGGGTTTTTCTGTTTCCCGTTTTGTGGTTTAAACAAAGAACAGATTTAATACAAACACATTCAACACCAATGTTTATAACCCAAAAAACCTGATAAAACCCATAAATGATTTCCGATCAAAAACCCATTTAAAACAGTCAAGAACTTTATCAATCAATAACCCCTGTTTTTGTTACATAAACCCACACCCGAATCGAACAAAAAAAATACATACAATAAACCTAAATCTATCAGATATCATAAAATATCAATCAAGACATAAGTTTAAACATGAAATCACAAGCATAGAAGATTTCCGGGGGTTTAATACAAAAACACTCGGTTCATAATGTTCGGAATCTGAACATGAACATGTTTGTACCTTTGAGTGTTGAACGATTTTTGATTAAAAACAAGGTTAAATGGTTCGAGAAAGAAAAATGGCGAAACGGATGTATGGAGAAGATGAACAGATGATATTTAAAAAAAATGAACACAGGGACCCCTTTTATACACCGCCTCATCTCGACGAAACAGAGATCTCGACGAAACAGGATTGGGCTCGACGAAACAGAACGAAGTTGGGCTTACACTTGGGCCTGAAATTAGCCCATGACGAAACGGATTTGGGCTCATGCGATTCGTCGTAACTTCGACGAAACGGATCTGTTTCGTCGTCACAGTTTTGATTCGCCGTATACATTCTGTTTCGTCGACATTAATATTTCAAAATACAGAGGCATGAAAGATTTTTGCAGACTGAATAAATTTTGATTAAAATGAACACATTTCCATTTTGTTTTAGTTTCCAAATGCAAGAACATGTTATGAAGTAGGTTTTAGGCTTTCGGCAGAAAACACCAAGCAACAACTTCGGCTTAATCAAAAACTAACTTTACAAAGATACACTAAAAATAAATTTAAAGCGCGGTAAACTAAACGAAAATGCAATAAACTGTGAGAAACAGTAAGCAACTATACAAATGCAATCTTTTTGCGAATTTTAAGGACAAGGAATCAAACCAGCTTACGGTCTTAGTCAACATGATTTTGATTTCTGTTTAAAGCTCTGGATAAGTATACTACCTCGATTATCGGTATTGTTTTCCACATAAACTCAAACTGACCAGACGTAATCATAATTAAGAGATACGATTGACGGTAAGGATTATACATACAAGTCGATGTAAATCCACTCACGACACATTCCCGTATCAAGGTATGCACGAGAATTCATCTTACCAGTGAGTATACCAATTATCATCTGTTTGACCGTATAAAAATGTGAGAAACTCACTTATTTTGATTGAAAACAAGCCCTATGTGATAGAATCACTTATTGATGAGGAACTTGATTTTCGATGCATGAGGGCACAGGAGCAAGTCCGTGAACAGGTCAGTACTTTCGTACAGCAGAGAGACGAACTTGACTCCCGCAAAGAATCTGTGATATAATATCACTTATTTTGTTTGGACATGTGATTGTTGATCACTTATTGAGGTCGAATGCAATATGTACACGTATGTATGGTATCATGGAAGATCTAGACTTCGTCTCCGTTATTTTTACGGTTTGATACAACTATGATACCCAGATGATAAGCAACATAAAGACCGAATATTTCAGATCTCGGCAATCTCTCAAACGAAATCTCGGTACTAAGACCATATGTCTATGAATGGTTCCCACCTGACTTGAAGTCTGCTAGGTTTGTATCATCCTGCACATTTTAGTCTGATTGTGAGCCTACCGATACATCGTTAGTAGAGATACTTATCATTTTCTTTTTGTTTTTCATTTTGAGCACGTTGACCGACCACACTAGTGAACATCATCATTTTCCTTTATCCAAGAAACTCATTTTTGGTTTTTCTATTGTTTTTGAATTTTTGAAGTTTTCAAACGTAAAGACAGAAAAATAAAGACATCTTTTTGGATTTTGAAGTTTTGCAATGTTTTTGTATTTTCTTGAAATTACTCCCCCTAAAATGCTAAAAGGTTACGAAAATCGAAAATCTTTTTGAATTTTTAGAGTTTATAAAGAAAATATTTACAAAAACGACCAGCCAAAGAAGTTTACTCGGGTATCACCTTAATGCCATTGACCAAAAGTAGATAATCAAAACGTGATTTATCAAAAGCTTTTGTAAACAGGTTGGCACGTTGGTGATCAGTGGGGACATGAACGACATCGATTAATCTCTTGTCAAAACAATCACGTATGAAGTGATATTTAATGTCGATGTGTTTAGTCTTGGAATGCTGCACAGGATTTCTAGTGATCTGTAAGGCAGCATTATTATCAACAAAAATATGAGTAGATAGGAATTCTAAACCGTAGTCGCGCATTTGTTGTTGTATCCAAAGAACTTGGGAGCAACAACTCGAGGCAGCAATGTATTCTGCTTCACATGTTGATGTAGCAACACACGTTTGCTTCTTGCACTGCCACGTGACCATGCGATTTCCTAAGAACTGACATCCTGCTGTTGTCGATTTGCCATCGATTTTGCAACCACCGAAGTCAGAATCATTGTATGCAATTAATTCAAAGTTATCATCCCTAGGGTACCAAAGACCAAGGTCCGGGCATCCCTTTAAATAGCGAAAAATCCTTTTGATAGCTGACAGATGAGAGGCCTTCGGGTTTGCTTGATATCTTGCAAGCAGGCACGTTGGATACATGATGTCAGGCCTTGAAGCAGTGAGATACATGAGAGATCCGATCATGGCGCGATAATAAGAAGAGTTGACACTTTCTCCTTTCAAATCCGGAGTAATCCCGTGATTCTGCGGAAGTGGGGTACCAATAGGCGTTGCATCTGACATTTGAAATCGGCTCAAAATGTCACCAACATATTTAGTCTGATGGATGAATATCCCAGACTCTGTTTGTTGTACTTGTAGGCCCAAGAAGAAATTCATCTCCCCCATAGCGCTCATTTCGAACTTTTCCAGCATAACACGTTCGAATTGCCTGCACAAAGATTCATTAGTAGAACCAAAAATTATATCATCAACGTATACCTGCACCAGCAGAAGATCTCCATCTAGTTCCTTGATAAAGAGTGTGCAATCAATAAGACCTAGTCGAAATCCATTCTCCAGAAGATAGTTGGATAAGGTTGTGTACCAAGCCCTAGGTGCTTGATGTAAACCATAAAGAGCTTTGTTTAGCAACCAAACCCGATCGGGGTGAATAGGATCTTCAAAACCTGGAGGTTGTTCGACATGCACCTCTTCTTGAACTATACCATGAAGAAAAGCACTTTTAACGTCCATCTGGTAAACTTTGAATCCTTTGAAAGAAGCATAAGCTAAGAAGATCCGAATAGCTTCCAGACGTGCAACAGGTGCATAAACTTCATTGTAGTCAATGCCTTCTATCTGGCGAAAACCCTGAACAACCAATCTCGCCTTGTTGCGAATAACCACTCCACGGTCGTCTTTCTTGCATTTATAAACCCATCGAGTGCCAATTTTCTTGTAATTCTCCGGTTTTTCAACAAGCTTCCAAACACCAAGCTTTTGAAATTGTTGCAGTTCGTCCTGCATGGCTTCAACCCAAGAATTATCTTTTAAAGCTTCCTTCCAAGATTTCGGTTCTTCTTGTGAAACGTAACACGCGAAGGACCAATCATTTTGAAGACCAGATTCTCTAATTGCTGAATATAAACCAGCATTCTGGTTATTTCTCAGCTGATTACGCGTCTACACACCGCGTTGGACATCTCCTATAATGTTCTGCTGGGGATGGGTATTGTGAATCCTTAATTCAGGATTTTCAGAAACACTAACATTAATACCCAAATTGTTAAGATTAAGATCAGCAACCAACTCTGCACCGGGTATATGCGTGGAAGTGGATGCATTTCCTTCAGCAGTATCATCATTCTGCACTTGAGGAGTTTCTAAAGAAGTGCCATGAACAGGAACAACCGGGGCAGAAGTGCCTTCAGTCGTATCAAGATATTCATCATCTTCCGATGACTCATTGTAGTCAGTGGCATCTTCAAATACCTCATTTTGAACAGTATTGTTAACTGAATTAGAACCTTGAGGGCTAACAATAAAAGGTCTTACCAATGGCGAGCCAGCAGCGTTGTCACTATCAAATAACATTTGAACAGCTGCAGATTCTTCATCAAAGGTAGGCAGATTAAAGGAGTCGAATATCCCATCGTAATCGAACATCCAAGGATCACCCGGAGATCTAACAGGATTTGTGTACCTTTGAACCCTTACTTCATTCCAAAGTTCAATATTTTTGGTGGTCAGATTCCATACACGAAAATTTGGAGTTGCATATCCAAGGAAGAAACCTTCGATAGCTTTTGCGCCAAACTTTCCATCTGGGTCAATCATGGTACATGGACCGCCAAAGGGTTCAAGGAAAGAAAGATCCGGTTTCCTTTTCTGTAGAAGTTCGAAACAAGTTTTGCCATGCCTCTTAACTGTAAGAACTCGGTTCAAAGTGTAGCAAGCAGTCGACACAGCTTCTGCCCAGAATTGAACAGGAAGCTCTGACTCTACCAACATAGTTCTTGCAGTTTCAATAATCGTGCGATTCTTCCTCTCAGCGACACCGTTTTGTTGTGGAGTATAGCGAGAACTATATTCATGAAGAATGCCTTTAGAAGTACAGAACTCATCCATCACACGGTTTTTGAACTCAGTTCCGTTGTCGCTTCGGATCCTTTTCACTTTCAAAGTGTATAAATTTTCCAACATTGTGAGAAGATCCTTGAGGATTCCAGGAGTATCACTCTTGTGTGCCATGAAAGCTACCCAAGAAAATCTAGAATAGTCATCAGTAACAACCAGACAGTATGCATCTCCGAATGTTGTCTTGTGCTTCATAGGTCCAAAGAGGTCCATATGAAGACGTTCGAGAGGCATGCTAACAGTGTTGATTTTCTTCAGAGGGTGAGACTTCTTTGTTTGTTTCCCTTTCTGGCACGAAACACAGATATCTTGTAGATGAAAACTTCTCACAGGCACACCATTCACAAGATTATTTTTCACCAAATGGTTCATTTTCCTCAAGTGAATGTGGCCCATTCTTCTGTGCCAAGAAATAGACTCCTTCTCTGTAGCTTTTGAGACAAAACATGTTACTTGCGCAGATGACATAATAGCTTGGCTCATATCAAGAATATAAAGGTCATTAATTCTTGGAGCCGATAAGAGAATCCATTCATCAGGAATCTTGAATCCAGGTTTAAGTACATAACAACCGGCATCATCAAAATGCACGGTGAACTTTTTATCGCAGATTTGCGAAACACTGAGAAGATTATGATCAAGTTGACGAACATAATTGATCTTTTCGAAACATACCACACCATTGGAGATCATTCCTTCTCCGGTGATATATCCGCCTTTGTCTCCTGCGAACGCGACATAGCCTCCTCTAATATTTCTCACATTGTACAGAAGCCGTAAGTCGCCCGTCATGTGCCTGGATGCCCCACTATCAACAATCCAATGACTACTGATAGTTCCTCCTGGAACACCCTGCACCGATCATCCAATGATTAGTTAAGGATGGGGACCCAAGCCATAGTGGTCTTGGGTCGTCCCTGAGAGTCACGAATAGTGATGTCGATCTGTTGATGATTTTCCAAGCTAACAACTCCCCCTGAACTTTCACCCTTCTTAGGTTTCCAAGTTTGTTTTTGTTTACCAGATTGAGTTTTGTAAACAGATTTTGAAACTTCTGGTTTTAAAGATGAACTTGGTTCCCTTGGAACAGATTTGACCTCAGATTTTAAAGCCTTTTCTATTTTCTTCACATTTTGATGTCGTTGTTTCGTTTCCTGTTCTTTAACAGTTCTTTTATCATGTTTTGGAGAAACATGACGACTTTGTGAGTGATCGTGTTCAGAAGGGGCTCTTTCAACAAAATTTGGTTTGGGCGAGTTTGTGCAGTCTTTAATGATGTGCCAAACTTCCCACACTTGAAACAAGTTCTCCTTTCAACAAACTTAGGAGAATCTGATCGACTACCTGACGTTGAAGTTGTAGACCCAGAGGTACTAGCTTCACACCCATTTGTGTGTTGGGTGTAATTGTTATTACTATTACGTTTCAAAATGTTGACTTTTTGAACAAAATCGGTATTTGACTTATTTTCAAAAGTCTCCACTTTATCAGTACCTTTGGAGGCCACAAACTTAACGTCTTTGCATTTCTTCTTGTAACGAGCTCCTTTTGTTTCAACCTTCGGTTGTGAACCTTTAGAATTTTGAGCTCGCTGCTGTTGCTGTTTACCCTTAAAAGCGATAGGTTGTTGCTTCGTTGGTGATTTTTGATTTCCAAATTTTCTTCTAACTTCAGCTTTTGGAATCGGATCACACTGAGTTACTGAAACTCTCGGGATCCCCTTTTCCAAAAACTTACTGGTAGTATCTTCAAACACTTTATCAATCAAAGATTGATTGACATTTTTAATTGGAAAAGCTGTGTTTGAATAAATTTTGTCATCACCAACTAAAGTATACAACACGTTATCACTTTTAATGGTAGACACTATCTCAGTGATAGGATCTATCTCTTGTTTAGCACCAGTTGATTGCACAACAGGAGTAGGAGGATCACACAGAATGTGATTCTCAAAAGGCACTTCTACTCCTTTGTTCTTCTCAAGAGATTTATCCTCATCACTCACATCTGGTTCATCATCGGACGAATCATAGTCCTCAATGGTTGGGGGACTTTGATTTAAAGCACATGATGACTTTTCCTTTCTATCAGATGAGCCCTCCGATGAATTGTCCGTTTTGAACCCTAAGCCAGTTGTAACTTCCCCATAATTAAGAGGTACAGTTGGCTCAAAACGAGGCATATCCTCTTCATCGGGCATTCGAGTATAATTTTGTCTCAAAGGGGGCGGACATTTCTTATATCCAACACCGCTCACATTTCCCTTCAGTTGTTGAACGTCAATAATGTGATCGAGCACAAATCGGGAGTTAGAATAACTCTCCAATTTTTGCTTGATAGCATCATGCTCGCATTTGGCAATGGCTAGTTCCTTTTTGGTTTCCTCAACGATGTTAATGTAATTGTTAATACTAACTTGTTTATGATAAACAACTTTGGTCACTTCGGAAACACTTTTCTTTAAAGTTTTAATTACAGATTTAAAATCCTTTTCGTTTCTAACCAGAGCCATATTTGCCTCTTTGCACTTTGACAGTTCAATAACCAAACTCTGATTGTGACTATGAACTGTTTCAGATTCACGTTTCAATTCAGCACATTCATGTTTTAATTCTTCAAAAGCATGTTTAGCATTATCACATTCATGTTTTAATTCTTCAAAAGCATGTTTAGCATTAGCAGATTCATGTTTCAAATCAGCACAATAACTACATATGCTAGGAGTTTCGGATTTTACCTGACTTGTAGAAGCTGTGACATTAGCCATAAAGGCAGTCTGAGAAGAGAAAGATCCATCTTCAGTGAGAATCTTCTCCATTTCTTTTGATGTAGCATCAGCTTTCTTGATCAAGTCAGAATTTTGACATTTCATCTCCTTGGCACCATTCGACAAACTATCATCTTTAGAATCAGTTCTTTCATTCAAATTTGATTCTTTATCCAAACTGCCATTGTATCCCGAACTATCATCTTTTCCTGAAGATTCACCATCATTGACATTCTTGACAATTTTAGCATTAAACACAGTTCCTCCTTGATCTCCACCTCCACATTGTACAGACCAGTCACACCTTTCATCAGTTTTATTTGAGTTGGACGTGGATGTACTTGTTTGATTTATGAAAGGATTTTGGTTGCCTTGTTGAGGTTGAGCTTGAGGTCGAGATATGGATTGTGAAAGATAAGCACCTAAATCGAACTGTGGTTGAGTACTTTGAGATTGGGGTATTGTTTGTGAAATATAAGTGCCTAAATCGAACTGTGGTTGAGTAGTTGTGTTGGACACAAACGTCGTTTGAAGCTTCGGTTGTTGAACAGAACTAGAACTAGCTGAAGGAGCAAAACCAAGCAAATATATTTCTGTGTTTTGAGGAGCTCCAATCCTTTTAGCTTTCCGAGTTTCCTCTTCATTCTTGTGCTCCAACTTCTGAACGAATCCATAGATAGTGACATTTTCCCCATCCAGAGCACCAGTATGCTTTAGAAGTTCAATGAATGGACTCCATATAGGAGGTAGAGCATCAGCTAAACGTGCAATCATTTCCACATGAGTTGTGACAACCTTATAAGAACTCATTTCACTTATCAAATGATAGAAACGAGAAGTCATATCATTTAGGGTTTCATTTTCCAAAGATTGAAATGATTCATATTCTTTCTTCAAAAGATCATGGCGTATTTTTCTAGAAGCTGCATTTCCTTCTCCTCTTGTTTCCAATGCATCCCATAAAGCTTTTGTGCTCTTACTATAAGAAAATTGATGATAGATGTCTTTATGAAGAGCTTGTGTTAGAAAAGCAAACGCCTTCTTCTCTAATTCATAGGCTTTCTTGTCTTCTTCAAGCATATTAGAAATACCAGCGGCAGTTGATGCTGCTGCTTCTAGTTCCGGGCTACATTCAGTAGTGAAACAAGTCCAAAGTTCAACGTTTTGCCCTTGAATGTATGTATGAAAACGACCCTTCCATGATGGATAGTCGTTCATGTGATTTAGCTTTGGCGGGCGATTGTTGCTTCCCGTCTCACTCTCACTGAGCAATAGATTTTGAATGTTTTGATTTTGATTAGAAACCATTGCCCATTGACCTGCATTTATTGATTGTTGTTTTTGTGGCAATTGGTTCATTAAATCCGCAAGCGAAGGCTGATTTTCACTTGGTCTTGAGTCCGAACTCCAATCCCACAGACCTTTGTTACTCATATCTGGTATATGTATGATAACACCTAGTCAAACAGTTGAAAACAAACAATTAGAAAACTTCTGCAAGTCCACTGTGTAAAATTGACACACACCCGACGAAACACTTTCCACGAAACAAACTTGTTTCGTCGAAATGAATGTTGACGAAACAGACTTGTTTTGTTGAAGATATTATGACGAAACAGATTTCTGTTTCTTCCAAGATATTTTTGACGAAACGGATTTGATTCGTCGCCTACTTGTTTCGTCAAGGATAAGTCTCAGACAACTAGATATTTTTCTGACACAAGTGATGTTTGTAACACCGTTTTTCAACGCAACATGCTTTTTCAGAAACTAATGATCACAATTTTACACTAAAGTCAATTTAATGTATAATATGTTATAACACTTAGGTTTCGACAATTTAAAGATCAAGTTCACAAATGTGATAAGAACAATTATGAAGATATGAAGAACACACTCAAGAACAATGAGTTTTCCGGTGACTGATAATTTTCCGAAACACGGAAATGCACAAGACTTTCACTAAAAACCCGATTTAAAGCATAAGCAAACAATCTAAAAAGGTTTTTGATAAAACTCTTTAGCAAATAACAAGAAACCAACATATTTTTATGAAAATTTTTCCAGAAATTATGAATTTTCAAGAACAATTTTTCAGAAAAACAATCACAAATACTTGATAAAAACCGAACAATGTTTGATTTTAAACAAGGATAAGAGCCAAACGCTCTGATACCAATTGTAGGTCCCGAAATCTGAGGATCGATAACGAACCGAATCACTTGTTTATAGCAAACACAGTCACGTGTGCGGAATCCACGTAACTATGCCAAATCAAACATATAAAGCAATAACAACAAAGTATTAATCAATGAAACACACTCGATTGATTAAACGGGATGAGAACCGATTACAAACTGATACAAACACAGTTTAGACAGAATTTCGACAGAGTTTCTTTACTGGTATTATCTCATCTACCTTCAAAGAGAAAGCAGACTTGGTTTATATAGTCCCTGGGCCCAACAGTCGACGAAACACAAGGTGTCTCGGCGAAACAGAATATGGGCCAAACATTGGGCTTGAAGCAGCCCATTACATGACGAATCAAGTGTGATTCGTCATGACTGTCGGCGAAACAGAATAATTAAACACAAGTCTGTTTCGTCGTGAGTTGTTCGACGAAACAGACCTATTTCGTCGAGGACTGCATCAGCTGTTCTGTTTGCTGTAAACAGACAGCAAATAGATAGAATATATAAACACATAATGACCATTATACCCTTGTCATGCAACATGCATTGTTCGTTAAACATTACATAACAAAATGAGACAAACAAGTCAGACACAAGTGGATAGGAGGATATCCGACTTGGTCGACATCAAATACATACTCGATAAACCTTAAAAGACCGTACAAAATACAACGATAAGTAAGACTAGTTACAGACACTAAAAAATGCATCAACATGTATCATAAAGATAGTACCTGAGGTTTGCCCTGCATCCCTCTTGTTTTTCAACTCATTGAGATAGGTCGGACAATTTCTCTTCCAATGTCCTATCTCACCACATTCAAAACATGGGTCGTTTGTGGCAACCTTTTGCTTCTTCTCTTTCGATTTCGTGGGTTCTGCTTTAGCTTTTCCCTTCCCTTTTCCTTTGACGTGTCCCTTTCTTTTAGCATAATTTGCTTTAGAGTTGGGGTGGGGCCTTTTCTTGTTGCCTCCCTCATTGATCGCTAGGACGGGTAAAGCCTTTTTGCCCATTCCCGCTTCGGTCGTTTTGAGCATTGCATGGAGCTCACCAATGCTCTTGTCCCATCCATTCATGGTGTAGTTCATAACAAAGCTCTCAAATTTCTTTGTTAAAGAGTTGAGGATCAAATCCGTAGCCAACTCTTTAGAGATGGGACAATTTAGCCTTTCGAGGCGATCAATGTGGCTTTTCATCTTAAGGACGTAAGATAATACCGATTGGGTTTCCTCCATTCGACATGCATGAAGCGCCCGAATAGTTTCCAAGCGTTCTACCCTCGCTTGTTGTAGGAACATTTCCTTTAACTGGGTAATCATGTCGTATGCCCCGTGATGTTCAAAATACTTTTGAATTTCGGGAATCATAGTTCCCAACATGAGGCATGAGGCTTGCATGGAGTCCTCAGTATACTTAACCCAATCATTGTAGGCTTCCACATCTTCCACGTTAGGTTCATCGGGAATAGGATCGTCCAACACATAGGATATCTTTTCTTGTTTGAGAACGATTCTCAAGTTTTGAAACCAATCCATGAAGTTGTTATGGTTGAGACGATCCTTTTCTAGGATGGTTCTTAGTGATAGGTTTCGGACGGTTGAGGTAATCGTGTTAGTGGTGTTATTTTTTGCGGCCATCTACAAAATTTAACAAGTTCAATTTAGTATTTTCGATATTATAATATTTTAATCATTAATACCCTTTTGTGTCTTAAAGACAATTAATAATTAAAACATAGAATCCAACGTTATATTTAAATATTGGTTAGGTGACATTTATCCCTCTATTTAAATTAACAAGGTAGTCAACGTTTGACAATTGCAACTCTTTGCAATTTCTAGCCATATGGGATCGGTTAAACATCTTTATGTTTAGTTGGCATGTTTACACCCATCAACACCTTTGTCCGCCATGCTTCGGTGACCCTAAGCACATGGTTTCCAAATCAAGTCGTCCAACTTACACACACGTGTGAGTTTATACACATAAGTGGTTAGGTGACCTTTATCCCACAAACATGGTAAACCTACCTCGAACATACAAGTTCCCTCAAATGTGGTTAGGTGACCTTTATCCCACAATAAGAGTTCCAAAGTGATTAGAGTGTTGTATAAAAGGATGGTGTTTGACTTGTTTTATAAAAGGGTTTTTTTATATTTCAAAAATTCTACTTTAGAAAATATTATGTACCATTCATTTGCATGCATTCAAATCCTTGGTACTTTAGTGAAAACAAGTTTTTCAAGGTTCTTTTTAATAAAACTCATTTTATTATAAAATCATTAATTTTTAATAAAACTTTTTATTAACCATTTTAATGATTTTGTAAAGAACCAATTTTACGCTTGTTGTTGATTATTAGCTTGTTAAGTCATGCATATCGACATATCATCTAAACAACAAAATAAGCAACCAAACAAGCACATCATGCATAAAAATAGGTGCATAACCATAGCCAACTATTTTTTTTATAACACTTGTTAGCCGAAACAAGTGTGCCAAAAGTTCCTTCCTAAGGGGTGAAAAATGACACAAGTGATGTGTCGTTGAACTCCCACTAGATCCCGCATCCAAATGCTTCAAGTCTCCTTCTTGTGTTGTGATTTCTCCACTTTCTTTGAGCTTCCAAATGTCTTTTATATTCAGCTCCAAACTCATTTGGACTTCAAAAATGTGTTTTGGTTATTGGGCTAAAATCCAGTTGAGAACCATGAGGTCCTTTGGACCGAATATTATGGTCCAAACCAAAACTGTTAGTACATTACGTCTGTAGCTTCCGTCAGCATGTAGTCATATTTTGTTCTGTGTTCATGTTTTTTGTCTGAATGTATGTATGTAGTTAGCAGGACAACTCAGGATTAGGGTATGTATGTAAAAGTGTTGTTTGGGACTAGTTGAACTCGTACGGATGGCAATACGCACGTATGGCCATACGCACGGATGACTTATCCGCACGGATAAGTCATACGCACGGATGACCATACGTAGTACGGGTGAGTCATACGTACGGGTAGCCCACCCGCACGGACAACACTTATTAGTATCCTGAGTCTGTCTATATATAGAAGGTCCGGTGCAACTTTGTTAGAACTTTTGACACACGCACGGGTAGTCTGTACGTTCACCGGAACTTTGTAACTTTCAGAACGATTAATAGAACGAACAGACAAGAAGTTAAAAGTTGAATTCTCTGTTGTATAAATCTGTGATTTGTCTTAATGGATTCCGCACACTAAGACGAAATCGATTCAACTTGTTCCTAAGATCAGATCCTGTATCAACGGGACCAACAAGTGGTATCAGAGCGACCAGGGAGCTGAATCGAGATCAACAACACTGAATTCACCGGAATTCAAGTTTCATTTGCCGATCAAAGTCGAATCTCACCGGAGATTTGACTTCTGTTACCGATTTGATTCAAATTTCACCGGAAATTTAACGGACTTCTTCTATATCTACTTAGATTTTACATTTGTTCTTCATTTGTCATCATAAAATCAGAAAAACCTAAAATTGAGCAAGAATTTACGGTTAAAATTTGTTAAAATCGATATCAAGCAACTCACAATCATTCAAAATATAATCCTACCTAGTTTCATAATCTGAATCAATCTAAAACTAGATCAAATTCATCAAAAATCATGTTGAGTTGTTCGTATTTGATGACGTCATTCACCCGTTTGGACAGCTGTCTGAACGATTTGGATTAGTTAGTTACTGCAAGTCGTGTGCTGACATCATCATTGTTACACGCACGGTTTACAACCCGTGTGGATAACCAGAATAGTCAAAAGGTCAAAGCTAACCGTGCGCACAACCATCCGAGCGGATTACCGTCCGTGCGGATAGACTTTGTTTTCATACGAATTCCTGTTCGAACGGATAACTATCCGGTTCAAGTGTTTGAAGTTTTTAAAATTTGTAAAAAATTTCTAAGTGTTTGAAAATTGTTTCAGGTACTTGAAATGGAAGAATTCATGAATCCCTTTAGTGAGATGTATGCCTTCGCGGGTAATTCTGGAGACGATACTTCAAATCGTTCAAATGAAAATCCTAATCCGAATCCAAAGAAAACGTTATCCGATGCACTAAGTGTTGAAAGCGTATATGGTACCTACAACAAACCACCAAAACTAATGGCAATAGAAGAATATAATCGGTGGGCAAAAAGATTCGAAGAATGGTTGAAAGCCTTTGCATATCCGAGCTGGAAGAACTTAAAAAATGGTTTTGTTTCAGAAAGACGAGATTTTGAGAATATGTCAGATGGAGAAGAAATAGATCACTATATAGCTGAGCAAAAATGCATTGCTTTGATTCATCAATCCGTAAGAGACGACATTATTTCACTCATTGAATACACAAACGCAAAAGATCTATGGGCAAAGTTAAGTAAAAAATGTGTAGGAAGTGAAGAAATAATCAAAAACAAAAAGAAATTGTTGAGAAAGGAGTTTGATTTGTTCGGATGTTTAAAAGGTGAATCTGTTTGTAAAATGATTGAAAGATTTGGACACTTAAAGTTGGAATTGGCAAGGCACGGAGTAAACTATCCTCCAGAGGATCTTATTGACAAATTGTTTGATTCACTACCAGAGGAGATGGATTGGCAGTATTATGCACTGATGTTAAAGAACACAATACCATCTGAAAGTTTGACTGTCGACTTGCTGATTGAAAGACTAGAAAGTCATGAATTGGAGATAAAGAAAAACAAAGTTAATCATCCATCATATCAACAAAACATGGAGTTGTACTATCCAAAGAGTATGATTCCGAAGAATGTTTCTCCAAGAACTGCTTTCTCCGCTGAAAACACAAATACTTCAAGTAAAGAAAATCCAAGCTCAAACAGTGGTTTTCATGGAGGTTTTTCATCCAACATTCCAAGTCAGGGATCTTCTTCAAGTTCTTCAAGTCAACAACAATCTGTTCCTAAGAACGCCTTTTCTTGCAATATTGCGATCGATTTGAAGAATGCTCAAAATTTTGATGAAGAATCGGCCAAACAGCAGATGATCTTTCTAGCATCTGTTTTGGAATCATATGAAGGGTTAGTAGCCGGAAAGATAGGTAATACCAATCTGACGAAAGAAGATTATGATCAGATTGATCCCGAGGAGATGGAGCTGATCGATATTCGTTGGGCTATGGCCAGTGCTGTTCGTAGAGCACAACGATTCATGGAAATTACCGGTAGAAAGACAATTGGTAGTGCTTCTACTAAGCTGGGATTTGATAAATCGAAAGTGACATGCTTCAAATGTAAGCAGAAGGGTCACTTCAAACGAGAATGCAGAAATGCGTATGCTGATGAGTCAGAAAACCCTTTCAGAGATGATTATTACAAGAGAGCAATCTATCACCAGAATAAATCCGAGCCACCCAGATTGAAGCAAGTTGAAGACAACAAAGTGAAGTCTAGAGCTCTTGCCGTAATCCATGATGACGAAGGTTATGATTGGAGCGAGCTATTGCCTGAAGAAGATGCTGTGGGTTATGCATTCGTGACAAAGATTATTCCTTACAAAGACACTAGAACTGAAGAAGAAAAATTCGTCAACCGAAGAATGAAAGCCCAAGCCAGAATGAGCAGAGTTTATAACACTTACAAAGAAGCTAAAAGAGCAAAAAGGTGGGATGCCGACAGAGAGTGTTATCTTGATCCTCAAGGAAACATTGCAATTAACCCAGATTCCCTCGATGTTGATGCTCTTACCCAACAATATGCCGAGGAAGAAGAAGCGAGACAAAGAGAATGGTGGGGAGGTGGTGATGAGAAACAAGTTGAGAAAGAAGAAAAAGTCAAAGAAGCAGAACAGAAACCAAAGTCAAAGAATGTTGATGATGGAATCATTGATACATCACAAGAACTAACGGCTGAAAACTTGAGGAAGATGGCAGATAAAGTTCTTGCTGCAAAAGAACTTGAGGTAGTTTCTAGTTCTGGATCTGAGTCAACAAACAAGGTCAGTTCAAATGGTACACTTGAGTCAGGTAAGATTGGTAAATCGGAAAAAGACTGCAAAAATTGCATGAAAGAGTGCAAAGTTTGTAGTACAATCACTTACCTAAATGGTAAGAAGATTGAAGAGTTGACTAGTAAAGTCAAAAGGGTTGAAGATCAAATCTTAAACCGTGACAAAATGTTGAAAGCTTCGAATGATAGATCAAAGGAATTAGCTGATAAAATTGAAAATGATAAAAATGACATTGAAAAAATAAGAAAAGAAAATGAAAAATTGATTATAGAAAGTCGTAAAATTTCTGAAAGTTTTGAGAAGCTGAAGCGAACGGTTAAAGATTCTGATGAGAGAAACAGTAAAACAACAAAAGAAAATCTTCAACTATCAGGAGTTCTTCGTGTAAAAGAGGAGCTAATTAACCAACAACTTGATGAAATTGCAAAATTGAAGCTTCAGTTTGAAGAAGCTAAAATTGAGAATGAACGAATTAATCTAAAACTGAGCAGTTACAACTCTGCAAGCTTTGTTTTGCAACACATTGTTCCAAAACCCATTGGTAAAACCAAAGCTGGCGAAGATGTATACTGTGATGGAACTGGGGTGGGGTTTCATCAAGTTCCACCACCGGTTCTAAACAATTTCTCAAAGAAGCAATCTGGGTTGGTTAATGATGAGATTGAAACAAATGAGATAAAATTGCCAGAATCAATAGATGTAACATTTTCTTCATCTTCATCATCCGATGACAGTGTTCAAACTGAGATCATAAAAGGCATGGCTGAAAGTGTCTTGAATAGTGATTCGACTGAAGATGAAGAATGTTTTCTAAACAACTACATTCCGAAACCAAAATCTAAAAACAACTCAAATGATGAACCGGGTCTTGTGATGTACAAGATGTCTGGTTCTGATCAGTTGTATTCAGACTTTGAGTTTCCTTTGGAGAATGTTAATGTGAAGAAATTGAAAAATGTTTTCAAGCTGGTTGAAATTGATTTGTCTGAAGTGGACAATTTGAAACAAACAAAGAGACATATGAATTTTGAGAAAGATAAAGCTTACTATAAGAAACCTGTCGTTCCGCCACGTTTTTCTAACAACTATCAAAATAAATGGTCGGGAGGATATCAGCGTGGTAAGAATTATCAGAAAAGGAATGTTCAGAACAAAAGGTTTGCTGTGAAAAAGGTGTTTGTGAACAGTTCAAGTTCACTTTCAGAAGAGGAGTCTGAAATCTTTTTAAAATCAAACGAAGAGTTCTTTGAAAAGAAGGCCTCACAGCCTCAGTCTGAAGGTTCAAGTCGGGTAATTGACACCCGAACATGTTTTAAATGTAATCAAGTTGGACATATTGCACGAAAGTGTACCAACTTGAAGCCTAAGACTGAAACTGTGAAAAATTCTATCAAGAAAGATGTTGTGAAAAGAAAGGCTCCATTGATTGTTGAGAAAAATGTTTTGAGAAATGATAACACCAAGATCAAAACTGAGCCTGTTAAGATTTCGGTAACTAAAAATGATAAATTTTACCAACGGGTTGCCTCACCTCAACAAACATGGAAGCCAAAAATTGTCGAAAAGAAAGTTGATTCATCAAAGGTGTCTGAAACTGAAAAATCATCATCTTCTACCAAGAAGAAGTATGTACCTTTGGAGTTTTATGAGAAACAGAAATCAACTTCTGAAAAGAAGTATGTGGTGAAGAAAAATCAACCAGCTATTCAACCTCAAAAAAGACGAATTTTTCTTATTCAAAGAGGTTGAAGTTGGAACTGCTGAAAGCCTTAAAATGAATGATAAAAACTTTCCGCCACTTTACACTAAAACAACTCATCTTAATTTCAAGTTACCTGAGTCAAAAGAGGCTTGGGTAGCATCAAAATCTCATTAAATTTTGTTTACATGTGCAGGAGCTTCCGAGATCCGTCTCACGTTGGATTATGGATAGTGGAGCTTCTCGGCACATGACTGGAAAGACAGCGCTGCTGTATGATGTCAGAAATTTTAATGGAGGTTATGTGGGGTTCGCGGGTAACCAAGGTGGTAGAATTGTTGGTGAAGGAACGTTATCCAATGGGATCGTCACGTTTGAGAGAGTTAACTACATTGCTGAGCTGGAAAATAATCTGCTAAGTATCTCACAGATATGTGACCGGATGTATACTACTCACTTCACAGATAAAGAGTGTTTGATTTTGAAACCAGGGTTTGTTATTCCTGAAGAATGGATCATCATGAGAGCTCCTAGAGTGAATGATCTGTATGTTTTAGACATGACTGTAGCAACAACAACGGGTCAAGCACACTGTTTTGTTTCAAGAGCAACAGAGAAAGAATCAAAGTTGTGGCATCGTAAGATGGGGCACATTCATCTTCGTAAAATGAATCATCTTGTGCACAATGATTTGGTTCTGGGAGTTCACATTAAAGGTTTTCATCTGGAACAAGAATGCATTAGTTGCATGAAAGGCAAGCAAAAGAAAAAGTCACACCCCAAAAAGCAAGTCAATTCAGTCTCAAGACATTTGGAGAGACTTCACATGGATTTATTTGGTCCTGTGAATGTCAAGAGTATTACTGGAGAACTTTATTGTCTTGTGGTCACTGATGATTATTCCAGATTCTCATGGGTGCTATTCTTGAAGTCAAAAGAAGAAACCTTTGACAGATTGAAGGGGTTGTTCAAAAAGATTGAAAATTTGTACCAAAGGCGTATCAGAAGAATTAGAAGTGATAATGGTATTGAGTTCAAAAACAACAATATGGAAGAATATTGTGATGAAAAGGGTATCCTGCATGAGTTCAGTGCTCCATACACTCCACAACAGAATGGAGTTGCAGAACGTAAAAACAGAACACTGATTGAAACAGCTAGAACAATGCTTGCTGATTCAAAGTTACCAATAAATTTCTGGGCAGAAGCTGTTTCCGCCGCATGCTACACGCTCAACAGAGTTCTAACTGTCAAGAAATTCAACAAAACATGCTTTGAGTTGATTAATAATCGAAAGCCGAATTTGAAGTATCTTGAACCGTTCGGGTCACCCTGTACAGTTCTAGAACCTTTTGGAAAGATGGGTCCAAAGAGTTTTGAAGGCATATTTGTGGGATATGCAAGTCCTTTACGACGAGTCTTCGTTCCAAGTCTAAAGCGAATTATTGAAGCTCAAAATGTTGAATGCCAAGGTCATACAATGCCTCCACAAAATCCGGGCGACTCATGGCGTTTCAATTATGATGTTTTGTGGGAGTCTTTCAACATGGAAGAAGAGCCAGAGTTCTTTGATGAGTTGGATATTCTTAGAGAATATGAAGATGAAAGGTTTCCAGCAGAATCGTATCGTAAAAGACAAGCTTCAAATGATGATGAGGCGGGTCCAAGCAATGCTGGAGAACATGACGATCTTGAAAATGATGTTACTCGAGAAAATCAGACGATAGAAAATGTCAATCAAGAATCTGAAAACAGTCCAATTTTCGATCATGATGATTCAGAATCTGAAGGGGAGCCAATCCAGTTTTCAAATCAAACTATTCCAGTTAGTGAACAAGTTGCTGATCAAAACGTTACAAATTTGGAGAGCGAAGTAGATGTATCAGGCGAAGTGATGCCAAGAACGCTTTCTTATCATCCTGAGGAACTAATAATAGGAGAATTGCAATCAGGCGTCCGCACTCGAAGACAACTTGATCAAGGGCTTACATGTTTTTACTCAACAGTTGCTCCTTTACAAACTGAATTCTCATTAAGTTGTTTTATCTCGCAGATAGAACCAAGGACGTACAAAGAGGCGCTTACTGAAGATTCATGGGTAAATGCTATGCAAGAGGAGTTAAGCCAATTCGAGAAGCTTGGCGTATGGAAGCTAGTAGATTTGCCAGATGGTCACCGAAAGATTAATACCAAATGGGTATTTAAATGCAAGAGGGATGATCGAGGAGTTATCATTCGAAACAAAGCTCGACTCGTTGTCCAAGGTTTCAGTCAGCAGGAGGGGATAGATTTCACCGAAGTATATGCCCCTGTCGCAAGACTTGAAGCATTCAGAATCTTCCTTGCATTTGCATCATGGAAAGGATTCAAAGTTTTTCAGTTAGATGTGAAGTCAGCGTTTCTCTATGGCAAGGTGAAAGAGGAGGTTTATGTCGGACAGCCACCGGGCTTCACCGACCCAATTCACAAAGATAAAGTTTATCTTCTTGACAAAGCATTGTACGGCTTACATCAGGCCCCGAGAGCCTGGTATGAGACCTTGTCTCAACAT
This sequence comes from Helianthus tuberosus, assembly GCA_030545235.1. NCBI lineage: Eukaryota > Viridiplantae > Streptophyta > Magnoliopsida > Asterales > Asteraceae > Helianthus > Helianthus tuberosus. The sequence goes on along the minus strand of CM060354.1, from coordinate 98,455,548 downwards.
TTGTTAGCCAACCATTTCATTCGAGGAAAGATAGACGCCACTCTTTTCACAAAAGAAGTCGACGGGCATCTTCTGATTGTCCAGATCTATGTGGACGACATAATTTTCGGGTCAACAAATAAGCAACTCTGCAAAGATTTTGAACAAGTTATGAAGCAGAAGTTTGAAATGTCATCAATGGGTGAGATGAAGTTCTTCTTGGGACTTCAAGTTGATCAACTTCCCGAAGGAACTTTCATACATCAAACAAAATACGTTCATGATGTTCTGGAGAAATTCGGGATGTCAGGAATGTCACCAATTTCCACCCCATTAGCGACAAATCATGGGATACATCCTGATCTCACCGGAGAGAAGGTAGACGAAACATTATATCGTTCCATGATCGGCTCGTTAATGTACTTGACGGCATCAAGACCGGATATTATGTATCCAACCTGCCTCGCGGCGCGATTTCAGTCAAATCCTAGAGCTTCGCACATGGTAATTGTGAAAAGGATTCTACGCTACCTGAAAGGAACTCCATCTCTGGGGTTGTGGTATCTAAAAGATGGCGACTTCATGCTCGAAGGATATTCTGATTCTGATTTCGGATGCTGCAAAGTGAATGCTAAATCAACAACAGCGGGGTGCCAGTTTTTCGGACCACGATTGGTCACCTGGCAATGCAAGAAGCAGACCTCTGTCGCTTTATCCACTTGTGAAGCCGAATATGTATCTGCTAGCAGCTGCTGCTCTCAGATCCTGTGGATTCAGCAACAGATGCGAGACTACGGTTTGCAATTTCTTAACACCCCTATTTTTGTTGATAATGAGGCAGCAATTAACATAACAAAAAATCCTGTTCATCACGCTAAAACAAAACATATTGAAATTCGTCATCACTTCATCCGAGACTGTTTCGAGAAGAAGTTAATACGAATTGAGAAAATCCACACCGATGAACAAAAAGCTGACTTACATACCAAAGCTTTTGACAAAACTCGCTTTAAATATCTTTTGAAACTTAATGGTATGAAGTTGTTATCGGATGCGGAGGAAATTGTTGGCGTTGATGAAGGTGCCACTGTAGATGATGTTGAGAAACAATCTGCAATGGTTTGTCGAATTTTTACTTGTTTTGGTTTTTAGGGGGAGATAGTAGTTTTATTTTCAGAAAATACAAAAACAATAAAAAATTCGAAAAAGGCAAAAACATTAGAAAATTTTCAAAAAGAGTTTGTGTAAAAAGGGAAAATGATAGTACATCAGCTAGTCAGTTACTGTACGCTAAAGAAATGGAAAGTTCAAATACGTTAAACAGTCTCACTAATGATGTGTCGATAGGTTTTTACACATTTAGTAGATTTGTTTGGGATATAAACCTAAAATCTTACTTGCTTATTTCGTGGGGAACACCACTTGGATATATAGGTAACCCCTGAAATCTCGTTTGAAAGGTTTCATAATCTGATATACTAGGTCTTTATTTTCAATGATGTCTGGGGTATTATTCCGGGACTTCTGCTGAACGGTAGTTCTGACCTAGTCCCTGAATAATACTTTCTGCAAATGCTTGAAACATAGCATTAAAACCCTCAGCATGCTGAAACAATAAAATTGATAAACGCTGCTGTTGTAGCAAAAAGATCCTCTAAAGGGGACACACCTTAAAGTCGAAGCCGATATCTCTCTGCGTATACGGAAGTATCGACCTGAGATCCCTCGGCCCTCGCTTACCTAAATTATGTACAGATATCATTGATATATACTCACCTGTAAGACTGATTATTGAGATTCTGGATACGGGAGTATATTCAAGAGGTGGGACACAAGTATAAGTTTAAGTCTCTAAAACACTTAAACCGTATCCTGAACAGATTGAAATGTGTGTAAGAATTTAAGTTGGATCAGTATATTGACAATCGAGGTGAATTGTTTAATGTTTGGCATGAAATTAAGCTTAATGGTACTTGTAACTTGTCGGAAGCTGATATGATTCCCTAACACGCTCACCAAAAATATGTTTGTAAATAGTTTACATTTACTGCTTTTATATTTCTGTTTTAGTCTATTTTGCTTCATTATAATTCCAAAAAGATTTTATTTTTCTGCTTTATTTTACGACAAACCAAAGTGGAGAGTTGATCTTCTGATTCGAAAGTGATAGAAGATGCAGAAAGTTTCTGGATTGGAAGATGAGTTTGGAGCTAATCATGTCTAATCTGTACTTGAAAGTGTAAAACACAAGTTCATTAAATTGATACTTGTAATTTTTCAGAAAAATGTTTGAACAAAATTTTCAAAAGTCAGTATTTTTTTGCTTCAGGTCAACCAAGGTCATTAAGTTGGACTTGGTCGACAAATTAAGTTCCTTGGGTCATTAATTTGAACCAAGCAATTTAAGTGGATTTCTAAAAGCTGACAAATGTTGAAGAAAACAAAAATTTTTCATTGAAAAAGTAAAGTGTACTTCATTCGGATGTTCATCCGGACGGGTAGCCATACGCACGGATGGCAATGCGCTCGGGTGACCATACGCGTCTGATGATTGTATAAATTGTGAGTCAAAGAGTCAGTCAAAGCTATACGCACGCACAACACTCTTTTTCTCTCACACTTTGACTTTCTGATTTTGGAATCTTTTGCACGGATCGTTGTTCTAGTTGGTTTGTACAACATTAACAATGGCAAAGGTAAGTTTTTCTAACTCAAATCTGCAATATTCCATTGTTTAATGTCTGTTCATCGATGTTCATCACGTATTTGTTCTTTCGGAGCCTTAAATCACAGATCTAGCCCGTGTTAGTTCGTTTTGTCATGAATAAATCATAGGTTATTGTTTAGAATGCTTAGATCTAGGGTTTTACCGGATTAATTTGTGTTATAACATGCTATAATCTGACAGATCTGATGTTTGAATGGTACGTAGTGTCGGGTAGGTTTTTGTTAAATTGATCTGTGTATAGGACGTTTTAGACATTGTTGAACATAAGGTTTTGATCGTTTTAACATTCTCTGTGTAGATCTATGTTCAATTTTAGTTTTTGACATAGAAATTTGTGATGATTATAAATGGTTCTTCATCTTTGACTTGTATCTGCACGTACAACTTGTACGTGCGTATGGCAATCCGTGACACATCATGCTGTACGCACGTATGGTAATCCGTAGCAATGGCTTGTTGTACGTGTGCATAGTAATACTTGACAAGTAATGCTGTACGCACGTATGACAATCCGTGTCAAGGACAGGCTGTACGCACGTATGACAATCCGTGTCAAGGACAGGCTGTACACACGGATGGTAATCCGGAGCAATTCTATGTTGTACGCACGGATGACAATCCGTGGCACTGCTATGCTGTTCGCACGGATGACAATCCGGGACTTTGGGTTGCTGTACGCACGGGTGACTATACGCGATGTAGACAAAGTTGTCCTCACAGACAACTTATCCACACAAACAAGTCATGCGTACAGATAACTCTTCAAGTGTCATATCTTGCAACAAGTTTTTCCTCTTTTATTTCTTGAAAAAAAATATTTTGGGATCCCAAAAAAAAAAAATTAAAATGAATAAAATTTTTGCAGGATTGGGATAAAGCTCATAATATATATTGTCTTTTGGATAAAGTGTACACCGAAAACACAGTAGTTCAAGATGTTGCAAAATTTTTGAGGGAAAGTAGAGTTTCTAAGGCCTTAACTGATAAGACAGTAGTATATGAATCGCATGTGAAACGTTTTTGGACTGCTGCAAGATACGAAGAAAGTGACAAGACCATCTATTCAGCTGTATCAAAGAAAGATGAGAATGGAAGAGTTGTAGATTTGGAGATGAAAATGACAGTTGGTGATATAAGAAGAGTGTTGAATTTAGGAGATAATGATAGTGATCCAACCATAATTTCTGAACGTTTAGTAAAAGGATTGTGGTGTAGGATGGGGTTTGCAGGGAGTGTGAATGGAAGAATGCAAAAGACAAGTTTTGGTCATGCTTATAAGTTCATGATTCATTGTGTACTTCATGCTTTGTCACACAGAAAAGGTGGATATGATGAAACTCAAGATTACATCATGAATATCATTGCTTGTCTTGTTCTGAACAGACCATACAATATTTCTCAAGTAATCTTTGATGACATGACTGAGAATATAAAGGATGGAAGCAAGAGGTTTCTTATGTATCCAAGGTTTGTCCAAATGTTGATAGATGATAAATTTCAAGGTTTAGAAAAGAATAGTAGTGACATTTTGGGTCTGAGGCACATGACACCAGATACAATCAGCAGATTGATCAAAGGTCCAAATCCTGGAACAAAGAGAATGATTTGCAAAATTTCAAATCCAAGCTATGTAGCTCCAGAGAATGATGCGTGGAGACATGAAGACAGCAATTCTGATAATGAAGACGACAAGATGAGTTTGTTCTATAAGAAGGATACAAGATGGTGGTGTGTCAAAGATGGAAAAAGGAAGAGAACTCCAAAGATGTCCCCTGCAGTTTCTAGTCCAAAGAATGTGAAAAAGGGTATTGTGAAAGGGGGAGTCATAAGGAAATTAGAATTTTATCTTATGAAAATTTCTAATGATTTTGTGAAACATCTGTTTTGCAGGGACTTCTAGAAAACAGCAGCACAAGTTGATAGATGAACAAGTTCTGGAGCCGTCAGATGTTATTCAAAAAGGAACTGAGTTATTATCACAATCGCTTGAAGGTTTCTTAAAGAAAAATGAGGAAGCTGCTCAAGGAGTCAAAGATCAAGAAGGAGTCAAAGATCAAGAAGGTGTCAAAGATCAAGAAGGAGTCATTCAAGATCTTTCAAGTGATGATGATTCTGAAACCACCATTTCAGAATCTGAACTTGATCCTCTTACTCTTGGCAAAGGAAAAGTTCAGTTGAAGAAAGGGATATCAAAGAAAAGGAAGGGATCAGATGAAGAAGATACAACGTATGATCCTGAGTATTCAAATAAACAAATCAAGAAAAGAAAAGCTGTTGTAACAGGTCTCATCCCAAGAAGTGTTCGAGCAAGAAAAGGAGAAAGTCAAGTTCAAAAGGAACATGATGGGAAAAATACTCAACATGTTGAATCTCCACAACAACAAGAAACAGAAGCAGAAAAGCAGACTAGTCACGTTGACTACATTGAAGTTACTGATGCTGGAGTCCTTTCTTCACAATTTCCAAATGTACCAGAAACAATAGAGATTCCAGAATCATCCTCACAGCCAAAAGATTCAGATGATTTCTTTAGTCATATACCATCTGCTTCAGGAGATCCATTGGAAGATCTAAATTTTGATGGTGATTTATTCAATGATGACGCAGTAAGAGTTCTTGCTCAAAAAGTCAAAGATCTTGAGAAAGAAAAAGAAAAAGCTGAAAATGAACGTGATCTTTTAAAAGAGCAAGTGAAGAAGTTAATGAAAGCTCATGATCAACTTAGAACGGTGATAATTCAAGATGAACACACCATAAAGAAGATAAAGGAAGATGGTGAAAGTAACACTAAAGTGATTGAAGCTCTTATGGCAGAAATTTCTTCACTGAACAAGAATCTCCAAGATATAAATCAAACACTCAATCAGGTGGTCAGTGAAATGAGTGAATCTACTTCAAACGAAATGAAAATAATGAAGTTGGAAATGGAAGCCATGAAAGCTGACAAAGTGATGAAAGATGAACAACTCAAGATGTTGTATTCTGTTGTAGAAAATCTTTTGAAGAAGGATGTTCATGCTGCTTACAATGAAATTGAAGTAAAGAAAGTTGAAGAGAGAAGACTTGAAAGAGAACGAAGACTGGCTGAGGATGCTGTACAAAAGAACAAAAGTATAGTTGAAGATGTTCAAGAAGCTGGTGGTTCCTCTCTTCAAGATGATGCTGAAATGATTGATGCTCAACATTCTCAAGAACAAGTTGTACAAGATCAAGATTTCATGCTGGTTGGAGGGCCTTCTCAAATAATTGATTATGAAGAAATCATTCGTAGAGTTACTATTACTCAAAAGAAGAAAAAGGCCAAAGAAGTGTTACTACTTGAATGGAAGACAAAGCAGTTTGTTCTTGTTGGAAATGCTTACATTGTGCCTCTCAACTCAAAAGATGGTCTTTACAGAATGAAAGTTATGAGAAGGAGAAAAGAAGCAAAGAAGGCTCGTGGAGAGGTTGTTAGTGATTCAGATGAAGAACTTCTTGTAGATGATGAAGAAGATGAAGATGATAAGAAAAATGACGATGACGAGAAAGACGATGAGAAGAAAGATGATGATGATAAAAAGAATGATGACGATGATCAAGGATCGTCAGGATTGATTGTGAGGAATTCTATTGATGAACAAAGAATAGAGGAGTTTCTGAATGATCAGATTAATGAGCAAGAAGATGATCATCAAGAAACTTCCACTTCTGGAAAGCAACATTCAGATCAGGTATTCCTTACAAATCCCACTGTCATATTCTTAGAAGATAAAAGTCAAGAGGTGATTGAGGTTATTAGAACAAGGGAAGAAATGTTAGAAGAATTGGGTTTACAAGAAGGTAAATTTAAGTTCGATATTGAAGACGAGATTCCTGAAACTTCTGAAGATGTATTAGAGACCAGATATGCATTTGAAGCTGATAATTACAATGATGTAATAATTGAAGATGCTTCAGATTCATCTGATGATGAAGTTCAGTTTCATTACTCTGGGATCGATGCAACATTTCCTTCGTTGACGGAAATGTTTAAAGACAGAAATGTTGATGAAATCAGAAGGAAGATAGTGGAGAAAGTGTCAGCAGAAGGTATTCCAGATACTATTCCAAGAGAAAATTTGACAGAAGAAAGAAAGAAATGGTTCAAAGCTATGCCAAAAGAGAGAAAGAAACTTCGGGCTCTACAATTCTTTACACATAACAAAGAACTCTCTTGGGGTGACATTCTTTCATGGGGATATTTGGAAGACTTGAAAGTTTATGCTATCAGAAGAGAACAGGGAGTGCAGTACTTTGAGTTCTTATCTGATATCAAAACTTTGCCTTGGTGGGATATAGATGAGTTAGTAAAAACAAAAAACATCAAAGAGTTCTACCATGGGTTGGATGTGAAGCAGCACGATCAGAGGTTATGGAATTATGTTAAGCTGCAAGCTGAGAAAAGATATCCTGATTGGAAACCACACTTTCCTCAACGGATTGTCAGAATTCTAGAAAGTGGTGAGAAGGATATCACTCTGGATATCAAACCTCTAAGTTGTTTGAAGAATATGCCGTTAAGGGCAATGGAGCAAGATTTCCATGATGAATTTGAAGGGTGGTTGTATAATCAAACTACAGCTGAAGCAATAATTTCGTTAAACAACAAGTCCACAGGAGAAACTAGAAGGATCTGTGTGTTAGATCCTATGTGGCTTGTTAACTGCTCAAAGAAGGATATTGATTGTTTGTTCTACAACAAGATAGTCTACGAGAGACCTGATCGAGAACAAGCTTTGCAATATCAAAAGGTTGTAGATGTTTGTTACGCGAAAGACATCAACTCTGGAAGGTACTGGAAGACTAAATGGAGAGATCTAGAGATTGATGAGTTTTTGAAAGTATACAAGTGTGAACAACATTTCAAGAAGATTGCTGAAAGAGCTGCTGAACGAGGAAGACGTAATTTGGGAATTGTTCCTCCAACAAATCAGACACCAATAGAATCCGAAGAAAACAAAATTCCAAAATGGGAACGGAAACGTGATGGAGATCCTGTCTACAGACATTGGTGGTTGACTGAGGGAAGACAAAAGAGAAAAAGAATGTTGGAAGAACAGGCTCAGAAAAGAAGAGAGAAGGCGCGTGAGCGAAGACGAAACAGAAGGAATTAAAAGACTATGCTGGAAGGAACTACAGCTACATTCGAGGGGGAGTCTGTTAGTACATTACGTCTGTAGCTTCCGTCAGCATGTAGTCATATTTTGTTCTGTGTTTATGTTTTTTGTCTGAATGTATGTATGTAGTTAGCAGGACAACTCAGGATTAGGGTATGTATGTAAAAGTGTTGTTTGGGACTAGTTGAACTCGTACGGATGGCAATACGCACGTATGGCCATACGCACGGATGACTTATCCGCACGGATAAGTCATACGCACGGATGACCATACGTAGTACGGGTGAGTCATACGTACGGGTAGTCCACCCGCACGGACAACACTTATTAGTATCCTGAGTCTGTCTATATATAGAAGGTCCGGTGCAACTTTGTTAGAACTTTTGACACACGCACGGGTAGTCTGTACGTTCACCGGAACTTTGTAACTTTCAGAACGATTAATAGAACGAACAGACAAGAAGTTAAAAGTTGAATTCTCTGTTGTATAAATCTGTGATTTGTCTTAATGGATTCCGCACACTAAGACGAAATCGATTCAACTTGTTCCTAAGATCAGATCGTGTATCAACGGGACCAACAAAAACACATTTTGTGCATCTTCTTTTACATGAAATAATCCTAATAAATTTTTTCTAGTAAAATAAAATTCATCTAATCTATTTATTTTACATGCTAAATGAAAAATAAATAAATTACATATCATACAAATGGAAGAACAAAATAATAATTATTACAACCCATTGAAATAATTAATAAAATAAATCACAACATAATCATTCAACACAAGGTCATGGCTAGGTTATATGAACGAAAATATATATCCACATATATATTTATATATATATTAAAATCAAGAAGCAAAAATGGTTCCCTTTTATAACCATTTTCGGCCATGTACAAAAAACCGAAAATGTAAGTTTTGTCCTAACAAACAAATCATCCATATGAAATAATTTTTCAAGATTCCCTTATGCATGTAAGAAAATAATCTTGAAAAACAAAGGGATAACCATGTTAAAACTTTCGGCCATAGGGTTTTATCCAAACCCGAAACTCGAAAATTTTAATCTATTGAAGCATGCACTCATACAAGCGGCTCTAGATGTCATTGATGGGATTTTTACATGTTTATCAAAGTGATTTCATCCGTATAAAATCAAAACGCAGAGGAAATAATATTTAAAACATGTTACTCTTAAGATATAAATTTCATTTATATGCAAAATCCCAAAACCCGGATCCATATATGAACATGCATACTATCAAACACAACCATATGGTGTTTAGAATACTACCTTCTCGGAGTAAAAGAAAATGAAAAGGATGGTGCTTCTTGAATGGTTGCCTTCAAGTGTAGAAGACCTCAAGCTTGTATACCCTAAGCTTCCAACAAACACCTTGAGGTTAGCTAGGATTTTTAACACTTATGATAAAAAATGAACTCCTCTTGAAACCCCTTTATGACCAAAAATTTGAGAGAAAAAATACAAGTTCTTCTTCTCATTTTTTTGTCATCAAAATGGTTATAATATCATGAGAGAATATTACCTCCAATATTGCCCAATCACAAGCCTTCTAACACAAGCAAATGCATGCAAGATAATTGGACCAAAAAGGTCTTGGGAAGACCATGTAGGAGCCGATTTTTAGAGGGTGTTTTAAAAAAAATTAAATTTTCTTTTAACAATTTTAAGTCTTTTGTATTTTATAACTTTTATAAAATATAACACCATATGTTTACAAGACTTTAGGCAACCTTTTAAAATGTTATTTAACCAATTAAATAACAAAATAAAATATTCTCTCAAAATAAATTATCCATATAATTTATTAGTTTCTCAAGTGCAATTATTTAGAAAACCAATTTCTAAATATTATAAGTGTTAATATTTATTTGTTTGATCAAATCATAAATAAATATTATAAGTGTTTGTCTAGCTTGTTATTGGGTATGACTCAACTTGGATCATAACGTATTTGCCATATTAATTTAATATGTGTCTTGGGCATACAGAGTCCAACAATATATATATATATATATATATATATATATATATATATAAACTATATTTATTTTTATAAAAGAAGTCGTGTTGTTTGTTATTCGAAATAAATATATAAACTATATTTATTTTTATAAAAGAATAGTCGAAATTTCAAAGTTTAGAATAAATATAATAACCATATTTATTGTCGTAAATAATATCCGAATTCGTCATTTTCGTATGTTTGTAAAGTGTCGTCGAAAGAAATTGTATATTAGTATTTGTTTTTCTAAAAGATTACATGAATTCCGATAGTTTGTTTTATAATAAAATGCATTTTATTTTACGGATTTTCTTGAAAAACGGTCAGAGTTTCCTCTGTTTTTGGACGACCCTGACAACATAAGTTGTCGTAATTTTTCAAAATTCAACTATTACTCAAACAATATATATAAATAAAGCTTCGTCGAATATGTAAAAAAAGTAAACTAATCTCAATTTTGAATCGGTTCGAGCTCATTATCATGAAACTATTAAAACTATAAAAATAATGAAATTATTCATCGCATCGCTAGATTCTACCATATCTCTTGTCGAGTCATCGAAACGTGGGCTGAATTGATAAGGTTAGTTGACTCGCTGAGTTGACCGAGTTTACTTGGTTTAACCGAGTTAATTCGGTTTAACCGAGTCGACCAGAACTGTTGACCGCACCCGAAACTTGATCCGAACTACAGTTGACCCATACCGGCTGAATCTGAAACCCGAAACCGATCCGTTGACAAGTTGTTGACCGAACTGAACCCGAACCATACTTGAACAAGAACTGACTCACTGACCGTCTTTCACCAAGTTTGACTAAACCCAAACTAAACTGTACCAAAACACTCGAAACCAAACCGATCTTGACTGAACCCACTTGACCGAGCCTGAAGTCTGTCCGCTAACTTTGCCATGACTGAGACTCGAACCAAACCGGAAGTCTGAACATGAACATCATCTTCAACTTAACATCACCTTCATCATCATTCTAAAAAAATAAAGAAAGCAAGGGGGTGGTGTGTACCGGAAACATGTCGGATCGGACTGAATCATGCAGTCGCCGCCGCAGACGGCGGTTCTACCATCGTCGGAGTTTCGTTGCGGCTGTCACTTCTGCTCTGTCTCTCTATCTCTTCGGTTATACTCTTTTATGTCTCTCTCTTTCTTTGTCTTGTCATCGCACCACCACCAGACGGTGGTGGTGGTGGTCGGCCGATTACACCGATCGAATAAGGGGATGGGGTGTGTATAAAAAATGAAGGGTGGGTGTTGCTAGTTGTTTTCGACGGAACGCAGAGCCGCCGGAGCGAATATCGGCGCCGGTTAAGGAGGTCGAGAGGGAGACAGAGGGGTTTGGGTTGTTTGTGAGAATGATGGGGGTATAAGGGTCAACATATATTTTTGTCTATGTTTTGGGTTATGAAGGGGAAGGGTTGTGGATAAGGTTTTTGTGAATTAAGGATTTTGAGAGGGAAAATGGTAGTGAGCGGATGCATCAAATGAAGGAGGCTTAGGGTTAACTACCATTTTATACTAGGTTAAACTTTGTCTTAATGGGCTTGGGCCCAAGGGCCACAAGTCCAAACTCCGCGTTTTTAGTGGCCCGTAAACTACACGAGATCCATTTACGAACCCGAGCTCCACGAAACGTTGTAACTAAAATTTTAGGTTCAAAAATATTTAAAATAGTATAGGTAGTCATTGTCGCGTTCGTTCGTCGCTTACGGTAAAATTTCACGAAAAATCGCGTAGAACGCGACATTGGTCGTTTTATGCCGTTTTTCGATCCGGTTTCGACTACAATTATAAAAATTTAATTATGAATCTAAATATGTCGTAAAATTTAATTTTTGAAGGTATTATGCGTCTCCGATGCTACCATTTCCTTACCGGTGCGTTTCCTGCAGTTGCGTTTTTCGTTCACGTTTGCGTTTGTGACGTACGGAAGCACAATAAATTCGCGAAACTAAATTTATAAATAAAAAATACTTGTATAAGATTCGTATTTGTCGGCGTTGTCAGTATTTCATACGGTTTCAGTTTGTTACCGTTTAGCTTCCAGCGGTTTCTCCGTTGTTCGCCATACGCGCACTGTAAAGTCGAATAGCCGTTCCTAAGCTAACTAAGGGCCTAATTAAGTTTATTCGCTTCTTATACACTATTTATTATCGTTCTAATGCTTGTTTTGCGTGAAATTAAAAGCCGTAAATTACCGGTTGTCACAAAATGAAAACTCCTTTAATCGCGAAAACTCAAAAACTAACTAAAAAAGACTCAAAAACATAACAATTTTTTTACAATTTTTTATATATAAAAAATAACTCTTTTCCAAGAAATAAATTGTAATGCACATGTGTAATAATACACATGTGCACTACAATTTTGTTTTTTGAAAAAAAAGTTTTTTTTATACACAAAAATTAGCGAAAAATTGGTAAAAAATAAAAATAAAAAAATTGGTATGTTTTTTAGGCTTTTTTAGTTAGTTTTTGAGTTTTCGCGTTAACTAGTAGTTTTCATTTGAACCTTCCCCTATACATATATATATATATATATATATATATATATATATATATATATATATGATTAGGTTCAAGAGTGAACACCAGTGTAGTTTGCGAATTGAGCGAACTAATCCTGGCCATACATGTGTGTAGATCAATGGCCTCAATGGCTAAGATTTGTTCACTCAGTTCGCAAATACACTACTGTTCACTCTAGAACCCCAACCTATATATATGGGGTGGGGTGCTATAGTGAAGACTAGTGTATTTGTGAACTGAATGAACAAATCCTGGCCATTGATCTACACACGTGTATGGCCAGGATCTCATCATCAAATCGTAAAATACACTAGTGTATTTCAACATCAAATCATGGCCATTGATCTACACTCGTGTATGGCCAGGATTAGTTCACTCAGTTCGCAAGCTACACTAGTGTTCACTCTTGAACCTAATCCTATATATATATATATATATATATATATATATATATATATATATATATATATATATATATATATATATTATAACAACTCTCCCAAAATTCTTAAAACACCCTTATACGTCCTAAAATACACCCCGTATACGAAAAATAGGCCCGAAATACCTTTATTTTACAAAAATTAAATAAAAACAAATATATATAGCCGCTCGCGGGGCGCGACACAGACAAGAGAGTCTGTCGCGGTCCGCGGCCCATTGACACTAGGCCGCACCCCAGCCCGCCACGTGGCGTGACACCCGACAAGCCTATACCGGTGACTAACCGAGGCTAGGGCCTACCCTAAGCCCTCGCGGGCCGTGAAAACCCTCACTATAACCCTCGCGGGGCACGAGAGAGTGGCGGATCAGATCTATAAATAGAGAGCTTCGGCTCTCATTTCAAACCGTTCAAATAAAAAATCTCTCTCTCAATTTCTCTAATAGTAATTATAATTCCCGGGCATAATACCCACTAAAAAGCGAAGCTCTGCCTCGATGTAAGTAATATAACCCCCGGTTACGTATTAGTTACGCTGCCCGATTGATCTAGTGCTCCGTAACACATGTCGAGGCTATGTCTGACTCAGTCGTTGGAGTTCTATCTCGGGGAGAATATAGCTAATGTAAATTGGGTTATTATACTAACGTGTGTGCATTGTTTGATTTAACAGATTATAACCAGGAAGTCACAAGGAAATACCTAAATTATCAAGGTGAGTAATTCCCCTTTTTGCAAACCGTTTTTACAAAACCTCAATTGTTTTAAATTATATTTAACAGTGATTGAGTATTTGTGATTCTACAATTACTATCGGTATGTTGGGGTTTTGTATACATAACTTGTTACTACACTGTGAGTAGTAACATTACCACAAGTCTGGATTGACAGTACCGTGGGTGGTAATTAAAGTAGATGTAAACAAATGTAATTGCGGGTTGCCCTCAATACTGTAAAATGATAAAAATTGTTTGATTAAACTGGGATCCACTCGCAAGTATTTCTTGCGGATAAAATGTTTTTAAACGCGTTTCAGGTAACAAAATGTGAAAGCCAATTAGAAGCCAGCTGGAGAGCACTAAAGGCTTGGAAAAGTGGCTATAAAAGTTACCTAAATAAAGAAGAAGTTTTATTTCAATAAATTAGGGTTTATCCCTAAAAACATGTTTGTAATGGAAACTTGGGTTTATCCCATGTATTTATTATTAAAAAAATGTGGTGTTTTACTCTGATAAACTACTTCCTAACTACTGCTATGGGTGAAATTCTGAACTCATATCCTGGATAATATCTTAAATTATACCTTGCTTGTATGATATATGTTCATGTCCGGGATGCTGATTCAGGATATTGGTAACATCCTGAATGGTATCCTGAGGATTACTAACGGATTATGTGCAGGAGTACGAGTCCAAGCTGGTAACGTTCTTGAGGACCCTTTCCCCGGAAGACTCGGTCTAAGTCGTTCAAAGGAAGACGTTGAACCCGCTTTACCTGGTCTCCAACGGCTACTAGGGAATATTCGAAGGCATCCCATACTTATAGGAGATTTTGTTTTCGTTTGCTAGCTATAAATAGGTGGATAAATCAGATCGAATAGGACATCACAACTACACTCACTACTCTCTCACACTTACTCTCTCACAAGTTTTACTTTCACAAAAAGCATTCTAACACTTAGCGATCTGATCAATATCCTGCACTGTATCCTGACGTTTAAAGCAATAAGAAAAACAAGGCAGCTGCGATTGTCACCTCCCGAGGTTTTGTGCCGGCGATCTAGATTGATCAAGGGCTTTCCTCGTATATCTCGTGTCACCCCCCTTTACTTTTTGCTCATAGTTTGATCGTGGACACAGCTCAATATCCTGAGCCGTATCCTAGAAACTGTTTTTACAAATAACTTAATCAGCATATTTTCAACACATTTTCTTTGCACACTACCTCACTTGACTAATTTGATCACTTAATTGCTTCGGTAATTTTTGACCAAAATAATTTGGCGCCCACCGTGGGGCAAGTGGTGCTATCTTTGCTAAAAACCTTTGTGAAATCGTTACTTGGTTTTCTATTCTCAAAACTTTTTGCCACATTATTTACAATGGCCTCAAGATCAAACATGAGCTCCTCCACAGTGTCTGCTACAACCTCTGCAACAGTTGGTTCGGTGCTTCCACCACCTCCTCCGAGAATGCAAACCTCTTCACAAGGAACTGAAAGTCATGTGGCTCGGGATGTTATCCCTACTCGGAGCACTCAGGGATCTGGTCCTGTTTTGGCTTCTAATGATGAAATTCTAACCTTATTTGGTAGTGTACAGGAACAGATGAGGCAGCAACAGGAAACAAACCAAATGTTGATGAGAGAAATACAACTCTTGAAATCTAGTTCAAGCAGGCCCGCAGAGGATATTGTCACTCCTTTATAGCCCAGAACTTTGAACTTCAGTTCGGCTGTATATACTGAGGATAACAGGGGAAATATCGTACCTAGCCATTCTCAGAATCATACTCCTGAAATACCCTCCTTAGTCAGGATGTCAACTGTGAGGAGCTCAGGACATGATATCCAGTGTACCTGGAGTGGTCTAGCCAATTCCGGAGGTGTCCCAAGACAGCCACAGGATATCTCGCTTTGCATATCCTATCTGTGATGCTGAAATCCCAAAAAGATTTCAAACCCCCAACATGAAGCTCTATGATGAGACTAGGATCCTGAAGAGCATATCGCCCAGTATAGGGAAAGAATGTAGATCAACCCTATCCCTCCAGATCTTAAGGAAGCATGCCTATGCAAGGGTTTTGGTTCTACCTTAACAGGATCAGCCTTAAAATGGCTCTTAAATGTTCCTCCTGGTTCAATTACCTCATTTGTTCAACTAGTGAATTTATTTAATAGTCAATTTTCTTGCAGTCAAAGTTTTGAAAAACTAACAAGTGATCTCTACAGGATAACTCAAGGACCTCAGGAATCCTTAAGAGATTATATGAACAAGTTTAGCCGAGAATCCTTAGATATTCCACATCTTGATATTGCAACAGCTGTGCAAGCTTTCAAGATGGGGCTGCAGAAAGATTCTCAATTTTACCAAGATCTTGTAATGAACCCATGCAGGAACTTGGATGAAGCTCGAAACAGGGAACTAAGATATATTCGACTGGAGGATGATAAGAAGATGCAAGAGAGGATGAACTCGTCCACCACTTATGAATCAACCAATAGGAAATCAGAATCCTCGTTTAAACCACATCGCTCCAAGCCGTATGGCAGAAACGACAGCAAGAAAGTGAATGCTGTTGAAGACGAGGATCCTGAGGAGTATCCTGAATTATCTGAATATTGCTTTTATGTTAACATACCTGAACTGATGTATGCTATACAGGGTTTAGGAGACAAAGCTAGGTGGCCTCGGAAGAATCAACAAAAAGCTGATTGGAAGGATAAGTCCAAATGGTGTGCCTTCCATGAAGATTTCAGACATGTAACTGAGGATTGCATTGCTCTAAGAAAAGAAATAAGTTATCTTCTAAGCAAGGGATATCTGAAGGATCTCCTAGGAAGAAAGAAGAATAAGGGTCAGGATACTAAGAAGGATCCTGAACGAGTAGCATCACCTCCTGCGGATGCCAAGATAATCAACTTTATTTCAGGAGGATCCGACATTTGTGGGACTTCGTATTCTGTGGCCAAGAGACATGCAAAGGAAGCTAAGGCCGAAAGGGGAGATAAACCAGCCAGGATGACTACCCTCACAACTGATAAAGTGATCACATTTGACAGTGATGACAGGGATACTGTCCAGGATCCTCACCATGATGCTCTGGTAATAACATTATATGTGGCTAACCATTTTGTACGCAGGATATTGGTAGATAATGGCAGCTCCGTCAACATAATCCAACTAGAGACTTTGAAAATAATGAATGTATCTCCAATGGACATCACTTCGAAATCCACCGTACTTGTTGGGTTCAGTGGAGAGGCTAGAAACACAGTAGGAGAGATAAAGTTACCAATATATGTTGAAGGGGTCAACTCAATACAACGTTTCTGTGTGATGGATTCCCTATCCTGCTATAACATCATATTAGGTAGGCCTTGGATCCATGATATGAAAGCTGTGCCATCAACTTATCATCAATGCATCAAGATCCCTACCCCTTGGGGGGTTGTCAAGGTTGATAGTGATCAGCAGGAGGCGAAGGAATGTTACTCATCCTCAATGAAATCCTCAACCAAGCCTAATGCAGCATAGCAATTAAAGATGCGGCCCAGGATATCGTGGAGGCTTCAGAGCAGGATATGAAGAAAGTTACCCTGGATCAGGATAATTCGGATATCGAAGAACAGTTAACTAACTTTTTGAAAGTGCAGGATGTCGACATTCGCGTGGAAGCACGAGGATATGACATGCATTTCCAAAGATATTATAACACTTAAGCTCGGTATTGACAGATCATTTAAACCTGTCCAACAAAAGAGGAGGAAGTTTGCTCCGGAGCGAAATGTGATCATTCAGGAAGAAGTAGAGAGGCTATTAAAATCTAAAATGATCAGAGAAGTCAAATTTCCAAGGTGGCTAGCGAATGTAGTCGTGGTACAGAAGAAAAATGGGAAATGGAGAGTCTGTGTAGATTACACAGACTTGAACAAGGCTTGTCCCAAAGACCCATTTCCTCGTCCTCATATTGATGCAATGGTGGATGCTACTGCCGGCCATGAGATGTTAACCTTCATGGATGTATCCTCAGGATTTCAGCAGATTCAAATGGAACCTTCGGACCAGGAAGATACTACCTTCATGACACCAACGGGTATTTATTGTTACACTGCTATGCCTTTTGGTTTGAAAAATGTAGGTGCAACGTACCAGAGATTGGTGAACATGATGTTTAAAGACAAGCTGGGGGACACCATGGAGGTGTACATTGATGATATGGTGGTAAAATCTAAGAAGGCTGAGGATCACCTCCAGGATATTAAGGGAGCATTTGATATCCTGGATGAGTATAACATGAAGCTAAATCCTGCTAAGTGCCATTTCGGTGTGGGGGCAGGAAAGTTTCTAGGATATATGGTGACTAAAAGAGGAATAGAGGCAAGCCCGGAGCAGATTAAAGCTATCTTGGATATCAAATCACCTTCAAACATGAAGGATGTTCAACGATTGACAGGATGGGTGGCAACATTAAATAGATTTATTTCAAGATCTTCAGAAAAATAAGAAATTCGAGTGGGGAGAGAAGCATGAAGCAGCCCTGTAGGATTTGAAGCAATATCTTTCAACCGCACCTCTATTGATGAAGCCTGAGAATGGTGAACCACTGTCCCTATACCTCGCAGTATCAGGGAATGCTGTAAGTGCCGTCCTTATAAAGGATCATGAAGGTCAGCAATATCCTGTCTATTATGTTAGTAAGAGTTTATTAGATGCTGAAACTAGATATTCTCATTTAGAAAAGTTAATATTGGCTCTAGTTATGGCATCAACAAAGCTTAGACATTACTTTGAGACACATAGAATTCATGTTAAAACCAATTATCCTGTTAAAAATGTGCTTAGGAAACCTGAGATGTCAGGCAGGATGGCTAAGTGGTCAGTGAAATTAAGTGCTTATGACTTAGTATATGAACCTAGAAATGCCATAAAATCGCAGGCTCTAGCTGACTTTGTGGCTGATTTCAGTAGTGATATTCAGGATGAGGTAGATCTAGAAGTCCAACAGCTAGGAGAATCCCCATGATCCTGGACATTATACACTGATGGAGCATCTAATGTTAGAGGAGTAGGATTGGGAATACTACTAAAATCCCCACAGGGGGACATATTACCCCAGGCTATTAGGTGTGAATTTCCTGCTACTAATAATGAGGAAGAATATGAGGCTTTAATTGCAGGATTAGAGTTGGCTAAAAATATGAATATCAAGAACTTGCAAGTATATGTTGACTCCTTGTTAATTACTAACCATTTTAGTGGATCCTATGAAGTTAAAGGTGAGAAGTTAACCGAGTACCTCAATATTCTCAAAAAATTAGCAAGATATTTCGTTGTTTTTACACTTGAACAGGTACCAAGAGAAGATAATGCTGAAGCGGATGCCTTGGCAAACTTAGGGTCATCAGTCAGGATACCAGAGGGAACCCAAATACCAATACTTCATATCCTATATCCTGCTGTGGATTCCTTCAAAGCTCAGGATAAGGAGGTAACAAGCATCCAGGATCCTGGTCATGATCCTGACAAGGATGGTGAATCCTGGATGGCCCCAATCATAAGATACCTCAAGGAAGGATACATCCCTAAAGACGAAAATCCTAAGGCATTCAGGATGAAGGTATCACGATTCACCATTTTAAATGATGTTTTGTATAAGAAATCTCTTGCAGGTCCATACCTGAGATGCTTGAAGGATCCTGAAACTAAGGAAGTGCTACAAGATATACATGAATGGGATTGTGGTAACCACACTGGGGGCAGGTTGTTATTCTCGAAAGTATTAAGAACAGGATACTATTGGCCGACAATGAAAAAAGATGATACAGAATATGCTAAAAAATGTGATGCATGCCAAAGGCACAGTAACATACTACATCAACCAGCTGAACCACTATATCCTATAGCTTCCCCTTGGCCATTCATGAAATGGGCGATGGACATAGTAGGGAAATTACCAAAAGCTCCAGGAGGAAAAGTCTTTATGCTGGCAATGACTGATTATTTCTCTAAGTGGGTTGAAGCTGAAGCATTTGCTCAAGTTAGAGACCAAGAAGTAGTATCCTTCATAAAGAGGAATATCCTGACCAGATTTGGAGTACCAGCTGAAATCATTTGTGACAATGGATCCCGGTTTATAAGCAAGAAAACTACTGACTTTTGCAAAAGTTGGGGAATTAAAATGACCACATCTACTCCGGTACACCCTCAAGCAAATGGACAAGCCAAATCCTCAAACAAGATAATTGTCAACAACTTGAAGAAGAGACTAGGAGCTAAAAAAGGAAGATGGGCAGAAGAACTAGCCTTTGTTTTATGGGCTGACAGAACAACGGTAAAAAATGCAACTGTCCAAACCCTGTTTTCCTTAGTATTTGGAGCCGAAGCAGTGATCCCAACAGAAATGGTGATACCTATGGCAAGATCTATACTCTGGGATCCTGAGCAGAATCCTGAAGCTTTGTGTCAAGACTTGGACACTGTAGACGAAACGAGAGATGCAGCAAGGCTAAGGATGGCAACATATCAACAAAGGATATCCATAGCATATAACAAGAATATAAGGACTAGAAGATTTTGAGTTGGTGATTGGGTGTTAAGAAAGGCTTTTCAAAATACTACTAATCATGCCGATGGAAAGTTGGCTCCAAAGTGGGAAGGACCATATGAGGTTGAGTCAGAATCAGGAAAAGGAGCATACCGACTCAGGAGTATGGAAGGGGATATGCTACCAAGATCATGGAATGCTATACACTTAAAGCTATATTTCAAGTAAGAATAGAATTTAATTTCTATCTCAGAATGGTATGTATTCTACCTCCTTTAAATATGTTTGAATTTGTTTATTATCTTGAACCCAATACTGACTTAAGCATCGGAGGGGTGTTAGCCAAGCTAACACCCACCTTAGTTTAAGATTGTTTTGCAGAATATGCTTCAGGATATAGCTCCAGGATATACGCTCAGAATATCTCGAAGGATTAGAGGACTGGCCCCCTCTCTCACGGATAAGGGATTCTAATCCCTTCAAAGGTTTAAAGGTATTCACCTTTCTTATGAATTGGGTTTAAACACCCCGCCTGGAGCGCAAGTTATCTAGGGATAGTTCAAGGTAGCGGGACCAGTTCATGTAAAAGTGGCTGAAAATTTCGTTACTATTGGCTATATCCTGGATCCTAAAGGTATATGAGGATTGATCACCCTCTCTCACGAAAGGGTATTTTCATACTCTCTAAGGTTTAAAGGTTTTCACCTTTCTAAGTCTTGGAGTTTATACACTCTCGCCTGTAGCGCATGAAAATCAGGGTTTATCCTGAGGATATTAAGGGTTTATCCCCAGGATATTAAGGGTTTATTCCCAGGATATTAAAGGTTTATCCCTAGGATATTAAGTTTTCAAACATGTTGAACACAGGGGACATGTATCATACAATTTAAAGGATGGATTCAAACTATAAGTGTGCACTGGGGACATTCCTATAATTGAAGATTGGAATTGACTCTTTAGGAATCTCTGGTATGATCTTTCCTTTTTGTTTGGATAACTTAAGTTTTACAGATTATGTGTCAGTATCCTGAGCAGGATATTTCTCAGGATACTCTTACAATGTGTTCCCAAGAATGTTCGAACAAAACTGTTTTCATAAATAAAATTCACGCAGTAAAGGTGTAACAACAGAAATAAAGCCAAAAGAAGGTTATATTATTAACATACCAAAAGTTGTGCTCTTGGCTTCACCTCAAACCAAGGTCCATCCTCCAAGAGCACGGTTAGTTCCTTACCATATTTACTTAACAGTTGAAGGTTTTGTCTCAAACCGAGACCCATCCACCTCCAACTGTTATATTGTTCAAAAGCAAAGCATACTAACGGTGATGACCAAGGGCTTCGTCCTGAAACTCAGGATCCCTCCACCTTTGGCCATCATATTGTTCAAATGTAGGAAAAGTAAAGTGCAGAAAAAGTAAATTGTCTTAGGGTTACAAACCAACGATCAAATTTAAAAAAGTGGGCTCCGGCCTTGGCACATACATCCATGATCGCCCACCTGAATGCCCTCACACAGCGGCATCTTCTCCAGCCTTCTCCGTCTTCTCAGCCTCAGCATCCTGAGCAGCATCCTCGCCAGCATCCGTCCCAGCATCCTTCTTATCTCCAGCCTTGTCCACCACCTCTGCTGACTTAGAGGATTCACCAGCTTCAGCAGGATATGGTATAGCCTTGCCTCCAAGCTCCTTCAGCTTTGCCACCCATGATTCAACCGGCCAGGATGGGAACTGAAGGCCTATCTACTTGGCCTCATAAGCCATCTTAATGCGAGCTTGTAGCAGAGAGACGATGGCAGAGGCTTTGATTCCTTCCCGGAAAGAGGCCATGGCCTGTTCATGCTCCATTTCGACGGTGGCCAGTTTGATCTCAGCATCCTGGGTGACCTTCTTCAGCTTGTCCTCATAATGCCGGGTTTTAACCTCAGCAATGGCCCCTTGGTCAGCAACGGTGGTCTCAAGCTGTTTGATCCTGGCCTCTTGGAACTTGTTTGTACTGCAAGCATTGGTGTAAAGGTGGAGCAGATGCTGGAGGCCCTGCACGTCAAAATTCATGTATAAGTCAAAATATATTAACCAGGATATCCTGTCAGGATATCCTATCAGGATATGTGTGCAGGATATAGTCGCAGGATATTCCCTTGTTGAGGAAGGATGTCATCGGCTCCAAGGAGTGAGAAAAGCTGAGTTCTTCATAGGAGAACCGTTCAGAGCCTGGGGCACTAACTTCAGAACCTTTCCTCTTTTTTTGCGGTGGAAGCACGACTTCTTAGGTTGGGCTTAGGAGCTGGTACTGGTTTGGAGCTGGTGGTGGCAAGAGTCTCTTTCTTGACATTGACTGGAGTGGGGTAACTTTCAAGCTCATCAAGGTCCAGGAGGATTGGAACTTTGCTGGAGTCTGCATACAGGGAGTAAAATTCTTTCCTAAACATATCAAATAAAAACATGTATGCAGGATATCATGCAGGATCCTTACCAGACATGTTTGCACTGGAAAGAGGGCTTGGAGATGGTGGAGACGGGTTAAAACTTCTTTCAGCCTCTGGGAGGAGTCTGATAGCGTCAATTCTCTTCTGTGAATCAACTAGGGGAAGTGCAAGCTTCCTAAAATCAGCTGTGTAGAAGACAATAAAAAAAGATGATTAGCTCAAAGATATAAAGCAGGATACAAGACAGGATCATCCTTAACCCTAAATCCTACCCTTTCTCAACCACTTCACCGGATATTCCGTTCCACCAGGGATGGAGTCTCCTTTACAAAGAAGAACTTGGATTGCCATTTCTCCTCGTTCCTGGTGGCACGAAGTATCAGTGGATCGCCGAAGGTAGAATAGAACAAAAATCTACAGGAACCATCGCATCTGAGCCGATACGCTAGGGGGAGGTCATGAACAGAAAGGTCAGGGATATGATTTCTCTTGATCTGATCAAGAACAGACAAGACTCGCCAGAGCATCGGCATTGTCTGACTGAAGCAGATTTTGGTAACATTAAAGAAATCAGTGATGAAATCGAGAAAGGGAAACTGCAATCCTAAGGTAAAGGGAAAGGCATTGAAACATACCACTGGTCGGAAACCATGTCCGACCGGATTTACCAGTCAAACGGCCGGAACACCGTCCCTTCCGGGAAGATGCCGGATGATTTGAGAGCTGAAAAGTGTGCACTATCAAAGGTGCATATTTCCTTCTCCGGATCTTGGAGAAGATTCTGCTGGATGAATGTGGGAGCGGAGTCACCGGAGCTTGATCTTGTTTGCCTTGTCATATCGTCGCCGGAATATTGAACAGAATGAGAGAAGAAGATGGAATTGAGAGAGAGAAATATTTACCTTTTTCTCTTCGGTAAAGGTTAAATGGGATAAGCATGAGAACATATAGGGAGTGTTTTGGTCAAAAATCAGACTAGGATAATGCAACCAAACTCTCTGTTATGGGGTATAATGCTTGAATTGGTAAACAACAATGAGGATCACTATGAAATGAATAGCACAGGAGACACAAAGATTTATACGAGGAAAAAGCCCTTGATCAATGAATGATCTCCGGCATAAAAAACCTCGGGTGATGGAAACTACCGATCACCAACTCAAATTAAACAATAATCCTTTTACAACTTCGGATGATAGCGAGCTAAGTACAAGGATCACTATAGTGTATCGTGTAGAAATGTATGAAAAATGCTAAGTGTTTTGCCAAGAGCTGGTGAGTGCGGTTGTATGAGTGTGTGTAGCCAAAAAATAGCCAAGTGTTGTATAATTAGCTCGCTACCCCTTTTAAATTTAGTAAAATATCTAAATAACTAACTATCCGCAATTCATGCCTTTTCCCCACGATCTCCATAACGTTCACCATTGTCAAGCACGTGCGGAATAAACGTGGAATATTCTCCACGAACGTTACCAAGACTAAGTCCAAGCTGGTACTCCTGCAAAACAATATCGAAATCAAAGCAAACAATCATTAGTATAAGGATCCTTAGGATGATCCATGATCCTGATCCTGAAGCACTTTTGAGGATCACTAACTGACACAGAAGTAAGGATCACCAAGCAGGATAATAATTGAGGATCACGGGTTCTTAAGAAATCCTCCCCTAACAATTGCCCCCAAAATATAAGGAGTAATATTGTAAATAAACGAGTTGTATTTTGTTGATCTTATCCACAACAGACTAACGGATAACTAGCCGTTGAAGACGGACTAGCCGTTGCAAACCTGACGTCACTGAAGTGACAATCCTGCAAATCATCATTATAAATAGGAGTTAGAGATAGGATCAATTTGCATTTAAATCCAAGAGAAACTCCCTTTAAATTCTCAGCCGAAGATCAATCAGGTATCTTTTTTCCTATTTCTCCTTCTCTTACTCTGTTTTTCTTTCTTTACCAACATCACGTTAAGAATGATGCTTCGGTCCTCCCCCGCCAAGGATCACCAGAAGGATAGCCCCTTGAAGAGTCAAGGGATCATCAAAGATTTAGCGAATGAGAGGTGTTGCTTTACTGATCCTCACGTAGATAAAATCCGGTACTGCTTTCCGGCGAACACCTATTTCAAACCCTTCGATCCCACTGTTCTGAGCGACTATATTTCTGAGACATGGGTTGCCTTTCCGGTTACCCCCTTCACCATAGGATACACCTATCCTTTTCCAGCCTTTACCCAGTCCTTTTTCTCCCTTACCGGCATCTCCTACATCCAAGTTATGCCGATGATCTGGAGGGTCTTATATACCCTTGAAAGGATCATTGAGCAGGAAGGGATTGATTTAGGAATGTCGGAACTGGCAGAGATGTATGATCTCACGACGTTTGGATCCCACCGATATCTGTTTAAGCGAAAACCCGGCGAAGAACATCCCATTTTTAAAGCCACCAAGAACGATACAAACTGGAAATGACGCTTTTTCTTTGTCAGAAGGGATACCATTCCAAACGGAAAGGATCTACCAAGGAAGTGGTCCACCCATGGTAGGACAGAGGATCCTGAGAAGGATCACCAGGTAATCTTGCTCTTGTGATAGGATCACTAACCCCCTTTTGTTTTATGTTATATAGCTGTCACTGTTTCACACCTCATACCGACTCCTGATACTAAGGAAAGGCTTGCTGTTTTTAGAAGACTCGGTCCTAAAACAAGATCATTCAAGACAATCACCCAGGATTCTCAAGAGATATCCTCAGGCTCAGTCACCATGTCAAGTAAGTATCCTGTTTTTTGTATTGTTAAAGACTTAAATAAATAGTTAAATAAAAATAGGATAAGGATACTTATCTGTTTTGAATGTGTAGGCGCCGGAAAAGCTTCCAAGCCTGCCTCCCAGTTCAACATGGCCGACCTTGACACTGTTCGATCCAGAAAGAAGAAGGCCATTACCAGCCCTAGTGTCTCCATCCCCAAGGCACCCACTAAAGGAAGGGGTGGCAAGAAGAGGAAAAACTCTGAGATAGAGGATCTACAAGGCCTGCCACTGATCCGCCACCAGTTCCTTGAATACTTCAATGACGTGAGGATCACCAATTCTGCCTAGGTATCCTACTTATTCGAGGATCAGCTGATCTTGAACTGCTTTGTCTTTTTTGCAGAAATTTGCTGAGATTGAAGACTACGTGGGGAGCATTGAGGAGATGGATAAGAAGATTGCTGACCTCCAACAAGTTGCAGTGCTCAAGGATCTTAAGATTGCTGATCTCGAAAAAGCCCTTCAAGACGCCAAGACTAAGACAGCCAAAATCTTGATCGACATTGACCACGAGAAGCATGATCTCATAGAAGGTGCAAAGGTCTCCGCTGCCATCACAATGTACAAGACAAAACTGAAGATGGCCCAGGAGGCTCAAGATCCTGACTTCGACAGAAGCAGCTGGGATGTTGAGGGTTGGAAGGCGAGATTGGCTGATCTGGAAGATGATGTGGAGGCTGAGGAGGTTTTGGCGATCGAGGCTGGAAGCAGTGGAAAGGATCAGGTGAAGGATACCGAAGCTGGAGGGGATGAAGATGCAGCGAAGGTGTAGGCTGCATGATTGGGCAATGATGGACATTTCTAGACGTAGCCGGGGCCCAATTTTTTAAATTCGGTAGTAGTTTGTTTTGTGGTTGTGCTGTTTTAAAACAATGATGGTCTGTATTTGAACAATAGTTTTAGGATTAAGGATCTAGGATCCTTTGGATAATAGGTAGGATTACAAATGGTGGAGGGATCCTCTGTTTGGGGGATGAAGCCATTGTGATCCTGCCGCCTTTGATTTCCTGCACTTGCTATAACCGTATTAACAATGGACACCCGTTGCCAACCCATGTGGACGGGCCACGTTTTGCTGGTAGAAACGTGGGTTGGCAATTTTGACAACCTTCAACGGTTAAACCTTTGTTAATAAAATAACTTTAATCTCTTTTGGCTTATCTTGTTTTGTTATCCTTGTTTATCCTTTTAATTTTCAATTGTTTTGATGTACACTTGTCTGAGTAAGAAAAGTTGAACAAATAAAAAAAAATTTAGGATATGATCCAGGATCAAATATCCTATAGTTGAAAAATTCCAAAAAGTGGTATATTTTAAGGATCATGAGTTCAGTTGTCAAAGTGTAAGGGTTATTCAAATAATCAATGAATAAAATCAAAATAGTTAAGGATCATACCTGGGGATCCAAGTTAGGATCCTAACCCTTAATACTATAACCAGGATAACTATAGGACAAACCTGAGTAAGAAGTAAGGATCAAGGATCCTTGGTTGTTTAACTTCGAAGACCTGAAATAGAACATAACTTGGGACTAAGCCATTATAAAATAAAAGTTAGCAACTAGGGACAAGCCCAAAGGATAACTGGGGACAAGCCCAAGGATAACTGGGGACAAGCCCAAGGATCGTGTGTGAACTGGAGTATGG
Organism: Helianthus tuberosus; assembly: GCA_030545235.1. Taxonomy (NCBI): domain Eukaryota; kingdom Viridiplantae; phylum Streptophyta; class Magnoliopsida; order Asterales; family Asteraceae; genus Helianthus; species Helianthus tuberosus. Next base: position 98,428,537 of record CM060354.1, on the reverse strand, counting down.
CCCTAACTTGCGACTATCCAAACTTAGTGGCATGAAAATGCCAAAACCTTAGCTAACGTGAAAACGTTAGAAACCTTATGAACGGATGTATGGTACGTCTACCATTATACGTAGGATCCTAGGTATAGCCAGTACAATGGAATTATCAGCCCCTAAAACGAGTACTGGTCCCACTGCCATGAACTATACTAGGATCATCATGCGCTACTGGCGGAACTGGGGTCAAGCCCAAATAATTGGGGTCAAACCCGAGTAACTGGTTGCTTTTGTGGATAATCATCCTTTTGCTAAGAGTACCTGAATCTTCAAAACTCAAAATCACGTGAAAGGGGGATAAAGGATGCAGGATCCTTATCCTTTTGTGAGAAAGTAAGGAAATGAAATAGTTTAAGATTAGAATGTTACCAAAATGAGGATCATCCGTGCTTTAAGGATCCTTTAAGGATATTTATCATGTGAGGATCATGGATCCTTATCACATGAAGTATTTCTTCAAATGGACAGCATTCCAGGCTCTAGGTAGCAAATCACCTTCCATTGTTATCAATCGATATGCCCCCTTTCCTGCCTCAGCTTCAATCAAGTAAGGTCCTTCCCATTTTGGTGCCAACTTTCCATCAGCAGGATTGGTGGTATTCTGAAATGCTTTCCTTAGTACCATATCACCAACTTGGAATTTCCTGATCCTGACATTTTTGTTGTAGGCTCCAGCCATTCTTTGCTGATAACTGGCCATCCTTATCCTTGCCAAATCTCTGATTTCTTCTATAGTATCCAGGTCTTGAATCAAGTTCTCATCATTTTCCTCAGGATCACGAATACTTGTTCAAGCAGTTGGAACCACCATTTCTGTAGGGATCACTGATTCTGCCCCAAATACCAAAGAGAATGGTGTTTGGCCTGTAGCATTCTTAGGAGTTGTCCTATCAGCCCAAAGCACATAAGGTAGTTCTTCTGCCCATTTCCCTTTCTTGGATCCAAGCTTCTTCTTCAAATTGTTGATGATGATCTTATTGGAGGATTCTGCCTGACCATTAGCTTGTGGGTGGACTGGTGTTGATGTTATCATCTTAATCCCCCAGCTGTCACAAAAGTTAGTAGTTCTGCCCCCAATGAATTGGGAACCATTATCACATATAATTTCAGAAGGAATACCGAATCTAGTTATAATATTTCTTTTAATGAAGGATATAACTTCCTTTTCTCTAACTTGGGCAAAAGCTTCAGCCTCTATCCACTTGGAGAAGTAATCAGTCATAGCAAGCATGAACACTTTCCCACCAGGTGCCTTAGGGAGCTTACCAACTATATCCATGCCCCATCTCATAAATGGCCAAGTGGAGGATATAGGGTGCAAAAATTCAGCTGGTTGATGTAGGATATTGCTGTGTCTCTGACAAGGATCACATTTCTTAGCATACTCCACAGCATCTCTCTTCATAGTTGGCCAATAGTATCCTGTCCTCAGGATCCTTGAGAATAATGCCCTGCCCCCAGTGTGGTTTCCACAATCTCCTTCATGGAAGTCTTTTAAAACTTCTTGGATTTCAGGATCCTCAATGCATCTTAAATATGGTCCTGCAAGAGATCGTTTATACAACATATTATTTAAAATTGTGAATTGAGATACCTTAATTTTGAAAGCCCTAGGGTTTTCTCCTGTAGGAATCTCTCCATGTTGTAAATATCTCATGATTGGGAGGATCAATGATCCTGAATGAGATTGAGTATCCTCACTAGAGATAATTGTAGAATCCTCTCCTATTTCCATAGCCACATGATCCTCGATGGCAGGAGCCAAGATATGGATAATGCGAATACTTATATCCTCCGTGATCTTCAAAGATGATCCTAGATTAGCCAATGCATCAGCTTCTACATTTTCTTCCCTTGGTACCTGTGTCAAACTAAAGGAAACAAAAGAGAGTGCCAATTCTTTGACTATCTCCAAATATTTGGTTAGCTTTTCACCTTTAACAGCATAGGATCCATTAAAGTGATTAGTGATTAACAAAGAATCTACATGTACCTCAAGATACCTGATCCTCATATGCTCAGCAATTTGCAAGCCAGCTATCAAGGCTTCATATTCAGCCTCATTGTTAGTGGTTTGGAACTCACAAGCTATAGAGTGGGGTATTATGTCCCCCTGTGGCGATTTTAGTAGTATTCCAAGCCCTGTTCCTTTGACATTTGAGGATCCATCAGTATAGAGTATCCAAGGATCCTTGGTCTCCTCTAGCTTTTGAACTTCTAACTCAGCTTCCTTTTGCAAATCACTACTGAAATCTGCCACAAATCGGCTAATGCTTCGGATTTAATGGCTGTCCTGGGCTCATATCTTATATCATATGCACTAAGCTTCACTGCCCACTTAGCCATCCTTCCTGACATTTCAGGTTTCCTGGGGACATTCTTAATTGGAAAATTAGTTTTGACGATAATGGCATGGGTTTCAAAATAATGTCTCAATTTAGTAGATGCCATAATTAATGCAAGGATAAGTTTTTCTAAGTGTGAATACCTGGATTCAGCATCAAGTAAACTCTTACTTACATAATAGACAGGATGTTGTGTACCTTCGTGATCCTTAACAAGGACGGCACTTACTGCTTTTGAGGATACCGCGAGATATAAGGATAACACATCTCCTTTTTCTGGTTTCATCAAGGCCGGGGGCGAGGATAGGTAATCCTTAAGAGCTCTTAAGGCACTTTCATGATTCTCAGTCCACTCGAATTTCTTGTTCTTCCTTAGGATATCATAGAATTCCTTGCACTTTTCCGAGGATTTGGATATGAATCTGTTTAAAGCTGCAATCCTGCCTGTTAACCTCTGAACATCCTTAGCATTGGCAGGGGACTTGATGTTCACTATAGCTTTGATTTGTTCTGGACTGGCTTCAATGCCTCTCTTTGTCACCATATATCCTAAGAATTTACCTGCTTTGACACCAAAGTGACATTTTGAAGGATTAAGTTTCATGTTATATTTGTCAAGGATATTGAATGCTTTCTCCAAGTCTCTTAGGTGATCCTCAGCCTTTTTTGACTTTACCACCATATCGTCTATGTAAACCTCCATAGTTTGTCCAATCTGATCTTTGAACATCATATTCACTAGCCTTTGATAAGTTGCACCTGCATTTCTTAGTCCGAATGGCATAGCAATATAACAGTATATACCAGTTGGAGTCATAAAGGCTGTATCCTCTTGATCGGATGGTTCCATCTGAATTTGTTGAAATCCAGATGAAGCATCCATAAAAGTTAACAATTCATGACCCGCAGTTGCATCCACCATGGAGTCAATGTGGGGTAATAGGAAAGGATCCTTGGGACATGCCTTATTTAAATCAGTGAAATCGACACATACCCTCCACTTTCCGTTTTTCTTTTGAACAACAACCACATTGGCCAACCACCTTGGATACTTGACCTCTCTAATCATACCTGCTCAGAGTAATTTCTCTACCTCCTCCTGGATAATGGCATTTCTTTCTGGTGCAAATTTCCTCCTCTTTTGATGGATTGGTTTGAAGGACCTATCAATGCCAAGTTTGTGAGTGATTATATCTTTAGATATACCTGTCTTGTCTTCGTGTTTCCATGCAAAGGTAGTCTTTCTCCTTTTGAGGAAGGATATGAGGTCTTCCTTTATTTCGCCAAGGATCCCTGATCCTATATAAATTTTAGATTCAGGATCACCAGGATCCATAAGGATTTCTACTACATCCTGTTCTCTTGCCTCCAAGACATCCCTTGGAGGATGCTTTAATTGCTATTGCTCCCTTGACTTTGATGCTGGTTTCATTGATGAGGTGTAGCAGTTCTTAGATTCTTGCTGATCACTATCAATCTTTACTATTTCCCAAGGACTAGGAAGCTTCACACATTGATGATAAGTGGATGGGACTGCCTTCATGTCATGTATCCAAGGCCTGCCAAGGATAACATTACAACAAGATAAACAGTCAATAACACAAAACTTTTGGTAAGAATGTAGGCCTTCGATATAGATTGGGAGTTTAATGTCCCCCAGAGTATTCTTAGTCTCGCCACTGAATCCCACGAGCACAGAGGATCTTGGTATGATATCGGATTCAGGAATATTCATTTTCTTGAGGACATCAAGCTGGATAATGTTCACAGAGCTTCCTCCGTCTATAAGGATCCTGCGAACAAAATGGTTTGAAATAAAAAGAGTGATAACCAAACCATCATGTTGAGGATCCTGAATGTCAACACGATCATCCTCATCAAAAGTTATAACTTTTCCTTCGGAGACACTGGATGTTCGAATGGGTCTATCTCCATTATCCATCTTGGTTTCCTTTGCATGTCTTTTAGCTGCAGAGAAGGATGTTCCACAAATGTCTGATCCTCCGGAAATAAAGTTTATAACTTGTGCATCTGCTGGAGGGGCTGGAGCTTTCTCTGGGATCCTTTCAGGATCCTGAGTTCTTGACTTCTTTCTCCCCAATAATTCTTTCAAGTGCCCCTTGCTCAACAAGTATCCAATTTCTTTTCTCAGTGCGATGCATTCTTCTGTGAGATGCCCAAAATCTTCATGATATGCGCACCACTTTGACTTATCTTTAGTTGCAGCTGGTCTATCATTTTTCCTGGGCCATCTAGCTTTATCACCTAAATTCTGCATCGCAAGGATTAGTTCATTGTTATCAACAGAAAAGCAATATTCGGAAATTGGAGGATAATCCTCATCATCCTCTTCTTGTTCAACAGCATGCACATTCTGGTTATCAGATTTGTTATAGGATCTGAACTTGTTGTTCTTGAATGAGGATCCTTACTTCTCTTGCTTTAAGGATCCTGCTAACCTCTCCTGGATCCTTTTGTCATCCTCTAGCCGGATGAACCTAAGGGCCCGGGTTCTCACCTCATCTAGATTCCTGCACGGTGTCAGATCACTAGTTAAACGCTCAAATTTTCTACTACAAGAAAACTGGTTATTAAATAGGTTAACTAGATTAGCAAACGAGGTAATAGAGTAAGGGGGAAGACTTAGCAGCCATTTAAGAGCCGATCCAGTAAGAGTGGATCCAAATCCCTTGCACAGGCATGCTTCCTTTAACCTTTCTGGGATGGGATTGATCTCCATCCTTTCCCTGTATTGTGCTATGTGTTCTTCAGGATCTGTTGAACCGTCATACAACTTCATAGTAGGCACATGGAACCTCTTGGGTATCTCAGCATCACAAATTGGTGGTGCAAAACGAGATATCTTGTGGCTCCCATCTGCAATCTCCGGGATAGGCTTGACCACTCCTGGGACAATTGATATCATATCCTTTAACTTTTGCAATTCTCTGGCCATGGCATGATTGATACCTGTATCCTGCATAAGGCCATGGTTAGTGGTATAAGAATTATTGAAAGTGTTACCTCCCATTGGATTCAAATTAGGAAGAGCGGATGTGAATCCATATTGTTGAGGCTCTGGAATGACCGATGGACCAGTAGAAGCAATGGTCTGCATTGGAATGAAATCTCCCTGATGGATATCGGAGCTCCCTGATTGCAAACTCCTTAAGGATCCCGGAATCTGGAAGGATCCCTGAAACTGAGAGGATCCTTGGACCTGGGAGGATCCTGGAACGTAGGAAGATCCTTGAACCTGGGACGTAGGAAGATCCTTGAACCTGGGAGGATCCTGGGACGTAGGAAGATCCTTGAACCTGGGAGGATCCTTGAAACGGCCAGAATCCTTGAATCTGCTGCGCTCCCGAGTATCCTCCTGAGCTTACGAAGGATCCTATATGCTGAGGATGAGATCCTGCTGGTTGGAAGTATGACCCTGAAGCCTGAGTCATTGCTGATGATCCGTAATGCATTCCTTTTGGCCCTCCCACATATTGAACATCTGGAACCACTGAAGGCTGAGAAGTTATAACTGGAGTATCGAAATTCAAAGATCTGGGCATCAGTGGGGAATGATCCTCTGCCGATCTCTTCTGTTTCTTGATGTCTCCAATTTCTCTAAGAATCCTTTCATTGGTCTTATCCTACTACTGTATATGCTCCTTCATCTGCAAAATCAGAGTAAACAAGTCACTAGTAGTAGGAGTATAAGAAGCAGAAGAAGTTGGAGGTTTTGAGAAAATGGGAGTTGGTTTCTTCTCGGCATTTTTCTGAGGTCCAGAAGGTGGTGGAGGCAAAGGTGGAATGCCCTGGGATGAATTGACTGCAGACATCGCACTGGAGGTGTTTTTTGATGATGAAGCCATCTGCTTGGATGTAACGAACCGAAATGATCACAAAAATGAGAATTTCTTAGGAATGAAGCACCAATTGCCCCACGGTAGGCGCCAAACTGTTTTGGTAAAAAATCAGACTAGGATAATGCAACCAAACTCTCTGTTATGGGGTATGATGCTTGAATTGGTAAACAACAATGAGGATCACTATGAAATGAATAGCACAGGAGACACAAAGATTTATACGAGGAAAAAGCCCTTGATCAATGAATGATCTCCGGCATAAAAAACCTCGGGTGACGGAAACTACCGATCACCAACTCAAATTAAACAATAATCCTTTTACAACTTCGGATGATAGCGAGCTAAGTACAAGGATCACCATAGTGTATCGTGTAGAAATGTATGAAAAATGCTAAGTGTTTTGCCAAGAGCTGGTGAGTGCGGTTGTATGAGTGTGTGTAGCCAAAAAATAGCCAAGTGTTGTCTAATTAGCTCGCTACCCCTTTTAAATTTATTAAAATATCTAAATAACTAACTATCCGCAATTCATGCCTTTTCCCCACGATCTCCACAACGTTCACCATGGTCAAGCACGTGCGGAATAAACGTGGAATATTCTCCAGGAACGTTACCAAGACTAAGTCCAAGCTGGTACTCCTGCAAAACAATATCGAAATCAAAGCAAACAATCATTAGTATAAGGATCCTTAGGATGATCCATGATCCTGATCCGGAAGCACTTCTGAGGATCACTAACTGACACAGAAGTAAGGATCACCAAGCAGGATAATAATTGAGGATCACGGGTTCTTAAGAAATCCTCCCCTAACAGGGAGCAATGAGTAAATATAGGCTGCACGGTTACAAACGGTCACATCATGAGTCTAATCTCTTAATCGCCTCGTTATTCGTAAAAAATATAACCGTTAGTGCCAGGATACTAAACGGTAACATTTTTTGGGGACAATTGTTATGGGTGAAATTCTGAGCTCATATCCTGGATAATATCTTAAATTATATCTTGCTTGTATGATATATGTTCATGTCCGGGATGCTGATTCAGGATATTGGTAACATCCTGAATGGTACCCTAAGGATTACTAACGGATTATGTGCAGGAGTACAAGTCCAAGCTGGTAACGTTCATGAGGACCCTTTCCCCGGAAGACTCGGTCTAAGTCGTTCCAAGGAAGACGTTGAACCCGCTTTACCTGGTCTCCAACGGCTTCTAGGGAATATTCGAAGGCATCCTATACTTATAGGAGATTTTGTTTTCGTTTGCTAGCTATAAATAGGTGGATAAATCAGATCGAATAGGACATCACAACTACACTCACTACTCTCTCACACTTAGTCTCTCGCAACTTTTACTTTCACAAAAAGCATTGTAACACTTAGCGATCTGATCAATATCCTGCACTGTATCCTGACGTTTAAAGCAATAAGAAGAACAAGGCAGCTGCGATTGTCAGCTCCCGAGGTTTTGTGCCGGCGATCTAGATTGATCAAGGGCTTTCCTCGTATATCTTGTGTCACCCCCTTTACATTTTGCTCATAGTTTGATCGTGGACACAGCTCAATATCCTGAGCCGTATCCTGGAAACTGTTTTTACAAATAACTTAATCAGCATATTTTCAACACATTTTCTTAGCATACTATCTCACTTGACTAATTTGATCACTTAATTGCTTTGGTAATTTTTGACCAAAACAAATACGGTCCTGATGTAAGTTCCACTGCCAAATTAATAAACACCGATACCACCAGCTCTGCGAGCTCGTGGCTGCCTGTGACAACTCGAAATTCAGAACCTTTCGTTATATCTCGATGTTACTTGCTCGAATGTTATGTGATTAGTTAATTTGTGTGATTAATGAGATAAGCGAACATTCTATGCGATTATGTGTTATGTGTATATGCTTGTATGTATAGTATGTGTATAGGTTTATGTGAGCCGAGAACCAAGAACCCGACTCGAGACCATGTGGTCTCGAGTAAACAGTAACACATGGGCCGGATGGGCCACGCACCCCATTTAACCCAACCGAAACCCATTAGGGTGCACCATGTGGACAAGTGTATAACCCTTAGTGATGTTAACCTTGCCATTCTTTGGACAAACCACACACACTCCCCCTTCCTCTCACTAAAACCCTAAGCTACAACATTGTTCTCCTTCTTCTCGGATCAAACCGGTGACGCTAGGACTCGCGGATCGGCACACACGCACACACACATTCGGAAGCTTCATACGCACCTTTGAAACCATCAACCGGTTAGTGTTCTTATGATGTTTGTTGTTAAATGGTAGTATGAATGATATGATCTAACTAGTGTAGTTACATGAATGATGATGCTTTGTGAATCGGTTGTGTGTGATGTTGATAATCGGCTAACATGCTTTGATTTCGGATATGTTACATAATGAACTCATGATATCTTGTGTCTAAACATGATTCAAACCATTGATTATTGATGATCATGAAAACCGTCTTGCATATGTGTAGTATCATGTTAATCGGATTAGTGTAGAGTTGATTTTAGACGTTATGTGATGATTCGAAACCTTTAGATGAATATGTTCAAGTGTGATGATTTGTTGTTCATGATTATGTTTGTGATTAATGCTAGAAACCGGAAATGTGACGAACAAGTTTGAATAATCAACATGAACATGTGTTGAATGAGGACATGAATATTTGAATATGTGTTGAATGTGTTTGAATATGATATGAACATGCTATGAACATTTGAATAATACTTGTTTGATCCATTTTAGTAAATTGTGAGACAAGAAAACATGTTTATGTGGGTGGTACAAACTGATTCATGAAATTGATTTTCCATTGGGTAGTACACTGTGCAAAATCAGCAGATGTCCAGTCGAGACCTTCAGTCTCGACTCGAGACCACCATATGTCAACTCGAGACCACCGCATGACAAGTCGAGATCCTCAGTTGCGACTCAGGTAGCGAGTCGAGAACCCCTAGTCTCGACTCGAGACCATGCGTCATCAACACACACATGCATAACCCGAGACCTCGTCCGTTGCGACTCGAGACCTATAAGCTTAAACCGAGATCGCACAGTCTCGACTCGAGACCGCACAATCTCGACTCGAGACCATGAACGCACACTCGCTGATTTGGACTTGCACGTTGTTACGGACTTAGATGATTGGGCCGGGCTTTTGGGCCGAAAGTATAGGCTATATGTGCTACTGTTGAATGAGAATGTTGTTTGGGCTGCCATGAATGATACTTGAATGCAATGTGCTAGAAACATACGTGTACTGCTTGAATACGAACCTGATTTGTGTGATACAACTATGATAGGACGTGAGTAACCACAATATTGCTTGATTGACCTTTCTGTGTTCCTGCCGAGCAAACCAAGGTGAGTTCACACCCTCTACAAAGCATGGGATTCCCAGGGGTCGGGAATTGGGGTTAAGGAACATGGGTTCCTCGTCCTCCTTGGGTAGGACAGCAATGGGTCAGGAATGTAATTCCTCGTCCTCACGGACAGATAACTCATACTAGACCAAAACTCTATCATGAAGTCCCTCATTTTTGTATCGACTTAATCGTCGGGCCAATGGCGAGCGGGTCATTAGTTAGATAGCGCTATTTAGGTCTGACAAACCTCACACCGTGCCGCAGAGGACGGGCGTGAACTAATGGATCTGGGGCACGTCAATGATGATAGACATTGACAGTTTCAGGGCACAAAAACATGACTACAGTCAGCAGTCGATATGGTAACGAGTCTAGCGTATACATGGGGTAGCCCCCACGGCCGAAATGCCAGATAACTAACACGGGGTAGCCCCCACGGCTGGATTGCCAAAGTAACCGGGAATAAACAAGTCACGTTTTTAACTATGGGGTAACCCCCACGGCAGGATGCCAGATAAAGGAAACTGTTTTCGAAACAACTTAAAACGAACACCCAACCGTGAACTCACTCAACTTGTTGTTGACTCGTTACTACATGCTTTGCAGGTCCTTAGATTCTTAGCTGGAGCTTGCATGGAGGAGGATCGTTGTGGGACATGGACGACTGAGTGCCATGTTAAACTTTGGAACAATTAAACTTATGCCTTGTTTTTAAGACTTATGCTTCCGCTTGCAACTTAACTATGTTTTGTTGAAACACCAATTGTATTGGTTGGATTCTTATAACTACATATCTGCTTGTTCAATATGATTGGTGGCTGGATCCTGGTCAGTCACGCCTCCAAGCGGTAGTACTCCGCAGGTGGATTTTGGGGGTGTGACACTGCCCGCCTCCCAGGGGTAGGGGTCGGGGGTTGCGACAGAAGGTGATATCAGAGCTACAACCACTGATTCTAGCCATAGAAGTGTTCTGCTGACACCAAAATTTTATTCATTATGTTAGGAAATAATCTATGTGATTACGTGCATATCTGCATATTAATGTTTTGTGCTATTTGACAATTTGTTAGTTTATAGTATGAGTGATCATGGTCCATCCGATGCCTATCGTTACCTGTCTAGTTCTCCTAGAGATGAAGGAACTTCCTCCCAGCCTACTCCTTCGGGGTATTCAGCTGACACAGAAGAGGGGATCTTCATATTTAAGGCGCAATCCGAAGAACCATTCCCTACAAAAAAGAGAGGATGGTTCAGTCAGGGAGCACATGAGCGTAGAAAACAAATGAGGAAGTGACAGCAGCAACGGGCTTTAGCAGCAGCAAATAGGGAGATGAACGCCCAGACCCAAGACATGGTCAATAGGAGATTGGCCAACTTTCACATACTAGCTACCACTGCAGCAGACCCAAACTTAGACCAGATCATTGCACCACAACCATTACCACTGTTCCCAACCCATGGAAATAGAACCTAACTCAGGGGACCAGATTCCCATACCCGCCTTTGACCCAAAAGAAATCCCTAGAATCCCAGCACCTAATCCTCTATCTCATGACCCATGGGAGGATGAACATAGAGTTTATCGAGAACTCTACCCACAGGAGAAGCGCATACCAAACCCAATAGCACCATCTCTCAACCTTGACCCTCTAGATCCATATTGGGATACCGATCAGTATGTTCGAGAAATCCTAGAAAACCCATACCCATATGGAGAACCCGTACCACAATACCCTGATCCAATACCCGCACCACCACCACCCATGAGTACCGAAAACATGCAGGAACTCCGCACATTTGGTGAGGAGTTAGTAGATGAAGGAGAAAGAATAAGACAAATAGGAGAAAAGCTCGTTTGGAAATACGACGAGCGAAATATGCAATATTGGATGAACCGCTAAGTTACAATAATATATATATATATATATATATAACTAAAATAGATCATCTATTTTAGTTATATATATATATATATATATATATATATATAGGGGAAGGTTCTATGCAGAACACAAAATATTGCGAGAACACGCAGAACACAATGAATCACCTATTTTGTCAATCCTAAAAACCTAAAAAGTGAATGAAAATGTTGCAAATGTAAGATTTATTGTTTCTTACACTAGAATTTAAAACAAAATATGGAAAATTTTCACTTTTTCTATAACCTACGCATATGTAGGTTATGTGTAGGTTAAATTACCAACATGTATGTAAGCTACGTGTAGATTAAAAAAAATATGGTTTTTTATGTATATATAATACACATATGAATGTAAGAAACATAAAATTTAAAAAAACATGAAACTTAAATCCCAAAATTTAGTGTTTTAGAGTTGTTCTTTTTGTTCTCGCAATAATTAGTGTTCTGTAATGATCCTCATCCTATATATATATATATATATATATATATATATATATGTGTGTATGTATATATGTATATATATGAAATAGAGTAAATGTCGCATTGATCGACAGTTTTGACCAATGTGTTGTTTGTGCAATTGTTAGTATTAAATCTTGTTCTGTGATATTAATACTTGGTAAATATTTATAATCTAGATGGACAACGAAGTGAATCAGGAAAACCCGAATAACGATAATAACGGGAACCAATTAGATAATAGACGCTATGCCATATATTATCAAAACAGTTAAAGAAGCGGAAAATAATAAAACTAACAGTGGAAGTAAACGACCACCTACTGAAGCCAGTCACAGCGTAAACAATGGACCGTTACTTCAATTGCCTATTCCAAAAAGAAGAAGAACCAAGTCATATGGTTGTTCTTACAAAGAATTCTGGTCTTGCAAACCAATGGAATTCTCTGGCAATTAAGGAGCCATTGCAGCTCTACGTTGGATAGAAAAGACTGAGGCAGTCTTAAAAATAAGCAAATGTGCAGAAGAGGATAAAATCATGTTTGCTTCCAATCTTTTTAAGAATGCAGCTCTAGAATGGTGGAGCATTATTCTAAAGTCTAAGGGAAGTGACAGAGTTTATAATATGGAATGGACTGAGTTTAAGAACATGGTCGAGCAAAAATTTTGTTCTCTCAATGAAAAAGAACAAATAGCTAATAAGTTCTTAAACATTAGAATGACGGGAGTAGATTGCTGTGACAACTGGCACAAAACCGGTAATTTTCGTACAGTTGTAATTATTATATATTATCTGCAATTATATGTTTAAATGTCAACATTGTCTGATTACATGCTATACATGTGAATTCATGCAAGTTTTATACTTCAAATATTGCTTTATGCGTTACTTTAAGCGTTGCATCAGAAAGACTAGTAAACTCACCGGTAAGACACTCTGTGTCAGCATTTCCACAGAAAGCAGTCAAACAATAGAATTAGGGCCTAGGAGTAGGTCCAACATCTAAAATACATTAAAACCAAAGTGTAGATACAAGGGTTAACATATAAACTTTCCGGAAGCAAAACTACGCACTAAAAAGCACCCGAAACTCACTTTAAATGAAGAATTTTGCATAAAACAGCAATAATTCAGCTATAATTCAGCTTTTAACACAACAATATCATGCAGAATTTATTAATTAGTGTCCAGAATAACTTACAAAGTGTCGGGAATTGAAACTGTCACAAAAGGTGCTTAATACCTATTGAAACTGCGCAATTTAGCACTTTAACAAACTGTAACGAAACGAACAACCGGACACTACCCAAAATATCAAATTTTCACTAGAAAAATTGTTTTAGTGTTACGAAGCTAGTTACGATCACCGAACATCATATTACATCCCATAAACTTTAAATACACAAAATACCTAACTAATACCATTACATTCCAACTAAATCATGAAACTAAAATTTGAAATGTTACACTTTACCCCCCCCCCCCCCATAACATCATTCCAACTAAATCAAGACAAGGGTCCCACACAGAGATTTTATTTGATTATTTTTGATCTTTTGTTGGAGTATATTCCAACAAATATACCTTAAAAGATATGGAGAATTTTATAAAATCATAAACTAATACCATAACATCATTCTACACCTCCCAACTCACCATCAACCTCCTCCTTTCTCCTCAAAGTCTCGGCTCAAACACCCCCATATACACACATCATTTTCACTTCATTTACAACCATTTCAAGGCCATTACAAGGTGTATGGAGATCATCTAAGAAGGATTGAAGTGTAGGCACTTGAAGGACCACCTTGTGGAGCTTTTAACCTCTCATTTTCTTCCATAATCATCATCTTCATTCTTGTGCCACTTCCCTAGCCATTAGAGCTAGTAGTAAGCTTCTTGATCTTGTTTTTACTTCTAATCATAATGATTAACGTATTATATAAGTGGTTAAACATAAAAATCACAAAGAAATAAGAAGATGATCATTAACATAAAGCTAAATAACATGAAATCTAAGATGATTAAGTGTATGTATGAAACTTGTTTGTGGATTTCTTGTGTTTATGATGTTAATCATCATAATAACCTTGCTAGATGATGATTAAACACATGATCTAGCAAGTATAATGATGGATCTTAAAGAAATCATAATGATCATCCTTTATGTGAATCGTGAACTTGAAGATGAAATTGTTTTAGAGTATGATGATGATTAATATATGTTAAAAGTCTTGTAAATAGATGATTACAAAAATAATTTTCTCAAGAAACCAAGTTTATTTACAAGATTTACAAAGTCATGGTTTCTAAGTAAACTAATCATATTTTTAGTGTTAAATCAATACTAGAAACATGTTTGTAACAAGAAAAATACAAAAGAATTATTTTTGGAAAAATCATCTTACAAGTTGTAAATGACTAAATCTTTCAAGAATGTGATTTACAAACAAATAACCATGTTTTAAAGGGTAACTAAACCTACTAAATAACATGGTAAATTACTACAAGTTTTTACAAAAGTTTCAAGTTCATGTTGTAGTGTAATTTACATGATATTGGCTTATGGTAAGTCTTGATTGAGTTGTTGATGATTGATGATGATTTTAAAAGAAAATGTTATGCTTTGAAAGCATGGAAACCTCCACTTTTAAGGGGAAACTATGGCAAAATTTTTGTAGAAATTAAACACTTAGAAAATATTTCTAAACAAAGTGCTTATAAGTAAATTTAGAACATGGTTTTCATATAAAAGTTTGCCATAATTTTTATTACAAAAATTGCAAACATTGGAGGTTGATTTTGACAAATAAAAGTGACTAAGTATATATTTAGGAAAATATATTAGTTGTCACAATATGTGTGTTACTTGTATATTATGTGTAGTAGTTATATTATTTTAGGAATTTGAAAATAAAATTACACACAAATATACCAAAATTTGGAATACAAAATATTACCAAAAATTCCAAGAAAACACATATATGAATTATACCCGAATATCGGACAATTGGACGAACGGACTTATGGACTATAAGTAAATATATTCCGGAAATAAATCCGTAACATAATAAACGAGACGAACGGTATTTTTTAAACCAAGACTACGGCAAAATATAAATTTTTACAAGTGTTACAAAAATATAACATATTTTTGTCAAATAGAAAATATATTATTTTGATGGAGAAAAATATATATTTTCTTAACAAGATAAAAATATATTATTTTGGGGTGAAGACTAGAAAAATATATTTTCTAAGACTAATCTTAAAAATATATATTATTTTTGAGATTTATATGTAAATATACTTATTTTTGCCAAATAAATTTATGGATATTTTGCTATAAAAATCCACTCAAAATATGGATATTTTGAGAATATAAAGTGGTGATTTTTAATTGTCTAAAAATAATGTTTCGGAAAAATAACCACAAGTTTAAGTATAAAATACTTAATAAATACAAGTAAATACGTATCCTCATACGTATAAATACATACCGGAATACACCACTAATACTTGACAAAATACACTGTTGATGCAACAAATACAAGACCAACGGTAGTAGCTGGGCTGGTTAGGCAAAAGGGTTGAAGGGTTCAACTTTTCCTAACGCAGGTCATGGGGTCCCCCCACGTTTGCAAGACGTGGAAGGAGGTTCACTAGTTAGTTTTTGTTATTTGCTAGAGATCCTTCTTTGAATTGTATCCAGATTCGGATGTGGGAGCAAATAGAATGTGTGTGGTGGATGTGAAAAGGAGTGACTCGCATGTAAGCAAGTACTCAATGTGAATGGCCAGAGATTAGAGAATCAGAGCTGGCCAGGAGATGTTTTTTGAGGTAAATGAAGTGTCAATTTATAAGAGAAGACATCTCTCGAAGTAGAATACATTTTACTAGTGACCTTGCTTGCAGTGAGGGGCTTACCCGTTTGGGGGGTTAAAGCCTTTTGACCCCTGGATAATAGCATGTGCTCTGCGGACCTGCGCTGCTTTTGCGGCTGGTGGGTTGGTGGAGCTGTTCGGAGATGTGACTTGTTTACTGTTCTCGTATTGCTTTACTCCATCTCCCCAGCTTTTCAACCATTGAACCTTTTAACCTTTTGGACGTTCATATATTTAGTCATTTTATTTAGTCTTGGGCTACCCCTGTCATCAGCCCCCCAAGTCAGGGGTTTTAGAGGAAGGAGCTCAAAGACTTCTGACTTTTATACGTGTTTTTTATTGCCTAAAGGCTTCGAAGGTTTAAGGGTCGGAAGGTTGGAACGGTTTTTGAATTTCGGAATTTGACAAGACAGTTGACAAGACTTGTGGAAGTTTGTCAAGCGGCAGTTTTTAAATTCTTTGTCTCTTCATAATTATCCCTAATCTCATTTATTTTCTCATTTTCTTTTTGAAGAACATAACTTGCTCTTTTATTTCTCTCAAGTTTCCCCTTTTCATTCAAAATCAGGTCAGTTCCATTTCTCTCATTTTTCTCTTTAATTGTTCATAGTCATGGGTGCTCGGAAGGATATGGCAAAATCCTTCTCTCGACTGACCCAAGAGGAAGTCGATTTATTTTGTGTAGAATGGGGAATAGGGACAAAGTATAAACCGGTTGCACCGGCTTGCGATAAATCCATCAATGCCTGTCCTTCTAGTATGATTGCCTTGTATTGCCGTCATTTTGAGTTTTCAAACCTTTGTTATCCGTTTTCAAACTTTGTCTTGAATGTATTGGAATATTATCGGGTATCTTTTGGTCAAGTTCATCCTTTAGGTATGGCTAGGGTTTTGCATTTTGAGATTCTATGTCGGGCTTGTGGGTATGATCCATCTTTGTTGTCCTTCTGTCGCTTTTTCCGGCTTGCTAAGAATGGTTATTGGTTCACCTTTGAAACCAGTCAAGTTGACACTTGCTTAATCTCGTCCATGGTTTCTACACTTGGGGTGTGGAAAGATCGGTTTTTCTGGGTGTCGGAGGAAATTCTCCCTTTTAAACCTGTTTGGAGACACCCAGATGCTGTTCTGAACGAGCCGGAGCCCTCTGATTCCGAGATAAACACTCGCTTCTTAGAAACTCTTAGGGAGTGTCCTTCTAGGCTTCGCCCTTTCCCTGAGCATTTGTTGGTGTTGTTGGGTTTAAGTAAGTTGTGGGAAAATGCTAACCGGGATCCGGTGCTTATTAGAGATGGGAAGGGTATGCCTTTATTCCTTTCTTGTTTTTTCATTCCTTTTTCTTTGTCCGTTTATGTGTTTTTATATTTTGTATTGCAGTTATGTCTGCCTTGGATTTTATTAAGAGCGATGATACCTCTGACGTTGTTTTTGATGATGCTGCTGCTACCCCTGGTGAGAATGCGGTTGTTAAGGGTGCCGATTATAGGTTTGAGGGTTCTGGTTATGTCAATGTTCCAAATGTCAAAGGCTTCACCAAGGTTACTGCGTCCAAAGGTTCCACTCGTCGTTCTCAACGTCATCTGAAGGGTGTTGATCAGCCCTCTGGCTCAGAGCCTATTGACGTTAGTGATGATATCGAGGCATCAGAGGATCAAGCTTTGGATGTTGGTAAAGGAAAAAAAAGGAGTTGATTATTTCGAGCAAGAAGAAAAAATTGGTTAAGAGGGGTACTATTTCTGCTATTGAAGGTTCGTCGGCCAAAAGTGTTGAAAGCTTCGATGGTTCAGAGGACATTTATGTGCCCAATTGGAAGGTTAAGGTTGGTAACAATTTTAAGGATCCTTCTGTGTGTGCGGAAGCCTTGGCTCATTTTGCTCCTCCCGGTGTTCGAGATGCCATATCTGAGATGGAGGGTGATCATCTTATTTCTAGGATGATGCTCAGTTCCTGCAACCTTTCTGCCTTTTTGGCTGAAGGTGTCACTCGTTTTGCTAAGGGGATGCGGGAATATGAGGAGGCCTCCAAGAAGAAGGAGAAAATGAAGGCTTCAATTGCTGCTATGAAGAAGGAAATCGAGATTTTTTCTGAGAAAGAGTTGGCTTGGAACAAGAAGATTGAGGAGTTAACTAAGAGGCACGATATTGAGATGGGTGATCTTAGGAAGAGCTTTGAAGCTAACTTGTTGAAACTGAAGGCTGACCGGGAGACCTTGGCTGTGCAAAAGAAAGCTTTTGATAAGGAGAAGGATGGTTTGAAAACTTTGGTTGCCCAAGCTACCGGAGATAACCAATGGCTCATTGAGCATGGTTTTCATCAGGTGGTTACCTATCTCTTGCACTCTAAGGAATTTAACTCCGCTCTTGGTGATGTCTACACTAAACTGCTCAATCTGGGAAAACACCAAGGTCTTATTGCGGGTTATAAACTTCACGGGTCTGGCAATCCTTTGGAGAAATCTCCTCTGTACCGTCACGAGGCCTCTGACGTCTTTAAGAGTTCCGTGGAGCAAATGGAGAGGTTATCATACCCGTATGTAAGTCAAGTTGCCTCTTGTTATGGTAAGCCTCTCTCTGCTTTACAGGAACTGAAGCCGGATGGTTTGAATGAAAAGTTATGCGCTGAACTGCTTGGCTCCCCTTCGAGGAAACGTTCCTTTTCGGGAGATAGTGAAGATACTTTTTTCTGGGGAGGCCGATGTTCCGAAGGATGTCAGTTTGGAAGTTTCAGCTGTTGATGATCAAGGTCCGAAGGCTAAGAAGGTTAAGAAGACTAAGAAGGCCAAAGGTAGCATTTATGGGGCTACTAAGCCTTCTGTTGATGCCTAAAATTCGTAGCTTTCTTAGCACTTTGTTAAAACAATTCATGGTTTGTAACCTTTAAACAATATTAGGTTTTCAGGGACCCTTAAGGTTCCTTTTGGTTGTGTTGAAGGCCTGTATGGCCCTTTGAACAATAGTTGAATTTGCAAGTTACTAGGACTTGCCTTAACTTGTATTTGAAAGTCTTTTAGGGATTTCTTTGATATGGTGTGGTGCTTAACTATTTTCTGTGTGTTATTTTTTTACATTTGTGCCTATTTCGTTAAGGCAGTCTGTTTGGCTTTTAACCTACCAAGCTTTTTTGGCTGTCTGTTAGTAGGTTGAAACCTTTAAGGTTTCGAGATATTACCCGGTTGGCTTGAAGCCTTGAAGGCTTCTTAGTTTTGTGACCTGACTTGGTTTGTATCTTTGTGATTTTTGTCCAAATGATTTTCTTTGTCTTTTTGTAACTTTGTCTTTTAAACAAGAAGGTATAGCACCTATCCTTTTTATCATATCATTGTTTTTCTCTTGACTTTATAAGCCTGTTTGTGTATAATATTTCAAGCCAGTTGCTTTCGTATCTTCCCAATCTTGTCTTGATGCCTTCTACTATGCTTCTATTTGTTCTTTCAACCTGACCGTTTGATTGCGGGTAAGCCACTGAGCTAAAAACCTGATCGATTTTGTATTCTTTGCACCAAACGCTGAAAGGCTTCTCAGCAAATTGCCTTCCGTTGTCAGTGACAAGTACTCCCGGCAATCCATAACAGCAAATGATGTTTTCCCAAACAAAGTCAATGACCTGTTTTCCCATGATCTTAGCAAGTGGCTTGACCTCAGGCCACTTGGTGAAATAATCTACTGCCACCAGTAAGAATTTCACTCCCCCTTTGCTTGGGGGAAATGGACCAACAATGTCCATCCCCCATTTATGGAACGGCCATGCCGAGGTTATCGGGACTAAGTCATGCTTGGGACTTTTTGGAATTGGTGCGTGGATTTGACAAGCATCACATTTCTTCAATTCTTCGTTGTATCGCGATGCATTGAGGGCCAGAAATATCCGAGGTTCATGAGCTTTGCAACTACCGACCTAGCTCCAAAGTGAGCTCCGCATACACCTTCATGAATTTCCTTGATCAAATACTTACTTTGCTCGGGACCGACACATCTTAGCAAGGGAGCAAGGTAACCCTTTTTGTAAAGGGTTTCTCCTTGTAGTATGTATTGCCTTGCCTTGATTTCAACCCTTTTAGCTTCCACTTGATCATTGGGTAATTCACCATTTTTAAGGAACTTTTTTATGGGATTCATCCAGTTTGGACCTTCTTCGGTAACTACATCTTGAACTTCCAATTCATCGATTGATGAAGTCTTCAACACTTCTACCAGCACCTTCTTGGTAAGGTGGGCAAAAGTGAGAGATGCAAGTTTACTTAAGGCATCAGCCTTTTTGTTTTGAGACCTGGGGATCTGTTTGATGTTGCAAGCTTGGAAGGTACTCATCAGTTCCTTGGATTTTTCTCTGTATTTTTTCATGTTGGGCTCTTTAGCAATGTAGCTATCATTCACTTGGCTTGAGACCAGCAACGAATCTGTGAACACTTCAAGCTTTTCGATCTTCATCTCTTTAGCCAGCCTTAGGCCAGCTATTAGTGCCTCGTATTCAGCCTCGTTATTAGTGGTCTGAAAATCAAAACGGAGAGCGTATATGAATTCCAGCCCTTCTGGGTTGATCAAAATTAGCCCAGCCCCTGACCCTTCAACACTTGAAGCCCCGTCGGTAAAAAGCTTCCAGGCTTCAGGGTTGGAAGGTTCAGTGGTGGTAGCGTTTACTTCAGTGATTACCTGGTTTGGGACTTCCACAATGAAATCAGCCAAGACTTGTGCCTTGATAGCTTTTCTTGGGACATAGGTGATGTTATATTCACCCAGTTCTATGGCCCATTTGGCTAAGCGCCCCGAGTTTTCAGGTTTTTCAAGCACACTCTTAATAGGTTGGTCGGTGACCACTTGTCTGGGGTGTGCTTGGAAATACCTTCGAAGCCTTCTAGCTGTTTGAACTAGGGTTAGGGCAAGTTTTTCAAGGGGAGGGTATTTTGTTTCAGCTAATTTTAAAGTTTTGCTGAAAAAATAAACGGGTACCTGGGCCTTGTCTCGCTCAATGGTGAGGACTGCACTAATGGCCTCGTCAGCAATTGAGAGGTACACCGATATTAACTCTCCGGTTTTTGGTGCCACAATATCTGGTAGGGAAGCTAGATGTTGCTTCATCTGGTTGAAAGCTTCTTCAGCTTCTTCAGTCCATTTGAAATCCTTCTTGCCTGAGCAGTTCTTGAGCATTTTGTAGAAGGGCAGAGATCTTTCGGCCAACTTTGAGGTAAAACGCTTCAAGGCTGCAAGCTTCCCGTTTAAGCTTTCAACCTCCTTCTTGGTTTTTGGTGGTTTGGTTTCGAGGACGGCTTTCACTTTGTTAGGGTTGGCTTTGATGCTTTGTTTTCCAACCATGTGACCCAAGAATTTTCCCTCCTCGAATCCAAATGAGCATTTTTCCAGATTAAGCTTCATGTTAACCTTTCTGAGGTTCTTGAAAGTTTCTTGAATATCGTCGAGCATTTGATATTCCGTCTTGCTTTTATTCACCAAGTCGTCGACATATGCCTCCATGTTTTTGCCAATTTGGCTTTCGAAGGCTTTGTCAACGAGCCGTTGATAGGTTGCTCCGGTATTTTTGAGGCCGAAAGGCATCTTTTGATAACAAAAGATCCCTTTGTCCGTGTGAAAGGCTGTTTTTTTCCTCATCCTCTTTCTTCATGAGGATTTGGTGATAACCTTTGTATGCATCAAGAAAGCATTTGAACGAGTAACCTGTGAGGGAGTCAACCTTGAGATCAATTTCCGGTAGTGGATAGCAATCCTTAGGACAAGCCTTGTTAAGATCCTTGAAGTCTATGCACATCCTCCATGAGTTGTCGGGTTTCTTGACCATAACCGGGTTTGCAACCCATGATTGGTACTTGACTTCTCGGAGAATGCCGGCTAACACAAGCTTTTCAACTTCTTGGCATGCTGCCAGACTCCTCTCGGGTGCTAGGCTTCTTTTCTTTTGGACCACAGGCTTGACATCCGGTGGTATTCTTAACTCATGCTCGGCAATGTTCCGAGGGATCCCGGTCATATCTTCTGGACACCAAGCGAATACATCGTTGTAATGTGTTAGCAACTTTTCAAGGTACGAAAGGGTCTCTTGAGAAAGGTTTGGATTGACCCTTATTCGTTGTTCAGGGTACTTAGGGTTTATGACCAACCTTTGCTTTTCTTCTTCGCTGTTTGAGCTTTCACCCTCAACCATGTAAGCTTCTTGAGAAGGTTGAAGGGTTGCTATGCCCCTCTCGGTAGGAAATTTGACTGTGCCATGGCCAACAGACACGGCCTTATAGAATGCACATTGCCCCGGTCTTCCAATGATCACGTCATAGCTCGAGGGGATGTTGATAAATACAAAGGTGAGCTGTTGGGTTCTTTCCTTCAAACCTTCGCTGAAACGAACATTGAGTGTTAGTTGCCCTAAAGGCTTGAGGGGTATATCGGCGATACCTTTTATGGAGGTTCCAGAGGGTTGAAGCCTTGAACGTTCTTCATTACTCAAACGGTTGAAGAATTTCTCGAACATGATTTAAGTAGCTGCCCCAGTGTCTATGTAGGCCCTGCATGTTTGCAATGTCCCCACGGTAGCTTCTACCACAAGAGGGCTAGAGAGAGGGTCTTTTTCTGTTGGGGGGAAACAGACACACTGAAGCTCCCAAGCTTCCAACCGTTGTCTTTTATGAGGAACCTTTCCGTCAAAATCCACCATATTGACTTCCATGCCCTTCACTTCAGCCATTTTATCCCGGACTCCCTTTACCAAATGAGCGAGTTCTCCGGATTTAACATCGTCTTCAATTCTTTTCTTGAGTTGGAACCAATCATTGGTGTGGTGACCTTTTTCTTCATGAAACTCACAGTATTGTGTGGAGTTCTCATTTTTTCTGCTTTTGGGGAGAGGCCTAGGAGGCCGAAAGTTTTGCTTAACTTCTTCCGTTGCAAGGATTTCTTGAGGGGTCTTTGTGAGGGGAGTGAAACTTATGCCTTTCTCTCTGCTTGAAGGGTTCCGACCTTCAGACCTTCGAAGGTCTGAACCCTTTGACCGCCTGTCATTGGAGTTAAAGTTTCCCCTTTTTCTAGCTGGGCTATTGCTTCGCCAGCCGGATCCCCTTTTTCTTTGCTCTTTAATGTCGACCGCCTCCTCTCCCCGAATGTGGGCTTCAGCCCTTTCGAGAGCTTCTTCCAAGGTCTTGGGCAAGGACTTGTTGAAATCCCTTGTGAGATATTTAGAGGTGATGGCATTCATGAAACCGGCCACTCTCATTTTCTCATCTGCCCCTACATAAGTCAGACCTTCCTTCTTGTATCGTTCAATGAATGCACGTAGACTTTCATCATCACGCTGTTTTATCTGGAAGATAACTGTTGCGTCTTTAACATACTGCCTTTGTTGGGAGAAATTGGCCAGAAAACCCTTGCTAAGGTCATCAAAGCTTCGAACGCTTTGAGCAGGCAAGTCGTTGAACCAAATTCTAGCGGATCCAACAAGAGTTTGCATGAACATTAGGCAACATTCAGCGTTTGACCATTTCTCTATCCTTGCTGCACCGGTGAAGATTTGAAGATGGTCTTCAGGATCTTCAGTCCCATCATACGTCCTGATGTGGGATGGCATCTTGATCTTTGCTTGGAAATCATAATCGGCTATTTGCTTTGAAAAGCATGAAAGGTTACTTGGCTTATATGGTTTAGCCAAGTCTTCTTCAGCCCTTGCATCCACATCATTGCCATTGCCATTATTTCCCTGAGTGGCTAGTACCTGATTAATAAAGTGTTGCCACGGGAAGTTGGCCATCATCTGGGTCATCATGTTGGGCATGAGGTTGAAGCCTTGAAGGCTTCCTGGGGCAACTGAGCAGTTCATTCCAAGGGGAGTGCTCATAACAGCACTTCGTGCCAAAGGGAGTACTGACAGAGCTTGCTCCCACGTGGTTGTTGTGGATGCTGGAAAGCTTGTTGCTGGGGATTGTAGGAGCTGGTCAAGAGTTAGCTCATGTCCCAAAGGAGCACCACTAGCAATCGGTTGGGAAGAGAAGATAGGATGCACCGTAGGATTTGTCATAGTGGACAGATAAGGGTGAGGGTTTGAAGGATTACTGGGACCAGCCTCACTTCTTGTTGTAAAAGGAAGGGGAGGTGGTCCGGGAGACAGCGTTGGTTCAGGTTCGTCATAGTCTAAACGAATCCTCACTCCTTTTTCTCTTTCTCTACTCACATGTTGGTTGAGAAGGGACCTCAACTCAAGGAAATTGTTGGCAACCCCTTCAGGGGTGAGTTCAACACGTGCTGGGGCGTCAGAGACACTGATATTGAGAGATGGAAATCCGGATCTGGACGAAGTAGGTGTGTTAAAGGTGAGGAACTCGGGTGTGCTCCCCGGAGTTGAGAAAGAAGCTGGTATAGCCACGTGAGCTTGACTACTAACCGGAGTAGAAGTGTTTGGAATCCGATTTACTTCTTCCGGGGATCCATTTTCAGACATGGTGATTTTAAGTGAAGAGAGCTACATTACTAGGTCTTTTTGAGAAGAAATAGCGGCGTAGCCCCACGGTGGGCGCCAACTTGTTGATGCAACAAATACAAGACCAACGGTAGTAGCTGGGCTGGTTAGGCAAAAGGGTTGAAGGGTTCAACTTTGCCTAACGCAGGTCGTGGGGTCCCCCCACGTTTGCAAGACGTGGAAGGAGGTTCACTAGTTAGTTTTTGTTATTTGCTAGAGATCCTTCTCTGAATTGTATCCAGATTCGGATGTGGGAGCAAATAGAATGTGTGGTGGATGTGAAAAGGAGTGACTCGCATGTAAGCAAGTACTCAATTTGAATGACCAGAGATTAGAGAATCAGAGCTGGCCAGGAGATGGTTTTTGAGGTAAATGAAGTGTCAATTTATAAGAGAAGACATCTCTCGAAGTAGAATACATTTGACTAGTGACCTTGCTTGCAGTGAGGGGCTTACCCGTTTGGGGGGTTAAAGCCTTTTGACCCCTGGATAATAGCATGTGCTCTGCGGACCTGCGCTGCTTTTGCGGCTGGTGGGTTGGTGGAGCTGTTCGGAGATGTGACTTGTTTACTGTTCTCGTATTGCTTTACTCCATCTCCTCAGCTTTTCAACCGTTGAACCTTTTAACCTTTTGGACGTTCATATATTTAGTCATTTTATTTAGTCTTGGGCTACCCCCGTCATCATACACAAATATGAATATGCACAAATACAAGTATTCCTATGCTTGGAAAGTATACATGTGTATAAAATATATACTAGACCAAGTTGGAAATATATTACTTTAACAATATTCCAATAATTGGATAAATATAAGTTAAGTTAAAATATTATTATTTTAACTAATAATTACATACCTTGGAATTATATATAATACATCAAGGATGTAACTCAAATATACCAATGATTCCAAAATAAGTCTTAATAAGCAACTAAGACTAATAGTCGTTACACGACCTAAACGTCTAATAAAACATAGTACGTGTATAGGTAATGATACGACGCTCTAAACAACCGGTGAAGTTTACGGCGCAGGATACCCAAAGTTGTGAGTTCATGTCCCCACTTTTAAACTTTTACTTGTTTTTTAAACTTGGGGAAAATACATGTGCTATGGTATGATGATTACAAAAACTAAGGAATGATACTATAGATCATGTGACGTATAGGGTGCCATAAGCACCATTAATCAGTTACATAACAAGACCGCGGAACAAAAGGTTAGATCTAATGGGTTTCAGGCAACCACACTCTTGGCCACTCTTT
Source organism: Helianthus tuberosus (assembly GCA_030545235.1). Lineage (NCBI taxonomy): Eukaryota > Viridiplantae > Streptophyta > Magnoliopsida > Asterales > Asteraceae > Helianthus > Helianthus tuberosus. Next base: position 98,402,940 of record CM060354.1, on the reverse strand, counting down.
TACCAAGAAGTGCTTTTGGGTCTCTAGTCATGAATCGACAAGTAAAAATGCCTATGGTTTGGATGCTTCCTATGTTGTTACACATGTTGATGGCCTAGCTAACCATCAGCGATCTCGTATTCCTTACATTTATAGAAGTACTTATTTCAGTACAATTACATACCATGTTTTCTACAGCGAATGCTTAAATGTTTACACAAAACTGCATGAATTCACACCAACATTATGTTGACGATTTTTCCAAAACTCACATGTATTTAAGGTAACTAAAGTGGATGTACGTGCGGTCTCACCCTTGCTCAAAAATGTCGTTTGTGTTTTAGTTGTTATGTGTCAAGACTCCTATGCCCGTTTTGCTGGGTTTGGTTGTTATGTTCCATCATGTGTGGTGATATAAGAATCAAAGCCTTTATGTTGTCCTTTAAACACTTATCTTAAACTATGTTTTGAATGTTTATTATGAATGGCATTTGGAGTTATTTTACGAGCATGTAGTATGTTTACCATTCGTATGCAATGAGAACCTTTCAGGATCACACCTCTTGCTTCCGCCTCAGAAAGGGGTGTGACAGATTGGTATCAGAGCTGCGATTGTTATGAACCAGGATTCCTTCTCGAGTCTAGACTAAAATCTTTAGGATCCTCTCACGAAAACAATTTTTTAGAAGATTTCATTGCATAAAACTTTCCACGACATCCACTACCGGAAACTGTTTTCCAAGAGTCAAGTAAGGACACTACGAGACTTAGGGTGCACTGGAGTAGCACTTGTCTTGACTGAGAATTACTTGCAACAATGTGTATAATTATTTGTATATTAATTAAGTAATAATTAATATATACATATACTATGAATAAAATATTACAGGTACACATGTCTTCGTCCGAAAGCAGCTGCCCATCTGAAGGAAGTGACCCAATGATGATTGCCTCTGACGACGAGATTTCTTCAGCACAAGAGAAGTTCACGTCTGACTTCGAGGCCGACCCTGAGATGATAACCAATGATGATGATCCCGATGATGTCTTAGCTTTACCCTTACCCCTCCATGGCCAGCTTATCATGGGACATCCCGATGATCAACATCTCGTTGAGCCTATTCCTATCCATGCTATTCCTTTTGCCGCCATCCCTGCTGAGGACTGGCCATTCGTTGGTGACCTGGATGATAGTGTGGCCTCTCCTGTTATGCTCGTTACCAATATTCCTTCCGATTCTGACCTTGAGTCTGATGCCGATTCCTTCGATTCAGTGATATCTTCGGCCCTTTTTGCTGTTGGACTGAGAGTTTACCCGAATAATGATAATGATGACAGGCTTGTTGTGCCATCCACTCCTACCCGTGTCTCTACACCTCCCCACACTCCTACCCAGATCAGCTCCCTCATCCGTCGAATTCATGAGCTTGAGGATGAAGTGACTCATCTTCATATTTTGATCTTCCCTACACCCCCACCCTCTCCCCCCAGCCTATTAGGTTTTCTTTGCAGGTACCTTGACGGAATAGTATTTTTGGGTATGAAGACTTCAACCGAGCTTGGGTATAACTTGAAGACAAGAACCGCCAATGTGAAGAAAGATATTGTCTTTTATATGTATTAAACTTGTATTATGGGGGTGATGTAACCCTTATGCATTTTGGTTTCTTCACAAACAATGATGTAACAAGTTGTCCTAATATGTATAAAGACTCGGTGAATATCTTATGACACATCAGTATTTATCTGTTTATGCATGCTTGTTGCCTGTATGAATTGATTTTTATGTTTGGCGGATTGTTTGATGTCACTTATGTGGGTATATACATGTGTATATATACTATTATCCTATATGATGATATCAAATAAATGTATAACTCTGTTGTGTTATGTTTTGGAAGAAAATGGCACCTAGGAGAGCTATGAACAATCGGGATTCTGATCAACCCCCTCCTCCTCCGATGCTGAGGACTGCTGAAGAACTAAACTCCCTGCTGGAAGAAAGGATCTCCGAAGCTATCGCCAAGTATGAAGCGAACCGTACTGAACACAGTGGAGGACCAAGTGGAACTAGACGTATTGCACACGGAGATTCATCTAGAGGAAACACAACTCAAGGTAACCTTAAGATGATTTGCTAAACATGGTGAAATTTATGAACGGTCTTTGTTTCATTGATTGCTAATGTGCGAATTGGTTGGATCAATTCCAGGTTGCGCCTTCAAGCAGTTTCTCGAGTGCAAGCCACTGAATTACGACGACGCTGGAAGTGCAGTGGCTTTCGTGCGCTAGAACGAGAAGACTGATTCCACTATCCGCATGAACAAGTGTACCGTGGACCAGCAAGTCACTTTTGTTACTAGGCTGTCTGTTGATGAGGCTTTGACTTGGTGAAATTTGCAAGTCCAGACTCTGGGTGATTATGCTTCGTATGGTATGACTTGGGATGAGTTGAAGGAAAGAATGAGAGAGAAGTATTGTTCTCGTACCGAACTCCAATGGTTGGAGATTGAATTTTGGAACCTGTCTATGGAAGGTGCGGACATTGTTGGTTATACTCGAAGGTTCCATGATCTGTCAAGAGTGATCCCCTATCTGGTGACTCCCGAATTTAAGCGCATTGAGCGCTACATCTAGGGATTGGCTCCGGAATTTCGCAGCATGGTAACTGCTGCAAAACCCACAACGATCACTCAGGCTGTAACTCTGGCTGTCAGCCTTACTGAAGATGTTGTCCGTATGAAGAGGTTATCGTTGTAACCTATTGAGAAAACCGAGACGCATGCTGAGTCGTCTGGTGACAAAAAGAGGAAGCATTCGAATCTGAGCCAAGTGACCCGCAACAACAACAAGGGTTCCAGCAACAAGAAATGTGACCCTAAAGGAGGCGAAAACACTTGCAGCTGTGAATGACGCTACTACCAGAGGGTACCAGGGCACTCTGCCCAAATGCAATCAGTGCAAGCGTCACCATGAAGGAGTTTGTCGCATTCTAAAATGTGACAAGTGTGGAAAATTGGGTCACTGCACCGAGAACTATTGAGGAAAAGGAAACGAAGGTGGTAACAGAAACGGGAATGGAAACCGAAACAGTGCTGGTAATGGGAACGGTAATGGAAATGGCAACGGTAATGGTAACCGGAAAGGTAATGGAGCTAGGCAGAACCTAGGATGCTTTGGATGTGGTAGTAAAGACCATTTCAAGAAATATTGCCTGAGGGAAAACAATGCTCAAGCTCTAGCATTTGTGATTGGAGCAAGAAACGCACGCGAGGACCCTAATGTGGTCACCGGTGTGACACCCGGCTTTTCAGGCCGTAGCGTACAATTGAAATACGTGTTGTGAATAGGTAACAGGGCTATATTTGACTGGTTATTAAGTTTATATGTGAAATTTAATGTGTTGGTAAAATTTAACTTTGATAAAAATTATGTTGGCAACGGTAAGATAAACGCTTATCGCGTAACGATTAAAATGCGAAACGAACATCGGTGACCACCCGATCGGTGTTGAAATCCTAAAAATAGTCTATCATGATTAGAATAATAATTTTAATCATATCTGTGTGGAAAAATAATTTAAAACGCTAAGAAACTCTAATTTTCGAGTTTGAGCGCGTACTGCGCGATACTGCTCGAATTAAACAAAATACTGTCAACACAGCCTGTCAAGTCAACTGATAATCATCTTAGTAATAACTTGATGATTTTATTACTTTAGAATGATAAAAAAATAAATAAAAACGCTTAAATTCCTATTTTTGCGATTTTAAGCTAGTACCGCGTAGTACAGCGCGCATACTGCCAAATACCGACAACGTAGCCAGTCCAGGCAAATAAAATATTGTTCAGTAATATTTTGATGAGTTTATTTTTATAGAGTGCTAAAAATAATTTAAAACGCACTAAAACGGGATTAAAACGCTAGATAAAATACCCAGTATCCAGTAAAATACCTGCTTTTACCTATAGTTACATATATATATGTATGTATAGAATTTTTGTGTGTATATAGGGGAGAGAGAGAGTGTTGGCGGCCAAGGGAGGTGCCACCTCTTCTTGGAATTGTAGTTGTGTGCCAAGTGGATCTAGTGAATGGTGCTTAATCAGTTGAACAATTTAAACACTTCAACATCATTTAATCAAGATCAAATTCATCTCTCTCTTCCCTCTTGATACCTCATGGCCAAACACCCCCATATACAGATACTTTCAAAAATTGCAATTCATTCCATGAAGATTCAAGGGTCTATCAAGGTGATTTCAAGCTAAAAAAGGGTGTTTGGAAGTGATTTCATGCAAGAACAACCTCCATATCATCATCTATTCTCAAAAACCTATCTAAAAATCTTAAAGGTATAACCTTGTTTTTAAATCATGTTCTTGATTCATGGTGATGATGGAGATGTTAGATGGTTTCTCTTGAACTTCGAATAAATCACAAAACTTGTATTTTACAAAGAATGAGATTTAAATCAATGTAAAAGTGAGTGTATATATATGTGTATAAATGGCCGAAAATTTATGTTCATATATGTATTAAGTTATGTTTTGATTTCTTGATTCATGATTTACTTGAGTTGATCTTTGAAAAATGAGTTCATGCATGTGTTCAAAAGGTGTCATAGAAGAAAGTTCTAAAAGATTCTTGTGATTTGAGATGAAAGTGTTATAAAGTAGAGTTTTGGAAGTTTATACATGTATGTATATGTGTGTATGTCGTATATGTATGTATATATATGTAAATGCATACACAAAGTTTTGTCATATGTAAACAAAAGAAGGAATATTTGCATTTATGTGAAAATGATTTGATGATTATGAAATGAATATGTTTTGATATAGATGAACATGACATAAATATGATCTTTGATGCATTTAAATTTTTTTTGGATAATGATGTTATGATATGGGTGTAATAGATGTATATACTTAGACATGCATAATGATATATGTTTGTAAAAAGGTGATTCGAGTATGATTTAGTAAAAACCAGTTATGAGCAGATTATAAACACTAAAATAAAGTTATTTTAAAGTGTTTAGTGAAATATGATTTTGTCATAATGTTTGCTAGCTTTGCATGTTGTACTTGGTGCATTAAAAGTTGTAAAATACGTGAAATTGCATGATTTATATGACTTACACAAAAACTGCACTAATATGATTATAACCACTATTTTAATCAGTAAATAACATGTATTGTGTTAAAATATCAAATCGTTTCGAGTTGGGATGGTTATGGTAACGTTTAACGCAAAACTATGCGTTAAAATGGTCAAAAATCGGCTTTTCGTGTGATTTTTGAAAAACTGATTTAGATCAGTAAGTAAACTGATATTTTTAGTTTAAAAATAAGTATTTTAACTAATTTTAAGTTTACTTGGTGTTTGGTTGGTCATACGTGACTTCCGACGCCCGAAAACGTTACCGAATCGCTAAAATACACATTTTTCAATGTATACTAGTACGGGTAAAATTTTGGGTAAACCTTATGTGTTAAAATGTGTTATGTGATTTAAACACGAGAATATGAAAATATGTTAAGTTTTTTAACAAGATGTTAGAAATCTAGCTTACGCATATGTGCATGTAAGTATTGTGCGGTAAAAACAGTGAAAATTGTTTTAGACGTGAAACTTGTTTGTCGAGCATGAAATTTGATACATATATGATATATTATGTATATTTGCTTTAAAAATGATGAAATAGATAAGTTAGCAATATTTCACGTGCATCGGTGTTAAATTATATGAACGTTTATGTATATATATTACGACGCACAAATCATAGATATATTGCGTATAAACGAGAAAGTTATCGGATTTACACAATAATGGTCACCAGTAAAATCGTTTAAGTCGTAAAATCATAGAAATATATATATATATATGTGGACTCATGTATACATTAACATGCCAACATAATCCAAAAATAACAACTTTTTCGAGTTAATCTCAAAGTTATGTGATAATTCTAAGAAAACGGAGAAACTTAGGATTCTTGTGTTATGTATATTGATTTAGAATCGTTCCTATATTAGGACGCGTAGAAAATCAATCTCTGGGATTGTGCTATTTAAAATACGCACCAAAAGGTGAGTGTCACTAAACCCCTCTTTTTACTGCTTTGTATATATTTTGGGGGTAGAACACGTCATTAAAAGGGTTTAATAATGTTTTCGAAATAAAATATACCTTTTAATATAAAATATATATTTTCGTTGAAAATATATGAAATTTGATAAGTCATACGTTTCGAAGTAAAACGTTTTTGATGAATGAATATTGAAAGTACGGTATTTCCTAAGCGAAACATGACCGTACAGTTTGGGACGAATTCTTGACTGGGTTTCATATGATGGAGAGTAAGGGGAATTCGTACAACGCCGTGTATTAAATTGTCATATTAGTAGGATATGTATATTGTACGTGAGGCAGACATCATAATGTTCTCAAAGAGAGAACCCTGCGCCCATGATGTCGTTTAATCATTTAAGTATTGCACGCGATGAATTGTTGGTAGATCTATCGGGTTGACAACCCCGTCATGACCGGTCGCCCCGTGTCAAGTCAAACGTCGAATTTAAATTATGTTTATTGTCTAGCTTTGATTATCCCTGCATGGTTAATATAGAGTTCGTATCGTCTAGCTAACATACGAGTCTAAAAATTGACGCAATAATTTAATATACAAAACCTGGGCAATATATATACTATAGTTGTCGGATTGATGAACCGACGGAAGGCCCATGCATTTTATTAAGGAAGTAAAATGGTCTTTCTAAAATTCTTATGGATGTTTTCAAATAAACACCTAAACAGAAAGTTTTCCTTAAAATAAAATTGGTTGTAAGTGAATATGTGAACTCACCTTCCTTTGTGTTGACACTTTATTTTAACGTGTTCTACAGGTACTTGAGTTCGCCTTCGGTAAATCATGGCGTATCTTGTGTTTAATGATGCATGTTGTTTTGTTTAAATATGTTGGACAACTTTTAAACTTTCTGGGACGTTTTGTAATAAGGTCCGCGAGGATCAAAGACATCTTAACTATGTGGCTGTGTCGTGTCTTAAAACGTAATGTTTAATAAGTTATGTTTAAAATAAATCAATATGTCCAACAATAAAAGGCATCACTCTACAAGATATAAATGGGCACCAACTTCCGTCACCACTACGTTTAATATTCCGCTGCGACGTATTTTGTGGTGTGACAGAAGTTGGTATCAGAGTCATTGGTTGTTAGCGAACTAGATGTTTTTGGAGGAAAACTCTAGACTTCAACCGGAGAATTTTGAAATACAAGTCCAAAATTCTCTAAGCCAAGAATTTTAAATAAACAAAGAAAAAAATTGTATCATGTATGAAAACCCTTATGTGTTTATGTGCATCCATGATTTTCTGTTTATTTTGGCCCTTATGTGTTACTATTCATGTTGATCACACACTTACTTATACAGTTACATATGTGTCACAGATGTCGCACGAGCACGAGGTCATCGAGATCAACGACTCAAGTAGCGAGCCAGATTTCGAGACTTCACCCAGATCCATTTTACCAGAGACACCTATCACGATCCCACAGATGGTTGGTATGGCTGAGTTTGCTTCGTTATTCCATGTCGACCTTGCTTTCGCTAGCCAGGTAGACCCCTGATATGCTTTCACAAGCAACGGGTGGATTGATGACAACGATGACGCTCCTCTCTCGATTCAAGAGACGGGAGAATCATCTGGCACAGTACCAGTTATCGATGACGTGATCAGAGATGTCCCTGTATTTGGAGGACCTTTTAGTATTACACCAGTAGTGGATGCCACCATTGTCACATCTCGACCATTAGATTCGTCTGTTGCTCCACCTGCTACTGTGATCGAGCCTGTTGCTGAGGTCCCTCCACCTGTTTTGTCAGAGTCACCTTTACCTGTCATTGAGTCACGCGCATCTACTACGCCTCTATTAGTGTATTATCGCCACGGGAAGAGAGTTAGGCCTGCTGGAGAGATTGCTTCTACGTCATAAGTTGAGACTGCATCTGCTTCTAAGAAGCAGAAAGAAGTTTGGGTGGATTGATGTTGCCATTGTGACCGACAGTTTACTGCCATGCGTGAAGAACTGGAAACGACTAAGGGTAAACTGAAGGACCTCGAGGGGAAAATGGATTGGTACGATGAATTGAAGGATTTAGATGACAGCGTGATGGATCAGATGCATTGGAGGATAGTGGATTTGGAGGAGTTGGTCAGGAAGATGCTAGATTTCATAGGAATGAAGCGTTAGATGTTGTGTTTGTTTGTTTGTGGTTGTTTGTTTGTGGTTGTTTGTTTTTGCTTGTTGTGGTTGGACACTCTTTTGGTTTTGGGGGCCTGCGTGCCAATTATATTTTGTGATATTAGGTAGAAATTTTGTGAAAACTTGTTATGGGTGTCGATGTAGACATGCCAATGATAGATGTCATGTACTGAAAAACAAGTTTATTAATTTCTATGATAATATCAGATGATTAACTTTTGGTTTAAATTTTTTTCTCATTAATATGTGGATATTATGCATGGGCAATGTTTGGTCCACTAATATTTAATGATTGAATTATTTTTATTTTGGTTATCGTCTCATGTGATTATTATTGTTGTAAATAATAGAAACGACGAAAATGCCGCCAAAAGCGAGACAAGATACTGGACTACCTGCTACCCCAGAGGAGTTGGCAAGACTCATAACCCAACACGTTAATACTGCCTTGGATCAGCGTGATGCTAACCAAAATGATGGCCAGAAACGTGAATGTGGTACTCCCGGGCAGGATCTTGGTGGGACACAGATTGGAAACCCTTCAGGTAAAATAATGATCAGAAAGTTTTGGTTGTTCATCTGTTATGATCTCATTTGAACTTATTCCTGATTTCTATTAACCGTATAAGCAGTGCACCAGAGCGTACACAAAACAATCCAGGGTTGTAGCCCAAGATCATTTACTGGTGTCCTATGCAATGATGTGACATCGATATGAGTGATATCAGGTTGTCAGAATGAGTCGGTTATCCGAGTGTTTCAGCGATCTGAACCTGGAATTGGAGATTCGAAGAAGCGCAAACCCGAGAGCTCCAAGAAGACTCCCGAAGTTGAGAGTAGGAAGAAACGTAACTTAGAGAAAGCAAGTGTAGCTAACCCTAAAGAGTCAGGAAAGGGTAAGGACGGCGATGGACAAGAGAAGTGCGCCAGATGTAGCCGAACCGGACATGTGACTTCCCAGTGTTACGCTAAGAGTACATTGGATAGAGCTGCGCTTAAAGGATGCTTTGCATGTGGCGAACAAGGACACTACAAAAGGGGATGCCCAAAATCGAAAGGACAGGACATTAAGAGCAATTCCGTTAGGGCAAGTGTCAGGAAGGTAAGTGAGAGTCCTGCTGCTGTTACCGGTATGTTTCGAATCAAAAGCCAATCTATGTTCATACTTATAATACCAAAGCTGACTAGAGTTTTGTTCAAAAAACTATGAACCATTGTTGTGTTCACCTACTTGTAAGCTAAGTATAAAGTGTCTGATAGAACTAATAGTTGGTAAATTGATAGAAACTAGCAAGGTCGTTCGTGGTTATAGTATTTAGATAGGCGATTGTAGTTCTAGAAATTGGTTTATTATCAGTGGAGCTGAGAAGCTTTGACGAAGATGCAAGAATGAATTCACTTTCTGAGGATGAAGTGGGGACTATCGCTCGAAGAAGCTAGTTGGAACACCTCATCCTGATGACAATAGAAAGGAGAAAGTTGTTCGCGGGAATCGATTGAGTCGAGTGTTGAATGTTAATAGTCGAGAGTGGTCAGTATTGTGAGGATGCTTGAGTTGTTGCGAAAGGACTATCCTGCGTTTTCAGTGAATGTGATGGATGCGAAAACCGAATGTAGGAACGTCGGAAAGATTTATATCAATCGCAACTATCCAGAAGTCTTCCTGAAAAGACTCACCAGGATCTTCTATGCGAGATGGATCGAATTTCGAATCGATCTGACTCACGGTGTTGTGCCCGATTGCACAATCTTCTTATAGATTAAGCACCGCCTGAAATGATAGAAATGACGAGATAGTTTTAAGAGCTTTTGGACAAGGGTTTCATTCGATTGAGCTTTTCACCTTAAGATGCATATGATTTGATGGAATAAAGAATGATGGATTCTTCAGGATATGTGAGGACTTCAGAAACCCGAGCAAGTTGACCATCAAGAATCGGTACCTTATTACCAAGGATTTGACAATTTGTTCAATCAGGCTACCGGGACTCAGCTGCTACACGAGGAATCGATCTACGATTGGGATATTATCAGTTAAAGGTTGCCCTTTGATTTAATTAATGTGATATGGCCATAACAAGATATTAGTCATGCCCTTTGATTTAATTAATGTGCCATTTGAATTCATAAATCTCATGAATAGGGTATGGAAACCCTAATCAGGTAAGTTCGTGGTAACAGTCACCGATGACATGTTTGTCTATACACGAACCAAAGAGAATTATAAGTAACGTTTGAAGTTAATTATGGAATTGGAAAAGATGATGAAAGTATGCTTATAGATCAGTTTGAGATTGGGAAGCGTGTATCATGGACTTAGAAGGAAAGTAAGATACTCACATGCCCTTGGCAGAGATATCTTACAACAATACTTAACACGCTAGTATTTAGGTTGCTCAGTTTGAAGCCTTGCATGGATGAAGAATTGATCGTCACTACGTGGAGCTAACGTGACAAAGGGCAATTAACCAGACCTTAGTTTATCTAGGAAACCAACGACAAGATTTTTCTAGATCGAGGGAAGGTTAAAGGTCTCCAATTGATCAACAGAAGAATTACATGGACAATTGAAGATTTCGTTCTGTTAAAGGAGTTATATTGAAGAGGGATGCTATAGGGTTTAGCAGAGGAAAGAAAAGATGAGCCACATTGACTTGGTCCTTTCGAGAGCCCATCTTGAGTTGGATCAGTTGCATATGTGCTCAAGTTACCATCAGAAATGAGTGGTGTACATGATGTACTATTCGGATGCATTTGAAGAGGTGTATAATGGGTGATACACTAATTTTGCGCTTTGTAAAGATTATTTGGGAGATAAACGGAGGTTTATCGAGGCATCGAAAAAGCAGTGCGTATAGCCAGAAAAGTTATGTTACTAACCGGAAAGGCGATTTCAACATTCCAATAATGTCTATGATTTATAGGTCGTGTGACCGGAGGATACCCGAAACGGTGGAACTTTGACTTGAATCTTTTTTATTTAGAATTTGTGAATGATGGAACCCTGAAGAGGGTGGAGAGCGTTGAGACGAGAGTTTAAGAATCGAGAACGTGTGTAATATAGATCTACAAGGATTCTTCGTAAGAATCCAAGTTTCACGCTGAAACTATAAGACTATATTCAATAGATTCATTTTTGTTATTCTTATTTAGTGCGAAAACAAAACCTGTAGAGTAAAAATTTCGGGGACAAAATTTCCTAAACTTGTAGATTAGACAATTGTATGAAGGCACAGAAGTGCTGATTATAGTTTCATATCTAGTAGATTAGACATTCTTAATTCCATAGAACTAGCCGATGGTAAACTTGTTGAATCGGGCGAAGTTGTTAGGGGTTGCGCATTAGAACTTGGTGAATAGAGATTTAGTATTGACCTCCTACATGTTCAATTGGGTAGTTTCGATGTGGTGGTCGGAATGGACTGGCTGTCCAAGAATAAGGCTGAAGTTGTTTGCCACGAGAAAATTATTCGCATCCCTCTTCCGAATGAAACTCTCATCGTACATGGAAAGAAACGAGATACGCCCCTGCGAATCATCAATTGTATGAAGGCGCAGAAGTGCTTAAGGAAAGGATGTGTTGCATTCCTGGAGCACGAAGTAGATAAGAAGGATGAGGAACTGAAGCTCGAAGGCATTCCTTATCACACCTCGAAATTATCAGAGCTGGCGTGACTGGACTGGTATCTTCATTGCACAGCGGAAGCAAATAAGCTAAGACTTCTTGAAATTGAACGCCCACTAAGTACTCGACTCCACATGGTTCTCCTATGCCAACCGTGCCATAACTTTGAAAAGTAACCTGAGAAAGAAACATGCGAAAAATCAACATAAAGTTGAGCGAGTTCATAGTTTGTTTGTAAAAGATTTGAAATAAATCATTTTTGAATAACCGGTTTTTGAAATAATGTTGAGAAAACGAATTTAAAATCATTTTCTTGTCATGTTATATGGAAACTTTGTATTTGTAACGCTTTATGTTCGTAAAACCATGTATTTGTAAACTCTTGTATTTGTAAAGTTTGTGTAACCGTCAATGCCCACCCTGACTTTGACTTCATGCCTGCATAATTCTATGCTTTGAATTTGTATAAAACATGGTACGTAATTTATAAAGACGTATTGAAACTGAGTTCTGTATATGTAAGGAATACGAGATTGTTAATGGTTCGCGAGGCCATTAACATATGTAACGACATAGGAAGCATCTAAACCATAGGCATTTTTAGTAGTCGATTCACGACTGAGACACAATAGCACTGCTTGGTACTAGTTATCACCAAGAGTGTCGCTGCCTGAAACCCATTAGATCTAACCTTTTTTTCTGCGGTCTTAGTATGTACACGATTAATGGTGCTTATGTTACCCTATTCGTGACATGATCTATTGTGTCATTCCTTAGTTTAATGTACCTCTTTGTACTTGTATTTTCCCGTAATTTAGAAAACTAGAATTCGTGTGTAAGCACATTTCGAAAAATACGCTTGTTTGAAAAACCGGTATAAAACATAAGCTTTTCGTAAACCATTTGTGTCAGTTAAAACTTGCTTGTAAAATGATTTAGAAATATGTAATTCTTGTATGCTTTGCAAAAAGTGCATGTCTTTCCACCCCGAAAACATTTAGAAAAATGTAAAACTGTAAAAGGTGGGGTTATGAACTCACCTGAATATTCCTGTGCAAAGCTAGCTATATACGACTTCGTAATGTCGTTTCCAAGACGTGACTTGCTAGCGTGCATTATATAACATCCCTAATCATGGAATATCTTATAAGTTTCTAAACAAAAGCGGTAACTAAACTACGTGTCACCGAGCTCTACCGAATCATTGACCGAACGATTCGACGATAAGTTGTTAACTTAAATGAAGCGAAGAAATTATACTTGCTTAGTTCGTTTATTCGTCGGTAATACTTAATAAGTCTTGAAAAGACTTAGCTTCTCGAGGGGTTTAAAAATAAGTAAATATTTGTATATAAACATGTTGATAAGATCGCTTGTCGTCCCGAGAAATCTTTTGTGTATGTAACGAATAATATACAACGAACTCGTATTATATGTGCCGTTTAGGCGTTTGAAATAAATGTAAAAGTTATATTCACTTTATAAAAGAATCGTCGACTTTTCGTGTTAGAAAATAAATATATAACTATATTTATTTTTATAAGAGAATCGGTTCGTTTGTGTCGGAAATAAATATGTAACGATATTTATTTATAAAAAGGATTTGAGTTTAACGTTTGAGATAAATATAGTAATTATATTTATTTTGTAAAATAGTTTGCGTCATCATCATTTTTCGTGTGTTGTAAAATGTCGCCGAAAGAAACTTTATATTTGTATCTTGTTTTATAAAAGTCGCTTTATATCAATAATTGTTGTTTTACAATAAAGTACGTTTTGTTTTATAATAAAACTCGTTTTCTTTTACGGATTTTCTTGAAAAACGGGCAGAGTTTCCTCTGTTTTTGGACGGCCCCGACAACACAAGTTGTCGTTATATTTTCAAAATTCAACAAGTTTTCAAACAATATATTTATAAACTCAAGTTATAAAACAAGATAATATATGAAACTGCAAACTATATATATATACGATTTTATCATTCGGTTCGAGAGCTCGTTTGCCACGTGTAAATAAAACTATGTAAATTTAAACTAAATTCGCCGTTAAAACTTTTCCAAAACTCTTGCGTCAGAACGTGGACTGGGTTGACCGAGTTAACCGAGTTGACTCGCTGAGTTGACTGCACCACATTCAAAACTGACCCGAGACTTCCTGTTGACTGCCTTTGACTCTGTTGACCCGGACCCGAACTGAGTTGACTCGTTTTGGTTATGTGATGACCGAGTCAAACCGAGATGGACCAAACCAAACCTGAAGCCAGACTTATTGTACCAAACCGAGAACCGAAGTCGAAGCTGAATCAGTCCCGAACCCAACTCGAACCAGGACCCGATGTGAACCCAGCAAAAACCCGAACCTGCTCGAACCGTCATCACCACCTCCGCCTGCGTCCCGTCGCTCCGGTGGTCGACCGGAGAGCGTCGCCGTCGCCGTGTACGGTGGTGCTGCCGCCTAACTCCGCCACTCTCTCTCTTTCTTCCCGATTACTCTCTCTCCTCATGTCAGCTCTCTCTCTCTCTCTTCGTCTCTGTCTGCAGCCGCTGCACCATATGACCGGCAACCGGCTCCTCCATGGCTGCCGGTGCGAAATCGAGAGGGAAAGGAGGGGAATATGGTGTTTGAGGTGGGTGATCTTGCTTGGAGATGATGAACTACAGGTATTCAAATGGGAGTGGAAAGGGCATAAGGCTCCTGTGTTTTCTGATGTTCATATCGAGAGAGAAGGGGAAGGCAGGCAAAGGTTTTTGTGGTTTGTGAGAGTGTAGAAAGAAAGGAGGGGGTACGGGCCTTTATAGAGAGTTTGAGATCCATTGGTGATCTTGTATAGATTTTATAAATCTTGTATAGATTTTGTAAATCTTGTATAGATTTTATAAATATTGCGTAGATTTTGTAGAGATTTGAGAAGATTTTGGTAAGATTTTTAGATCTAATATATTATGTGCAGGTTTAAGCTTGTGGGTTTTGGGCTTGGGCCCAGGGCCCACAAGCCCATCTCACGTGTAAGTGGCCCGTAATTCCTACGAGACACGTTTTTTTAAACCGAAATCACCGTAGCCTAGTAAAATAATATTTCAGAGTTAAAAATGTGTAAAAATAATGTCGGTATCCGTCGTAGTCACGTTCGGGCGTCGATAACGGTAATAATCGCGAAAAAAATTTCATCGTTGCCGTCTTTAATCCGTTTTTCGAGCCGGTTTCAACTTCAATTGCTAAAATTTAATTATGAAGCTAGAATATATCGCAAAAAATTAATATTTGTTGGCGTTGTCAGTATTTCGCACGGTATCGGTCCGTTGTCGTTTGATGTTCCGGAGATTCCACGCGAATCTTCATACGCGTACTGTAAAGTCGGATAAGCGTTCCTAGGCACTCCAAAGGCCTAATTAAGTTAATTTGCGCTGTAAACACTATTTATTATCATGTTAATCACCTATTAATCATGTAATTAAGAGCCGTAAATCACCGGTTGTCACATTCCTGTGGTGAAGGAATTTCCTGACGTTTTTCCTGAAGATTTGCAAGGACTACCTCCACAACGACAAGTCGAATTCCACATTGACTTGGTTCTAGGAGCCGCTCTTGTAGCCAAGGCACCCTATCAACTTGCGCCATCTGAGATGCAAGAATTATCCACACAACTTCAGGAGTTGTTGGATAAAGGATTCATAAGGCCGAGCTTCTCGCCTTGGGGAGCTCCAGTTTTGTTCGTGAAGAAGAAGGATGGAACACTGCGGTTGTGTATAGATTATAGAGAACTGGATAAGCTCATTGTCAATAATCAGTATCCACTACCAGGGATTGACGACGTATTCGATCAGTTGCAAGGATCGAGCTACTACTCAAAGATCGACCTTCGGTCTGGATATCATCAGTTAAGGATCCAAGAAGAGAGCATACCGAAGACTGCGTTCAGGACTCGTTATGGGAATTACGAGTTCCTTGTGATGCCATTTGGATTAACGAACGCACCAACAGTGTTTATGGATCTAATGAATCGTGTTTGCGAACCATATCTCGATAAATTCGTGATTGTATTTATCGATGATATTCTGATTTATTCACGAACGAAAGAAGAGCACGAGCAATACCTCAGGACCATTCTGGAACTACTGAAGAAAGAGAAACTTTATGCAAAGTTCTCAAAGTGTGAATTCTGGATTCATGAAGTACAGTTCCTTGGACATGTTGTGAACGAGAAGGGCATTCATGTAGACCCAGCCAAGATAGAAGCGATAAAGAATTGGGAAGCTCCCAAAACACCAACCGAAGTTCGACAATTTTTGGGATTAGCGGGCTATTACCGCAAATTCATCGAGAACTTCTCCAAAATACCCAACCGCTGACTTCCCTTGCGCAGAAGGACAAGAAGTACGACTGGGGTGATAAGCAGGAAGAAGCCTTCCAACTTCTTAAGAAAAAACTATGCGATACACAGATACTATCTTTACCCGAAGGGATTGAGGACTTCGTGGTATACTGTGACGCTTCGCGTCAAGGTTTAGGTTGCGTGCTTATGCAACACCAAAAGATCATCGCCTATGCGTCGCGACAGTTGAAAGTTCATGAAAGGAATTACACCACCCACGACCTGGAGCTAGGCGTGGTGGTATTCGCCTTGAAGATTTGGCGACATTATTTATATGGTACTCGATGTATAATCTTCACAGATCACAAAAGCAAACGATTATGATTGTGAGATTAAGTACCATCTCGGAAAAGCAAACGTAGTAGCAGACGTGTTAAGCCGAAAAGAAAGGGTTAAGACCCTAAGGGTTCGAGCATTGGAAATGACTATTCGAACGAATCTCACTGCACGCATTCATGACGCACAACAAGAAGCCCTTAAGAGGGAGAATCTTAGAGCTGAATATCTCCGAGGTATGGAGAAGAAATTGGTGTCAAACGATGAGGGAACCTTATACTTTATGGGGCGTATTTGGGTTCCGCTCTACGGCGGTATTCAAGAAGTCATTTTTGACGAAGCTCACAAGTCGAGATACTCGATCCACCCAGGATCGGACAAGATGTATCAAGACTTGAAAGAATACTATTGGTGGCCGAAGCTTAAAAGTGATGTTGCTGTTTACGTTGGAAAGTGCCTAACATGTGCTAAGGTTAAGGCCGAATATCAGAAACCATCTAGTCTACTACAACAACCAGAGATACCCATGTGGAAGTGGGAGCAAATATCGATGGACTTCATAACGAAATTACCCAGAACCCCTAGAGGACATGATATGATATGGGTGACAGTTGATCGATTGATGAAGCCTGCGCATTTCCTACCAATCCGAGAGAAGTATAGCACTGGAAAGCTTGCTGTGCTGTATCTTAAGGAAATTGTGGCTCGTCATGGAGTGCCTATCTCGATTATTTCAGACAGAGATGGACGTTTCATATCAAGGATCTGGCAATCCTTCTAGGAGGCCTTTGGATCTCAGTTAGATCAAAGCACGGCCTTCCACCCACAAACAGATGGCCAAAGCGAACGGACCATACAAACACTGGAAGATATGCTTCGCACATGTGTTATGGACCTAGGCGGCAGCTGGGATACTCATCTACCTTTAGTTGAGTTCTCGTATAATAAAAGCTATCATATGAGCATAAAAGTCGCACCGTTCGAAGCTCTATATGGCCGCAAGTGCTGTTCACCTCTGTGTTGGGCAGACGCTGGAGACAAACAGTTGATTGGTCCTGAACTTGTTCAAGAGACAACCGACAAGATTATGCAGATCCGAGAACGTATTAAAGCGGCTCATGATCGACAAAAGAGCTACGTTTATCAGAGACAGAAACCCTTAGAATTTGAGGTGGGAGATAAAGTTCTGTAGAAAGTCTCATCTTGGAAAGGTGTAGCAAGGTTCGGAAAGCGTGGAAAGTTGAATCCACGATACATTGGACCATTCATGATCTTGGAAAGAATTGGTACCATGGAATACAAATTGGAGTTACCGGAAGAACTTAATGGCGTGCATGATATGTTCCATGTGTCCAACCTTAAAGAGTCCAACCCAAGAAACAGTTATCATCCCTGCGGATGAGGTGCATATCGACGACACGCTCCGATTTACAGAACAACCCTTTGAGGTAATGGATTGGAAGATCCATAAGACAAGGAGACGTCGCATTAAGCTTGTCAAAGTACATTGGAACTCTAAGCACGGACCCGAGTACACGTGGGAACGCGAAGACCGGTTCAAAGCCAAGTACCCCCACCTGTTCGAGAAAGCTCATGCGGGAGATAACTCAGCCTGAATTTCAGGACGAAACTGTAACATTTGTGTCTGAAATCATTGTAAACAGTTCAGTTATCAATAAAACAAAGTTATTTGATCCCAAATGTTGTTTGTTTATGTTTGACATTTTTCATGTTTTGACTTTTGCTCGATTTCAAACTCTATATCGCTTTCTGGAGAGTTATACGTCAACTGGTGCATAAACAAACTCAGTTTAATGCAACAAATACTCCGGAACATCAACATATACTTAAGATACCTTAAATAACCTTTACATAACTTAGAAATAAGTTTTGAAGGCTTTGGTATGGCAAAAACAAGTTAATTCGCCTACAGGGACTAAATTTGACATACTGCGAAAGTATGCCAATTTGAACTGTAACAGACATTCCGGAACATGACCATAAGTTAAACATACCATAAATATCCTTTACATAGCTTAGGAATAGGCTTTGAGGGGTTCGGTGTGCTAAAATAAACTTTTGGCTCATTCAGGAACTCAAAGTGTCAAAAAGTGCATAAGTTTGCACTTTCGCGCATAACTTACGTTCTGAATACATCCGGACATCCAAAAATTTATGCAAGCACTAACATATTTTATTTTAGTGTTTGGCATGAGAAAAACCCATTCGTCGCGTCATTTGGATCGTTTTTCGCGCTTGTGCGCATTCCGTCGTAATTAAGCGAACATCGCGATCGTATGGCCAAACGAACCAACATCCGGCATATTTTTGAGCATGTTTCATGTCCACAATGTTTAGGAATCATTTTAGGGCCTTAACATTGGCTTAACAGACCTTAAACGTGTCGGAAATGGCCTTAAACACCAACAGGGACCAAAACTGTCATTTTGCAAAGTTGTTTCTGATCAGGACCCCCAGGCGGCCCGCGTAAACCTAGGGTGATCCTTTACGTTGCCCGCCTCAGCCTCCCAGATTAGTTAATTCAGTTTTAATAGCTGTTAACAGCTGTTATGCACTCCAAACTCACCCACACTTGCCCTTTCATGCTCATGAGGTTCCATTTTGAGTTACCACAAGTTTGCAACAAGTGTATGGACAAGATCAAAGCACGTTGTTTGATAAATGATCCTAACGGTTCCAAGAATCCTATAAATACCCACCTCCATTCTTTCCAAAAACCCACAAATCTGATCTCAAAGCTCTAAGTTGAAGCCATTATGTAGGATCGAATACGGACCTAAACGAGTCGCGTAGAAGAGTTTATCTCAGTTTGAACGGCGGAAACAGACAAACCGAGTACAATTCAGCAAGTATACACACTAAACTGTCGATATTATTGATTTGGACAATGTTTACAACCTGTCGACACTTCGGCAGCACTTCGTGGCTCACCGCAAGACAACACCTATATCTATCTATCTATGTGATTTCGCTCATAGGAACCTTTATATAGTAGTTGTGATTTCGCTCAAACATACATGACCACATAAGCGAAATCCCAACTTGACATAAAAGCGAAATCACTATGTTGACATATGAGCGAAATCATGATTTATGACACATAAGCGAAATCTGAAATACAAATGAACCGAAATCAAACTTTTCACATACTAAACTTTTGTCTTCTTGTGTGATTATGTCATTGTGACATCACTTGGATGATGTCATGATGACATCATGTTTAACCAATCTTCGCAACGAACTGAGACACGATCTAAGACGAAGTTGACAGATGAATGCACTAACAGACTCCCCCTCAGATGTTGACAAGTCTTAAGTGTCGAGTCTTCTCAGTCTTTAGTCTTTATCAGCTTCAGGCTCCCCCTTTCATCAAGCTTCCGTGCTTTGGGATCGACACCTAGCTTTCCATCTACAAGCTTCTCTTTTTCTTCAAGCTTGTCTTCAGACTCCCCCTTAGACTCTGCTCTCGGGATCGTAGTCTGGACTATCTGCAACACTCAAACATCTATAAATACAATGTTTTCGTATTATCAATCAAATTCTCTAATTCACTCCCCCTATCAACAAACTTTACAGATTTAGCAGTGTTAAAGAATCCAACTCCCTCACATTTTATCATCCAAGTTCAAGTTAATGACCTTGGAGATATCACAAACTGTTTTTGAAATTTTTGATTTTAATTCAAGTTTCAAATTAATGAACTTGTTTTATTTTCAGAAACACAATCAGCTTACTTAGATTTTGAAACTCAGCATTTCAGATATCGATTGTCAAAAATAAAACAGAAATCAAAATCTTTTTGTATTTTCTGAAAATATAAAGCAGTAAAGAAATATGTACAAACATATTTACAGACAATATTTTTGTTTGAGTATGCGTCAGAGGATCATATCAGTTTATGACAAGTCACAAGTACCGTTGAGCTTTTTAACACTGTAAGAATTAAACAATTCACTTAGATTGTCGATATACTGATCCACTTAAATTTTCACACAAAGTTCAACTGATTCAGGATACGAATTAGATGTCTTATGAACTTAAACTCATTCATGTGTCCCACCTCTTGAATATACTCCCGTATCCAGAATCCCAATAATCAGTCTTACAGGTGAGTATACTACAATGATATCTGTATATAAATTAGGTATGCGAGGGCCGAGGGATCTCAGGTCGATACTTCCGTATACGCAGAGAGATATCAGCTTCGACTTTACGGTATGTCCCCTTTAGAGGATCTTTTTGCTTACAACAGCAGCGACTATCAATTTTATTGTTTCATCAGCATGCTGAGGGTGTAATGCTATGTTTCAAGCATTGCAACAAGTATTATCCAAGGACTAGGTCAGAACTACCGTTCAGCAGAAGTCCCGGAATAATACCCCAGACATCATTAAGTATAAAGACCTAGTATATCAGATTATGAGACCTTTCAAACGAGATTTCAGGGGTTACCTATATATTCAAGTAGTGTTCCCCACAAAATAAGCAAGTTTGAATTTAGGTTTATATCCCGAAAAAGTTTACTAAATGTATAAAAATCTACCGACACATCCACGGTGAGATCGTTTAACACATTTTAATCATTACAATTCTTTAGCATACTGTAACCGTCTACTGATGTACTATCATTTCCTCTTTTTACGCAAAACTCAAATTTTTGAATTTTATCATGTTTTTGACTTTTTCAAAATTTTCAAATGTTTTTGTATTTTCTAACAATTTTTCTCCCCCTAAAATGCAAAATCATATAAAGAAAATTTGACAACCAACACTGATAGCTTTGTCTCGCCATCCATTTTCTGCTAAAAGTGTACTGATTTGCAGAAAATATAACGTACCCCCATGATTTACAACCCATTGATCTTAACAGTTTGAAAACCGTTTTTCAATCTGATGAAAGTAATCATGTTTGTTCAGCCGTGAGGGTTTCGGCATATTCAATCAACACATATTTTTGTATTTTTGAATATTTGACAAAAATTAAAAACAAACATATTTTTGGTTTTTCAAATTTTTCAATTTTTAGGGTGTTTGAAATATTGTTTATTTATTTACAGAAAACATATAAACTTCCTGTTTCAACCAACACAGGATCCAGCAGCCTCCTCTCCTTGTTGTGCCAGGCTGCTCCAACCTCCATTCTCACAATCTTTGAATTCCATGAGCACCTGCACAAATAAACTACTCAATTACTTGAACAATTTAGCCCAGGTCTGTTGAACCTTAGGCATTTCAACACAATAATTTTCATTCAATGCTGGAAATTCTTTGTCATTTTTCACAAAAACTTTCTCAATTTTAACTTCAACTTTCTCATCTTTTACCAAATCAACATGTTTCTTAACACTCCATGTTTGACCTTTTGGTGTTCCTCGTTTGTAAAAATGTGAATCTTTTTGAACATTTTGATTTTGAACAACAACTCTTGGTTTCCAAAACTCTTGAGGTTTTGTCATATCAACTGTTGTTTTCCAACTCTGTGTTGTTCTGAATCTGGGTGTGTGAAAATTCCAGGTCTGTCTTGAATCGAACCTGTTCTGGTTTGATTTCCAATTTTGATTTGAAGCAAACTTGTTTGTATTGAACCTCCAAGTTTGTTTCGAATCAAATTTGGTTGACCTTTGTCTCACATTCTCAGATTTTTATTTCTCAGCATCAAACTTCTTTTTGTCAACATCCACAGGTTTTAGATTAGGACACTTGCGTGCAAGATGTCCTTTTTTATCACATTTGAAACATGTTCTCATGGACACATCTTTGACCTGTGGTTGTTGCTTTTTCTTTTGAGCAAAGAATTCATCATTAGACTGTCTCATTTTGAGTTCTTTTTCTTTTTCTAAACTGCCTCCTTGAACAAAACTCATTTTTGCTTGAAAATTCGGCGTCTCATTTTTGTTCCAATGTTGTTTCTTCTTATAACCCAACCCAGCCTTCATGTTCTTTTTTTGAAACCAGGTTTGGTATACGAACCTCTATGACTCTTACCAACAAACTTTGAAATCTCAGACTTCTCAATCTCAACCATTTTGAAAACTTTGTCGACTTTTTCTGAAATCACATTCTGAATCGGGAATACAACATCTAAGAACAATTTGTCCGATCCAATCGTGGTATAAACCAATCCTTTTGAATCATCATTCAAATTTTCCTCGGATTTTGTGTTTTTCAGATAACCATCATGAAGATTTCCTTCATCTTCATCCTGTGATTCAGATTTACCTGTATCAACCGACTCTTCTTTCAACACACTTTCAACGACTTTACCTACCACCTTTGAATCATGAGAATCATCAGATTTGGAATAGGTTATGTCAATGTTGTCTGGTAATTGGTCTACCATGTTGAAAGCTTTTTCGACCTTTTCCTCATCATAAAATGCAAATTTTCCCGGTGGTGGAACTTGATGAAACTCTGAGCCAATGCCTTTCTTGTTCTGCTCAGACTCACCATCACCCGGTTTTATATTGAAAATTCGTTCAAGCACATATGATGACACATGGTAACTCTTTAACTTGTTATTATCCTGTTCTAAATCAGCAATCTGTCGCTTCAACTTAGCAACATCCTCAATATAGGAATTAACAACATCTTGTTTTATAGCATACATTCGTTTAAGTTCTTTGGTTGTTTCAGACATATAATTCATTCTTGATTGAGCATATTTCATTTCATCTTTTATTTTATCATATGACTCTTTCGTAATGTGATATGATAATTTCATTGAATCATATTCCTTTTTCATTTCTTGACAAGCAATTCCTTTTTGTTCACATTCATTTGTCATTTTCAAAACATTTTCTTTCAAAACTTCATTTTCTTTCTCTAATTTGTTACATTTTTCTGAAAGTTTTCCATCATTTTCTTTAAAAACCTTTTCTTTTTTTAACATATCTTTGCATTTTTCTTTGAAAATGTTTTCTATTTTTGTGAATTCAAGATCTCTTGTTCTGAATTGCTCATCTTTTTCAGTACAAGCTCTGCACGGTTCCATGCATTTCTTGCACTGATCAATCAGTTTCAAATTTTCAGAATCAGAATTTACCTCATTGATTGGTACTTCAGTGTTTTCAGCAACCTCTGTCTGCTCAGCAACATTCTGCTTTTCTTCAACACCGACTTCATCACCAACATTATCAGCTTCCTCATTCTTATTCTTTTCTTCTTTTTCTTCTTTCTTCACCTCTTCTTCAATCTGTTGTTCTTCAGTAACAGCTTTCTCAACCTCTTCATTCACAACTACTTCTTCACTTTTGATTTTCTTCACAGCTTCAACTTCAACAGTTTCTGCTTTAACCTCTTCAGCATCTTTCTTCAGATTGTTCACCATTTCTTCAACATTCTTCTTCATTCTCTCCTCATCCCTTTTTCTCAGACACGATAACATGGCATATCTGATCTCTTTTTCATACCTCTTAACGTATGTGTCATCTTTCATCACATTTCTATAGTATTCAGCTCTCAACGGGACTTTGAGAAGAACATCATCGAAGATTATGTCTTTCTTAGGAACAACCGGTTCTCCTTCTCTGTAATAATAACATTCTCTCTTTTTATCCCATCTTTTGCTACCAACAGCCATCTCATACTCCTCTTGCATGTCATCCATTCTATTGTAGACCACATTTCTTTCTCTGTAGGTCTTCTCACTCAAGATCTCTTCTCGAGTTTTCTCTTTGATCTCAACTTTTTCTTCATGGATTTCAGTAGTGTCTTTGTCTTTGTTTTCATCTTGAATCTCAGCAACAAAAACAAACTTTCTTTCTTCTGTCATAGCTCTCCCTTGAGCTGTTTTACGAACATTCTCTAAACGATCTTCTTCTGGACAAACTGTGCTCCAGTCAAATCCTTCATCAGGATAGATTACTGCATATGCTCTTGATTTTTCTCTCGGCTTATCTTCGATCAACTTTGGTTCTTCTCTGCTTCGATGGTAAATCGCCTTTCGATAATAATCATCATTGAAAGGACGTTCACTTCCTTCAGCAACTTCAGAATTTCTGCATTCTCTTTTAAAATGACCCTTTTGCTTGCATTTGAAGCAGGTCACTTTGGATTTGTCGAATCCAAGCTTTGTTGGCG
This sequence comes from Helianthus tuberosus, assembly GCA_030545235.1. Classification (NCBI taxonomy): domain Eukaryota; kingdom Viridiplantae; phylum Streptophyta; class Magnoliopsida; order Asterales; family Asteraceae; genus Helianthus; species Helianthus tuberosus. Next base: position 98,378,294 of record CM060354.1, on the reverse strand, counting down.
CACCTCCAAGAGATTGTTTCCCGGTAATCTCCATATACCTCTGAGCTCTTCGGATACAACTAGCTAAACACCAACGAATGTCAATGAGCTCCATCTCCTCCGGATCAATCTGGTCGTAGTCTTCTTTGGTCAATTCAGAATTTCCAATTTTGCCAGCTACAAGACCTTCATATGACTCCAGAACAGATGCAAGGAAACTCATTTGCTGCTTCGCTGCATTTATGCTCATTGCAGGAGAATTCTTCAGTTTAAGAGCAATGTTGCATAGGATTTCTTCAGATTCATCAGAATTTGTCTTTGAAGATGAATGATATCCAGAATGATGACTTGTTGACGTTGTTGATGGTTCTTTCATCTTTTCACCACTAAATGTTGTTTTTGGTGAACCAACGCCTTTATCAGAAAGCACACTACTTTTGTAGTACAAACCAACGTTCTGTTGATGTGAAGAATCAGTCATCTTGTTTTGCTTTTGTAGCTCCAGATCATGACTTTCAATCTTTTCAAACAAAGCATCAAGAGCAATATTATCATATGAAGCATCATTTTTTAAGATAAAAACAAACGTTTGCCACTGATCAGCTCGTGGTAATGCTTCAATCACTTTGTCTATCAATTCCTCTCTTGTTTTATTTATCTCTAATCTCTCTAACTCAATTTTAAGATGACAGAATCTCTCAATCATTTGCCTCACCGACTCTCCTTTTATGTTATCAAATAGATCAAATTCTTTCTTTAATAAAGCGATTTTGTTCTTTTTAATCTGTTTACCCCCTTCAGCTTTAACACGTAAAGCTTCCCAGACAGACTTAGATGACCCATCATGAGTTAGTAAAGCAAAAATATCATTTCTGATTGCTGACTGAATCAATGCTATCATTCTCTGTTCAGCTCCGTATTCAGCTTTATCTTCTCTGGAAAACTTCTTGAATACAAGATCTTCGCCTTTCTCGTCTTTTGGTTTTTCGTACCCATACTCCAAGCAAAACCAGCTTTCATGAGCATACGCTTTCGCCCAATTGATGAAACGTTCTTTCCACCAGGTATAATCCTCAATGCTATCAAGAGTTGGTGGCTTTGAGTGAGTTCCATAAAAGTTATCATGCTTGATGTTCTCATTTAGCACCTTAGAAATGGTTTTTGGTGTAATATTTGTAGCCTCAGACGATTCGGTTGCGAACGCGTTGTAAAACGTATTGAAAAATTCCTCAGCCATGATGCAAACCTGTCAAATACCTGTCGACATACAGAACAGACAACAATCAGTTTAAAGAATTACCAATTAACTGAAACATACTAGTACTCGAACTGATGATTTTCTGTGCAGACTGAAAGTTGACACACTGTGCGGACTGCAATGACCCGGATTGAATTCAAACAACTTGACCCTTTGAAACCTTTGAACTACAATCTGTACGAACTGGACTATTTCACGCAACCAGACCACACTATACGACTTGACTGTTTAAATGGACTGATCAAAACGTGCTCCAAACCTTGATACCTGGACCTTGATATTGATCTAATAACAATGAATCAACTCACAACAAGTTCTCATGATATTATGACAAGACTAATAATAGACCCTAAATCATTAAACTTGACTATTATATGTCTGACAATCAAAAACAATGTTTAACAATCAATCATATGCAAACTATATAATATTCGACACAATTATGATTATCACATGCAACAACAATTTTTTTTTATTTATTATCGACAACTCATTTAACATCACTGACACAACATATGCAAACATCATGAAACTATCAAATGCTCAACTGACAAACAATATTGACTTTAGAATATAAATTGCCAACAAAACACAATTATCAACTAAAATCTATTGGACCAATATTTGAGTGAATCTTGGGCCGTGCAAATTATAATCAGATACACACGAATTCTATTTTTAATTGGACCTCCATTTTGCATGAATATCTATTTGTGATAACTTGTTCCAATATCAAACTTCCTTACAAATCGATTGCTGATGTATTCCAAGATTAATAAACGACAAAATCAATATCACATGCAATCACACATATCAACAACATGCAGTACTTTAATGAACCCGATGACTTATGGCACACAATTTCAAACTGAATAAAGCATATTCACGTGACATATGGCATACAAATCGATTAACTTTTCAAACGGTTCACTCAACTCGATGTACACAAAAGCGAAACTTCTAAGTGTCACAATAAGCAAGACACTAGTTGTCACAAAAGCGGAACCTCAACATTGTCACAAAAGCGATACCTCAAGTGACCAAATGAGCGGAATCAACCTGTTCGAATAAGCGGAACCAGGTGATGATGTCACCTTTTCACGAGTCCGTAAAAGCGATACCCCAAAATTAATGAGTTTTAGGTCGATTTTAGATCTGAAAATTTCAAGGGTTTGTTCATTGTTAATTCCGAACACACGGTGCAAATTTGAGGCGATTCTGACCATAAAAATTTTTGTTTTTCGAAAAAGAAAGGTGTAGAAACAGAAATATCGGCTGAATTGTAGAAAACCCTTCTCCACTGGCTCTGATACCACTTGTAGGATCGAATACGGACCTAAACGAGTCGCGTAGAAGAGTTTATCTCAGTTTGAACGGCGGAAACAGACAAACCGAGTACAATTCAGCAAGTATACACACTAAACTGTCGATATTATTGATCTGGACAATGTTTACAACCTGTCGACACTTCGGCAGCACTTCGTGGCTCACCGCAACACAACACCTATATCTATCTATCTATGTGATTTCGCTCATAGGAACCTTTATATAGTAGTTGTGATTTCGCTCAAACATACATGACCACATAAGCGAAATCCCAACTTGACATAAAAGCGAAATCACTATGTTGACATATGAGCGAAATCATGATTTATGACACATAAGCGAAATCTGAAATACAAATGAACCGAAATCAAACTTTTCACATACTAAACTTTTGTCTTCTTGTGTAAGTGTTCCTTCATTCTTTTATCGCTTTTCTAGTCCGAAAGTCAAACTTTGTTTGACTTTCTGCATTGACCAGTTTATGGTCAACGAGAAGTTCATTTGAACTTCCTAACGTGAGCGTGATCACGATGGTTATAGTCCCTAGTGACTATACCTACTGACTACCACGTTATCTAGGCTCAGTGACGAGTCGTAGTTTCGGCCAAAATGCGTGTTATTGCGTATTTTGTAACCAAACTACTCTTGGGTATCAAAACCGTTTGTTTTGATACCAAACCTGTTTTCTAAACTTAGTTAAGCATGTTTCAACATGCTTAGCTCGTCACTTTTAGTTTAGTACTCATATAGGGTCGTAAGGTAAGCGATCTAAACAATCGCTTATACTTTCGAACCCGACCCGTTTGGTCGATCATTAGGATCCGACCAAACACATTAGGTGACCATAGTTGTATAGGGAATAACCTTCCGAGGTTATACCTTATGGTCACATCGTTTGAGTAATTGTATGATAGGTAGTATATATGCCTTAGGTAAATTACCAAAATACCCTTTTTACGCCAAAATTCATTTTAAGCATATGTAACATATCTTCTGGTATCTAAACTGATTTGGCAAAAATATTAGACATGTTAAGGCATATTTTACTTATCATAGGACTAGTTAGGCATTCCGAACGCGATTTACGCGAACGATGCATTAAAGTAACATAAGCTACCTAATCGGGTCGTAATGGGTCGTAAGCACTTAGGTTAGGTTTCATTTAGTATGTAGGCTTTGTTAAACCATATTACATGGGTTCTCATACTCATTTGGTTTACGAGCCCTCATTCTATCCGATCTTCCGATTTAGGTCCGGTATATTAATGTAGTTACCTATATTAGGTGCCGTTTGATATCCGTGATCTCTAGCATTGTTTGGTTGTTACTCAAGGACTACTAAGCAATCTCAAGTGAGTACATAGACCCCTCTTTTACTGTTTTCCAGACTGTTTTGGGGTGGAACACATGTGCCTACTTGTTACTTTCATGTTTTCCTGTTTTCACATCATATACTTGTTATGTTCATTAGTACACTTATAGTACATGATTTACATTACATTGTTTTGCTATGTATGTTGACTGATAGAATACTTAGTACATTGTTTTACTTTACATTTCTGCTATGTATGTTGACTGATAGCATGCTAGCACATTGATTTACATGACTTTTCTGCTTTGTATGTTAACTTAGCATACTTAGTACATTGTTTTCATATGACATATATACAATTGCTATAACATTTGGTTTGCACAAACGGGACTTGTATACGTTCATTAACATTTGCTACGCCGCTCGGTAGTAAGTAGTGGTACCATAGGACTTGACAAATCCCATTCCTGACATCCCGGGTTTGTTTGGATGTAAGGAATGACTGAATCCGAAAACATTTCTTTTGATAACCTTGACTGAAAGGGTTATCCGACTGTCTCAATGCTTGAATGTATGCGTTAACTTACCACATAAGTGTTTGTATCAATAAAACATGCTTTTACTTTGCAAAACATAACTTTTTGATATATTCAAAATACTTTGTTTTGTACATTTCTACATTTGGTTTATGTGACAATACTTTACTTACAATACATAACATTTGTTACACATTACTTGACTACTTTTGGACTTTTTAACTTTTGACATGGCTTATACAAGGACTTTTTGACAATTGGCTTAAACATGGACTTTATACATTGGTGGTTTGTTTAAGTGATTTAAGTAACGAGACGTGTATAATATGATACAAGCATGGTGGATACGCCGCTGATACTTTCTATATATAAGTGCTTGTATGGTATTACATATCGTAGCGTTATTTGAATCATTTCAATATCGACATATAACATTTTATACAAGTAACATATCTTTCACAAGACATTTCTTTACAAACAACTTATTTTATACAACTCATTTTAGTTGGTTATTCATTTAACCACATATTATTCTTTTATGTATACATATCATCTGATCTTATCGCTTTTTAAATGATTTACAAAACAAATCAATTTACAAGGTTCATGACTAAACATTATTAAACATTTTCTTAAACTTACAAGTCATGAATCCTATTTTCACAAAACCTATGTATCTCACAGACATTTTTATGCTGACGTACCTATTTTCACATGTGTTTTCAGGATTGTCGCTTAGGATGATGATCGTGACACTAGGGCGTACCTATGCCTTAGAGACTTAAAATAAAGATAGAACTAGTTTAATTATGTTCTGAACTCTTTATTTCCTGTTTAAAGACAATGTAACACTCTTGTTTGATAAATAAATTATAACTTTGTATGCCATGGTTGTGAAACAATTAATTCTGTTACAACACTCCCCGACGTTTCCGCCACAATTTGATGTTTTACGTGGTCGGGGTGTGACAGAAGAGTTGGTATTAGAGCCAATGGTTATAGGGAATTAGGTTATTAGTAATTCTTTGACCTAGACTATAACCTTTCTAGGACCCTAACACAAGTTATCTTGTGTTTAGATCTTAAAACATGCACATCACCTATCCTTAGATGATTATCAAAACAAGAACCCAATTTTTCCGAAACGATTTTTGAAAAACAATCTTCTGTTTTTGAATGATTTATTACAAGGTTTTGAACCCTCTGTTATAAGGTTTTGAACCCCTTTGAATTTTCAAAATCTCGTCAAAGTTTTGGGTTTTAAATAGTGTGAACACGTGCAAACTGGAAGAGTGAATGCATGTACCCTGGGTTTTCTGTCTAAGGCTAGAGTGTTCGTACAAATCCACATAATCGGACCAGTCACTCTTACCTTGGAACTCTTGGGGTGAGTGTTCACTTATAGGCGAGCATGTCTTAGCGATACATTATTTTTGACCCATTTACTTTGATTAGTCACTGTGTGTCGTTTGTTTGCTTTGTGATGCGAACAAATGACCACCATCTTTGCTGTTGTCAATTTTTGTATCATCTCATTCTTTTCATCCAATCATCACACTCGTTTCCTTTCATGTTTCCTCTTTTAGAATGTCTCCTCGACACGAAAACCAGATAGCGACTGCCGAACTGCCAGAAATCATTGCGCAGCAAATGGCTGCTGCATTCCCAAACCTCTTTGCTCAATGGAACCAAGCCAACAACAACAACAATGGTCCATGCAATTTCAAGAATTTTAACTTGGCTAAACCACTCAAGTTAAGTGATTCTGAGGGAGCGACTGGGCTTCTTCAATGGTTCGAGAGCATTGAGAATACTTTCCGTCATGTGCAGTGTCCTGACAATCGCAAGGTCAAGTTTTCTTCGAGTGTGTTTCAGAATAGGGCTCTTACGTGGTGGAACGGGGTTATGAGAGATCGTGGTGAAGAAGTTGCTCTAGCACAGACATGGGCTGAACTTAGGGCCCTTATAATGAGGGAGTTCTGTCCTCGTCATGAACTGCGAGCTTTGGAGAGAGAGTTTGATGATTTGAAGCAAGATAGTGGTGAGCATCAGGCGTATACGGATAGGTTTGAGGAGTTGAGTCTACTTTGCCCAACAATGGTTACCCCACTCGACAAGGCTATCGAAAGATACATCGATGGTCTACCTGAATCAGTACAAGACATCATTACTGGTAGTAACCCTACGACACTCCGTCAGGCCATCGAGTTAGCAGTGACATTGACTGAGTCGAAGGTTCGAAAGGGAAAGCTGCATAAAAAGGGTGACAAGGGTAAGAAGCAGGCATCTGACAAGGAGGACGGCAAGAAAGGTCAAAACAAGAAGGGAAAGGATTCTGGTTCCTCAAGGGGGTCAAGGAAGCGAAAGGCTTCCCAAAACTATGCCTTTACTGCACAGGCCCAAGCTGCACCAAATCAGCCTGCGCAACCACTAGCCAAGAAGCCTTATCTTGGCAATGCACCTTTGTGCAACAGGTGTAACGGCCATCACCTACCACATCTCCAGTGTCGTCAATGCACCAACTGTGGAAGAAATGGTCATCTTGCTGCCACCTGCCGCATTCCTGCTAATCAGAATCGGGCAGTTCAGAACCCGGCTCAACAAGTTGCTCAGCCTCTTGCTCAGCAACCAGGTCAAGCTGCACTACCTCATTTTCCTCCTGGTTCGTGCTACAATTGTGGGGATCTGACCCACTACCGTAACCAGGGCCCAAGATTGGTGAATGCAAATCAGAATCAGGCTCAGGCTCGAGGTCGAGTCTTCAACATGAATGAACAAGAGGCATAAGTGGAAAATGAAGTGGTGAATGGTACGTTCTTTATTAATAATCAGCCTGCATTTGTTCTTTTTGATTCGGGTCCCGACAAGAGTTTTGTGTCATTGTCTTTTGAGCTAATGCTTCGCGTGTCTAGAACGAAACTAGGAAAACCCTTGACAGTAGAAGTTGCTAGTGGTGAACCCATTGTTCTTGATTCTGTTCTTCGCAACTGCCAGTTGAACCTTAACGACCATTTTTTTCCTATTGACCTCACGCCTATGCAACTTGGAAGCTTCGACGTTATTGTGGGTATGGATTGGTTAGCCAAGCATCGCGCAGAGGTAGTTTGTTTTGAGAAGATTGTTCGTGTGCCGCTTTCGACAGGCGAGATCCTACAGGTTCGTGGTGAGAAACCTGCTGGTGGTCTCAAACTCATGTCTTGTTTTAAAGCTCGGAAGTATCTGTGAAAGAACTATGTGGCCTTTTTGGCACATGTTGTAGTAGATAAGGGCAAAGGCAAGTCTATTCAAGATATCCCTGTTGTTCGGGATTATCCTGAAGTATTTCCTGAAGATTTACCTGGTCTACCCCCAGCACGCCAAGTCGAGTTCCGTATTGATCTCGTACCTGGTGCAAATCCCATTGCCATATCTCCATATCGTCTTGCACCGTCTGAGATGCAAGAGTTGGCTAAGCAGCTTCAGGAGCTTTCTGACAAAGGTTTTATTCGTCCTAGCTTTTCACCTTGGGGTGCTCCCGTTCTTTTTGTCAAGAAGAAGGATGGATCTTTTAGGATGTGTATCGATTATCATGAGCTTAACAAGCTTACCATCAAGAATTGATATCCCCTACCTCGCATCGATGATCTCTTTGATCAATTACAGGGCGCTTCTTATTTTTCAAAGATTGATCTACGATCTGGATATCATCAACTTCGTGTGCATGAAGAAGATATTCCCAAGACAACGTTCCGCACTCGGTATGGGCATTATGAGTTCACAGTTATGCCATTCGGTTTGACTAATGCTCCTGTTGTTTTCATGGACTTAATGAATAGGGTCTGCAAGCCTTATTTGGATCAGTTCGTCATTGTTTTTATTGATGACATCTTGATATACTCTAAGACGCGAGCTGATCACGAGCAACATCTTCGTCTTACTCTGGAACTCCTAAAGAAAGAGCAACTTTTCGCCAAATTCTCCAAGTGTGAATTCTGGCTTAAAGAAGTTCAATTCTTAGGATATATTGTCAACGAACAAGGTATTCATGTAGATCCCTCCAAGATCAGTGCGATCAAGGATTGGGATACGCCTACTACTCCTATTAAAGTTCGTTCTTTTCTTGGTCTAAGGGGTTATTATCGTCGCTTCATAGAAAACTTCTCGAAGATTTTAGTTCCTCTAACTGCTCTAACTCAGAAGAACAAACCCTTTGATTGGGGATTCAAGCAAGAAGAAGCGTTTCTGACTTTGAAACAAAAACTTTGCGACGCGCCTGTTCTGACTTTGCCTGAGGGCAATGATGATTTCGTCGTTTATTGTGATGCATCAAAATTGGGTCTTGGTTGTGTTCTGATGCAAAGGAACAAAGTCATAGCATATGCATCGAGGCAGTTGAAGATACATGAGAAAAACTACACCACTCATGATCTTGAGTTAGGTGTAGTTGTCTTCGCTCTTAAGATCTGGAGACACTATTTGTACGGTACAAAATGTGTGGTTTTCACGGACCACAAAAGTCTTCAGCATATCTTCAATCAGAAAGAACTCAACATGAGGCAACAACGTTGGGTTGAGCTTCTAAACGACTATGACTGCGAAATTCGCTACCATCCTGGTAAGGCGAATGTCGTAGCCGATGCATTGAGTCGGAAGGAACGTACTAAGCTTCATTGTGTCCGTGTTCAATCTGATATTCAAGCTCGATCCGATATCCAAGCCCGCATTTCTCAGGCTCAACACACTTGTGTTTCACAAGGTTTGATGGATAAGGAATTTCCCTATCACATAACACCTGATTTGGAACTAAAGGACAATGGATCGTATTACTTCATGGACCGTTTGTGGGTCCCAAGCCAAGATAACCCGCACCTTGCTTATGGATGAAGCCCATAAGTCTCGTTATTCTATTCATCCTGGCTCAGATAAGATGTATAAGGATCTTCGTATTCAGTATTGGTGGCCTGGTATGAAGAAAGACATTGCCTTATATGTATCAAAATGCCTTACTTGTCTTAAGGTTAAGGCTGAACATCAGCGTCCTTCTGGTTTATTGGTGCAACCAGAGATCCCAGTTTGGAAATGGGAAAACATTACTATGGATCTCGTTACCAAACTTCCGCGCACTAAGAAAGGTCATGATGCCATCTGGGTAGTTGTTGATCGTCTTAATAAGTCAGCGCATTTCTTGCCAATCCGTGAGGATTTTTCTGCTGACAAACTTGCTAAAATCTATGTGGATGAAATTGTAGCTCGACATGGTGTTCCTTTGAACATCATTTCTGCAGAGATGCTCGTTTCACTTCTCATTTTTGGAGAACCATGCAATCTGCTATGGGGACCCAACTTAATCTGAGCACAGCTTATCATCCGCAAACAGATGGTCAATCTGAAAGAACAATCCAGACTCTGGAGGATATGCTTAGAGCTTGTGTGATCGATTTTGGTGGTAGTTGGGATTCACATCTCCCATTAATTGAATTCTCCTACAACAACAGTTATTACTCCAGCATCAACATGGCTCCTTTCGAGGCTCTCTATGGTCGAAAATTCCGTTCACCAGTCTGCTGGAATGAGATCGGTGAGGCTCAGCTTACTGGACCTGCCCGCATTCTAGAGACAACTGATAAGATTAAGAAAGTTCGTGATAACCTTCTAACAGCTAGAAGCCGTCAAAAGAGTTACGCGGACCCAAAACGCAAGCCCTTGGATTTTCAAGTCGGTGATCGTGTATTACTTAAGGTCTCACCATGGAAAGGTGTGATCAGATTTGGAAAGAAAGGAAAACTTACACCTAGATACGTTGGACCATTCAAGATCGTCGAAAGAATCGGTAAGGTAGCCTACAGACTTGAGTTACCTCCTGAACTTGGAAATGTTCATCCAACATTTCACGTGTCCAATCTTAAGAAGTGTTTAGCTGATGAGAACCTCCACAAACCGCTTGATGAAATTCGTGTTGATAAAACACTGAAATTTGTTAAGAAGCCAGTGGAAATCATGGAACGTGAAGTCAAGTGGCTCAAACGCAAGCGTATTCCTTTGGTCAAGGTTCACTGGGAATCTAAACGTGGACCCGAGTTTACTTGGGAATGCGAAGATCAAATGAAGGCGAAATATCCGCATCTTTTTCCACGAGTTTCCTCTAAATAAATTTCGGGACGAAATTTCCACAAGTAGGGGAGACTGTAACATCTGTGTCTGAAATCATTGTAAACAATTCAGTTATCAATAAAACAAAGTTATTTGATCCCAAATGTTGTTTGTTTATGTTTGACATTTTTCATGTTTTGACTTTTGTTCGATTTCAAACTCTATATCGCTTTCTAGAGAGTTATACATCAACTGGTGCATAAACGTACTCAGTTTAACACAACAATTACTCCGAAACATCAACATATACTTAACATACCTTAAATAACCTTTACGTAACTTAGAAATAAGTTTTGAAGGCTTTGGTATGGCAAAAACAAGTTAATTCGCCTACAGGGACTAAATTTGACAAACTGTGAAAGTTTGCCAATTTGAACTGTAACAGACATTCCGGAACATGACCATAAGTTAAACATACCATAAATATCCTTTACATAGCTTAGGAATAGGCTTTGAGGGGTTCGGTGTGCTAAAATAAACTTTTGGCTCATTTAGGGACTAAAAGTGTCAAAAAGTGCATAAGTTTGCACTTTCACGCATAACTTACGTTCTGAATACATCCGGACATCCAAAAATTTATGTAAGCACTAAAATATTTTATTTTAGTGTTTGGCATGAGAAAAATCCATTCGTCGTGTCATTTGGATCGTTTTTCGCGCTTGTGCGCATTCCGTCGCAATTAAGCGAACATCGCGATCGTACGACCAAACGAACCAACATCCGGCATATTTTTGAGCATGTTTCATGTCCACAATGTTTAGGCCTCATTTTAGGGCTTTAACGTTGGCTTAACGGGCCTTAAACGTGTCAGAAATGGCCTTAAACACCAACAGGGACCAAAACTATCATTTTGCAAAGTTGTTTCTAAACAGGACCCCCAGGCGGCCCGCGTAAACCCAGGGTGATCCTTTACGCAGCCCGCGTCAGCCTCCCAGATCAGTTAATTCAGTTTTAACAGCTGTTAACAGCTATTATGCACTCCAAACTCACCCACACTTGCCCTTTCATGCTCATGAGGGGCCATTTTGAGTTACCACAAGTTTGCAACAAGTGTATGGACAAGATCGAAGCACGTTGTTCGATAAATGATCCTAACGGTTCCAAGAATCCTATAAATACCCACCTTCATTCTTTCCAAAAACCCACAAATCTGATCTCAAAGCTCTAAGTTGAAGCCATTACTTCATACCTGAGCTATTCGATCAAGATTTACTAGCGGGGACCCTTTGTAAGTGTTCCTTCGTTCTTTTATCGCTTTTCTAGTCCGAAAGTCAAACTATGTTTGACTTTCTGCATTGACCAGTTTATGGTCAACGCGAAGTTCATTTGAACTTCCTAACGTGAGCGTGATCACGATGGTTATAGTCCCTAGTTACTATACCTACTGATTACCACGTTATCTAGGCTCAGTGAGGAGTCGTAGTTTCGGCCAAAATGCGTGTTATTGCGTATTTTGTAACCAAACTACTCTTGGGTATCAAAACCATTTGTTTTGATACCAAACCTGTTTTCTAAACTTAGTTAAGCATGTTTCAACATGCTTAGCTCGTCACTTTTAGTTTAGTGCGTATATAGGGTCGTAAGGTAAGCGATCTAAACAATCGCTTATACTTTCGAACCCGACCCGTTTGGTCGATCATTAGGATCCGACCAAACACATTAGGTGACCATAGTTGTATAGGGAATAACCTTCCGAGGTTATACCTTATGGTCACATCGTTTGAGTAATTGTATGATAGGTAGTATATATGCCTTAGGTAAATTACCAAAATACCCTTTTTACGCCAAAATTCATTTTAAGCATATGTAACATATCTTTTGGTGTCTAAACTGATTTGGAAACAATATTAGACATGTTAAGGCATATTTTACTTATCATAGGACTAGTTAGGCGTTCCGAACGCGATTTACGCGAACGACGCGTTAAAGTAACATAAGCTACCTAAACGGGTCGTAATGGGTCGTAAGCACTTAGGTTAGGTTTCATTTAGTATGTAGGCTTTGTTAAACCATATTACATGAGTTCTCATACTCATTTGGTTTACGAGCCCTCATTCTATCCGATCTTCCGATTTAGGTCTGGTATATTAATGTAGTTACCTATATTAGGTGTGGTTTGATATCCGTGATCTCTAGCATTGTTTGGTTGTTACTCAAGGACTACTAAGCAATCTCAAGTGAGTACATAGACCCCTCTTTTACTGTTTTCCAACCTGTTTTGGGGTGGAACACATGTGCCTACTTGTTACTTTCATGTTTTCCTGTTTTCACATCATATACTTGTTATGTTCATTAGTACACTTATAGTACATGATTTACATTACATTGTTTTGCTATGTATGTTGACTGATAGCATACTTAGTACATTGTTTTACTTTACATTTCTGCTATGTTTGTTGACTGATAGCATGCTAGCACATTGATTTACATGACTTTTCTGCTTTGTATGTTAACTTAGCATACTTAGTACATTGTATTCATATGACATGTATACAATTGCTATAACATTTGGTTTGCACAAACGGGACTTATATACGTTCATTAATATTTGCTACGCCGCTCGGTAGTAAGTAGTGGTACCATAGGACTTGACAAATCCCAATCTTGACATCCCGGGTTTGTTTAGATGTAAGGAATGACTGAATCCGAAAACATTTCTTTTGATAACCTTGACTGAAAGGGTTATCCGACTGTCTCAAGGCTTGAATGTATGCGTTAACTTACCACATAAGTGTTTGTATCAATAAAACATGCATTTACTTTGCAAAACATAACTTTTTGATATATTCAAAATACTTTGTTTTGTACATTTCTACATTTGGTTTATGTGACAATACTTTACTTACAATACATAACATTTGTTACACAATACTTGACTACTTTTGGACTTTTTAACTTTTGACATGGCTTATACAAGGACTTTTTGATAATTGGCTTAAACATGGACTTTATACATTGGTGGTTTGTTTAAGTGATTTAAGTAACGAGACGTGTATAATATGATACAAGCATGGTGGATACGCCGTTGGTACTTCCTATATATAAGTGCTTGTATGGTATTACATATCGTAGCGTTATTTGAATCATTTCAATATAGACATATAACATTTTATACAAGTAACCTATCTTTCACAAGACATTGCTTTACAAACAACTTATTTTATACAACTCATTTTACTTTGTTATTCATTTAACCACGTATTATTCTTTTATGTATACATATCATCTGATCTTATCGCTTTTTAAATGATTTACAAAACAAATCAATTTACAAGGTTCATGACTAAACATTATTAAACATTTTCTTAAACTTACAAGTCATGAATTCTATTTTCACAAAACCTATGTATCTCACAGGCATTTTTATGCTGACGTACCTATTTTCACATGTGTTTTCAGGAGCTGTCGCTTAGGATGATGATCGTGACACTAGGGTGTACCTATGCCTTAGAGACTTAAAATAAAGAAAGAACTAGTTTAATTATGTTCTGAACTCTTTATTTCCTGTTTAAAGACAATGTAACACTCTTGTTTGATAAATAAATTATAACTTTGTATGCCATGGTCGTGAAACAATTAATTCTGTTACAACACTCCCCGACGTTTCCGCCACGATTTGATGTTTTACGTGGTCAGGGTGTGACAGAAATTCTTTTAACGAGGGGAGACTGTGACAACTGACACAAAACCGGTAATTTTCGTACAGTTGTAATTATTATCTATTATGTGCAATTATGTGCTTAAATGTCAACATTGTCTGATTACATGCTATACATGTGAATTCATGCACGTTTTATACTCCAAATATTGCTTTATGCATTACTTTAAGCGTTGCGTCAGAATGACTAGTAAACTCACCGGTAAGACACTCTGTGTCAGCATTTCCGCTGAAAGCGGTCAAACAATAGAATTAGGGCCTAAGAGTAGGTCCAACATCTAAAATACATTAAAACCCAAGTGTGGATACAAGGGTTAACATATAAACTTTTTGGAAGCTAAACTATGCATTAAAAAGCACCCGAAACTCACTTTAAATGCAGAATACTGCATAAAAAAGCAATAATTCAGCTTTTAACACAACAATATCATGCAGAATTTATGAATTAGTGTCCAGAATAACTTACAAAGTGTCGGGAATTGAAACTGTCACAAAAGGTGCTTCATACCTAGTGAAACTGCGTAATTTAGCACTTCAACGAACCATAACGAAACGAACAACCGGACACTACCCGAAATATCAAATTTTCACTTGAAACATTGTTTTAGTGTTACGAAGCTAGTTACGATCACCGAACATCATATTACATCCCATAAACAATAAATACACAAATACCTAACTAATACCATTACATTCCAACTAAATCAAGAAACTAGAATTTGAAATGTTACACTTTAACCCCCCCCTCCCCCCCCCCCACTTGACGGTTGGGACAAGGGTCCCACATAGAGATTTTATTTGATTATTTTGATCTTTTGTTGGAGTATATTCCAACAAATATACCTTAAAAGATATGGAGAATTTTATAAAATCATAAACAAATACCATAACATCATTCTACACCTCCTAACTCCCCATCAACCTCCTCCTTTCTCCTCTAACTCCCGGCTCAAACACCCCCATATACACACATCATTTTTACTTCATTTACAACCATTTCAAGGCCATTACAAGGTGTATGGAGATCATCTAAGAAGGCTTGAAGTGTAGGAACTTGAAGGACCACCTTGTGGAGCTTTTAACCTCTCATTTTCTTCCATAATCATCATCTTCATTCTTGTGCCACTTCCCTAGCCATTAGAGCTAGTAGTAAGCTTCTTGATCTTGTTTTTACTTCTAATCATAATGGTTAAAGTATTATGTAAGTGGTTAAACACAAAAATCACAAAGAAATAAGAAGATGATCATTAACATAAAGCTAAATAACATGAAATCTAAGATGATTAAGTGTATGTATGAAACTTGTTTGTGGATTTCTTGTGTTTATGATGTTGATCATCATAATAACCTTACTAGATGATTATTAAACACATGATCTAGCAAGTATAAGGATGGATCTTGAAGAAATCATAATGATCATCCTTTATGTGAATCATGAACTTGAAGATGAAATTGTTTTAGAGTATGACGATGATTAATATATGTTAAAAGTCTTGTAAATAGATGATTACAAATGTAATGTTCTCAAGAAACCAAGTTTATTTACAAGATTTACAAAGTTATGGTTTCTAAGTAAACTAATCATATTTTTAGTGTTAAATCAAGACTAGAAACATGTTTGTAACAAGAAAAATACAAAAGAATTATTTTTGGAAAAATCATCTTACAAGTTGTAAATGAATAAATCTTTCACGAATGTGATTTACAAACAAATAACCATGTTTTAAAGGGTAACTAAACCTACTAAATAACATGGTAAATTACTACAAGTTTTTACAAAAGTTAAGTTCATGATGTAGTGTAATTTACATGATCTTGGCTTATGGTAAGTCTTGATTGAGTTGTTGATCATTGATGATGATTTTAAAAGAAAATGATATGCTTTGAAAGCATGGAAACCTCCATTTTTAAGGGGAAACTATGGCAAAATTTTTGTAGAAATTAAACACTTAGAAAAATATTTCTAAATAAAGTGTTTATAAGTAAATTTAGAACATGGTTTTCATATAAAAGTTTGCCATAATTTTTATTACAAAAATTGCAAACATTGGAGGTTGATTTTAACAAATAAAAGTGACTAAGTATATATTTAGGAAAATATATTAGATGTCACAATATGTGTGTTACTTGTATATTATGTGTAGAAGTTATATTATTTTAGGAATTTGAAAATAATATAACACACAAATATACCAAAATTTGGAATACAAAATATTACCAAAAATTTCAAGAAAACACATATATGAATTATACCCGAATATCGGACAATCGGACGAACGGACTAATGGACTATAAGTAAATATATTCCGG
Organism: Helianthus tuberosus; assembly: GCA_030545235.1. NCBI lineage: Eukaryota > Viridiplantae > Streptophyta > Magnoliopsida > Asterales > Asteraceae > Helianthus > Helianthus tuberosus. The sequence continues at coordinate 98,361,786 of CM060354.1, read as the reverse complement.
AAATAAATCCGTAACACAACAAACGAGACGAACGGTATTTTTGAAACCAAGACAATGGAAAAAGATAATTTTTTACAAGTTTTACAAAAATATATATTTTTGTCAAATAGAAAATATATTTTTTTGATGGAGAAAAATATATATTTTCTTAACAAGATAAAAATATATCATTTTGGGGTGAAGACTAAAAAAATATATTTTCTAAGACTAATCTTAATAATATATATTATTTTTTTAGATTTATATGGAAATATACTTATTTTTGCCAAATAAATTTATGGATATTTTGCTATAAAAATCCACTCAAAATATGGATATTTTGAGAATATAAAGTGGTGATTTTAATTGTCTAAAAATAATGTTTTGGAAAAATAACCACAAGTTTAAGTATAAAATACTTAATAAATAAAAGAAATACGTATCCTCATACGTATAAATACATGCCGGGATACACCACTAATACTTGACAAAATACACAAATATGAATATGCACAAATACAAGTATTCCTATGCTTGGAAAGTATACATGTGTATAAAGTATATACTAGACCAAGTTGGAAATATATTACTTTAACAATATTCCAATAATTGGATAAATATAATTTAAGTTAAAATATTATTATTTTAACTAATAATTATATACCTTGGAATTATATATAATACATCAAGGATGTAACTCAAATATACCAATGATTCCAAAATAAGTCTGAATAAGCAGCTAAGACTAATAGTCGTTAGACGACCTAAACGTCTAATAAAACATAGTACGTGTGTAGGTAGTGATACGACGCTCTAAACAACCGGTGAAGTTTACGGCGCAGGATACGCAAAGTTGTGAGTTCATGTCCCCACTTTTAAACTTTTACTTGTTTTCTAAACTTGGGGAAAATACATGTGCTATGGTATGATGATTACAAAAACTAAGGAATGATACTATAGATCATGTGACGTATAGGGTGCCATAATCACCATTAATCAGTTACATACCAAGACCCAGGAACAAAAGGTTAGATCTAATGGGTTTTAGGCAACCACACTCTTGGCCACTCTTTTACCAAGAAGTGCTTTTGTGTCTCTAGTCGTGAATCGACAAGTAAAAATGCCTATGGTTTGGATGCTTCCTATGTCGTTACACATGTTGATGGCCTAGCTAACCATTAGCGATCTCGTATTCCTTACATTTACAGAAGTACTTATTTCAGTACAATTACATACCATGTTTTCTACAGTGAATGCTTAAATGTTTACACAAAACTGCATGAATTCACACCAACATTATGTTGACTATTTTTCCAAAACTCACATGTATTTCAGGTAACTAAAGTAGATGTACGTGCGGTCTCACCCTTGCTCAAGAATGTCATTTGTGTTTTAGTTGTTATGTGTCAAGACTCCTATGCCCGTTTTGCTTGGTTTGGTTGTTATGTTCCATCATGTGTGGTGATATAAGAATCAAAGCCTTGATGTTTGTCCTTTAAATAAAGTTGTAAACTTTTCAAACAATTATTAGTCGTGTGATGTAAACACTTATCTTAAACTATGTTTTGAATGTTTATTATCAATGGCATTTGGAGTTATTTTACGAGCATGTAGTATGTTTACCATTCGTATGCAATGAGAACCTTTCAGGATCACACCTCGTGTTTCCGCCTTAGAAAGGGGTGTGACAGATTGGTATCAGAGCTGCGATTGTAGTGAACTAGGATTCCTTCTCGAGTCTAGACTACAATTTTTAGGATCCTCTCACGAAAACAATTTTTTAGAAGTTTTCATTGCATAAAACTTTCCGCGACATCCACTACCTGAAACTGTTTTCCAAGAGTCAAGTAAGGACACTACGAGACTTAGGGTGCACTAGCTCCAGCCATGAACAACAAGACTACTAAGAATGCTAGAGCATTTGTTCTGACAGCCGAAGAAGCAAAGATGATTCCGGACGTGATTGCCGGTACGTTTTTAGTTAATGATGTTTTTGCTAAGATATTATTTGACTCTAGTGTGAACCAAAGTTTTATTAATACTTCATTTTGCAAACTTCTTAATTAACCATTAACTAAACTTCAACAAGAATGTTTGGTAGAGATGGAAATGGAGAATCCATTAAGATCACTGAAATCTTGTAGGGAGCAAGAGTAGAAATTCTAAACCATAATTTTATTGCAAATCTTTACCCAATGAATTTGGCTGGATTTGATATTGTGTTAGGAATGGATTGGTTAGTAGCCAATAAAGCCAGTAATTTATGTGATCAAAAGTCAATACAAGTAAATTCACCAAAAGGTTAAAAGATCACAATTAAAGGAGATAAGCCCTATAGATCCACGAAATTCATCTTTGTGATGAAAACAACCAGCTATGCAAGAAAAAGGATCCCTAGTGTATATGATTTCCATTATCATTAACACTAAAGGAAAGGAATTGAAAGATATTCCCGTAGTATCTCAATTCTCAGATGTTTTCCTAGAAAAATTACCGGGGCTGCCGCCAGACAGGGAAGTCGAATTCAGAATTCACCTACTACAAGGGACAGCCCCGATTGGCAAGGCACCTTACCGTTTGGCACCAACAGAGATGCAAGAACTGAAGAAATAGTTGGATGAACTTTTGGAGAAAGGATTCATACAGCCTAGTTCTTCGCCAAGGGGGGCACCAATCTTGTTTGTCAAGAAAAAGGATGGATCAATGCGTATGTGCATTGATTACCGAGAACTGAACAAGGTCACGATTAAAAATTCGGTATCCATTACCAAGAATCGATGATTTGTTTGATTAACTGCAAGGAGCTTGATTCTTTTCCAAGATCGATTTAAGCTCGGGATATCATCAATTGAAAGTATAGGAAGAGGACATTCCTAAAACTGCTTTTAGGACAAGGTATGGTCATTATGAATTTACCGCCATGCCATTTGGTCTAACCAATGCCCCAGCTGCATTTATGGACATGATGAACAGAATATGTAAACCATATCTGGATAAATTCATAATTGTCTTTATAGATGATATTCTCATTTACTCTAAGAGTAAAGAGGAACATGCAGTGCATCTGCATACACTCCTAAATTTGCTGAGAAAAGAAAAGCTTTATGCTAAATTTTCAAAATGTGAATTTTGGTTAGAAGAAGTACAATTCCTTGGACATTTGGTTAACCATGAAGGAATTCATATGGATCCCACAAAGATCGAGGAAATTACTAAATGGAAAGTCCCTAAATCACCAACGGAGGTGAGTAGTTTTCTAGGACTGGTCGGTTATTATAGACGGTTTATACGAGATTTCTCTAGAATAGCCATTCCATTAACAAAACTGACTTGCAAATCAGTTAAGTTTGAATGGGGACCAAAACAGGAAGAAGCCTTTAGAATTCTTAAGCAAAGATTAACCAACGCACCCATATTAGCGTTACAAGAAGGAACTGAAGACTTTGTAGTTTATTGTGATGCTTCTAAATTAGGTTATGGATGTGTGTTGATGCAACGTCAAAAGGTTATAGCCTATGCATCTAGACAACTTAAGAATCATGAAGACAACTATACAACCCATGATCTAGAGTTTTGAGCTATAATTTTTCCCTTAAAATTTGGAGACATTATCTTTACGGTAGTAAGTTTACCATTTTCACCGATCATAAGAGTTTAAGATATGTTTTTGTGCAAAAAGAGTTAAATATGAGACAAAGACGCTGGATGGAAATTCTTAGTGATTATGATTGTAGTATCCAGTATCATGCAGGAAAGGCTAATGTAGTAGTCGATGCTTTAAGTCGAAAATATCATGAAAAACCCAGAAAAGTACGTTCTCTCAAATTAAATCTGCAGATAGATTTAAATGAACAGATTAGGGAAGTACAAGAATCAGTAATCAAGGACGATACTGAAAAATTGAAAGCAATGATTAAGGAATTAGAACAAGGAACAAATGGAATTTGGATATTCCATCAGAAAAGAATTTGGATACCCAGACAAGGAAACCTACGACACCGAATATTAGAAGCCCATAAGTCTAACTATACAATACATCCTGGAAGTGATAAAATGTATCAAGACTTAAGAAATAATTTTTGGTGGATAGGAATGAAAAACGATATAGCAGTCTATGTTGCCAAGTGTCTAACTTGTTCACAAGTTAAAGCTGAACATCAGAAACCCTCAGGTTTATTGCAGCAATTAGAAACGCCAATATGGAAATAAGAATTGATAACAATGGATTTTGTTACCATATTACCCAAGACGCGAAAAGGAAATGATACAATCTGGGTGATTGTAGACAGATTAACCAAGTCTGCTCATTTCTTACCGATGAAGAAAACTTTCAGTATGGAACAGTTAGCCAAGTTATATGTAAATGAAATAGTTTCATTACATGGAATTCCTTTATCTATTGTGTCTGATAGAGATAGTAATTTTACTTCTCATTTTTGGACTAGTTTCCAAAAAGCAATGGGAACCAAGTTAAATCTAAGCACCGCTTATCATCCTCAAACTGACGGACAAAGCGAAAGGACAGTTCAGAGAATTAATGATATGCTTAGAGCTTGTGTAATTGATTTCGGAGGAAATTGGGACGATCACCTACCATTAATAGAATTTTCCTATAATAACAGCTATCATACCAGCATCAATGCTGCACCGTTTGAAGCACTTTATGGACGAAAGTGCCGAACTCCAGTCTGTTGGGCAGAATTTGGAGAAAAGCAACTATCTGGACCAGATATAGTACAAGAAACAACAGAAAATATTATTCAAGTCAAGGAAAGACTAAAAGCAGCATGCGATCGTCAAAAGAGTTATGCTGATAACAGGCGAAAACCGTTGGAATTTCAAGTAGGAGATAAGGTATTATTAAAAGTTTCGCCATGGAAAGGAATAGTTAAATTCATCAAAAGGGGAAAGCTAAGCCCTGGGTATGTTAGACCCTTTGAGATTATTAGAGGAACAGGACCTGTAGCTTAATAGCTACAACTGCCAGAGGAAATGGCAGGGATACATGATGTATTTCATGTATGTAATCTCAAGAAGTGTTTAGCAGATGAATCATTAGTGGTACCTCTTAAAGACATAGAGGTAAATAAGAAACTTAAGTTTGTAGAAAAACCCCTGCAGATTGAAGACAGAAAGGTCAAGAATCTCAAACACAAGAGATTGGTTCTAGTCAAAGTAAAATGGGATTCCAAGAGAGGACCAGAATACACTTGGTAGCTTGAATCAGAGATGAAAAAGAAATATCCACACCTGTTCCAGTAGACCTCGAGGACGAGTTCTAAAACAAGGTGAGGAGGATATAACAACTCTCCCAAAATTCTTAAAACACCCTTATACGTCCTAAAATACACCCTGTATACGAAAAATGGACCCGAAATACCTTTATTTAACAAAAATTAAATAAAAACAAATAAATATAGCTACTCGCGGGGCGCGACACAGATAAGAGAGTCTTTCGCGGGCCGCGACCCCTTGACACTAGGCCGCACCCCAGCCCGCCACGTGGCGTGACACCCGGCAAGCCTATACCGGTGACTAACCGAGGCTAGGGCCTACCCTAAGCCCTCGCGGGCCGCGAAAACCCTTACTATAACTCTCGTGGGGCGCGAGAAAGTGGCGGATCAAATCTATAAATAGAGAGCTTCGGCTCTCATTTCAAACCATTCAAATCAAAAATTTCTCTCTCAATTTCTCTAATAGTAATTATAATTCCCGGGCATAATACCCACTAAAAAGCGAAGCTCTGCCTCGATGTAAGTATTATAACCCCCGGTTACGTGTTAGTTACACTGCCCGATTGATCTAGTGCTCCGTAACGCATGTCGAGGCTCTGTCTGACTCAGTCGTTGGAGTTCTGTCTTCTGGAGGGTATAGCTAATGTAAATTGGGTTATTATACTAACGCGTGTGCATTGTTTAATTTAATAGATTATAACCAGGAAGTCACAAGGAAATACCTAAATTAGCAATGTGAGTAATTCCCCGTTTTGCAAACTGTTTTTACAAAACCTCAATTGTTTTAAATTATATTTAACAGTGATTAAGTATTTGTGATTCTACAATTACTGTCGGTATGTTGGGGTTTTGTATACATAACTTGTTACTACACTGTGAGTAGTAACATTACCACAAGTCAGGATTGACAGTACCGTGGGTGGTAATTAAAATAGATATAAACGAATGTAATTGTGGGTTGCCCTCAATATTGTAAAATGATAAAACTTGTTTGATTAAACTGGGATTCACTCGCCAGTATTTCTTGCTGATAAAATATTTTTAAATGCGTTTCAGGTAAGAAAATGTGAAAGCCAATTAGAAGCCAGCTGGAGAGCACTGAAGGTTTGGAAAAGTGGCTATAAAAGTCACCTAAATAAAGAAGAAGTTTTATTTCAATAAATTAGGGTTTGTCCCTAAAAACATGTTTGTAATGGAAACTTGGGTTTATCACATGTATTTATTATTATAAAAATGTGGTGTTTTACTCTGATAAACTATTTCCTAACTACGGTCTTGATGTAAATTCCGATGCCAAATTAATAAACACCGATACCACCAGCTCTGCGAGCTCGCGGCCGCCCGCCTCCCAGCGGCAGGGGTCAGGGGTTGCAACATATATATATACATATATACATATATACATATATACATATATACATATATACATATACATATACATATACATATACATATACATATACATATACATATACATATACATATATACATATACATATATACATATATGGTGGAGGGTTCAAGTGAGAAGAAATTTTTTGTAAGAATAAAAAAGAAGAATTTTCAACCAATAAGAATCCTTCAGTTTACTTCATTTAATTTTTGTATTTAATGTCAGTGTAATTCAAGTGAGAAGAAATTTTTTGTAAGAATAAAAAAGAAGAATTTTCATTCAATAAGAATCCTTCATTTTACTTCATTTAATTTTTGTATTTAATGTCAGTGTAAAGGTAATAGTTAAGTACATTAAATTTGTAACTTATTTAAAAAAATATATTTTTCAACAAAGAAAAAAAAAATTTAAAGCGTAGGATGAATTACGAGATGTGTAGGATAAATTTCTAAACGTTTAGGATAAATTTTGATGTGTGTGGGCAAAAATTTTAGTGTGGAGGATGATAGTCTTTATGACTAATTAATTAGTCAAAGATAATAATTGAAATGAGAGAAAAACTATTTAATGTTTTACTATTGTACCCTTTGTTCTTTTTCTTCTCAATTTAATTTTCTTCTCAAATGAACCTCCCTCTATATATATATATGTGTGTGTGTGTGGGGGGGGGGGTAGTGTTCATGCGAAAACCACCCTTAATGCGAGAACCATGAGAACCATTATCAACAGGGGCAATTTTGTAAATACCAAATAACTTTTAAAAAACCCGCCTACTTGCTTCCCTCTACTATCGGACTTCAAACACAAATTAAATTACATTTAATACAAAATTTCACGTCCACTCTCCAAACTCTGATTACATCCAAATCTCTTAACATTTCTCAACCTGAATCTATCAACAATACTCAACAGTTCGGCGATTACAATCGATTACATCATCGTCTCGAATACATAATCACTTCACCATCACCAGTTCACCATATCGAAGCATCTGAATTGAGATTTTATCTCAGATATGAGATTTTACTGGCAGATAATCATATAATCGAATTAGTTCCCAAAATTCATCCAAAATTAGTCGTTAATCTATATTAGGAACATAATCATCGATTGTACATTCTTCATCCATTGGTAATTAGGTCAACGTGATTATAAACCACTACTAGAAAATTGGGTATTTGCGACTGCATTTACGGTCACAAAACGGTCGCAATTGCCTTGTTGCGACTGGTTTGCAATTGTAAATGTGGTTGAAAACCATGTCTACCATGTGCATCATATCATAAGATGCAAATCCAAATACTTACATAATAAAATCTGCCAATATCAGCCCACATTCACACACAAGACTCATATAATACATCTGAATCTTTCCAAAAAATCGTTCACAATAACTAAGAAATCAATTGGGTCATTTACACCATCACCACTTCTCAAATCTTGGGACACACTTCCTATAATCATTAGAAAGCAATCCTAAACATATATAATTAATCGAATTGTATTTATAAATGTTTACCCATCCTTATTTTTGAAGACTAGGGTGTGAATTTCACTCAAAACATATGCCGACCACGAAATTCATGATATTGAGTCGGTTGTAGGTAAAAACCAAGTTCACATTTAATTAAACAGGTGAGATTCCAGTAAATGGAGTGGGTTCACAAATTGGATGGTTTATATTTTCATTTTCTTGAAAACGTATTTTATGTGATCATAGTTATTTTAACGTAATGTTTTGTGGACATTTGTGTGTGTATATATATATATATATTGTTCCAATTTTTAAGTGAATTTCAATACGCTTTTCGGGTTGGTGCCACAAGCACGCATAAGATTTTCTGGTTGGTGTAAATTATTCGTGCCTTGATTAACCCATACAGATAAAAATTGAAGACATAAGTCCATAATAGGCTTGTAGTTGGCTAGCTCTATTTTTGTGTGCATTTGAATTAAAAGCTACTTTGTATGTTAGATTGTTGTATGTTTATTTTTAATAAAATAATGTACGCTAGTTCATACAAACCAAAATGCTATGTTACTTTATTGGGATTTTTACATATTTCCGCATCCTAAGCTGGCTTATTACGTATTTCCACAAATAAAAAAAACAATTACATATTTCCCCTCCCTAACTCATATATATTACATATTTCCCTTTTTCATTAAAAACTCCTACTAAATGACTATTTTACCCTTAATGTGTCACACCCTGGCTTTGCGGAAGCGTGGGTTTATTTGGCGTGACTTCTTAATACTATAGCGTAATCACAACAAAGCTATATGAAAATAACATCATGCAGATCATCCATTGATTTAAGTAAAATACCACAACATTGTCCTAATACGTTGACACATGCAACGGAAATTACAACTTAACAACATAAAAACTTTGTTCTTAAAACACAACCCCAAATATAACATAAACACTTGTTTAAGACTTGCGACTCGTCCAGGTAAAAGTCGCAATCCCTAAACGTGGATGATCCTGTAATTCTAACACAACGGGAAAACGTAGCATACCGGGCCAGATCCTTAGTTCCCTGAAATACATGTAAGTTGGAAAAATCAACATAATGTTGAGCGAGTTCATGTGTAAGTGAGTATGTAAAACACTTGTAAGTATAAAAACCCTGGTATGTAGCAAATAAGGAAAAAGAGATCACCAATGGTTTGCAAGGCCATTGATATGTGTGAAGTGCAAGTAGGAAGACTCAAACCTAGCGGATTTGTGCATCGGGTACATAGTCACCCCAAGGTCCGTTAACTGTTTGGCCTGGGGCTGGGCTCGCTACACCCAGATAGATCTACCGCATTGTGTCCCTCGGTCCTACCATGAGGATTAATGGCCTCAAGTACCACCTACCCACTCACATGATCTGTATGCAGTAACCCTCCTTACGCTAACCATACCATGTAAAAGTACTCGTAATCATAGTGACATGTATTTCACCCCCGCAGTTTAGAAAACTGAAAACAGTTAAGAGAAAAAGGGGGACATGAACTCACAGTAATGCGTCCTCGACAACAGCAACTCAAACACGGTCTGCAGCACGACAACCTACAACGTGCTAATAACTATTAGACGAACGGCCGTGCCTTAGCCTAGAGTTTTAACGTTCTTGGGGAAATAGTTAGACAACTATTTTGTGTTTATTTTTCTTGGTTATCGTATAAATAGATTCCTTCCCAGGGATGGGGTATTCGTACAAGTATTATGTATGTGGTGACTTTAAGTATTGACAAGATACATTTTCAAGTCTCATAACCAACACTTTAAAGATTTATGTCAAAATTCAAGGCGAGGTTAATTTTCAAGAAATAAAGTTAAACATACTTGTTAGAAAAATAATTTTTCTAAGTCTTGGTATTTTTAGAAAAATTCGCCAGAACTTCCCCTAAAAACGGGAGTGTCCGTGCTAATACGCACATCATTTTCTTTTTGAAAACAACCCATGATCATCAACAATCAACCCTTACGTTTTAACACGCAAAATACTACCCTTGTCGCTTCAGTTTCAACATGTGAAAAACTGGACTGTTTTCGGACGTGTAAATAAAATACTTGATTTATTCCAAAAATTCCCAAATTTTTGCGGAACGTCATAATCGACCCACAAATTATTGTGTAAAAATTTCGGGGTCTAGTTCGTCATCAATAATTTATGAAAAATCGTTTACCGAACTGTGATCAGATTTGTTACATTCTGATCACAGTTTACGGAAAAATTCGTCAAAAATTCCTCGTAAGTCCGTTTATCGAATTTCCAGTTCGAGGGTCACAAATACATCCGTGACCTTCTATGGTATGAATTTTAGGGGCTGGTTCAATTCAGGTTTCATGTTACGACTGAAAACGTACAGCCCATTTTACTGCAGTAACAAACAGCCTTAGCTGCTGTCACGAAAACAGATTTTTAAAATAGTAACCGACATCAGAAAAATACAATTCCAGCGCCATTTTCTTCGTTTTTCGAAAAGACACGATTTAGGCTTTTGAAATTCCGTTTTTCGAGTTTTTAAAGTCCGTTTACAGCCTGTTGAAGGCGGCTGGAAAAGTACATCAGCATGCTGTTTCGAAGTTTTACATGTTATCAAATCGTGTTACAAGTGTCCGATTAACGGGTTTAACAAGAAAACAACCTTTAAAAATCAAGTATGATTTAACCAACCCTCAAACCCACAAGATTCCGCTTCATGATTCGGTTATAAGTAAACTTTCATGTAGATTTTATATTCATAACTCACGCTTCATATTTTTCTAGTGTTCTTGTAAATCTTGTAGTTTAAACAACAATACATCATGTTATATGCCAAAATTTTCGAACAAGATGCAATCAAGTGCAAAGAACTTACTACTAGCCTCTAGCTAGGGAAGAATCTTGTGTGAAAATGAAGAGAAAATGATGGTGAGAAGGACTAGAACAAGCTCCTATGAAGTTCCTTCAAGTTGCACCTTCCATGGATGATTTCTAAGCTTTGAATGGACAATGTAATGAAGAAGATGATGATGTTTAAGGTGGTGATGGGGTGTTCGGTTATGGGCAGCCGATCAAGAGGGAGAGAGAGTGGAGAAGGAGTATGATATCTAGTGAAAAGATAAGTGTAAGACATAGCCATACTTATACATGATCTCCACATATTTAAGCAACTACAACAAGCAACATCTTAATAAAATAATAGGATTAAATCAAGGTAGGGGATTTGGAGTATGGGGGTGGGTCCCCTTGAGGCTGAATTCGGTTTGGGGGGGGGGGGGGGGGTATAATTGAAAATTTTCAACTAAAGTCTAACTACAAGTTATAATCCAAGTGTTGGATGGTATAAGTTAGATTGTTTATTATTAGCGGGTGTTATGGCATACGGGGATCATGACTAGCCATAGAAAATAAAACAAAGTGTCTGCCAAAAATTTAGTGTCCCGGGTAATGTCCGGTTATACGATTAAATACCGTTCCGTTAAAATGTTTAATTATGCCGAAAAAGGTTCTTTATGTATATTTTTGTAACATAAATTGCTCCCGGCATTTAGGAAAATATACGGGACCGTTCTGCAAAGTTTTTGCACTTTATTAGTAATTTAAAATGCTGAGTTTTATATTAAAGCGCGGAGTTTTGTACTTAAAGTACGTTTTAGGCACATCCGGTTACTATAAACTTTACCTAGTGGCGCAGTTCTACAATCCTCACCTCCCTACACTCACTACTAGTGTAGTAATCTATTCCTGGCTCGTACTGGCCTTAGAGGCAGTGTCTGCCTGATGCTGGTTATGTCAGCATGTTTGATGGGTATCCAGTAGTGTGCTCACTGTGCTTGTTGTGCATCAAGGTTGTCACTGATGTTTGTGTATAAATAATAGAGTGACAGTATAAAAGTGATGCATGAGCATGTATGTATCAGAAATTAGTAAGCAGTTTAATCACAGTTGTAAGCAAGCACAATAATTAAGCAGTAATTAAATATTAATTAATTCGTACGGATACCTGGTTTGGTGAGGGTTGTCACATAATGAACTTTTAAATGAATATCTATATATTTCTCATTTCTAATATTATCAATCAATTACGTATGTAGGTCTCGTGGAAGGGATGTGTAAATATGATTTGTTTTAGCAAATTTGAATTTTATAATACCATTACGAGTGGATATCACATAGTGCAACACCCACCAAACATTATCCAAAGTTGGTTTCTGGGGGGACTTCCAACTTGCTCTATGCTATATGTTTCCGCTGTTTATTTATGATTCATGCGTATACGAAGTTGATTGGATACGAGCTGCTTTACAAATGGACTAAATAACATAAATCTCTGTATGTATGATGCATGTAATACACGATTTAGACCAAATATTAAAAGACTTTTTAGCATTGATATAATTTTCCAAGAACTACTCTTCCTATTAATCCATTATGTATATCCCTGTTAGTACGTTTTCAATGACAATCAGTTAAAAATGAAGAAAATGAAGTTTATTTATGAAGTGCATGCATGATATCACTTGATGAGAATACATCTTATGGGAGACCCCTCTGCTCCTAATAACCTTAACAGTAGGCAATGAACATTATATATCCTTGCTTCTATGTCTTCAAGTTTCAGGCCTTCTACAAGAATAATCTCGTGAGAGCACACATAGTAGCAGTGTTTAAAGTGTCCACTAGACAGCAACTTTACACAAATTAAATGTGATACGAGTATATGTCTTACCCTGCTCTCTAAGAAGACCAGATGAGAAGGAATAAGGTCATCATATATAATTGATTGATGATATTAGAAATGAGAAATATGTAAATATTCATTTAATAGTTCATTTAAGGGTAAAATAGTCATAGAATAACAACAGTTAAATTATAATAAATACTCCTCAAATTTTAAAGACCATAAAATAAGTAGCATCATCTTACTTTACTTGATAATGGACCACAGAAAGAGAAAGTTATGCATCAGACCAAGTTATTTGTCATTCTCCCTGATTAACTTCTGATACACCCAAAGCTTCCCAAACAGCTTTAGAGGCATCAACAATGTTATTACGGCATGGGGGTTGATAGGCATGCTCTTCATCACAACCCATATTAGAGTCACACTCATCAACAACCATGGCCTGTACACTTCGTCCATTACCATTGATAGTAATGAAATTGCCACACCTGCTACCTCCATTGAACCACCCTGTTGATAGTGCTACTACCGCGATGTCATCGGAGTGGAAACTACCATCGCATGCTGATTCGCTACCTCCATCACCTCCTTCTTGGAAACTGTTCAATGTTAGCGTCGCCTCCGTTGTACTTGAAACCGGTGGTGAACATTCGTAGGTTGTGTAAAATTGTCCTTCGATGCAACACTCCGAGTTATTTTCGGTGTTGCATTGTTGAGATGGTTCTTTACCAGTTATGCCGACGCTAAGCTGGTAGGTTTGAGCCTCAATTTGTGGGGAGCATGCAAGAACAAGAACCAGCAATGCAACTAGTGCTAGAGAAACAACCAGAAATTGAACCCAGAGAAAAAACTCAAACCAACGATTATTATTAAATTGAATCGAAAATGAAGTACAAGAAAGAAATTACAACAAAAATTGAAAACAATGAACTACTTACAAACTAATACAAACCCACTATTTATACTAAGAGCTCCAAATTCAGTTAGAACAGACCGTTGTAAGAATTTCCACAAGCACCCCCTGATCTTACAAGAAACTAAGAATCAGACCTTGAATCCTAAACACTGCTCTTCAACTAACTGAACACTGATCTTAATCAACTATTTTCCTACCCACTGATTACTCACTACAGCAGTAGTTGTACTCCATCAGTTGTTCATCACCAGTTGTTAGCCATCAGAGTTTTCCAATCACAAGCAGTTCTTTACAAGGCTTTATCAGTTGTTTGCCTTAGTACCAAACACGGTGGTTTGCTTTATTTATTATTCTAAACTCATCAGTGGTTACAACTGAAATGTTACTTTTCTTTACAATCTCCACCTAAGTAACAATTCAGTTTAACCTAAACATAATGAGTTAAAACAAAATGTAAACTTTGCACCTGGCAAAGCCTCGGTCATCACATCAGCTGGGTTAACATCTGTTCCAACCCACTTGACCACAACTTCTTAGAAGTTATCACATCTCTGATCCAAAACATCTTCACATTGATGTGTTAGGTTCTTTCATGAAAAACACTGTTCTTTGACAACTGAACAGCCCCTTCATTATCACAGTTGACCTCCATACCATCCAATCTGATCCCCAGATCAGCTACTAAACCCTTTAACCATAAGGACTCTTTTACCCCTTCAGTTAAAGCAATGAACTCTGCCTCAGTTGTGGATAGTGCCACCACATGCTGCAACTGAGACTTCCAGCTCACCACATTCCCCATAACTGAGAACACATAACCTGTTATTGATCTGCCATTATCTTTGTCTTTAGCATAATCAGCATCAACATAACCACAGATCATGTTCCCCTTCTTCTAAGCATGGTCTACAAACTTTAAACCAAGTTTCTTTGTGCCAGCCAAATACGTGAGAATCCATTTCACTGCTGCCCAATGATTTTTACCAGGATTAGCCATATACCTACTTAGCACACTAACAACATATGCAATATCAGGTCTTATGCAGACCATGAAGTACATCAGACTTCCAACAGTGTTAGCATATGGAACCTTGTTCATATATACTTTATCCTCATCTGTTTGAGGACAATCTTTCTTTGACAGATTGAAATGAGCTGCAAGAGGAGTTGTAACAGGCTTACACTCTCCCATTCCATAATTCTTCAACACTTTCTCAATATAAGAAGATTGTGTCAGTGTTAACACCTTTTCTGCCCTGTTCCTGTGAATTTCCATTCCAAGTATCTTCCTGGCTTCTCCCAAATCCTTTATTTCAAACTCTTTCATCAGCAGCTGTTTGGTTTCTTCTATTTAGCTTTTGCTCTCACAGGCTATCAGCATATCATCAACATACAAGAGTAAATAGACAAATTTACCCATGTCATACTCCCTGTGATACACACAACTGTCATAAGGACTTCTGCTGAAACCACTGCCCACTATGTATTCATCAAACCTTTTGTACCACTGCCTAGGAGACTGTTTAAGTCCATACAAGGACCTCTTTAGTAAACATGCCTTATCTTCTTGACCTTTGATTTCACATCCCTTTGGTTGTGCCATGTAGATCTGTTCCTCCAAATTACCATGCAAAAATGCAGTTTTTACATCCATTTGTTCCAATTCCAGATCTAATGATGCAACCGAGGACAAGATAACCCTAATTAAGACATGTTTGACTACAGGAGAAAAGATGTCATTGTAATCAACACCTGCCTTTTGAGTAAATCCTTTGGCCACCAATCTTGCTTTATATCTTGGATCTTCTCCTTGTTTAACACCTTCTTTAATCTTGTAGATCCACTTGCAAGACACCAACTTCTGGTCTTTAGGCTTGTTTACTAACTCCTATGTACCATTCTTGTACAGGGAATCCATCTCCTCATCCATTGCATGACACCACTTTTGACTATCTTCTGAATTAACAGCTTCTTCAAAAGTTAGTGGTTCATAGATGCTTTCATTCTCTGCTGCTACAAACGCAACTGAAGAAATATCTTCTTGATCTCTATACTTCAGTGGTTTCACAATTATCCTTTTTGACCTATCTCTCACCAAAATGTAATCCTCCAAATTTGGTGCACTTTGACTTTGTTCATCCTGACTTGAACCAGTACCACTTTGACTTATTTCACCCTGAGTTGTACCAGACCTTTCATCATTCACCTTTGGTCTGTTTAACACTGGCTCCACCTCAAACTGAAGATCATTCTTCTTGGATACACTTTTGTTCATTGACTCCATGATATCTTTGTACAGGACATTCTCCCTGCACTGAACATTTCTGCTCACTATTACTTTTGGATTTTGCAACCTCCAAAGTCTGTATCCCTTTACACCTTCAGTATATCCCAGCATTACACACTTTTGAGATCTTGGATCCAACTTATCATCAATAACATAAGAATACACCAAAGACCCAAAAACTTTTGAATCTTCATACTCAGGTTTATTACCAGTCCACATTTCCATAGGTGTCTTCATCTGAATTGCTGATGAAGGACATCTATTTATCAGATAAGCTGAAGTGGATACAACTTCACCCCAAAACTTCTTTGGCATTCCTGAAGTAGCTAACATGCACCTCACTCTCTCCAACAATGTTCTATTCATTCTTTCAGCCAAACCGTTCTGTTGAGGAGTACCAGGAACGGTTAAGTGTCTGGCTATAGCATTTGCTTTGCAAAATTGATCAAATTCATGATTATAAAACTCCAGCCCATTATCTGTTCTGAGTTTCTTCACTTTCCTCTCAGTTTGATTCTCCACCAATACTTTCCATTCTTGAAACTACTTGAAAGTATCACTCTTGTGTTTAAGCACATAAACAGAAACTCTTCTTGAGTAATCATCTGTGATGGACAAGAAATATCTACCACCCCCTAAAGTTTCTGTTCTTGCAGGCCCCCACAGATCAGAGTGAACATAATCTAAGACTCCTTTAGAAATATGTTTTCTTTGCTGAACTTCACTCTTTTCTGTTTTCCAAAAACACAGCTTTCACAAAAGCTTATATCACAGTTCTTTAAACCACCAAGAACTTGTTGTTTTGACAATTCAACCAGGCCTTGCTGACTTATATGACCAAGTCTTTTATGCCACTTCAGGGCTTCATCATCACCTTCTTCACTTGCCTCAGCAGCCACTCCATCAACAACTTTACAATCCAACATGTAAATGTTGTTCTTGATTCTAGTACCACTGAGCACCACCATAGACCTTTTTACAACTCTTTCCTTTCCATCTCTAAGACTAACATGATATCCCATCTTCTCTAAAGTACCAAGAGATAACAAACTTCTCTTAAGATCAGGGATGTACCTCACATCTTTGAGATCAAATGTAATGCCAGACTCTTTCTTCATTGTGACTGTACCAATGCCAAGAATCTGACAAGGCCTGTCATCACCAAGCTTTACAGACCCCATGTCTACCATTTTCAATTCTTTGAAGGCTTCTCTCATGGGTGTCATATAGAATGAACACCCTGAATCCATTACCCACTTCTCTTGGTTACAATCACTCGTGACCACAAGAACATCAGCACTGTCATAACCTCCTTCTGACTGATCATCAAAATCTACATGACTACTTTTCCCCTTTGAGTAATTACTACTTTGCCCTATTGAATAACTGCCTTCTCATTTTCTTTTCTTGAATTCTGGACAGTCTTTCTTGAAGTGTTTCTCTGAATTACAAACAAAACATCTCCTCTTGAATCTTGACTTGGATTTTGACCTGGAATTTCTACTGCCACTGCTGTAATTCCTTTGATCTGACCTTCCTCTCACAAACTGTTGGGATTGAACCCTACCAGAGGAACAGATAATAAAAGCCAAAACCGGATCATGACAGTGGATTCACAATAAGCAGCAGTTTACACTAAGTCTTCTCCCTTGAAGGTGATTATAACATCTGATGGTCTTACATCCACTGCCCGGATACAACTGCTGCTGTTCTTCTAACTACTGATGAAGCCAGAAAACTGCTGAGAACTAAGCACTGCTGGTACAATCTACTGATGACAAAGCACTGCCCAATCAAGGACTGATCAACCTTGAGGAAAGCACTGACATAAAGAGAGAGCAGTAGTTTAGTGTATCATCTGTTTCATATATAGTTAGTTGTTATGATTAGCAGTGTTTGTATAAGAACAGTAGATACAGGTTGTTAGGCTGTTAGACGTCGCTTTCATGGTGACGTCAGCTGAGATGCCTCAATGGTTTGGATTGTCTATAAATGGAACAGTACTCTTTACTGTTACATTTGATCGTTTTGAGAGAGTTCTTCTCCTCAATTCAATCCTTTCATCTTGTGCAATCCAACCTTGGAGTATCAGGTTGAGGGGGAGTTTAGTTTGTAAGCATGCTTGTAATCTTTTGAATTGCTTTGTAACCTTTTGATTGATGAAAAGCTTTTGTTTATCTAAACTATTTTTCTTCCTTGATTGTGTTTACAAAGTTTGTTATTCATTTGCGCTGCACTTTACATTGTTTCATATTCATTCATGGTTCAAATCATACAAACAAACACAATCGTGAGAGCCTCCGATCCTAACAATTGGTATCAGAGCCAAGACAGTCAAATTCGATCTAACAATCAATTTGACATAACAGTTCGGCTCAAAATTCATTGATACTAAGGTTGGGCGCATTTAGTTGAAAAACAGAGTGCCGAGAAAACCATGCTCAAAGTGGTTATTCAAAAACTCTGTAAATCAATCAAGATGTCATATGACACACAAATCTCACACAACAAGTGATTTCATGCACAAGACACTCATGGTTTTAGATCTGAAAACATATTTGTTAAACTATGGGATTATTTTTTATTTTCGAAATTGATTTCAACTGTTGATATGAAATTTGTGATGTTATCATTATGGTTAAATGCTAAGGTATGAACCTCAGATTAACAAAAATCTATGTTCATAAAACATTAGTGTTTTTGCTAACGTAAAAAGAGGGAAATTAAAAATTTAGTCATTAGATCTTATGTGTTGAAAACAGGTTGAGATTCTCAAAAGGAACAAATTATCTCTGTTGAAATACATTAAGAAAACAGTAGTCAAGATAGTCCATATCATATGTAACGTGAGATTGGTCAAATATTTGTATAAATATCGCTAAACCGCTTTAAACATTACTGCAAAATGATTCTGGATTAAAGTATTCCTTCAATAGAAACCTCCCAGTAAGTATTTCATTACTTATGAATGGGAAGGGTAAAAAGGGAAGAAGAAAATTCACAGAAAACGCAGAAGTGTGTTTATCTCAAAACTTTTGAAGTCAGAAGAAAAGAGTATAAACATAAAACACTTTAGAGTCAAAAGTTGGGGTAAAAATGGTCTTCAAAGCAACTGTATGCAGTCATTGGTTCAGGAAAAGGTTCAGGTAACCATGGTATTTCCAGTGAATAAGCTTTCAAAAGGACTAGACAAATTTTCAGAATCATCACATAGTAACAAAATCTACATCAGGGTTTCGAAAACTTATGTGATCTTGTGTCCTCTTGTTTGCAATCAACTGACAAGAAAATGGTACCAAACAGTGGTCAAAATATATTCAAAATTTCCTACCACTGCTATCAAACCACTGACCATTTTCATAAACTTGAGAATGATATGATTACATGTTTTATTGTATATATACCAGATCCTTTTGATGCCGTTCTCAGAAAAGCCTTTAACCATTTTTTTTCAAAGGTTTTTCTCAAATAACCAGGATATATTATTCGTTTTTTTAAAGAATAATATATTTTGAACTATTACTTATTTTTGTTGGCAATGGTTGCTGTAATCTCTTAGGATATAGTACCTTATTTTTGTTGGTATTATTGTCCTCATAAATGGGTCAAAAGGATATAGTACATACGTCAAGGTCATGTCATTTCTCAGGCTTGTTCTAAAATTCTTATCAAAGGTTGGTTGTCAAACAGTGTTTAAACTACTGGGGCACTCATGTTTTAACTTGATATTAAACGCAAATGACTTGCCCTTGCAAAAAAGTTCTTATCATTTGGGGTACTAAACCACTGTCAAGGAGTTGTAAAAGCTTCAACATGTGTAATTGACATGTGGCAAAACCCTGAATGCAAATCCTCAAAACCGTTGCTGACATACTGATCTTTCAAATCACTACCAATATATTACCCCTAACCACTGTTTTCTTCAAACTTCTGTTTCCTAATTACTATCCACTGCTAAAAGTCAACCACTGACTCTTCATTTTGCTTGGCAAGCACTGATGCTCAAAATTAGTGTCTTATCCACTGATATACTATCCACTGATAGTAAAAATCTTCCACTGTTATCACTTTATTACCGTTGTAACTACTGATGCTTGGTACATCAGTGGCTCTCAAAACAACTGTCCTCCATTCTTCATCCATATCATCAGAGGTTGACACGTGGTCAGTTTTTAGCCTTCAGATCATAATAACCGCTGCCACATCAGCGATCACTTTTTCCCTTAATAAAACCCTGATCAAAACCCCCAAACAGGGTTTTACACTGTCGAATTGAATTCCAAAATTCTCTTCTCAAAGCAGTTTCTAACCTTTCCTCCCAAATCACTCTCCGATCCTTCTTCATCAAAATGACGAAGTCAAAATCAAAATCTAAATCAAAATCAACACCATCTTCCAAAGAGGTCGATCAAACGGCCGTTGAATCCATTGAGATACCATACAAATCCCCTCACAACTATTTGGGTTTACTTACAAAACCCTCAAACAACCACACCTTCGATTCCATCATCGACACACTGTCTGAATCAAAGTACAAAACTTTGTTGTTAGCAGTTATTTGCAAACCCAGAGAGAGTTCTGGAAAAAGGCGACGCTTGAAAAACAAGACGATAAAGTCATAACCATTAACTCCTCGATACAGGGTAAAGTGATTCAAATCACTCCACAATCAATCTCAGAAGTCTTCAAACTCGATGATCAGAAAGGTAAAACTTCCTTTGACAAAAACGAGTTAAAAGCTGATTTTCTGAAAAGGGGATATGCAGAACAATCAAAGGTAGATACCTTACAAAAAGGTTATTTCCCATCTGCACCCAGATTTTTATTCCACACACTTTTGTCGTGTGTTTCTAATAAAACAACAGCGTTTAACGAAATACCATTGAAGATTCAATGCCTGGGTTACGCTATTTTGAATAATAAAGACTACAACTACTCCCAGGAGATCTTCAATGACTTGGTAAAAAATGTTGAGAGTAAAGCATTCTTACTTTTTCCAAGGTTTCTAAGCTATTATTTTAAACAAAAATTTGAAAAAGAAAATGAAAATTTGCTCAAACAAGGTTTTTATTTTCAAATAAAAAGTTTAACACCTGAAACATTCACTAGAATGTTGGCACCAATAAAAACAAAAGTAGAGGTGTCTGAGCAGAATTTAGCAGTTACCACTGCTCCTCAGACATCTGCTGCTGAGCCCACTGCTCCAGGTGATCATAGCAGCACTACCACTGCTTTGAAACCCACACCTGCCACCACCAAAAAGACCAAAAGAAAATCTTACAAAAAGCCCACCAAACCCAAGAAAAAGGCAACTCTGGAAGATGAGATCCCAGAGCAACTGCCTGTGACAACACAAATGTCACCAGAAACCACAGTTGCTACTTCCTCACAGCAGTTGGTACAAAGATCTCCACCCTTACCTCAAACTCCTCACAAAAGGATCAGGTTGTAATCACAGGGACCCCACAATATGAAGCTCTGGACCCAATCGGATCCATCTTCCTCAGTCCTGATCCCAAGGATATGTCTCTTTCAACTCCCATACCCTCACTAATAATATTACCACAAACCATGCTACCCTTGTTGCATGCAGTTGATATAGCTCAGACATAAACCAGTTCCTCTCTATCACCTGTCACTGAGAGTATACTCCCACAAGTGACTGGGTCTGATGGTACTACCCCTGCTATCCCAGCAACAATTGAGGAGGTTACACCCCCTGAGTTACAAGTAACTCTCGGAGGTAGTTCAAGTGGAGCAGCAACTACAACTGATGGATCAACAGATCTTCAGTTGGACAGTTGTTTCATTAATAAGACTCCCTTGAAGGCAATTTCTTCAATAGCACCTCTGATAACCACCAGTGAGTTTGTTATGCCCACTGGTACCTTTACAAGGTTAACAAGTGCTGAAGGAAGAAGCCCCCAGTACCAAGAACAAGGGGCATCAATGAGTGATTTTTGGGACTCAGTTCCTAAGTCACACATTGATACAACCACTACAGGTGGGGATTCAGATGATCCCATTAAAGTGGGTGATGATTCAAAATACCAGGAATTGACGGGAAGAGTTGAAAAACTGGAAACCTCAGTTGCTGAAATAAAGGATATGGTGCAAGAGATTCTGAAAGCTCAAAAAGCACAATCCATTGCTGTTCCACCTCAAGCACCTGCTCCACCACAAGCATTTGCTGCAAATGAGCTCTGGAATATTTTTCAGCCATTACTTGAGAAACAAAAACAGATGGCTGATCAGCAGCATGAAATACATGTGAAAATGCTGACAAACATGGTGGAGTCAAGATTTAAAGATACTCAAGCAGACATCAAGGCTATAAAGGCCAACATACAAAAGACTGCCCATGGTGAAAAAGTTCCTTCAACCATCTTCTTCATGGATAAACCCCTTCCAGATAATGCCAAAAAGGGGGAGAAAATCCAGTTGAAGAAAAAGGGAATTGAAGTTGGCCTGTATATTGAACCAGAACAAGAAAAACAGCCATCTAAATCCTCAACAGGGTCAAAATCTCAAACCACAAAATCTCATATCTCCATCCAAACAGCTGATACACCAGTAGTTACAAAAACTGCTGTCAGTAGCCAAACAGCTGTCATCTCATCAACACACACCACCACAACCACTGCTCTACCACCATCATCATCTACAATCATATTACAACCATTGCCTCCTGCCATAAAGCAGAAGACAGCAAATGTTACAAAATCTGCTGTAATGACAACAGTGGTTGAGACACCAGTTGTTTCAACAACTGTTTGTCAGACACTTTCCACCATTCAAACCACTGATCCCCCAACGACATCATCAGCCTCTCCTACAATAAAAAGGAGAAGGGTTTTCATTCCTGATGATGAGTCACCACCACCATCAAAAACCACTTCACCACCTTCATCCCCTGCTCAAAAGCAGAAGACATCTACTGACACATCAGTAGTTGTAATGACAACAGAGGTTGAAATACCAGCTGTTAGTCCATCCACCACTGCTCTCATCACTCCTACCTCACAACCAAAACTCTCTACATCAGTAAAGCTTCACAAAAGAAAAAGAGAAACAACTCATCCTACTGATGAAAAGTATGATCCTGTTGCTGCTAAATATCCACTGGAACTAGAAGCTGTGAAAAAAGAGATGAGACAATTTTACACTGAGGATGATCCTTCAAAAAGAAGATTTCCTTCTCTCATAGGTTTTGTAGTTCCAGAAGACATGGATGAATATCTTGAGATGTAAGCAAGGCAAGCAAAGATCAGAGCTAAGCTTGAATGCAAAGATCAAGGTGTTGAAGCCATTGCTGAAAAATTGGAATTTTTACTCTCAAAAGTCAAGCTGATGGAAGACTATGCACAAGATCTGATCAAAGAAAAGACAGATCAACGAAAAACAATGAGAAAAGAATATCTTGCATATATAATGAATGAAAAATTCTATCAAGCTGAAGAAAACCAATTTGAAGAATGGCCACTGGTTGCCTTGAAGAATGAAGCAAACAGGAATGAAAGGGTTAAAAATAATCCAAGCAAGAAGAAGACAGCTCCAAATTGGAACAAGTACAAAAAGCTAATTGCTGATCTTACTTCTGAGTACAAAAGGAAGAAACAGGAATTGGTGGATGCAAAAGTGGACACTGCCAATGCCATATCAAAATGGTCAAAGCAGCATATTGATGAAGCTTATGAACGGCTGAAGAAAAGAAAGATAACAGTCTCAGGCACTTCTAAAAGGCCAGACTAGAACAAGATAGAACAACAGCTGGATGCTCTCAAAACACTGATCACATCAAAAGTTAGCCCGAGCCTTGTGATAAACCAAGAGAAAGGGAAACTGCTGACCAGTGAAGAAGAAAAAGAAAAGGAAGCTGAGTACTTCACAGAAGCCATCAAGAAAATGGGTCTAAAAGAAGATAGTTCAGTGAGCCTTCAAAACCTTTTCAAAAAGGCACTAACCAAACCTGCATCACCAAACATTTCAGCAGATATCTCAGACAGTGAGCTTGATCAACAAAAGACACAAGAGCAAATTGACAAAGAAGTTGCAAAAGATATAGCTGCAGCAAATGAAGTCATAGAAGAAGCTTTCAAAAGAATGTCTGAGGTTCAGGATACTGCTGTAAAATTTTTCTCAAGGACAAAATCTCAAAGCTCATCAGAAAATAAATCTCTCCCAAGAAACCTATTGGGTTCAAAAGTACTAAAGTGGATGTCTGATCAAAAGACCCACGTATTGACCCTGGTCAGATCCAATGGCGAAGTGAAGTACATATCAAGGAAAGGAGCACTAGGCCTTAGTGTTGAAGATTTGCAGGATCTCCTTGAACTTTCACTATGCAGGGATGAGGATGACACAAGTTCCAAAGAATTTGAAGAAGAATTTAAAAGACATGCAAGGGAACTACTGATGAGGAATAAAGATCCATAATAATGAAGGGTTTTGGCATTATCTGTTCCAGGGGGAGATTGTTGGGATTGAACCCTACCAGAGGAACAGATAATGAAAGCCAAAACCGGATTATGACAGTGGATTGACAATAAGCAGCAGTTTACACTAAGTCTTCTCCCTTGAAGGTGATTATAACATCTGATGGTCTTACATCCACTGCCCGGATACAACTGCTGCTGTTCTTCTAACTACTGATGAAGCCAGAAAACTGCTGAGAACTAAGCACTGCTGGTACAATCTACTGATGACAAAGCACTGCCTAATCAAGGACTGATCAACCTTGAGGAAAACACTGGCATAAAGAGAGAGCAGTAGTTTAGTGTATCATCTGTTTCATATATAGTCAGTTGTTATGATTAGCAGTGTTTGTATAAGAACAGTAGATACAGGTTGTTAGGCTGTTAGACGTCGCTTTCATGGTGACGTCAGCTGAGATGCCTCAGCGGTTTGGATTGTCTATAAATGGAACAGTACTCTGTACAGTTACATTTGATCGTTTTGAGAGAGTTCTTCTCCTCAATTCAATCCTTTCATCTTGTGCAATCCAACCTTGGAGTATCAGGCTAAGGGGGAGTTTAGTTTGTAAACATGCTTGTAATCTTTTGAATTGCTTTGTAACCTTTTGATTGATGAAAAGCTTTTGTTTATCTAAACTATTTTTCTTCCTTGATTGTGTTTACAAAGTTTGTTATTCATTTCTGCTGCACTTTACATTGTTTCATATTCATTCATGGTTCAAATCATACAAACAAACACAATCGTGAGAGCCTCCGATCCTAACACAAACAAACCATCTCCACCTTCTTCTTTAGAATCTGACCTCTTCTTCATTTCTTTTAAATTCAAGGCAGACAAGACATCTTCCATAGATAGAGAATCTCTACCATACATCAATGTATCCACAAAGTGTTCATATGATGATGGCAGAGAAGTGAGAAATATTATGGCCTGATCTTCATCATCCAACACCACCCCTATGTTTTCAAGCTCCAAGATCAACTTGTTGAATTCATCTGTATGATCTTCAAGACTCTTTCCTGAAGACATGTGAAATATGTATAGCCTCTTCTTCAAGTACAACCGATTTGCCAAAGATTTAGTCATATACAATGACTCCAACTTTGCCCAAATCCCTGCAGCAGATGTCTCCTTTGATACTTCATGAAGAACTCGATCACCAAGACTCAATATAATCGCACTATTAGCCTTCTCGAGCATATCCTTCTTTTCTTTATCAGATAATCCTTTAGGAAGTTTATCTTCTCCTTTCAGCACATCTATAACACCATTATGAACCAGAAGAGCCCTCATCTTCACACGCCATAGACTGAAATCATTCTTCCCATCGAATTTCTCCAATTCAAACTTCTTTGACACCATCTTTGATCTCTGATTGCGGAATTGAACGTCAATTTCTTTGAATCGATCCACCAATGGCTCCGATACCACTTGTTAGAGAAACAACCAGAAATTGAACCCAGAGAAAAAAATCAAACCAACGAATATTATTGAATTGAATCGAAAATGAAGTACAAGAAAGAAATTACAACGAAAATTGAAAACAATGAACTACTTACAAACTAATACAAACCCACTATTTATACTAAGAGCTCCAAATTCAGTTACAACAGACCATTGTAAGAATTTCCACAAACACCCCTTGATCTTACAAGAAAGTAAGAATCAGACCTTGAACCCTAAACACTGCTCTTCAACTAACTGAACATTGATCTTAATCAACTGTTTTCCTACCCACTGATTACTCACTACAGCAGTAGTCGTACTCCATCAGTTGTTCATCACCAGTTGCTAGCCATAAGAGTTTTCCAATCACAAACAGTGCTTTACAAGGCTTTATCAGTTATTTTCCTTAGTACCAAACACGGTGGTTTGCTTTATTTATTATTCTAAACTCACCAGTGGTTACAACTAAAATGTTACTTTTCTCTACAACTAGGATGGCACCCATGCTGAAGATCTTTGTGTTTGATTAACTCTTCTTTCGTTCTCTATTAGAGTTATGAAAACTAGGGTGAAAGTTGTTGGTATTTATAAGAGGTCTTGCTTGCTGAGGAAGACTTTCTCTAATGTGTTCATACTCAACAATGAAAGAAGACTTGGTCTTCTAGCAAAAGCTTATTTGGTTAACCACCACTTGCACCAATAAGTAAATGCCCATTTGTAAACCCCCACTTGCACCAAGAATTAATACAGATTTAAACAGCTTGGTGCTCCATACAAAGAGCGGATTTTTTTTTTGTGAAATCATCATTTCATGTTCGATCCATTTTCTTTCGCAAAACATATAGCAAAAAGGTTGCAATATTAAAAAATGTTTTGACCCCCAAAGGTGTGTACTCATGATTGATTATATATATCCAACTTAAAACAACTTAAAACACCTTACTGTAACACTTTTTTTATAGACCCAAGTCCATGAAAAATAACCCCAGCCCAAGTGTATTTCGTGATGTGTGAACGGCCCATGAAGTGTGAGACAGGACAACAAGCCCACGAAAACAAAGTCCAAAACTATGTTTCTCAGCCCAACATATAAACCCCACGAAAAACTTTAACAGGCCCAATTCAATAATAGAAGGTGCTGGCCCAAAGAATTAATCTTAGTGAATATTGTGCAACCCACTAATAATTTCCAACTTCCAAGTTATAGATCCACAAAGAATGTTTAAGAGACCAGACCTAACCAACGAAAAAAAATTGTTGGATTTTCGTTAAGTATAAAAAGGAAGGTCCAATCCCAAATAACAACCTGGCCCAAAGGGAGTTCACGGAAAAGTGAGATTTTTCGTGAATAAGAGAACGTTTCAACACTGGTCCAATATTATAAGCCCAAAGCCCAAATCATATAGGTATTTCGTGAGAGCCACTTTTCACAGAACATGAGAAAACAAAAAAAATGTGGAAATTGTAAGGTAAGCTTTTCGTGAGAATATGTATTTCTCTCAATAGGACAAAACACTTGGTTTTTTGTTGACCAAAGATAATTTATGTTGACTTTAACTAATGTTTTTTTCTTTTTTTTTGAAAACAAACTCCAATCCACAAAAAAGAAACCAGACGAAGAATATCTTTCGTGAGAGAGTGATATGAAGAAAAGACAAAGGGTTTTTCGTTGACCTAAATTATTTTTTGTTGGCTCAGGAGTTTCATGAAACAAGTTCTTCTCCGAATAAGACAAAAAGGCAGGTTATTCGTTGACCTTAAAAGTATTTTTCGTTGAAAACAGTTTTTCGCAGCTATGGGAAATCGAAAAGGTTGGTGAAAGTTGGTGAACAAATGGATAAGGTTTTACAGAAAAGTTTGAACCTCATATTCTCCGGTTAAAACACTTCACCGGAAAACTTTCCGAACAATATTTTGCCAAAATTTTTAAGAAAAACTAAATTTCTTCAAGAGTTTTTCGAGGTTTTTATGGAAATTTTTAACAAACAAACAGGTTTTTCAGAGATTTAACCCATTTTAAATTTAAAACAAACAAACTTTCTGAAAAATCTTCAAGAAAAATGTTTGAAAACTCGACACATTGCTTGGTTTCAACAAGGATAAGAGCCTAGGTTCTGTTACCACTTGCAGGTGGTCCACTAGAGGAGGATCTAGAACATCTATTGTAACAACTGTGCTTGTAATCACTATGAACAGTTCTGTTATCAATAAAACAATGTTATTTGATCCCAATGTTTGTTTGATTGTGTTTTACATTTTTCATGTTTTGACTTTTATGTAATTTCAAACTCTACATCGCTTTCTGGAGAGTTATACGCAAACTAGTGCGTAAACGTACTCAGTTTAATGCGATAAATACTCCGGAACATCAACATATACTCAACATACCTTAAATAACCTTTACATAACTTAGAAATAAGTTTTGAAGGCTTTGGTATGGCAAAAACAAGTTAATTCGCTTACAGGGACTAAATATGACAAACTGCGAAAGTATGTCAATTTGAACTGTAACGAACATTCCGGAACATAACCATAAGTTAAACACACCTTAAATATCCTTGACATAGCTTAGAAATAGGCTTTGAGGGGTTCGGTGTGCTAAAATAAACTTTTGGGACATTCAGGGACTAAAAGTGTCAAAAGTGCACAAGTTTGCATTTTCGCGCATAACTTACGTTCTGAATACATCTGGACATCCAAAAATTTATGAAAGCATGACTACATTTTATTTTAGTGTTCGCCTTAAGAAAAATCCATTCGTTTCGTCATTTGGATCGTTTTTCGCGCTTATGCGCATTCCGTCGTAATTAAGCGAACATCGCGTTCGTACGACCAAACGAACCGACATCTGAGATATTTTTGAACATGTTTTGAGTTCCCTATACTTTAACTTCATTTTAGAGCCTTGAAATGAGGTTAACGGGGTTCAAACGCATCGAAAATCGCTTAAAAGGGCTGCAGGGACTAAACCTGTCACTTTTGAAACAATTCTGAATCAGATAGGCACTAGCGTAGCGCGAGCCCTAAGGCTCTATCCGTAGCGCTACGCGAGTGACTGATCTGACCAGATTCAATGTCTTTTTAGCAAGTTGCAGCTGATCGATTCGTGTCCACACATTTTAAACGGGTCTAGTCAGCAGATAAGAACAAGTTTCTAGCCACCACAACTTTGTGACAAGTGTTCGGCTCGGATCGTGGCACGATATTCAAGAAACGATCCTAACGGCTCTACCTTTTCTATAAATACCCACCCCCCATTTGTTCAAAACCCACAAATCTGATTAAGAAAGCTCTAAGTTGGAACCTTCGTTTCATACCTGAGCTATTTTGATCTGGGTTAGCATTCGGGGACCCTTCGTAAGTATTCTTTCGTCCTTTTCCTTATTTTTACTGCTTTTCGAGTCAGAAAGTCAAACTTTGTTTGACTTTCAGCGTTGACCAGTAATGGTCAATGCGAAGTTCGTTTGAACTTCGCAACGTGATTGTAATCACGATGGTCATAGTCCCATGGGACTATGCCTACTGATTACCACGTTGTCTAGGGTCGTAGGGTAAGCGATCTGATAAATCGCTTATACCTCGAACCCGACCCAGTTTGGTCGATCATGAGGATCCGACCAAACACAGTAGG
Source organism: Helianthus tuberosus (assembly GCA_030545235.1). Taxonomy (NCBI): domain Eukaryota; kingdom Viridiplantae; phylum Streptophyta; class Magnoliopsida; order Asterales; family Asteraceae; genus Helianthus; species Helianthus tuberosus. The sequence continues at coordinate 98,332,260 of CM060354.1, read as the reverse complement.
TGACCATAGTGTAGGGAATAACCTTCCGAGGTTATACCTTATGGTCACGACGTTTAAGTAGTTATATGATAGGTAGTTTATATGCCTTAGGTAAATTACCAGAATACCCTTTTCATACATAATTGGTAATTAAGCATATGTAACCTAAACTTTTGTCACGTAACTGATTATGTAACATGTTTAGGCATATAATACTTGTCATAGGACTAGTTAGGCGGTCCGAACGCGTTTCACGCGCACGACGCGTTAAAGTAGCATAAGCTTCCTAAACGGGTCGTAATGGGTCGTAAACAATTATGTTAAGTTTCATTTAGCATGTAGGCTTTGTTAAACCATATCACGTGAGTTCCTACACTCATTTGGTTTACAAACCCTAATGCTACCCAATCTTCCGAGATAGGTCTGGTTTATTAACATAGTTACCTATATTAGGTGCCGTTTGATTCCGAGATCTCTAGCTTTACTTGGTGATTATCTTTTGACAACTGAGCAATCTCATGTGAGTACATAGACCCCTCTTTTACTGTTTTTCCAAACTGTTTTGGGGTGGAACACATGTGCCTACTTGTTACTTTCATGCTTTCCTGTTTTCACATCATATACATGCTATGTTCTTTAGTACATTATAGTACATGATTTCATATCATCTTATGCTAGGTGTGCCCATTGTGTGCATTACTTAGTACATTGTTTTACATGACATTTCATGCTAGGTGTGCCCATTGTGTGCATTACTTAGTACATCGTTTTACATGACATTTCATGCTAGGTGTGCCCATTGTGTGCATTACTTAGTACATCGTTTTACATGACATTTCATGCTAGGTATGCCCATTGTGTGCATTACTTAGTACATCGTTTTACATGACATTTCACGCTATGTATGTTCATTTGATTACGTACTTAGTGCATTGTTTTCACATGTTTACATTTTGGTATGACATTTGGTTTGTTTACATGGGACAATATATCCATTAACATTAGCTACGCCGTTCGTTAGTAGGTAGTGGTACCATAGGAATTGACAACTCCCGTTCCGGACATCCCAGGGTAAGGGGACAGAAAGGAATGACCGAATTCGTTGACATTAAGACAGATAGACCTTTAATTTGTTTAAAGGGTTTTATCACCACAGTCGCCAGGCTTGGATGTATGCATTTTTACAATACCACATAAATGTTCATATTAAATAGTTGCATGCATTTACACAAAACATAGCTTTGATTTAAACCAAGTTTTACTTCAATACTTTGTTTTTGTGCATATGGTTTAGTTGAGACATTTCACTTGCCATAGATGGACATTTTGACATAGACATTTGACATGGATATTTGACATAGACATTTGACATGGATATTTGACATAGACATTTTGACATGATTTACATTTGACACAAACATTTTTGACATTTGTTTTACATACTACATGATTTACATCTTGACATGAACACTTTGACATATTATTCAATACATTGACAAATGGTTTAAACATAGACCTCTTACATTGGTTGGTTTGGTTTGATTAAGTGATTAAGTTAACGATGCGTGTGTAATATGATACAAGCATGGTGGATACGCCGCTGGTACTTCCTATATATAAGTGTTTGTATGGTATTACATGGCGTAACGTTATTTGAATCATTTCAGTTTGAGACATAGAACATTTTATACAAATAATACACTTTTCACAAGACATTTATTTACAAACAACTTATCTTATACAAACACATCTTTACATGGTTATCTATTTAACCTGACAATTACTTATACATATCATCTGATCTTATTGTTTTCAATGATTTACAAGACAAAGCAAATAACAAGGTTCATGACTAAACATTTTCTCAAACATAAGTCATGAATCTTATTTTCACAAAACCTATGTATCTCACAGGCATTTTTATGCTGACGTACCTATTTTCACATGTGTTTTCAGGTGCTTTTCCATAGGATGTTGATCATGATACTAGGGCGGACCTGTGCCTTAGAAACTTTAAAAGAAGATAGACTATGTTTAATTATGTTCTGAACTCTTTAATTACCTGTTTGAAACAATGAAACACCCTTGTTTAATAAATAAATAAAACTTTGTATGCCATGGTTATGAGACAATTAATTCTGTCGCAACACGCCCCGATGTTTCCGCCGCGATTTGTTGTTTTACGCGGTCGGGGTGTGACAGAAGAGTTGGTATCAGAGCCAATGGTTATAGGGAATTAGGTTATTAGTAATGCTTTGACCTAGACTATAACTTTTCTAGGAACCTAACGCAAGTTATCTTGTGTTTAGATCTTAAAACATGTACATCACCTATCCTTAGGTGATTAACAAAACAAGGAACCAAAATTTTTCCGAAACGATTTTTGAAAAACAATCATCTGTTTTTGAATAAATTTTTACAAGGTTTTGAACCCTCAATTGTAAGGTTTTGAACCCTCTGTTATATGGTTTTGAACCCTTTTCAGTATTGGTTTTTGGCCTTGTGCCTTCAAATTTTCAAAATCCCGTCAAACGTTTTGGGTTTTAAATAATGTGAACATGTGCAAACTGGAAGGGTGAATGCCTGTATTCTGAGTTTTCTGTCTAGGCAAGCACTTCGTATACATCTCAACCAGACGCGAGACCAGTTGTGCTTACCTGGGAATTCTTGGAGTGAGTGTTCACTTATAGGCGAGCATGTCTTCATTATACATTATTTTTGACCCATTTACTTTGATTAGTCGCTGTGTGTTGTTTGTTTGCTCTGTGATACGGACGAATGACCACCATCTTTGCTTTTGTTGATTTTGTTTCATCTCATTCTTTTCATCCAATCATCTCACTCGTTTCCTTTCATGTTTTCCTCTTTTAGAATGCCTCCTCGACGCGAGAACCAGATAGCTACTGCCGAGCTGGCAGAAATTATTGCGCAGCAGATGGCTGCTCAATTTCCAAATCTCTTTGCTCAATGGAATCAAGCCAACAACAACAACAATGTTCCATGCAAATACAAGGATTTTAATCAGGCTAAACCACTCAAGTTTAGTGGTTCTGAAGGAGCGACTGGGCTTCTTCAGTGGTTCGAGAGCAGTGAGAATACTTTTCGCCATGTGCAGTGTCCGGATAATCGCAAGGTTGAGTTTGCTTCGAGCGTATTTCAGAAGAGGGCTTTGACATGGTGGAACGGGGTTATGAGAGACAGAGGTGCAGAAGTTGCTCTCGCACAGACCTGGGCTGAACTTAGAGCCCTTATGATGAGGGAATTCTGTCCTCGCCATGAACAGCGAGCGTTGGAGAAAGAGTTTGATGTATTGAAGCAAGATAGTGGTGAGCATAGGGCTTATACTGATCGGTTTGAAGAGTTGAGTCTGCTTTGCCCAACAATGGTCACCCCACTTGACAAGGCTATCGAAAGATACATCGACGGCCTACCTGACTCGGTACAAGACATTCTTACTGGTAGTAACCCTGCCACACTTCGTCAGGCGATCGAGTTATCTGCGACATTGACTGAGTCGCAGATCAGGAAGAACAAGTTACACCGGAAGGGTGACAAGGGCAAGAAGCAGTCGGCTGACAAGGAAGATAGCAAGAAAGGTCAAAACTTGAATGGAAAGAACTCTGGTTCTTCGAAGAGGTCAAAGAAGCGTAAGGCTTCTCAAAATTTTGCTATCACTGCCCAAGCTAATCAGGCAGCTCTCAACCAACCTGCACAGCCTCCAGCGAAGAGACCCTATTCAGGGAATGCACCTTTGTGCAATAGATGCAACAGTCACCACCAGCCGCAACTTCCATGCCGTTTCTGTACTAACTGTGGGAAATCAGGCCATCTCGCCAATGTTTGTCGATCTGCTCAGAATCCCGCGGTTCAGAACCCGGCTCAACAAGTTGCTCAGCCTCCTGCACCGCAACAGGGTCAAGCTGCAAGACCACAATACCCACCTGGTGCTTGTTACAATTGTGGAGATCTGACCCACTACAGGAACCGGTGTCCAAGGCTAGCCAACCAGAACCAGAACCAGAACCAGAACCAGAATCCGGCTCCGGCTCGAGGCCGAGTTTTTAACATGAATACCCAAGAGGCACAGGCTGACGATAATGTGGTGAACGGTACGTTCTTTATTAATAATCAGCCTGCATCTGTTCTTTTCGATTCTGGTGCCGATAAAAGTTTCGTGTCTTTATCCTTTGAGCAAATGCTTCGCGTGTCTAGAACGAAACTAGGCAAATCTTTGACAGTAGAGGTTGCTAGTGGTGAACCCATTATTCTTGATTCTGTTCTTCACAACTGCCAGTTGAATCTTAACGACCATCTTTTTCCTATTGACCTCGTGCCTATGCAACTTGGAAGCTTTGACGTTATTGTGGGAATGGATTGGTTATCCAAGCATCACGCAGAGATAGTTTGTTCCGAGAAGATTGTTCGTGTGCCGCTTTCGACAGGCGAGATCCTGCAGGTTCAAGGTGAGAAGCCTACCGGTGGTCTCAAACTCATGTCTTGTTTTAAAGCTCGGAAGTATCTGCAGAAGAACTATGTGGCTTTCTTAGCACATGTTACAGAAGATAAAGGCAAGGGTAAGTCTATTTCAGATATTCCTGTCGTTCGGGATTATTCTGAAGTGTTCCCTGAAGATTTACCTGGTCTACCTCCAGCACGCCAAGTCGAGTTCCGCATTGATCTCGTACCTGGTGCAAATCCCATTGCCAGAGCTCCATATCGTCTTGCACCGTCTGAGATGCAAGAGTTGTCTAAACAGCTTCAGGAGCTCTCTGACAAAGGTTTTATACGTCCTAGTTTTTCACCTTGGGGTGCTCCCGTTCTCTTTGTAAAGAAGAAGGATGGATCCTTTAGGATGTGTATCGATTATCGTGAGCTTAACAAGCTTACCATCAAGAATCGATATCCTCTACCTCGCATTGATGATCTCTTTGATCAGTTACAAGGTGCTTCTTATTTTTCGAAGATTGATCTACGTTCCGGATATCATCAACTTCGGGTGCAAGAAGAAGACATTCCGAAGACAGCATTCCGTACTCGTTATGGACATTATGAATTCACAGTCATGCCATTCGGTTTGACTAATGCTCCTGCTGTTTTCATGGACTTAATGAATAGGGTCTGCAAACCTTATTTGGATCAGTTCGTCATTGTTTTTATCGATGACATTTTGATTTACTCTAAGACACGAGCTGATCACGAGCAGCATCTTCGTCTTACTCTGGAACTCCTGAAGAAAGAGCAACTTTTCGCCAAATTCTCCAAGTGCGAATTTTGGCTTAAAGAAGTTCAATTTTTGGGGCACATTATCAACGAACAAGGTATTTATGTAGATCCCTCCAAGATCAGTGCGATTAAGGATTGGGATACACCTACTACTCCTACTGAAGTTCGTTCTTTTCTTGGTCTAGCGGGTTATTATCGCCGCTTCATAGAAAACTTCTCGAAGATTGCAGTTCCTCTAACTGCTCTAACTCAGAAGAAAATGCCCTTTTATTGGGGAAACAAACAAGAGGAAGCTTTTCAACACCTGAAGCAGAAGCTTTGCGATGCGCCTGTTCTATCATTGCCTGAGGGTGATGATGATTTTGTCGTGTATTGTGATGCATCTAAATTGGGTCTTGGCTGTGTTCTTATGCAAAGGAACAAAGTCATAGCCTATGCATCGAGGCAGTTGAAGATTCATGAGAAGAACTACACCACTCATGATCTTGAGTTGGGTGCAGTTGTCTTTGCTCTTAAGATCTGGAGACACTATTTGTACGGTACAAAATGTGTGGTTTTCACTGACCACAAAAGTCTTCAGCATATCTTCAATCAGAAAGAACTCAACATGAGGCAACGACGTTGGGTTGAGCTTTTAAACGACTATGATTGCGAAATTCGCTACCATCCTGGTAAGGCGAATGTCGTGGCCGATGCATTGAGTCGTAAGGAACGTACTAAGCTTCATTGTGTACGTGTTCAATCTGTTATTCAAGCTCGATCAGATATTCAAGCCCGCATTTCTCTAGCTCAACAATCTTGTGTTTCACAAGGTTTGATGGATAAGGAATTTCCTTATCACATAACACCTGCTCTGGAACTGAAGGACAATGGATCATATTACTTCATGGACCGTTTGTGGGTCCCAAGCCAGGATGATCTTCGTACCTTGCTTATGGATGAAGCCCATAAGTCTCGTTATTCTATTCATCCGGGCTCAGATAAAATGTATAAGGACCTTCGTACTCACTATTGGTGGCCTGGTATGAAGAAAGACATTGCCTTATACGTATCAAAATGCCTTACTTGTCTTAAGGTTAAGGCTGAACATCAACGTCCTTCGGGTTTATTGGAGCAACCAGAGATCCCAGTTTGGAAATGGGAAAACATTACTATGGATCTTGTTACCAAACTCCCGCGCACAAAGAAAGGTCATGATGCCATCTGGGTAGTCGTTGATCGTCTTACAAAGTCAGTGCATTTCTTGCCAATCCGCGAGGATTTTCCTACTGACAGACTTGCTCAAATCTATGTAGATGAAATTGTGGCTCGACATGGTGTTCCTTTGAACATCATTTCTGACAGAGATGCTCGTTTCACTTCTCATTTTTGGAGAACCATGCAATCTGCTATGGGGACCCAACTTAATCTGAGCACAGCTTATCATCCGCAAACGGATGGTCAATCTGAGAGAACAATCCAGACACTGGAGGATATGCTAAGAGCTTGTGTGATCGATTTTGGTGGTAGCTGGGATTCACATCTTAAATTGATTGAATTCTCCTACAACAACAGTTATCACACTAGCATCAAAATGGCTCCTTTCGAAGCTCTCTATGGTCGAAAATGTCGTTCACCAGTCTGCTGGAATGAGATTGGCGAGGCTCAACTTACTGGACCTGCCCTCATTTTAGAGACAACTGACAAGGTCAAGAAGGTTCGTGATAACCTTCAGGCAGCTAGAAACCGTCAGAAGATTTACGCGGACCCAAAATGTAAAGCCTTTGAATTTCAAGTCGGTGATCGAGTATTACTTAAGGTCTCACCTTGGAAAGGTGTGATCAGATTTGGAAAGAAAGGAAAACTTGCACCTAGATACGTTGGACCATTCAAGATCGTCGAAAGAATCGGAAAGGTAGCCTACAGACTTGAGTTACCTCCTGAACTGGGAAATGTTCATCCAACTTTTCACGTGTCCAATCTCAAGAAGTGTACAGCTGAAGAGAACTTCTCCATACCGCTTGACGAAATTCGTGTTGGCAAAACACTGAAATTTGTTGAGAGACCAGTGGAAATCATGGAACGTGAAGTCAAGTGGCTTAAGCGCAAGCGCATTCCTTTGGTCAAAGTTCGCTAGGAAGCTAAACGTGGACCTGAGTTTACTTGGGAACGCGAAGATCAAATGAAAGCGAAATATCCACATCTTTTTCCACGAGTTTCCTCTAAATAAATTTCGGGACGAAATTTCCACAAGTAGGGGAGACTGTAACAACTGTGCTTGTAATCACTATGAACAGTTCTGTTATCAATAAAACAATGTTATTTGATCCCAATGTTTGTTTGATTGTGTTTTACATTTTTCATGTTTTGACTTTTATGTAATTTCAAACTCTACATCGCTTTCTGGAGAGTTATACGCAAACTAGTGCGTAAACGTACTCAGTTTAATGCGAGAAATACTCCGGAACATCAACATATACTCAACATACCTTAAATAACCTTTACATAACTTAGAAATAAGTTTTGAAGGCTTTGGTATGGCAAAAACAAGTTAATTCGCTTACAGGGACTAAATATGACAAACTGCGAAAGTATGTCAATTTGAACTGTAACGAACATTCCGGAACATAACCATAAGTTAAACACACCTTAAATATCCTTGACATAGCTTAGAAATAGGCTTTGAGGGGTTCGGTGTGCTAAAATAAACTTTTGGGACATTCAGGGACTAAAAGTGTCAAAAGTGCACAAGTTTGCATTTTCGCGCATAACTTACGTTCTGAATACATCTGGACATCCAAAAATTTATGAAAGCATGACTACATTTTATTTTAGTGTTCGCCTTAAGAAAAATCCATTCGTTTCGTCATTTGGATCGTTTTTCGCGCTTATGCGCATTCCGTCGTAATTAAGCGAACATCGCGTTCGTACGACCAAACGAACCGACATCTGAGATATTTTTGAACATGTTTTGAGTTCCCTATACTTTAACTTCATTTTAGAGCCTTGAAATGAGGTTAACGGGGTTCAAACGCATCGAAAATCGCTTAAAAGGGCTGCAGGGACTAAACCTGTCACTTTTGAAACAATTCTGAATCAGATAGGCACTAGCGTAGCGCGAGCCCTAAGGCTCTATCCGTAGCGCTACGCGAGTGACTGATCTGACCAGATTCAATGTCTTTTTAGCAAGTTGCAGCTGATCGATTCGTGTCCACACATTTTAAACGGGTCTAGTCAGCAGATAAGAACAAGTTTCTAGCCACCACAACTTTGTGACAAGTGTTCGGCTCGGATCGTGGCACGATATTCAAGAAACGATCCTAACGGCTCTACCTTTTCTATAAATACCCACCCCCCATTTGTTCAAAACCCACAAATCTGATTAAGGAAGCTCTAAGTTGGAACCTTCGTTTCATACCTGAGCTATTTTGATCTGGGTTAGCATTCGGGGACCCTTCGTAAGTATTCTTTCGTCCTTTTCCTTATTTTTACTGCTTTTCGAGTCAGAAAGTCAAACTTTGTTTGACTTTCAGCGTTGACCAGTAATGGTCAATGCGAAGTTCGTTTGAACTTCGCAACGTGATTGTAATCACGATGGTCATAGTCCCATGGGACTATGCCTACTGATTACCACGTTGTCTAGGGTCGTAGGGTAAGCGATCTGATAAATCGCTTATACCTCGAACCCGACCCAGTTTGGTCGATCATTAGGATCCGACCAAACACAGTAGGTGACCATAGTGTAGGGAATAACCTTCCGAGGTTATACCTTATGGTCACGACGTTTAAGTAGTTATATGATAGGTAGTTTATATGCCTTAGGTAAATTACCTGAATACCCTTTTCATACATAATTGGTAATTAAGCATATGTAACCTAAACTTTTGTCACGTAACTGATTATGTAACATGTTTAGGCATATAATACTTGTCATAGGACTAGTTAGGCGGTCCGAACGCGTTTCACGCGCACGACGCGTTAAAGTAGCATAAGCTTCCTAAACGGGTCGTAATGGGTCGTAAACAATTATGTTAAGTTTCATTTAGCATGTAGGCTTTGTTAAACCATATCACGTGAGTTCCTACACTCATTTGGTTTACAAACCCTAATGCTACCCAATCTTCCGAGATAGGTCCGGTTTATTAACATAGTTACCTATATTAGGTGCCGTTTGATTCCGAGATCTCTAGCTTTACTTGGTGATTATCTTTTGACAACTGAGCAATCTCATGTGAGTACATAGACCCCTCTTTTACTGTTTTTCCAAACTGTTTTGGGGTGGAACACATGTGCCTACTTGTTACTTTCATGCTTTCCTGTTTTCACATCATATACATGTTATGTTCTTTAGTACATTATAGTACATGATTTCATATCATCTTATGCTAGGTGTGCCCATTGTGTGCATTACTTAGTACATTGTTTTACATGACATTTCATGCTAGGTGTGCCCATTGTGTGCATTACTTAGTACATCGTTTTACATGACATTTCATGCTAGGTGTGCCCATTGTGTGCATTACTTAGTACATCGTTTTACATGACATTTCATGCTAGGTATGCCCATTGTGTGCATTACTTAGTACATCGTTTTACATGACATTTCACGCTATGTATGTTCATTTGATTACGTACTTAGTGCATTGTTTTCACATGTTTACATTTTGGTATGACATTTGGTTTGTTTACATGGGACAATATATCCATTAACATTAGCTACGCCGTTCGTTAGTAGGTAGTGGTACCATAGGAATTGACAACTCCCGTTCCGGACATCCCAGGGTAAGGGGACAGAAAGGAATGACCGAATTCGTTGACATTAAGACAGATAGACCTTTAATTTGTTTAAAGGGTTTTATCACCACAGTCGCCAGGCTTGGATGTATGCATTTTTACAATACCACATAAATGTTCATATTAAATAGTTGCATGCATTTACACAAAACATAGCTTTGATTTAAACCAAGTTTTACTTCAATACTTTGTTTTTGTGCATATGGTTTAGTTGAGACATTTCACTTGCCATAGATGGACATTTTGACATAGACATTTGACATGGATATTTGACATAGACATTTGACATGGATATTTGACATAGACATTTTGACATGATTTACATTTGACACAAACATTTTTGACATTTGTTTTACATACTACATGATTTACATCTTGACATGAACACTTTGACATATTATTCAATACATTGACAAATGGTTTAAACATAGACCTCTTACATTGGTTGGTTTGGTTTGATTAAGTGATTAAGTTAACGATGCGTGTGTAATATGATACAAGCATGGTGGATACGCCGCTGGTACTTCCTATATATAAGTGTTTGTATGGTATTACATGGCGTAACGTTATTTGAATCATTTCAGTTTGAGACATAGAACATTTTATACAAATAATACACTTTTCACAAGACATTTATTTACAAACAACTTATCTTATACAAACACATCTTTACATGGTTATCTATTTAACCTGACAATTACTTATACATATCATCTGATCTTATTGTTTTCAATGATTTACAAGACAAAGCAAATAACAAGGTTCATGACTAAACATTTTCTCAAACATAAGTCATGAATCTTATTTTCACAAAACCTATGTATCTCACAGGCATTTTTATGCTGACGTACCTATTTTCACATGTGTTTTCAGGTGCTTTTCCATAGGATGTTGATCATGATACTAGGGCGGACCTGTGCCTTAGAAACTTTAAAAGAAGATAGACTATGTTTAATTATGTTCTGAACTCTTTAATTACCTGTTTGAAACAATGAAACACCCTTGTTTAATAAATAAATAAAACTTTGTATGCCATGGTTATGAGACAATTAATTCTGTCGCAACACGCCCCGATGTTTCCGCCGCGATTTGTTGTTTTACGCGGTCGGGGTGTGACATCTATCCTTGTTACCGAACACGCCCGGTTGTGCGGATGCCAAACGGATATGCAATCGAGACAAGAACACGAGATACAAGAACGAGATTCATCTTCTCAAATGTATTATACCAAAGAGTTTGGTTACAAAGGATAAAACAAGATAAAACTCACACAAACTCACTGTGTTTTCACTGTGTGTCACTATAAACAGTCTGCAACAAGTCCCTTTTATAGCAACCTTATCCATATCCTACCGAACAACCTAATGGGCCTGAACAGGAAGCCCACAAAGAACGTGGAGTTTCACAAAGAACTCAAGGTTCTTCATCCAACACCTTCTTCGCCTGGTTTCTTCGCCAATCAAGGTTCTTCGTGAGGATGTTCTTCAGCTGATGAGTTCTTCATTGCATGCAATCGCCCAGATGGTTCTTCGTGAGATGGGTTGTTCTCCATCTTGGGTTCTTCGTAAGATGGGCCACACATAAAGAAATGGCATGCAAACATATAGATGGCAGCAACAAGCATAGTTCAGCACCATGCAGGACTGTCAAGATCGCACTACGACACGATGGAGGATATCGAGTCTCGGTCTTCCACTTGTAACATACTGGAACCGATACGAGTCGCATCCACTAGGTGCATCAACAAACTCCCCCTTGGATGCTGCTCGTGATGGTTCATTCTTCACATTGTTGTCGGATCTTTAAAGTCTTCACGTGTCACTGACAGGGAGTGTATCAACAAACTCCCCCTTGAACGTTGCTCGTGAAACGTTGATCTTCAAATGTTAGATTCTTGTGGTGTTGAGAAGTGGTTAGCGGAAACTTGATCATCTTGATCCTTTGATTGTATACATGTCGTGTCTTCATTCCAAAGCTTGTCATTTAACACGTTCTCTTTCCCTTTAGCTGGTTTGGATGCCGCATCTGCACATACGAGAAAGCTAAACGCGTAATGAGAATAACCGCTTGAAATATAGTTAACATAAACAAACGACACACGTGTGACCAACTCTCAATCAACTACCGACCAACAACAGTTTGAAAGATTAAAAATTTGAATAATTTTAGATTTTAACTTTCAAAACTGGTTAACTTTGACCGTTTATAAAGATGCAATTGTTTTAGGTTTCGTTCAGGTTTCAGGTGGAAAAAGACTCGAGATCCAACATCGTACAATCAAAATAAATTAGAAATTAAATCTTTTTAGCTTTTATAAAGTTTATATTAAAACACACCTAAAATCTTTTTGGTATTTTTGCATTTTTGGAATGTAAAGGCGGAAAGCTATAAATAAATATATACAGAGATAAAGAAACGGAAAGCAGTAAATAAATATTTACAGACATTCTTTTTGCGAGCTTCGAGGGTAAGAGAATCATATCAGTGTACGGTCATGCCAAAACGCTCTTGTTGTTCAATTAGTTAATATTAAGATAAGCATCCTATAACGATTATCGGTATTGTTGTCCACTTAAGCTCAACTCATCAGATGTACTCACGGTTAGGGGATACATTAAGGTATGATTTATACTTACCGACCGGTGTTCATCCACACACGACACATTCCCGTATCAAGGTATGCATGAGAGTTCATCTTACTGGTGAGTATACCATTTATCATCTGTTTTCAACGTATATGATGTGAGATAGTCACTTATTTTGGATGAATACAAGCCCTATGTGATAAAATAACTTATTAATGAGGAACTTGATATTCAAAGAATGCAGGGCACAAGAGCAAGTCCATGAACAGGTTAATACCATCGTACCGACAAAGAGATGAACTTGACTCCCGCATAAAAGTTGTGATATTTTATCACTTATTGATTGGGACATGTGATTGTTTATCACTTATTGAGGTCGTATACATCATGTATTATATACATGATTGTATGATATTTACACGTATGTATGGTATCATGGAAGCTCTAGACTTGTGTCCCTGTTGTTTTCGGTAAAAGAAACAACCATGATACCCAGATGATAAACAACATAAAGACACGTATCTCAGAACCTCGGCAATCTATCAAACGAAATTTCGGTACCAAGACCATATGCCAATGAGCGGTTCCTACACGGTTTTCAATCGATTTAGGTTTATATCACCCTGCACACTTTAAAATGATTGTGAGCCTACCGATACATCTTATATAGAGCTGCTTATCGTTTTTCATTTTAAGTTTAAAAAGGTTTCGACAGACCACTGATGTACTATCACTTTCTCTTTTTCTCACCAAGAAACTCATTTTTGTGTTTTCTATTGATTTTGTGTTTTTGAAATTTTTCGATGTTTTTGTATTTTTGAATTTTTTTAATGTGTTTTTATTTTTCGGATTTCGGATTTACTCCCCCTAAAATCAAAAAGTACGATAAATTTAAAACACAAATAGATTGTTTTGGTCAAAAATCAGGCTAAGATAATGTAACCAAATCTTTGTTGTGAGGAATGATGCTTAAATCAATGAACAATGTTAAGGATAACTCAAAAATGTAATGAACAAATAACACAAGGATTTATACGAGGAAAAAGCCCTTGATCAAGAGTTGATCTCCGGCATAAAAAACCTCGGGTGATGGAAACTACCGATCACCAACTAAGATTAAACAAAAGAAGTTTACAACTCGGGATGATAACAAGCTTGTTACAAGGATCACTAGTGTGCAATGTGCAATAAAATGTATGAAATCGCCAAGTACACTGTCGAGAGCTGTTCGAGTGTTGTTACGAGAGTGTGTGAATGCCAAAATTAGCTAAGTGTCCTACTCAAGCTTGTTATCCCCATTTTAAATTAGAAATAACTAAAATAACAAACTGTCCGACAATTATGCAAGCTCCCCACAATCTCCACAACGTCCACAAGAGCCAAGCACATGTGGAATATTTAGGGAATATGCTCCAGGAATTTTGGTGAGACTTGGTCCATGCCTTTGCTCCTGCAAAACAAGCTTACGCACAAGGTCGACAATTGTTAGTATGAGGATAATAATAAGGATCCTGAATCATGATCCTGCAACACCTGCTGAGGATCCTTAATTCAAACAGAATTGAGGATCCATGATCCTGGCAGCACTTGAGGATCCGTGATCTTTAGGATTGGAAAATCCTCCCCTAACAATTGCCCCCAAAATATAAGGAGTACAGTGTAAATTAATGACTTATATTTTCTTGATCTTATCCGCAACAAACTAACGGATATATAGCCGTTACAATCTGACTATCCGTTGCAATCATACATCATTGAAGCGACGTCCCTGCAGGATCATCATTATAAATTCAAGTTAGAGATAAGGGTCAATGTGCATTTAAATTCGAGCGAGACTCCCTTTAAATCCTCATTAAAAGATTAATCAGGTATCTCTCTCTTCTCTCTCTTCTCCCTTTCTCTTCATCTTTTTACTCTGTTCTTCTTTCTCAAAATCTCTAAGTCACGATGAAGTTACGATCATCCCCTGCTAAGGATCATCGTAAAGACAGTCCCTTAAAGAGCCAAGGGATCATCAAAGATTCTCCGAAGGAACGTTGCTGCTTCACTGATCCGGAAATAGACAGGATTCGTCATTGCTTTCCTGCAAACGCTGTCTTCAAGCCTTTTGACCCTACCGCCTTGAGCGATTTCGTTTCTGAAACCTGGGTTGCCTTTCCAGTCACCCCATTTTTGATAGGATACTCCTATCCTTTTCCTGCTTTTACCCAGTCTTTCTTCTCTCTTACCGGCATATCCTATATCCAGGCTATGCCAATGAAGTGGAGGGTTTTATTTACCCTTGAGAGGATCATTGAGCAGGAGGATATAGATTTGGGAATGTCTGAATTTGCTGAATTGTACAACCTTTTGAGCCACGGTTCACATCGCTTTCTATTCAAACACAAACCTGGTGAGGCACACCCGATCCTGAAGACCACCAAAAACGACACTAAGTGGAAGAAACGATTCTTCTTCGTTAGGAGGGATTCTATCCCGGATGGGAAGGATCTCCCTAGAAAATGGGCCACTCATGGTAGGATAGAGGATCCTTATAGAAGGATCATAGGATAACCCTGTCTCCGCTGAGGATCACTAACCCCTTTGTTTTTATTTTGCAGCTATTTCTGTTTCACATATCATTCCATCACCTGCAACCAAAGAAAGGATCGACGCCTTTCAGAATCTGGATCCTGTAGTAAGAACATTTCAAGCAAACACCAAGGATTCTCAAGAAGTATCCTCAGGCTCAGTCACAATGTCAAGTAGATTAAATGTTGAAATACAAATAAAACAAGAATACTTATCTGTTGTTTTGGATTAATAGGTGCTGGAAAATCTTCAAGATCAGCCCCCCGCTTCAGTGTTACCGATCTTACTGCTGTCGCTCCCAGGTCTGGGAAGAAGAAGACTGCTGCTACCCCGAGTGCCGTAGTTCCAAAGCCTGTCACCTCCAAGGGGGGAAAGAAGAGGAAGGCCACTGAAACTGAAAATCTTGAAGGCTTGCCTCTTATCCGCCACCAGTTCCAAGAATACTTTGCTGATGTAAGGATCACTGACTCTGCTTGATTATCCAGCCCACTTGAGGATCATGTGATCCTGAACTTTACCTTGTCTTCTTTGCAGAAGTTTGCTGAGGTCGAAATGCTGTTTGATGCATACGTTGAAGAGGCGGAGCAAAATCATCAGGAGTTCCAAAAGTTCTTCCTGGCCAAGGATCAAACCATCTCCTCCCTTGAAAAGGACCTCAATCTGGCGAAGAAGCATAATCATGAGAAAGCTGAGCTGCTGGAGGATGCTAAAATCTCTGCCGCCATCACTGTTTTGGTCAAAAATCAGACAAGGATAATGCAACCAAACTCTTTATTACGGGGAATGATGCTCTAAATATGTAACAGCGATGAGGATCACTTCAATGTAAAGTTCACAAACAACACAAGGATTTATACGGGGAAAAAGCCCTTGATCAAGAATTGATCTCCGGCACAAAAAACCCCGGGTGACGGAAACTACCGATCACCAAACTGAAATAAATGGTTAAATGTTTACAACTTCGGACAGTAACGAGCTAGGTACAAGGATCACTACGGTGGAATGTGTAAAAAGTGTATGTAATCGCTTGGTGTTTGAACGAGAGCTTGTATGAGTGTTTTTACGAGTGTGTGTAACTGCAAAAATGACTAAGTGTGTTCTACTAGCTCGTTACTCCATTTTAAAATAGAAATAACCACCTAAACTAACTATCCGACTTTCGTGCCCAGCCTCCACGTTCTCCACAACGTCTATTTTTGGTCAAGCACGTGCAGAATAGTTTAGGAATATTCTCCAGGAACGTCGCCAAGACTTGGTCAAGCTCGTTATACCTGTGAGAAAGTACAATCATAAGTAAAAAATCATTAGTACGAGGATCCTTAAAGTGATCCATGATCCTGATCCTGAAGCTCTTCTGAGGATCACCACCTGTCACAGAAGTAAGGATCACTAGTTAGGATAACGAATAAGGATCACTAATTGTTAGAAAATCCTCCCCTAACAATTGCCCCCAAAATATAAGGAGTGAAATTGTAAAATTAGCGAGTTATGTTTTCTTGATCTTATCCGTAACAAACTAACGGATATATAGCCGTTAAAATAGAACTAGCCGTTGCGATGATGATGTCACGGAAGTGACAATCCTGCAGAATCATAATTATAAATAGAGATATAGATAGGATCATCATGCATTCAAATTCGAAAGAGACTCCCTTTAAATTCTCAGTCGACGAGCAACCAGGTAATTCTTTCTCCTCTTTCTCCCTTCTTACTCTGTTTCTCTATCTTTATCTCCGTCAGTTCGAAAATGTTGCTCCGAAGTTCACCGAGCAAGGATCACCCAAAGAACAGTCCTCCGAAAAGCCAGGGGATCATTGAAGACTCCATTAAAGAACGCTGCTGCTTCAATGATGCTCAGATAGATAGAATTCGCCACTGTTTTCCGGCGAACACCGAATTCAGGCCTTTTGACCCCAATGCCTTGAGCGATCATATCTCCGATAAGTGGGTTGCTTTCCCCGTCACTCCTTTCACCATAGGCTATACATATCCTTTTCCAGCCTTCACCCAATCTTTCTTTTCCCTAACCGGCATCTCTTATATCCAAGCCATGCCGATGATTTGGAGGGTTTTGCACACCCTTGAAAGGATCATCGATCAAGAGGGAATAGATCTAGGAATGGCAGAGCTGGGAGAACTGTATGATCTTACCACCTTTGGCTCTCACCGTTATTTGTTCAAACGTAAACCTGGTGAAGAACACCCGATCTTCAAAGCCACCAAGAATGATGCTAATTGGAAACGGCGCTTCTTTTTTATCAAGAGAGATTCCATCCAGGATGGAAAGGATCTTCCTAAAAAATGGGCTACCCATGGTAGGATGGAGGATCCTGAGAAGGATCACCAGGAACTTTCTTTTGACATAAGGATAACTGATATTTTTGCTTTCTTGTTATGCAGCTATCACCGTTTCACACCTCAAACTGTCCCCTGCTGCTAAGGAAAGGCTCCTCGCTTTCAAGAGACTTGATCCTGAGACAAGAACTTTCAAGACAACAACCCAAGATTCACAGGAGGTATCCTCAGGCTCTGTCACAATGTCAAGTAAGTATCCTTGTTTAAAATTTAAATATATAGTGAAATATGAACTAGGAAAAGATACTTATCTTGTTTTAATTGTGTAGGTGCTGGAAAATCTGCCAAGCCTGTATCCCAATTCAACACGGCTGACCTTGATGTCGTACGATCCAGGAAGAAGAGATCCACCACCAGTCCTAGCATCTCCATTCCAAAGGCACCCACTAAAGGAAAGGGTGTCAAGAAGAGGAAAACTTCTGATGCTGAGGATCTTCAGGGTCTTCCACTGATCCGCCACCAGTTCCTTGAATACTTCAATGATGTAAGGATCCTTTATTCTGCCTATGTATCCTACTCGTATGAGGATCACTTGGTCTTGAACTGCTGTTATCCTTTTCTTTTGCAGAAATTTGCTGAGATTGAGGACTATGTGGGCCACGTGGAGGATCAAGATAAAAAGATTGTCGACCTCCAACAGGTTGCCGTTGTTGGATCGTGTACGTGACCCTGAAAGTCAGTTAAGGACGTTCATCTTCATGTGTAAAGGCGGAATCAATGCACATAAAGTCCAAAACAGCTCTAATCCTTTTAACTTTTCTTTTCTGATTAATAAACGTGCTTGTACAACATTTTCTGATGAAAAACCGACAGCACTTCGTGACTCTCACAATGACATCCAACCGTTCCGTTTGAAATGATACATTAGCACTCCTATATATAGACCATGAACCCTTCCGTTTGAACATTAACATGATGATTCAAACGGAACCCTAACTCAAACGGCCAGGTTCAAACGGAACCCTCATTTAACCTACGGTTTTCAAACGAAACCCTTATAAATCACTTTCTAAATCAAACTAAAACCCTAATTTTACATATAAGCTCCATTCTTGACTTTCTTGAACTAAGACTTGATGAAGATGTAGTCAACAGACATTCTCGTGCATCAACAGACTCCCCCTTGGATGTTGACGTAGTCTTCAGCTCCTGAGTCTTCAGTCTTAGTCTTTTCTTCAACTCTGCCTTTTCATCACAAGCACTCTATCTTCACATTCCCATATGCTGTTGATCCAGACTCCCCCTTTCACAGACTCCCCCTCTCGATATGCTGAATCTGAGATATCTGGTTCAAGCTTTGACAATTTGCTTCCGTTGGGAATAATGAAGAACAAATCTGTTACTCAACCAGCAAACATTACAATTCTATCTTTTCAATCACAAAAACACAAACTTAATCAGTTTTAGAAATCCACTCAAGTATTCAGATCCAAGTTAATGACCCTGATCACTTGATTAATCTACCAAGTCCAAATTAATGACCTTGGTTGATCATATGACGAAACAAACTGATATTAAAACAATATTTTCAAACATTTTCTGAAAATAACAAGTATCAAATTAATGAACTTGTTTTTATCATTCCAAACAATCCAAACTTCTTCAAAGTAAGCTCTCCTCATTCTTCAGTTCAGAATTTCCTGCATCTGCTTCAAACATCTGAGAATCCAACAATCAACTCTCCACTTTGGTTTGTCTAAAATAAAGCAGAAATAAAATCTTTTTGGATTTTATCAAAGTGTTCTAAACTAAGAAATGAAATACAGAAAACTTAAATTGCAGAAAGTAAACAAAATAAACTATTTACAAACATATTTTGGTGAGCGTGTCAGGGAATCATATCAGCTTTTCAGACAAATCACAAGTACCGTTAAGCTATATTACATACTCAGATTTAAACAATTTACCTCGATTGTCGATATACTGATCCATCTTAAATTCTCACACAAATTTCAACTTACTCAGGATACGATTTAGATGAATTAAGAACTTAGATCATTCATGTGTCCCACCTCTTGAATATACTCCCGTATCCAGAATCTCAATAATCAGTCTTACAGGTGAGAATACTACAATGATGTCTGTATATAATTTAGGTATGCGAGGGCCGAGGGATCTCAGATCGATACTTCCGTATACGCAGAGAGATATCAGCTTCGACTTTTCGGTGTGTCCCCTTTAGAGGATCTTTTTGCTTACAACAGCAGCATATATCAATTTTAATTGTTTCAGCATGCTGAGGGTTTAATGCTGTGTTTCAAGCATTGAAGCAAGTATTAGCCAGGGACTAGGTCAGAACTACCGTTCAGCAGAAGTCCCGGAATAATACCCCAGACATCATAGAGTATAAAGACCTAGTATATCAGATTAAGAGACCTTTCAAACGAGATTTCAGGGGTTACCTATATATCCAAGTAGTGTTCCCCACGAATTCACAAGTTTGAATTTAGGTTTATATCCCGAATAAATCTACTAAATGTGTGAAAACCTATCGACACATCATCAGTAAGATTGTTTAATTCTTTTATACTTTTCAAATCTTTAGCATACTGTAATCGTCTAGCTGATGTACTATCATTTTCCCTATATACACAAGCTCTTTTTCATTTTATCATGTTTTTGTATTTTTGCATTTTTTACTGTTTTTGTATTTTCTGAAAATAAACTATGTACAAATATCTACTCCCCCTAAATACCAAAACAAGTAAAAATTCGACAAACCATTGCAGACTGTTTCTCGTCTTCATCCGCAACAGTACCTTCATCAAAGCCAATTATGCCATCCGACACCGACAAAAGCTTCATACCATTCAGTTTTAACAAATATTTAAACCGATTTTTATCAAAAGCTTTGGTATGTAAATCAGCTTTCTGTTCGTCTGTGTGGATTTTCTCAATTCGTATCAACTTTTTCTCAAAGCAATCACGAATAAAGTGATGACGAATTTCTATGTGTTTCGTTTTAGCGTGATGTACTGGATTTTTAGTTATATTTATTGCGGCCTCATTATCAACAAAAAGAGGTGTGTTAAGAAACTGCAAACCGTAGTCGCGCATCTGTTGCTGTATCCACAAGATCTGAGAGCAGCAACTGCTAGCAGAAACATACTCCGCTTCACAAGTAGATAACGCCACAGACGTTTGTTTCTTACACTGCCAGGTAACCAATCTAGGACCAAAGAACTGGCATCCTGCAGTTGTTGATTTTGAATTGACTTTGCAGCATCCGAAATCCGAATCGGAATACCCTTCGAGCGTAAAATCACCTTTTCTAGGATACCACAACCCCAATGAAGGAGTTCCTTTCAGGTAGCGCAATATCCTCTTTACAATAATCATGTGCGATGCTCTCGGGTTAGACTGAAATCTTGCTGCGAGGCACGTTGGGTACATGATATCAGGACGTGAAGCAGTTAGGTACATTGAAGAACCTATCATGGATCGGTAAAACGTCTCATCAGCCCTGTCTCCGGTGAGATCGGGGTGAATCCCATGATTTGTTGCAAGTGGGGTAGCAGCAGGAGTAGAACTTGACATCCCAAATTTCTCTAGAATATCATGAACGTACTTTGACTGATGAATGAAAATTCCTTCAGGAAGTTGTTCAACTTGTAATCCCAGAAAGAATTTCATCTCCCCCATTGATGACATTTCAAACTTCTGCTTCATCACTGATTCAAAATCTTTGCATAGATTTTCATTTGTCGACCCAAAGATTATATCGTCCACATAAATCTGAACAATCAGAAGATGACCATCGACCTCCTTAGTGAACAGAGTGGCATCCACTTTTCCACGAATGAACTTGTTGGCTAGTAGGTGTTGAGACAAAGTCTCGTACCAAGCTCTCGGGGCCTGGTGTAAACCATACAGCGCTTTGTCCAATAAGTAGACCTTGTTTTTGTGGATTGGATCGGTAAAGCCCGGCGGCTGACCGACATAAACCTCCTCTTTAACCTTCCCGTAAAGAAACGCCGATTTAACATCCAACTGATAAACTTTGAAGTTCTTCCAAGACGCAAATGCTAGGAAAATTCTGATAGCCTCTAGTCGTGCTACAGGAGCATAGACTTCGGTAAAATCAATTCCCTCCTGTTGACTAAATCCCTGAACAACGAGTCGAGCTTTGTTCCTTACGACAACTCCTCTATCGTCTCTCTTACACTTAAACACCCACTTGGTGTTAATTTTCCTCTGACCATCCGGCAAATCAACTAACTTCCACACTCCCAATTTCTCAAATTGACTAAGTTCCTCCTGTATAGCATTGACCCAAGAGTCTTCAGTAAGCGCCTCTTTGTAAGTTCTTGGTTCAATCTGCGAAATAAAACAACTTAATGAGAATTCAGTTTGCAAAGGAGCAACTTTTGAATAAAAACATGTAAGCCCTTTATCAATCTGATTTCGAGTGCGAACACCAGCTTGCAATTCTCCTATAATCAACTCCTCTGGATGATATGAAAAAGTTCGCGACATCACTTCACTCGGAACATCTACATTTCCCTCCAGATTAGTAACATTCTGCTCTGCATCTTGTTCACCAACTTGGTTTGTTTGACCTGAAATCTGAAACTGCTCCCCCTCAGAATTTGAATCTGAATCACCGTGATCAAAAACTGGCATGTTTTCAGCTTCTAGATTATCATTCTGAGCCGACTGATTATCTTGAGCAACTTCATTCTGTTGGACATCATCTTGTTCACCAGCATTACTCGGACCTGCTTCATCATCATTTGAAGTTTCCCGTGGTCTTCTCGAATACTCATCTGGGAACCTTAACTGTGACTCATATTCACGCAAAATATCCAACTCATCAAAGAAATCTTCTTCATCCTCTGATTCTTCTCTCATGTCAAACGAATCCCAAAGTTTGTCATAATGATAACGCCATGAATCACCAGGATTCTGCGGCGGCATAGTATAACCTTGACATTCAACATTTGCAGCTTCAATAATCCGCTTTTCACTTGGAACGAAGACACGTCGCAATGGATTTGAATAACCAACAAATATTCTGTGACAACTCGAAATTTAGAACCTTTCGTTGTACGTTTGAACACTAAGTGACTAGCTAATTTGATGATTTGATGAATGATATGTGCGAACTTATATGATTATGTGTTATGCTATGTGTGTGCTTGTGTGTATGTAGGCGAGTATGTATATGAACCGAAACGACACGAACCCGGCTCAAGACCATGTGGTCTCGAGTGAACGATGACCTATGGGCCGGTTGGGCCGCACCTCATGTAACCCACACGAAACCTACTAGGACTAGTATATAGATCACACTCCTAGCAAACTAGTCCATTCTTTGGACAATCCACTCATACTCTCCAACACACACACTCTCCACTCTCTCACACTAAAACCCTAAGCTACAACATCATACATTCCTCTCCTTCATTCTCGGATCCAATCGACAACCGTAAGAAGCTCTCGGATCGCCTCTCACACACACCGGTTGGAAGCTCCACTCACACCTTTGAACCCACACTTGAACCGGTTAGTGAATTTATGATGTTTGTTGTTATTTAATAATGGTATGAATGATAGAACCTAACTAGTGTAGTGTATGCTTGATGATGTTTGTGAACCGGATGTGTATTGTGTTTTGAGTCGATAATGATGTATGATTTTCGGTTGATGATGATGATTTGATAACATGTTTGCTTGTTAAGGTTCATACATGATAGATATATATATATCCTCCTTGAATAACTTAACATGATTAGAGTGGTTGCTAATGATTCATGATCACTTAACACATGAATAAGTAGAAAAATGGTTGAATATGGTGCTATTATGTTCTCGGATTGAATATGTGAATGATAAGGATCATTGGTGCATTAAACTAAGTAGATTATGTTGACATAAATCGGTTTAGTGAGCTTGTTTGTTCAAAGGATGAAAACCCTAAAGATGAAAATGATGAACACATGAAGAACTTGTTGAATATCATATGAACATGTTGAAAATTTGAAATCTGATATGTTTGATCCATTTTTAGTAATTTGCTAGACAAGAAACATGTTTAAGGTTTTTGGTTGGATAGTACAAACTGTTACAAGAAATCAGAATGTTAGTGGGTAGTACACTGTACCAAATCAGCTCCTGTCCAACCGAAACCATCGGTTGCGACTCGAAACCATGCATGATGAGTCGAAATCTCCCAGTTGCGACATCGGTTGCGAGTCGCAAACACCTGGTTGCGACTCGAAACCACAAATGATCAGCACATAAACCGTTTGACTCGAAACCCCGGTTGCGAGTCCAGTTGCGACTCGTAACCAAAACAACACAAACCGAAACCATGATTGCGACTCAGGTTGCGAGTCGCAAACGCCTAGTTGCGACTCGAGATTATACACAGATACACGCTGTTTGGGCTTGCACCTCGTTTCGGACTTAATTGTTTGGGCCGAACTCTTGGGCCTAATGCACAAGACCTTATATGTTACTGTTGAACGTGAACATTGTTGATCTGCCATGATTAAACGTGTATGCCTTAGATAATACTTGAATGCAATGTGCTAGAAACATCCGTGTGCTACTTGGTTACGAACCTGACTTGTATGATACAACTATGATAGGACGTGAGTAGCCACAACATTGCTTGTTTGACTTTTCTGTGTTTCTACCGAGCAAACCAAGGTGAGTTCACACCCTCTACAAAGCATGGGATTCCCAGGGGTCGGGAATTGGGGTTAAGGAACAGGGTTCCTCGTCCTCCTTGGGTAGGACAGCAAAGGTTCAGGAATGTAATTCCTCGTCCTCACGGACAGATAACTCGTACTAGACCAAAACTCTATCACGAAGTCCCTCATTTTTATATCGACTTAATCGCCGGGCCAATGGCGAGCGGGTCATTAGTTAGATAGCGCTATTTAGGTCTGACAAACCTCACACCGTGCCGCAGAGGACGGGCGTGAACTAATGGATCTGGGGCACGTCAATGATGATAGACATTGACAGTTTCAGGGCACATAAACATGACTACAGTCAGCAGTCGATATGGTAACGAGTCTAGTAGATACATGGGGTAGCCCCCACGGCCGAAATGCCAGATAACTAACACGGGGTAGCCCCCACGGCTGGATAGCCAGAGTAACCGGGAATAAACAAGACACGTTTTTAACTATGGGGTAACCCCCACGGCAGGATGCCAGCTAAAGGAAACTGTTTTCGAAACAACTTAAAATGAACACCCAACCATGAACTCACTCAACTTGTTGTTAACTCATTACTACATGCTTTGCAGGTCCTTAGGTTTCTAGCTGGAGCTTGCACGGACGAGGATCGTTGTGGGACATGGACGACTGTGTGTCCACGTTAAACTATGAAACAGTTAAACTTATGTTTTGATTTAAGACTTATGCTTCCGCTTGCAACTTAACTATGTTTTGTTTGAACACCAATTGTATTGGTTGGATTTTTAATAGCTACTTATATGCTTGTTCAATATGATTGGTGGCTGGATCCTGGTCAGTCACGCCTCCAAGCGGTAGTACTCCGCTGGTGGATTTTGGGGGTGTGACAGATTGGTATCAGAGCCATTGGTTATAGAGAACTTGGTTTTAATAGAGGGAAAAACGTTTTTGTTAAAACCAGACTATAACCTGTACAGTGCTCAACGGTCCACTACGATGCTTCACTCCACATGCAAGGCTCGACATTCTAGGTGATATGGTCTGTATATTACCTACTTGTTAGATACATAGTACATTGCTCATGGTATGCTTGGTTAGTATAACTACTGTTGCTTGAACACGTGCGTGCTTACTCTATTTTATCGTCGTACTTTCGCGAACCCCTCTCACCCACATTCTTCTTGATATGAAGATCATGTCTGGACGCGTTAACCTAACACAAGCCCAGTTGACGGCTCTGATCAACGAACGAGTTGCCGCAGCACTCGCAGCAGCATACACAGGAGGTATATCCTGCAGTCCGAACTCATTCTAGGATCTTTAGGATCCTACTCTTGTGAACCAACCTTTGTGTTAAACTCTGTCTTTTCTTTCACCTACGATAGGTCAGCATGTTCAGCCACCCGTGTGCACTTTTAAGACTTTCATGGACTGCCGACCAACTACTTTTAGCGGCACTAAAGGAGCAGTAGGTCTCCTACACTGGTTTGAGAAGCTAGAATCTGTGTTCGAAATGTGTGAATGCCCTGAGGCGCGCAGGGTGAAGTACGCTACTGGTACTCTCGAGGGTTTAGCCCTCACGTGGTGGAACGCTCAAGTTCAGATGCTAGGGTTGGTTGCTGCCAACGCCACCCCATGGGAAACTTTTAAGGAAATGATCAAAGAAGAATACTGCAGTCGTGATGAGATTCACAAACTAGAGGTGGAGTTCTTCAACCTCAAGATGACGGGGTCCGAAATTGAAGCTTATGTGAAGAGGTCGAACGAAGTGGCAATTCTGTGCCCTACTATGGTGGATCCTCCCATCAAACGCATCGAACTATTTCTTCAGGGCTTAGTGCCAGAAATCCAAAGTCATGTGACTTCAGCGAACCTCGCTACCTACCAGCAAACTGTTCAGTTGGCTCACCGTCTCACGGATCAGGCGGTGGAGCAGAACAAGTTACCAAAACGCATAGGTGCTGCAACTACTTCTGGTACCTCTAGTGACAACAAACGGAAGTGGGATGGAACTTCGAGTAAGGGTTCGGCTTCTGTTCAGTCCCAGTCTCAGCAGAGAAGGACTGAGGACTACAAGAGCCCTAACCATCAATCGTCTGGTGGCGGAAACAAAGGAAATCACCCCAAATGCAATCGCTCCAGCCTGCACCACAGCGGACCATGCACCAGGGGCAACTGTCATCGGTGCAACAAGCCTGGTCACGCTGCAAAGGATTGTAGGAGCTTATACCCCGCCAACCAGAATCGTCAGCAAGCTCAACAGAACCAGCGCCAGCAACAGCAACAGGGTGATAACAAAGGGTGCTTTCAGTGTGGAGCTGAGGGCCACTTCAAGAGAGATTGTCCTCAACTGAACAGGAACCAGAACAACAACAACAACAACAATAACAACAATCAGGGGAATGGTAACAATGGGAACAACAACAACAATGGCGCCAGGGGGCGGATGTTTGTGATCGGCCAAGGTGAAGCAAGGAATGACCCCAATGTTGTGGCGGGTAAGTTCCTTCTCGACGACTTTTATGTTTCAGTTTTATTTGACTCGGGTGCCGATACTAGCTACATGTCACTAGAAGTTAGTCGAATGCTTAAGCGTATTCCAACACTTTTGAACAACAAGCACACCGTAGAGCTAGCAAATGGTAAGAGTTTAGAAGCCACACACGTAGTCAAGGGTTGTAAACTTGTTCTCGCTGACCAGACCTTCTCTATCGACCTCATTCCTATTGTCTTGGGTAGTTTCGACGTTGTCATTGGGATGGATTGGTTATCCCGACACCGCGCAGAGATTCTTTGCAACGAGAAGGTTGTCCGTATTCCAGGTCCCGGTGGTGAACCTCTCATGATTCATGGCGACAAGAGGAGTGCTGTTGAGAACGTCATTTCTCTCCTTAAGGCCCAAAAGTGCTTGCGAAAGGGCCACACTGCTATTTTGGCTCTCATTACTGACACCACGGAGAAAGAGAAGAAGATAGAAGATTTTCCAGTTGTACGCGATTATCCAGAGGTATTTCCTGAGGAATTACCTGGTCTTCCGCCTCATCGTCAAGTCGAGTTTCAGATCGAACTAGCTCCTGGAGCTGCACCTATAGCTCGTGCACCTTATCGTTTAGCCCCATCAGAGTTGAAGGAACTCTCTACGCAACTACAAGAACTCTTGGATAAGGGTTTTATTCGTCCTAGCTCATCGCCCTGGGGAGCTCCAGTGCTATTTGTAAAGAAGAAAGACGGTACTTTCAGAATGTGCATCGACTACCGAGAACTCAACAAGGTGACGGTGAAGAATCGTTATCCTCTACCGCGTATCGACGACTTGTTCGACCAGTTGCAAGGGTCGAGCTACTATTCGAAGATTGATTTGAGATCGGGTTATCACCAGCTGAGAGTCCGGGAAGAGGACGTCTCCAAAACAGCCTTCAGAACCCGATACGGGCACTATGAGTTTTTGGTCATGCCTTTTGGGATGACAAACGCACCTGCGGTTTTCATGGACTTGATGAACCGAGTGTGCAAACCTTACCTGGACAAGTTTGTTATAGTCTTCATCGACGACATCCTGATCTACTCTAAAAGTCGGGAAGAACACGAGCAGCATCTGCGACTTATTCTGGAACTCCTTCGAACAGAACAGCTTTATGCAAAGTTCTCGAAATGCGACTTCTGGCTTCGAGAAGTCCATTTCCTAGGCCACGTGGTAAACAAGGATGGGATTCACGTTGATCCATCCAAGATAGACTCGATTAAGAACTGGCCTGCACCTCGTACACCAAAGGAAATTCGCCAATTCTTGGGTTTGGCGGGATACTACCGGAGATTCATAAAGGATTTTTCTAAGATTGCACAGCCTCTCACCTCACTAACGCAGAAGGGCGTTATTTATCGCTGGGGAAACGCACAGGAGTTGGCATTTCAGCACCTAAAGGATAGACTTTGTAGCGCACCTATCCTTTCCTTGCCGGAAGGCACAGACGACTTCGTGGTCTACTGCGACGCATCAATTCAGGGTCTTGGTTGCGTGTTGATGCAACGAGATAAAGTTATAGCCTACGCCTCACGCCAACTCAAGGTTCATGAAAAGAACTACACTACGCACGATTTAGAGCTGGGAGCTGTTGTTTTTGCGCTTAAGCTATGGCGGCATTACCTGTATGGTACCAAGTGCGCGATCTACACTGACCACAGGAGTCTCGAGCATATCTTCAAGCAGAAGGAACTGAATATGCGACAACGACGATGGGTCGAACTACTAAATGACTACGAGTGCTCAATCAGGTATCACCCGGGCAAGGCCAATGTTGTGGCTGACGCCCTCAGTCGGAAGGACACTGCACTTAAGCGCGTGCGAGCTTTACAACTCACGATCCATTCTAGTCTGCCTTCCCAGATACGAGCAGCTCAGATAGAAGCACTGAAACCAGAAAACGTCAGGGCTGAAGCCCTACGCGGATCGAGGCAACGCTTAGAACAGAAGGAAGATGGTGCTTACTACGTAACGGGGCGCGTTTGGGTCCCACTTTATGGCAACCTACGAGAACTTGTGATGGACGAAGCACACAAGTCTCGCTACTCAGTACACCCTGGATCAGATAAGATGTATCACGACATCAAAACTACGTACTGGTGGCCTAGCATGAAGGCCCACATAGCAACCTACGTCAGCAAGTGTTTGACTTGTGCGAGAGTCAAGTCGGAATACCAGAAACCATCAGGCCTGCTCCAACAACCAGAGATACCTCAATGGAAATGGGAGCAAATTTCCATGGATTTTGTTACTGGCCTACCTAGATCCCAGCGCGGGAACGATACTATTTGGGTGATCGTGGATCGACTTACAAAATCTGCACACTTCCTGGCTATCAAGGAAACGGATAAGTTCTCCACTCTTGCAGAAATATACCTCAAGGAAGTCGTTTCGAGGCACGGGGTGCCCACCTCTATTATCTCGGATCGAGATGCACGTTTTACTTCAGAACTGTGGCAAGCAATGCACAAATCCTTTGGCTCGCGACTAGATATGAGCACAGCGTATCACCCTCAGACGGACGGGCAGTCCGAGCGCACTATTCAAACCTTAGAAGACATGCTTCGTGCATGTGTAATCGACTTTGGCAACCGCTGGGAAAAGCATCTGCCACTTGTGGAATTCTCGTACAATAACAGCTACCACACCAGCATTGGAACTGCTCCGTTTGAGGCATTGTACGGACGTAAATGCCGGTCTCCTCTTTGCTGGGCAGAGGTGGGAGAAAGTCAGATCACTGGTCCAGAATATGTGGTGGATACAACCGAGCAGATCGCTCAGATACGAAAACGCATGACGGCCGCTCGCGAACGTCAGAAAGTTTACGCCGACATGGGCAGGAAACCACTTGAGCTCCAGGTTGGGGAGCGGGTACTACTCAAAGTTTCACCCTGGAAGGGTGTGGTTCGTTTTGGTAAACGCGGTAAACTAAACCCACGATACGTTGGACCTTTCGAGGTCATTGAGAAAATAGGCAGGGTGGCCTACAGACTAAACTTACCAGCGGAACTCGGTGCAGTTCACAACGTTTTTCACGTGTCGAATCTGAAGAAGTGTCCATCAGATGAGACCCACGTAGTTCCTTTGAAGGAACTCGCGATCGACGAGCAGTTACGATTCGTCGAGGAACCAGTCGAAATCACGGACCGGGATGTTAAGGTCCTCAAGAGCACTAGAATACCTCTCGTTCGAGTTCGTTGGAACTCACGTCGCGGCCCAGAGTTCACCTGGGAGCGCGAAGATCAGATGAAACAAAAGTATCCCCAACTGTTCGCAAACAGTACACCCACTACTGAGGCCGAAGCTACGGAATTTCGGGACGAAATTCCAGATCAACGGGGGGTGGATGTGACACCCCGGGAAAACCAGGAAAACCATACAACTTAACTAGCTTCCTCAGTGAGTGCCTACCAAATTTCGGGACGAAATTTCTTTCAACTTGGGGATGATGTGACAACTCGAAATTTAGAACCTTTCGTTGTACGTTTGAACACTAAGTGACTAGCTAATTTGATGATTTGATGAATGATATGTGCGAACTTATATGATTATGTGTTATGCTATGTGTGTGCTTGTGTGTATGTAGGCGAGTATGTATATGAACCGAAACGACACGAACCCGGCTCGAGACCATGTGGTCTCGAGTGAACGATGACCTATGGGCCGGTTGGGCCGCACCTCATGTAACCCACACGAAACCTACTAGGACTAGTATATAGATCACACTCCTAGCAAACTAGTCCATTCTTTGGACAATCCACTCATACTCTCCAACACACACACTCTCCACTCTCTCACACTAAAACCCTAAGCTACAACATCATACATTCCTCTCCTTCATTCTCGGATCCAATCGACAACCGTAAGAAGCTCTCGGATCGCCTCTCACACACACCGGTTGGAAGCTCCACTCACACCTTTGAACCCAAACTTGAACCGGTTAGTGAATTTATGATGTTTATTGTTATTTAATAATGGTATGAATGATAGAACCTAACTAGTGTAGTGTATGCTTGATGATGTTTGTGAACCGGATGTGTATTGTGTTTTGAGTCGATAATGATGTATGATTTTCGGTTGATGATGATGATTTGATAACATGTTTGCTTGTTAAGGTTCATACATGATAGATATATATATATCCTCCTTGAATAACTTAACATGATTAGAGTGGTTGCTAATGATTCATGATCACTTAACACATGAATAAGTAGAAAAATGGTTGAATATGGTGCTATTATGTTCTCGGATTGAATATGTGAATGATAAGGATCATTGGTGCATTAAACTAAGTAGATTATGTTGACATAAATCGGTTTAGTGAGCTTGTTTGTTCAAAGGATGAAAACCCTAAAGATGAACATGATGAACACATGAAGAACTTGTTGAATATCATATGAACATGTTGAAAATTTGAAATCTGATATGTTTGATCCATTTTTAGTAATTTGCTAGACAAGAAACATGTTTAAGGTTTTTGGTTGGATAGTACAAACTGTTACAAGAAATCAGAATGTTAGTGGGTAGTACACTGTACCAAATCAGCTCCTGTCCAACCGAAACCATCGGTTGCGACTCGAAACCATGCATGATGAGTCGAAATCTCCCAGTTGCGACATCGGTTGCGAGTCGCAAACACCTGGTTGCGACTCGAAACCACAAATGATCAGCACATAAACCGTTTGACTCGAAACCCCGGTTGCGAGTCCAGTTGCGACTCGTAACCAAAACAACACAAACCGAAACCATGATTGCGACTCAGGTTGCGAGTCGCAAACGCCTAGTTGCGACTCGAGATTATACACAGATACACGCTGTTTGGGCTTGCACCTCGTTTCGGACTTAATTGTTTTGGCCGAACTCTTGGGCCTAATGCACAAGACCTTATATGTTACTGTTGAACGTGAACATTGTTGATCTGCCATGATTAAACGTGTATGCCTTAGATAATACTTGAATGCAATGTGCTAGAAACATCCGTGTGCTACTTGGTTACGAACCTGACTTGTATGATACAACTATGATAGGACGTGAGTAGCCACCACATTGCTTGTTTGACTTTTCTGTGTTTCTACCGAGCAAACCAAGGTGAGTTCACACCCTCTACAAAGCATGGGATTCCCAGGGGTCGGGAATTGGGGTTAAGGAACTGGGTTCCTCGTCCTCCTTGGGTAGGACAGCAAAGGTTCAGGAATGTAATTCCTCGTCCTCACGGACAGATAACTCATACTAGACCAAAACTCTATCACGAAGTCCCTCATTTTTATATCGACTTAATCGCCGGGCCAATGGCGAGCGGGTCATTAGTTAGATAGCGCTATTTAGGTCTGACAAACCTCACACCGTGCCGCAGAGGACGGGCGTGAACTAATGGATCTGGGGCACGTCAATGATGATAGACATTGACAGTTTCAGGGCACATAAACATGACTACAGTCAGCAGTCGATATGGTAACGAGTCTAGTAGATACATGGGGTAGCCCCCACGGCCGAAATGCCAGATAACTAACACGGGGTAGCCCCCACGGCTGGATAGCCAGAGTAACCGGGAATAAACAAGACACGTTTTTAACTATGGGGTAACCCCCACGGAAGGATGCCAGCTAAAGGAAACTGTTTTCGAAACAACTTAAAATGAACACCCAACCGTGAACTCACTCAACTTGTTGTTGACTCGTTACTACATGCTTTGCAGGTCCTTAGGTTTCTAGCTGGAGCTTGCACGGACGAGGATCGTTGTGGGACATGGACGACTGTGTGTCCACGTTAAACTATGAAACAGTTAAACTTATGTTTTGATTTAAGACTTATGCTTCCGCTTGCAACTTAACTATGTTTTGTTTGAACACCAATTGTATTGGTTGGATTTTTAATAGCTACTTATATGCTTGTTCAATATGATTGGTGGCTGGATCCTGGTCAGTCACGCCTCCAAGCGGTAGTACTCCGCTGGTGGATTTTGGGGGTGTGACATATTCCCTCAATGCACTTCGGACCAAACTTTCCAAAAGGCTCTATAACCGTACAAGGTGACCCGAACGGTTCTAGATACTTCAAATTCGGTTTGCAGTTATTGATTAGCTCAAAGCATGTTTTGTTGAACTTCTTAACAGTAAGAACTCGGTTGAGAGTATAGCATGCGGCGGAAACAGCTTCAGCCCAAAAATTAATCGGTAACTTTGAATCTGCGAGCATAGTTCTAGCCGTCTCGATTAGCGTCCGGTTTTTGCGTTCTGCGACTCCATTCTGCTGCGGAGTGTACGGAGCACTAAACTCATGCAAAATACCTCTTTCATCACAAAATTCTTCCATCTTACTATTCTTGAATTCAGTACCATTATCACTTCGAATTCTCTTGATACGCCTTTGGTACAAATTCTCAATCTTTCTGAACAAACCCATCAAACTGTCAAATGTTTCATCTTTCGTCTTCAAGAAAGAAACCCACGAAAATCTGGAATAATCATCAGTAACGACCAAACAATAGAAATCTCCTGTAATACTTTTGACATTCACCGGACCAAACAAATCCATGTGAAGTCTTTCCAGAGGTCTCGAAACTGAATTGACTTTCTTTGTAGGGTGTGACTTTTTCTTCTGCTTGCCTTTGACACAGCTAATGCACTCCCCTTCCAGATGAAAACCTTTGATATTAACTCCCAATACTAAATCATTGTGCACCAAGTGATTCATCTTCCGTAGGTGAATATGCCCCATCTTTCGGTGCCACAATCTGGATTCTTTCTCAGTTGCTCTAGACACAAAACAATGTGCTTGACCAGTTGTTGTAGTTGCTACAGACATATCTAACACATATAAATCATTCACTCTAGGTGCCCTCATAATAATCCATTCTTCAGGGATAACAAAACCAGGTTTCAAGATCAAACACTCTTTATCAGTGAAGTGAGTAGTATACTGATTGTCACAGATCTGCGAGATACTAAGAAAATTGTTCTCCAGCTCAGTGATATAGTTAACTCTCTCAAACGTTACAATCCCATTGGATAACGTTCCTTCACCAACAATTCTACCACCTTCATGACCAGCAAATCCCACATAACCACCATTGATATTCTTCACATCATACAGCAATGCAGTTTTTCCTGTCATATGTCGAGATGCCCCACTATCCATGATCCATCTTGAAATGGCTCTTGGAAGATCCTGCATATACCACAAGTTGATTTTAAAACACTTCAATAAAGATGCCGATTCATGCTTCGCAATCCAGGAAGCTCCGGCAATTCAAACTGCTTATTCGAACATGGTGTCCACCCAGGCCTCATCAGCCTTAGGTGTAACCTTGACTCTAGCAACTTGAATTTTGAAATTTTCAGCCTTTAAAGGTGGAAAATTTGCATCATAATCAACCGTAATTGATTCTTCAGCCTTTTTCACTTCAGAAGTTGAAATTTTCTTTTCAGTTTTAGGTTTCCAAACTTGTTGAGATAATGCAACCTGTTTATAAAACTTATCATTTTTAGTTACCATTTTCTTTACAGGTTCAGTTTTTGCTTTTACATTGTTGATTTTAACATTTTGCTTCTCAACCACTTTCTTCTCAACATACATTGGTGCTTTACCCTTCACATCAACCTTCTTTTGTTGAACCTTCACAGCTTCAGTCCTAGGCTTCACATGTGTACACATTCGTGCAATATGACCAACTTGGTCACATCTAAAACAAGTACGAGTATCAACTACTCGACTCGTGCCTTCAGACTGATAATGTGAAGGTCTTTTCTCAAAGAACTCTTTATTTGATTTTGAAAAGATTTCATTTTCCTCATCAGACAATGAACTCGAACTGTTCACAAACACCCTTTTATTAGCAAACCTTTTGTTTTGAAAATTCTTTTTCTGATAACTATTACCACCTCGATAACCACCCGACCAATTGTTTCGATTGTTATTATAAAACATTGGTGGAACAACAGGCTTTTTGTAATAAGCTTTATCTTTCTCAAAATTCATTTGCCTTTTTGTTTGTTTCAAGCTGTTCACTTCCGACAACTCAACTTCAACCAATTTGAAAACATTTGTTAACTTTTTCTCATTAACATTTTCAATGGGAAACTCAGAATCCGAATACAACTTATCAGATCCAGCCATCTTGTACATTACAAGACCCGGTTCATCACTTAAGTTGTTTTTGGACTTTGATTTCTGAATGTATTTGTCAAAGAAACACCCATCCTCCTCAGAAGTGTCACAATCCGGTTTAAGCACTTTGTCTACCACACTTTTCACCACATCACTTTGGACACCCTCGTCATTGGAAGATGTGAACGTGACATCAATGTTTTCAGGAAGTTTAACTTCACTTTCTTCCTCAATTTGCAACAAACTAGACTGCTTTTTTGTGTAGTTGTCTAAAATTGGCGGTGGAACTTTGTGAAAACCTACACCAGTTCCATCAGAAAACACATCCTCGCCATCTTTATTTTTCCCTATAGGTTTAGGAACAATATGCTGCAAAACAAAGCTTGCTGATTTATAGCTGTTAAGCTTCAACTGGATTCGTTCATTCTCAATTTCAGCTTCTTGAACTTTAAGTTTCAGTTTAGCAATTTGATCCAATTGTTCATTAATCGATTCTTCTTTTAATCTCAAAACAGCTCTTAGATGTTCATTTTCTTTAAATGTTTTGCCATTACGATCATCACTATCTTTGACAATGCTTTTCAATTTCTCAAACTTTTCAGAAATTTGACGGTTTTCAAGAATTAACTTTTCATTTTTAGATTTTATTTTCTCACGTTCAGTTTTATCATTTTCAATTTGAGCCGTTAATTCTTTAATCCGTTCAGTTGAAGCTCTTACACTTTTGTCACGATCGAGAATCTGATTTTCAACATTTCTAACCTTTGTTGTCAGATTCTGAATTTTCTCATTGTTAAGATACGTGACAGTGCTACAAAAATTGCATTGTTTGGTGCAATTTTTGCAGTCAGCATTTCCATCAATCTTGTTACCTGACGCATTCGTTGACACACTTTGACTGACTGATCCCTTTGACTCAGTAACAGAATTAGGATCTACCTCAAGTGCCTTTGCAGCTAGCACTTTGTCAGCCATCACTCCCAGGTTCTCAGCTGTCAACTCTTGCTTAGTATCAATTATGCCTGTATCAACCTGCTTTTCTTTCTTCTCTTTCTCCTCTTTCTCCTTTCTCTTTCGCTTCTTCAATCATTTTCGAAGTTGGAGTTCCCTACCACTTATGTTGCCAATATTCATCTTCTTCTTTGTACTCCTTGATAATGGCTTCGATATCTAGCGTTTTGTCATCAATTGCAATGTTGCCATACCTATCAAGATAGCACTCTCTATCTGGATCCCATCTGTTTGCTCTTCTAGCTTCCAGAAAGATACCAGAAAGTCTGATAATCTTGGTTTCAGCAGTCATCTTTCGGTAGTGATACTTCTCTTCCTCAGTACGATCATCTTTCCATGGCTTAGGTTCATCATTGCTTGCCATGAATGCGTAACCAACCGCATCTTCTTCCGGTAGAACTTCCTTACTCCAATCATACCCCTCATCATCATAAATCACAGCAAGAGCCCTTGATTTGTCTCTGTTATCTTCAACTTGCTTCAATCTAGGCGGCTCAGATTTATTCTGATGATAGATTGCCTTTTTGTAATAATCATCTCTGAAAGGGTTCTCTGACTCATCAGCATAAGCGTTTCGGCATTCTCGTTTGAAGTGACCCTTCTGCTTACATTTGAAACAAGTCACCTTCGATTTATCGAACCCCAGTTTTGTGGACGGACCACCGATCGTTTTTCTCCCTGTAATTTCCATGAAGCGTTGTGCACGTCGGACTGCACTTGCCATTGCCCAACGAATGTCGATCAGCTCCATTTCTTCAGGATCTATCTGATCGTAGTCTTCTTTCGTCAGATTTGTATTCCCGATTTTTCCAGCCACCAATCCTTCGTAGGATTCCAAAACAGACGCCAGAAAGACCATTTGTTGCTTAGCCGACTCCGCATCAAAATTCTGTGCGTTCTTCAGATCTATCGCGATATTGCAAGAAAACTTTGCATCAGAATGATTTGCAGAAGATGTAGATCCACTGTGATAACCACTATGGCTTCCACTGCTTGAATTGCTTTGGCTTTCTTTGTTTGCTGAAGAAACATTCTCAGCAGAAAACGCAGTCTTTGGAGAAGTAGCTTTCTGCATCATACTCTTTGGATAGTATAAATCCAAATTCTGCTGATAAGATGAATTATTGACTTTAAACGTTTTCTTCAACTCTAGCTCATGACTTTCCAGTCTTTCAATCAACACATCTGGAGTCAAATCTTCTGGAGAAATAGTGTTTTTCAACATCAGCGCGTAATATCTCCAATCCACTTCATCTGGTAATGAATCAAACAGTTTATCAACAAGTTCTTCATCAGAATACGTGATCTTGTGTCGAGCAAGCTCCAGTTTCAGATGACCGAACCTTTCAATCATTTTACACACCGATTCATTTTTAAGACAACCAAACATATCAAACTCTTTCCTAAGAAGTTTCTTTTTGTTTTTTACAATCTCTTTGCTTCCAAGACACTTCTTTTTGAGTTTTTCCCATAAGTCTTTAGAATTAGAGTAATCTATCAACGAAATGATGTCTTCACGCACCGATTGAAACAATAATGCCACACATTTTTGCTCAGCCACAAAATTATCAATCTCTTCAACTGATCTTAATGCTTCACCATTCTTCTTTCCTTGGGCAAAACCATTTTTCATACTTTTCCAGCAAGGAAAAGCAAATGCCATCAACCAATCTTCGAACTTTGTTGCCCACCTGCTATAATCTTCTATAGCCATCAGCTTAGGAGGTTTGCTAAACGTTCCAAATGCGCTTTCGGACTCCCAAGCTTCCTTCTTTCTTTCTTTCGGAGTATTCTCGTTCTCGTTCGTATTGTTGTTGTTTGTTGGAATATCATCTCCTGAGTTTCCTGCGAATGCGTACATATCGCTAAACGGATTCATGAAAATATCATCAATTTTGATCGTACCTGTAAAATCAAACAACACTTAGACAAATTTTGATTTTGAAAAATATAAGAACTTGTTCAAACGGAATGATATGCTTCGTTTGAAATACTAACAATTTCAAACGACAACAATTTTCAAACTTCAATATGTTTTCAAACGACACACAATTCAAACGAGCGACACTTCCGTTTGAATCAGAACTTTCAAACGATAACAAGTTTTTCAAACGGCCAACATTTCAAACTATGAACTGTTCAAACGACACACATTTCAAACGATAGACTTCAAACGGAACAGTTCAAACGATCAACTTTCAAACGGCAGACTTCAAACGACAGACTTCAAACGGCAGACTTCAAACGATGAACTTGTTTCAAACGGGAGGGTCTGATTTCAAACGACAGATCTGTTTTTCAAACGATAGACCTAATTTCAAACGACAGATCTGATTTTTCAAACGATGGAACATGTGACGTCAGCAAATCGCGAAATTTTCAAACGGTACGAACGATTTATATCATTTTTAGGTCGAATTTTAATATCAAACTTTCAAGGATTAGTTATTAGTCAATTTCGTTTGCTATGTGATCGTTTCAAGTCCTTTTAACCGTGATAACAAGTCAAACTCAGAAAAGAAAGGTAGAAGTAAGATAAATCGATGATTTTCAGCTGTATTTGGTATGAACTCCTCGTCCTGAGCTCTGATACCACTTGTTTGATCGTGTACGTGACCCTGAAAGTCAGTTAAGGACGTTCATCTTCATGTGTAAAGGCGGAATCAATGCACATAAAGTCCAAAACAGCTCTAATCCTTTTAACTTTTCTTTTCTGATTAATAAACGTGCTTGTACAACATTTTCTGATGAAAAACCGACAGCACTTCGTGACTCTCACAATGACATCCAACCGTTCCGTTTGAAATGATACATTAGCACTCCTATATATAGACCATGAACCCTTCCGTTTGAACATTAACATGGTGATTCAAACGGAACCCTAACTCAAACGGCCAGGTTCAAACGGAACCCTCATTTAACCTACGGTTTTCAAACGGAACCCTTATAAATCACTTTCTAAATCAAACTAAAACCCTAATTTTACATATAAGCTCCATTCTTGACTTTCTTGAACTAAGACTTGATGAAGATGTAGTCAACAGACATTCTCGTGCATCAACAGCCGTGCTCAAGGATCTTGCACTTGCTGATGCTCGGAAGGAACTCCTAGATGAGAAGACTAAGACAGCCAAACTTCTGATCAACCTTGACTATGAAAAGCATGACCTTATTGAAAATGCTAAGGTCTCTGCTGCCATTACGATGTACCAGACAAAATTGAAGATGGCCCAGGAAGCTCAAGATCCTAGCTTTGATAAAAACAGCTGGGATGTTGAGGGTTGGAAGGCAAGATTGGCTGATCTTGAGGATGATGAGGAGGAGGCTACTGAGGTCTTGGCGATTGAAGCAAGTGGCAGTGGGTTGAAGGATAAAGCTGAGGATGCAACGGCTGGTCGTGATGATGATGCAGCTAAGGTGTGAGCTGCAAAAATGGGCGATGATGGAAATTTCTAGACGTGGCCGGAGCCCATTTTTTATGGTTTGGTAGTTTTTTGATTGTTGATGTTTTTGAACAATGGTGGGTCTGTAATAACTATAAACAATAGTTCTTAGGTTTAAGGATCATGTATGATCCTTTGGACAATAGGCAGGATTGCAATTGGTGGAGGGATCCTCTGTTTGGGGGATGAAGCCATTGTGATCCTGCCGCCTTTATATTCCTGCACTACCTTTGAACTCATTATCATGGACACCCTTTACCTACCCCAGCGGACGGGCCACGTTTTGCTGGTAGATGCTCGGGTAGGTAATTTTTACAACCTTTAAAGGGTTAGCCTTATGTTAATAAATAAAAACTTAACCTTTTTGTCGCTTATCATGTGTTGTTATCCTTTTTAATATGTTACTTTCCAACTGTTGTAATGTTCATTCTGTTTATACTTATCAAGCCTTGAAAAATTAGAAAAGATATCCAAAAAATTTAGGATATGAACAAGGATCACATATCCCATAACCGATAGGTTTTAAAAAGTGATATGATTTAAGAAGTACAAGTTCAGTTGTCAAGTATAAGGGTTATTTAAAAGAATAATAAATAAAATCAAAAAAGTTAAGGATCATACCTGAGGATCCAAGTTACAATCCTAACCTTAATAAGGATAACTATAAGATAAACCTTAGAGTGAAATAAGGATCAAGGATCCCTAGCTGCCTATCTTCAAGGACCTGAAATAGAGCATAACTTGGGACTAAGCCAATATAAGAAAAGAGTTAGCAACTGGGGACAAGCCCAAGGATAGCTGGGGACAAGCCCAAGGATAGCTGGGGACAAGCCCAAGGATAGCTGGGGACAAGCCCAAGGATACTTGGGGACAAGCCCAAGGATCGTGTGTAAACTGGAGTATGGCCCTAACTGGCGACTATCCAAACTTAGTGACCTGAAGATGCCAAAACCTTAGCTAACGTGAAAACGTTAGAAACCTTAGCTAACGTGAAAACGTTAGAAACCTTATGAACGGATGTATGGTACGTCTACCATTATACGTAGGATCCTAAGCATAGCCAGAACAATGGAATTATCAGCCCCTAGAATGAGTACTGGTCCCAAAGCCTTGAACTATACCCGGATCATCGTGCGCTACAGGCGGAATCTGGGGACAAGCCCGAATAACTGGGGTTAAACCCAAAAAAACGGATTGCTTCTGTGGATAACCAACGTTGTGCTAAAGATACCTGAACTTTCAAAACTTGAACTCACGTGAGAGATGGATAAAGGATACATGATCCTTATCCTTATAAGAGAAAATAATGAAATGAAATAGCTTAAGTTTAGGATATTACCTAAGTAAGGATCACCGATACTTTGAGTATCCTTTAAGGATATCCCTATCGTGAGGATCACCTATGCCATAAGGATCCTGCTTACATGAAATATTTCTTCAAGTGGACAGCATTCCAAGCTCTTGGTAGCAAATCACCTTCCATGGTTAGCAATCTATATGCCCCCTTTCCTGCTTCAGCTTCAATCAAATAAGGGCCTTCCCATTTTGGAGCCAATTTTCCATCAGCAGGATTGGTGGTATTCTGAAATGCTTTCCTTAACACCATATCTCCAACTTGAAACCTCCTGATCCTGACATTTTTGTTATAAGCACCGGCCATTCTTTGTTGATAACTGGCCATCCTTATCCTAGCCATATCCCTGATTTCTTCAATAGTATCCAGGTCTTGAGCCAAGTTTTCATCATTTTCCTCAAGATCACGGGTACTTGTTCTAGCAGTAGGAACCACCATTTCTGTTAGGATCACCGATTCTGCCCCAAACACCAAAGCGAATGGTGTTTGACCAGTAGCATTCTTGGGGGTTGTCCTGTCAGCCCAGAGCACATAGGGTAGTTCTTCTGCCCATTTCCCTTTCTTGGATCCAAGCTTTTTCTTCAAATTGTTGATGATGATCTTGTTGGATGATTCTGCCTGACCATTAGCTTGTGGGTGGACTGGTGTTGATGTTATCATCTTAATCCCCCAGCTGTCACAAAAGTTAGTGGTTCTGCCCCCCAATAAATTGGGAACCATTATCACATATAATCTCAGAAGGAATTCCAAATCTAGTTATAATATTTCTTTTAATGAAGGATATAACTTCCTTTTCTCTAATTTGGGCAAAAGCTTCAGCCTCTATCCACTTGGAGAACTAATCAGTCATAGCTAGCATGAATACTTTTCCACCAGGTGCCTTAGGGAGCTTACCAACTATATCCATACCCCATCTCATAAATGGCAAAGAGGAGAATATAGGATGCAATAATTCAGCTGGTTGATGAAGGATATTGCTGTGTCTCTGGCAAGGATCACATCTTCTGGCATACTCCACAGCATCTTTCTTCATGGTTGGCCAGTAGTATCCTGTCCTCAGGATCCTTGAGAATAAAGCCCTGCCCCCAGTGTGGTTTCCACAATCTCCTTCATGGAAGTCTTTTAAAACTTCCTGAACTTCAGGATCTTCAATGCATCTCAAGTATGGTCCTGCAAGAGATCGTTTATACAACATATTATTCATAATTGTGAATTGAGATACCTTAGATTTGAAAGCCCTAGGGTTTTCTCCTGTAGGAATCTCTCCATGTTGTAAGTATCTCATAATTGGTGAAATCCATGATCCTGATCCTGAATAGGATTGAGTATCCTCACTAGGGATAACTGCAGAATCATTTCCTATCTCCATAGTCTGGTGATCCTCGATAGCCGGGGTCAGGATATGGATAATAGGAATCTTGATATCCTCTGGGATCTTCAAAGATGATCCTAAGTTAGCCAATGCATCAGCTTCTGTATTTTCTTCCCTTGGTACCTGTGACAAACTAAAGGAAACAAAAGAGAGTGCCAAACTTTTGACTATCTCCAAATATTTGGTTAGCTTTTCACCTTTAACAGCATAGGATCCATTAAAGTGGTTTGTAATTAACAAAGAATCTACATGTACCTCAAGATACCTGATTCCCATATGCTTAGCGATTTG
Organism: Helianthus tuberosus; assembly: GCA_030545235.1. Classification (NCBI taxonomy): domain Eukaryota; kingdom Viridiplantae; phylum Streptophyta; class Magnoliopsida; order Asterales; family Asteraceae; genus Helianthus; species Helianthus tuberosus. The sequence goes on along the minus strand of CM060354.1, from coordinate 98,290,026 downwards.
CAAACCAGCAATTAGGGCTTCATATTCAGCCTCATTGTTAGTGGTTTGGAACTCACAAGCTATAGAATGGGGTATTATGTCCCCCTGTGGCGATTTTAGTAGTATTCCAAGCCATGTGCCTTTGACATTTGAGGATCCATCAGTGTGGAGTATCCAAGGATCCTTGGTCTCTTCTAGCTGCTGGACCTCTAGCTCAGCTTCTTCTTGTAGATCACTACTGAAATCAGCCACAAAGTCAGCTAATGCTTGGGATTTGATAGCTGTCCTAGGCTCATATCTTATATCATAGGCACTCAGCTTTACTGCCCACTTAGCCATCCTTCCGGACATCTCTGGTTTCCTGAGGACATTCTTAATTGGAAAATTAGTTTTAACAATGATAACATGAGTTTCAAAATAATGTCTTAACTTAGTAGATGCCATTATTAATGCAAGAATAAGTTTTTCAAGGTGTGAGTACCTGGATTCGGCATCAAGTAAACTTTTACTTACATAATAGACAGGATGTTGTGTACCTTGATGATCCTTAACAAGGACCGCACTTACTGCTTTTGAGGATACTGCAAGATACAAGGATAACACATCGCCTTTTTCTGGTTTCATCAAGGATGGGGCTGAGGATAAGTAATCTTTGAGGGCTCTCAAAGCATTTTCATGCTTCTCGGTCCACTCAAATTTCTTGTTCTTCCTTAGGATATCATAGAATTCTTTGCACTTCTCTGAGGATTTGGATATAAATCTGTTCAAAGCTGCTATCCTGCCTGTTAGCCTTTGAACATCCTTAGCATTGGCCGGAGATTTGATGTTCACTATTGCTTTGATTTGTTCCGGGCTAGCTTCAATGCCTCTCTTAGTCACCATGTATCCTAAGAATTTACCTGCTTTAACACCAAAATGATATTTTGAAGGATTAAGCTTCATATTATATTTGTCAAGGATATCAAATGCTTCCTCCAAATCCTTTAGGTGATCCTCAGCTCTTATGGATTTTACCACCATATCATCTATATAAACCTCCATAGTTTGTCCGATCTGATCCTTGAACATCATATTCACCAGCCTTTGGTACGTTGCACCTGCATTTCTCAATCCGAACGGCATAGCAATATAGCAATATATACCAGTTGGAGTCATGAAGGCTGTATCCTCTTGGTCGGATGGTTCCATTTGGATTTGTTGAAATCCAGATGAAGCATCCATAAAAGTTAACAGTTCATGACCCGCAGTTGCATCCACCATGGAGTCAATGTGGGGTAAAGGGAAAGGATCCTTGGGACATGCCTTATTTAAATCGGTAAAATCGACACATACCCTCCACTTTCCGTTTTTCTTTTGAACAACAACCACATTGGCCAACCATCTTGGATACTTGACCTCTCTAATCATACCTGCCCGGAGCAATTTCTCTACCTCTTCCTGGATAATGGCATTCCTTTCTGGTGCAAACTTCCTTCTCCTTTGATGGATTGGTTTGAAGGATCTGTCGATGCCGAGCTTGTGAGTGATAACATCTTTGGATATACCAGTCATATCTTCGTGTTTCCATGCAAAGGTAGTCTTTCTCCTTTTGAGGAAGGATATGAGGTCTTCTTTCATTTCGCCAAGGATCCCTGATCCGATATAGATTTTGGATTCAGGATCATCAGGATCCATGAGGATTTCTACCACATCCTGCTCTCTGGCCTCCAAGACATTCAGTGGAGGATACCTTGATTACTATTGCTCCCTTGACTTCGAGGCTGGTTTCAACGATGAAGTGTAGCAATTCTTAGCCTCTTGCTGATCACTATCAATCTTTACTATTCCCCAAGGACTAGGGAGCTTCACACATTGATGGTAAGTAGACGGGACTGCTTTCATATCGTGTATCCAGGGCCTGCCAAGGATAACATTACAACAAGATAAACAGTCAATAACACAAAATTTTTTATAAGAGTGTAAGCCTTCAATATATATTGGGAGTTTAATGTCCCCCAGGGTGTTCTTAGTTTCGCCACTAAATCCCACGAGCACGGAGGATCTTGGTATGATCTCTGATTCAGGGATACCCATCTTCTTTAGAACATCAAGCTGGATAATGTTCACTGAACTTCCTCCGTCTATTAGGATCCTGCGGACAAAATGGTTAGATATGAAAAGAGTAATAACTAAACCATCGTGATGAGGATCTTGGATATCAACACGATCCTCTTCATCAAAGGTTATGACTTTTCCTTCGGAGACACTTGATGTTCGAACTGGTCTTTCTCCATTATCCATCTTAGCTTCCTTCGCATGCCTTTTAGCTGCTGAGAAGGATGTGCCACAAATGTCGGATCCTCCAGAAATAAAGTTTATCACTTGTGCATCTGCTGGCGGAGCTGGAGCCTTCTCAGGGATCCTTTCAGGATCCTGAGTCCTTGACTTTTTTCTTCCCAACAACTCTTTTAGATGCCCTTTGCTCAACAAGTATCCAATTTCCTTTCTTAATGCAATGCATTCTTCTGTGAGGTGCCCAAAATCTTCATGATATGCACACCACTTTGATTTATCCTTAGTTGCAGCCGGCCTATCATTCTTTCTCGGCCATCTAGCTTTATCACCTAGGTTCTGCATAGCAAGGATTAGTTCATTGTTATCAACACTAAAGCAATATTCAGAAATTGGAGGATAATCTTCGTCATCCTCTTCTTGATCAATAGAGTGCACGTTCTGGTTATCAGATCTGTTGTAGGATCTGAACTTGTTGTTCCTGAATGAGGATCCTTGCTTATCCTGCTTTGAGGATCCTGTTATCCTCTCCTGGATCCTCTTGTCATCCTCTAGCCGAATGTACCTAAGGGCCCGGGTTCTTACCTCATCTAGGTTCCTGCATGGTGTCATAACAAGATCATCATAAAATAACGAATCCCTAAGCAATCCCATTTTGAAGGCCTCAACAGCCGTGGCTTTATCTAAGTTAGGAATGTCTAAGGATTCTTTACTGAATTTGGTAATGTAATCCCTTAATGATTCATTATGACCCTGGGTTATCCTATATAAATCACTAGTTAATCGTTCAAATTTTCTACTACAAGAAAACGGATTATTAAACAAGTTAACTAGGTTAGCAAATGAGGTAATAGAATAGGGAGGAAGACTTAGCAGCCATTTGAGAGCTGATCCAGTAAGAGTGGATCCGAATCCTTTGCACAGGCATGCTTCCTTTAACCTTTCTGGGATTGGATTGATCTCCATCCTCTCCCTGTATTGTGCTATGTGTTCTTCAGGGTCTGTTGAGCCATCATACAGCTTCATTGTAGGCACATGGAACCTCTTGGGTATCTCAGCATCACAGATTGGTGGTGCAAAACGAGATATCTTATGGCTCCCATCTGCAATCTCTGGGATAGGTTTGACTACTCCCGGGACACTTGATATCATATCCTTTAGCTTTTGCAATTCTCTGGCCATGGCATGATTTATACCTGGATCCTGCATAAGACCTTGGTGAGTAGTATAAGAATTGTTAAAAGTGTTACCTCCCATTGGATTCAAGTTAGGGAGAATGGAGGTTAATCCATATTGTTGGGGCTCTGGAATGATCGAGGGACCAGTAGAAGCGTTGGTCTGCATTGGAATAAAATCTCCCTGATGGACATCTGAACTTCCTGTTTGCAAGCTCCTCAAGGATCCTGGCATCTGGAAGGATCCCTGAAACTGGGACGATCCTGGAACGAAGAAGGATCCTTGAACCTGGGATGATCCTGGAGCGAAGGAGGATCCTTGAACATGGGATGATCCTGGACCGAAGGAGGATCCTTGAACCTGGGATGATCCTGGAACGAAGGAGGATCCTTGAACCTGGGATGATCCTGGAACGAAGGAGGATCCTTGAACCTGGGATGATCCTGGAACGAAGGAGGATCCTTGAACCTGGGATGATCCTGGAACGAAGGAGGATCCTTGAAACTGCTGCACTCTTGAACTTGTGAGGGATCCCATATGCTGAGGATAGGATCCCGCTGGCTGGAAAAGTGAACCTGATTCCTGGGTCATTGTTGTTGTTCCGTAGTGCACTCCTTTTAGTCCACCCACATATTGAATGTCTGGGACCACTGATGGCTGAGAAGTAATCACCGGAGTATCAAAATTCAAAGATCTGGGCATCAGTGGGGAGTGATCCTCTGTCGTTTTCTTCTGTTTCTTAATTTCGTCAATCTCCCGGAGGATCCTTTCGTTTGTTTTATCCTGCTCTTGTGCATGATTCCTCATCTGCAAAATCAAGGCATAGAGATCATTAGTAGTAGGATTAGTTGAAACAGAGGAAGTAGGTGGTTTTGAGAAAATGGGAGTCGGTTTCTTCGCAGCATTCTCAGTATTCTTCTGGGATCCAGAAGGTGGTGGAGGCAAAGGAGGAACGCCTTGTGAAGAAGTGAATGAGGGCATCAAGTTTGAAGCATTCTTCGATGAGGAAGCCATCTGCTTGGTTGTAGTGAACCGAATTAAGCACAGAAATGCGTATTTTCTTAAAGACGAAGCACCAATTGCCCCACGGTGGGCGCCAAACTGTTTTGGTCAAAAATCAGACAAGGATAATGCAACCAAACTCTTTGTTACGGGGAATGATGCTCTGAATATGTAACAGCGATGAGGATCACTTCAATGTAAAGTGCACAAACAACACAAGGATTTATACGGGGAAAAAGCCCTTGATCAAGAATTGATCTCCGGCACAAAAAACCCCTGGTGACGGAAACTACCGATCACCAAACTGAAATAAATGGTTAAATGTTTACAACTTCGGACAGTAACGAGCTAGGTACAAGGATCACTACGGTGGAATGTGTAAAAAGTGTATGTAATCGCTTGGTGTTTGAACGAGAGCTTGTATGAGTGTTTTTACGAGTGTGTGTAACTGCAAAAATGACTAAGTGTGTTCTACTAGCTCGTTACTCCATTTTAAAATAGAAATAACCACCTAAACTAACTATCCGACTTTCATGCCCAGCCTCCACGTTCTCCACAACGTCTATTTTTGGTCAAGCACGTGCAGAATAGTTTAGGAATATTCTCCAGGAACGTCGCCAAGACTTGGTCAAGCTCGTTATACCTGCCAGAAAGTACAATACATAAGTAAAGAATCGTTAGTACGAGGATCCTTAAAGTGATCCATGATCCTGATCCTGAAGCTCTTCTGAGGATCACCACCTGTCACAGAAGTAAGGATCACTAGTTAGGATAACGAATAAGGATCACTAATTGTTAGAAAATCCTCCCCTAACAATCACCATGTATAAAATCAAGCTGCAAATGGCTCAGGAGGCTGAGGATCCTGACTTCGACAGGACTACTTGGGATAGGGAGGGCTGGAAGGCAAAGCTAGCTGAGCTTGAGGATGAGGAGGAGGCTACCGAGGTCTTGGCGATTGAGGCAAGTGGCAGCGGGAAGGATCAGGCTGGTGGTGATGATGCTGGTGGTGATGCAACCAAGGTGTGAGCTGCTGAAATGGGCGATGATGGATATTTCTAGACGCGACCGGAGCCCATTTTTTAGGATTTGGTAGTTTTTTTTTTGTTGTGATGTTTTAAACAATGTTGGGTTGTACTTTGAACAATAGTTTCTAGGGTTATGGATCATGGATCCTTAGACAATAGGTAGGATAATAGGTGGTTGAGGGATCCTCTGTTTGGGAGATGAAGCCACTTGTTATCATGCCATATTTTATTTCCTGCACTTTTATGACATGTTAACAATGGACACCCTTTGCCAACCCAAGTGGACGGGCCACGTATTGCTGGTAGAAACTTGGGTTGTCAATTTTGACAACCTAAAAAGGGCTTAACTTTTGTGAATAATAATAACTTCAACTTTTTGACTATTTCCCGTGTTGTTATCCTTGTGAATTCTTTATTTTTCTACTGTTTTTATTCACTTTCTTTGAATTTGTAAGTAAAGGATAAAGGTTTAATAAATCATGTTTAAAAGTTTTAGGATATGATCAAGGATCAAATATCCTATAGTCGATAAGTTCAGAAAAGTTATGTAACTTAAGGATCATTAGTTCTGTTGTCTAAGGATAAGGGTCACTTATATGAATAATGAATAAAATCAAAGTGATTAAGGATCATACCTGAGAATCCAAGTTAGGATCCTAACCCTTTAACATTCATAATCAGGATAACCAAAAGACAAACCTTAGTAAAAGGTAAGGATCAAGGATCCTTGGATGTTTAACTTCAAAAACCTGAAATGAAAGATAACTTGGGACTAAGCCAATATAAGAGAAGAGTTAGTAACTGGGGACAAGCCAAATAATTCTGGGGACAAGCCCAAAGGATAACTGGGGACAAGCCCAAAGGATAACTGGGGACAAGCCCGAAGGATAACTGGGGACAAGCCCAAAGGATAACTTGGGACAAGCCCAAAGGATCTTGTGTAAACTGGAGTATGGCCCTCACTGGCGACTATCCAAACTTAGTGACATGAAAATGCCAAAACCTTAGCTAACGTGAACACGTTAGAAACCTTAGGAACGGATGTATGGTACGTCTACCATTATACGTAGGATCCTGGATACAGCCAGTACAATGAAATTATCAGCCCCTAAAGCGAGTACTGGTCCCATTGCCATGAACTGTACCAGGATCATCGTGCGCTACTGGCGATACTGGGGACAGGCCCAAAGAACTGGGGTCAAGCCCAAATAACTGGGGTCAAGCCCAAATAACTGGATACCTCTGTGGATACTCAATCCTTTGTTAAGGATACCTAAACCCTCTGCAAAACTCAAAATCAAGTGATGGGAGGATAAAGGATCCAGGATCCTTATCCTTATATATAGGATAATTAAAGAGTGAAATAGTTTGAGATTAGATCATTACCAAAATGAGGATCCTCCGTCCTATAAGGATCCTTCAACGATACTTGTTATGAAAATAGCTAAGGATCATGGATCTTTATCACATGAAGTATTTCTTCAGGTGGACAGCATTCTAAGCTCTTGGTAACAAATCACCTTCCATTGTTAGCAATCGATATGCCCCTTTCCAGCCTCAGCTTCAATCAGGTAGGGGCCTTCCCACTTTGGTGCCAATTTTCCATCAGCAGGATTTATGGTATTCTAAAATGTTTTCCTTAATACCATATCACCAACTTGGAATTTCCTGATCCTGACATTCTTATTGTAGGCTCCAGCCATCCTTTGTTGATAACTAGCCATCCTTATCCTTGCCAAATCCCTGAGTTCTTCTATAGTATCCAAATCTTGATCCAAGTTTTCAGCATTTCCTTCAGGATCACGGATGCTTGTTCTTGTAGTAGGAACCACCATTTCTGTAGGGATCACTGATTCTGCCCCAAATACCAAAGAAAATGGAGTTTGGCCAGTAGCATTCTTGGGAGTTGTTCTGTCAACCCATAATACATAAGGTAGTTCTTCTGCCCATTTTCCTTTCTTAGATCCAAGCTTCTTCTTCAAATTGTTGATGATGATCTTGTTGGATGATTCTGCCCGACCATTAGCTTGTGGGTGGACTGGTGTTGATGTTATCATCTTAATCCCCCAGCTGTCACAAAAGTTAGTAGTTCTACTCCCAATAAATTGGGATCCATTATCACAAACAATTACAGAAGGAATACCAAATCTAGTAATAATGTTTCTTTTAATAAAGGATATCACTTATTTTTCTCTGACTTGAGCAAAGGCTTCAGCCTCTATCCACTTGGAGAAGTAATCAGTCATAGCAAGCATAAATACTTTTCCGCCAGGTGCCTTGGGAAGTTTACCAACTATATCCATTCCCCCATCTCATAAATGGCCAAGAAGAGGATATAGGATGCAAGAGCTCATTTGGTTGATGAAGGATATTACTATGTCTCTGACAAAGATCACACTTTCTGGCATAATCCATAGCGTCCTTCTTCATAGTAGGCCAATAGTATCCTGTCCTCAGGATCCTTGAGAATAATGCCCTGCCCCCAGTGTGGTTTCCACAATCTCCTTCATGAAAATCCTTTAGGACTTCTTGGATTTCAGGATCCTCAATGCATCTTAGATATGGACCTGCAAGAGATCGTTTATATAACATGTTATTCAATATTGTGAATTGAGATACCTTGATTTTGAAAGCCCTGGGGTTTTCTCCTGTAGGAATCTCTCCATGTTGTATGTATCTCATGATTGGAAGGATCCATGATCCTGAAAGAGATTGTGTATCATCACTAGGGATGATTGCAGAATCCTCTCCTATCTCCATGGCTACATGATCCTCAATAGCGGGGGATAAGATGTGGATAATAGGGATCCTAATATCCTATGGAATCTTCAAGGATGATCCTAGATTGGCCAATGCATCAGCCTCTGCATTCTCTTCTCTGGGTACCTGTGTCAAACTAAAGTAGACGAAAGAGAGTGCCAATTCTTTGACTATCTCTAAATATTTGATTATTTTTTCACCTTTAACAGCATAGGATCCATTAAAGTGATTAGTAATTAACAGTGAATCTACATGTACCTCAAGATACCTGATCCTCATATGCTTGGTGTTTTGGTCAGAAAATCTGATGATGATATTGCAACCAAACTCTTTGTTTAGGGGAATGATGCTTAAAATGTGTAACAACAATGAGGATCACTTCAATGTAGAATGCACAAACAACACAAGGATTTATACGGGGAAAAAGCCCTTGATCAAGAGTTGATCTCCGGCACAAAAAACCCCGGGTGATGGAAACTACCGATCACCAAGCTCAAATAAATGAATAAACGTTTACAACTTCGGATAGTAACGAGCTAGGTACAAGGATCACTACGGTGAAGTGTGTAAAAAGTGTACGAAATCGCTAAGTGTTTGAACGAGAGCTTGTATGAGCGTATTTGCGAGTGTGTGTAACTGCCAAAATGACTAAGTGTCACTAACTAGCTCGTTACCCCTTTAAAATAAGAAAAATATCTAGTTAACAAACTCTCCGACTTTCGGGCCAAGCCTCCACGTTCTCCATAACGTCTAGTTTTGATCTAGCACGTGCAGAATACTTCGGGAATATTCTCCAAGAATGCCGCTAAGACTTGGTCAAGCTTGTTATACCTGCGAGATGTTATAAAACATAAGTAAACAATCGTCAGTATGAGGATCCTTGAAGTGATCCATGATCCTGATCCTAAAGCCCTTCTGAGGATCACCACCTGTCACAGAAGTAAGGATCACTAGTTAGGATAATGAATAAGGATCACTAATTGTTAGAAAATCCTCCCCTAACAATTGCCCCCAAAATATAAGGAGTAAAATTGTAAAATTAGCGAGTTATGTTTTCTTGATCTTATCCGTAACAAACTAACGGATATATAGCCGTTAATTTTGAACTAGCCGTTGCGATGATGATGTCACGGAAGTGACAACCTGCAAGATCATGATTATAAATAGAGATATAGATAGGATCAAATGCATTTAAATTTTCAGAGAAACTCCCTTTATAATCCACATTCCGAAGACGTTCAGGTATTCTCTCTCTCTATCCTTTTCCTTCTCTTGCTCTGTTCTTCTATCTTCGTCAGTACGAAAATGTTGCTTCGAAGTTCACCAGCCAAGGATCATCCGAAGAATAGTCCTCCGAAAAGCCAAGGGATCATTGAAGATTCCATTAAAGAACGTTGTTGCTTCAATGATGCTCAGATAGATAGGATTCGCTATTGCTTTCCGGCAAACACCGAATTCAGGCCTTTTGACCCCAATGCCTTGAGCGATCATATATCCGATAAGTGGGTTGCTTTCCCCGTCACTCCGTTCACCATAGGTTATTCTTATCCTTTTCCAGCCTTCACCCAATCTTTCTTCTCCCTAACCGGCATCTCTTATATCCAAGCCATGCCGATGATTTGGAGGGTTTTGCATACCCTTGAAAGGATCATTGATGAGGAGGGAATAGATCTAGGAATGGCAGAGCTGGGAGAGCTATATGATCTTACCACCTTTGGCTCTCATCGTTACTTGTTCAAACGTAAACCTGGTGAGGAACACCCGATCTTCAAAGCCACCAAGAATGACACTAATTGGAAGCGACGTTTCTTTTTTGTCAAGAGAGATTCTATCCAGGATGGAAAGGATCTTCCTAAAAATTGGGCTACCCGTGGTAGGATGGAGGATCCTGATAAGGATCACCAGGAACTTTCTTTTGATGTAAGGATAACTTATATTTTTGCTTTCTTATTTTGCAGCTATCACCGTCTCACACCTCAAACTGTCCCCTGCTGCTAAAGAGAGGCTCCTTGCCTTCAAAAAACTTGACCCTGAGATAAGAACCTTCAAGACAACAACCCAAGATTCACAGGAGGTATCCTCAGGCTCTGTCACAATGTCAAGTAAGTATCCTTGTCCAAAGTTTAAACAAATAGTGAAATATGAATTAAGAAAAGATACTTATCTTATTTTGATTGTGTAGGTGCTGGAAAATCTGTCAAGCCTGTTTCCCAATTCAACACCGCTGACCTTGATCTCGTACGACCCAGAAGGAAGAGATCCACCAACAGTCCCAGCATTTCCATTCCAAAGGCACCCACTAAAGGAAAGGGTGTCAAGAAGAGGAAAATTTCTGATGCTGAGGATCTTCAAGGGCTGCCACTGATCCGCCACCAATTCCTTGAGTACTTCAATGAAGTAAGGATCCTTAACTTTGCCTAGGTATCCAGCTCTTATGAGGATCACTTGACCTTGAACTGCCTTATCTTCTTTCTGCAGAAATTTGCTGAGATCGAGGATTATGTGGGCAATATTGAGGAGCTGGACAAGAAAATAGCTGATCTTCAACAGGTTGCCGTGCTCAAAGATCTTGCACTTGCTGATGCTCAGAAGGAACTCCAGGATACCAAGCAGGCAATGGCCAAGGTGCTGGTTAACTTTGATTATGAATAGCATGACCTCATCGAAAATGCCAAGCTCTCTGCTGCCATCACAATGTATCAGACTAAGTTGAAGATGGCCCAAGAAGCTCAAGATCCTAGCTTTGATAAGAACAGCTGGGATATTGAGGGTTGGAAGGAAAGGTTGGCTGAGCTTGAGGATGAGGAAGAGGAGGCTACTAAAGTCTTGGCGATTGAAGCAAGTGGCAGTGGGAAGGATCAGGTGAAGGATACCGCAGCTGGAGGAGAAGAGGATGCAGCAAAGATGTAGGCTGCACAATTGGGCGATGATGGATATATGTGCTAAGGCCGGAGCCCAATTTTTTTAGTTTGGTGGTTGCTTTTTGTGGTTGTGATGTTTAAGATAATTTCATGGGTTGTACTTTGAACAATAGGTTTTTAGGATTAAGGATCATGTATGATCCTTCGGACAATAGGCAGGATTGCAATTGGTGGAGGGATCCTCTGTTTGGGGGATGAAGCCATTGTGATCCTGCTGCCTTTATATTCCTGCACTACTTTTGAACTCATTATCATGGACACCCTTTACCTACCCCAGCGGACGGGCCACGTTTTGCTGGTAGAAGCTCGGGTAGGTAATTTTGACAACCTTTAAAGGGTTAGTCTTATGTTAATAAATAAAAACTTAACCTTTTGTCGCTTATCTTGTGTTGTTATCCTTTTTAGTATGTTATTTTCCAACTGTTATAATGTTCAATTTGTTTATACTTATCAAGCCTTGAAAAATTAGAAAAGATATCCTAAAAGTTTAAGATATGAACAAGGATCACATATCTCATAACCGATAAGTTTTAAAAATGATATAGTTTAAGAAACACAAGTTCAGTTGTCAAGTATAGGGGTTATTCAAATGAATAATTAATAAAACCAAAAAAGTTAAGGATCATACCTGAGGATCCTAGTTAGAATCCTAACCATAATAAGGATAACTATAAGATAAACCTTAGAGTGAAATAAGGATCAAGGATCCCTAGCTGCCTATCTTCAAGGACCTGAAATAGAGCATAACTTGGGACTAAGCCGATATAAGAAAAGAGTTAGCAACTGGCGACAAGCCCAAGGATAACTGGGGACAAGCCCAAGGATAACTGGGGACAAGCCCAAGGATAACTGGGGACAAGCCCAAGGATAACTGGGGACAAGCCCAAGGATCGTATGTAAACTGGAGTATGGCCCTAACTGGCGACTATCCAAACTTAGTGACATGAAGATGCCAAAACCTTAGCTAACGTGAAAACGTTAGAAACCTTAGCTAACGTGAAAACGTTAGAAACCTTATGAACGGATGTATGGTACGTCTACCATTATACGTAGGATCCTAAGCATAGCCAGAACAATGGAATTATCAGCCCCTATAATGAGTACTGGTCCCAAAGCCTTGAACTATACCAGGATCATCGTGCGCTACAGGCGGAATCTGGGGACAAGCCCAAATAACTGGGGTTAAACCCAAATGACGGATTGCTTCTGTGGATAACCAATGTTGTGCTGAAGATACCTGAGCTTTCAAAACTTGAACTCACGTGAGAGATGGATAAAGGATACATGATCCTTATCCTTAGATGAAAAAATTAAGAAATGAAATAGTTCAAGATTAGGATATTACCTGAGTAAGGATCACCGATACTTTGAGGATCCTTTAAGGATATCTCTTCGATGAGGATCACCTATACCATAAGGATCCTGCTTACATGAAATATTTCTTCAAGTGGACAGCATTCCAAGCTCTTGGTAGCAATTCACCTTCCATGGTTAGCAATCTATATGCCCCCTTTCCCGCTTCAGCTTCAATCAAATAAGGGCCTTCCCATTTTGGAGCCAATTTTCCATCAGCAGGATTGGTGGTATTCTGAAATGCTTTCCTTAACACCATATCTCCAACTTGAAACCTCCTGATCCTGACATTTTTATTGTAAGCACCAGCCATTCTTTGTTGATAACTGGCCATCCTGATCCTAGCCATATCCCTGATTTCTTCAATAGTATCCAGGTCTTGAGCCAAGTTTTCATCATTTTCCTCAGGATCACGGGTACTTGTTCTAGCAGTAGGAACCACCATTTCTGTTGGGATCACTGATTCTGCCCTAAACACCAAAGAGAATGGTGTTTGACCAGTAGCATTCTTAGGGGTTGTCCTGTCAGCCCAGAGCACATAGGGTAGCTCTTCTGCCCATTTTCCTTTCTTGGATCCAAGCTTCTTCTTCAAGTTGTTGATGATGATCTTGTTGGATGATTCTGCTTGACCATTAGCTTGTGGGTGGACTGGTGTTGATGTTATCATCCTCATCCCCCAGCTGTCACAAAAGTTAGTGGTTCTGCCCCCAATAAATTGGGAACCATTATCACATATAATCTCAGAGGGAATTCCAAATCTAGTTATAATATTTCTTTTAATGAAGGATATAACTTCCTTTTCTCTAACTTGGGCAAAAGCTTCAGCCTCTATCCACTTGGAGAAGTAATCAGTCATAGCTAGCATGAATACTTTTCCACCAGGTGCCTTAGGGAGCTTGCCAACTATATCCATACCCCATCTCATAAATGGCCAAGAGGAGGATATAGGATGCAATAGTTCGGCTGGTTGATGAAGGATATTGCTGTGTCTCTGGCAAGGATCACATCTTCTGGCATACTCCACAGCATCTTTCTTCATGGTTGGCCAGTAGTATCCTGTCCTCAGGATCCTTGAGAATAAAGCCCTGCCCCCAGTGTGATTTCCACAATCTCCTTCATGGAAGTCTTTTAAAACTTCTTGAACTTCAGGATCCTCAATGCATCTCAAGTATGGTCCTGCAAGAGATCGCCTATACAACATATTATTCATAATTGTGAATTGAGATACCTTAGATTTGAAAGCCCTAGGGTTTTCTCCTGTAGGAATCTCTCCATGTTGTAAGTATCTCATAATTGGTGAGATCCATGATCCGGATCCTGAATAGGATTGAGTATCCTCACTAGGGATCATTGCAGAATTATTCCCTATCTCCATAGCCACATGATCCTCAATAGCTGGGGTCAGGATATGGATAATAGGGATCTTGATATCCTCTGGGATCTTCAAAGATGATCCTAAGTTAGCCAATGCATCAGCTTCTGTATTTTCTTCCCTTGGTACCTGTGACAAACTAAAAGAGACAAAAGAGAGTGCCAAACTTTTGACTATCTCCAAATATTTGGTTAGCTTTTCACCTTTAACAGCATATGATCCATTAAAGTGATTTGTAATTAACAAAGAATCTACGTGTACCTTAAGATACCTGATCCCCATATGCTTTGCAATTTGCAAACCAGCAATTAAGGCTTCATATTCAGCCTCATTATTAGTGGTTTGGAACTCACAAGCTATAGAATGGGGTATTATGTCCCCCTGTGGCGATTTTAGTAGTATTCCAAGCCCTGTGCCTTTGACATTTGAGGATCCATCAGTGTGGAGTATCCAAGGATCCTTGGTCTCTTCTAGCTGCTGGACCTCTAGCTCAGCTTCTTCTTGTAGATCACTACTGAAATCAGCCACAAAGTCAGCTAATGCTTGGGATTTGATAGCTGTCCTAGGCTCATATCTTATATCATAGGCACTCAGCTTTACTGCCCACTTAGCCATCCTTCCGGACATCTCTGGTTTCCTGAGGACATTCTTAATTGGAAAATTAGTTTTAACAATGATAACATGAGTTTCAAAATAATGTCTTAACTTAGTAGATGCCATTATTAATGCAAGAATAAGTTTTTCAAGGTGTGAGTACCTGGATTCGGCATCAAGTAAACTTTTACTTACATAATAGACAGGATGTTGTGTACCTTGATGATCCTTAACAAGGACCGCACTTACTGCTTTTGAGGATACTGCAAGATACAAGGATAACACATCACCTTTTTCTGGTTTCATCAAAGCCGGGGCCGAGGATAGGTAATCTTTGAGGGCTTTTAAAGCATTTTCATGCTTCTCCGTCCACTCAAATTTCTTGTTCTTCCTTAGGATATCATAGAATTCTTTACACTTCTCGGAGGACTTGGATATGAATCTGTTCAAGGCTGCTATCCTGCCTGTTAGCCTTTGAACATCCTTAGCATTGGCCGGAGATTTGATGTTCACTATTGCTTTGATTTGTTCCGGGCTAGCTTCAATGCCTCTCTTAGTCACCATGTATCCTAAGAATTTACCTGCTTTAACACCAAAATGACATTTTGAAGGATTAAGCTTCATATTATATTTGTCAAGGATATCAAATGCTTCCTCCAAATCCTTTTGGTGATCCTCAGCTCTTATGGATTTTACCACCATATCATCTATGTAAACCTCCATAGTTTGTCCAATCTGATCCTTGAACATCATATTCACCAACCTTTGGTACGTTGCACCTGCATTTCTCAATCCGAACGGCATAGCAATATAGCAATATATACCAGTTGGAGTCATGAAGGCCGTATCCTCTTGGTCGGATGGTTCCATTTGGATTTGTTGGAATCCAGATGAAGCATCCATAAAAGTTAACAGTTCATGACCCGCAGTTGCATCCACCATGGAGTCAATGTGGGGTAAAGGGAAAGGATCCTTGGGACATGCCTTATTTAAATCGGTAAAATCGACACATACCCTCCACTTTCCGTTTTTCTTTTGAACAACAACCACATTGGCCAACCATCTTGGATACTTGACCTCTCTAATCATACCTGCCCGGAGCAATTTCTCTACCTCTTCCTGGATAATGGCATTCCTTTCTGGTGCAAACTTCCTTCTCCTTTGATGGATTGGTTTGAAGGATCTGTCGATGCCGAGCTTATGAGTGATAACATCCTTGGATATACCAGTCATGTCTTCGTGTTTCCATGCAAAGGTAGTCTTTCTCCTTTTGAGGAAGGATATGAGGTCTTCTTTCATTTCGCCAAGGATTCCTGACCCGATATAGATTTTGGATTCAGGATCTTCAGGATCCATGAGGATTTCTACCACATCCTGCTCTCTGGCCTCCAAGACACTCCTTGGAGGATACCTTGATTGCTATTGCTCCCTTGACTTCGAAGCTGGTTTCATCGATGAAGTGTAGCAATCCTTAGCTTCCTGCTGATCGCTATCAATCTTTACTATTCCCCAAGGACTAGGGAGCTTCACACATTGATGGTAAGTAGATGGGACTGCTTTCATATCGTGTATCCAGGGCCTGCCAAGGATAACATTACAACAAGATAAACAGTCAATAACACAAAACTTTTGATAAGAGTGTAAGCCTTCAATATATATTGGGAGTTTAATGTCCCCCAGGGTGTTCTTGGTCTCGCCACTAAATCCCACGAGCACGGAGGATCTTGGTATGATCTCTGATTCAGGGATACCCATCTTCTTTAGAACATCGAGCTGGATAATGTTCACTGAACTTCCTCCGTCTATTAGGATCCTGCGGACAAAATAGTTAGATATAAAAAGAGTAATAACTAAACCATCGTGATGAGGATCCTGGATATCAATACGATCCTCTTCATCAAAGGTTATGACTTTTCCTTCGGAGACACTCGATGTTCGAACTGGCCTTTCTCCGTTATCCATTTTAGTTTCCTTCGCATGCCTCTTAGCTGCTGAGAAGGATGTGCCACAAATGTCGGATCCCCCAGAAATAAAGTTTATCACTTGTGCATCCGCTGGAGGGGCTGGAGCCTTCTCAGGGATCCTTTCAGGATCCTGAGTCCTTGACTTTTTCCTACCCAACAACTCTTTTAGATGCCCTTTGCTCAACAAGTATCCAATCTCCTTTCTTAATGCGATGCATTCTTCTGTGAGGTGCCCAAAATCTTCATGATATGCACACCACTTTGATTTATCCTTAGTTGCAGCTGGCCTGTCATTCTTTCTTGGCCATCTAGCTTTATCACCTAGGTTCTGCATGGCAAGGATTAGTTCATTGTTGTCAACACTAAAGCAATATTCAGAAATTGGAGGATAATCCTCATCATCCTCTTCTTGATCAATAGAATGCACGTTCTGATTATCAGATTTGTTGTAGGATCTGAACTTGTTGTTTCTGAATGAGGATCCTTGCTTATCCTGCTTTGAGGATCCTGTTATCCTCTCGTGAATCCTCTTATCATCCTCTAGCCGGATGAACCTGAGGGCCCGGGTTCTTACCTCATCTAGGTTCCTGCACGGTGTCATAACAAGATCATCATAAAATAAGGAATCCCTAAGTAATCCCATTTTGAAGGCTTCAACAGCCGTGGCTATATCTAAGTTGGGAATGTCTAAGGATTCTTTACTAAATTTGGTAATGTAATCCCTTAATGATTCATTATGACCCTGGGTTATCCTATATAAATCACTAGTTAGTCGTTCAAATTTTCTACTACAGGAAAACTGAGTATTAAACAAGTTAACTAGGTTTGCAAATGAGGTAATAGAATAGGGAGGAAGACTTAGCAGCCATTTGAGAGCTGATCCAGTAAGAGTGGATCCGAATCCTTTGCAGAGGCATGCTTCCTTTAACTTTTCTGGGATTGGATTGATCTCCATCCTCTCCCTATATTGTGCTATGTGTTCTTCAGGATCCGTCGAACCATCATACAGTTTCATTGTCGGCACATGGAACCTCTTGGGTATCTCAGCATCACAGATTGGCGGTGCAAAGCGAGATATCTTGTGGCTCCCATCTGCAATCTCTGGAATAGGTTTGACTACTCCCGGAACACTCGAGATCATATCCTTTAGCTTTTGCAATTCTCTGGCCATGGCCTGATTGATACCTGGATCCTGCATAAGACCATGGTTAGTAGTATGAGAATTATTAAAAGTGTTACCTCCCATTGGATTCAAGTTAGGAAATATGGAGGTTAATCCATATTGTTGAGATTCTGGAATGATCGAGGGGCCAGCAGAGGCATTGGTCTGCATTGGAATAAAATCTCCTTGATGGACATCTGAACTTCCTGTTTGCAAACTCCTCAAGGATCCTGGCATTTGGAAGGATCCCTGAAACTGGGATGAAGCTGGAACGAAGAAGGATCCTTGAACTTGGGATGATCCTGGAACGAAGGAGGATCCTTGAACTTGGGACGATCCGGGAACGAAGGAGGATCCTTGAACTTGGGATGATCCTGGAACGAAGGAGGATCCTTGAACTTGGGATGATCCTGGAACGAAGGAGGATCCTTGAATCTGGGATGATCCTGGAACGAAGGAGGATCCTTGAACCTGGGATGATCCTGGAACGAAGGAAGATCCTTGAACCTGGGATGATCCTGGAACGAAGGAGGATCCTTGAACCTGGGGTGATCCTGGAACGAAGGAGGATCCTTGAACCTGGGGTGATCCTGGAACGAAGGAGGATCCTTGAACCTGGGATGATCCTGGAACGAAGGAGGATCCTTGAACTTGGGATGATCCTGGAACGAAGGAGGATCCTTGAATCTGGGATGATCCTGGAACGAAGGAGGATCCTTGAACCTGGGATGATCCTGGAACGAAGGAGGATCCTTGAACCTGGGATGATCCTGGAACGAAGGAGGATCCTTGAACCTGGGGTGATCCTGGAACGAAGGAGGATCCTTGAACCTGGGATGATCCTGGAACGAAGGAAGATCCTTGAACCTGCTGCATTCCTGAATATCCTCCTGTACTCGTGAGGGATCCCATATGCTGGGGATAGGATCCTGCTGGCTGGAAATATGAACCTAGTGCCTGAGTCATAGCTGTTGTTCCGTAGTGCACTCCTTTTGGTCCACCCGCATATTGAATGTTTGGATCCACTGACGGCTGAGAAGTAACCACCGGAGTGTCAAAATTCAAAGATCTGGGCATCAGTGGAGAATGATCCTCCGCCGTTTTCTTCTGTTTCTTAATTTCATCAATCTCCCGGAGGATCCTTTCGTTGGTCTTATCCTGCTCTTGTGCATGATTCCTCATCTGCAAAATCAAGGTATAGAGATCATTAGTAGTAGGATTAGTTGAAACAGAAGAAGTAGGTGGTTTTGAGAAAATGGGGGTCGGTTTCTTCGCAGCATTCTCTGTATTCTTCTGGGATCCAGAAGGTGGTGGAGGCAAAGGAGGAACGCCTTGTGAGGAAGTGAATGAGGGCATCAAGTTTGAAGCATTCTTCGATGAGGAAGGCATCTGCTTGGTTGTAGTGAGCCTAATTAAGCACAGAAATGCGTATTTTCTTAGGGACGAAGCACCAATTGCCCCACGGTGGGCGCCAAACTGTTTTGGTCAGAAAATCTGATGATGATATTGCAACCAAACTCTTTGTTTAGGGGAATGATGCTTAAAATGTGTAACAACAATGAGGATCACTTCAATGTAGAATGCACAAACAACACAAGGATTTATACGGGGAAAAAGCCCTTGATCAAGAGTTGATCTCCGGCACAAAAAACCCCGGGTGATGGAAACTACCGATCACCAAGCTCAAATAAATGAATAAACGTTTACAACTTCGGATAGTAACGAGCTAGGTACAAGGATCACTACGGTGAAGTGTGTAAAAAGTGTACGAAATCGCTAAGTGTTTGAACGAGAGCTTGTATGAGCGTATTTGCGAATGTGTGTAACTGCCAAAATGACTAAGTGTCACTAACTAGCTCGTTACCCCTTTAAAATAAGAAAAATATCTAGTTAACAAACTCTCCGACTTTCGGGCCAAGCCTCCACGTTCTCCATAACGTCTAGTTTTGATCTAGCACGTGCAGAATACTTCGGGAATATTCTCCAAGAATGCCGCTAAGACTTGGTCAAGCTTGTTATACCTGCGAGATGTTATAAAACATAAGTAAACAATCGTCAGTATGAGGATCCTTGAAGTGATCCATGATCCTGATCCTAAAGCCCTTCTGAGGATCACCACCTGTCACAGAAGTAAGGATCACTAGTTAGGATAATGAATAAGGATCACTAATTGTTAGAAAATCCTCCCCTAACACTTGGCAATTTGCAAACCAGCTATCAAGGCTTCATACTCAGCCTCATTGTTAGTAGTTTGAAACTCACAAGCTATGGAGTGGGGTATTATGTCCCCCTGTGGCGATTTTAGTAGTATTCCAAGTCCAGTTCCTTTGACATTAGAAGCTCCATCAGTGAAGCGTATCCAAGGATCCTTAGTTTCTTCTAGCTGTTGGACTTCTAATTCAGCTTCCTTTTGCAAGTCACTACTGAAATCTGCCACAAAGTCAGCTAAAGCTTGGGATTTAATGGCAGTCCTTGGTTCATATCTTATATCATAAGCACTAAGCTTCACTGCCCACTTAGCTATCCTTCCTGACATTTCAGGTTTCCTGAGAACATTCTTAATTGGAAAATTAGTCTTAACATTAATGGCATGAGTTTCAAAATAATGTCTTAATTTAGTAGATGCCATAATTAGTGCAAGGATAAGTTTTTCTAAATGTGAATACCTGGATTCAGCATCAAGCAAACTCTTACTTACATAATAAACAGGATGTTGTGTACCTTCGTGATCCTTAACAAGGACCGCACTTATTGCTTTAGAGGATACCACCAAATACAAGGATAATATATCCCCTTTTTCCGGTTTCATCAAGGCAGGGGCTGAGGATAATATATCCCCTTTTTCCTTAAGAGCTTTGAGAGCATTTTCATGCTTTTCAGTCCACTCAAACTTCTTGTTCTTCCTCAAAATGTCATAGAATTCCTTGCATTTTTCTGAGGATTTGGATATGAACCTGTTCAAGGCTGCGATCCTGCCTGTCAATCTTTGCACATCCTTAGCATTGGCAGGAGATTTGATATTAACAATTGCCTTAATTTGCTCTGGACTTTCTTCAATGCCTCTTTTTGTCACCATATAGCCTAGGAATTTACCTGCTTTAACACCAAAGTGACACTTAGAAGGATTTAGTTTCATATTAAATTTATCAAGGATATTGAATGCTACCTCCAGGTCTCTAAGGTGATCCTCAGCTTTCTTGGACTTAGCCACCATGCCATCTATATAGACTTCCATAGTATGTCCAATTTTTTCTTTGAACATCATATTGACTAGCCTTTGATAAGTAGCACCTGCATTCCTTAGTCCAAATGGCATAGCAATATAACAATATATACCAGTTGGGGTCATAAAGGCTGTATCCTCTTGATCAAATGGTTCCATCTGAATTTGTTGAAATCCAGATGAAGCATCCATAAAAGTCAACTCATGACCCGCGGTAGCATCCACCATGGAGTCAATGTGGGGTAATGGGAAAGGATCCTTGGGACATGCCTTGTTTAAATCAGTAAAATCGACACATACCCTCCACTTTCCATTTTTCTTTTGAACAACAACCACATTGGCTAACCACCTTGGATACTTAACCTCTCTTATCATACCTGCCCGAAGTAGTTTATCTACCTCTTCCTGGATAATAGCATTCCTTTCAGGTGCAAACTTCCTCCTCTTCTAATGTACAGGCTTGAATGACCTGTCAATGCCAAGCTTATGAGTAATTATATCTTTAGATATACCTGTCATGTCCTCATGCTTCCAGGCAAAGGTAGTTTTCCTCCTCTTGAGGAAGGATACTAGATCCTGTTCAATGTTGCTGAGGATCCCTGATCCTATGAAGACTATGGATTCTGGATCATGAGGATCCATAAGGATTTCTTTCACACCCTGTTCTCTTGCCTCCAAGACATCTCTTGAAGGATGCTTTAATTGCTATTGCTCCCTTGGTCTTGAGGCTGGCTTCATTGATGACGTGTAGCAATTCTTAGCTTCTTGTTGATCACTCTCAATTTTCACCACTCCCCATGGACTAGGAAGCTTTACACATTGATGATAGGTAGATGGGACTGCCTTCATGTCATGTATCCATGGCCTGCCAAGGATAACATTACAATAAGATAAGCAATCTATAACACAAAATTTTTGATAAGAATGAAGTCCTTCAATATAGATAGGGAGTTTGATGTCCCCCAATGTATTCTTGGTTTCTCCGCTGAATCCCACAAGAACAGAGGATCTTAGGACGATGTCTGATTCAGGAATGTTCATCTTCTTGAGGACATCAAGCTGAATGATGTTTACTGAGCTTCCTCCATCTATCAGGATCCTGCGAACAAAGTGGTTAGAAATAAATAGAGTAATAACAAGACCATCATGATGAGGATCCTGAATATCAACACGATCATCCTCATTAAAAGTTATAATTTTATCCTTGGTAACAGTGGAGGTCCGGATGGGTCTGTCTCCATTATCCATCTTGGTTTCCTTGGCATGTCTTTTGGCGGCTGAAAAGGAAGTACCACAAATGTCTGATCCACCGGATATGAAGTATATAACTTGTGCATCTGCTGGAGGAGCTGGAGCCTTTTCTGGGATCCTTTCAGGATCCTGGATCCTTGACTTCTTTCATCCCAAAAGCTCCTTCAAGTGCCCCTTGCTTAACAAGTAACCAATTTCTTTTCTTAGTGCAATACACTCTTCAATGAGATGTCCGAAATCCTCATGATATGCACACCACTTGGACTTATCCTTTGTTGCGGCTGGTTTATCACTTTTCCTTGGCCATCTTGCTTTCTCACCTAGATTCTGCATTGCAAGAATTAGTTCAGTGTTATCAACAGAAAAACAGTATTCAGAAATTGGAGGATAATCCTCATCATCCTCTTCTTGTTCTGCTGCATGCACATTCTGGTTATCAGACTTGTTGTAGGACTTGAACTTGTTATTCTTGAAGTAGGATCCTTGTTTTTCCTGTTTTGAGGATCCTGCCAATCTCTCCTGGATCCTTTTATCATCCTCTAATCGGATGAATCAAAGGGCCCTGGTTCTCAGTTCATCAAGATTCCTGCATGGGGTTATAACAAGATCATCGTAGAATAATGAATCCCTAAGCAAACCCATCTTAAAGGCTTCCACAGCCGTGGCTATATCCAGATTAGGGATATCTAAGGATTCTTTACTAAACTTAGTGATATAATCTCTAAGTGATTCATTTTGACCTTGTGTTACCCTATATAGATCACTAGTTAATCGTTCAAATTTTCTGCTACATGAGAACTGACTATTAAACATATTAACTAGATTAGCAAATGAAGTAATAGAGTAAGGGGGAAGACTTAGCAGCCATTTAAAAGCTGATCCTGTGAGTGTGGATCCGAAACCCTTGCATAGACATGCTTCTTTTAACCTCTCATGAATTGGATTGATCTCCATCCTTTCTCTGTACTGAGAAACATGTTCCTCTGGATCCGTCGAACCATCATACAACTTCATAGTTGGTATTTGGAACCTTTTGGGTATCTCAACATCACAAATGGGTGGTGCAAAATGAGATATCCTATGGCTCCCATCTGCAATTTCAGGGATGGGCTTAACCACTCCTGGAACGCTGGATATCATATCCTTCAGCTTCTGTAATTCCCTAACCATAGCTTGATTGATACATGTATCCTGCATAGAGCCATGGTTAGTGTTATAAGAATTATTGAAAGTGTTACCTCTCATAGGATTTGATATTGACAGGATTCCGGTATGATTGAAGGACCAGAAGAGGCAATGGTCTGCATTGGAATGAAGTCTCCTTGATGAACATCTGTGCTTGGGGGTTGTATACTTCTCAAGAATCCTTGATCCTGAAAGATGTTGGATCCTTGAACCTGAGAGGATCCCTGAGGCTGAGAGGATCCTTGAACCTGAAATGAGGATCCTTGAACCTGAGAGGATCCTTGAACCATGGACGATCCTTGGACCCCGGAGGATCCTTGGACCCTAGAGGATCCTTGAACCTGAGAGGATCCTTGGACTGTGTGCATTCCCAAATATCCTCCTGAGCTGACGAAGGATCCCTGATGCTGTAAAGAGGATCCCGAAGGCTGAAAACAAGATCCTTGAGGCTGGAAGTGAGACCCAAAAGCCTGACTCATAGTTGTTGTTCCATAACGTATTCCCAAAGGTTCAGTTTGGTACTGAATGTCTAAGGCTGCAGATTGCTGGGCAGTTATAGCTGGAGTGTCGAAGTCTAGTGACCTTGGTATCAGAGGAGAGTGATCCTCCCCTGATCTCTTCTGTTTCTTGATGTCACCGATCTCCCGGAGGATCCTTTCGTTGGTTTTGTCCTGCTCCTGTATCTGATCCCTCATCTGCAAAATCAAAGTAAAAAGATCACTAGTAGTAGGATTAGAAGAAACAGAAGAAGTTGGCGGTTTTGGAAAAATGGGGCTTTGTCTCTTTGCAGCATTTTCAGCATTCTTCTGGGATCCAGAAGGTGGTGGAGGCAAAGGAGGAACGCCCTGTGATGAATTCATTATCGGCATTGAACTTGAAGTGTTCTTTGCTGAAGAAGCCATCTTCTTGGTTGTAACGAACCGAAATGATCACAAAAACAAGAACTTTTTTAGAAATGAAGCACCAATAGCCCCACGGTGGGCGCCAAACTGTTTTGGTAAAAAATCAGGCTAAGATAATGTAACCAAATCTTTGTTGTGAGGAATGATGCTTGAATCAATGAACAATGTTAAGGATAACTCAGAAATGTAATGAACAAATAACACAAGGATTTATACGAGGAAAAAGCCCTTGATCAAGAGTTGATCTCCGGCATAAAAAACCTCGGGTGATGGAAACTACCGATCACCAACTAAGATTAAACAAAAGATGTTTACAACTCGGGATGATAACAAGCTTGTTACAAGGATCACTAGTGTGCAATGTGTAATAGAATGTATGAAATCGCCAAGTAAACTGTCGAGAGATGTTCGAGTGTTGTTACGAGAGTGTGTGAATGCTAAAATTAGCTAAGTGTCCTACTCAAGCTTGTTATCCCCATTTTAAATTAGAAATAACTAAAATAACAAACTGTCCGACAATTATGCAAGCTCCCCACGATCTCCACAACGTCCACAAGAGCCAAGCACGTGCGGAATATTTAGGGAATATGCTCCAGGAATTTCGGTGAGACTTGGTCCATGCCTTTGCTCCTGCAAAACAAGCTTATGTACAAGGTAGACAATTGTTAGTATAAGGATAATAATAAGGATCCTGAATCATGATCCTGCAACACCTGCTGAGGATCCTTAATTCAAACAGAATTGAGGATCCGTGATCCTTAGGATTGGAAAATCGTCCCCTAATCAGAAATGATTTATCGAATTTTGGAAAAACTGAGATGACACGTTGGTAATTGGTGTGGACCAAAACAACATTGATGAGTTTCATATTGAAACAATCACGTGTGAGGTGATATTCGAACTCAACGTGTCTGGCCAAGGAGTGTTGTACGAGATGTTAGTAATTCATAAAGCAACTTAAATATTGCCAAAGATAGGAGAGATTGGAATTTCAAAACCATAACCCTGCAACTTCTTTGTGCATTGGCAGGAATCTAAGTGCTCTCCTAAACTGGATATCCACCTGGTGTGGATTTCAAGGCGATTTTGCAGCTACTTCAATGAATCGAGAATTCTCTTCACTGCAACAAGATGACAAACCTCTGGGTCCGGCTGGTAAGTGGCAAGGGAGCATGTGGGAATGCCTGTACGCATCATCATTGGGCGGTCCATGCACATGCTTTTGCACCAGCAAAAGTCTTTGTCTTTCTCCTTTAGGAGTAGTGTGCGGTTGTTCAATCCATGCCAAGGTATCCGCACACCCGGTGTGGTTTGATCAACCAACACATTTTCTTCAATCACACTGTAGAGAAAATTACCCTACACATTCATCTTGTGGACTTTGAACTTATTGTGGAAGAAAAATCCATGAATCTTCGAAAAGCTTCAGACGTGCTGCAGGCGCATACTTTTCATTGGAATCTTTCCTGAGGACCCGATCAAAGCCTTCAACAATCAAATTTTGTCACATTTTTCATCTTGTCGAATTTTTTTTCAACTTCTTTCAACAAACTTTCTTCATTCATCGGACATTTTTGTCTTCTTTTCTTTTTCTTTCTCCATCAAAGGCAACAATATACTCCTAGATGTAACAATGTTTCGGAGCCTTATGTCGCCGATCTTGTGCATGGACGCCCCACTATCAACAATCCTAAGACTATCAATAGTTCCTCCTGGAACATCCTGCAAACTCATTCAGAGATTAGTTGGAGAGTGGGACCCAAGCCTTCACAGAGTTGGGTTGTCTGTCATCATCGAGAATTGTGACATCCATTTCCCGATGATTCGGAATTGATGTAGCTCCCCCTGAAACAGTTACTGGTTTTGGTTTCCAAATCTGTTTTTGTTTTTCATTTTTCACATCTGATTTAATAGACTGTGTTTGGACGAACTCTGGTTTTAAAGCCTTTTCAACTTCTTTTCTTTGTTTCTTTTTCTGTTTCTTTTCTCGTTGTTTAACAAGAGGAGGATCCTGTTTTGGTGAAACAGATCTTTTACGATAACTGTTACCATGGGGGCATCAACTTTTGCTTTTCTTTTCGTGAGATATGGACAGTTTCTGACAATGTGCCCATATTCACCGCATTCAAAACATGATCTCCGCTCAACAAACCTTGGAGTATCATAACTGTAGGAGCTTGATGATGAACTTCATGATCTTGAGGTCCTTGGTCCTACATCACAACAGTTTGTGTGTTGTGTGTAGTTGTTTTGACTGTTTCTTTTCAAAAATTTCTTTTGCATAACAAAATATGTGCTGGATTTGTTTTCAAAAGATTCAATTTTATCCGTCCCTTAGGATTTCATGAAGTTCACCTTCTGAGCCTTCTTCTTGTTTTGGCTTTGTTTGCCTTTTCCCTTTCCTTGGGTAGCGTGATTTTGCTTTCGTTGATTGTTTTGTGGTTGCAATTTTTGATTCCCGTATTTCTTTCTAACTTCAGATTTTGGGATAGGAGCACACTGAGTTACTACAACCCCTGGGCTCGACTTTCCCAAAAACTTACTAGTAGAATCTTCAAAAACTTTGTCAATCAAGGATTGATTGACATTCTTGATTGGGAAATCCTTGTCTTAATATATTTTATCAGATCCAATGAACGTACGTGTAAAGAAAATTCACGCTTTCACAACTCTCAGACTCTTGCGCAGACGTGGACTCAACTAGAACAGTCTTAGCAGGTTTTGCGGGAGGATCACATAGAATATGATTCTCAAGAGGTATGTCCTCTTCTTTGATTACCGCATCAGACTGTGCTTAGTCAATATCATCGGATTCAGCATCTGAAGAATCAGCATCCTCAACAATGACCAGAGGATCCTGATTTTGTTCAGCAGTTGATACGTTCGTATCTGCTGACACATCGGAATCTGATGATACTTCCTTTTTGTAACCAAGTCCAGCTGCGAATTTCTCAACGTCTAATGGAACTGATGGCTCAAAGTGAGGCTTATTCTCCTCATCAGGCATAGCGGTATAATTGTGTCTAACAGGTGGATGACACTTCTTATATACAATGCACGTGACATCTTCTCTGTATGTTAATGATGTGATCCAGCATATACCTCGAGTTTGATTAACAATCTAACTTCAGCTGGATCGCCTCACTTTCACACTTAACACATGACAATTCTTTTTGTGTTTCCTCGAGCCTATTGATGTTATTGTTTATTGCTGTTTGTTTTCTTGAAACCATTTTCTTTAGCTCGGAATTATCTTCTTTTAATGTGTCAATTATCTTTTTAAACTCTTTTTCATGATTTTTATGAAACATCTTGGCCTCTGTGCACTTTGAAAGATCCACGATCAAACTTTGATTATGGATAAATGTCACGTCATACTTGCTTTCCAAATCGTCATATTTGCTTTGCAAGTCAGACAATTTGCTTTGCAAATCAGACAAATTAGCACTTAATTCAACACAACTATCACACCTATCAGATCTATCACATTTATCAGATTTTGGTTTATGGACACATACCTGACTGGGTTCACCCTCAGACATTAACCCATCTCCCTCAGAATCAACAACCTCCCTCGATGATTCACATTCAGATCCATCCTCGCTTGAACTTGTAACATTTTCAACTGAACTACTGCCATGTTCAGAACTGTCATCATTTCCCGAGGACTCACCATCACTGACATTCTTGACAATTTCAGCATAAAACGCCGTTCTTGTTTGACCACTGTTCTCCAACTGAACTGTCGGATCACAATCGATAGTAGATTTATCCCAAAGCTTGATTTTTGAAGATGGTACTGAACCCTTTTGCTTATAAGAAATTTTTGCAATTAAACTCACTAGGGGTGGAGTTGATGATGATGGGGGTGAGGACGAGGGTGTGGGAAACTGAGCCCATGAAGGGATTGAACCTGAACCTTTACTTGTATACAAATTCGCATTAGGATTAGGTTTCCAACCATACATATATGTTGCCATATACGGTTTACTTTGATGAGAAGGATCATATGATGATTGAGATCCTAAAATGCTTGACCCCCAAAGGTGTGTACTCATGATTGATTATAAATAACCAACTTAAAACAACTTAAAACACCTTACTGTAACACTTTTTTGATAGACCCAAGTCCACGAAAAATAACCCCAGCCCAAGTATATTTCGTGATGTGTGAACGGCCCACGAAGTGTGAGACAGGACAACAAGCCCACGAAAAACTAAGTCCAAAACTATGTTTCTCAGCCCAACATATAAACCCCACGAAAAACTTTAACAGGCCCAATTCAATAATAAAAGGTGTTGGCCCAAAGAATTAATCTTTGTGAATATTGTGCAACCCACTAATAATTTCCAACTTCCAAGTTATAGATCCACAAAGAATGTTTAAGAGACCAGACCTAACCAATGAAAAAAAAATTGTTGGATTTTCGTTAAGTATAAAAAGGAAGGTCCAATCCCAAATAACAACCTGGACCAAAGGGAGTTCACGGAAAATTGAGATTTTTCGTGAATAAGAGAACGTTTCAACACTGGTCCAGGATTATAAGCCCAAAGCCCAAATCATATAGGTATTTCATAAGAGCCACTTTTCACAGAACATGACAAAACAAAAAAAAAATGTGGAAATTGTAAGGTAAGTTTTTCGTGAGAATATGTATTTCTCTCAATAGGACAAAACACTTGGTTTTTTGTTGACCAAAGATAATTTCTGTTGACTTTAACTAAAGTTTTTTTCTTTTTTTTAAAACAAAGTCCAATCCACAAAAAAGAAACCAGACGAATAATATCTTTCGTGGGAGAGTGATATGAAGAAAAGACAAAGGGTTTTTCGTTGACATAAATTATTTTTTGTTGACTCAGGAGTTTCATGAGACAAGTTCTTCTCTGAATAAGACAAAAAGGCAGATTATTCGTTGACCTTAAAGGTATTTTTCGTTGAAAACAGTTTTTCGGAGGTATGGGAAATCGAAATGGTTGGTGAAAGTTGGTGAACAAATGGATAAGGTTTTTCAGAAAAGTTTGAACCTTATATTCTCCGGTTAAAACACTTCACCGGAAAACTTTCCGAACAATATTTACCAAAATTTTTAAGAAAAACTAAATGTCTTCATGAGTTTTAACGAGGTTTTTATGAAAATTTTTAACAAACAAACAGGTTTTTCAGAGATTTAACCCATTTTAAATTTAAAACAAACAAACTTTCTGAAAAATCTTCAAGAAAAATGTTCGAAAACTCGACACACGGCTCGGTTTCAACAAGGATAAGAGCCTAGGCTCTAATACCACTTGTAGGTCCACTAGATGAGGATCTAGAACACCTATCCTTGTTACCGAACACGCCCGGTTGTGCGGATGCCAAACGGATATGCAACCGAGACAAGAACACGAGATTCAACTTTAAGTTCAAATGTATTATACCAAAGAGTTTGTTTACAAAGGATAAAACAAGATAAAACTCACACAAACTCACTGTGTTCTCATTGTGTGTCACTAAAAACAGTATGCAACAAGTCCCTTTTATAGCAACCTTATCCATATCTCACCGAACAACTAAATGGGCCTGAACATGAAGCCCACGAAGAACATGGAGTTTCACGAAGAACTCAAGGTTCTTCGTCCAATACCTTCTTTGCTTGGGTTCTTCGCCAATCAAGGTTCTTGGTGAGGAGGTTCTTCAGCAGATGAGTTCTTCGTTGCATGCAATCGCCCAGATGGTTCTTCGTGAGATGTGTTGTTTTCTATGTTGGGTTCTTCGTGAGATGGACTGCACATAAAGACATGGCATGCAGACATGTAGATGGCAGCAACAAGCAGATAGTTCAGCACCATGCAGAACATGCAAAACTATCAAGATCGCACCGAGACACGATGGAGGATATTGAGTCTCGGTCTTCCACTTGTAATGTACTCGATCCGATATGAGTCGCATCCACTAGGTGCATCAACAATTGATTCTTTAGGCCATCAATAACATCACATATCATTCAGCAATACATATTTCCCCACACCAAGCTTTGTATGGCTTAATATATTTATTGCATGATCTCTATATTCCTTGTTATACTCAAGGGGAAGCCATTGAGGATTTACAAAGCGATAAAGAAGATATAAGTTGAGAACAATTGCATGAAGAAAGGTTGTAAAGCAATTATTAAGGTTTTGGGACATTTGTATGGTCATCTTGCATTTCCAGATGCCACATGTTAGTATTTAGATGATTTTAACTTTAGTTCAAAGTTTCAATTCCTAAGGTAAAAGAATTTTTTAAAGGGATGTGTTGTTACAATTATATCCTTCATGGACTAGTTCAGTTAATTAATATTTGATAAGGGGTCTACTGTAGTTTCCATTCTTTTAATGTCGTTTGTATAACATTTAAGCCATTCAACCAATATTAGCCAATACTTGGGTCCAGATTAATTATCTCTCTCTCCATCTCTCTTAATTAGTTTCTTTCTCTAAATCTTACAGTAATGTTCATATGAACATTACATTGAAGATCTTTTGACTTGATATGCTTATCAGAATTATGGATATTGAATGGCTATGTCGGTAGATGTCAAAATCAAGTGCATGTTGTGTGTTGGTTTTTTCTTCACCGAAGATGAAGGGAGCCTGGCATTGAAGAAGATGCAACCGAATTTTTTGGGAATTTAGGTTTTTTATTTTTTATGTAAAAGCGTATGATTGTCATTTATATAACTTTAACATAAAAATAAAATGGGCATCCACCTAAATGAGTAAGAGAATTATGTGCTTGTGAACAATGTGTACCAAATGTGTAAGTTCTTATACTTCAGGATGTCATACCACGAACCAAGCTTGTTATTTATGTTGGATTTACACATCACAATATCACATACAACAAAGACTTTAAGCTCATTATAACATTTCTTTACAAATTCAAACTTTACACAATTGAACTTCAATCTAAGATGTTTTACTATACTGGTAGTGTTAGCATAATAAAATAAGTTTAGTTGATTAGTTTATTGTGGGTGTTGGCCCGTTAGCTAGTAAGCCCGAACCTCAGCTATATAATGTTTGTTTTCTTTTCGTTTGGTTTTAACACTTTTCAATTGAATAAACCCTAGCCGTTTTTCTCTATACATGTTTCTCTTTTAACATGGTATCAGAGCACTCTTCGATCCATGTTTATTGAGTTTGTTGAAGTTAAGTTGTTGAGATTTGTTAACGTTTGGAACGAATTCGGTTATATTTGTGAGATTGTGTTTTCCGATATTTTGCCGTTTCATACCGCCGCCATTCAGTGACCAGAAGAAGAAAAGAAAAGGGTGGTTTGCTTGATTTATTTTAATTAGCCAATCAAAATAAATTCCACAGCCATCATCATCCTTTTGCATCCTTTTATTATTGCTTTGCGTGGACCAAGAGAAAAGCAAGTCAACAATTGATTTATTTTGTGGTTCCTATCTTCGATCAGAGTAAACAAATCAAAATTTATTTTGTGGTTTCTTATGTTCATCAGAGTAAACAAATCATATATAATCAGATGTTACGCAAGAGATGTATTCTGGTGAGTATGGCTCTTTGATTTGTGTTCATTCATAATTTATTTATTGGTTCGTATTTGCTTCCGCTGTTGGGTTCGTATTTGCTGTCGTTTAGGGTTCGAATTGTTTGTTTGGTATTTGGTGGTTCCGCTGTTGGGTTCGTATTTGTTATCGTTTAGGGTTCGAATTGTTTGGTTGGTATTTGGTGCTTCCGTTGTTGGGTTTGTATTTGATATTGGATTATTTTGATTTTGCTTGGTATGAATGATATGGCGAAAAAGGCTGAATCTCTTTCATCTACACGTGTTTTTGGTCCAGTTCCAATGCCTGCTTCAGATTCTCGGGTTTTTGACCAATTCAGGTTATTTCTAAATTTAGCCATGTCTTCGTCTAATACTTCAGGTATTCCTTCATCCATATGGATTTTGGATTCCGGTGCATCTCATCATATGTCACCCTACTTGTCATCTTTTGTATCTTTGAACTCGGGTTCGGCTACATCTGTTATGTCTGCTAGTGCTACATCTATGCCAATAGAAGGTGTTGGGTCAGTTGTTACTCCTCATATTTCTCTCACTAATGTCTATTTTATTCCAAATCTTGCTTTAAACCTTGTTTCGGTTAGTCAGTTGTGCAAATCTGGCCATTTGGTGTGCTTCTCTGATTCTGTTTGTTATGTATTGGATTCACGTTCTATGAGGGTGATTGGGACCGGCCGTAGGGTAGGTGGACTTTATGTCTTGGATGATTTGAAAGAAATTGATGTTGCTGCTTCTAGTGTTGACTTGTCGTCCTTTCGCTTGAGTCATTCATCTCCTGACTTTTATCGGTGGCATTCTAGATTGGGACATGTGTCCGCGTCTCGTTTAAGGTTTTTGGCTTCTACAGGTGCATTGGGTAAGTTGAACACTTGTGATATTTCTGGTTGTAGTGGTTGCAAACTTGCAAAGTTTTCCGCCCTGCCTTTTGCACAAAGTACCTCTCGTTCTTTGGCTCCTTTTGATATTGTGCATTCTGATGTGTGGGGTCCGTCACCTGTCTCCACTAAGGGTGGGTCGATTTATTATGTATCTTTTATAGATGACTATACTCGTTATACCTGGGTGTATCTTATGAAACGTAGATCTGAGTTCTTTGGTATTTACAAAGACTTTAGAGCCTATGTGAAGACCCAATTTTCGGCTGTGATAAAGTGCTTTCGTTGTGACCAAGGGGGTGAATATACCTCCAAAGACTTTACCCAGTTACTTGCATCAGATGGTACAATACACCAGGTATCTTGTACCGACACACCTCAGCAGAATGGTGTAGCTGAAAGGAAACATCGTCATCTTATGGAAACTGCTCGCTCGTTTCTTTTATCCGCCGATGTCCCGAGTATTTTTTGGGGAGAAGCACTCCTAACTGCCCAACATGTAATTAATCGGATCCCTACTTCTCATAACTCTGGGGTGTCTCCTTTTGAGAAACTGTATGGCGAACTCCCAGATTACGATGAATTAAGGGTTTTTGGATGTACATGCTTTGTTCTTCGTCCTCATGTTGAACGAGACAAATTGTCAAGTAAGTCATCATTATGTGTGTTTTTGGGTTATGCCAGTGGTCCGAAAGGTTATGGCACTGCACAGAAAGGATATCGTTGTTTTGATCCTGTTAGTAAGAAGTTGTATGTGTCAAGACATGTTATCTTCCTCGAGCATATTCCTTTCTATTCGATTCCATCCGGATCACATAATGTAACAAAGTCAGATCTCCTAAACATTGACCCCTTCAATTTTGACATTGATGCATCAACATTGTCCAATGTTCCCGCTACATCTGCTGATTCTGATGGGCCAATAGAATCTGATGGGCCAGTAGCATCTGGTGGGTCAGTTCAAGATACCCATACATCGCCAGACACAACTTCAGGTTCGGCTATGCCCGAGACAACTCCTTCACCTGCTGAGACAGTTCCACCTCTGAGGAGGTCTTCTCGTGAATGTAAGTCCACCAAATTACCAGATTTTGCCTACTCTACTTACTCACCTTCGTTTGCCTCCTTCATCGCAAACATACATCATTTATCTGAACCTGAATCATATAGAGAGGCTGTCTCTAATCCTCTTTGGCAGAATGCTATGGCTGAAGAGCTCACTGCTCTTCATCAGACACACACATGGGATTTGGTTCTACTACCACCTGGTAAACATGCAATTGGTTGTCGTTGGGTATATAAGATTAAAACAAAGTCTGATGGGTTTGTTGAGCGATATAAGGCCAGACTTGTAGCAAAAGGATACTCACAAAAGTATGGTATGGATTATGAGGAGACATTTGCCCCAGTGGCAAAAATGACTACAGTTCGTACGCTAATAGCTGTTGCATCAGTTCGTCAATGGAAGATTTGTCAAATGGATGTCAAGAATGCATTTTTGAATGGTGATCTCCATGAGGAAATTTTCATGATGCCTCCCCCAGGCATTGCTCATAAGCCTGGTGAAGTTTGTCGGCTTCGGAAAGCTTTATATGGCCTCAAACAGGCCCCTCGTGCCTGGTTTGAGAAATTCTCTACAGTGATTACTTCTCTTGGTTTTGTTCCAAGTAATCACGATTCAGCATTATTTATTAGATGTACGAGCGCAGGGCGCATTCTTCTGTCTCTATATGTGGATGATATGATTATTACAGGAGATGATTATGAAGGTATTGAGTTCCTAAAGCGTGATTTAGCTCAACGCTTTGCTATGAAAGATCTGGGTATGTTACGGTATTTTTTGGGTATTGAGGTGGCACAGTCTCAGAAAGGATACCTCCTTTCTCAGACAAAATATATTTCTGATTTGTTTCAGCGGGCAAGGCTTTCTGATAACAGAACTGTTGACACTCCTCTTGAAACCAATGCACGGTATTCTCCCACTGATGGTGTTCCATTGGCTGATCCGAGTTTGTATCGTACTGTTGTAGGCAGCTTGGTTTATCTTACAATTACTCGTCCAGATATTGCTCATGCTGTTCATGTCGTTAGCCAGTTTGTTACTGCTCCTACTTCTGTTCATTGGGGAGCTGTTCTTCGTATTCTGAGATATCTTCGAGGCACTCAATTTCAGAGTCTTTTGTTTCCCTCAACATCTTCTCTGGAGTTGCGTGCCTACAGTGATGCTGATTGGGATAGTGATCGTAATGATCGTAAATCCACCACTGGTTTTTGTGTTTTCTTGGGAGATTCATTAATCTCATGGAAAAGTAAGAAACAAGATGTTGTTTCAAGATCTTCTACTGAGGCTGAGTATCGTGCCATGGCTGTGACTACATGTGAGATTGTTTGGTTACGATGGCTTCTTGCAGATATGGGTGTTATAATCTCTCAGCCTACCCCCTTACATTGTGATAACCAAAGTGCTATGCAGATTGCTAAGAATTCTGTTTTTCATGAGCGAACAAAACATATTGAGATAGATTGTCATTTTACTCGTCAACATCTTCAGCTTGGAACAATTTCGCTTCCTTTTGTTCCATCATCCTTGCAGATTGCGGATATTTTTACAAAGGCTCAGTCGGCGTCTCGGTTCCGATTCTTGTGTGACAAACTCTCAATGCTTATCACTGTTGCATTGTGAGTTTGAGGGGAGATGTTAGCATAATAAAATAAGTTTAGTTGATTAGTTTATTGTGGGTGTTGGCCCGTTAGCTAGTAAGCCCGAACCTCGGCTATATAATGTTTGTTTTCTTTTCGTTTGGTTTTAACACTTTTCAATTGAATAAACCCTAGCCGTTTTTCTCTATACATGTTTCTCTTTTAACAGGTAGATATTTGACAATGCTTGAAAACCCACCATGCTCAGCTTAACATACATGCTTAAAACATCCGTTATAACTGATGAGACTAGAATTCAAAAACCTGGCTATGAAACCATGTCTACCATGTGCATCTCATAAGATGCAAATCCAAATACTTACATAATTAAATCTGCCAATATCAGCACACAGTCACACACAAGACTCACATAATACATCTGAATCTTTCCAAAAAAAACGGTCACAATAACTAAGAAATCAATTCGGTCATTTACACCATCGCCACTTCTCAAATCTTGAGACACATTTCCTATAATCATTACAAAGCAATCCTAAAAGAAATATAATTAATCCAATTATATTTATGAATGTTTACCCCATCCATCTTTTCAAAGACAAGGGGTGTGAATTTCAATCAAAACTTATGCCGAACATGAATTTCAAGATATTGAGTCGGTTGTAGGTTAAAACCAAGTTCACATTTAATTAAACAGGTGATATTCCAGTCAATGGAGTGGGTTCACACATTGGATGGTTTATAATTTGCATTTTCTTGAAAACGTATTTTATGTGATCATACGTATTTTATGGTAATGTTTTCTAGACATTAATATATATAAAAACACGCACACACACACATATATATATATATATATAGGGAGGGGTTAACGTACATTAAGTGTTATCGTACATCACATACGCGAAGCAGGGAACCGTCGGATCCGGCCCTAATCACGCACGGGACACAAAAATAACGCATGGGATCATTTTTGTAAGATAATCACGCATTGGACCCTAATTACCTATATATATATATATATATGAGATGGATCATAAGAAAACTAGTTTAAATGAGAAAACAAAAAAACTAACTGAAAAAGCCTAAAAAACATACAAATTTTTTTTTTACATTTTTTTTTATAAAAAATCGCTAGTTTTTATATATGGAAAAAAAAATTCAACAAAAAAAAATAAAAAGAAAAAAAAGTTTTTTGTTGTATGACACATGTGCACTATTATGGATATAGTGCACATGTGTAGTACATGTGTAGTACACATATAATGCACATGTGCAGTACAACAAAATTTTTTTTTTTTGAAATTTTTTTATATATATAAAAAGTAGCGATTTTTTTATAAAAAATTGTAAAAAAAAAATTGGTATGTTTTTTGGCTTTTTTTTTTAGGTTTTTTATTTGGTTTATAGTTTTCTCGTTTAGATATAGTTTTCTCATTATCCTCTCTCTATATATATACATATATACATATATATACATATATATATATATATATATATATATATATATACATAGGGAGGGGCTCATGCGAGAACCACCCTTATTGTGAGAACCATGAGAACCAATGTGAACACAACCTAAAATAGCTAAAAAACCTAAAAAAACCTAACCCCCACCCCCCCCCCCACCCAAAAACCTAAACCCCCCACCCCCCCCCCCCCAAAAAAAAAACCTAACCCCCCCCCCCCCCCCCCCAAAAACCTAAACCCCCCCCCCCCCCCAAGCTAAAAAAAACCTAAAAAAACCTAAAAAAAACCTAACCCCACCCCTCCCCCCCAAAAAAAAAGCCTAAACCCCCCTCCCCCACCCCCCAAAAACCTAAACCCCCCCCCCCCACCCCCCCCCACCCCCCCCCCCCCAAGCTAAAATGCTAAAAACTAAACCCCCAAAAAACCTAAAAAAATTTAAAAAAAATCTAAAAAAAATCCAAAAATTTTTTTTTGATTTTTTTAATATTTTTTAGGTTAAAATCGCTACTTTTCGAATCCAAAAAAAAAAAAAAAAATTTTTTTTTTAAAAAAAAAAAAAATTTAATTTTTTTTTTTTTTTTTTTGTTCGAAAAGTAGCGATTTTAACCTAAAAAATATTAAAAAAATCAAAAAAAAAATTTTTGTGTGATTTTTAGCTATTTTTAGGCATTTTTTGTGTGTTCACATTGGTTCTCGCGGTTCTCGCAATAAGAGGTGGTTCTCGCATGATCTTCTCCCTATATACATATATATATATATATATATATAGGATTAGGTTCAAGAGTGAACACTAGTGTAGCTTGCGAACTGAGTGAACTAATCCTGGCCATACATATGTGTAGATCAATGGCCAGGATTTGATGTTGAAATACACTAGTGTATTTTACGATTTGATGAAGAGATCCTGGCCATACACGTGTGTAGATTAATGGCCAGGATTTGTTCACTCAGTTCGCAAATACACTAGTGTTCACTCTAGAACCCCACCCTATATATATATATATATACATATATATTTATTTCACAATTTTTAAGTGAATTTCAATACACTTTTCATGTTGGTGCGACAAACACACATAAGATTTTCTGGTTGGTGTAAATTTTGTGTGCCTTGATTAACCCATACATATAAAAATTGAATACATAAGTCCATAAATGGTTTATCAATCACTACCATTCCCTATTTATACGTATATTTCTTATTTAACTGTTATATATTAGAATAATAATAAAAACAATAAAAATATTAATACTAATAAACATACATGCGCATAAAGATATGTAGCGATCTCATCCTCCGTGTATAAGCCGCAGCGGGTGGCAAACTCTGCAAGCGCCATAGCACGCTCCGCACCGGCTAGGTAGAAAGAAACCTTTGCGAGAGGGGGTGCGCTTGTTCCTGTGCCTTCGCAGGCTGGTTCACCCGACGAGGGTGAAAGTTTAACGACGACAAAAACTCGATGAAAATCTCTCGGTAGCTCGGCATATACGATTACTCAAAAAGGTGCTCCCATGGTGAATAAATCAAAATAAACTCAAGGGCTTTAGGTTGGCATGTGACCTGCGACACCCATCCGCCTAAGGTTGGCATGTAACATCCGACAAAATGGGCTCCCAAAATCCGACCCGTTTTGAACTTTTTTTTTTCGAGTTTTATTTTTTATAACCATGTCGATCAGAATTGTAATATATTGCATGTACATATATATATATATATATATATATATATATATATATAGAGGTCGGTTAACGTACAATACCTCTTATCCTACATTATGTACGCGATGCCCTCAGCCGTACGATCTTCAATCGATCAAACGCGGGCGAAACTAATTTAAATGATTAAATTAATCATTTTAATATATCTAAATCATACCAGGAAGGTTAAACGTCATTGCGAGGTCATAAATCTCTGTAATTGACCGATGATAGTTCAAAAACTTGAAAATCTTCTTCCCCAACCTCCCTTCGTTCCTTTTAGTGCGATATCGATAATAAGAACTACTAATTTGGGAGTTGTAAGGGTCAAACGGAAGAAGACTGACAATGATCGACCAACAATCGAAGAAGATGAACAGTAACACACACACAGATTTTTCACATGCGATATTCAATTTTCCACATGCGATTCTACACACCCCATGCCATTTTTCACATTACCCAATGCTAGCCATTTTTTCACATGCGATATTCAATTTTCCACATGCGATTTTACACACCCCATGCCATTTTTCACATTACCCCATGCCATTTTTTCACATGCGATATTCAATTTTCCACATGCGATTCTACACACCCCATGCCATTTTTCACATTACCCCATGCCATTTTTTCACATGCGATATTCAATTTTCCACATGCGATTCTACACACCCCATGCTATTTTTCACATTACCCCATGCTAGCCATTTTTTCACATGCGATATTCAATCTTCCACATGCGATTCTACACACCCCATGCCATTTTTCACATTACACCATGCCATTTTTTCACATGCGATATTCAAATCTTCCACATGCGATTTTGTCCATCTACACACCCCATGCCATTTTTCACACTACCCCATGCTAACCATTTTTTTCACATGCGATATGTATTGAATTCGCACCAGATCTGCACCTGATCGAACGGCTGGGATGATCGCGTACGTATCGTACGATAAGCACATTTGTATTTTACTCTTTACATATATATATATATAGCAAAAAAGATTTTATATAAATAAAGTTTATCATGTATATATAAATATAAAATATATAATCTTTTCATATAAAAAGATACTCATGGCAATCACTTTCATAAATACGAAGAAACACACACATATACAGAGGAAGGTTTTATGTAGAACACTAAATATTGCGAGAACACATAGAACACAATGAATCACCCATTTTTTTCTATCCTAAAAACAAAATAGAGAAAATTTTCACTTTTTGTATAACCTACACATATGTAGGTTATGTGTAGGTTAAATTACCAACATGTATGTAGACTATGTGTTGGTTAAAATCTTTGGTTTTTTATGTATATACTAGTGGGAATGCCCGCGCGTTGCAGGGGCATGCCTGTTTTGTCGCCTGGTGAGTGTTTTTGGGGTTTGTGTCGTGTGCATGGCATTTGTGGGTTATTCATTATATAACTTTATTATGCTACATGATTTGCATCAGATATTTGTTCATAGTAATTTAATTTGGTTCATATGACCCACATAACCAAAAGCTATTTAGTTCATGCGACCCGTGTATATCAACAAACATATTTCTCCATATCTAGTCAAGAACAAAAACAACAACAACAACAACAACCATACCCAGTAAGTCCCACAAATAGCATAGCTACTTATAGGGTCTGGGGAGGGTGGGATGTAGACAGGCCTTGCCTCTATCCCTAGGGATAGAGAGGCTGCTTCCAGAGAGACCCTCGGCTCGAAAACGAACAGCAAACCAACACAACAAGTCAAAGAATATAGAAAGAATACCGAAATAAGAAGTCAAGAACAAAAACAAATAGATTAAGATATGTTAACTATAATGCAAAACGGGCATATTATTGAAATATGCTTTAACTAAAAAACAAATTTACAATTTTACACCACTTTAACGTATAAAGAGAGTATTATTGAAATATGGTTGCAACAAATTTTGTAACCTCAATGCATCCACCAAATATGTACGCTGATTTTGCTACACAAGGTAATTTAGATATATTCACATTTCCACACCATTTTGGTGTCTTTGTTGAAGATGATTTACACCTTATTGTATATCAATTTTTATGTTTTAGTGTATACATAGAAGATTGTATAAAAGAAAATAACACAAAAGCCAACCAATCAAATACAATCTTGACGAAGGGTGTTTGGACTAGTTTTTTAACAAAGCTTATAACTTTTTTAGCTTTTTTTTTATAAAATAAGCTTAACTTGGTGTTTGTTTCAGCTTTTTAAGCTTATGCTTATTAGCTTATATAAGATTATTTGAAGAAGCTTATTTGAAGATGGTTTTTTAGCTTATAGCTTATTTGAAGAAGCTTATTTGTGTAAGGGTGTAAGTTATTCATTTGCCCTTAAATGGTAGTGGATTAATAATTATTGAAGCAACTTATTTCTGTAACAAATTAAAGAATGGTGGATTTAACAACTTATTAAGAGGCATAATTAATAAAAGGCAAATGGTGGATAATTAACAAGAGGCAACTTATTACTGTAACAGTTTAACAACTTATTGACGCATAATTAATAAGAGGCAAATGGTAGATTTTCGGAGAAGAGGCAAGTTGGTGGAATGGTGGAAGTTGGTGGATACAAATTAATACGTTAGTGGAAGATCAACTATTAATTAAATATCCATCTACATTTTTTGGTTTCTATTTAATAAGTTGGTGGAAGAGGCAAGACGTTGTTGGTGGATTAATAATACATATAAGGGCTTTAATGCCTATACACTGTAACAAGCCAACTTGTGCAGAAGTTGGTGATAAACATTGAAGCAAATTAAAAGAAGTCAACTTCTCCAAGAAGCCATTCTCGTGAAAACAACAAAAGTGTGAAGCAAATATGTATTCATTTTCTCATCAAAGTTGCAAAGGTATTAGTGGAGAGCTATTCTCAAGCCATGTGAAGAAAAGATCAACTCTTACCATCCATCTACCATTTCTCAAACCGTTAACTCTTACCTTAAAAAATCATATTTATCAAACACCCATCTACCATTTATCAAGCATTCAAAAAAATTGCTTGAAATGGAGTAACACCAACCTGTTTCGTATAATGAGGTAATTTCTTCTCTTCTTTCTTTACTTATTGAATTGTTTTCTCTTTGTTTTAATTTTCAAGTCATGGACTTGAACCATGATAATGACTTTGTGATGAAGGATTTATGGCAATTCATAATTATATTAGAAAAAAGATACATGTGATGAAAGATTTAACAAGGCGCAACAAGAATCTTACACTCCAAATAATGGTATTTATAGTCGAGGATCTAGTGACATTAATGAAATAAATGAAGACACAAGCACACAACGTAGAATAGATGATTTATACATGAGTGCACTTAGAGATATGATTGCAGGAGATCTAACCAAATCAAGATGAATGTTTATTGAATATTAATGTATTTTTTAGAAGTTGTACGTCATCCTCGATATAAATTTATTCAAAAATGATTGTATAACTCAAAAAACAAAGTAGACACATATAAAATATAAGTTATGTGATAATATGTAACCATGGCCCTTTTGGTCATTTTACTAACATAAGCTAAATTAAAAAAAGCTAACACAAACACTTTAAAAGCGCTTATCAACTTGTAGAATATAAGCTAATACAAACACTTAAAAAGAGATTATTAAATGATATAAAACACATGGATTTACAAACTTTGGTGACATTTTCAACTTATGTACAAGTAAGGGGACGGGTTGGTCCTGCTTACAAAGACTCTTTTGGGCTAGGCTCATTCTCAGTCGTGTAAGGCATACATAGTCACGTGGGCTAGACTCACAATTTTCATATGTCAAGCCCAGAAAAATGATTCTATTATCTTTTCTCAACAACTTTTAAACCAGTTAACAAAAAGATTGTTTTAAATCTTTTTAATAAAAACTATGAACTCGCCAACTTTATGTTGATTTTTCGCATGTTCTCTCTCAGGTTTCATTTTTCAAACTAATGAACGATTGGAATAGGAGAACCCATGGGGATTCGAGTACTTAGCAGGCGATCAATTTTCTAGAAGTCTTAGCTTTGATACTTTCGCTGTGCAATGAAGATACTGGTCAGATCACACCGACTCTGATTTTAGCAGGTGTGACAATTATTCTGGTCATGGGCAGCAGCTCCAGAAGCAATTGATAGCGACAATGACACAGGATGAAAATTCATTATGTTACGGTCACGTGGATATATCGTTTGTCCATAACGGAGTTCGTATGATAAGGTTTCGAGCTGCGCAATGACAAACACGCAAAACTGTGACTTCCAGCCACTGTTTCATTTTTCGGCGACTGTAGCGGTGGTTTACGGCGACCTCAACAGGTAGAGATGATGTGGTTCGTCGACATGAATGCGTGGACATATTATTCGCCTAAATCCAAGTTCGTTTGGGCCGGTTCTGGTCGACTCGAATATTGACGCGCAAAATTGAATGCACGGAGAGTCAGATCTGTGTTCTGGAAGCAACGCAGATGTTGGCGGATGACGCCGATAATTTTTAGATGTTGGGCATGTCGAGATGATCACGTGGTTAGGTAGAACGCATAAAACGGATGTCGTATGGTCTAGTTATGGGTGAAACAAGATTTTACTCGCATTTTGTGTGAGGAGTTCAGAGTAAAATAGACGCGCCAAGGATGTTGTGGATTCGTTTCCTGTAACACCTGTGCCTCCACGGCCATCAAACAAATAACGAACCAATGAAATATTATATTTCATACTTGGGATTTGTAAAAATTTGTGTATCATTTGCACATATCAATTTTTGTTCAATTCCAAACTCTAAATCACTTTTTGGAAGGTTATACGCGCACCGATGCGTAAATATAACCAGTTTAATGCAACAAACACTCTGGAATAGTGAAATAGGCTTAACATACCTTAAATAACCTTTACATAACTTAGAAATAAGTTTTGAAGGCTTTGGTATGGCAAAAACAAGTTAATTCGCTTACAGGGACTAAAATTGACAAACTGTGAAAGTATGCCAATTTGAACTGGAACGAACATACCGGGACATGACCATAAGTTAAACATACCATAAATATCCTTTACATAGCTTAGAAATAGGCTTTGAGGGGTTCGGTGTGCTAAAATAAACTTTTGGGTC
The DNA here is from genome assembly GCA_030545235.1 of Helianthus tuberosus. NCBI lineage: Eukaryota > Viridiplantae > Streptophyta > Magnoliopsida > Asterales > Asteraceae > Helianthus > Helianthus tuberosus. Next base: position 98,246,500 of record CM060354.1, on the reverse strand, counting down.
ATTCAGGGACTAAAAGCGTCAAAAAGTGCACAAGTTTGCATTTTCGCGCATAACTTACGTTCTGAATACATCCGAACATCCAAAAATTTATGTAAGCACTAAAACATTTTATTTTAGTGTTTGGCATAAGAAAAATCCATCCGTCGCGCAATTTGGATCGTTTTTCGCGCTTATGCGCATTCCGTCGTAATTAAGCTAACATCGCGTTCGTACGACCAAACGAACTGACATCCGACATATTTTTGAGCATTTTCATGTCCACAATGTTTAGGCATCATTTTAGGGCCTTAACGTTTGCTTAACGGGCCTTAGAAGTGCCGGAAATGGGCTTAAACACCAACAGGGACCAAAACTGTCACTTTTGGAAAGTTGCTGCTGATCAGAAGGGCCAGGCGGCCCGCCTACACTTCTGGTAATCCTGAAGCGGGCCGCATCAGACTCCCAGATAGCAAAAACATGCAGAAACTTTGAATCTGGTCCTTTCCTCTTCTGCACATGGTTTTGGGCAATACAATGGGCTCGAATGGTTTTGTAATACCATGTTCTTGATGTGTATGGCCAAGATCAAAGCACGGTTTCCTAGAAACGATCCAAACGGCTAACCGAACACTATAAATACCCCATGCCATCCATTGCTAAACCCACTAGAATTTTGATTTGAGAAACTCTAAGTTGAAACCATTGTTTCATACCTGAGATTCTTGGATCGAGATTAGCATCCGGGGACCCTTCGTAAGTATTCTTTCGTTCTTTTCTTTCTTTTATTGCTTTTCGAGTCCGAAAGTCAAACTTTGTTTGACTTTCACCGTTGACCAGTTTATGGTCAATGCGAAGTTCGTTTGAACTTCGCAACGTGATTGTAATCACAAAGGTTATAGTCCCGGGTGACTATGCCTACTGATTACCACGTTGTCTAGGGTCGTAAGGGTAAGCGATCTAATAAATCGCTTATACCTTCGAACCCGACCCATTTGGTCGAGCATTAGGATCCGACCAAATACCTTAGGTGACCATAGTATATAGGGAATAACCTTCCGAGGTTATACCTTATGGTCACATCGTTTGAGTAGTTGTATGATAGGTAGTTTATATGCCTTAGGTAAATTACCAGAATACCCTTTTCATGTATAATTGGTAATTAAGCATATGTAACCTAAACTTTTGTCACATAACTGATTATGTAACATGTTTAGGCATATAACACTTGTCATAGGACTAGTTAGGCAGTCCGAACGCGTTTCACGCGAACGACGCGTTAAAGTAGCATAAGCTACCTAAACGGGTCGTAATGGGTCGTAAGCACTTATGTTAGGTTTCATTTAGTATGTAGGCTTTGTTAAACCATATTACACGAGTCTCCACACTCGTTTGGTTTACGAACCCTCATTCTATCCGATCTTCCGATCTAGGTCCGGTTTATTAACATAGTTACCTATATTAGGTGCCGTTTGATTCCGTGATCTCTAGCATTGTTTGGTTGTTACTCAAGGACTACTGAGCAATCTCAAGTGAGTACATAGACCCCTCTTTTACTGTTTCCAAACGTTTTGGGGTGGAACACATGTGCCTACTTGTTACTTTCATGCTTTCCTGCTTTCACATCATATACTTGCTATGTTCATTAGTACATTTATAGTACATGATTTCATTGTTTTACATTACATTTTATACTATGTGTGCCCATTGTGTGCATACTTAGTACATTGTTTTACATTTACATTTTATGCTATGTATGTCCGTTGGTTACATACTTAGTACAGTGTTTTCATCACATGCTTACATTTTGTTATGACATTTGGGTTGTTTACAATGGAACAATACATTCATTAACATTAGCTACGCCGTTCGTTAGTAGGTAGTGGTACCATAGGAATTGACAACTCCCGTTCCTGAAATCCTGGGTTGGTGTGGATTGGAAGGAATGACCGAATTCGATATACATAATTTAGATAAACCTTTAAATTGTTTAAGGGTTTATCGCCACAGTCTCAAGGCTTGGATGTATGCATTTTCACAATACCGCATAGATGTTCGTATCAGTATAGCATGCATTTCCACAAAAACATAGCTTTGATTTAAACCATGTTTTACTTCAATACTTTGTTTTTGTGCATATGGTTTAGTTGATATATTTCACTAGCCATACATATCATTTTGGGTTACACATTACATGATTTACATTTGACACATGAACATATTTCACATTGATTACACATTACATGATTTACATTTGACACATGAACATATTTGATATTGGTTATACATTACATGACTTACATCTTGACATAAACATTTTGACATATTTTTCAATACGTTTGGCAATTGGTTTAAACATAGACATCTTACATTGTTGGTTTGGTTTGAGTGAGTGATTTAAGTAACGAGGCGTGTGTAATATGATACAAGCATGGTGGATACGCCGCTGGTACTTCCTATATATAAGTGATTGTATGGTATTACATATCGTAGCGTTATTTGAATCATTTAAATTTGGACATATAACATTTTATACAAATAACATACTTTTCACAATACATTGTTTTATAAACAACTTAATTTATACAAACTCATTTCACATGGTTATCCACTTAACCATGTGTTATTCTTTTATACATATATATCATTTGGTTTATTTATCACTTTTCAAATGATTTACAAAACAAAGCAAATTACAAGGTTCATGACTAAACATTTTCTTAAACAATAAGTCATGAATCCTATTTTCATAAACCTATGTATCTCACAGGCATTTTTATGCTGACGTACCTATTTTCACATGTGTTTCATGATATGATGCATAGGATCTATAAAGATACACTTAGGCGTACTTGGGCCTTAGCGACAATAAAAGATGCAAGACTAGTTATTTATGTTATGTTTCTCTGATTGTCAAGACATTGTAACTATTTAATTCAATAAAACAATATTTCAACATCCATGCATTATGAAACAATGATTCTGTTACAACACTCCTCGACGTTTTCCGCCACGTATTGTTGTTCTACGTGGTCGGGGTGTGACTGAAAAGTTGGTATCAGAGCCCATGGTTATAGGGAATTAGGTTATTAGTAATACTTTGACCTAGTCTATAACCTTCTTAGGACCCTAACGCGAGTTTACTTGCGTTTAGTCATAAAACGATACCGTCACCTATCCTTAGGCGACAACCTCAACGAGAACATAAATTTCCAAACCGCTTTGAAAACTAATCATCTGTTCTAGGATGATTGATTACTAGGTTTTGAACCCTCTATTGTAAGGTTTTGAACTCTCTGTTATATGGTTTTGAACCCCTTTGAATTTTCAAAATCTCGTCAAGGTTTTGGGTTTTAAATAATGTGAACACGTGCAAACTGGAAGGGTGAATGCCTGTATTCTTGGTTTTCTGTCTAGGCAAGCACTTCGTATACATCTCATCAGACGCGAGACCAGTTGTGCTTACCTGGGAATTCTTGGGATGAGTGTTCACTTAGAGGCGAGCATGTCTTCGCGATACATTATTTTTGACCCATTTACTTTGATTTGTCACCATCTCATTTGTTTGCCTTAGGTAACAAACAAATGATCACAATTTTCATTCATTACCATTCTGTATTGATTATCCAATAACCTTTCACTTGTTACTTCCTATGTCTTTCTTTTTCTTCTAGAATGTCTATTCCTCTCAGCACTGGTCAAATGTCCGAGCGAACGGCCAAATTTGCCCAGCAAATAGGCGAAGTGATTCAGAAGACTGTGGATTTAGGCATTGCCATGGCTCGTCTCAACAATGAAGCCTCCCGTCTCGACAATGAAGCCACTCAAGAGCCACCAAAGGAAGCAGAAGTCAAGCCAGCACCAAAATCAAGGAAGCGTAAGGCTTTAAGGAAACCCGCAGCGGTTACACCTAATCAACCGGGACCTAGCCATGTGGCAAGGCCACCAGCTAGGAAGCCATACAATGGAACTTCACCCTTGTGCAACCAATGTAACCTTCATCATCATGCTAATGTGAAGTGTCGTGAATGCCAAATTTGTGGACGTAAAGGTCATACAGCAAAAGTTTGTGTTGCAGTAGTACCAAATCAAACAGGACCCATCCGGGTGGCAACACCACCTGCTAAGAAGCAATACAAGGGAATGGCACCATTATGCAACAAATGTAAGGGGCATCACCTAGCTCACTTACAGTGTCGTCTGTGTGTATCATGTGGACGAGTTGGTCACCTGGCAAGTGCTTGTCGATATAACCTGAACCAAGGTGGTCCAAATCAACCCCAAGTCAACCCTACTCAAGCTCGTTTTCCGCCTGGTACTTGCTACAACTGTGGCGAGACGAGCCATTACAGGAACTACTGCCCGAAGATTGTCAGTGCAAATCCAACCCGTGGATGAGCAATTGGCTGAACAAAGGATGTTGCTGTCTTATGCCTTTGTTTCTTTTATTTTCTTGTAATGTGAAACAATCTGTTTTGTTTATAAATAAATTCTTGTTCACAATTATGATATACAAGTGTAGTTACATGTGTGTATGACTTTTCCTATGATACCTACATCAAGGAACTATGTTCCTTACAAACTACTCTTGTGAATATTTCCCATTCTTGTGTTTACTCATGATTCCCATAGAAAATTCTAAGTACTCGTCTCATTCTAAGATACGAAGTACAGGAAAATAAAGTGACATTATGAGTAATCATGTTTCTGCACATCAGTGCCTTTGAATCCTTGGTTAGATAACTAAGGGTATTTTTAAAACTCATATCCATTACGTTTTGATTTTTCAACATACACAGTACACGTATTTCAAAAACAATCTTCATGATCTCAAAACATTTCATATAGTTTGAAAACAAATTTTTTTTTTAAAAATGCATTGTCTATGTTATTTCAAAAACATTGGCTATGTTTTAAAACACAACCTTCATAATTTCAAAATGCTTCATATAGTCTGAAGACAATATCAACACAGTACATTTTCTTATCAAGTGCATAATTTCGAAAAGCATCATTCATGTTTTCCAAAAACCTTATACCTAATTTCAAAATTCACCTCGCATGATTTTAAAACATTTCTATAAATATACGTACCTAGTACACCTACTGTATGATTTCCAAAGTATTATATATAAGGTTTCAAAAACATTGAACACATTTTTAACCCCATGCATGGTTTTCAAAAATATTTTCCTCATACATTGACTTAACCTTAAAATTCTGCTTCATATGTCGCCTTGACATATCTAGCATCTCAACTTCATAAGCATTTTTACTTCATGTTTTGACTTAAGCACATCCAGTGCAAGGTTTCAAAACATCTTCAACTTCTAAAATCCATATGGGATCTTTTTATCTTCACAATTAGATCCTTGTGGATAATTGTCATACCAATCAGAGTCCTTAATTGGATTCCTTATGTACCTAAATTCGAACATTTCGGTTCCTTATAATCGAAATCGAATTTTTCTTTTAAAAATCTTTCTATCTTTATAGTTAGATTCTTGATAACGTTTAAAGTACCAAATGAAATCCACGGAATGGATCCCTAGTGTGCTTTAAATGCATGTACGCAATTAACAAAACAAATTAACAAACAATTTTGTGGTTATGTGACTATGTGTTTATTCATCTTATGTTTTCTTTTATGCATTTTTTGTGTTTATACTCTGGATATTTCTTATCCAAATCCTCGCAGGATCTTTCATATCTCCATATGAGGGATTCGTAGCAGGATAGTCAAAAGGTACTACTTTAAATCCTTAATGGGCTTCTATGTAATAGTTAAGACCCTTGTATATATAGTACCACTCCATGATTCATAAGAGACCCTTTAGTGGTCTAGTCAAAAAGATTGATTCACAATTTGGTTAAAGAACGACATCTAGTGATGTAGCTGAATAGACTCCTTGGTAGTCTATTTAGATCATTTATTGATTTAATTAAAAAGGACTCTATGGCGGTCTAGTCACACTCATCACAGGATTTTTCATTTGGTTTTACCCTACACATTATAAAATAGACTGTGGGAACTGTGCAAGGAATTGTCTAAATTATGGACGCGTACATAATTATAAAAATTTAGTGCACAGAAACCCAGTAATATTTATTCTGTGTAAGAACCGATAGTGACAACAATAACAAAATAAGAACGATGTAATGGAGGTATGGTGGACGCACCAATGACGCTTAATATACTTGTATATAAGTATCCCTCTTACATTGCAAGCATGATGTTATTAAAGTTACTAGAAGTTCAGAACCCTAACCAATGTTGATTCTGTCTTTTCAACTTCATGTTTTCAAACTCACACAAGTTTCCTCTAGATAAAATTTTGGGACGAAATTTCCTAAAGTAGGGGAGACTGTAACACCTGTGCCTCCACGGCCATCAAAAAAATACCGAACCAATGAAATATTATATTTCATACTTGGGATTTGTAAAAATATGTGTATCATTTGCACATATCAATTTTTGTTCAATTCCAAACTCTAAATCACTTTCTGGAAGGTTATACGCGCACCGATGCGTAAATATAACCAGTTAAATGCAACAAACACTCCGGAATAGTGAAATAGGCTTAACATACCTTAAATAACCTTTACATAACTTAGAAATAAGTTTTGAAGGCTTTGGTATGGCAAAAACAAGTTAATTCGCTTACAGGGACTAAAATTGACAAACTGTGAAAGTATGCCAATTTTAACTGGAACGAACATTCCGGAACATGACCATAAGTTAAACATACCATAAATATCCTTTACATAGCTTAGAAATAGGCTTTGAGGGGTTCGGTGTGCTAAAATAAACTTTTGGGTCATTCAGGGACTAAAAGCGTCAAAAAGTGCACAAGTTTGCATTTTCGCGCATAACTTACGTTCTGAATACATCCGGACATCCAAAAATTTATGTAAGCACTAAAACATTTTATTTTAGTGTTTGGCATAAGAAAAATCCATCCGTCGCGCAATTTGGATCGTTTTTCGCGCTTATGCGCATTCCGTCGTGATTAAGCGAACATCGCGTTCGTACGACCAAACGAACTGACATCCGACATATTTTTGAGCATGTTTCATGTCCACAATTTTTAGTCATCATTTTAGGGCCTTAACGTTGGCTTAACGGGACTTAGAAGTGCCGGAAATGGGCTTAAACACCAACAGGGACCAAAACTGTCACTTTTGGAAAGTTGCTGCTGATCAGAAGGGCCAGGCGGCCCGCCTACACTTCTGGTAATCCTGAAGCGGGCCGCATCAGACTCCCAGACAGCAAAAAAATGCAGAAACTTTGATTCTGGTCCTTTCCTCTTGTGCACATGGTTTTGGGCAATACAATGGGCTCAAATGGTTTTGTAATACCATGTTCTTGATGTGTATGGCCAAGATCAAAGCACGGTTTCCTAGAGACGATCCTAACGGCTAACCGAACACTATAAATACCCCATGCCATCCATTGCTAAACCCACTAGAATTTTGATTTGAGAAACTCTAAGTTGAAACCATTGTTTCATACCTGAGATTCTTGGATCGAGATTAGCATTCGGGGACCCTTCGTAAGTATTCTTTCATTCTTTTCTTTCTTTTATTGCTTTTCGAGTCCGAAAGTCAAACTTTGTTTGACTTTCAGCGTTGACCAGTTTATGGTCAATGCGAAGTTCGTTTGAACTTCGCAACGTGATTGTAATCACGATGGTTATAGTCCCTGGTGACTATGCCTACTGATTACCACGTTGTCTAGGGTCGTAGGGGTAAGCGATCTAATAAATCGCTTATACCTTCGAACCTGACCCATTTGGTCGATCATTAGGATCCGACCAAATACCTTAGGTGACCATAGTATATAGGGAATAACCTTCCGAGGTTATACCTTATGGTCACATCGTTTGAGTAGTTGTATGATAGGTAGTTTATATGCCTTAGGTAAATTACAAGAATACCCTTTTCATGTATAATTGGTAATTAAGCATATGTAACCTAAACTTTTGTCACATAACTGATTATGTAACATGTTTAGGCATATAACACTTGTCATAGGACTAGTTAGGCGGTCCGAACGCGTTTCACGCGAACGACGCGTTAAAGTAGCATAAGCTACCTAAACGGGTCGTAATGGGTCGTAAGCACTTATGTTAGATTTCATTTAGTATGTAGGCTTTGTTAAACCATATTACACGAGTCTCCACACTCGTTTGGTTTACGAACCCTCATTCTTTCCAATCTTCCGATCTAGGTCCGGTTTATTAACATAGTTACCTATATTAGGTGCCGTTTGATTCCGTGATCTCTAGCATTGTTTGGTTGTTACTCAAGGACTACTGAGCAATCTCAAGTGAGTACATAAACCCCTATTTTACTGTTTCCAAACGTTTTGGGGTGGAACACATGTGCCTACTTGTTACTTTCATGCTTTCCTGCTTTCACATCATATACTTGCTATGTTCATTAGTACATTTATAGTACATGATTTCATTGTTTTACATTACATTTTATACTATGTGTGCCCATTGTGTGCATACTTAGTACATTGTTTTACATTTACATTTTATGCTATGTATGTCCGTTGGTTACATACTTAGTACAGTGTTTTCATCACATGCTTACATTTTGTTATGACATTTGGGTTGTTTACAATGGAACAATACATTCATTAACATTATCTACGCTGTTCGTTAGTAGGTAGTGGTACCATAGGAATTGACAACTCCCGTTCCTGAAATCCTGGGTTGGTGTGGATTGGAAGGAATGACCGAATTCGATATACATAATTTAGATAAACCTTTAAATTGTTTAAGGGTTTATCGCCACAGTCTCAAGGCTTGGATGTATGCATTTTCACAATACCGCATAGATGTTCGTATCAGTATAGCATGCATTTCCACAAAAACATAACTTTGATTTAAACCATGTTTTACTTCAATACTTTGTTTTTGTGCATATGGTTTAGTTGATATATTTCACTAGCCATACATATCATTTTGGGTTACAAATTACATGATTTACATTTGACACATGAACATATTTGACATTGGTTACACATTACTTGATTTACATTTGACACATGAACATATTTGATATTGGTTATACATTACATGACTTACATCATGACATAAACATTTTGACATATTTTTCAATACGTTTGGCAATTGGTTTAAACATAGACATCTTACATTGTTGGTTTGGTTTGAGTGAGTGATTTAAGTAACGAGGCGTGTGTAATATGATACAAGCATGGTGGATACGCCGCTGGTACTTCCTATATATAAGTGATTGTATGGTATTACATATCGTAGCGTTATTTGAATCATTTAAATTTGGACATATAACATTTTATACAAATAACATACTTTTCACAATACATTGTTTTACAAACAACTTAATTTATACAAACTCATTTCACATGGTTATCCACTTAACCATGTGTTATTCTTTTATACATACATATCATTTGGTTTATTTATCACTTTTCAAATGATTTACAAAACAAAGCAAATTACAAGGTTCATGACTAAACATTTTCTTAAACAATAAGTCATGAATCCTATTTTCATAAACCTATGTATCTCACAGGCATTTTTATGCTGACGTACCTATTTTCACATGTGTTTCAGGATACGATGCATAGGATCTATCAAGATACACTTAGGCGTACTTGGGCCTTAGCGACAATAAAAGATGCAAGACTAGTTATTTATGTTATGTTTCTCTGATTGTCAAGACATTGTAACTATTTAATTCAATAAAACAATATTTCAATATCCATGCGTTATGAAACAATGATTCTGTTACAACATTCCTCGACGTTTTCCGCCACGTATTGTTGTTCTACGTGGTCGGGGTGTGACATTTCCGAATCGATTTTGTAACTCCGATGATTGCATAGGATCTTGTATCACGTGCGGAATCCATGTACGAGAGTGGATCAGACACAAGAACGTAATTAATCTCTGTTTCTATTGATCATATAACAGTGTACAATACCTTGAAACAATATGCCTTGAGTTTTCTCTCAAATGGCAAAAAGTTCTCAAATGTTAAGAAATGACTCCTATTTATAGAGTGAGTCCATCCACTCTGACATACACATCCTTAGCACGGATGGACATGTTAGCACGGATGGACACCTTAGCACGGATGGACATATTAGCATGGATGGACATCTTAGCAAGGATGGACATTTCTGAACCTTGTCTTGAACATCTGACAGCTACGATACGTGATTGACGGAAGCGATACTACACTCACAAACTCCCCCTTAGATATTGCTGCAGTCAATCTCGTAGCTTTCTATCTTCTCTCTAAATCTTTTAGAAGCTTTGACATCTTCAGCACCACAGACTCCCTCTTCAAGTTCTTCTTGATTCTTCGTTCTGAATCAGCTCCCCCTTTCGTTTAACTCTTTCTCCATGCGCCCCCTTTCGTTAAGCTTCCGTGCTTTTCAGGATCAACACCTGGCTTTTTGAATAAAAGTTCCCCCTTGCGTCGAGCTCGTCTTCAGACCCCCCTTAGTCTCAGCTATCGGGATCGTAATCTGGAATAGTATCTGAAACTCACAAATATATAACAGTGAAAGCATTTTGAATGAAAATCTGGCTCCATACAAAGATATAACAGTATCTAGACTTCCAGAATTAACCAACTCTACTCCCCCTATAAAACAACTATATATATCTGACAGTTTAGGCATCTAAAAACCTCATTGATAATCATCCAAGTCCAAATTAATGACCTTGGTGGTTTTATTTTTTCATGAAAAACTTCAAGTTTCAAATTAATGAACTTATTTATTTTCAGGAAACATGTTCATCATACTTAGATTTTGAAACTCAGCTTTCAGACATCGGTTGTTGAAAATAAAGTAGAAACAAAATCTTTTTAAATTTTTCAAAGTTTATGCTAAAACACACTGAAAATCTTTTTGTAATTTTTCTTTAACATAAAGCAGTAAACAAATATTTACCGACAATATATTTGTTTGAGTTCGTGTCAGAGGATCATATCAGCTTATGACAAATCACTAGTACCATTGAGCTATAAACACTTTAAGTTTTAAACGATTCACTTAGATTGTCAGTATACTGATCCAATTAAATTTTCACACAAAGTTCAACTGATTCGAGATAAGAAATTTAGTGTTTTAAGCACTTAACTTATTCGCGTGTCCCACCTCAGAATATACTCTCGTATCAAGATTCCCTAGATTCAGTCTTACAGGTGAATATACTATATTGATATCTGTACTCTGGGTTAGTGCGAGACCTTGAGAGCTTAGGTATGAACTACCGTTCAGTCAAAGAGATGAAGGCTCGACTTTAGGTGTGTCCCACTTAGGGATCTTCTTTACAACTGTGCTTGATTTATATCTTTCGATATTTTCTCAATTTTTATGCACAGGGTAAGCTTTAAATGCGCGTAAAGTATTATACGAGGTCTAGGCCATTGCTTTCGCAATATCAGAAGACCAGGTATAATTCCCCAGATATCAAACAGTATAAAGACCTAGTATCTCAGAATCAGGCAACCTCTCAAACGAGATTTAGGTGGTTATCCATATATCCGAGAGATGTTCTCCATGAGATAAGAAAGATATTGATATTTAGGTTTATATCTCGAAATCAATCTACTAAATTTGTAAAAACCTACTGACATATCATCAGTAAGACCGTTTTTCACATTTGACTTTCCACTTATTTAACGTACTGTGATTGTCTGCTGATGTACTATCATTTCTTCTTTTTACACAACACTCATTTTTCATTTTCTATTGTTTTTGGCTTTTAGAAATTTTCAAACGTTTTTGTATTTTCTGAAATTTTTACTACCCCTAAAATTCAAAACATATAAAGAAAATTTGATAACCGATGCAGATAGCTTTATCTCGCCATCCATTTTCTTCTTACCATGCTCTGTTTTGAAGAAAGTACCCCCATGATTTACAACACATTGATTTTTAACAATGTTAAAACCATTTAATCACTTGTGAAATAATCATGTTTGTTCAGGCGAGAGGGTTTTGGCATATTCAATCAACATATTTTTTATTTTTAAATTTTTCAATTTTTAGAATTTTTTAATATGGTTTATTTATGTTCAGAAACAAACAAACTCCCTATTTTTCAGATGCAGGGATCCGCAGCCTCCTCTTATGCCAGGTGTGACACCTGTGTCACTTCAACCATCAAACAAATGCCAAACCAATGAAATATTGTATTTCACACTTGGGATTTGTAAAAATATGTGTATCGTTTGCACATATCAATTCTTGTTCGATTTCAAGCTCTAAATCGCTTTCTAGAAGGTTATACACGCACTGATGCGTAAATATAACCAGTTTAATGCAACAAACACTCCGGAATAATGGCATAGGCTTAACATGCCTTAAAATACCTTTACATAACTTAGAAATAAGTTTTGAAGGCTTTGGTATGGCAAAATCGAGTTAATTCGCCTACCGGGACTAAAGTTGACAAACTGCGAAAGTATGCCAATTTGAACTGTAACAAACATTCCGGGACATGACCATAAGTTCAACATACAATAAATATCCTTTACATAGCTTAGAAATAGGCTTTGAGGGGTTCGGTGTGCTAAAATAAACTTTTGGGTCATTCAGGGACTAAAAGCGTCAAAAAGTGCACAAGTTTGCATTTTCGCGCATAACTTACGTTCTGAATACCTCCGGACATCCAAAAATTTATGTAAGCACTAAAACATTTTATTTTAGTGTTTGGCATAAGAAAAATCCATTCGTCGCGTCATTTGGATCATTTTTCGCGCTTATGCGCATTCCGTCGTAATTAAGCGAACATCGCGATCGTACGACCAAACGAACCGACATCGGAGATATTTTTGAGCACATTTTAAGTTCCCTATACTTTAACTTCATTTTAGAGCCTTGAAATGGGGTTAACGGGGCTTAAACGTGTCAAAAATGCATCGAAAACCAAGTTTTGGGCATGCAGGGGCTAAAAATGTAAATCTGTCAAAGTTCTTAGGCCTGGGGCGTAAGACCAAGCTTAAACTTTATGCGGCCCGCGTCAGTCCCAGACAGCAGAAACTTGCAGAAACTTTGAATCTGGTCCTTTCCACTCTTGCACATGGTATTTCTCAATACTATGGGCTGGTTTGATGTGCACATGGTATTACAATACCATGGGTGCAAGTGTATGGCCAAGATTGAAGCACATTTTCCAAGAAACGATCCTAACGGTTCGGGAAATCCTATAAATACCCCCCATGCCATTGCAAAAACCCACTAGAATCTCGATTTGAGAAGCTCTAAGTTGAAACCTTTGTTTCATACCTGAGCTACTTGGATCGAGATTAGCATTCGGGGACCCTTCGTAAGTATTCCTTCGTTCTTTTATTGCTTTTCGAGTCCGAAAGTCAAACTTTGTTTGACTTTCTGCGTTGACCAGTTTATGGTCAATGCGAAGTTCGTTTGAACTTCGCAACGTGATTGTAATCACGATGGTTATAGTCCCTTGGGACTATGCCTACTGATTACCACGTTGTCTAGGGTCGCAAGGGTAAGCGATCTAATAAATCGCTTATACCTTCGAACCCGACCCGTTTGGTCGATCATTAGGATCCGACCAAATACATTAGGCGACCATTGTAGGTAGGGAATAACCTTCCGAGGTTATACCTTATGGTCTCGACGTTTAAGTAGTTGTATGATAGGTAGTTTATATGCTTTAGGTAAATTACCAGAATACCCTTTTCATGTATAATTGGTAATTAAGCATATGTAACCTAAACTTTTGTCACATAACTGATTTTGTAACATGTTTAGTCATGAACCTTGTAATTTGCTTTGTCTTGTAAATCATTTGAAAAACGATAAGATCAGATGATATGTATAAATAAGAGAATAATGTAGGGTTAAATGAATAACTATGTAAGATGAGTTTGTATAAGATAAGTTGTTTGTAAATCAATGTCTTGTGAAAAGTATGTAATTTATATAAAGTGTCATATGTCTCAAACTGAAATGATTTAAATAACGCTACGACATGTAATACCATACAATCACTTATATATAGGAAGTACCAGCGGCGTATCCACCATGCTTGTATCATATTACACACGCCTCGTTACTTAATCACTTACTCAAACCAAACTACCAAAGTAAAATGTTCATGTCGAATGTAAATCATGTAATGTGTATCCAAAATGTAAGCATGTGATGAATAACAAATGTACTAAGTATGATGAACAATGCAACAAATGGACATACATAGCATGTGAACTGTACTAAGTATGCAACAATAGACATACATAGCATGTGACGTGAAACAACTGTACTAAGTATGCACACAATGGGCATACATAGCATGAAATGTAATGTAAAACATGTACTATAAATGTACTAATGAACATACGAGGTATATGATGTGAAAACAGGAAAGCATGAAAGTAACAAGTAGGCACATGTGTTCCACCCCAAAATGTTTGGAAAACAGTAAAAGAGGGGTCTATGTACTCACTTGAGATTGCTTAGTAGTCCTTGAGTAACAACCAAACAATGCTAGAGATCACGGATATCAAACAGCACCTAATATAGGTAGCTATGTTAATAAACCGGACCTAAATCGGAGGATCGGATAGAATGAGGGTTCGTAAACCAAACGAATGTGGAGACTCGTGTAATATGGTTTAACAAAGCCTACATACTAAATGAAACCTAACATAGGTGCTTTCGACCCATCGCGACCCATTAAGGTAGCTTATTCTACTTTAACACGTCGTGCGCGCAAAAGCGCACTCGAGACGTCTAACTAGCCCTATGACAAGTGTTATATGCCTAAACATGTTACAAAATCAGTTATGTGACAAAAGTTTAGGTTACATATGCTTAATTACCAATTATACATGAAAAGGGTATTCTGGTAATTTACCTAAGGCATATAAACTACCAATTATACAACTACTTAAACGTCGAGACCATAAGGTATAACCTCGGAAGGTTATTACCTACCTACTATGGTCGCCTAATGTATTTGGTCGGATCCTAATGATCGACCAAACGGGTCGGGTTCGAAGGTATAAGCGATTTATTAGATCGCTTACCCTTGCGACCCTAGACAACGTGGTAATCAGTAGGCATTGTCCCAAGGGACTATAACCATCGTGATTACAATCACGTTGCGAAGTTCAAACGAACTTCGCATTGACCATAAACTGGTCAACGCAGAAAGTCAAACAAAGTTTGACTTTCGGACTCGAAAAGCAATAAAAGAACGAAGGAATACTTACGAAGGGTCCCCGAATGCTAATCTCGATCCAAGTAGCTCAGGTATGAAACAAAGGTTTCAACTTAGAGCTTCTCAAATCAAGATTCTAGTGGGTTTTTGCAATGGCATGGGGGGGGGGGGGTATTTATAGGATTTCCCGAACCGTTAGGATTGTTTCTTGGAAAATGTGCTTCAATCTTGGCCATACACTTGCACCCATGGTATTGTACTACCATGTGCATATCAAACCAGCCCATAGTATTGAGAAATACCATGTGCAAGAGTGGAAAGGACCAGATTCAAAGTTTCTGCAAGTTTCTGCTGTCTAGGACTGACGCGGGCCGCGTAAAGTTTAAGCTTGGTCTTACGCCCCAGGCCTAATAACTTTGACAGATTTACATTTTTAGCCCCTGCATGCCCAAAACTTGGTTTTCGATGCATTTTTGACACGTTTAAGCCCCGTTAACCCCATTTCAAGGCTCTAAAATGAAGTTAAAGTATAGGGAACTTAAAATGTGCTCAAAAATATCTCCGATGTCGGTTCGTTTGGCCGTACGATCGCGATGTTCGCTTAATTACGACGGAATGCGCATAAGCGCGAAAAAACGATCCAAATGACGCGAAAAATGGATTTTTCTTATGCCAAACACTAAAATAAAATGTTTTAGTGCTTACATAAATTTTTGGATGTCCGGAGGTATTCAGAACGTAAGTTATGCGCGAAAATGCAAACTTGTGCACTTTTTGACGCTTTTAGTCCCTGAATGACCCAAAAGTTTATTTTAGCACACCGAACCCCTCAAAGCCTATTTCTAAGCTATGTAAAGGATATTTATGGTATGTTTAACTTATGGTCATGTTCCGGAATGTTTGTTACAGTTCAAATTGGCATACTTTCGCAGTTTGTCAACTTTAGTCCCAGTAGGCGGATTAACTCGATTTTGCCATACCAAAGCCTTCAAAACTTATTTCTAAGTTATGTAAAGGTATTTTAATGCATGTTAAGCCTATGTCACTATTCCTAAGTGTTTGTTGCATTAAACTGGTTATATTTACGCATCAGTGCGTGTATAACCTTCAAGAAAGCGATTTAGAGCTTGAAATCGAACAAGAATTGATATGTGTAAACGATACACATATTTTTACAAATCCCAAGTATGAAATACAATATTTCATTGGTTTGGCATTTGTTTGATGGTTGAAGTGACACAGGTGTCACAGTCTCCCCTACTTTAGGAAATTTCGTCTCGAAATTTATTCGTAGGAGTCTATCTGTGACTTTGTGCCAAATAACCACCATAGATATGAAAGGCATAATCCTGACATTTCCTTAACGGACATTCTTCAGAAACGAAAATGATCAGAATGAGTCATTTTCGACCATTTCTTCAGAAACGAAAATGAACGGGATGAGTCATTTTCCACGATTTCTTCAGGAACGAAAATGAACAGAATGAGTCATTTTCCACCATTTCTTCAGAAACGAAAATGAACGGGATGAGTCATTTTCCACGATTTCTTCAGGAACGAAAATGAACGGAATGAGTCATTTTCCACCATTTCTTCAGAAATGAAAATGAACAGAATGAGTCATTTTCCACCATTTCTTCAGAAACGAAAATGAACAGAATGAGTCATTTTCCACCATTTCTTCAGAAACGAAAATGAACAGAATGAGTAATTTTCCACAATTTCTTTAGAAATGAAAATGCACGGAATGAGTCATTTCTAGACACACGACCAAACTTGTTGTGGTTTCTGTGCACTGAATTTCATAATTATGTATGCATCCATAATTACGCAATTCCTTGCACAGTCCGCACAATTTGTTTGTAATGTGAATGGGAGGAAAAATCAAACCTGTGATGAGTGTGACTAGACTACCATAAGGTCCTTTTAATTAGATCAACAAATGATCCTTTTAATTAGGCCACCAAGGAGTCCTTTCAGCTATCTCATCACATGATATTCCTAACTAGATTTTTGGATCAATCTGTTTAACTAGACCACTCACGGGGTCTAAGTATGGAGTAGTACTTTATAATCCAAGGGACTTAACTACAACGTAGAAGTCCATTAAGGATGTTAGGTAGTACCTTTGGGTATCCTACTATGAATTCCTTATACAAAGATATGGAAGATTCTACGAGGATTTGGATAACAAAATTTGGATCACACAAAAACATAAATGGGAACACATAAGCACTTAATCACATAATTGTTTAACTTGATTATTAATTTGTTATTAACTTGTTATCGATTGAAAATGGATATGGAAACCAGTTGATAGACTTCAATGTCCTCTGGGATCTATCTGAAAAGATAGGAAGATCTCCCAAAAATTCGATTTTGTTTTCAAAGAAACGTAATATTCGATTTAAGGAACACAAAAATTTTAGGATTTACGAAAATACCCTTAGGTACCCTATTAGGGATTTATAGTGGTACTTTGGGTTTTCGTCTAGTGTTGTAACTTTCGCCTTGTACTTCGTTTCCTTGGAAGAAACGGGTACTTAGGAATTTCGTGGAAAACGCAAGAGATCATAGAATGGGAAAATTTTGGGAGTAGTTTGTTCTTCAAGGAATACGGTTCCTTGATTGTCGGTATTGTAAGGGATATGTTGTTTATACATGCAACCACATAAATACATTGCAATGTAAACAAAAGATTTATTTATAAACAACGATAACAACTGTTTCTTGGACCTTGACAACAAAAGAAAATAATACATATGACGTGATTATTTCTAAACGATGTTGTCTTCTAGTCAGTCAGATGCTCATCCCTGTGCTGGATTTGCATTAGCAAGCCTTGGGCAATTTCTTTGGAAATGACCCATCTCACCACAGTTGAAGCAAGAACCTGGTAGAAAGCGAGCTTGAGCAGGATTGTTGTCAGCTTGATTTGGTGCAACTGCTGCCACGCAAACTTTTGCTGTATGACCTTTACGTCCACAAATTTGGCATTCGCGGCACTTCACATTAGCATGATGATGAAGGTTACATTGGTTGCACAAGGGTGAAGTTCCATTGTATGGCTTCCTAGCAGGGGGTTGAGCTAGTTGGTTGGGAACGACTTGATCATTGTGAGTAACCATGGCGAAGTTCTGAGAAGCCTTTCGCTTCTTTGACTTCTTAGGGGATCCAGTCTGTTCATCCATGGTCTTTGATTCCTCGATTGGTTTCGATTCCTCGACCGGTTTCTTGTCACCCTTTCGGAAAAGCTTACGTTTCCTGATCTGAGATTCAGTCAAAGTTGCAGATAGCTCAATGGCCTGCCTAACCGTAGTGGGGTTACTACCAGTAACAATGTCCTGAACTGAGTCAGGGAGACCATCAATGTACTTTTCGATCGCCTTATCCAGAGGCGTAACCATGGTAGGACACAACAGGCTCAGCTCCTCATATCGATCAGTGTAGGCTCGATGTTCACCGCTGTCTTGCTTAAGATCGTCGAATTCCCTTTCCAAGGCCCTGATCTCGTGACGAGGACATAATTCCTTCATCATCAGTGCTCTAAGTTCTTCCCACGTTTGAGCCAGTGCCACTTCGGCATCCCTATCTCTCACCACACTGTTCCACCACGTCAAAGCTCGTTTCTCAAAGACACTAGATGCAAAATCTACCTTTCGCTCGTTTGGACATTGAACATGTCTGAAGGTGCTCTCTAGACTCTCAAACCATTGCAGAAGTGCAGTCGCTCCTTGAGACCCAGAAAACTTTGATGGCTTAACCGAGTTGAACGTCTTGAAGTTGCAGGGGGCATTATTGTTGTTGAGGGCTTGGTTACATTGGGCAACGATGTTCGGGATTGCAGCAGTTATTTGCTGTGTAATGACAGCTGCCAGATCTTCAATAGATACCGGATTTTCGCGTCGTGGAGGCATTCTAAAAAGGGGAAACAAGAGAGAAAACAAATGAAATGGCATGGGGTTAGAATAGGATGTTGCAATTACCGACCAAAAATCATGGGTGATGGTCATTTGTTTGAACCACGAAGCAAACAAACGACACACAAAGGCTGAATCAAAGCAAATAGATCCTCATAATGTATCGCGAAGACATGCTCGCCTATAAGTGGACACTCACCCCAAGAGTTCCCAGGTAAGAGTGACTGGTCCGATTATGTGGATTTGTACGAACACTCTAGCCTTAGACAGAAAACTCAGGGTACAGGGATTCACTCTTCCAGGTCAAAAAGTTTATTTAAGCACACCGTACCCCTCAAAGCCTATTTCTAAGCTATGTAAAGGATATTTAGGGTGTGTTTAACTTATGGCCATGTTCCGGAATGTCTGTTACAGTTCAAATTGGCATACTTTCGCAGTTTGTCAAATTTAGTCCCTGTAAGTGAATTAACATGATTTCGGCATACCAAACCATCCAAAACTTATTTCTAAGTTATGTAGAGGTATTTTAAGGCATGTTAAGCCTATGTCACTATTCCGGAGTGTTTGTTGCATTAAACTGGTTATATTTATGCATCAGTGCGTGTATAACCTTCCAGAAAGCGATTTAGAGCTTGAAATCGAACAAGAATTGATATGTGCAAACGATACACATATTTTTACAAATACCAAGTATGAAATACAATATTTCATTGGTTTGGAATTTGTTTGATGGTTGAAATGACACAGGTATCACAGTCTCCATCAAACCAGCCCATAGATTCCCCAAAACCATGTGCAACAAGTGGAACAGACCAGATTCGATGATTCTGCACATTCTGCTGTCTGGGACTGACGCGGGCCGCGTAAAGTTTAAGCTTGGGTTTACGCCCCAGGCCTAAGAACTTTGACAGATTTACATTTTTAGCCCCTGCATGCCCAAAAGTTGGTTTTCGATGCATTTTTGACACGTATAAGCCCCGTTAACCCCATTTCAAGGCTCTAAAATGAAGTTAAAGTATTGGCAACTCAAAACATGCTCAAAAATATATCGGATGTCGGTTTGTTTGGCCGTACGATCGCGATGTTCGCTTAATTACGACGGAATGCGCATAAGCGCGAAAAACGATCCAAATGACGCGACGAATGGATTTTTCTTATGCCACACACTAAAATAAAATATTTTAGTGCTTACATAAATTTTTGGATGTCCGGATGTATTCAGAACGTAAGTTATGCGTGAAAATGCAAACTTGTGCACTTTTTGACGCTTTTAGTCCCTGAATGACCCAAAAGTTTATTTTAGCATACCGAACCCCTCAAAGCCTATTTCTAAGCTATGTAAAGGATATTTATGGTATGTTTAACTTATGGTCATGTTCCGGAATGTCTGTTACAGTTCAAATTGGCATACTTTCGCATCATATACTTGCTATGTTCATTAGTACATTTATAGTACATGTTTTACATTACATTTCATGCTATGTATGCCCATTGTGTGCATACTCAGTATAGTTGTTTCGCGTCACATGCTATGTGTGTCTATTGTTGCATACTTAGTACAGTTGTTTCACGTCACATGCTATGTATGTCTATTGTTGCATACTTAGTACAGTTCACATGCTATGTATGTCCATTTGTTGCATTGTTCAGCATACTTAGTACATTTGTTATTCATCACATGCTTACATTTTGGATACACATTACATGATTTACATTAGACATGAACATTTTACTTTAGTAGTTTGGTTTGAGTAAGTGATTAAGTAACGAGGCGTGTGTAATATGATACAAGCATGGTGGATACGCCGCTGGTACTTCCTATATATAAGTGTTTGTATGGTATTACATGTCGTAACGTTATTTGAATCATTTCAGTTTGAGACATATAACATTTTTAACATACTTTTCACAAGACATTGATTTACAAACAGCTTATCTTATACAAACTCATCTTACATGGTTATTCATTTAACCATACATTATTCTCTTATTTATACATATCATCTGATCTTATTGTTTTTTTTCAAATGATTTACAAGACAAAGCAAATTACAAGGTTCATGACTAAACATTTTCTTAAACATAAGTCATGAATCCTATTTTCTCAAAACCTATGTATCATACAGGCATTTTTATGCTGACGTACCTATTTTCACATGTGTTTTCAGTAGATGATGCGTAGGACTTATCAAGACATACTTAGGCGGACCTGTGCCTTAGTGACTTAAAACGAGACAAGAACTAGTTAATTTTTGTTATGTACTCTTTATTTCTTGTTTAAAGACAATGTAACTCGCTTGTTTGATGAATAAAACGAAACTTTAAATTTACATGGTTGTGAAACATTAATTCTGTTACAACACTCCCCGACGTTTCCGCCACGTTTGGTTATCCTACGTGGTCGGGGTGTGACAGAAAAGAGGGCACCTCCAGCGCGAGGACGAGCATTTAACATCAATGAGGCAAATGTTTCTGTAGTGAGTAAGGACACCACAGTTATAACATGACCCCGGAGGGAACCGTGCTTGAACAGCAGCAGGGTTTGCAGCTGCTTGATTTGCATAACGACATACATTGATCAAATGTCCCAACTGCCCACAGTGGGTACATTTGTGACACTGCTCAAGTGGAACCAAAGGAAGAAAATGTTGAGGTGTCCAAGAAGAAGAAGCGCAAAGCCACTCAAAACTACGCTGTAACCGCTCAAGACAAACAGGTTGCACCAAACCAACCAGCACAACCTCGCAAATAGCGTTATTTAAATCATTTAAGTTTGAGACATATAACATTTTAGATAAATAACATACTTTTCACAAGACATTGATTTACAAACAACTTATCTTATACAAACTCATCTTACATGGTTATTCATTTAACCCTACATTATTCTCTTATTTATACATATCATCTGATCTTATCGTTTTTCAAATGATTTACAAGACAAAGCAAATTACAAGGTTCATGACTAAACATTTTCTCAAACATAAGTCATGAATCCTATTTTCTCAAAACCTATATAACTCACAGGCATTTTTATGCTGACGTACCTATTTTCACATGTGTTTTCAAGAGATGATGCATAGGACTTATCAAGACATACTTAGGCGGACCTGTGCCTTAGTGACTTAAAACGACACAAGAACTAGTTAAATTTTGTTATGTACTCTTTATTTCTTGTTTAAAAACAATGTAACTCTCTTGTTTGTTTAATAAAATGAAACTTTAATTGCCATGGATTTGAAACAATTGATTCTGTTACAACACTCCCCGACGTTTCCGCCACGTTTTGTATGTTCTACGTGGTCGGGGTGTGACACCAGGCTGCTCCGATACTCCTCTTGTTAGAAGTTAGTTGTCTTCAGGAACATCTGCACATTCAATTCATTCAATTACTTGAATAGTGCAACCCAGGCCTGTTTCACCTTGGGTATTGTAACACAATGAGAACTGTTCAATTTCGGAAAATCTTTATCATTTTTCACAAATATATTTTCTTTATTATCACTCACAGAAGTTTGTTTCTTGACCACCCAAGTCTGTCCTTTCAAAACATTCCTTCTATAAAATCTTGAATCACTTTGAATGTTTTGTTTTGTCAAATCAATTTTAGGTTTCCAGATTTGTTTTAGTTCTGAAACAATTTTTTTTGTTTCCAAATCTCTTGTGACACAACTTTGGGTGTAGTTGGTTTCGGTTTCCAAGTTTGTTTTGATCCAAACTAGGTTGACTTCTGTGTCTTCACCTCAACCTTCCTTTTCTTTTCAACATCAGTAGGCTTCGGATTTAGACACTTTCGACCAAGATGTCCAGTTTGACCACACTTAAAGCATGCTTTCTTTGAAACATCTTTGACCTGTTGTTGTTGTTTCTTTTGAGCATAGAACTTTTCATTAGACTGTCGCTTAAATTGGAGTTCTTTCTCTTCCCCAGAACATTTTCCGTGAACAAAGTTCGTCTTTTTCTGATAATTTGGCTTTTCAAATCATTTCTGATTTTGTTTCTTCTTATAACCCAACCTAGCCTTCATGTTTTTCTTTTTGTAACTAGGTTTGTTATAAAAAGTTTTCTTGCTCTTCCCAGCAAATTTTGAAATTTCAGACTTTTCAATTTCTAACAATTTGAAAACTTTGTCAATCTTATCCGAAATCACATTTTGAATCGGGAATTCAATATCTGAAAATAATTTGTACGATCCAATCATGGTATTAGCCAATCCTATCGGATCATCATTCGCAATTTTTTCAGATTTTGAATTTTTAAGATAAGTTTCATGAAAACTTCTCTCATTTTCATCTTGTGATTCAGACTTATCTGTTTTGGTAACATCTTCTTTCAAAACACTTTCAATGACCTTACCTACCACCTCTGAATCACCAGTATCATCAGATTTGGAATAGGTTACATCAATATTTTCTGGCAATTGATCAACCATGTTGAAAGCTTTTTCCACCTTCTCTTCATCATAGAATGTGACCTTTTTCTCAAAAGGTGGTGGAACCTAATGATATTCTGAACCAATACCTTTCTTGTTTTTTTCAAAATCTTTATCATCCGGTTTTATGATGAAAATACGTTCAAGAACATATGATGAAGCGTGATAACTATGCAACTTATTATTATCTTGTTCTAAATCATCCATTTTACGTTTAAGCTCAGCAACTTCTTCAATATATGAATTTACAACATGTAGTTTTATTTCATTCGGTTGTTTAAGCGTTTGTGATGTTTCAGAACAGTGTGACAATCTAGACTGAACAAATTTCATTTGGCTTTTCACTGCTTCATATGACTCTTTTGTAATATGATATGCTAATTTTATTGAATCATACTCTTTTTTCATTCCTTGAACTACATTTTCTTTTTGCAAATACTCTTCAGTCATTGCTGAACACTTTTTGTTTCAAAATCTCATTTTATTTTTCAAGAACCTTACATTTTTGTGTCAGCTTTTCATCGTTATCTTTTAAAACTTTTTTCGTTTTCAAACATTTCTTTAGATTTATCTTTGAAAAGTTTTTCAATTTTAGAAAATTCTATATCTCTGGTTCTGAATTTTTCATCCTTTTCAGTACAAGCACTGCATGTCTCCACGCATTTCTTGCACTGTTCATCAATTTTATTATCAGTTTTATTTGACACTTCAGAAGATTCAGTTTGAATTATTACCTCAGTAATTGGCACCTCGGCTTCTTTTGTCGTCTGCTTCTGAAGTTCTTCTTTCACCTGTTGTTTTTCATCAACACCTTCTTTTGTCGATCTCTGCTGCATCTCATTAGCTGTTTTCTTACTTACTTCACCAGCTTTTTCTTTGGTCTTCGTCACCTCTTCAACTTTTTGTTCATCTTCACCACTGCCTTCCTCTTCAGTTTTCTTCAATTCATCCACCATCTTCTCTACATTTTGCTTCATTCTCTCTTCGTCTCCCTTCTTTAAAGTAGTTGTGATTACATCTCTGATTATCTTATCTAGCTTTTTTGAGATAATCTTAATCTGCTTCTACCTTCGAATAATATTCTCTGGACAGAGGAATAACTGCAAGTACATCATTGTAAACCACTTTGCTTGAATCAACAACCGGATCTCCTTTGTGATTGACGTAACATTCTCTCTTTTTGTCCCATCTACTAAACCTCCTAGCTTTATCGTACTCTCTTTGCATCTCATCTTTGCTAAGTAATTGTCTAAGTAAGCCAAGGCACGTTGCCTCAATTCGAGAGGGGTTCGATTCACTTTGGTTAGTCAACGTTCCTCTACCCAGAATAATCCTATGATTTATGAGTCTATCTTTTATGTTATCTCGATTTTAAATGAGGTTTTATACTTGATACTTTGTCCGTTTGAGACTATTACGCGAATCGCACATATCTCCACAATCTAAACATTAACAATAATCTCTCAGGATCAAACTAAATTTACGATGCTTTATTGATTGTGTTATGCTACGTGGGAATCTTGATTAAACTATGGGGAAACATAATTGAACGCTATGCTATGTGAAACAATTTGATCAAACTATGTGAAACATGTTGGACGTTTATGCTATGTGAGACACTATGTACAAACAATGTGAAACTTGTTGAACGTTTTGTGATGTGTAAAACAACTTGAGCCTTTGTGCGATCATTTGAAACTTTATGCTATGCTACGTGTTTGTGAAACTACGACGATTAAGTTATGATCGAGTCTTACCCGATTCTTGCTCTAACTCTTTAGATGTCGTCGAGTCGTCTTTCCAACCCACACAAGAAGTCAAAGGCCAACACTCAGAAAAAGATGATGTCTTTCATGGCCGACCAGATCGCACGCATTGTTCCCAAGATTGTATCCGAAATCCAGGGATCAAACACTCCACCCTCCTCTGTTGACTCTAAAGCGGACAAACCTAAGCCTGTGAGCTTCAACTACAAACAATTTGTCACTTGCAACCCTAAGCCTTTCACGGGCAGTGATGGGGTGACTGCAATGTTGGAATGGTTCGACAGCATTGAGGTCACTTTTATGAACAATGAATACCGGGAACATCTAAAGACTAGGAGTGCAACTGGAGTGTTTCAAGGTAGAGCTCTTGAATGGTGGACAAACGACAGAAACATCCGCTCCAACGAGGAGGCTTATGCTTTACCTTGGACAGAGGTTACGGAAATGATGATGTTTGAATTCTGCCCTCCGCATGAGCAGCAGAAACTTGAGGATGAATTTCTGGCATCTGAAACAAGTGGGTGACGACAATATGGCTTATACTACCCATTTTAAGCAACTCATCATTATTGTGCCACACTTGGTGTCCACTCCTAAGCGCATGATCACCAAGTACATCCATGGGTTACTTCCAGCTATACGTGTTGAAGCAGCTCAACTCACCTCTATTAAAGAAGTCTACTGTCTTGCAGCAAGTTTGAACAACAACCATGTTCATGATAAACAGTCTGGAAACCATGCTCCATCGAAGCCTGCTAACCAGATCACCCAGCAGCCAAGTGGCAGCAAGAACAAGAAACGAAAGTCTCAAGGTTCTGGCTGTAACGCCATTGTCCCTGCTGCAAATGCAAACCCTACTAGCAATGCTATTGTGCCTGGTGCTGCTAACCCTCCTGCTCCCGAAAACGCCAAAAAGTCGTACACAGGGATTCATCCCAAGTGTGCCACTTGTCATTTTCATCACCCGGCCAACTCTGCATGCCATCTGTGTACCAACTATAATCGCTATGGTCACACCACTCCCTACTACCGTCAAGCCAATCAGGTCTAGTAAGCACCACCAGCTTAACCAGCTTAGCCAGCTCTTCCATCTCCTCAGAATCCCAGACCAGTAAACAATGTGAGGGCATGCTACAAGTGTGGATACACTACGCATCTCCGTTCCCAGTGTCCCCAGCTGAACCAGGAGCAACAGCAAGCCACTCGATGGCGAGCCTTCAACATCAACGTAAATCAGGCGCGTAACGACAATGACATCGTTAATGGTACGTTTCTTGTTAATAATCTTTATGCTTCGATACTCTTTGATACTGGTGCCGACAGAAGCTTTGTGTCTGTAGAATTTGAATCTTTGTTAAACGGTGCACGCTCTAAACTACCCAAGTCGTTCTCTATTGAGATTGCCGATGGTAAGTCTATTCTAGTTGATTCTATCCTCCGTGATTGTTCCTTGACTCTTAACGATCACGTTTTCGCTATTAACCTCATACCCATGCAATTGGGTAGCCTCGATATCATAATCGGCATGGATTGGTTGTGTAAGAACCATGCTGAAATCGCTTGTCACGAGAAATACGTTTGACTACCTCTCCCGTCTGGTGAAACTTTGCACGTCTATGGAGATCGACTTTCTAGAGGACTGAAGTTGATGTCGTGCACTCGAGCGAATAAGTGCTTACGTAAACAGTATTTTCCTTCTTGGCCCACATGGTGGAACAAAAGGGCAAGGGAAAGAGCGTAAGCGATGTTCCAGTAGTGTGTGATTTCCCTGATGTCTTTCCTGAAGGTCTTCCTGGTCTTCCTCCTCCTCGATCTGTTGATTTTCGTATTGATCTCATACCTTGTTTGACTCCTGTTGCCAAAGCTCCATACCGACTTGCACCCTTTGAGATGCAAGAATTATCTAGTCAACTACAAGAGTTACTCGACAAAGGCTTTATCCGTCCAAGTACCTCATCTTGGGGTTCTCACGTGCTATTCGTCAAGAAGAAGGATGGTTCGTTTCGTATGTGTATCGACTACCGTGAACTTAATAAACTCACCATTAAGAATCGTTATCCTCTCCCTCGTATCGATGATCTATTCGATCAACTACAACACGTAAGTGGTTTCTCTAAAATCAACCTTCGATCTGGTTATCATCAGCTTCGTGTTCTTGAAGAAGATATCCCCAAAACTGCTTTTCGCACCCGTTATGGGCACTACGAGTTCATGGTTATGCCTTTTGGCTTGACCAACACACCCGCTGTGTTCATAGATCTTATGAATCGTGTTTGTAAACCTTATTTGGATCGTTTTTGTGATAGTCTTTGTTGATGATATTCTTATTTAGTCTAAAACTCGAGTTGATCATGAACGTTATCTACGCTTTATGTTAAAACTTTTACGTTGTGAACGCTTATACGCGAAGTTTTCTAAATGTGAATTTTGGATTGATGAAGTACAATTTCTCGGGCACGTTGTTAGTAAACAAGGTATTCATGTTGACCCTTCCAAAATCGAAGCAGTGAAGAATTGGAGTACGCCTAAATCTGCATCTAAGATTCGTTCTTTCTTAGGATTAGCAGGTTAGTTATTACTGTCGATTCATCTCGGACTTTACGAAGATCGCGGTCCCTCTCACTTCTTTGACTCAGAAAGAGAAACCTTTTGGTTGGGGTCCCGAGCAAGAGGAATCTTTTCAGACCCTTAAGAATCTGCTTTGTAACGCTCCCGTACTTGCTCTTCCTGATGGTAATGATGATTTTGTAGTATATTGTGATGCCTCGAACCGTGTCCTAGGCTATGTGCTCATGCAACGGGACAAGGTCATCGCTTATGCCTCCCGACAACTCAAAATACATGAAAAAACTATACTACCCACGATTTAGAGCTTGACGCAGTTGTTTTTGCGTTAAAGATTTGGGGATACTACCTATATGGTACTAAGTGTGTGGTTTTCACTGACCATAAGAGCCTACAACACATCTTTAACCAGAAGGAACTGAATATGCACCAGCGACGATGGGTAGAGTTACTTAACGACTATGACTGCGAGATTTGTTACCATCCTGGCAAGGCGACTGTCATGGCTGATCCTCTTAGTCGTAAGACTCATGTTAGTAGCATTCTCTATCCTCGGGTCACTAGCGATCTTCATGCTTGTATCCGCGAAGCTCAGTACTCGTCAGCCAACGAAGGTAGTCTAATCGTTGAAGACGAGGTGCCTCTATTTACCAACTTGAAACGTAGTCTGATGGACTTCAATACTATCTCAATCGCATCTAAGTGGCAGATTGCGATAATCTTCGTGAGCTCATTATGAATGAGGCTCACAAATCTCGATACTCTATTCATCCTGGTGCTGATAAGATGTACCATGACTTGCGTATGACTTATTGGTGGCCTGGTGTGAAGAAGGACATCGCAGCGTATGTCTCAAAATGTCTTACTTACTCTAAGGTTAAAGCTGAACATCAACGCCCATCAGGTCTTCTTGAACAACCAGAGACCCCTGTTTGGAAATGGATAGCATCGCTAAGGACTTTATAACTAAGCTACCTCGAACACCCACCGGTCACGATAGTATATGGGTTATCATTGCCCGTTTGACCAAATCAGCCCACTTTCTTCCTATTCGTGAAGATTTCAAAGTGGAGAAACTTGCTCGAATCTACACTGATGAAATCATATGTCGTCATGGTATACCCATTGACATTATCTCTGACTGTGATGGTCGTTTTACTTCACGTCTTTGGCAAACTTTTCAGTCCGCTATGGGTTCTCACTTGAATCTTAGTACAGCCTTTCATCCTCAAACGGATGGACTGACTGAACGCACAATTCAAACCCTAGAGGATATGCTCCGTTCTTGTGTCATCGACTTTGGTGGTAATTGGGATGTACATTTACCATTGATCGAATTCTGGTACAACAACAACTATCATTCCAGTATTCAGATGGCTCCTTTCGAAGCTTTATACGGTCGCAAGTGCCGATCTCCTCTCAGTTGGCATGAGATTAGTGACAAGCAACTTACTGGCCCTGAAATCATTCAAGTGACGACGGATAAGATTATTCAAATCCGCGATAACTTGATCAAGGCTAGGAGCAGAAAAAAGAGCTATGCTGACAAAAGGCTAAGCCTCTGGAATTCAATGTTGGAGATCATGTTCTGCTCAAAGTATCTCTTGGAAAGGAGTTATACGATTTGGTAAAAGGGAAAGCTTGCCTCTCGCTATGTAGGTCCTTCCAAGATTTTCGAAAGGATTGGCAAGGTGGCTTACCGACTCGATTTGCCACAAGAACTTAGCAATGTACATCCAACGTTCCACGTATCTAATCTTCAGAAGTGCTTAGCTGACGAGGAACATCAGGTTCCCATCGAAGCCTTGCAAATAAACGAGACTCTTCATTTTGTGGAGAAACCGGTCGAAATCATGGACCGAGGTACCAAGCGGTTGAGACACAGCAAAATTTCTATAGTAAAGGTACGATGGGAAGGAAAGTGTGGCACCGAATTCACTTGGGAACTCGAGAGTGAGATGAAAACCAAGTATCCACAGCTCTTAGAGAAGTCTTCCTCTTAGATTTCGGGGGCGAAATCTCCTAAAGGAGGTGAGACTGTAACTACATGCGTTTTGAAACTTTTATCATTTGGCAAGTCTCGTCCCTATAATACTTAATGATGCATATTTGAGTCTTAAACATGATAAACTATGTGAAACTTTTACGCAATGTGATACTTGACTCTTGTGATACTTGACCCTTGTGATACTTGACTCTGGTGATACTTTGAATCTAGATTCTTTTAATACTTTGAAACTTGACTCTTGAAACTTGTTAAACTTTGATACTTTGTTAAACTAGATACTTGATAATTATGGAACGAGAAACTTTGATCCTTCATTTGAACGAGAAACTTTGATACTTTATTTATACTTGTTGAACGAGAAACTGATACTTATTGTATGATAAACTAGCTTGAACACAAACTTAAAACACGAAAACTTTTATCTATATGATATTACCTTGTACTGTTTGTTCCCAACAATACGCAACACAACACTTAATCTAGCTCGTAAAACGAACCAAAGCCGGAAAACTAATAAACGGGTCTCGGTTGTCAGAATGGACATCCAACCGGATGACCATCCGATCCATTGCGCACCTACACCGCCTTACTTGTCACTGTCACCTATAAATACCACACTTGTGCTCTCATTTCACACTTTGCTCCTGTCATCCGACCACACGCACTCTCAGGCACTTTAATCAAGATCCAAGCTTATTCCGTAAGTATTTCTTCTAGATTCTTGTACGACTTTAGTCATTTAACACCTCTACACAAGATTCCTCATCAAAATCACATGAACACTTCAACATTTTCATGAAAATCAACTGATTTGGGCCACTTGAAGGTGGTTTCTCCTGAAATGTTGGTACAAACTATTGTGGAGCACCATGGAACCAAGAACGGCCTAAGATCTAATAGATTTTCACATCCTTTAAACGAATTCTAAAGAAAACTCACACTTTCACCTCGAATCTGATGGAATGACACTTGTTTCCGGCTAAGATCTGATGAACATCACATTTTACAACTGATTTTTTACTCTTCTTCAACTTTTCTACAAAACAGTAGTGGAATCAGACTTAAACAGGCTATTGACTCATTTCTTAGTCAAAAGCCGGCTTGAAAACTGATTTTCACCGTTAAACGGGCCGATTGACGGGTCGAAACATGAAACCACATCATAAACAGTTCGTCGGTTCGAGAAGGGGTGGTTCCCAACCGGCCGAACGAGCTGGGTTTGATATGTTTCCGTTGTTTGACGCGTCGTTGCACCGTCCCCGTTAACTCAAAACTTAGCAAATTTCACAAAACTTCACTCACTGATCGTCTGTCCGGATGGCCATCCAATCGAATGACCATCCGTCCAGATGATCTGATTATCATAACACTTGTTTGTTTTACAGAACACTATGATCACAATGTTTGAAACTTAAAAGTTCATAAACTTTACCCACTGTTCGAATGACCATCCGCTCAGGTATTCTGTCAGATACTTTTACTCGGTTTTCGCACCATTCGACACTCTGTTCCCAACTGGGTCAGCTCTTAGAGGACTTATGCTCTGTTCCCCAC
This sequence comes from Helianthus tuberosus, assembly GCA_030545235.1. Taxonomy (NCBI): domain Eukaryota; kingdom Viridiplantae; phylum Streptophyta; class Magnoliopsida; order Asterales; family Asteraceae; genus Helianthus; species Helianthus tuberosus. The sequence goes on along the minus strand of CM060354.1, from coordinate 98,215,076 downwards.
ACGCAGGCTGATCTAGCGCTCCCTTCGATCCAATTTAGCAGTGTTTGGTTATAAGCACCTGCTGTGAGTATACTCGATCCCTTTTTGTTTTAAACACTTTTGGGATGCAACATGCATTCTATAAACAAGACACTTGACACGTGAAACTTATTGAAACATACTCTATCCTCATTAAACATGAAACTTGATACTTGAGACTTTTATGCTATATGAACGTTTAATCCTTGTGTGTAGTTCCGCCTTAAAAATGGTAGCACTATAGGGGTAATGCACCTCCCCGTTAGTCTTTGGGATATTGTTAGGATGAGACATTTAACCTCCCGTTAGTCTTTGGGAAAGGCATTTAACCATTGGAAATTTGGGCTATCACTTGGACTGCGTAAACTAGCATGGTGAAACTTTTATATGTTTATATGATGGATATGAGTTTTTGTAAACTATTATGCTACGTACTCAAACTTGTATGCTCGCCAACATTTTTGTTGATAGTATTTTAATACATGTTACAGGTTGATAAGTTTGGACGCTGATGAAACAAGCTAGGATGATGCTTAGAAACTCATCTAGATAAATTTAGACAGTTTTGAACAATATTTGAATCTTAATGTATGTTGATGAATCTTGTGGTTGTGGATTGTTTGACTTTTAGACAATTTCATGAAACATAATTAATTTATGTTGAAACTATTAGTGTTGTGGATCTCTTGAGCAATCTGAATCGCTTAGTGTCGAGCCCCGATGTTTCTGCCATCGGTTGGGGTGTGACACAAGAATCATGTTTTCATAATGTTTGTAGCCAAGAATCTTATATGTGTGCACAAGAACAATACACAAAATCAAAACAGGTTACCGAGAGAGACTGATATCGAGAAAGCTTTAAGAATCGAAAAAGATAAAGCCCCATTGCCTTGTTCTTCGTCGATCAAAGGAGTGGCAGAGTGTATGTGTGTTTGTATGGGGTTATGGGGGCTAGTTAGGGTTGGGAATTTATTAAAAAGGTTTTTATTTTAAGTTCGTTAGATGTCACATCTAGTCCCTCAATTTTCTACTTTCTGAAACTTGGATAGAAAGTAATTGTTTCTAGTTTGGTATATCACACATCAAGTCCCTCATGTTTTGATTTTGTTTAACTTGCATGGAAAGTTATAATTCCTAGTTTGTTAATTAACACATTTAGTCCCCCCCCCCAAGTTTCTAAACTTTGAAGCTTGTATAGAAAGTTAACCAAGTAACTTTGGTGCATGTATAAGACTAGTCCCACTAGTTTTTATTAGTTCCGTTTGTTATAATTTACACGTGAGACACAATGCTTGTACGAATGTTCTATAAATTATAAAGGTTTAACTGAGAAAAGTTAACAGTGTTAACCTAAGAATCTCAGTTGTTACAGTTAATCTCGTTAGTTAAGTTGTTAGTGCCCTAAAAGTAGATGTTAGAATGTTGATGTAACTTGTATTAAAGCAATTGGAAACGACGTGTTCATTGTGAACATCACAATGTTTCCTCCTATGACTATAAATAGAGTCGCCGACAACCCCATTTATCTATACTACTTTAATAAGCATGTAGGAAGGGAAAGAATGGTCATTTGCCATTGTACAATCCTTTTAAGCATAATATACAACCATTTAAGCATAAATGTGTTGAAAAATTCTTTAACACGCGGCCATTAAAACAACACGGGTCATCAAAATTAGGGTTTCCTGGACAAAACTATCGCCGCTCCTCTCCTCATCTTCTCTCTTTCTCCTTGGCGATTCTAGGGTTTCACTAAGAAACCAGTCGCTCCAAGACCAGATCGATTTCTCTCTTCCTCATTATCATCACATGAGTTCCTCTCCGACATAAGATCGACTTCCTCATTATCATCACCACCATTTCCTCTCTTTCTCCAGTCGATTCTTGGGTTTCTTTACTAGTCGCTTCAAGATCTACGCTTCCTCGGTGATGAATCTCTCTAGATCCGACACCAGATCGACTGGTTTAACCGCTCGGTACCTTTCTTTTTAGCATATCTTTTTTTTTGTTATTTGAATCGGATATGTGTAATATTTCAGATCTAGCGTTTGGTTGTGGGTGGAAGATGATGAAGATGACACAGGTCTGCGCTGGGTTCATCAACGATGGTGGTTGTGGGTGGAAGATGATGACGATGACATAGATGTACCGTTTGGTGGCCAGATTGGTGCCGTTCTTTTTAGCCTAATCTACCATTTTTTGTTTTTTTTTTTTTTGGTTTTTCTGTAGTTTATGTTTATACGCTGTTAGATTTTATGTGTTACAAGTTTTTTTAAACAGGTTTTCTACTGATTTGGGATGTATCTATGTTAGATCTGTGTAATACTTTCAGATATGTGTTGGTTTTTTTTTTGTGTTTTTGATAATGTTTTGTGAACTGATAATGTGAATGGAGTGATAAAGTGAAGGTTTTTTGGGTTTTTATAATGTATGAAGAATGAATATATATGCACGTAGATCTGCGATATTTAAGATACATACTATGAATCTGATACTAAATATGGTACACAATTTTAAGTTGGTGATAAAGGAGTAAAGGAGTCACTGAAGGTGTGGAATGTAAGTGATCTAAGGTGGCAAAATGAATTGGTTGGGTAACAGGTCAAAACGAATTAGTTTTATGACGAGACTTACTGGTTTATATTGTTTTTTGACATTGAAGAAGCCTATAGGAGTAATTGCTCCACTGGATGAAGCTTGGTACGTATTGATTTATAAAGGATTCGTATTAGTGCACATCTTAGCTGAAAAATATTCCTATCTTGATTTACGTGTTCTTGCAGCATGTTTCCCAAGTTAACACATGAAATATTTGCGAACAAGCTTTTCCAGAATTTGTGGGCCCACTCAAGGTTAGGCAAGGCGGAATTCTCTGAGACAGATTTCGCCATTTCTCACTATGCTGGCAAGGTAAGTCATATATCATAGTGTTTAGTTTACTAACACAATACACGTCTTCATAATATTCAATCGTATTTCTTCAAATGCAGGTCAGTTATCAAATAGATTCGTTCTTGGATAAAATCCGTGATTATGTTGTTGTTGATCACTGTAATCTAATGTCTTCGTCAAAGTGTAGTTTTATTGCTAGTCTATTCGCAGCATTGGCTGAAAAATCTTCTAGATCGTCATACAAATTCTCTTCAGTGGCATCTAGATTTAAGGTATGGTTATTTATTGAGGATACGAAGATTTTTAGACATAGTTTTGTAATATTTTTGTTTTTTTTTTGTTTCTTCATGGTTATAGAAACAACTGCAAGCTCTTATGGATACCCTCAGCTCAACAGAGCCTCATTACATCCGCTGTGTAAAGCCAAACTCAGTTAATCGACCTCAAAAGTTTGAAAATCAGAGTATGTTACATCAGCTACGTTGTCGGGTCAGTGACATCTTATCCCTTTTCAATTTTTATTGTGTATTGCCGTTAAACGGCTACGTTTTTACACCCGTTTGCAGCCGTAAACGCGCAGTTAAACGGCTGCAAACGGCTGCATTTTTGCACCCGTTTCCTGCCGCGTTTGTAGCCGTTTAACGACGCCTTTACGGCTGCAAACGCAGCAGTAAACAGGTGTAAAAACAGAGCCGTTTGCTGCTGCGTTTGCAGCCGTACTGACGATCGAAATCGGAGTGTCGGTGTAATCGGTTCATTTTCGGTTTGTTTTGGATAGGCCAGATAATCAACTTTAGACTAGGGGTGTATCAGATTTGTTAATGGATGCTCATACGGGTTGAAATTAATGGATTAAATATGATTACAGAAACTTATATAATGAATTAATTATGTATGTTAACAGTTGGGAACAGTGTGTTTTTGCCATAGAAAACATATTAATACTTGAAACCAAATGGATTTGATGCATGCAGAATAGTTCTTTACAGTATTATATAACTTCCAGTTATATTTTCTTACAAATCATGGTTCTTATGCATATGTAGATGGGGCATCGACATATCGATTGTGCCCAAGTGTATGGCAACAAGGAGGTACACAGTTTCTTGCTTCTGTACACCATAATTCTTGTTTTTCGCTTCCTAATTATGCAAAATGTTGATAAGACAGATTGTTAAATATGTAAAATTCAAATTTGATGTCTTTCATATTGGTTTAGTTTTGAAGAAGCTCTTTCAAGAAAATGTCGTCAAACATGAAGATTTGTGGATTACCTCTAATATGAAGATATAGTCTACCATGGAATGCTGGTCAACTATTTAGCGTGTTTTAAGATGTGATTGATGTATCATAATGATTTTCTTTGGTTATGCAGAAGGGGACTAAGAATAATGTGTATTGATATAATTCAGTTTCATTGACTATCGGGCCTATATCCTCTGAGCCTTTGGTGACAAGAGATGAGGTACTACATTTAAAGTCATGGACTGTCAAGACCCATTTAGAGAATTATCAAATGCTAACGTTTGGCATTCATTTGTGAAGTGAGGTACTGGTGAAGTGTCTCCTTACCACAAAGGTAACTTTTAACTTGCTTATTGCATTCATTTGGTTGAACCATGTTTGTTATGTTATGATATTCCTATAATAATACATATACATTGATTAATGTCAAAGTGCAGGCTGGAACAAAGCGTGATAAGGCCACTCTGGATTCCACTACAAATAGAACGATTTGCCTTCTTTTGAGATTTTAAATCAGTGACAACTGACTTCGGGTCTCATGTTTCTTATGTAATCAGGTAAGATCAATCAGGATTGGCGGCTCCTATGCATTGGGTCTATATGGGGTTGCATGTGGAAGGAATGATCTATTTTATGAGATCGGCATTAGTGGTCCTTGGTATGGAACTCCTTTTTTGTTTCCGTTTATTGAAATGGCAATTTTAACCAGTTCATTTTCGAAAGGGTAGATTCCGGTTATGTTTTATCTCCAACAGGTCAATTGGGTAAAACAAAAAAAGTGTATCTAAAACAGAAGTCAGTCAAATGGCTCAAGAGTCGCTCAAAATGTATTTTCATTTTTCGATGCATAAGGTCCTAAATCGTCTTTTAAAAGGGATCAGATAGTTATTGAAATAATATATTTTTGCAATCATATTTTCATATTTGACACCAATTATTTTTATAAAAATTTTATGTTCTTTGACAAAGGTGTTTCAGGTCAACCCCATCCATACAAAAAAATTACCCTTTTAACCAGTAACTCAACTAACTCATTTTGACACATCTAACATTTGTCCTTTTACATTGCTATGGTGTTCTTGGTCTTGTCTCTAGGGATGTTGCGGCGGCGGTTGTGATTGTTAAAGAAGCCGGTGGACTCATCTTTGATCCGTAAGAATACAATAATAATAAAACGTTGCACCTTATGAAAGGGTTGTTCGTCAAACTGGTCTTCGGGTTAGTATAAACCAGGGTTCTGTGAATTTAAATGTTTTGAAAGTGAATTAAAATTATAATTAGAATTAGAAAAACTTATTCAAATCTGGTTTGATTTGAACCAAACCGAATTATGAAAGTGAAAACATAAAATATAAAACATATATAATATATAAATAAATAATCAGTTATATGTATTATACATAAAAAATATAAGTATATAATATTATACCTGGGTTGGCTCAGTTTGAAGATCACAAATTCGAATTCGATTTGGAAACCAAAATCTGAATGGAATCTGTAGGACCGGTTTTGACTCCGAAACGATTGAGAAACGAACGTGTAACGTGCGGAATCCGTACACGAATGCGACCTAACACACACGATGTAATATAAACGTGATTCTATTAGAAATCTAACAAGAACAAGCACCTTGAATCACTTTCTCTCTCTAGATTCTCTCTCTAGATCTAGAGCTCTCTCAAACACAAATGATCCAAAAGTCTCTAATCTAAACATAAAGCTCCTATTTATAGGCCTTGGCTTTTAATGAGATTTCTCATTAATTACAATATTGCCACCTTGCCTTTTGTCTAGATATTACATCATAACGACTCGTTTTCTTCTGTTTCTCGCTACTGCTCGGATTGACGAAGGCGATAGACATAAATGCACTAACAGACTCCCCTTGGATATTGCCGCAGTCAATCTCGATCATTGAGTCAAACTCGTAGCGTCTTCTTTTTCTCTCTCTCTTTGAATCTTCTTGAACAGAATCCCGGTGGATCTGTCTTCAGCTTCAGCTTCTTCTCCTTTCGGTAGACTCTTTTCTTCATCAGGCTCCCCCTTTCATCAAGCTTCCGTGCTTTGGGATCGACACCTTGCTTTTCGGATACAAGCTCCCCCTTGCTTTGAGCTCGTCTTCAGACTCCCCCTTAGACTCAGCTTCCGGGATCGTAGTCTGGTACAACATCTGCAATTCTCAAACATTTATAAGTACAAACGTTTTGAACATTCAATTTTCCAGAAATTGTAATCTGGCTCTATTCAACTTTCTAAATCACTCCCCTATCAACAATCTTTACAGATTTGGCAGTGTTAAGTATCCAAAATCTCTCACAGTTAATCATCCAAGTCCAAACTAATGACCTTGGAGATATCCCAAACTGTTTTTGATTTTTGATTTTTAATTCAAGTTTCAAATTAATGAACTTGTTTTATTTTCAGAAACACAATCAACATACTTAGATTTTGAAACTCAGCATTTCAGACATCGGTTGTCGAAAATAAAGCAGAATCAAAAATCTTTTTGTATTTTTCTGAAAATATAAAAAAAATATGTACAAACATATTTACAGACAATATTTTTGTTTGAGTTTGTGTCAGAGGATCATATCAGTTTTTGACAAGTCACAAGTACCGTTGAGCTTAGTTACACATTAAGAATTAAACAATTCACTTGGATTGTCGATATATTGACCCACTTAAATTTTCACACAAATTTCAACTGATTCAGGATACGAATTAGGTGTCCTAAGAACTTAAACTCGTTCATGTGTCCCACCTCTTGAATATACTCCCGTATCCAGATCCTAATATTCAGTCTTACAGGTGAATATACCTAGATGATATCTGTAAAGGGTTAAATTGCGAAACCGTGAGAGCTCAGGTCAGAACTTCCGTTCAGCAGAGAGATGACGGCTCGACTTTTGGTGTGTCCCCTTTAGAGGATCTTTTGTATTACAACAACAATGACTGTCAATTTTATTGTTTCATCAATTTGCTGAGGGCGGCGCTATATTTCAAGCAATGTAGAAAGTATTCTCCGGGGACTAGGCCATTGCTCCCGCAAAATCAGAAGTACCGGGATTGTTTGGACCGGTTTTTACTCCGAAACGATTGCGAACCGACTCGTGTAACGTGCGGAATTCGTACACGATCATGACCGAACATACGAACGTAATAATAACCGTGATTCTATTGAAAGATCTGATAACGTACAGAACCTGAATCACGTACAAGAAACTTTCTCTCTCTAAGCTTTCTCTCTCTAGATCTTAGCTCTCCAAAGCTCCAAGTCTCAAATGTGGCAAAAGTTCTAAACTCTAACCCTAAAACATCTATTTGTAGGCCAAGGCTTATAAGAGCTTTCCTCTTATTTACAATATTGCCACCTTGCCTTTTACTCTAGATATTACAATATAAGGCTAGATTTAAACTGTTTCAGCTACGGTCTTGAGATGACGGAGGCGATAGACATACTGCACTAACAGACTCCCCCTTGGATATTGCCGCAGTCAATCTCAAACATTTAGTCAGACTCGTAGCTTTTGGTCTTTCTCTCTCTCTGAGTCTTCTTGAAGGTTTTACCACTTTAGTAACCTAGACTCCCTCTTGTTCGAACAGGATCCATGTGGATCTGTTTTCAGCTTCAGCTCCCCCTTTCGGTAAACTCTTCAGACTCCCCCTTTCGTCAAGCTTCCGTGCTTTGGGATCGACACCTGGATTTCCGGTTACAAGCTCTTCCGGGAAAGATACCTGGCTCCTTTCTCGCTTCCCCTTGCGTTGAGCTCGTCTTCAGACTCCCCCTTAGACTCAGCTATCGGGATCGTAGTCTGGTATAGCATATGCAATTCTCAAACTTTTATAAGTTAAACATTTTACAGTGAAAACATTTTCAGTTGTCCAGGTATCGTAACCTGGCTCTATCAAACTTTCTAAATCAAGATCCTGGCTCTAAAGATATAATAATATGAATATATCCAGGATTACTTAAATCTCTCCCCCTATCAACAATCTTCGTAGATTTGGCAATTTTAGCGAACATGATCGGAAATTGGCTCTATTTAATGGATTTTAACAATATGAGCATCCAAATCCTTCATGGTTAATCATCCAAGTTCAACTTAATGACCTTGGAGATATCACAAACTGTTTTTTATTTTTGATTTTAAAACTTCAAGTTTCAAATTAATGAACTTGTTTATATTTTCAGAAACACAATCAGCATACTCAGATTTTGAAACTCAGTTCTCAGACATCGGTTGTCGAAAATAAAGCAGAAATCAAAATCTTTTTGTACGTTTTCTGAAATGTAAAACAGTAAAGAAATATGTACAAACATATTTACAGACAATATTTTTGTTTGAGTATGTGTTAGAGGATCATATCAGTTTTTGACAAGTCACAAGTACCGTTGAGCTTAGTTACACGTTAAGAATTAAACAATTCACTTAGATTGTCGATATACTTATCCACTTAAATTTTCAAACAAATTTCAACTGATTCAGGATACGAATTAGGTGTTTTAAGAACTTAAACTCATTCATGTGTCCCACCTCTTGAATATACTCCCGTATCCAGATCCCAATATTCAGTCTTACAGGTGAGTATACCTAGATGATATCTGTAAGGGGAATAAATTATAGTATGAAACCGTGAGAGCTCAGGTCAAAACTTTCGTTCAGCAGAGAGATGATGGCTCGACTTTTGGTGTGTCCCTTTTAGAGGATCTTTTGTATTACAACATCAATGACTATCAATTTTATTGTTTCATTAATTTGCTGAGGGCGACGCTATATTTCAAGCAATGCAGAAAGTATTCTCCGGGGACTAGGCCATTGCTTCCGCAAAACCAGAAGTCCCGGGATAATACCCTAGATATCACTAAGCATAAAGACCTAGTATCTCAGAAAGAGGGGTCCTTCAAACGAGATTTCAGGGGTTACCTATATATCCAAGTAGTGTTCCCCACGAAATAAGCAAGTTTGAATTTAGGTTTATATCCCGAAAAAGTTTACTAAATGTATAAAAATCTATCGGCATATCATCAGTGAGACTGTTTAATGCTTTATAATCATTACATTTCTTTAGCATACTGTAACTGTCTACTGATGTACTATCATTTCCTCTTTATACACCAAAACTCAATTTTCAAATTTTATCATGTTTTTGGCATTTTCAAATTTTTTAATGTTTTTGGATTTTCTGAAAATTTTACTCCCCTAAAATGCAAAACCATTTAAAGAAAATTTGACAACCAATACTGATAGCTTTGTCTCGCCATCCATTTTCTGCTTAAAGTGCTCTGATTTGCAGAAAATATACGCATGAGAAGCAGAAATTATAACGTACCCCCATGATTTACAACACATTGATATTTTACAGTTTGAAAACCGTTTTTCAATCTTGTGAAATTAATCATGTTTGTTCAGCCGTGAGGGTTTCGGCGTTTTCAATCAACACATATTTTTGTATTTTTGAATATTTTTGACAAAAACAAAACATATTTTTGGTTTTTCAAAATTTTCAATTTTTAGGGTTTTTTTTTTTAAATTGTTTATTTATGTACATAAAAACAAATAAACTCCCTGTTTAACCATCGCAGGGACCAGCAGCCTCCTCTCCTCGTGCCAGGCTGCTTCGATTCTCTTTTGGATGACATTCAGATTTCTTCGGAAGCACCTGCACATTCAACTATTCAGTCACTTGAACAATTTAGCCCAGGTCTGTTGGACCTTAGGCATTTCAACACAATATGCATCATTTAATTTCGGAAAATCTTTGTCATTTTGAACAAAGACTTTTTCAAATTTGACTTCAACTTTTTCATTATTTACCGAAGTCATTTGTTTCTTAACTGTCCATGTTTGACCTTTTGGAGTCCCACTTTTATAAAAATGTGACTCCTTTTGAACATTTTGATTTTGAACAACAACTTTTGGTTTCCAAAACTGGTTTGGGTTTGTTGCATCAACAGTTGTTTTCCAACTTTGTGTTGTTCAAAGTCTAGACGTCACTGGTTTCCATGTTTGTGAGTCAGCCTTTGACATTTTTGGCTTCCAAGTTTGCTTAGAATCAAACTTGATTGACTTCTGATTCACAACATCAGACTTCTGTTTCTGAACATAAACAGACTTCTTTTTGTCAACATCCACAGGTTTCAGATTTGGACACTTTCGTGCAAGATGTCCTATTTGATCACATTTGAAACATGTTCTCTTGGACACGTCTTTGACCTATGGTTGTTGCTTCTTCTTTTGAGCATAGAAATCTTCGTTAGACTGTTGTCTAAATATGAATTTTTCCTCTTCTTTTAAACATGTTCCTTGAACAAAGTTCATCTTTGCCCGAAAATTTGATGGTTCATTTTTATTTCGACTTTGTTTCTTCTTATAACCCAACCCAGCCTTCATATTTTTCTTCTTGTAACCAGGTTTGTTATAAAAAGTTTTGTGACCTTTTCCAGCATACTTTGAAATTTCAGATTTTTCAATCTCAACCATCTTGAAAACTTTGTCAATCTTTTCTGAAATCACATTCTGAATCGGGAATACAACATCTAAGAATAATTTGTCCGATCGAATCATGGTATACACCAATCCTTTTGAATCTTCATTCAAATTTTTCTCAGATTTAGAGTTTTTCAGATATCCATCATGAAAATTACCTTCATTTTCATCCTGTGATTCAAATTTACCTGTATCAACCGACTCTTCTTTCAACACACTTTCAACGACCTTACCTACCATATCTGAATCACTAGAATCATCAGATTTGGAATAGGTTATGTCAATGTTGTCTGGCAATTGATCTACCATGTTGAAAGCTTTTTCGACCTTTTCATCATCATAAAATGCAAATTTTCCCGGTGGTGGAACTTGATGAAACTCTGAGCCAATGCCTTTCTTGTTTTGCTCAGACTCACCATCTCCCGGTTTTATATTGAAAATACGTTCAAGCACATATGACGACACGTGATAACTCTTTAACTTGTTGTTTTCCTGTTCTAACTCAGCAATCTGACGCTTTAACTTAGTAACATCCTCAATGTAGGAATTAACAACACCATGTTTTATTTCATACATTCGCTTAAGCTCTTTAGTTGTTTCAGAAAGATAATTCATTCTTGATTGAGCAAATTTCATTTCATCTTTCACTTTTTCATATGACTCTTTTGTAATGTGATATGCCAATTTTATTGAATCATATTCTTTCTTCATTTCTTGGCAAATAATTTCTTTTTGATCACATTCTTCTGTCTTTTTCAAAACATTTTCTTTCAAACCTTCATTTTCTTTTTTTAACTTTTTACATTTTCCAAAAGTTTTTCTTCATTACCTTTCAAAACTTTTTCGTTTTCTAACATTTCTTTGCATTTATTTTTGAAAACTTCTTCAATTTTATTAAATTGTTTGTCTTTTTCAGTACAAGCACTGCACGTTTCCATGCATTTCTTGCACTGTTCAACAGTTTTCAAGATTTTAGAATTTACCTCAGTGATTGGCACTTCGGTGTTTGCAGCAACTTCTTTCTGCTTTTGATCAGCATCACTCTTCTTTCCTTCAATACCAACCTCATCACCAACATCACCAACAACTAAACTCTCATTCTTCACTTCTTCTTCTTCTTCTTTCTTCACCTCTTCTTCAACCTGTTGTTCTTCAGTAATAGCTTCTTTTACAACCTTTTCATTCACCTCAACTTTAACATCCACAACATCTTTTTCAACAACTTTTTCTTCTACCTTCACATTCTCTACTTTCACTTCTTCAGCAACTTTCTTCAAATTGTTCACCATTTCTTCAACATTCTTCTTCAATTTCTCTTCATCCCTCTTTCTCAAACACGATGTCATGACTTCTCTTATGAGTTTTTCCATCTTTTCCTCATAATTTTTGTCTTTTACAGCATTTGAATAAAATTCGCCGACCCGAGAAATTACTAGAAGAACATCATCAAAAACTATGTCCTTCTTGGAAACAACAGGTTCACCATATCTGTTGACATAACATTCTCGTTTCTTATCCCATCTTTTGTATCTGACAGCCTCTTCAAATTCTCTTTTTCATATCATTCATTCTGTTCGCAGCCATTCTTCTTTCTCTGTCTGTTTTCTCACTCAGAATCTCTTCTCTGGTTTTTTCTTTGATTTTAGCCATGATTTTATTTCCTTGATGCACCTGAAACGAACAATCAACAGTGAATAGATTTTAAAAATTATTAAACTGCTGAATAGGACGAGTATTCGATCGAAAGAGTCAACAATAATCAACAGTGACAATAATCGCGTGACAACGTTGTCCGTTTGAGTGAGGTTGCTGTCCGTTCGGGTAGCCTATTAACTTTGAATCAAGTAACTTTGAATCGGTTGACAACCCGTACTAGGTGCTGTTCGATTGACTCACACAATCAAAATAATATGCAAATTGACAATTAACACTAAAGGCTCTTTAACAATGGTAGACAACAACAATTAATTAACTTTGAATTTCAAAAGAAACCTTATCTCATCCACATGCAAACTGATGACATCATTGATTCACGTGATAAACTGATTATTAATGAAGCTCAGAACTTTTGTTGACTATTGAATTGAAATTCACATGCACACCGCTTGACTGACAAAATAACAGTGTTGACTTAATGACTCGAATTGCCGACCGTTCAGACAGGGTGCTGGTCGATCGGACAGGGGTGTTGTTCGATCGGCTGGTGTTTTGTTTTTAATAGAGTGAGCTGTCCGATCGGCTGACGCTACACGACAAATATGTTGTCCGATCGGCTGATGCTATGTCACACCCCTTTCTACGGCGGAAGCACGAGGTGTGATCATGAAAGGTTCTCATTGCATACGAAGAGTAAACATGCTACATGCTCAAGAAAATAACTTCAAATACCATAATTTGAAAACATACGTTAGCGTTTACATCGCTCAGTCGCATAAAGCATTCTCTTAAAAGTTTACAACTTTATTTAAAGTTAAACACAAGCGACATCCACGAGCATAAGCAAGACCACGCGCACATCCATCCTAGTTACCTGAAATACATGTGAGTTTTTGGAAAAACGTCAACATAATGTTGGTGTGAATTCATGCAGTTTTGTATTTCATGTTTGTATACTTTGTATGAAAACATAGTTTGTGTGTAAATCAAGTTTTCATATATAAATCCAGTTTCATGTGTACACCACGTACCCATGTATAATTCAATCTTTTCTTGAGTACCCCACGTACTTCAAGTTATATATCAATCCTCTTGAGTACCCCACGTACTTCAAGTTATACGTCAATCCTCTTGAGTACCCCACGTACTTCAAGTTATATATCAATTTTTGTATGGTATGAATCTTATGTAAATACAGTATTTCTGTAATTATCAGATTGTTAATGGGTTGCAAAGCCATTAACATGTGGCACGACATAGGAAGTCACCAAACCTAAGGCATTTAATTGGTATATTCTGAGACACAAAAGCACTACTCGATTCTCGCCCCGATCGGTAGTGTGGCTGCCAGGCACCCGTTAGATCTAACCTTTTGTTCTGCGGTCTAAGTATGCACACGATTAATGGTGCTTCTGTACCCTATTCGTGACACTATTTCTCATAACGCATCCTACTTGGTTCTCGTTCTCACCAAGCGCGTTTCTTGTTATCATTTCTCATAGCGCCTCTTACTTGGTTCTCGTTCTCACCAAGTGTGCTTCTCATATTCTTATATTTCGTCACACTTGGTTCTCGTTCTCACCAAGTGTACTTCTTGTATTTATATTTCGTCACACTTGGTTCTCGTTCTCACCAAGCGTACTTCTTGTATTTATATCATACCAATTATAAAATTTTGTACATTTGTACATGTATTTCACCCCCGAAGTTATAAAAACTGAAAACAGTTAAAGAGAAAAGGGGGAGCATGAACTCACAACTTTGCGTTCCTAGCGTCGTAAACTCCACCGGATTTGCTTAATTAACGTCGTAACCTATACGCGTTTTCTTAACGTTAGTCACTAGACTTGCGTCGCACAAGTACAGTCACTCTCTTTTGTATATATTCTTGTGTTAAAAATATTCTATATTTTTAACTACGCATCTTACTTATATTATTTTCTCCAAAAATAAATATAAGTCTTTTATGTTTTGCACTTTGCACCCGAATTATGTATCTTGTATTTTGTATGTGTATTTTTATATTTCTACTCCTCATGAGTAATTAGTGTATTTTTAAGTCTTAATACACTAGCACGTATAACACATACTATATACACTTAGCACAAAAGTTGGTGATCAAATAATATATATTTTTCTTTCAAAAATATATATACTTATTATTCATTTTTATTCTTGAAAAATCACCATTTCTCATCAAAAATTAGGGAAACCTTAGTAATACTTTTAAACACATTTTTAGGGAATAAGTTTCTCAAAAACTTATATTTTTCTAAGTGTCAAAATTTATAAAAATTTTGACAGAGTTTCCCCTAAAAATGGACGTTTCCCATGTTTTCAAAACATGTGTTTATTTTCTTTTGAATTGTCAACAATCATCAACAACAATTATCAACAATATCTGTCAACAATAATCACTAATTTCATGAACTTGAATATTTACAAAAATGTGTAGTAACTTACTAGCACATTTAGTAAGTCTTGTTATCTTTAAAAATAAGTTTAATTTCTTAAAAACTTTATTTTAAAAGAATATGAAGTTTTACAACTTCTAGTCGGTTTTTACGAAAACTATTTCTTCGTTAAAACTTTTGTTACACAAGTATCCACACTCTTGTTTGTTCACAAAAACCTCTTTTGTTTGTGTAAGATCCGGTTTAGAACATGTGATTTCTTTTGATGCTTGGTCTTTTGAAAATACCACTTGTAGATACATAGATCTACTAGTTTTAAACACTTTTGTACAAGTTAAAACATTTTACACAAGTTCATGATGTGTGTGGTAGAGTTTCATCATTTAACCTTTGTTATTCTTAAACAAGCTTTATGTCATAATCCAAGATCATGACTAAACCGGGTTAAATGATGATCCGAGCTACCATATCATAGATCGGGTCTAAATAATCACAACTTTCAATTACTACAACATTTACACAACTTATGTGCTATTAACCACCATTTTTCATGCCTTTAGTAGACTTTTAAGCATCATATTGCATGTTAACGAGTTTTAACCGACAAAAATCCTTTTAACCACTTTAGAATAGATTAAATACGAGTTCTAAGTGTTATACCTCTAGCTCAAGGCTAGGGAAGATTCTAAGCACAAATCGAGTGGATAAAAGCAAGGTAGAGAGGTCCTTCGCCTTCCGTTTGCTCCAAGACTCCTAATACGTGACCCTTAACACTTGTGTGTGCTTGGAATGATGATGATCAAACTCGAAAAATTGATGGATGGGTGTGGGTGTTTGGCCGTAAGCTTCTAGGGAGAAAGAGAGAGTGTGTTTGAGTTGAGAAGTGTGATGGATGTTCATGATGTGTAACCTCTAGATTTTATAGACAATTACAACCTTAATACCCAAAGGATTTCATGTTCTCTAGATATGAGACAAAGGAAATAAAATATTCAAAGTGGTACAAGGGGTGTCCCCCCTTAGTTTGGGACCGGTTAGAGAAGGGGGGGGGGGTCTAGTTCGGTTCCAAGTATTAGTTAGGTTAAACTAAGTTAAGTTAAGTGTTTAACCCCGTTACTAATGTGTAGCGTGTTATGACGGGTGTTAGGGTATACGGGGACCCTAACTGGCTCAGAAAAAGACAAATAATGAAAATAACAATATTTTCATGTTCCGGGTATTGTCCGGTTGTTTGGTTACATACCGATTCGTTAAAGTGCTAAATTACACTTTTTAGTGTCGTTTAAGTACCTTTCTTGTACTCTTTCAATTCCCAACACTTAGGGAAATATTCTGGATGATAAAACGACATTTCTGCATAATATTTATGTGTCTAAATGCTGAATTATTGCTGAATTATATAAATTCTGCACTTAAAGTGCGTTTCGGGTGCTTTTTAGTGCTTATTTTTGCTTTCGTAGTGCATATCTATTAACCCTTGTATGTACCCTTGGGTTTTAATGCATTCTTGTTGTCGGACCTACACCTAGGTTCCAATTTTATTGTCTGGCTGCTTTCTGCAGTTCCGTTGACACATAGTGTCTTACCGGTGAGTTTACTATTATTCTGACGCAACGCTCTCGTTTATGCATAAAGCAATATTTTGTAGTATACAACGTGCATGAATTCACTTGTTTAATCATGTGTTCAGACATTGCTGACAATTAAACTCATAATTGCAGTCATTAAGCAATAATTAATGTGTATGGAAATTACCGGTTTGGGCCAGTTGTCACACGCTACACGACAAATATGTTGTCCGATCGGCTGACGCTACACGATAAATATACTGTTCGATCGGCTGACGTTACATGACAAATATGCTGTTCGATCGGCTAGCTTGCTTTGATGTTGTCCGATCAGCTTGCACGTTGATGCTGTTCGATCGGCTAGCGTGTTGAATTGATGGCACAAGACGACAAAAAACTTGATCGATCGGCTGGCACTTTGACTTCTTAGACTTCAACGATTAAAATGCAAACTGTCATACTGAATTACGACAATTAGCACATGCAATCACCGCCCTGACAAACTTATACATATTCACATGCAAACTATTGATATTAATGCGGCTGACAACAATTGAAATCTTATCAAGAAAGCTATTTATTCACTCAAGATATATGCACATTAACAATCACCACATGCACTAGCCGACAATTATAAAAAGATCACATGCATTTCTGAATTCTCGAGACAATTGAATCAGATTATATGCAATCAATTAATGAACTGCTGATAATGTTTCAACAAAATGAATCACGTGATACTGTTGTATGATGGCAGGTTACAATGTTGACTAAGTGAAGTGATGTGTTATGAAACGATTTGCTGATCGATCGGCTGGGATGCTAGCCGTTCGGACAGCTGTCCGTTCGGCTAGGTCAACAATAGTCAAAGTTTAAATGGAACGGACAGGTGTTCGATCGAACAGCTGTTCGATCGATCAGCAGTCAACAAAGTCAAACAATTTTAAAGAATATAACGTGATGTAATGAAACGGTGTGCTGACCGTTCGGCTGGGATGCTAGCCGATCGGCTGGCAAGTCAAAGAAGGTCAACCACTTAAATGAGATGCAATGAAAGTTATGGAACGATTAGCTAGCCGATCGATCAGCTGTTCGATCGGTTAGCATTCAAGTGAACATGAACAGCAACAGTACTCATTTTATCAACCTTTTCGAACAGAAAATTTTAGATTTCTCTTAAACGGCTTTGAATTAAGTTCTGAAAATTTGTAGGCTTGTAGATCAAGTACTTTCGCACAACATATCCAAATTTTAGCCGATTTTAACCGTAAAAAGTCGTTTAATTTGATGATTTTCGGTCGAAAACGTGAAGAAACGTAAAGATGAAGAAATTGATCAAATCTGAGTGAAATTTGAATCTGATTCTGATGATTTTCCGTGCGAAATCATGCGTTTGATCCGTGCAATCGAGCTCCTGCTCCGATACCACTTGTTAGGACCGGTTTTGACTCCGAATAGATTGCGAACCGACTCGTGTAACGTGCGAAATCCGTACACGATCGTGACCGAACATACGAACGTAATAATAACCGTGATTCTATTGAAAGATCTGATAACGTACAGCACCTGAATCACGTACAAGGAACTTTCTCTCTCTAAGCTTTCTCTCTCTAGATCTTAGCTCTCCAAAGCTCCAAGTCTCAAATGTGGCAAAAGTTCTAAACTCTAACCCTAACACATCTATTTATAGGCCAAGGCTTATAAGAGCTTTCCTCTTATTTACAATATTGTCACCTTGCCTTTTACTCTAGATATTACAATATAAGGCTAGATTTAAATTGTTTCAGCTACGGTCTTGAGATGACGGAGGTGATAGACATACTGCACTAACAGGGATAATACCCCAGATATCACTAAGCATAAAGACCTAGTATCTCAGAAAGTGGGGTCCTTCAAACGAGATTTCACGGGTTACCTATATATCCAAGTAGTGTTCCCCACGAAATAAGCAAGTTTGAATGTAGGTTTATATCCCAAAAAGTTTACTAAATGTATAAAAACCTATCGGCATATCATCAGTGAGACTGTTTAACGCTATTTAATCATTACATTTCTTTAGCATACTGTAACTGTCTACTGATGTACTATCATTTCCTCTTTTTACACAAAAACTCAATTTTTGAAATTTTATCATGTTTTTTACTTTTTCAAATTTTCAAAAGTTTTTGAATTTTCTAACAACAATATATCTCCCCCTAAAATGCAAAATCATTTAAAGAAAATTTGACAACCAATACTGATAGCTTTGTCTCGCCATCCATTTTCTGCTTCTCATGCTCTGTTTTGCAGAAAAAACTAATATAAAGTACCCCCATGATTTACAACCCATTGATTTTCGACAGTTTGAAAACCGTTTTTCAATCTTGTGAAAGTAATCATGTTTGTTCAGCCGTGAGGGTTTCGGCGTATTCAATCAACACATATTTTTGTATTTTTGAATATTTGACAAAAATTAAAAACAAACATATTTTTTGTTTTTCAAATTTTTCAATTTTTAGGGTTTTTGAAATATTGTTTATTTATTTACAGAAAAACATATAAAATTCCCTGTTCAACCAAACCAGGATCCAGCAGCCTCCTCTCCTCGTTGTGTCAGGCTACTCCAACTTCCATTCTCACAATCTTTGAATTTGTTGAGCACCTGCACATTCAGACCTTGATTACTTGAACAATTTAGCCCAGGTCTGTTGAACCTTAGGCATTTCAACACAATATCCATCATTTAACTTCGGAAAATCTTTCTCATCAAAGACTTTTTCAACTTTCTCATCTTTTACCAAAGTCACTTGTTTCTTAACACTCCAAGTTTGACCTTTTGGAGTCCCTCTTTTGTAAAAATGTGACTCTTTTTGAATATTTTGATTTTGAACAACTTTTGGTTTCCAAAACTCTTGAGGTTTTGTAGCATCAACAGTTGTTTTCCAACTTTGAGTTGTTCTGACTCTGGGTGTGTGAAAATTCCAGGTCTGTCTAGAATCGAACCTGTTTGGGTTTGACTTCCAATTTTGATTCGAAGCAAACTTGTTTGTGTTGTACCTCCAAGTTTGTTTTGAGTCAAATCTGGTTGACCTTTGTCTCACATTCTCAGATTTTTGTTTCTCAGCATCAATCTTCTTTATGTCAACATCCACAGGTTTCAGATTTGGATCCTTGAGAGCAAGATGTCCTTTTTTATTACATTTAAAACATGTTCTCATGGACACATCTTTGACCTGTGGTTGTTGCTTTTTCTTATGAGCTAGAAACTCTTCAATAGACTGTTGTCCAATTTTAAGTTTTTCCTCTTCTTCAAAATTTTTTCCTTGAACAAAACTCATATTTTTCTTTAAATTCGGAGTTTCATTTCTTTTCCAACTTTGTTTCTTCTTATAACCCAACCCAGCCTTCATGTTTTTCTTCTTATAACCAGGTTTGTTATACGAACCTCTATGACTCTTACCAACAAACTTTGAAATCTCAGACTTCTCAATCTCAACCATTTTGAACAATTTATCAACCTTTTCTGAAATCACATTCTGAATCGGGAATACAACATCTAAGAACAATTTGTCCGATCCAATCATGGTATAAACCAATCCTTTTGAATCATCATTCAAACTTTTCTCGGATTTTGTGTTTTTCAGATAACTATCATGAAGATTTCCTTCATCTTCATCATGTGATTCAGATTTACCTGTATCAACCGACTCTTCTTTCAACACACTTTCAATGACTTTACCTACCACCTATGAATCATGAGAATCATCAGATTTGGAATAGGTTATGTCAATGTTGTCTGGAAATTGATCAACCATGTTGAAAGCTTTTTCGACCTTTTCCTCATCATAAAACACAAACTTTTCCGGTGGTGGAACTTGATGAAACTCTGAACCAATGCCTTTTGTGTTATGCTCAGAATCTTTTCCATCCGGTTTTATGTTGAAAATACGTTCAAGCACATATGACGACGCGTGATAACTTTTTAATTTGTTGTTATCCTGTTCTAAATCAGCAATCTTACGCTTAAGTTTAGCAACATCTTCAATATAAGAATTTACAACTTGTTTAATTTCATACATTCGTTTTAGTTAATTTGATGTTTCAGAACAGTATTTCAATCTTGATTGAACAAGTTTCATTTCACTCTTTACTTTTCCATATGATTCCTTTGTAATGTGATAAGCCAATTTTATTAAATCATATATCTTTTTCATTTCTTGGCAAATAATTTCTTTTTGTGAACATTCTTCTATCATTTTAGAAACATTTTCTTTCAAAACTTCATTTTCTTTTTCTATCTTTTTACATTTTTCTGAAAGCGTTTCATTGTTTTCTTTTAAAACCTTTTCATTTTCAAACATTTCTTTGCACTTGCTTTTGAAAATTTCTTCAAGTTTTGCGAAATCAAGATTTCTTGTTCTGATCTTTTCGTCTTTTTCAGTACAAGCACTGCACGTTTCCATGCATTTCTTGCACTGTTCAACAGTTTCAATCAAGATGTCGGAATCGGAATTTACCTCAGTGATTGGCACCTCGATGTTTGCTTCTGTTTCTGTCTGATCAGCTTCTTTCTGCTGCTTCTCTTCAACAACATCTGTTGAACTTTCAACCTTCACTTCTATCGAACTTTCCTTCTCCTTCTTGGCCTCTTCAACTTGCTGTTCTTCAGTAACAGCCTTTTCTTTCTCAACTACCTTATGTTCTTCAGACGTCTTCACATCCTCAACTTTCTGAATTTCATCTTTCACTTCTTCAATCTTGACTTCCTTAGCGACCTTCTTCAATTCATCAACCATATTCTCAATATTCTTCTTCATTCTTTCTTCATTTCTCTTTCTCAATTTAATTGTCATAGCATCCCTGATAATTTTATCCAGGCTTTTTACATATGTTTTGTCTTTTGCAACATTTGAGTAGTATTCACCGGATCGAGGAATAACAAGAAGAACATCATCATGAACTATGTCACATCTGGGAACAACTGGTTCACCTTGTTTGTTGACATAACATTCTTGCTTTTTATCCCATCGTTTGTTCGCAACAGCATTCTCATATTCTTCCTCCATTTTCTGCATCTTGTATCCCACAATAAATCTTTCTCTCTCAGTTTTCTCCTTTAAAATCTCTTCCCGAGTTCTCTCTTTGACTTCAACAGTGTCTTTTTCTTCTTTAACATCTTCTTTAATTTCAGCAACAAAAACAAACTTTCTTTCCTCTGTCACAGCTCTGCCATGAGCTGTTTTTCGAACATTTTCCAAACGATCTTCTTCTGGACAAATTGAGCTGCAGTCAAAACCTTCATCATCGTGAATTACAAAACAAGCTCTTGATTTGGTTTTATCTTCAATCAATTTCGGCTCTTCTTTGCTTCGGTGGTAGATCGCTTTTCGATAATAATCATCGTTGAAAGGACGTTCATTTCCTTCAGCAACTTCAGAATTTCTGCATTCTCTTTTGAAATGACCCTTTTGCTTGCATCTGAAGCAGGTCACTTTGGATTTGTCAAATCCAAGTTTCGTTGAAGGACCATCCAAAGATTGTTTCCCTGTAATCTCCATATATCTCTGAGCTCTGCGAATGCAACTTTCCAAACACCAGCGAATGTCAATGAGTTCCATCTCTTCCGATCAATCTGGTCGTAGTCTTCTTTGGTTAATTCGGAGTTTCCAATTTTACCAGCCACTAGACCTTCATACGACTCCAGAACAGATGCAAGAAAACTCATTTGCTGCTTAGCTGCATTGATGCTCATTGCAGGAGAATTCTTTAGTTTAAGAGCAATGTTGCACAGAATCTCCTCAGCTTCATCAGAACTTGATTTTGAAGATGAATGATATCCAGAATGGTAACTTGATGAAGGTGTTTGTGGTTCTTTAATCTTCTCACCACTGAATGCTGTCTTTGGTGAACTAACACCTTTCTCCGAAGGTACACTCCCTTTGAAGTACAAGCCAACATTTTGTTGATGAGATGAACCACTCATGTTTTGCTTTTGTAGCTCCAGATCATGACTCTCAAACTTTTCTAACAATGCATCAAGAGAAATTGTATCAAATTTAGCATCATTTTTCAAGATAAAAACAAACGTTTGCCACTGATCAGCTCGTGGTAACACTTCAATTACTTTGTCAATTATCTCTTCTCTTGTTTTCACAATTTTGAATCTTTCAAGTTCAATTTTTAAATGGCAAAACCTCTCAATCATTTGCCTCACTGACTCTCCCTTTAAACTGTCAAAAAAATCAAATTCTTTTTTCAATAATGCTATTTTTTTTTCTGAATTTGTTTACCCCCCTTAGCTTTTACTTTCAAAGCTTTCCACACCGACTTTGATGACCCATCATGAACTAATAATGAGAAAATATCATCTAGAACTGATTGCTGAATCAAAGCAATCATCTTCTATTCATAAGAAAATTTCTTTCTGTCATCTTCTGAATAATCTTTGATCAGAATTTCTTTTCCTTTGTCATTTACTGGGCTCTCATAGCCAAACTTCAAACAGAACCAACTCTCATGTGCATATGCCTTCGCCCAATTGATGAACCTCTCCTTCCACCAGACATAATCTTCAATGTTTTCCAGCTTCGGAGGTTTTGAATAGGTTCCATAAAAGTTGTCATGTTTGATGTTATCCTTGATCGTCTTAGTTATAGCTTTGGGTGTAACCTCTAATGATTCTACAGTATCTGGTGTAAACGCATTATAGAACGTGTTGAAAAATTCTTCAGCCATGATTTGCAATTCTTGAATAACCTTGAATCAACAAACAAACAAAATCAGTACAAACACTATCAAACAACTGAATTAAAATAATACTCGAACTGGTGAATATTCTGTGCGGATTGAATGTTGACAAACTGTACAGACTGCTATGACCCGGATCAAATTCAAATAAACTGAATGAATGAACTAGATCAAATGGGCCACAAAATATGAGCTTCCAATTGGCCGCAAACAATGAAGTTCACTTGGGCTGGGCTTAGAAAGATTTGGGCCGAGATGTATGCTTATCAATATTGTGCCTGTTGTTGATATAAGAAGCCGACAATCAACAGTCACAAATCAATCTCATTGGCTCGATTAATTCTTGAGGTCACATGAATAAATGAAATGTAACTTGTGCCAACAACATCACATGTGCAACCATCATAAACCGACAACACCAATTTCAAAACAATCTAATTGGACCTCAACTATAATGGCTGACACTATATCTCGAGAATCGGCAGAAACAATTCACGTGACTGATACACGGCAGGTCACATGCAAACTGATCACTTCATTTTACATTTCACACAACACAATGTAATTTTCAAGCGGTTCAAACAAAGTATTCAAGCGGCCAGTAGTTTTCAAGCGATGTACATTCAAGCGGTCGGATGTTTTAAAGCGATCGACGTTTTCAAGCGGACTCAACGATGTAAACTCAAGCGAGATGTGATTTTTCAAGCGGACACGGTGTATTCAAGCGAACTAAGATGACAATTTCAAGCGAATCAGGCTGTTAATCACGAAATCGAACCTAAAAACTCAGATTTCTTCTAAACGGCTAGGAATTAGGATCTGAAACTTGGTAGGGTTGTAGATCAGGTGTTTTCACACAACATATTAAAAAATCATGAATTTTGGACGGTAAAAACCCGTTCAATTTGACGATTTTCAGTGAAAAACGTGATAAAAATGAAAAAGATGAAGAAATAGATGAAATCCGGATCTGAATCTGATAATTTTCTGCGTGGAAATGTGTGATAGATCAGTGCAATCGAGCTCCTGCTCTGATACCACTTGTAGGACCGGTTTTGACTCCGAAACGATTGCGAAACGAACGTATAACGTGCGGAATCCGTACACGAACGCGACCTAACACACACGATGTAATATAAACGTGATTCTATTAGAAATCTAACAAGAACAAGCACCTTGAATCACTTTCTCTCTCTAGATTCTCTCTCTAGATCTAGAGCTCTCTCAAACACAAATGATCCAAAAGTCTCTAATCTAAACATAAAGCTCCTATTTATAGGCCTTGGCTTTTAATGAGATTTCTCATTAATTACAATATTGCCACATTGCCTTTTGTCTAGATATTACATCATAACGACTCGTTTTCTTCTGTTTCTCACTACTGCTCGGATTGACGAAGGCGATAGACATAAATGCACTAACAGAATTAGTCGTCAACCCAGTTTGAATACTGAACACCCCTGCTTGTGATGCAATTCTTCTACCTTTTAGTATACTAACGTGTCGGTCTTAATTTGTTGTTGATAATCGAACATGCGAATCACAGGTTAGAATATAAAGAATTGAGAATCAAAGAACAATAACTTGCTTGTATTGAATGAAAAGTGATCGATTACAATTGACATACATGAACCCTTTATATACTATACGAATAGATGCGATTGTAGAGACATATCTCTTCACGAACGGTTGCGACTCTTGAACTTGTGGTTGAGATCGATCTTGAAGAGGTGTGTCTCTTAGAAAAAATCACGTCCCTACGTTCTTGTGATGTAGGCGTCGATCTGAAGGGGTGCGTCACTGGAGATGTCGATTCCTTTTACATGTAGGCTACAATCTTCCAAAGTATCGCATCTAGTCCTCGTACTTTCTAACTAATCTAATTACAACATAAACTAACTAATTAAAGAACGACCCATATACCTATATTTAGTTTAAAACATCAATACTCCCCCGTAAACTAAATATAGTTTAACAAAGGTCTTCTACTTGCTTGACTTACAGTAGCATTGGTTCCTCTTTCAATGCGAGGTTGGCTTCTTGTTGCGTGTCTTTCTCCTTTTCCTTCCACTTGGTACAATCTCTTGCAAAATGACCAAGTTCTCCACAATCATAACATCTGAACTTGCTCTTGTCTTGGTTTCTTGGACCCATATCTTTTTCACGTCATCTTCCTCCTTTGAAAGATCCTTATCCTTGACTTCTGCCATGGTTTTGAACACCACAACCCTTTCCATGATGCAAAGTTTCAAACTGATTATTTGCACTTGCCATCATGAGTCCTCCTTGATTATTATCTTCTTGCTTGTCTTGACTTTTGAGACGTTCTTCAAAAGCTATTATTCTTCCCACTGCTTCTTCAAATGGCATTTTGTCTATTTCCGAATACTGTTCGATATTTGCCACGATGGGTAGGAACTTCTTCGGAATGGAGATGAGTAATTTCCTTACGAGTTTCTTGTCTTTGATAGTGGTACCGAGAGTTTTAAATTTGGCTTTTATACCACTCAACTTGCTTGCGAAACTACTTACTGTTTCGTTCTCATCCATCTTTAAAACTTCTAGTTTGCTCCTCAAAGTTTGTAGACGTGCTTTCTGAACCATATCTGCTCCAAGATAACGAACTTTGATTGCATCCCATACTTCCTTTGCTTTTTCGTATTGAGCAACTTGCATCAAAACATCTTCCGGTAGCGTTTGGAAGATAATTGCTTTCGTTGTGTGCGCCTTCTTTTCTTTTATCCCTTCTGTTGAAACAACTGTTTCCCAAAGACTATATGCCTTCAAGATTGTTTCCATCATAACTGCCCATTGGGTGTAATTCGCCTCTTTCAATTTTGGGCATTGAAGAGATACATTCCCTTGCTCATGGAGTGACGTTGATGCACTTCCTTCTTTTTCTGTCATGCCTCCTTTCTTTCTCGCCTTGCTTTTCTTGCCTATCTTGCTTGTGATCGGATGATCCTTTTCTTGACCGTGTAGATCAAATTTCTTACTTAGTACTTGTGTCTGGCCAACTTGCTAACCAGGTTCTTGCGTTTCTGACCGACTTGCTAATCAGATTTTTTATGTACCCTGACCCACTTGCTAATCAGGTTCTGACCGACTTGCTGATCAGATTCTTGCTAACTTGCTGTTGCGAATTTGATCAAAAAACTATCCAACCAACTTGCTAATTGGACTTAATTTGATCGACCCGCTATACTTGCTTTTTCTTGCTTTGACCAAGAATGGTCGTTTCTTGCTAGACTGAATCGTGATGATTCGACGTGCTACTTGCTATTTTGAACCAAACGGTCCGGAACTTGCTATTTGAACCAAGAATCGGTTTGACTTGCTAGAGCCGATACGGGTTCGATTTCTTGCTATACGTATTGTTTATGATTCGAAATTGACTTGCTTTATTTAAAAAAAAAACATGCTAATGATCCCTTTTTTTAACGTACAAAAAACTTGATTTCCCTTTTTTTCTTTTTGAAATATAAAACTTTATTTCTTTCTAAAAAACATGAACTGATGATGGGAACCAATTTCTTTCTTTCAATACTAAAATAAGACTTATGTTTTTTTTTTAATTCTTTGAAAATTGCAAAAAAACAAATAGAATGTTGTTTGACTTTTGCCTTTAATCTCGAAGAATTCAAAACTTTAATTTTTGAGAAGAATAAAACCTAACCAAAAGACGTATTTTGAAAAATTGATTCCTTTCTTGTGGTTCGATTAAGTCAAAAAGGAAAATGCACTTACTAAATCGAACACCATTGCCCGGTTCTCTGATTCAATCGGCAACCCCAGATTATCGTTTCTTGCTCGTGATCTTGCTCTGAGATTTTTCTTTCTTTCTTCCTCTTGGATCGATTAACGTGGTGCTCTGATACCACTGTTGATAATCGAACATGCGAATCACAGGTTAGAATATAAAGAATTGAGAATCAAAGAACAATAACTTGCTTGTATTGAATGAAAAGTGATCGATTACAATTGACATACATGAACCCTATATATACTATACGAATAGATGCGATTGTAGAGACATATCTCTTCACGAACGGTTGCGACTCTTGAACTTGTGGTTGAGATTGATCTTGAAGAGGTGTGTCTCTTAGAAAAAATCACGTCCCTACGTTCTTGTGATGTAGGCGTCGATCTGAAGGGTGCGTCACTGGAGATGTCGATTCCTTTTACATGTAGGCTACAATCTTCCAAAGTGTCGCATCTAGTCCTTGTACTTTCTAACTAATCTAATTACAACATAAACTAACTAACTACTAATTACAGAACGACCCCTATACCTATATTTAGTTAAAACATCAATATTTGTGACAGATCTAGCATCGTTCTTTCTAGAGTAAATAATTATACTTTCTTTGATAAAGCGACATAAGGTTTTTGCACGTTTAAACACATATCGGATGACTTTTACCTGTTCCACTAATACTAAATCCTTTTGTTCAATCCATCTGACCCATTAGTTATAAAAACACTACCCAAAACGACCCATTTGACCCAAACCAGCTGCCTCTGTGATTGCCGAACAAACAAGTGTTGCGACATTTTTTAACTGCCTTTGTAATTTGACAGTGAGGATGCTGAAAGGCTTCGGTTGTATACAGTTGCTGAAGCCGGTGATATGGATTCCCTAGAAAAGATGGTCACGGGGATATGGATTCACTACAAAAGATGGTCGGCGGTGATATGGATTCACTAGAAAAGATGGTTGTTGGTGTAGATTTAGATCCAGATCGAGATTCAGATTCAGAGTTGTTTGAGTTGATATGCAGTCAGCATGTTCTTCTTGTACCAAGCACGACTTCTTGAAGCACGCGTTATATAGTGTTCTACAAGACTACAACTATTATGTCAAGACATATGCTTATGAGTCGTTCAACAAGCTGCAATTGAACCACCTAGCAAGTTTCAAAAGAGATGTTTGAGTTGATCATGGTGGTTGTTCTTCGAGTTCTGGCGTTGTTGGTTAAGAACTGGTATGTGTTTGATTGACATTGAGTATAATCGTTGTGGAGATCGGCTGGTGTCGGGTTCTAATGAATGGCAAGTTGTGTTATCGAATGTGGCAAGTAAATGTTTGGTCCCGTTTGTGATTCGGGTCAAAGACACGTCATCAAACAACAGCAACACACTATTCACATTTGCTGACCTAAGGCTTTCAGATTGGGAACTCCGAACCTTCAAAGATCTAGGCATGAAAAAACCTACTCCGGTTCAACCACAATATATTCCCCGCATCCTTGTCGGTGAAGACATGTTAGGGTTAGCTCGAACTGGTAGTGCAAAAACGGTTGTGTTCTTGTTGCCTGTTCTTCACCATCTCGCTTTAGGTCCCTACGGTGTGTTTTATCCGGTGGTTACTCCCACACGTAAGTTTGTGTACAAACTTGTTGATGCTCTTTAATTTAAACTGATATTTATTTATTAATGTTTTTAAACATCTTTTTATATCTTTGCGCCTACAATAGCAACCTGGACAGGAAGTTACAAGAGCATGAAGGCATGAGTTTGTGTTTTTTTCTAACAGATTTCAGAATTAGGTTAAGTTAACTTGTGCATCTATCTACATTGCAGAAACTCAACTTGGTCAATGTAGTGCTTTTTACACCTGGATGGTCTAAGAGTGGTCTCTACTTTGATATCATGAGGGTATTTTTCCAGGTAATTGCACTTTTCTTTTAATTTGAATCATATAATATTGAGAGTATAATCTGGCTATTTAAGTTTCTTTTTGTTATCTAGGTTTGGTTGTGATTACCCAAAGCTATACTACAGCATCTTAAGAGTTTCCTGAAGTTGTTTATAGGTGTTTTAGGTTGGGTAGTAGCTATTATGTAACTTACGTTTTTGGGTGCATACTTAAGTTGTTTGGTAGTTAAAAAATGTAGTGTATTTATATTTATTAACCAAAATGACTTGACATTTTGTAATATGCAAAAGTTGCAAGACAAGGATCGATCTAATGCGTGGTCTAAATGTATCTTCATTTAGTCAGTTGATTGACTAAAACGTGAAATAAAAATGATTTTCTGGTCTCCCAATTTTTATGAAGAAATAAGTGTCGAAATCAATATAAATATTTTTATAAAAAATAAATTAAATAAATTGCGTTTTTATTGTGAAAATAGAAACAATGACATGCTGTGGGTATGACAAGTAAGAATGAACAAAATGTGTTTACCTATGAAGCAAATATGTTACATAACGTGTTTGCCTATGAAGCAAACATGTCTGAGACGCATGATATTGGAAAGATGGGTCGTTAAATTCCTTGTTCATGTTAACGCCTTTACAAAAATTTCTTAACCATGCAACAAATTTACAAATGACTTATGTTATGATTTCTTGTATTATTATCTACTTGACATGTGTAATGCTTATGACGTTTATCCATCGATTGACAATCACCTCCATGCATATTTGAGTCAAATGATTGCATTTATATATAGTTATTGATGACGTGTAAATGTGAATGTGATTAATAGGTGGGTGCACAAACGCCATTAAATCCCTATGACCGGTTTTGAAGTACCTTAACCGAAAATTTAGATTTTAGTTATGACCCAACTGAACTGAACCTTCTCATGCACACCCTTAGAATTACTAACAAGTGTTGTGTTTTCCGTTGCATCGCGAATTTGGTTTTGATTATGGCTCAAAACCGAACCGTCCCGTACATAGACCTAAACTCACCAACCTAAGTGATATGTTTCCCGCCGCATCACGTGGTGCAAAGGCTGGCTTAATGAGAAAAATTTACTTTTACTGTACATCCTCTTTACGTTTGTATTGTTTATATAACTTGCCGCCGTGGATCCAGCTCAGCCGCGCGCAGCTGTGGCCGGCTCTGTCACCTTCGACGCTGCATTCTCTCACTTTCTTACAGGTTACACAGAGTCTTTATTTATTGGACAAGACACGTGTTCCCTTTGTATACAAACATCTATTTACTGTTTGGTATGAAATCCCTAAAAAGCCCTTCATTACTGTTCATTGCCTTCGTTTATTAATATATAGGAGAATTGATCCTTTGGGCCATCAATAACACCACATATTATTCAGCAATACATATTTCCCACCCCACACCAAGCTTTGAATGGCTTAGAATATTTATTGCATGTTCTCTTTATTCCTTGTTATACTCAAGGGGAAGCCATTGTGGATTTACATACAGATAAAAAAGATATAAGTTGAATGCAATTGCATGTAGAAACGTTGTAAAGCAATTATTAAGGTTTTGGTACATTCGTATGATAATCTTGCATTTCCAAACGCCCCATGTGAGTATTTAGATGATTTTAACTTTGGTTCAAAGTTTCAATTCCTAAGGTAAAAGAATGTTATAAAGGGAAGTGTTGTTACAACTATATCCTTCATGGACTAGTTCGGTTAACTAATATTTGATCCAACAACTAAATTATTCGTTAGTATAACATTTAAGCTCATCAACCAATATTAGCCAATACATGGGATCGGATTAATTATCTCTCTCTCCATCTCTCTTAATTAGTTTCTTTCTCTAAATCTTATGGATATTGAATGGTTATGTCGTAGATCTCAAAATGAAGTGCATGTGGTGTGTTGGTTTTTTCTTCACCAAAGATGAGGGGAGCCTAGGCATAGAAGAAGATGCAACCGAATTTTTTAGGAATTTAGGTTTTTCATTTTTTATGTAAAAGCGTAAGATTGTCATTTATATAACTTTAACATAAAAATATAATAGGAATCCACCAAAATGACCAAAAGCGTTATCTACTTGTGACCAATTTGTACCAAATGTGCAAGTTCTTATACTTTGGGATGTCATACCACGAATCAAGCTTGTTATTTATGTTGGATTTACTCATCACATACAACAAAGACTTTAAACTCATTACAATATTTCTTTACAAATTCAAACTTTACATAATTTAACTTCAATTTAAGATGTTTTACTATACTTGTTAGATATTTTGACGATGCTTGAAAACCCACCATGCTCATCTTAACATACATGCTTAAAACATCCGTTATCACATCACTGATGAAACTATAATTCAAAAACCTGGCTACCAAACCATGTCTACCATGTGCATCATATCATAAGATGCAAATCCAAATACTTACATAATAAAATCTGCCAATATCAGCCCACACTCATACACAAGACTGACATAATACATCTGAATCATTCCAAAAAAAAATGTTCACAATAACTAAGAAATCAACTGGGTCATTTACACCATCGCCACTTCTCAAATTTTAGGACACACTTCCTATAATCATTACAAAGCAATCCTAAAACATATATAATTAATCCAATTGTATTTAAAAATGTTTACCCCATCCTAAACAGGTAAAAACCAAGTTCACATTTAATTAAACAGGTAAGATTCCAGTAAATACAGTGGGTTCACACATTGGATGGTTTATATTTTGCATTTTCTTGAAAACGTATTTTATGTGATCATAGTTATTTTAACGTAATGTTTTGTAGACATTTATATATATATATATATATATATATATATATATATATATATATATATATAGGGTAGGGGAAGGTTCAAATGAAAACCACTAGTTATTGTGAAAACTCGAAAACTAATTAAAAACCACTAAAAAGAAGGGGGGGGGGGGGGGGGGGGGGGGGGGAGAGACTTTTAATGAAGGAAGGGTAAAATTGGAAAAAAAAAATATGTAACTTTTCAAACATTTCCCATTTCTCCATACGTTATCATTTTAAAACAAAAATGGCACCATAAGATCACAAATTTTTGTATCTTTCATTCAAGTATATTCGAGCATATTTTTTATGACATTAAAAAAGATTTATGGTGTCGTCTTGTTTTCAATACTATTATTATAGTAGTGCACATGTGCAATATAACATGTACTACAATTGCATTACATGCTTAAAATTAGTTTTTTGAGTCTACTTTAGCTTTTAGGGTTAGTTTTTTTTGGAGGTTTATGATTAGGATTAGGTTTTTGGGTGTGGGGGGGAGGGGGTTTAGGTTTTTGGGGGGTGGGGGGTTTAGGTTTTTTTCGGGTTTATGTTTAGGGTTTAGTTTTAGGTTTTCGGGAGGGTGGGGGTTTAGGTTTTGGGGGGGTGGGGGGGTTAGGCTTTTGGTGGGAGGGTGAATTTAGGTTTTTGGGGGGTGGGGGTAGGGGGTTTAGGTTTTTGAGGGGTGTCGGTGGGGGGTGGGTTAAGTGGTGCAGTACAACCCAAAAAAAATTTTTTTTTTTTTTTTTAAATTTTTTTTTTCATATATAAAAACCAGCGAAATTTATAAAAAAAAATTGAAAAAAAAAAATTGTGTGTTTTTTAGGCTTTTTTTAGTTAGTTTTCGAGTTTTCACAATAAAAGTGGTTTTCATTTGAACCATCCCCTATATAAAAAAACCCTTGAATTTAAGAAAACTTTGCAAACCCAATGCATGGTCTAGATTTTGCCACGTGTCCATAGTAAATATCATATTCTTTTTGTCTTTGAGGGCATTATGCTATTTTCACATCTATCTTAGATATCTTCCCCTATTTGATTTGACAATAATTAATACCCATCACATCCAAATCTACTTTCAAAACCCAAGATCCAGCATTCAAAACCTCTATTTTTTCATTAACTTCATCTCTGTGTTTCAAGATCCACCCTTTCAAAACCTCCATTTTCCATTAACTTCATATCTGTTTCAAGTTCTACCCAAGATCCATTTCCATGAACTTCATTTCGGTTTCAAGATCCACCATTTCAAAACCTCCATTTCAAGATCCCCACTGACGGGAACGAAATTCACAACGAGTTCCCTACTGACGAGGACAAGAATGATCAAGGTTTTTCATCCTTTTTTTATGGGTTCGAGTTTTTTTTTCTTTTTTACATCCCTAATTCAACTTTACATGTTAATTTCTTAAAAGAAATCAAAGAACCAAGTTACTGTCGAAGAATCAAGATCATGTCAATAATAAGTTGGTTTTGATTTTTAATTGTCATTTACTTTGATTTTCGTTCTTCACAATTGGTTTTATTTTTTCCAGAATTAAGAATGTTGCCAAAAGATTAATTATTTTTCAATACCATTGATTATTGTTTCAAAAAAAAGAATGACGTTTATAGGTAATAAATTTCAATACTATTGATTTTAGTTTGGTTTTCATTCTTCTGGTGTTTATAAATTTTGATTCATGGATTACTTGTTTTGGTTTCAAACTCGTTTGATTTTGATCCATGGATTAGTTATTTTTGTGTTAAAAAAATGTGTTTGTTGGTTTGGGGATTTTGATCAAAACAGTAACTGTTTTTTTGTTGGTTTGGTTGCCTTGTTTGGTGCTTTTTGATCTGAATAGTAACTGTTTTTTGTTGGTTAGGTTGCTTTGTTTTGGGCTTTTGATCTGAATAGTAACTGTTTTTGTGCGTTATAGTACAGAAACAGACCCTTAACATGTGTTAATCCCCTGTTAGAATGATATATAACGTGTGTTGATTTACAGAAACAGACCAATAAAGATATTCAATCGACAAGCTGGATGGATGTAGGCGACGCTAATGCGGGGACATGTGTTAAAAAAAAGATAGTCAATAGGTCACATTTTTTAGGAAGGAACTCTTCGTTCATTTATAACATGTGTTAGTGGTTCATGCTGTAACAGAACTCCATGATGTAACCTGACATGTGTTCATTTATAACATGTGTTAAGCACCTGATAGAATGATATATAACGTGTGTTAACCTTTGTTAATTTAAAAAGAGCATGATTACTTCTTTGACCATGTGGATAAATATAGACCGTGTATTTTACTTCATTTGACTAGATTGGCATTCGAAATCATTGTGAAATTCTATGAAGCCAAACATCAACCATTGATTATGTTTTATTAACTAGATCTATGGTTGTCATTTAATTGGTATATTTATAACATTTAAATAAACCAGTAGTTCAAAAGCAAACATCCTGAACCATGGCGCCAACATGGTACAAACACACAAAACTTTTATTTGTAGTTTTCCAAATAGAGATTCATGTGCGTTATATTACAGAAACAGACCCATAACATGTGTTAATCCCCTGTTAGAATGATATATAACCTGTGTTGATTTATAGAAACAGACCAATAAAGATATTCAATCGACAAGCTGGATGGATGTAGGCGACGCTAATGCGGGGACATGTGTTAAAAAAAGATATTCAATAGGTCACATTTTTTGGGAAGGAACTCTTCGTTCATTTATAACGTGTGTTAGTGGTTCATGCTGTAACAGAACTCCATGATGTAACCTGACATGTGTTCATGTATAACATGTGTTAAGCCCCTGATAGAATGATATATAACGTGTGTTAACCTTTGTTAATTTAAAAAGTATGTACAAAGGACAAAAAGAACATGATTACTTCTTTGACCATGTGGATAAATGTAGACCATGTATTTTATTTCATTTGACTAGATTGACATTCGAAATCATTGTGAAATTCTATGAAGCCAAACATCAACCATTGATTATGTTTTATTAACTAGATCTATGGTTGTCATTTAATTGGTATATTTATAACATTTAAATAAACCAGTAGTTCAAAAGCAAACATCCTGAACCATGGCGGCAACATGGTACAAACACACAAAACTTTTATTTGTAGTTTTCCAAACAGAGATTCCTGCATTTGTTTTTTATTTTGCTGAGTGTACAACAATGACAAAATTACGTAGGGGATGATTGAGTACGAGTGCAAAAGCAGCAACATTTGAGAATGGCACATGGTACACACAAACAAAATTTTTATCACGTGTGTAACATATGTGTTTTCATTAACATGTGTTAAGTTCCCGATATACACGAAATATAACGTGTGTTAACATGTGCAGCCAGCAGGAGGATGGCATGTAAATGTGCAATATGATTAGCGGATCACGTATTGTAACACATTTATAGGTAGCTTGGGAATAAATAAAATGAAACGCCGTATTTATTCCTTCTATGGAAAAATGACTTTCCCCAGTAGTACCAGGGGATAGTTGGTGGCTCTTGTGTTAGTGGTTCATGTGTATAACGTGTGTTAACATGTACAGACAGCAGGAGGATGGCATGTAACGTCAAATATGAATAGCGGACCATGTATGGTAACACATGTATAGGTAACTTGGGAATAAATAAAATGAAACACAGTAATTTTTCCTTCGATGGACAATGACTTCCAGGGGATATTTGGTGGTTCATGTGTTACTGGTACGTGTGTATAAATTCTTAGGTGGTTCATGTGTTACTGGTACGTGTTGTTGAATCCAAAAAATATCATTTTTGTTTCTCTAAGGCCGAAAAGATCGTACGATGGAAAAATGACTGCCCCCAATAGTTGGTCAGATACTAACATGTGTTAGTGTACATGTAAGGTCACATTTGTTTTCATTAACATGTGTTACGTTTATGTCAGCGTCTGTTTTCACATTTGTTTTCATTAACATCCGGAACATATGATATATAACATTTGTTAACATGTCAGCATGCGTAAAAAACGGGTGACTCCAACACAAAACATTTTTGTTGGTGAGTTTACAACAAAAATGGATGCATAGAGCCCAATAGTAACACAAATATCCTTTTTTGCTTGTTGGTGAGTCTCATGGCGGACTAAGAAGGGATGGAGCTTCCGTTGACGGTCTGTCTTTGCTGTTTATCTGCTAAATTTGCTGACTCGTCCTTTGCATGAAATTGGTAAGTCAACAGGAGTACCAATGACATTGTGATGACCCCATTTGAAGAGCACGGGACATTTATACGCAAATTCATGTCCTATACGGGGTGTGCTCGGGTTGTGAACGAATTGCTTGGTAGTGAATTACAACACGTGTAGCCACCGAAACATAAGAATATATAGGTTAACATTAAATGTATAATTTGAAGCTGACCATTTATGTGCCGGTAATTTTGGAAAGTTACATTGCTTAGGAAAAGAAATCTTCGTTTAAATATAACATGTGTTAGAGAGTAATGTACTAGTAAATTTGTATGCAGAGATTTGGTTTTTCATGTTGTCAAAGAGCATTGTCTTAATTTCGTTGCCTAAACAGCGTGAGATAACCAATTCAACGTATGTTAATCCCTCATTAAGACGTGTGTTAAATACGCCATCCATGGATGCATAGAGGCCGAAAAGAAAAATTGTTCGTTTGCATATAACATGTGTTAAAGATTAATGTACTGGTAAATTTGTCAAAAGTTAGATTGCCTAAAAGCAAGTTACTATATTACGTGTGTTAAGGCCCTATTAACACCAATACTCATAGAATGGATGCATGTATGCCGAAAGAAAAAAGTTTCTTTTACACATAACATGCAAGTTACACACAAAATGGATGCATAGAGCCCAAAAGCAACCCAACTATGATGAGGTCGACTTCAAGGCAGAAGTTCGGGAGGCCAGAACATTTTTAACAACACGTCCTAGATAAAATAATAAGAGTCTCACATTACATATTACTAGTAACCAAGGTTAACACACGTTATATATCATTCTAACAGTGGCTTAACACAAGTTATACATGAACAGATGTCAGGTTACATCATGGTGTTCTGTTACAGCATGAACCACTAACACATGTTATAAATGAACGAAGAGTTCCTTCCCAAAAAAATGTGACCTATTGAATATCTTTTTTTAACACATGTCCCCGCATTAACGTCGCCTACATCCATCCAGCTTGTCGATTGAATATCTTTATTGGTCTGTTTCTGTAAAGCAAGACACGTTATATATCATTCTAACAGGGGATTAACACATGTTATGGGTCTGTTTCTGTACTATAACACACAAAAACAGTTACTATTCAGATCAAAAGCCCAAAACAAAGCAACCTAACCAACAAAAAACAGTTACTATTCAGATCAAAAAGCACCAAACAAGGCAACCAAACCAACAAAAAAACAGTTACTGTTCAGATCAAAATCCCCAAACCACCAAACACATTTTTTTAACACAAAAATAACTAATCCATTGATCAAAATCAAACGAGTTTGAAACCAAAACAAGTAATCCATGAATCAAAATCAAAATTTATAAACACCAGAAGAATGAAAACCAAACTAAAATCAATAGTATTGAAATTTATTACCTATAAACGTCATTCTTTTTTTTTTGAAACAATAATCAATGATATTGAAAAATAATTAATCTTTTGGCAACATTCTTAATTCTGGAAAAAATAAAACCAATTGTGAAGAACGAAAATCAAACTAAATGACAATTAAAAATCAAAACCAACTTATTATTGACAGGATCTTGATTCTTCGATTCTTCGGCAGTATCTTGGTCCATGTTTTCTATTGAAAATGAATATAACTGAAAGCATATTGAACCGAATTGGAAAATAGTAAATTACCAAGAGCAATTAGACCGAGATGAGAGAGAGCACCGGAGAAGAAGTCCGGTGAGTTTCGCTGGAGAAGGTGGTTGCTGGTGGTGGTTGTTTATTGAGGAGAGAGAGGGCCGGAGAAGAAGTCCGGTGAGTTTCGCCGGAGGAGGTGGTTGCTGGTGCTGGTTGTTTGTTTCTCCTGGAGAAGGTGGTTGCTGGTGGTGGTTGTATCTCATGTTTGTTTGTCTTCAAGATTGGGGTAGAAGAAATGAGAAAGAGAAAGAGGTAAGAGAAAGATGAGGAGTGTTATGGTGATTTGATTGCACTGATAGTACTTCCAATTCAAAAGGTGATTCTCCACTACCCAAAATGCCCTTATAATTGTACCAGCATGGAGTATTTTAATGTTTTAAATGCTAAAAGTTGTCTAAACAAATCATGACCCTTAATCTATTAAGATGAAATAAGATCAATGGACCACATAGAGTTTCCAAAGTTTTTTAAAAAAGATGGGGTTTCCTATAGATCCCAACCCTATATATATATATAGGATTAGGTTCAAACGTGAACATTTTCTCCAGTGTGAACTGCGTGAACTGATCTGGGCCCTTGATTTTGTAGATGATAGATCTTAGATCAATGGCACAATTGTAATTAAAGGTATAATAAATTTAATTTTAACTTTAATCTAAAGGGTAAAATAGGGAACTTTCATATTAAAGATATGGAAACTAATTCATTTGAAATCCCCTAAAATCTTTGTATCAGTTTCAAAACAAGATTCCCTCACCCACCACCTCACCCGATCTCTCCCTATTATCTGCATATGGCCGGATTTCCGGCGACTGCCGGCTGTGTTTTCCAGCGAAAGACCCCCCCACCCTCTCGTTTCTACTCTGGCGCCACACAAGACCGTTGACCGGTTTAACCAGTAGAGCCGCCGCTCACGACGGCGCACGGCGACGACAGTCGGAGGGAGAGGAAGAGAGACGGTGGCTATGGAGGTGGTTAAGACAGAGACGGAAGCGCCGCCGCTCACCATGTTTTCCGGCGACAGAGACGGAAGCGACAGAGGCGGTGGCGGTTGTGCTTTTCCGATGACCTTCATGTTTTCCGGCGACGTGGTGAGGTTGATGTTGATTATGAAGATGGCAAACGACCGTTCTGTGATTAGGCAATGAAGAAGGAAGAGGTGATCTATTTTTTGAAGAGTACGTCAAATCCCAATAAAACATATATTATTGTTTTAATTGATTTTAAGAAATATTGTCGTTTCCAAGATATTATTATTTTATTTGATTTTAAGAGATATTGGCGTTTCCAAGGATTTAGCCACTAGAGGCATAACCTCATAGGTAAAGCCATCAAGTGTGTCCAAGTTTCCTGTTTTTTTTTTCTTTGAATTAAGTTTTTTTTAAGTGTGTTTAATAGTTTTTGTATTGAGGTATGAAAATGTGTTGATGTTTTATTATAATAGTTTTTGTATTGCTGTATGAAAATGTGTTAATGTTTTATTATATTCGTTTGAGTGATTTGTATTCATAGAGGCTTGTACACATGTGTATTCTGATTTTGCTCTGTTTTTAATGCGATGTACACATGCGTATTCTGATTTTGCTCTGGTTTTAATGCGATGTACACATGTGTATTCTGATTTTGCTCTGTTTTTAATGCGATGCACACATGTGTATTCTGATTTTAACGCGATGTACGCATGTGTATAGCGTCTGTTTTTGTGATATCTCAGAATTTTGTGTGTATTGAATGTGTAAGGTTGTTGATGTACACTTGTGAATTATGCAAAGTATTAGTTGCTGAGGTTTTTTGTGCTATTACAGGAGATGTCGTTAACGAGAAAAGTGGAGATGGAAGGTCGATAAGGATGATTCACGTATGAGGTCGATAAGGATGATTCAGCCACACCTGCTACCTCCATTGAACCACCCTGTTGATAGTGCTACTACCGCGGTGTCATCGGAGTGGAAACTACCATCGCATGCTGATTCGCTACCTCCATCACCTCCTTCTTGGAAACTGTTCAATGTTAGTGTCGCCTCCGTTGTACTTGAAACCGGTGGCGAACATTCGTAGGTTGTGTAAAATTGTCCTTCGACGCAACACTCCGAGTTATTTTCGGTGTTGCATTGTTGAGATGGTTCTTTACCAGTTATGCCTACGCTAGGCTGGCAGGTTTGAGCCTCAATCTGTGGGGAGCAAGCAAGAACAAGAACCAGCAATGCAACTAGGAAGGCACCCATGCTGAAGATCTTTGTATTTGATTAGTTGTTCTTTCGTTCTCTACTACAGTTATGAAAGCTAGGGTGAAAGTTGTTGGTATTTATAAGAGGTCTTGCTTGCTGAGGAAGACTTTTTCTCTAATGTGTTCATATTCAACAATGAAAGAGGACTTGGTCTTCTAGCAAAAGTTTATTTGGTCAACCACCACTTGCACCAATAAGTAAATGCCCATTTGTAAACCCCCACTTGCACCCAGAATTAATATGGATATAAACAAAAGAGCGGATTTTTTGTGAAAGGATCATTTCATGTTCGAGCCATTTTCTTTCGCAAAACATATAGCAAAAAAGTTGCAATACTAAAAAAATGGTTTTTAAATGATTTCCTATATACATAACTAAAACCACATTAACATTTATAGAGTCAAAGCATGCAAAACTTTTGTATAAACCATAAAAGTTAATAAACAATAATATGTTTCTAAAATAAAATATTAAGTGCTTATATCAAACATAACCAAATTACCATAAGGAGAATTTAATTTGGTTCTTGAGGTTTATGAGGAAATTTCTAGCAAACACCCTGCAACTTACTACCATTTGGTCCATTTCAA
The DNA here is from genome assembly GCA_030545235.1 of Helianthus tuberosus. Lineage (NCBI taxonomy): Eukaryota > Viridiplantae > Streptophyta > Magnoliopsida > Asterales > Asteraceae > Helianthus > Helianthus tuberosus. Next base: position 98,174,883 of record CM060354.1, on the reverse strand, counting down.
CCACCACTTGCACCAATAAGTAAATTACCCATTTGGAAACCATTGACTACTAGGAGGTCCGTGTAATAAATCTAGGAGTTAAGTTTTTTTCCTTGTTTCGAAAAAGTTGCACTTCAATACAAAAGTTATGTCATTGCTGGAATTCATTCTGGTTTTAACCATTTTTTTTCGTTCCAATTGACTAACTCCAATTTCAGTAATATTTTATGATATAACTACTGGTTCATCTCGTTAGTTAAGTTAGAAAGTTTAGTTAGTATTGTTCGTGCCCTAAATGTAAATGTTAGAAAGTCTGGGCTAATGATGTAACTGGTATTAAAGCAATTGGAAGCGACGCGTTCATTGTGAACATCACAACGTTTCCTCCTGTGACTATATATAGAGTCACCGGCAACCCCATTTGTATCAATCAATTCAAATCAGTTTTATGTAGAGACCGTTCGTTCTTCATAATTTCTGTTTATGCAAGATTATATTTCACAATCATTTGTGTTAAATTGATCCTTTGGGCGATCAATAACACCACATACATATTTCCCCACACTAAGCTTTGTATGGCTTAATATATTTATTGCATGTTCTCTATATTCATTGAGGATTTACATAGAGATAAAGAATATATAAGTTGAAAGCAATTGCATGAAGAAAGGTTGTAAATCAATTATTAAGATTTTGGGACATTCGTATGGTCATCTTGCATTTCAAGATGCCACATGTGAGTATTTATATGATTTTAGGTTTGGTTCAAAGTTTCAATTCGTAAGTATATTTATATTTAAACACACAAATATATATATATATATATATATATATATATATATATATATATATATATATAGGGGAGGGTTATCTTGAGAACGCTAAATATTGCGAGAACCGTGAGAACGAATGAGAACACCAATCAAAACCAATTTTTTTAATACAAACCTTATTGTAATTAAGATACAACATCAAAACAAGAATTTACAACATCAAATAATCAATTTCTCCTTTCAAAAATCACTCTTTTTAGATTTTTTACACATGTGTAAATATAACAGATTTACACATGTGTAAATGGCAAACTTACACATGTGTAAATTTTCTTTATTTACGAATTCACGTAAATTTAAACGTGTAAATTAAATTTATAACATTGTATTCGAATAATAATGATAAGTGTAGAAAAAAATTTTGAATTTGATTCGTTTTTGACCAATTTCTCGCGGTTTTTTCATTTGTTCTCACGGTTCTCACAATATTTAGCGTTCTCATTTAAACCCTCCCCTATATATATATATATATATATATATATATATATATATATATATAGGACAAATATCCGTTAGGAACCACCCTTTATTGCGAGAACCAATATGAACACAACCAAAAATGCCTAAAAAAAACTAAAAAACACACAATTTTTTTTAATATTTTTTATAAAAAAATCGCTACTTTTAGTAGCAAAAAAAATTAATTTTTTTTTTATTTTTTTTGCTACTAAAAGTAGCGATTTTAACATAAAAATATTAAAAAAAAAGATTTTTAGATTTTTTTTTATATTTTTAGATTTTTTTAGGTTTTTTGAGGGTTTAGTTTTTAGCATTTTAGCTTGGGGGGTTAGGTTTTTGGGGGTGGGGGAGGGGGTTTAGGTTTTTTTTTGGGGTGGGGGGGGGGTTAGGTTTTTTTTTTTTGGGGGGGGGGGGTTAGGTTTTTCTAGCTATTTTAATTAGGTTGTGTTCACATTGGTTCTCGCGGTTCTCGCAATAAGTGTTGTTCTCGCATATATCCTAAATCACTCGGAAAACTAAGTCGTTTTCGAGACTTAGTTTTGTCCCAATTATAAACATGATCAAATAACCATAGATTGGTTATTCCAAGTCAAGATAATAACACCTTCATAGAATCGTTGGTTAACGATTCGGTAGAGCTCGGACACGTAGTTTAGCTCCGTCGTTTTATTTAGAAACTTATAGTATTCCTTGGTAGGAATGTCATAGATTGCATGCTAACAAGTTCATGTTCTTGGAACAACATCACAAAATCAAATTAAGCTAGCTTTGCATTGGGTACCGAGGTGAGTTCATAACCCTACTTTTTACAGTTTTACATTTTTATAAATGTTTTCGGGGGTGGAAAGACATGCAAGTTTTTTTTGCAAAAGCAAACAATATTTCCATGAACGAAAACACATATTTATAAACCATGGTGCAAATGAATTTCAACGAACTCAAATGGTTTACGAAATGTTTATTCTAAACATACAGGTTTTACGAAACAAACTCGTATTCTCGCAAACGTGCATGATTTTCATGACTAGTGACGGGATTTTCCTAGTTACAACAATAGGACTGGGTTCGTCTGCGTATGAACAACGGGACACCCAGTGGGTTTATGTCCCCATTCTCTCTTAAATGTTTTCGGTTTTATAACTCTCGGGGGAAATGCAAGTTTTCGATGGTATGGTTTAGCTAGGGAATGAACTATTAGATCGTGTGAGACAAGGGTCTCTCTTAAGCGCCATTAATCTTTTGTAAGACCATGGAACAAGAGTGGTAGATCTATCGGGTGTAGCGAGCCCCACTCATGGGTCCTTGTATGGCCGCATGTAGTGTTTTTGTTGTCCCAGTCGGGTGGACCGGAAGAAATCGTCTAGGGTTGAGTGTTTCCTATATCGATACACATATTAATATCTTAGCTACACATTAATGATCAGGTTCATAGACGCTTTAAGTACCAGTTTTTAATACACGCATTTTCAAATGTTTTTAAGATTCATTTGACGCTTTCACCTTATGTACAACTATGGGGACGGGTTGGTCCTGCTTAAAAAGACTCTTTTGGGCTAGGCCAATTCTCACTCGTGCAAGGCACAAAGAATCACGTGGGCTAGACTTACAGTTTTCATATGACAAGCCGAGAAAAATGATTTTATTATATTTTCTCAACAACTTTTAAACCGGTTAACAAAAAGTTTGTTTTCAATTTTTTTCAAACAAACTATGAACTCGCCAACTTTATGTTGATTTTTCGCATGTTCTCTCCCAGCTTGCATTTTTCAAACTATGGAACGGTTGGAATTGAAGAACCCATGGGGATTCGAGTACTTAGCAGGCGATCAATTTTCTAGAAGTCTTAGCTTTGATACTTCCGGTGTGCAATGAAGATACCAGTCAGATCACACCGACTCTGATTTTAACGGGTGTGACAATTATTATGGTCATGGGCACCAGCTCCAACAACAGTCGACAGCGGCAATGACACAGGATGAAAGTTCATTGCGTTACGGTCATGTGGATATATCGTTTGTCCATAACGGAGTTCGGATGATAAGGTTTCGAGCTGCGCGATGACAAACGCGCAAAACTGTGGACATATTATTCGCCTAAATCCGAGTTCGTTTGGACCAGTTCTGGTCGACTCAAATATTTACGCGCAAAACCGAACGCACAAAGAGTCAGATTTGTGTTCTGGCAGCAACGACGATGTTGGCGGATAAAGCTGATAATTTTTAGATGTTGGGCATGTCGAGATGATCACGTGGTTAGGTAGAACGCATGAAACGGATGTCGTAAGGTCTAGCATTGGGTGAAACAAGATTTTACTCGCATTTTGTGTGAGGAGTTCAGAGTAAAATAAATGCACCAAGAATGTCACGTACGCAAAGGTATGACTCCGTAGAAACTTATATTCTTTGTTAGGGGTTATTTTGGAATGTGAGAAAAATGTCGAGGATGACTTTTGGGAACGTTTTTTGGTAACGTTAAATCATGGGTATCGTACGCGAATGGACGCGTTGGTTATATTGTTTGGGACGATTTTAAGAGGAGCTTGCAAAATGGGTTGGGTATTCTGATTGAGTCAATGGTTCAAGAACGACTGGTTCCTTGCCATTAGCGTGTTGTGGTTTCGAATTAGAGTTAGGAGAATTCATTCTAACCTGGCGTATATCATGTTTACATACTTTAGTTCGCACATGAGTCATAGTATTGTAAAAATAATGTAGGTATAAATGCCAATTAAGTACAAGTACAATGTATGAATCTAAGTATGACGAACCTTGCAATCTGGGTGTGGTTTCGTTGTGGTTTTTCAATGAAGTACGGTTTATAGTCTGGTTTTCAAAAATTTATATTTTAAACCTTGTTCACTATAACCAATGGCTCTGATACCAATTTGTCACAATCTCAAAATCCACATGCAGAGTTTTACCGCGAGGTGTGCGACTGAACAGGATCAAGCCACTAATCATGTTGAAACAAGTAATAAAGTTACTAAAAATCATCACAATCAACACGATTAGTGATTAAGATTTAAATGTCCAAAACATAGTTTAAATCACAGTTAAAAATAGTTTAATTCCAGCCATGACACCCTAAATGCTGCAAGCTACGATGTTGTACCTAACATCCTGCAAATAATGCTAAAGTGTATCAACGATGGTTGGAGAGTTCACAATTTCAGTTTTTAAGTAAAGTAAGTTTCAAATACATTAATTTAAACATGTCATGTGTAGCTAACCCACGGTTAAGCCACTAAACTATGTAGCACTGAATACTTGATTGTAGTAAGTTGTTGTGCCCCATATTAATGTCTATCGTCATTGATATAAAGTCAAGGTCAGAAGTTAACGCCTGGTTCCCAGCATAGTATGAGGTTTGTCGAACCTAATAGCGCTATTAACTAGTACCCCATTTTCCAAACCCGGAAACTAATCGGTATAATGCGTAGGGACTTTTCAGACAGAGTTTCGTTTAGTCTGCTGAAGTAATGAAATATAAACTATAGTATTTAATATGCAATATTCCAACCCAGGAATATAGAGTAGTCCCAAATCCACGGATAGTGTGGTTCCCAGACCCTGAAATGCATGCTTTTAATAATAGTGTGATCTCACCTTAGTTTAAGCTCGGTTAGATTTAGATGGAGAAATAAGGAGGATGGTCAACCACGTCCTAGAATGATTACCATTTAATATGTTAGTGTGTGTTCATGTAATACATGAAATTCTACATGCATCTAACATAGTACACCACACGTTGACACATGAACATTTAACCGAATAGATACATGCACATCACCATAACGTTCAACATGTTAAAAAATTCCCACAAAAGTATCAATCAAGTTCAGGCATTCCAAGATAATATAAGAAGCTTACAAACACAAATAAATCAACTTGTCATAATTCCGCTTTGACTCCTAAAACTAGGATGTTTTCGATGATTCTATTAAAATAGTAAACAAGCTTAAAAATGACGAATATTTTATGTCACGCTTATTTTGGTTGGCTAGGATTTGTGTAAAATTCACAAGGCCTAATTGTTTATACAAAAACTATGAAAATTCATTTAATAAGCAATACATCCGATTCAACAATAATCTACCACCAATATCAAGTTATAATTGAAACCCTCGCATACGTGCATAACTATCGAACATATAGACTAGTCAACTTCATAGATGATCAAGAAATTGTTAATTACTTAAACCCTAACTGTCACACCCCGATATTTCCACGTATTACCGGTGGGGAGTATAGTGACGTAGTTGATATCATCATAGTCAAACAACACAATATTTAAATGCACAGCGGAAGCAAAAGATAAATATATTACAAACCGATTCAAAAGTAATATTTAATATTACAACGGAATGTAAGTTGGATCCACAGGCGGATCAATTAAAAAGAAAACATAGTTCATCAGACTTATTGCATCCAAGCTTGTGAGACTCTTAATGATGCTAAGGAGAAGCCAGCCTATTACGCTTAGTACCTGCACTTAACCTTTTTGGGAAAATACGTCAGTTTACACTGATAAATACAATTTAACTGACTCATTTTGAATAGGTTTAAAAATTGATTTGAATGCACGTAGCACAAAACATTTTATAACTTGGGATAATTATTTGAATATAATACTTGTAAAAGAATTACATGTTTCTTATGCGTTCAGTAGCCCGATCCGTAGACCGAGTTAAAGATTAATAGACACACCACATTATTTGGTTAGGCACTGACGGGTGTACGCCTACACCCCGTGCTTAGGTCGTGGCCATCTCGTAAGATGATGCCAAGGATATCCGGGACATGGTCATTAACCCCCCAAAGGCTTTAAGCAACAAAACATTTCAAAACGTAGCATATCAATGATTTAGCCTCTATTCGATTAAAGATTCAATGCCGGACCAAGCGGTATTTTATATACCGTACCCCAAGCCCATATAGGGAAAATAAGTTAAAAGTATTTACCTGAGCTAAATATAAATTCAATCCCTGTCGTATCAAATCAGCAAGTACAGATAGCTTTTACTGGGCTCCTAAATCTGGAACGAAGGTTTTTAATAACCTATTAGATTCCTAACGGGTCTTAATTAAGCCTATGCTTAGACCAGATAGTTTTAAAAGAGGATACGGTTCAAAATGCATGATTAAGCGAGAACCGGATTAGAATGTGGTTTAGACCCGACAAGATTGTATACTTGTGCAATAAGGGTAAACTAAACACATTCTGGATTTTGAGATAGAAATGATAAGGTTTGACCCGTTTCGGCTAATTTATGCAAACTAGTTACATAAGCCGATCCGAACACGAAAAGTGCGTAACGGGCAACCACATGAGTCATGAACAGGTTTCCTAAGTTAATATGCCTTTAATATGTTGTGATATCAGTAGGATACCTTCCATTATGCCCAAAATGAATTTAAAACCAATTTATGCCCCATAAGGGTATTTTGGTCATTTAATAGGTTATATGAGAGATTAAATATTATTCTGAGTTACAGGTCTGATATAATCAGTAAATATACTTAATTAAATATGTTATGATAGTAGGTTATAGCATATATGTGAAACTTACTATTTATAACCAAACTATGCACCGTAGGGGCATTTTGGTAATTTCACATAAGCTTAAAAGGTAAAAATTAGAATTCTGAGTTTAAAACTTTTAGCTACTGTTTAATTATGAAAATTTACTTAAAACATCAGTAGGTATCAAACCTTATACGATGAAAATAGTTTTAATACATACTATGCGTTAAAAACGTTTAAAAAGGCGATTTTTGAGCTATTTCCGGGTTTTTAAAGGAAAGCTGATATTTTTATTATTCCAGAGGGCTCAAAATATTTTATTTATCAAATAAAATCAGTAGAAAAAGGTTTGGGGTCAAAAGGATTTGTAAAACTAATTTTATGGCTTAAAAGGGCAAAACCGACATTAACCGAATCAAACTTAGAGATCTATGTTATGCTCAGCCAAAAATTAAATAAAAATCTTCAAAAATCCCAAAATATTATTTTACATCAGTGGGTAAAAAGTTTGATATCAAAAAGTGGGTTTAAATAGGCTATACGCTAATTACGCCGTTTAATTAACATAAAGCTTTCAAATTACGCTAATGAGCATAACTCTTAATCTAGACCTCAAGCTGATGTCAAATTTTAGGTGCAAACTTATAAATCAGTAACTAAGGTTTCTACTCTTTTACTTTTTCAAAAATCACGTTTTATAGTCAAAAGGGCATAATAGTCAACATTTAAGCAATTAACGGAAACATGCATATGAATCGGATAACTGTTGAACCAAGTTGTATAATCACAGAGGGTTATACATATATGAAACCTGGTCCAAAAGAAGCTCTAAGGCAATCCTAATCTTGGCTTAAATGGGTCATAACTGAAAGTCAAAGCAGAGGTCAAACTATGCGACTTTCGGTTCCAAACCGAGCCTAAACTGAAAATTGTCGAGTTGAACATGTTGGGACATGTTCTTACATTAGTTACCAAGTTATATTAATAATCAAACAGGTTGCATGTATCCTACATTGCTAATTATGCTTTAATTTGAAAATAAACATTATGTTGACTTTTTAAAGTAAGCTTTGACTCGACAATTAACATAGTTAGAGTGGGAATCTGAAAGTACCCTTTTAAGGGTTTATTACCCACATAATTACCTACTCAAGGCTACTATTAATTCGAGAATTGACTGGACCATTAGTGATTAATCACTAAGTCAAACCTTAATTACTACGGTTTGACTTTGGGCCATTAAACTAATCAAAACTGAATTAAGGAAAGTTAAGGGCACTTACAATGAGTCCAATGGACTGAAGAAGGTTCTCAGAATCTCAAAGAAAAAGAGGCATTGCAGAAATTTAGAAATGGAGTGTTTGAACCATGAAACCCACTTCATATATATAGTTTTTGGGACTCCGTAGGATCATGACACGTGTAGGGACGTTATAATCAGATCATGATATGTGTTAAGCTGTCTTTTAAACCTGTGGGCAGCCCCTAGATTCTTGTATGAGAGTATAGGAAACTAGAATGAACAAAAACCAGCAACAACAGGCTGTTAACAGCTGTTTTTAGATGCTGCACAACCCACACGGCCCGCGTAAGGGTCTGTGTGACCTTACGCGCCCCGCCTCACATCCCAGACCATCAAAACAGTTTCAAATAATGACAGATTTGGTCCCTGTGTGCATATAAGGTCCTTTTAGGCACGTAAAAGGCCCGTTAACCTCATTTCCAGGATCTATAATGATGCTCACACATAGGGGACATGAAACATGCTCAAAAACATGTCGGATGTCGGTTCGTTTGGCCGTACGGTCACGTTGTGCGTCTAATTACTACGAAACACGAACGGACGCGAAAAACGGTCCAAACTACGCGACGAATGAAATTTTATCAAGGCGATCACTAAAATAAAATATTTTAGTGCTTACATAAATTTTTGGGTGTCCGGGGATATTCAGAATGTGAGATATGCGCGAAAGTGCAAACTTTTGCACTTTTTGACACTTTTAGTCCCTGCATGACCTTAAAGTTTATTTTTGCGCACCAAACACCTCTAAGCCTATATATAGGTTATATAAAGGATAATTAGGGTATATTCAACTCATGGACATATTCCGGAATGTCCGTTACCATACGAATCGGCATACTTTTTCCGTTTGACGCAATTAGCCCTTAATTGCGCAAAGTAGCGCAAAATGTTGTTTAATGATATCCAAGCCTTCCAAGGCCCATATTGATCATTCCAAAGCATATACTTAAATGTTACTATGCTCTTGTTCGCTTAGATGGTCACCGAAAGGCGTAGATTCAAAAGTTGACGCTTTAGGTCCCTCTGTTGCGCAAACTTGCGCATCTCATCATTTAATAGTATCGAAGCCTCGTCTAATCCATATTAGGCATTCTTGTAAGTATTATTAAACATCACGATGCTTCGGGTTCGCTAAAAGGTCATTCAGAGGTATAATTTAACATATTGACACTTTTAGTCCCTCTAACTTGTAAAGTTGCGCGTAACTTTACTTATAGGCATAAAAACCTTAGACGTCCAATAATTGGCATTCCCTAGAGTATAATAAAATACCATGATGCTCCCGGTTTGTTAAAAGGTCACTCAGAGGTAAGAATTAACATGTTGATGCTTTTAACCCTTTATTGCGCAAACTTTCAATTAATCACGCAAACGGCTACACTCGATCGACGAGTGGCTCATTTGTGAATATAATCATCGTGAGAGGTTATTCAAAAACTTATTTTTGGTATGCTAACACTTCCAGTCCTTTCATAATTAAGGTTTTTGATTTTTCGAAAAATTAGTCCCTTGAATTCAACCTTTGACTTCATTAGGGTTTATTACACGTGTCAATACATCATTGAACGTGATTTTACGAGGTGTTACATCCTCACCCCTTAAAAGAAATCTCGACCTTGAGATTTGCTAAAATGCTTGAAGTTCGCATAACGGACTTAACTTTTATAGTATATCTGGAGTCTTTCCAAGCTCCCAAGTAGAACTTTATAATGGGTACATGTATCCTTTTTGGAGCTTCTTAACCTGCCAATCCTTAATCGATATAGGTTTCTCATCATATCATAGATCTGCATATCATTACATGATAATGCTTCTCGATTTGCTGACGAAACACATTCATAAATCATTAGTGTGTAATGCATTGCGAGCTCCGCCAAGCTCCTTAAGTAGGTTTTATTTTATAAGCTATTTGATCTTTATACATTCGATTCCCTCGAATGATTCTGTATATTCAGAGCTTAACTAGCCTGATAATTAACAATTTGGCACACCCTTCCAGGGTGCTATCTTTTGTTGAACCTTATTCCTTAACGAGAACTTAAAAGGATAGTTATTTTCAATATCATTGATTTTCTGCCAAAACTGGCAACTTACAGATGATCATGGATTCGTATGATCCTATTCGTCGTTTCCAGGGAAACTTTCAGACCCTGATGATAGGACGCACCAATATTCTATTTAATAATAGATTGTTCAACATTCTATCTATGCAAGGTCTCCAAAGGAGCAGCTTTGATACTTATACATCAACTGTTATAAAAAGCTTATCTCAAGGTGAAATGGTTATTCCAACCATTACTTAAAACTAATCTTAAGGGATAGTTAATCCTTACAGTCAGTCGAACAAATCGACGATCCTAGGCAGCTGATGGAAATTCTTAATCGTTGTCTAAATAGGGTTGCGGCAATCATTCCATAAGCAAAATGAACCATCTTTCTTAATTATCAATACCAACTCTTAGGATGTTTGAGTTGGGCTATATGAACCCATATTTTAAAAATTACTTAGTCAGGGTTTTGATCATTCCATAGTCAACATGGAGTTTTCACAATACTCCAGCCCAAAGCGGGATGTTAATCTTAACTCTAACTGCTTCTAAGGAGGTAAACAGGGTAATCTTTGGAGAAGATAATCAAGACACACGGAGATTACAGAGATTTTCCAAATCTCATGCTCCAGTTCATCCATCATTGCTTGCGTCAGGTAAGGGACACATTTACATTATGAGTCTATGGATTCCCTTAATCGGGGACATTTATTTGGACAATTCCATTGTGGATATCTTCTTTGAATACCATTAGCTGACTTTTAGTATCATATGATTATTGGGATATCTTTGTGGTTCCATGCATTAAACCTCCATACTGATCAGGCATGGAAGCAATCTATGGAACTTATTAAGATACATCAACCCTCATATGGCGCTTTTGTCATACCATCTGGTATTCTTAATCGATAGAGATTAAAGAGATATCAATTATATATGCTAACGCATTTCCTCTAGAGAGAGGATACTTCTAAAATTCTACGATTAGAGGTTTCTGACAGAAACAGAAGCAATAGTTCTTATGATTTCGCCTGTAAGTTTTACCTTACTCTTAACATCTGAGGTTCTTACGGGAAAGATTTTTAAAAGTTTGCTAAGCTTAGGTTTTTATGAGAAACTTATCAGTACCTGAAACCAAACGAAATTCTTAGTACTAAAATCACAATAGGGGATTTATCTAGTATCATTATTAATGTGACCTACCTCTAATCATACATCAGGAGGGTTAAACGCCTCCATTCTTAATCCTTTTAAACTCAGCTGTAGTATCCTTAACAATTTTAGGGCAGACTCAGCTTTGACTTGTTGTTTCTTAATGAATGGCTGAGGTAGATCCATAATGGATTTATAACAAGCATGCTTTGAAATCTTAATGTGCCCTCTTATTGCCGATGCTAGCCACCGATAATTAATTACATTAAGCTTAGATTTTGGGTAATCTGAATGGAGTACTATCTTAGCCAAGGAATTCAGATTTACGACATACTGCAAACTTTTATGGTGAGAGTTAGAAAATTCTTATTCTATCCTTTCCATCTTGTGATGCGGACAATAGGCTTCCCTTATAAGGTCCTTAAAACTTGAACCATCCCATATTGTATAAGGGGATTTTTTTTTTTCTTGCGGACTTCATTAATGTCCTTACTAATTAAGGATATTGCCATCGAATGACGGTGGTGCACACCTCACCGTGTACTTTCTAGCATAACCGCTAATACGCCTAATGGTTTCTACTTCCTCCAACAATTTCAAGTAATTGATGGCCCCCCTTTTACTATTGAAGTCTCTTGACTTCCAAGAGACGAAGTACTTTTTAAGTACATCCTAAAAGGAATGGCTCCTTGCCATATATGATTTTGTTGGGTTTATTCTTCGCATTTGAAGTATGAATATGGCTCTTCTCATGAGCAGCGATATGTGTTCTAACGCGAGCAGCATTTGGCTTCTTGAACCTTTTCATGACTTTTCTTATAGTCTTTCTAACAGCTGCGTTAATTACGGTTTTGGAGATTAACTCCATTAACATTGAGGTTCACTTTTGATGCACCATTTACATTTGTCGCATTTCTAATATCGCGACTGTTGTCATCTCTACTGAGTTTTCCATACTCAAAGCTTTGGTGTTAAATACCAAACTCAACAAGTTCTTAGGAAATTCATACCCAGTGTCTTCTTGAATTGTCAAAGGCTCCCCAAAGGAGTCTTGATAACTACTTTCTTCTTATCTAGCACAATATGGGCTTGGTTTTAAGACAACCAATCCATTCCTATTACTAAATTGAGTCCCTCTATTCCAAAGGAAACAAGGACAGTGGAAAAGAATGGTTCTTGATGGATATAAAACTTCCATCTAATGTTGCCGAAGCAGTCTCTGAGGTACCATCGACCAATTCTTCTTCATACGTAATGCTTAGAGTTTTAACAGGCAGATTTAATAATTTACTAATTCTATTGTCTATAAAAGACTTATCTGCACCTGAATCAAGTAATAATCTAGCATGAACGTCATTAATCCGGAAGGTACCTGTTGTAACATTGCCATCCTGAACAGCCTCTTGAGCAGTCATTTGAGAGCCTCCAGCTTTGGTCTTCTTAGCCTCCCCAGGCTTGTTGGTTTAATTTGGGCAATTAGTTTTCGATGTGCCCTATTTCCTTACAACCATAGTAGGTTGCGTCCTTTCTATCTTGGCACTCCAAAGATTTGTGCCTTTCTTTATTACAGATTTCACAAGGCTTAGCTTGTGAATTCCAAATGCCCTTCTCTTTAGTCGCCTTCCTTGGGCAGCGGGTCTTTGATGTCTGTCGTTATGGACATGCAAAAACCAACTAAACTATATAGATAGGATAAGTCGGATATCGAACCAGAGGAGGAATGTGGAAAGTGTGTAATGCTTAGTTTTAATTAACTACTAAAAAATAAAACTCAGTTGTGGATTGATTGGTTATGAAAAATAGCTAAATTAACGAACTAAAATTGAGATTTAAATCAATAGGAAGAACAATGGTTCCTCCAGATTTCAGGTTTTATAGCTAGATTCAATTATGTGTTTAATCGAAACACTCACATAAACATAAGTGTTTAACCTAATTCATCAATTGTGATAACCAACGACTAAGTACTCCGGTCAATACATAACGGGAGGTTATCGAATGATTATCAATTACAATTACAAACCCTAACCCCATGTCAAATATATCCCAATTACTAGAACTCTCGGGAACTGAATGCTTAGAAATTAAGGTTTAAATAAATGCAATTGTCTACAATCAATAAATCAAATCAATGGTGAAAAGCATCGAATGCTTAGATCACCAGGTTAAAACGATTGTCACAAACACATAAAATTATCCAACTTACAAAACCCTTCATCCGGAGGAAACCATAGAAAGACTAGCCGCTCATGATGGTTGGTTGATCTTCACAAACTTGATAAACGGTTGATTGCCTCATATTAACCTTTTATTTTCCTTTGTGATAAAATAATAATTGATGAACAAAATAGTCCACCAAAAATCCCTTATGCACGTGAGGATGATTTTGATGAAACAATATGTTGACTTTTCTTCTCTTTGTGTCCCCTCTTGTCTGCCGTGATAATGATGATGATATATGTGAGATGATGATGTCGGCTTTTGTGTGATGAGGTGATGTGTGCGGCTCCCAAAAAACCGAAAAACTTCACGTGATGGTGATGTTATTAATTACCTCCCAAAACAATTGATGTCGGCCCCCCCCTTTTCAAAACCCTATGCTGACCGATCCTATTTTTTAACATTCCGGGTCGTAGACTACGAACTGAAACCGTAGCCTACGGAATAAAAATTCCGTTCAATATTTCAATCAATCACCACAAAACTCGTAAGCTACGAATTGTATTTCGTAACCTACGATCGCACCATATGTGATTCCTTTCCCTTCTACGTAACATCTTTCAACAACTTACACATTGGCCCCTTGTAGTTTGTTTCTCCATTCTTCTCACATATTAACTATATAATAACTTTCCATTAATTGCCAAATGACCCTTGAACTTTGCTTTTTCACATTTCTTCCACTCGCAAGCTTTTATATCACCCGAACAAGCTTTAACATCCTTCTTGAGCTGCAACATCACATCCTATGTTCACAACTTCATCTTTAATCATCATAAATGCGCCGATTTACATGCTTTACCTGCAAATCACCAAGTTCTCGTAGTTAACTCATTCAACGCAAATAAACACATAAAACACCCATAAAACTCATTAATTAAATACTCCAAGACTCGGGTTTTACCCTCTCCATCACATTCCCACACTTAGCTTTGCTTGTCCCCAAGCAAACCAACTAGAACTAGTCACCATAGCAACACCACCTTTAAACCCCTCAACCGATTCAACCTGTTCAGTCCCAAGTCATACCCATCCCATAGACTGACACAATCGAGATTGACAGTCTGACAAGTAAATGATGCAATTTTAAAACTCAAGACTTGTCTATCTAAAACTAACATGTTTATAACTAATCACATGCTACATACCACTCACAATGTACTCTCCTCTCAGGTTAATATCTGGACTAGCGTGTAATGTGCTAGTATATAAACACTCAAAAAGCAAACATGAAATCCTGCAATCATAGGATTGTATGACAATCACACCTCCACCGTATCATCTAACATGGCACATATCAAAAGGACTTTCGGGTTTTGGGCTTAGGGTAAAGGTAGGAAAATATTTTTAGGTTCTTTTTCTTTTCTAGTTGGCTCACAAACAATAACCAATCCGTGATACTTTATTCAGACACAACTTATACTTTTGGGTTGGTTTCTACCCAAGAACACATACGATATTCACAATACTTCTATTTTTGTTCTTTTCTTTTTTCATTTTTCACATATTTTTCTTTTTCTCTTTTTTTTTTCATTTTTTTTTCATAACAATATCATCACGGTCAGTTTTTCACAATAGATAGTGGGCGAACAAACGAAAGGAAGATAGGCTCAATAGGGCTACTAAGGGAAATTGGTGAATAACACGAAAGAAACACAAACACAAAAGGTGTAACGGAAAATCCTAATGCCTTTATCATCTATGTGTACATGTCAAACCCAGAGTCTCAGCATCCATTGAATCACACAAGTTCTAATCACAGAATAACACGTAGCCTGCACTCAACAAATGAATTCATCATATAATGTATCCTATCCATCTACAGGCTCAAGATCTCACCAAGAAAAGGTAAAAAGGTTGACGACATGTAGCATATGCAATTAAAACATGTTACCCCTAGATAGACATCTCTTTTCAATTCATTTCCTATAAAACACTTGTCAAACCTACTCTCATGAAACTTAAAGGGACAACCATGACAAGGGACTAATCTAGCTTACTACCGGTAAGAAGCCTATTAGTGATTGAAACTTTAGGTTTTCGTATCCAATTAGCTTGTTTAAGGCGATGAAAAATTTTAAAATTTTCAAAATTTTCAATTTTTTCATTTTCATCGATTTCAACCACTTTCAATCGCTTCAAAGCTTTATCCACGAATCCCTTCCCGGGCTCCCACATCCCCACACTTGGGATACATTGTCCCCAATGTATGGTGCTTTTAAAATATAGCCCGGGAAAACAAACCAACAATCCTAAATGAGCGGCTAACTCATCACAAACCAAAACAAACGAACACATCCCATTAAACAAAACAAAGTTTCACACCACCAAAAACAACAAAACACACCAAAAAAAAAGTAAGATAGATAAACACATGCACCTGATCATGTGTTTGTAGTGATGCGGCTGTTTTGCTTTAACCGGAATAAACGCATTCCATAGATTCTTTCATATCTCACCGGGGATGTTGCAAAACATCCCCACACTTGAATTGTTGCATCCGTGATGATTGAATCAAGAACCTGTCAAAACACAAACACAACACCAACACAAAACAACACAAAACAAGGTACACTGCTCTACATCCTCGGGCTGCCTCCCGAGAGCGCTAAGTTTTAGGTCTTCAGCCAGACCGTACCTGACCTTCAAGGTGGTTCAGTCGCACGCTTGCCCTCCCACTTGTTTCCATACATTTCCATCCAGTTTTTAGGGAGGGTCATCGTTTCACGCCAGTTGAGTTCAACCTCAGCCTTGTTGCCCCACTCACTCCCACAAGCGGGTGGTTTTCCTGCAATTGCTCTTCCTCTCACAGCTGTCTTGTTCACCTGCCTTCCATCATTCGCCTCTAACCTGTCCTTAGTCACACTTGAATCATGTTCATTAGTAGAAACTGTGTGACAAGCATCATTAACAGGATCGTAAGAAATAGTTTTTAAAAACACATTAAAGTATAACTTACGATTCTTATAGCTCATGGTGACCATTCCACTTCGACAATCAATCTGGGCGTTCGCGGTATATAGGAATGGGCGACCCAAAACTACCTGTGGCTGCTCGTATGTGGTCGATGGTGCATAATCGACCACCATAAAATCGACCGGGTAGTAAAACTCTCCAAGTTGGATGACCACATTCTTCACAACCCCCCGTGGTCGTTTCAAACTTGCATCTGCGAACATGGCTATGCTATCACACGCTTGTAGCGGACCGAAGTCATACTGGTCATACAAGCTACCAGGTAACACGCTCACTCCTGCTCCGTAGTCCAGCAATGCCTTGTGGATTTTGAACTTCCCAACTCTGATGGAGACAACCGGCACCCCCAAATCGATTCCACTTTCTTCCACAACCGCTTCATTTAGACCTGCAATCACATTCGAAGCAGACAAACCATTATCATAACAAGTATTATTAGGAACTGGATTTACCCCACTGATCAATGTGCTCCGTGGATTCTTGGGGTTTGGTTGAGTATCACTTGGCAGCTTCCCTTGTTGCTGCTTCAGCTCCTTCACATCGGTTGCAAGTTGGGCCATTTGTGTGGTTAATGATTGAACGGCTTTATCTCGCATCTCCTCCATTTGAGCAAGATTTTTCAATTCAAGCCTTTGATTTTGTAAGTCAAGCTGAATTGCTTTCAACATCTCCATCATATCATTATTCACCTGACCATTACTATGCTGGTAATTTCGTTGGAAACCCGAATTATTACCCCCTTGATAATTATTTTGGTTCTGGGGCTGGTAATATTGGTTGTTTCCTTGGAAACCCGAATACCTGTTCCCACTTCCCTGCATCATATTCACCTCATCCAGATTACCGATAATGTTAGGGCACTGATCAGCAATGTGCCCTATATCCCCACAATGACCACACAACGGAAACTGACCACTTACCTCCGGTGGATTCTCTACTGCTCTCACTGTCGACTATCGTGCACTTCTAGAAGATTGAGCCATGCGATTTGACGCCCTTGCAGTTCTTTCTAAATATTCCCAATCATCTTCTTCGTAATTCATTCCAAAAGTACCATTGGATATTGAATTTACATCCCTGGCATCTTCATCTGTTAGGCCTTCGTGGAATGTATTAATAAGCTCCCACAAATATATCTCATGATGTGGACAATTCTTGAGCATCATTTTGAAACGATTGAACGCTTCGTGAAATAACTCACCGGGCTGTTGTCGAAACCCTCGAATATCCTTCCTGGCGTTGTTAGTACGCAAATGAGTATAAAACTCATCTAAAAATTGTTGCTGCATTTCGCCCCATGTGAAGATCGAAGCTGACGGTAGCGAATGAAACCATTGCTGTGCTTTGTCTTCAAGTGTGAATTGGAAAAGTACCAATTTCACATCATCAACTGAGAACCCTTGGCTGCTGATTGTGTTGCAACGTGCATCATATGCAGTAATATGTAGATATGGTTCTTCATGTGCGTGACCATGAAACTTAGGCAGGCTGGATATTGATTGTGTTCGTACTTCGAATGACCGCCCCCCTTGTAATTGCGGGATCACAACCGGTGATGGGTTGTTAACTATAGCAGGCCTGAAGTGGCTCTCTATGCCTCAAACTGGACCTTGATTATTTCGTCGTGGAATTCCTTCCGGTAAAATCACCGGTCGGTGTAGGTTTCGTGGCAGCGGTCTTGTCTGACCCTGGATCTGAGGTACCGGCGGTGGTAATGGAA
Source organism: Helianthus tuberosus (assembly GCA_030545235.1). Classification (NCBI taxonomy): domain Eukaryota; kingdom Viridiplantae; phylum Streptophyta; class Magnoliopsida; order Asterales; family Asteraceae; genus Helianthus; species Helianthus tuberosus. Next base: position 98,156,670 of record CM060354.1, on the reverse strand, counting down.
TGTCCACCACCGGCCTTCTCGGAGCAGGCTGCTGATTGAGTGGGTCAGGTTGATGATATTGTTGTGGTATCTGTTGTTGTATTGGCGTTGGTTGCACATATTGTTGATACCCTACATTCCCTTGATTGACTCTCTCGGCTGCACCCAATCCGACTATTTGCCTCTCATAGCTACCCGTGTTAACCACTTGTCTCTCGTTTTGACCCTCGTAGTTATAATATTCCTCATAGCCATCATCAAAATCTCCTGAGTTATTTCCTTGATCATAGATGGTTGATCTATAAAGATTTGGCATTGGCTGACTTTGCTGTGAAATAACTGGTCGGGCGGCTGGCGGAATTGATGTTGCATTAGGTGCTTGAGTTTGACTCGGTAATGGAGTGTCATCAGGAATGATTCTAACGTAAGGAGACGACTGATGTAAATTAACAGTCTGGCCGTAGGTTGGGTGTTGAAGAGATGTTGCTTGGGTAGAAGTTGGTTGAATGTTATCAAGGTTTGGGAAAAAGGTTGAGAATGATGGTACTGGAGATGTAGAAGTAGGCTGTGTAGACTGTGGTGGTGGTGGTATGGTAGTGTTTGGTGAAGGTTGGGTAGGTGTTGGTGAGAATTGTTGTTGTGGAAGTGGGTTTTGCGGTTGTTTCTCCGGAGTCGCTGAGTTCTCCATTGTCTTGAGTGTTGATGTAGGTGATTGTAGAATCTTGTTCTCACGATGTAGTACTCGTTTGGTATGCTATACTACTCTCTCGATCTCTGGGTCGAACACTAATGGTGATGACTTCCCGGAATTCCGAGTGTGATGCATACACTTCCTAGATCACCTGCACAAACAAAAACAAGAAAACCTCGCGTAAATCCGAACAAAACAGAACAAACTAAAAAGACACTATTTTAGGATTTTTGTATATTTAACTAAAACTAGAACTTAACACTAAGCACTTTGCGCACGCCTCCCCGACAACGGCGCCATTTTGATGTCTGTCGTTATGGACATTCAAAAACCAACTAAACTATGTAGATAGGATAAGTCGGATATCGCACCAGAGGAGGATTGTGGAAAGTGTGTAATGCTTAGTTTTAATTAACTACTAAAAAAAATAAAACTCAGTTGTGGATTGATTGGTTATGAAAAATAGCTAAATTAACGAACTAAAATTGAGATTTAAATCAATAGGAAGAACAATGGTTCCTCCAGATTTCAGGTTTTATAGCTAGATTCAATTATGTGTTTAATCGAAACACTCACATAGACATAAGTGTTTAACCTAATTCATCAATTGCGATAACCAACGACTAAGTACTCCGGTCAATACATAACGGGAGGTTATCGAATGATTATCAATTACAATTACAAACCCTAACCCCATGTCAAATATATCCCAATTACTAGAACTCTCGGGAACTGAATGCTTAGAAATTAAGGTTTACATAAATGCAATTGTCTACAATCAATAAATCAAATCAATGGTGAAAAGCATCGAATGCTTAGATCACCAGGTTAAAACGATTGTCACAAACACATAAAATTATCCAACTTACAAAAACCCTTCATCCGGAGGAAACCATAGAAAGACTAGCCGCTCATGATGGTTGGTTGATCTTCACAAACTTGATAAATGGTTGATTGCCTCATATTAACCTTTTATTTTCCTTTGTGATAAAATAATAATTGATGAACAAAATAGTCCACCAAAAATCCCTTATGCACGTGAGGATGATTTTGATGAAACAATATGTTGACTTTTCTTCTCTTTGTGTCCCCTCTTGTCTGCCGTGATAATGATGATGATATATTTGAGATGATGATGTCGGCTTTTATGTGATGAGATGATGTGTGCGGCTCCCAAAAAACTGAAAAACTTCACGTGATGGTGATGTTATTAATTACCTCCCAAAACAATTGATGTCGGCCCCCCCTTTTCAAAACCCTATGCTGACCGATCCTATTTTTTAACATTCCGGGTCGTAGACTACGAACTGAAACCGTAGCCTACGGAATAAAAATTCTGTTCAATATTTCAATCAATCACCACAAAACTCGTAAGCTACGAATTGTATTTCGTAACCTACGATCGCACCATATGTGATTCCTTTCCCTTCTACGTAACATCTTTCAACAACTTACACATTGGCCCCTTGTAGTTTGTTTCTCCATTCTTCTCACATATTAACTATATAATAACTTTCCATTAATTGCCAAATGACCCTTGAACTTTGCTTTTTCACATTTCTTCCACTCGCAAGCTTTTATATCACCCAAACAAGCTTTAACATCCTTCTTGAGCTGCAACATCACATCCTATGTTCACAACTTCATCTTTAATCATCATAAATGCGCCGATTTACATGCTTTACCTGCAAATCACCAAGTTCTCGTAGTTAACTCATTCAACGCAAATAAACACATAAAACACCCATAAAACTCATTAATTAAATACTCCAAGACTCGGGTTTTACCCTCTCCATCAGTCTTTATGTGCCTCTTCTCGCCACAACCATAGCATGTGGCGTCCTTCAAGTCCTTGCATTCATGAGTCTTGTGATCTGTCTTCCTACAGATGCCACATCTCATGATCTGCTTTTGGATACATTTTCCGAAGTGCTGTTTTCCCGCAGGTTTTACATTTGGGTTTTGCCTCATTTTGGCTTGGACTAGTTATAATTTGGAATAGTCTTACCCTTTTTGTAACCCTTATTTGGGATATTCTCGCACTTCCACTTATGATTCTTAAATACTTGGTCCACTGCTTTGTTTACGACTATATTTAACATAGCTTGTAGCTCAGTGCCTGTTAAGATCAGTCTTATAGTATTACTCTGATCAACTGGATGATTGTTGGCTTCATATAAATCCACCATAATGAAGCTTTGAAGGCTACAACCGGGTAATAATTTATTTATTTAATTATAGCCAATCATCGAATTTTATGATTAAATAGCCATGGTGAACTTAAACTTTATAGGCCATTAGATAGTATAAGATTTATTCGATTATGTTTTGCCTAGGTTTTTAAATAAACCATCTTTGGCGTTTACACAGAATCTAATCCTTCTTATTAGACAGAGGATATAAGTCACAACTGTCAATATCGTACATACACTTTATACAGCACAAAGGCTTGTTTCAAAGGATTCTTTAGATGGCACAAAGCCTTGTCACAAGGACAATCTAAAACATAATCAATGATTCCCTTGGATCGGAAAATTTCATAACTCATTACCTTTTGACAGGAAGTTATGAATAACTATCTTTATCATGAATACATCTTTGCCCGTAGGCATACATCTTAAAAGGATGTTTTGACATATACATCATGTTCGACGATTATTAGCCATGATTCATTCAGATCATTTAGGCTAAATAAGGGGTTTGGAAAATTCCCTATATAAGGATGACAAATGTGATTTTATCGCATCACAGTTGTCAGGAGTGTTAAAATGTTTATCAAGGAATTGAATCTCTTTTAAACAGGTTTTACCATCATAGCTAGAGCTTTACTGACATTCAAGCTAGGTTATACCTTTTAAGATTCTTTTTAATATATTCACTGGCAGAAAGGAATGATATTTATTTTATTCAGGATTTTCATTATAATTATCCTAAATTTATTTAAAATATAACTATGGCACAAAAGACCGAGTCATAAAGACAACTTTAATTTATAAGCCATGATTTTTGTAGAATCAAAGTATTTAGATTTGAACGTTGTTCATTGCCCTTTCTTGACAGGGAGTTGTAGGCTACGACTGTCTTTTGTCTTGTATAACAATGGGTATAGCCCGTAGGCATTATATCCTTAATGGATGCTTAATTCTTCTAAATAGGAAAGGATTTCTAGAGAATCCATTATAAGGATGATTTGCGCGATTTTTATCGAATCACATTTTGCCAGTAATGTTAACATGTTTGCGGATGTTAACAATGATTTGAATCTTTTGAATAAGTTTTTACCATCTTGACCTTGTCTGAAATGACATGTTGCTAGGTTTACTCTTAAGATTCTTTTTAATATTTAACGCAGAACAAATTAAATTGAGATGTTAATAAGGATCTAAATCTAATTGAGGAACTGCCATCTTGGCCCTGTCTTAAAATGACAGATAAGCTAGGTCTTGTCCTTTTTAGATTTTGCCATCTTATTATAATGGTAGATCTTATAAAAGAAATGTTATTTTAATTTATTTCATATATTATATTCATATATAATGATATAAATGAAATTTAGATAAAATATCCCAATGATTATAAAAGAGGTATAGAATTGCCTTAAATGGGACTTGAAAGAAACGTAGTCCATGAAGGGACTGAAAGATAAGTATGCCCTTATAAGGACTTACTAAGGAAACGGACTTAAGCAAAAAGGAGTTTCTTCTTCATTTCATTTCTGAATGCTTTCTCCTTGGTTGCACGTTAATCCTTGTCGCAGTACGAAGCTCGGCCTTCCCTAGGCCTCGAATGGGGAGAATTTCCATTACGGCTTCTTTGCTTGGCGACTTATCAAAATATTTAGAAGTGAAATAAATAATCCTCCGAATAAAGACAAGAGTATTCCTATGTTAAGTCTAGACTCAGAGAGTTTAAGGAATGTGCTACTGTATCATTGAGATTAAACACAAAAGGCTAATGTTTAATTCACTCAATGTTGGCTCTGATACCAACCTGTCACACCCCGATATTTCCACGTATTACCGGTGGGGAGTATAGTGACGTAGTTGATATCATCATAGTCAAACAACACAATATTTAAATGCACAGCGGAAGCAAAAGATAAATATATTACAAACCGATTCAAAAGTAATATTTAATATTACAACGGAATGTAAGTTGGATCCACAGGCGGATCAATTAAAAAGAAAACATAGTTCATTAGACTTATTGCATCCAAGCTTGCGAGACTCTTAATGATGCTAAGGAGAGGCCAGCCTATTACGCTTAGTACCTGCACTTAACCTTTTTGGGAAAATACGTCAGTTTACACTGGTAAATACAATTTAACTGACTCAATTTGAAAAGGTTTAAAAAATGATTTGAATGCACGTAGCACAAAACATTTTATAACTTGGGATAATTATTTGAATATAATACTTATAAAAGAATTACATGTTTCTTATGCGTTTAGTAGCCCGATCCGTAGACCGGGTTAAAGATTAATAGACACACCACATTATTTGGTTAGGCACTGACGGGTGTACGCCTACACCCCGTGCTTAGGTCGTGGCCATCTCGTAAGATGATGCCAAGGATATCCGGGACATGGTCATTAACCCCCCAAAGGCTTTAAGCAACAAAACATTTCAAAACGTAGCATATCAATGATTTAACCTCTATTCGATTAAAGATTCAATGCCGGACCAAGCGGCATTTTATATACCGTACCCCAAGCCCGTATAGGGAAAATAAGTTAAAAGTATTTACCTGAGCTAAATATAAATTCAATGTTGGACCGTTTTGCGACCCCGAAAAGTCAGTTGAGAACGTTCATCTTCATGTATAAAGGCGGAATCAGTATACACGAAGTTACACAGCTTATCCTTTCAATTTTCTTCACTTGTATTGCTTTTTGAATACAATTTGATAGAGTTCCGACACCTAAGCAATGACCAGATTCCGCTCATACGTACATAATGAAGTCACTTGTGAGGGTATTTATACTTGTTCTGATTTCACTTATATGTCAGTGACACAAAAGTGGAATCACTAAGTGACATATAAGTGGAATCACCTAGTGACTAATGAGTGGAATCACCAAGTGACTAATAAGCGAAATCACTTATAACCTATGTACATAAAAACGAAATTAACAAGATAAAACCCTAATTTAACTCTCAAGACCCTATGTTGACTATCTTGACTTAAGACTTGATGTAGACGTAGTCAACAGACATTCCGTGCACCAACAGACTCCCCCTTGGATGTTGACGAAGTCTTTAGCTCCGAGTCTTCAGTCTTGGTCTTTTCTCCAACTCTATTTTTTTATCATAAGCACTCTATCTTCACATGTTTAGATTCACTTCCTAGCTCCATCTTCAGACTTCCCTTTGACCATTGATCCAGACTCCCCCTTTTACAGACTCCCCCTCTTAATATGCTAGAATATGAGGTCTTTATTTGGTTCAATCTTTGACAATTAGCTCCCATGGGAATGATGAAGTCCAAAACCTGTTACCCTGCACATCCTCTACCTCACCATAAGTTTCATAAATTTATAACATTTGAATTTAACAAACTTACTGGTAGACATCATATATACAATCAATCATACTAGTTACATCAAGTTCAAATGAATGACCTTGATAAACTAACCACACAGTCTTTCAAAACATTTGTATATAACATTCAAAGTTTTCAACATATTCTCCCAATCCTGTTCATCATGTTTAGCACTCGAATTTTGAATATCAGCTCTTCAACATCAGTTGTCGAAAATCTTTTTGAATTTTCAAAATTTTATGCTAAAACACTCCGAAAATCTTTTTGGATTTTTGTTTTGAATGAAATGCAGTAAACAAATATATACAAACAATATTTTTATGAGTTTGTGTAAGAGGATCATATCAGTTCATGAAACAAATCACTAGCACCATTAAGCTTTAGACATTTTAAGTTCTAAATGATTCACATAGATTGTCAGTATACTGGTCCACTTAAATTTTCACACAAAGTTCAACTGCTTCGAGATACGAGTTTAATGACTTAGATACTTAAACTTAATCGCGTGTCCCACCTCAAAATATACTCCCGTATCCAGATCCCAATATTCAGTCTTACAGGCAATTATAACACGAATGATATCTGTAAGGGGTTAATAATTTATGAAGAATCATGAGAGCTCAGGTCAGAACTACCGTTCAGCAGAGAGATCATGATTCAACTTTTGGGTGTGTCCCCTTTAGAGGATCTTTTTTACAACAGCATTGTTAAGCAATTTTATTGTCTTATCATTTATGCTGAGGGTGATGCTATGTTTCAAGCATTTGCAGAAAGTATTATTCAAGGACTAGGTCAGAACTTCCATTCAGCAGAAGTCCCAGAATAATACCCCAGATATCACTAAGTATAAAAACCTAGTATATCAGAAAAAGGAATCCTTCAAACAAGATTTCGGGGGTTACCCATATATCCGAGAGATGTTACCCACGATATAAGCAAGTTTGAATTTAAGTTTATATCTCGATACAATTTACTAAATGTGCAAAAACCTACTGGCATATCATCAGTGAGACCGTTTATCACATTTGACAATTCATATCTTTAGCATGCTATGATAGTTCACTGATTTAGTATCATTTCCTCTTTTTCACAACAAAACTCATTTTTTGCTTTTTCAATGTTTTTGGCATTTTCAAATTTTCTATTTTTTTAAAATTTTCTCCCCCTAAAATCAAAATATGTTTCAATTTTGATTTTCTGGGAAAATTTGAAACAAACTGTACAAATAAAATGACAAACTGATATCAAATCACTTCAATTCGCCATTCACCTGCATAAACAATCAGAACTCCCCCTGTCAACAAACTATTTTCCCATTATGATTTCAAAACACTTATGTTTGTTTTAATCAAATGGTTTTTCCGGAAAATTAGTTTTGTTGAATTAACAAACCACTTGTTGGTTAGGGGATTACTTCATCACTTTGTTCTCCTTTAACCATTTTGAAAGATTTAACAGTTCAAGATTCTATCAACACAAACAATTGTAGGAAATCAAGTACAACTTAATGTCCCTGATTTTCCACATGTAAGGCGAAAATCACCAGAGTGAAATTTCTCAAGAAATGTGCCGATTCATGTTCCACGCTTACCAACCTGGGAACTCCGGCAAGTCAGGTTTTTCTATTTGAAAAGATTCACCCAAGCCTGACCAGCCTTGAGTGATTATGAATTCTTGTTCAACAATGATGGAAAATTTGCATCATCCATTGTCAAACCTGAATTCTTAGATTTTACCTCAACAACAGGCTCTTCTGGCTTTGACGAACCAGAATCATTGCCTGCACATGGCTTGTCTGACTTTGACCTGTCAGATTCATTACCTGATGGTGGCTTGTCTGACTTTGACACATCAGATTCATCGCTGACCATTTTCTTCTTCTTCTTTTCTTCTTTCGTCCTCAGATTTGTATCCGATGAATTCGTCTTGCTTGACTTTGCAATCGAGTTAGTTGATTCATCAGAACTCTTATTCAATCTGTCCGGTGAACCCGAAGACAAAATTTTCTCCAGATATTCTCTTGCTTTCTTCCTTTTCTTTCGCAGTCTGTCTTCCTGCCCCTGTGAAAGTTTAACTTTCTTTTCTTGAATTGTCTGATCTTGCACTTTAGGTTTTAGAACCTTCTGTTCATAAGGCTTGACGTTAACTGGCGAATTAACCCTCAATCTTTCATTTGATTTCCTTGGGCAATCTCTGGCAATATGACCTCAGATTTGACAATTAAAGCATCTTCTTGTCTCATAACTCCAATTCTGGCAGTTAACAGCAATGTGTCCTCTCACACCACAGGTGTAGCACACTCTGTTATCGTACCATTCACCACTTTCACACCATATGCTTAGATCATTACATTGTCTGGCTTTGTGGTAATCATCAATCTTCTTGAAAACTGGTTTTGGCTTTGAAGCACTGTGGTCAAACCTGCACCACTTATTACCAACATTTTGTGAGTTTTCATTTTTAAATTTTTGTAATTTTTCAAAATGATTGGATGATTTATCTGATGAACTTTTATTTTCATCTTTAGAATTTTTCAAAATTTTATCTTTTTGTTTCTGTTCTACACTCTTCTTAACAGGTTTTTGTTTAGAACATTCACCTGTTTTAGTAGATTGCAAAACAATATTTTTAAATTTTTCTTGTAAATATAAAAATATTTTTCTTTTCTTTTCTTTTTCTATTTCTATTTCATCATCAGCTTTGTTATCGCAATCTTCAATTTTGACTTTGTCAAAATTTGTGACATTGTCACTTATTGGAACTGAATTGAACGGTTTTGGACAAACATGTGATGTAAAATTCACGAAACCTTTCAATTTATTCTCAAGCTCGTTAATTTTATTTCAAGCAATTTCAGCTTCATTTTCAAATCGAATGATTTTCTGAAGATGAGAATTTATTTCAATTTGTTTTTCAAGATTATTTTTAAAAATAACAGATTTTTCATCTTCTAAAACCTTCATTTGACTTTGAAAATCTTTTTCAATCTTTAATTTTTCATTTTCAAAAACATTTTCTTTTTCTTTCAAAATCTTGTTACCCAATGTCAAACTATCCACATCACTCAACAGTTTGATATTTTCAGATTTCAGTTTTTCACAGTTCAAGCGCAACTCCAGAATCTGTTCATCATCAGCTTTCTTCTCATCTTTCAAAGCTTTGTTTTCCAATGTCAAACTTTATGTATCCTTCAAGAGTTTCTTATTGTCAGCTTCAAATTTTTCACATTTAGAGCACCCAACTTCACATTTTGAAATTTCATCCTTCTTTGATTCTTCATTCTTTGTCATTCCTTCTCTAATCTTTTTTATTAATTCAAGAAATTCAACCAAACTCATATTTTCTGAGTTTCTTTCTATTTCATCTATTAACTCTTTCTTTTTCTTTTTCTCTTCTTCATCTCCCCACCATTTTCTTTGCCAATAATCATCTTCCTCTTTATACTCTTGGATTATGGCTTCAATATCAAGCGTTTTGTCATCAATCGCAATATTTCCATATTCATCAAGATAACACTCTCTGTCCGGATCCCATCTATTTGCTCTCCTCGCTTCCATAAAAATACGAGATATTATAATTATTTTGTTTTCAGCAATCATTTTTCTGTATTGATATTTCTGCTCTTCAGTTCTATCGTCTTTCCATGGAATAGGTTCAGATTTTGCCATGATTTTATAAACTTGAATTACCTCGGAATATTCTGCAAACAAACAAACAAGCAATCAGATCAAACGGACTGAATATGTAACAGTGTACGTTTGATGAATACAATCTAAGACTCGTTGTCAAAGATTCACGGACTCATTTCAATTTTGTTGAAATGCACAGTTGATTGAACCAACAATTCTAACACTTGATTTAATTTGAACAACAAACCCACTAAATTCGACAATTTGAATTTATAGAATCTTATCACATGGGCCGACAACTATGTCACACCCCCAAAATCCACACGCGGAGTATCACCGCTTGGAGGCGTGACTGACCAGGATCAAGCCACCAATCATATTGAACATATAATTAAATATCAAAAATCATTCATCAATACGAAAGGTGTTTTCAAAACCAAACATCAATAAGTGTATAGCGGAAGCATAAGTATGTAAACCCAATGTAAATAGTAAATTCAAATGTTTTGATAGATAACATGGCATCATTGATCCATGTCCCACAACGACCTGCTCCTCCCTGTGCAAGCTCCAAATGTACCTAAGGTCCTGCAAGGCATGTAAGAGAGAGTCAACAACTAGTTGAGCGAGTTCACAGTTAATAGTTCAGTAATGGTATAGCGTGAGTAGTAGTATGTTCGTTCGTTACAATGTATCGTATTAGTTTCCATCGCGGCCAATGTCCTTGGCAGGTGTGCGAAGATGTTGGGGAATGTTATTCCCCAAGTATTCTAGACTAGGTTTGTTTGTTTCGCGGCCAATGTCCTTGGCAGGTGTGCGAAGATGTTGTACGTTTAGTTCGCGGCCAATGTCCTTGGCAGGTGTGCGAAGTCAGTCATAATATCGCGGCCAATGTCCTTGGCAGGTGTGCGAAGATCGTTCAATAAGTGTTACTAGTCTAGCAGTAGGTTCTGTTATCTTTGTATGTACAGTAATCATCAAATCCCCATTCCCCCCTGGGAACCCCATGCCTTGGCTTGTGTGAACTCACCTTGGTTTGCTCGGTATGCTAGGTATGTAAGTGCTCGCAAATAATCAATCACGTCCTAAGGTATGCACGTATGTGAAATCAGTTTGTGTTCAAGTTGTGCATGTATAAACATGTAACACGTAATCACAATCATACAAGTCACGTATAACATATAACAGCAGTTTAATATTCCAGTTAACACTTAACAGAATTAACTCAGGTTACAGCACAGCTCGGCGAAACACGTATATGGCGAAACACATAATTTGGCGAAACAAGTGAGTTGGCGAAACACACATAGTGGCGAAACACAAATTGACGAAACATATTCTGTTTCGTCGTGGCTTTGCTTTGGCGAAACAAAATTCTATTTCGTCGACAGTCCTTGGCGAAACACTTTCTGTTTCGCCAAGAGGTCTGTTTCGTCAAACCTGTTTCGTGTGAATATCAGTTACGTCAATCAGTTACATGCAGCAAACCCTAATCATGCTAACAGCCGTCATCAACATCATCGATCATCAACAACACAGAAATCATTCATATTCATGTATCTTAGTCTCATGTATTACCTCCAACACATCGTATCATATCAAGCTTACGTAATACGTTCATGCGAAATCCTTTCCTATGTATTCTCAGTTTAACGACAAGCAAAACATATAATATCTACAGAATAGTAAACCCTGATAATGAACATATTAATCAGTTTCACAATCAATAACGATACGTGACCTCCAATTCTACAAACCCTAGCTATGATTATCATGCGGGTTGATCGATAGAACAGAATACACATTTAACACATAACAATCAGAACATAAACAATCGATCAACATCCGATATAACTCAAACAAATCAAACAAGAATTAACACTAACCGCAATGACAAAGTATGATCGATCTAGCGGGTTTCGGAGTAACACAAGGTTGCCGTCACAGTGAGAGCTCTAGGGTTTCGGTTGTTATGATGAAAGCGTGAAACTGATGTTGTTTTACGTATTAAGACTCGAAATAACATGTTGGGCCCGAACTGGGCTTCGGCGGATCTGGGCTCGGCGAAACACACTGTTTCGTCGAGATGTAGATGGCGAAACAAGTTCTGTTTCGTCGGAACTGGTTATGGCGAAACACTCTTGTGTTTCGTCGGATTCTTTTATGGTTTGCTAGTTTAAGTTTTACAAACAGTACACAAGTTATACAATCACACATAACCATGCAAACACACTACGTTTATCATAACACAACTATATAGTCAAAGTCAACGTGCATTAAATGCGAATAAAGACTGTCGGAAATTCGAGTTGTCACATTATCCCCAACTTGAAAGAAATTTCGTCCCGAAATTTAGCATGCAGTTACTGAGGAAGCTAGTAGTGTGACGTTGTTTTACCTGTGTCGTATCGCGGCTCCTCGAGCAGGTTTGCGAAGATTACTGGTTTTCTTGGGGTGTCACATTATCCCCCCGTTGATTTGGAATTTCGTCCCGAAATTCAGCATTGGTAGCTTCAGCCTCAGTAGTAGTTGCTTGGTTTCCGAATAACTGGGGATATTTGAGTTCCATTTGATCTTCACGCTCCCAGGTGAACTCTGGGCCGCGGCGGGAGTTCCAACGAACTCGTACAAGAGGGATTCTCGTGTTCTTGAGGACCTTAACATCCCGGTCCGTGATTTCAACAGGTTCCTCGACGAAGTTCAACCGTTCGTTGATAGTGAGTTCCTTCAAGGGAACTACGTGGGTCTCATCTGACGTACATTTCTTCAGATTCGACACGTGAAAGACGTTGTGAACTGCACTGAGTTCAGGTGGTAAGTTCAATCTGTAGGCCACTTTGCCTATTTTCTCAATAACCTCGAAAGGTCCAACATATCGTGGATTTAGTTTGCCGCGTTTGCCAAAACGAACCACACCCTTCCAGGGTGAAACTTTAAGTAGCGCTCGATCCCCAACCTGGAATTCGAGTAGTTTCCTGTCTAAATCAGCGTATGCTTTCTGACGGTCGCGTGCTGCCGCCATGCGTTGTCGTATTTGTGCAATCTTTTCTGTAGTATCGACTACCATTTCTGGACCTGTGATTTGACTTTCTCCCACCTCTGCCCAACAGAGAGGTAACCGGCACTTACGCCCGTACAGTGCCTCGAATGGTGCAGCTTTAATGCTGGTGTGGTAGCTGTTGTTATACGAGAATTCCACAAGTGGCAGATGTTTTTCCCAACCATTGCCAAAGTCTATTACGCACGCCCGAAGCATGTCTTCTAGAGTTTGAATAGTGCGCTCAGACTGCCCATCTGTCTGAGGGTGATAAGCTGTGCTCATGTCTAATCGAGAGCCAAAAGATTTATGCATTGCTTGCCACAGTTCTGAAGTAAAACGTGCGTCACAATCAGAGATGATGGAGGTGGGCACTCCGTGCCTCGAGACCACTTCTTTTAAGTAGATGTCTGCTAAGGTAGAGAACTTGTCTGTTTCTTTGATAGCCAAGAAGTGAGCAGACTTTGTGAGTCGATCCACGATCACCCAAATAGTATCATTCCCGCGCTGAGATCTAGGTAGGCCAGTAACAAAATCCATGGAAATTTGTTCCCATTTCCATTGTGGTATCTCTGGTTGTTGGAGTGGTCCTGACGGTTTCTGATATTCTGCCTTGACTCTTGCACAAGTCAAGCATTTACTAACGTATGTGGCTATGTGGGCCTTCATGCTAGGCCACCAGTATGTAGTTTTGATATCGTGGTGCATTTTATCCGAACCAGGATATACCGAGTAGCGAGACTTGTGAGCTTCATCCATTACCAGCTCGCGTAAATTGCCGTACAGTGGGACCCAAATGCGTCCTGTGACATAGTAAGCGCCGTCTGCCCTTTGTTCTAATCGTTGCCTTGAGCCACGTAGGGCTTCAGCCCTGACGTTGTCTGGTTTCAATGCTTCCACCTGAGCATCTCGTATCTGGGAAGGAAGACTAGACTGTATAGTGAGTTGTAGAGCTCGTACGCGCTTAGGCGCAGTGTCTTTTCGACTGAGGGCGTCAGCCACAACATTGGCTTTGCCTGGGTGGTACCTGATTGAGCATTCGTAGTCGTTTAGCAGTTCGACCCATCGTCGCTGTCGCATATTCAGTTCCTTCTGTTTGAATATATGTTCGAGGCTTCTGTGGTCAGTGTAGATAGCACATTTGGTACCGTACAAGTAGTGTCGCCATATCTTAAGTGCAAAAACAACCGCTCCCAGCTCTAGGTCGTGTGTCGTATAATTCCGTTCGTGAATCTTAAGTTGGCGCGAAGCATAAGCAATAACCTTATCCCGTTGCATCAATACACATCCAAGACCTTGGATTGATGCATCACAGTAGACTACAAAATCATCGGTGCCTTCAGGCAGTGAGAGGATAGGTGCGCTGCAAAGTCTATCCTTTAAGTGCTGAAACGCTGACTCCTGTGCATTACCCCAACGGTACACAACACCCTTCTGCGTCAGTAGTGTAAGCGGCTGAGCAATCTATGAGAAGTCTTTGATAAACCATCTGTAATAACCCGCCAAACCCAAGAATTGGCGAATTTCGGTTGGTGTACGAGGCGCAGGCCAATTCTTGATCGAATATACCTTGGATGGATCGACTTGAATCCCATCCTTGTTTACCACGTGGCCTAAGAAGTGGACTTCACGAAGCCAGAAGTCACACTTGGAAAACTTAGCGTATAGCTGTTCCGTTCGAAGAAGTTCCAAAATAAGTCGTAAGTGCTGCTCGTGTTCCTCCTGACTCTTCGAGTAGATCAGGATGTCGTCGATGAAAACAATGACGAACTTGTCGAGGTAAGGTTTGCAAACCCTGTTCATAAGATCCATGAAAACCGCAGGCGCGTTTGTCAACCCGAAAGGCATGATCAGAAACTCGTAGTGGCCGTAGCGTGTTCTGAACGCTGTTTTGGAGACGTCCTCATCCCGGACTCTTAGTTGATGATACCCTGACCTTAGATAAATCTTCGAGTAATAGCTCGACCCTTGCAACTGGTCGAATAAGTCGTTGATGCGTGGAAGAGGATAGCGATTCTTCACAGTCACTTTGTTCAATTCGCGGTAGTCTATACAGATGCGGAAGGTACCGTCCTTCTTTTTTACAAATAGTACTGGAGCTCCCCAAGGCGAAGAGCTAGGACGTATGAAACCCTTTTCCAAGAGTTCTTGCAGTTGCTTAGACAGTTCTTCCAGTTCTGTTGGAGCTAAGCGATAAGGTGTTCGAGCTATAAGTGCTGCTCCTGGAGCTTGTTACTATGAGTTACCAAAGGTTCTTAACCAGCACGAGGAATGCGGATGATCTTTTCTTTGCAAAGAGTCTCTGCTCGATGTTGAGGTAGCCAATCCATACCAATATCGATGTCGAAACCATCACAACGTTGGGGTCATTCCTAGTATCACCCTGACCAATCACGAACACTCGACCCCTGGCACCATTGCCGTCGTTATTACCCCCATTGTTGCCTCCATTATTGTTCCTGTTTTCCTTGGTTGTGGTTCTGATTCTGGTTCTGGTTCTGGTTCAACTGTGAGCAGTGTCTTTTGAAGTGTCCTTCAGCACCACATTGATAACATCCCTTGTTACTTTGCTGTTGCTGCTGATTCTATAGATCTTGTGGCTGTTGTTGTTGGTTCTGGTTTGCAGGACTTGAGTTTCTACCATCTTTGGTTCTATGACCAAGCTTGTTGCATCATTGACAATGATTTCGGTTGCACTGCCCGCTGTGGTGCAAGTTACATCGTTTGCACATAGGGTGGTTTCCCCTGTATCCACCCTGCCCTTGACTACTAAAAGGTTGCTGACCAGGACTTTGGTTGTCATCGATCTTTCACTGCTGTGCCTGGGACGGAATCGTAGTCGAACCCTTGCTAGAGGTTCCATCCCACTTTCATTTGTTGTCACTGGGAATAGCAGAAGTAGTAGTAGTACCAATACGTCTAGGCAGCTTGTTCTGTTCCACTGCCTGGTCTGTGAGACAATGAGCAAGATGGGTAACATCTTGAAGAGTAGCAAGATTAGCAGTCATCACATGACTTTGAAATTCTGGTACTGAGCCCTTGAGGTACAACTCAATGCTCTTGATAGGAGGTTCCACCATAGTAGGGCACAAAGTTGCCAGTTCGTTAGATTGCTTCGTATACGTCTCTATTTCTGACCCCGTCATCTTCAGGTTAAGGAACTCCACTTCCGGTTTGTTGATGGCATCATAACTATTGTATTCACGTTTGATAGGTTCCTTAAAATCATTCCATGGGGTGGCATAGCAGCCGCCAGCCCCAGTGTAGTAACTTGCGCGTTCCACCAAATTTGCGCAGTGCATTCAAGAATATCAGTGGCATATTTCACCTTACGAGCCTCGGGTCATTCACACACTCGAAGACCGATTCGAATTCCTCGAACTAATGGAGGAGTACAACAGCTCCTTCAGTGTCGCTGAAAGTAGTAGGACGACAGTCCATAAAAGTCTTGTATATGCATACAGGTGGCTGAGCGTGTTGACTTGTCGTGTGCGTAAGAGTAATCAAAATTAAGCACAAGTGTTGAGTTACGAGAGTAGGATCTAAAGATCCTAGAGTAAGTGGTGATGGCAGGTTACACCTCCTGCCTGGGCAGCTGCGAGTGCTGCAGTAACTTGTTCAGTGATTGAAGCCGCCAACTGGGCTTGAGTTAGGTTAATGTGTCCACTCATGATCTTAACATCAAGGAGAACATGTGGGTGAGAGGTTCGCGAATAGTGCGAAGAGAGTGAGCACACAAGTATTATCAAGCAATAACATATAGTAGGTTCTGTAATCTGAGCATACCACGAGCAAAGTTCTATGTAATTCTAGCAAGTAGATAAAGTAACATGAATAGTAATACCTATGATGTTGAGCCTTGCACGTGGAGCGAAGCGTCGTTGTGGATCGTTGAGAGCACTGTTCTGGTTATAGTCTGGTTTTAACAAAATCGTTTTCCCTTTATTAAAACCAAGTTCTCTATAACCAATGGCTCTGATACCAATCTGTCACACCCCCAAAATCCACACGCGGAGTATCACCGCTTGGAGGCGTGACTGACCAGGATCAAGCCACCAATCATATTGAACATATAATTAAATATCAAAAATCATTCATCAATACGAAAGGTGTTTTCAAAACCAAACATCAATAAGTGTATAGCGGAAGCATAAGTATGTAAACCCAATGTAAATAGTAAATTCAAATGTTTTGATAGATAACATGGCATCATTGATCCATGTCCCACAACGACCTGCTCCTCCCTGTGCAAGCTCCAAATGTACCTAAGGTCCTGCAAGGCATGTAAGAGAGAGTCAACAACTAGTTGAGCGAGTTCACAGTTAATAGTTCAGTAATGGTATAGCGTGAGTAGTAGTATGTTCGTTCGTTACAATGTATCGTATTAGTTTCCATCGCGGCCAATGTCCTTGGCAGGTGTGCGAAGATGTTGGGGAATGTTATTCCCCAAGTATTCTAGACTAGGTTTGTTTGTTTCGCGGCCAATGTCCTTGGCAGGTGTGCGAAGATGTTGTACGTTTAGTTCGCGGCCAATGTCCTTGGCAGGTGTGCGAAGTCAGTCATAATATCGCGGCCAATGTCCTTGGCAGGTGTGCGAAGATCGTTCAATAAGTGTTACTAGTCTAGCAGTAGGTTCTGTTATCTTTGTATGTACAGTAATCATCAAATCCCCATTCCCCCCTGGGAACCCCATGCCTTGGCTTGTGTGAACTCACCTTGGTTTGCTCGGTATGCTAGGTATGTAAGTGCTCGCAAATAATCAATCACGTCCTAAGGTATGCACGTATGTGAAATCAGTTTGTGTTCAAGTTGTGCATGTATAAACATGTAACACGTAATCACAATCATACAAGTCACGTTTAACATATAACAGCAGTTTAATATTCCAGTTAACACTTAACAGAATTAACTCAGGTTACAGCACAGCTCGGCGAAACACGTATATGGCGAAACACATAAGTTGGCGAAACAAGTGAGTTGGCGAAACACACATAGTGGCGAAACACAAATTGACGAAACATATTCTGTTTCGTCGTGGCTTTGCTTTGGCGAAACAAAATTCTATTTCGTCGACAGTCCTTGGCGAAACACTTTCTATTTCGCCAAGAGGTCTGTTTCGTCAAACCTGTTTCGTGTGAATATCAGTTACGTCAATCAGTTACATGCAGCAAACCCTAATCATGCTAACAGCCGTCATCAACATCATCGATCATCAACAACACAGAAATCATTCATATTCATGTATCTTAGTCTCATGTATTACCTCCAACACATCGTATCATATCAAGCTTACGTAATACGTTCATGCGAAATCCTTTCCTATGTATTCTCAGTTTAACGACAAGCAAAACATATAATATCTACAGAATAGTAAACCCTGATAATGAACATATTAATCAGTTTCACAATCAATAACGATACGTGACCTCCAATTCTACAAACCCTAGCTATGATTATCATGCGGGTTGATCGATAGAACAGAATACACATTTAACACATAACAATCAGAACATAAACAATCGATCAACATCCGATATAACTCAAACAAATCAAACAAGAATTAACACTAACCGCAATGACAAAGTATGATCGATCTAGCGGGTTTCGGAGTAACACAAGGTTGCCGTCACAGTGAGAGCTCTAGGGTTTCGGTTGTTATGATGAAAGCGTGAAACTGATGTTGTTTTACGTATTAAGACTCGAAATAACATGTTGGGCCCGAACTGGGCTTCGGCGGATCTGGGCTCGGCGAAACACACTGTTTCGTCGAGATGTAGATGGCGAAACAAGTTCTGTTTCGTCGGAACTGGTTATGGCGAAACACTCTTGTGTTTCGTCGGATTCTTTTATGGTTTGCTAGTTTAAGTTTTACAAACAGTACACAAGTTATACAATCACACATAACCATGCAAACACACTACGTTTATCATAACACAACTATATAGTCAAAGTCAACGTGCATTAAATGCGAATAAAGACTGTCGGAAATTCGAGTTGTCACAAACTACAACACTTAATGGAATATGATTGGGCCGATGACAATTAATAGATCTGTATTAAACTTTTTTTTCAAGCATGCAACTTTTGATTCTTTTAAAATATGCAAACTGACAATCACTTTAAAGATTGATTTGAATTTGACCGATACAAGTAAACTAATTCATTGGGTCTTTCAAATCACATTAATTCTACACAAGAGTTTTCTAATATCCTAAACAATACTGACAAATCACATGCAACATGAATTCTCAATTCAAAATCATTGGACCTCAATGTTCACTTTAATCAATATTAGATGTGATGACACAAAAGCGAAATCAGTTGTGACAGAAAAGCGAAATATGAATGTGACAAATAAGCGAAATAGAATGTGTCCGTATAAGTGAAATCAAATGTCTGAATAAGCGAAATCAGGTATGTTCAAATAAGCGAAATCAAGTACAATCTGTCAATGTCCGAATAAGTGGAATCACAATGTATGAATAAGTGGAATCACAATTGTACGAATAAGTTGAACCACAATTGTATGAATAAGTGGAATCAAGAGTGTCACTATGAGCGAAATTAGATGATGTCACAAAAGCGAAATCACCCAATTTATGTTCGTAAGAGTGAAATCACTCGATGTCCGTAAAAGCGGAATCACGTTTTAATCAATTTTCACCATTTTTAGTCCGAATTTCAACCTGATACTTTCTAGGGTTTGTTATTTATATGTTTTACACGTTATACTCGAAATTCAGACAATTTCAATCGTAGGAACTATCTCAAATCGAAAAAGTATGAAAGAAAGTGAGTAGAAGTAAGAAAATTCAGTCGAATCAGCTGTAGTAGTATGAACTCCTCGTCCTGAAGCTCTGATACCACTTGTTGGACCGTTTTGCGACCCCGAAAAGTCAGTTGAGAACGTTCATCTTCATGTATAAAGGCGGAATCAGTATACACGAAGTTACACAGCTTATCCTTTCAATTTTCTTCACTTTTATTGCTTTTTGAATACAATTTGACAGAGTTCCGACACCTAAGCAATGACCAGATTCCGCTCATACGTACATAATGAAGTCACTTGTGAGGGTATTTATACTTGTTCTGATTTCACTTATATGTCAGTGACACAAAAGTGGAATCACTAAGTGACATATAAGTGGAATCACCTAGTGACTAATGAGTGGAATCACCTAGTGACTAATAAGCGAAATCACATATAACCTATGTACATAAAAACGAAATTAACAAGATAAAACCCTAATTTAACTCTCAAGACCCTATGTTGACTATCTTGACTTAAGACTTGATGTAGACGTAGTCAACAGACATTCCGTGCACCAACATTCAATCCCAGCCGTATCAAATCAGCAAGTACAGATAGCTTTTACTGGGCTCCTAAATCTGGAATGAAGGTTTTTAATAACCTATTAGATTCCTAACGGGTCTTAATTAAGCCTATGCTTAGACCAGTTAGTTTTAAAAGAGGATACGGTTCAAAACGCATGATTAAGCGAGAACCGGATTAGAATGTGGTTTAGACCCGACAAGATTGTATACTTGTGTAATAAGGGTAAACTAAACACATTCTGGATTTTGAGATAGAAATGATAAGGTTTGACCCGTTTCGGCTAATTTATGCAAACTAGTTACAAAAGCCGATCCGAACGCGAAAAGTGCATAACGGGCAACCACATGAGTCATGAACAGGTTTCCTAAGTTAATATGCCTTTAATATGTTGTGATATCAGTAGGATACCTTCCATTATGCCCAAAATGAATTTAAAACCAATTTATGCCCCATAAGGGTATTTTGGTCATTTAATAGGTTGTATGAGTGATTAAATATTATTCTGAGTTACAGGTCTGATATAATCAGTAAATATACTTAATTAAATAAGTTATGATAGTAGGTTATAGCATATATGTGAAACTTACTATTTATAACCAAACTATGCACCGTAGGGGCATTTTGGTAATTTCACATAAGCTTAAAAGGTAAAAATTATAATTCTGAGTTTAAAAATTTTACCTACTGTTTAATTATGAAAATTTACTTAAAACATCAGTAGGTATCAAACCTTATATGATAAAAAATAGTTTTAATACATACTATGCGTTAAAAACGCTTAAAAAGGCGATTTTTAAGCTATTTCCGGGTTTTTAAAGGAAAGCTGATATTTTTATTATTCCAGAGGGATCAAAATATTTTATTTATCAAATAAAATCAGTAGAAAAAGGTTTGGGGTCAAAAGGATTTGTAAAACTCATTTTATGGCTTAAAAGGGCAAAACCGACATTAACCGAATCAAACTTAGAGATCTATGTTATGCTCAGCCAAAAATTAAATAAAAATCTTCAAAAATCCCAAAATATTATATTACATCAGTGGGTAAAAATTTTGATATCAAAAAGTGGGTTTAAATAGGCTATACGCTAATTACGCCGTTTAATTAACAAAAAGCTTTCAAATTACGCTAATGAGCATAACTCTTAATCTAGACCTCAAGCTGATGTCAAATTTTAGGTGCAAGCTTATAAATCAGTAACTAAGGTTTCTACTCATTTACTTTTTCAAAAATCACGTTTTATAGTCAAAAGGGCATAATAGTCAACATTTAAGCAATTAACGGAAACATGCATATGAATCGGATAACTATTGAACCAAGTTTTATAATCACAGAGGGTTATACATATATGAAACCTGGTCCAAAAGAAGCTCTAAGGCAATCCTAAACTTGGTTTAAACGGGTCAGAACTGAAAGTCAATGCAGAGGTCAAACTATGAGACTTTCGGTTCCAAACCGAGCCTAAACTGAAAATTGTCGAGTTGAACATGTTGGGACATGTTCTTACATTAGTTACCAAGTTATATTAATGATCAAACAGGTTGCATGTATCCTACATTGCTAATTATGCTTTAATTTGAAAATAAACATTCTGTTGACTTTTTAAAGTAAGCTTTGACTCGACAATTAACATAGTTAGAGTGGGAATCTGAAAGTACCCTTTTAAGGGTTTATTACCCACATAATTACCTACTCAAGGCTACTATTAATTCGAGAATTGACTGGACCATTAGTGATTAATCACTAAGTCAAACCTTAATTACGACGGTTTGACTTTGGGCCATTAAACTAATCAAAACCGAATTAAGGAAAGTTAAGGGCACTTATAATGAGTCCAATGGACTGAAGGAGGTTCTCAGAATCTCAAAGAATCAGAGGCATTGCAGAAATTTAGAAATGGAGTGTTTGAACCATGAAACCCACTTCATATATATAGTTTTTGGGTCTCCGTAGGATCATGACACGTGTAGGGACGTTATAATCAGATCATGACATGTGTTAAGCTGTCTTTTAAACCTATGGGCAGCCCCTAGATTCTTGTATGAGAGTATAGGAAACTAGAATGAACAAAAACCAGCAACAACAGGCTGTTAACAGCTGTTTTCAGATGCTGCACAGCCCACACGGCCCGCGTAAGGTTCTGTGTGACCTTACGCGCCCCGCCTTACAGCCCAGACCAGCAAAACAGTTTCAAATAATGACAGATTTGGTCCCTTTGTGCATATAAGGTCCTTTTAGGCACGTAAAAGGCCCGTTAACCACATTTCCAGGATCTATAATGATTCTCACACATAGGGGACATGAAACATGCTCAAAAACATGTCGGATGTCGGTTCGTTTGGCCGTACGGTCACGTTGTGCGTCTAATTACGACGAAACACGAACGGAGGCGAAAAACGGTCCAAACTACGCGACGAATGGAATTTTATCAAGGCGATCACTAAAATAAAATATTTTAGTGCTTACATAAATTTTTGGGTGTCCGGGGATATTCAGAATGTGAGATATGCGCGAAAGTGCAAACTTGTGCACTTTTTGACACTTTTAGTCCCTGCATGACCTTAAAGTTTATTTTTGCGCACCAAACACCTCTAAGCCTATATATAAGTTATATAAAGGATAATTAGGGTATATTCAACTCATGGACATATTCCGGAATGTCCGTTACCATACGAATCGGCATACTTTTGCCGTTTGACGCAATTAGCCCTTAATTGCGCAAAGTAGCGCAAAATGCTGTTTAATGATATCCAAGCCTTCCAAGGCCCATATTGATCATTCCCAAGCATATACTTAAATGTTACTATGCTCTCGTTCGCTTAGATGGTCACCGAAAGGCGTAGATTCAAAAGATGACGCTTTAGGTCCCTCTGTTGCGCAAACTTGCGCATCTCATCATTTAATAGTATCGAAGCCTCATCTAATCCATATTAGGCATTCTTATAAGTATTATTAAACATCACGATGCTTCAGGTTCGCTAAAAGGTCATTCAGAGGTATAATTTAACATATTGACACTTTTAGTCCCTCTAACTTGTAAAGTTGCGCGTAACTTTACTTATAGGCATAAAAACCTTAGACGGCCAATAATTGGCATTCCCTAGAGTATAATCAAATACAATGATTCTACCGGTTTGTTAAAAGGTCACTCAGAGGTAAGAATTAACATGTTGACGCTTTTAACCCTTTATTGCGCAAACTTTCAACTAATCACACAAACGGCTACACTCGATCGACGAGTGGCTCATTTGTGAATATAATCATCGTGACAGGCTATTCAGAAACTTATTTTTGGTATGCTAACACTTCCAGTCCTTTCATAATTAAGGTTTTTGATTTTTCGAAAAATTAGTCCCTTGAATTCAACCTTTGACTTCATTAGGGTTTATTACACGTGTCAATACATCATTGAACGTGATTTTACGAGGTGTTACACTAACATTCAAGAATCATGTTTTCATAATGTTTGTAGCCAAGAATCTTGTATGTGTGTACAAGAACAATACACAAAATCAAAACAGGTTACCGAGAGAAATTGATATCGAGAAAGCTTGAAGAATCGAAAAAGATAAAGCCTCATTGCCTTGTTCTTCGTCGATCAAAGGAGAGGCAGAGAGTATGTGTGTTTGTATGGGTTTATGGTTGGGATTTTATTAAAAAGGTTTTTATTTTAAGTTTCTTAGATGTCACATCTAGTCCCTCAATTTTCTACTTTCTGAAACTTGGATAGAAAGTACTCCCTTCGTCCCATTAAATGTGTCTTACTTTGAATTTTCAAAGTCTTTATTTATAAACTTTGACTTTAATTATACATTTTTTGTGTTATATAAAACTTGATGAAAATTAACCCGATAAAAACACTTGTAAAACACACTCAAATCATATAACTTTCATCATGTATTATCTAACACAAACAAAATTATTTAAGGTCAAAGTATATAAATAAAGACTTTGAAAATTCAAAATAGGACACTTTTAATGGGACGGGGGGAGTAATTATTTCTAGTTTGGTATATCACACATCAACTCCCTTGTGTTTTAATTTTGTTTAAGTTGCATGGAAAGTTATAATTTCTAGTTTGTTAATTAACACATTTAGTCCCCCTAAGTTTCTAAACTTTGAAACTTTAATAGAAAGTTAACCAAGTAACTGTGGTGCATGTACAAGAGTAGTCCCACTAGTTTGTATTAGTTCAGTTTGTTATAATTTACACGTGTGACACAATGCTTGTACGAATGTTCTATAAATCATAAAGGTTTAACTGAGAAAAGTTAACGGTGTTAACCTAAGAATCTCAGTTGTCACAGTTAATCTCGTTAGTTAACTTGTTAGTTCCCTAATTGTAGATGTTAGAAAGTTTGGGCTAATGATGTAACTTGTATTAAAACAATTGGAAATGACGTGTTCATTGTGAACATCAAAACAATTCCTGCTATGACTATAAATAGAGTCGTCGGCAACCCCATTTGTATCAATCAAATTATCACGACCCCCGAACCCACCCTAGAAGCAGGAGCCGTGAGCGGTCAAGTGGTACCGGTGGTTATTTTGAAAAGTATTGCAGTAGAAAATTTCATCTGGACCGTGAGTTAGGAAAATACCAGAGTTTAGAAAACACCAGATTTTATTTATTAAACAGATGGGAATAACCCATGTTTTACAAATGTAGCTTTAATATAGCATAAACCCGAATACATAATTGATAAAATTAGCCACTTCTTTAAGCCTTTCGGTGCCGTACAACTCTTATTCCCAT
Source organism: Helianthus tuberosus (assembly GCA_030545235.1). Lineage (NCBI taxonomy): Eukaryota > Viridiplantae > Streptophyta > Magnoliopsida > Asterales > Asteraceae > Helianthus > Helianthus tuberosus. The sequence continues at coordinate 98,131,702 of CM060354.1, read as the reverse complement.
CTACTGTAATCACCTAAAACACGTTTTAAAAAGGTTTTGTCAGCAGGAAATACTGGCGAGTACATTCAATTGGTACAAACGACACATTGTTATAATATACAATATTAAGAGCTATTACAATGTTTATATCAACCAATTACCCCAAATCCGTATTTGTCACTCGACTGGATCTGTGACTATGGTCATATCACACATTGGCTAACCCGTTATCCAATGGTGAAGCTTGTCATGTAGTGTATACAAAACCCCACATAAAGGTAGTAATTGTAGATTACAAAGACATAATCACCTTAAGTATAACTAGAAAACATTTAAGGTTTTGCAAAACAATTTGATAAAAAGAGAATGACTCACCTTGTTAGCGTATAGTCTTGATTAAACAAGCCTCTTGATTCTAAGCTTTCTGATAACTAAACATCTACTTTGTAGTTCTAAATCTTCTGATGATTAAACATCTTGTTTGATAGTAAGTTTATGGATCGGAGTTTTTCTGATAGTTAAACATTTTGTTTAACAGAGTGGAATACGTTTTAGTGTAAAACCATATCAAACCTAACGATGGTCACGAGATCAAAACCTTAATGAAATTCACAAAGTATAGTCTTATTTAGACAACACTTTGGCATTCGTTTGTTGGTTCCTGAATCGATTGGACAAAATATCATATCGGTGATTATTTGTCACACCCCGATATTTCCACGTATTACCGGTGGGCCTGGTGGGGAGTATCGTGACGTAGTCGATATCATCATAATCAAACAACATAATTTTAAATGCACAGCGAAAGCAAAAGATAAATATATTACAAACCGATTCAAAAGTAACACCAATTATTACAAACGGATTGTAAAATGGATCCACAGGCGGATCTTAAAACATAAATATTGTTCAACAGACTTTAGACGCCTAGAACTTGCAAGATTCCTTATTAACGTCCAGAGCTTCCAGCCAATTACGTTCAGTACCTGTCAGTTAACCTTTTTGGAAAATACGTCAGTTTACATTGGTAATACAATTAACCGACTCATTTTAAAAAGAGTTTAAGAAAATTGATTTAGATGCACCAGGCACAAAAATACCTTTTATAACTTGGGACAATTATATAAAAATAATCTTGTATGCAGATTTACATGTTCGTTGTACGTTCAGGGCCCGATGTAGAAACCGAGTCAAGATTAACAGACACGCCACAAGTATAGGCCCACATGAGAGTGAGCTACCGTTTCCCTTATGCACTGTCAAGTGTATGCCTACACCCCGTGCTTAAGACGTGGCCATTTTATAATATAATGATGTCAAGGATATCCGGGACATGGTCATTAACCCCTAAAGGCTTTTATTTCAAACAATACAGATTAAAGCGGGTTACCTCAATAATCTAACCACAATATGATCAAACATTCAATACCCGACCAAGCGGTATTATTATAATACCGTATCCCAAGCCCGTATAGGGAAAATAAGTTAAAAGTATTTACCTGAGCTAGCAATGCAATTTATACTCAGCCGTATATTCTAATCAGCAAGCACAAGTACTTCTACTGGGGCTCTTAATCTGGAACGAAGGTTTTATTAACCTATTAGATTCCTAACGGGTCTTATTTAAGTCGTAACTTAGACCGGTTAGTTTTAAGGAAAGATACGGTTCAAACGCACGGTTAAGCGAAGACCAGAATAGAATGTGATTTAGACCCGACAAGTTTGAAGACTTGTATAATATGGGTAATCTAAACACATTCTGGATTTTGAGATAAAAACGATAAGGTTTAACCCGTTTCGGCTAATTTATGCAAACTAGTTACATAAACCGAACCGAACGCGCAAGAAGCGTAACGGGTAACCATAAGAGTCATATACAGGTTTACTAAGTTAATATTCCTTAGATATGTTGTGATATCAGTAGGATACCTTCCATTATGCCCAAAACGAGTTTAATCTCAATTTAAGCCCCGTAGGGGTATTTTGGTCATTTTAAAGATTATAAAAGAGATTAATTTTAATTCTGAGACTCGGGTCTGAAATAATCAGTAAAACAACTTAATTTAATAGGTTATATTAGTTGGTGATAAGTCTTATATGCCAAAATGGTTTTAAACCCATAGTAGGTGTTTAATACGCGTAAAAAGCCATTTTAAGCGATTTCCGGGTTATACAGGAAATCTGAGTTTTCTGATCAGGTTATAAAGTTCAAAATACTTCATTTATTATATAAAATCAGTAGCAATTGGATTGGTGTCAAAATATTATGTAAAACTCATTTTATACTCAAAAAGGGTATAATCGGTATTTACCGAATCAAGGCCATAACCTTAGGTTATGATCAGATTAAAAATAATTAAAAATCATTAAAATCCCAAAATATTATATTACATCAGTGGGTAAGAGGTTTGGTGTCAAAAATTGGGTTTAGATAGACTTTACGCTAATTACGCCGTTTAATTAATAAAAAGCTTTCTAATTACGCTATTAAGCATAACTCCTAATCTAGACCTTCAACTGATGTGAAAATTTAGGGACATGTTTATAAATCAGTAACAATGTTCTTCCACATTTCCAAAATTCTCGTTTTATGGTAAAAAGGGCATTATGGTCAACATTAAGCAATTAACGGAAACGTGTAAACGAATCGGACAATCAACGATCCTGTGACAACCCTCACCAAACCAGGTATCCGTACGAATTAATTAATAATTGATTAATGCTTAATTACTGTGCTTGCTTACAACTGTGGTTAAACTGCTTCTTGATCTCTGATACATACATACTCATGCATCACATTTTAAACTGTCACTCTATTACTTACACACAAACATTAGTGACAACCTTGATGCACAAAAGCACAGTTAGCACACTAAACGGATAACCCAATAAACATGCTGACATTGCCAGCACTAGACAAATATTGTCTCTGAGTCCAGTACGAGCCGGGAATAGATTACTACACTAGTAGGGAGTGTAGGGAGGTGAGGATTATAAAACTGCATCACTAGGTGATAGTTATAGTGACCGGATGTGCCTAAAACATACTTTAATTACAAAATTCTGCACTTTATGCAAAAATTCAGCATTTAGCATAACTAGTAAAGTGCAAAAACTTGGTAAAATAATACTAGACACTTTCCAAAGTGTCGGGGATTTATTGTGTCACTAAAAACACTATAAAAGACACTTTAAAGCTTTGCTTGACACTTTAACGGATCAATATTCAACCGAACAACCGGACTTTACCCGGAACATAAAAATATTGTCAATGACATTGTTTATACTTTTCTGAGCTAGTTAGGGTCCCCGAACACCCTAACACCCATTATTATGACACTACACACTTAATACACTAACTAAGTGTCATTAGATTTCAACTAGATCTTAACCACACCATTTGCAAACCAACCCTTACCCACCCCCCCCCCCTCAATGTTGACGGTTACAAGGGTGGGACACACCCTTGTTCTTCTTTGATTTTTATAATCACCAATGTTTAATATCTTGATAGCACATTACCTAATGGTTATTAGTGAATTGGGTTTATAAATAAACCTAAGAGTTAGAGACTTTCATTTACACTAGCCAACTCACTCCAACTCTCTCTTTCCCTCTTGTCCGTCCGCCACCACCACACCACCAAGCCGCCACCATCAAGCCTCCTACAAGCCATCCAAACATACTCAAAGGTGTTAAAGATCGCATAAGGAAGCTCGGTGCTCTCGGAATCTCAAGGACCTCTCTATATTTCTTTTATCCACCTTGTTTACGCCTTGATTCTTCCCTAGCCTCGAGCTAGTAGTAAGTGCCTCTAAACATCATCTTGTTCTTGTTTAAAGTGGTTAATAGGTGATTTAACGGTTAAAAATCAAGAACACACAAGATCAAAACTAAAACTCTTGAAAGAATGATGAACTAGATGGATAAAGAGTAACTAGTGGTGTAAATCTTGTGAATCTTGACTAGTTGTGATTATGTTATGTTGTTTGATGCTAGTAGTGGGATGGATCATCATCTAACCATGCTAGATCATGTTCATGGAACATGAACTAGTAATATGTTAAGTGTAAATGTTGTAAGATGATGAACCCTTCCACTCATGAACATGAACTTGTGTAAATGAAATTTTTCTTGTAAAATAAGACTCTAAACTAGTAGATCTAAAGATCTACAAGTGGTTTTTCGGAAGAACCAAGTAAAAGATGCAAGTCTTGTTTAAAACCCGGATCGAACATAAACTAAAGGCATTTTAGTGAATAAACAAATGTGTAAACCCTTGCGTAACAAGAAGATTTACCAAAGAAATATTTTCGTAAATCTTGACTAGAAGTTGTAAAACCTCAAATTCTTTAAAGGTAAGGTTTTTAAGAAAATAAAATTATTTTTTAAAGATAACGAAACCTACTAAATATGTTGGAAAGTTACTACGTATTTTTACAAGACTTACAAGTTCATGAGTTTGCGATCTAGACTTATTTTGACAAGTTTGATGTTTAATATTGTATATTGATGATTGGTGAATTGTTTGATTGAATTTTTAAAAGAAAATGATACGCTAGTAAGCGTGGCCACCTCTAGTTACAGAGGAAACTCTGGCGAAATTTTTCCAGAAATATAACACTTAGAAATATTTTGTGACAAGTGTTTATAAATATTATTTTAACTTGTTTTTCCAAATAAACTTCGCCAAGATCTTTATTACAAAATAACCAAGTATCGGAGGTGGATTTTCATAAATAAAACTTGATAAATATATATCTAGAGTATATATTTCATAGTAAAACACTTGTGTGACTTTGTGATTATTTTGTGAAATAGAGATATATTATTTTTAGAGTAAAAATAATATTACTTGAAATATCATGAAAATATGACTCCAAAATAATACCAACGCTCTTACAAATTAATATTTAAGTTACACCGGTATTAGTACTACAACGCGAACCTTAAGATGTAACTTATGTATTTTTGGAAAATACTCTTAAATGTGTATTTTGATAAAGTATTATTTTGGAAATGGTATGAAGTAAAATATAATATTTTGGGGAAAAATATATATATTTTGGAGTTAAGAATATTTTAGATAAGTGATTAAAATATATTTTCAAGTTAGACTTAAAAATATATTTTTGGAATTATAACAACACACATGTATTAAAACCCCCATCCTTGGGAAGAAATATATTATTAAATAATTAAGAAGTGTAAATACGAAATAGTTGTCTAACTATTTCCCAAAAACGTTAAACCTTAAGCCAAGGCACGGTCGTCCGTCTAATAGAAGTTAGTACGTGTAGGTCGTCACGCAGCAGGTTGATTGGGATTGACTATTTCGAGACGCACTTCAGTGAGTTCATGTCCCCCTTTTCTCTTAACTGTTTTCAGTTTTTATACTTTGGGGGTGGAATACATGTTACAATGATTACGGATACTTTTATACATGGTATGGTTAGCTTAAGGAGGGTTACAACTTAGATCATGTGAGTGGGTAGGCTGGAACTAGAGGCCATTAATCCTCATTGTAGGATCGAGGGTCATTAGCAGTAGATCTATCTGGGTGTAGCGAGCCCAACTCTAGGCCCAACAGTACGGACCTCGGGGTGACTTTGAGCCCGACGCAAAAATCTGCTAGGTTTGAGTCTTCCTACAGCACTTCACACATATCATTGGCTTTGCAACCCAATGGTGATCTCTTCTTTTTCCTTATTTACTACATACCAGGGATTTTCATACATACTACATACCAGGGATTTTCATACATACAAATGTATTAAAAAGGTTTTACATACTCACTTTTACATGAACTCGCTCAACTTTATGTTGACTTTTCAACTTACATGTATTTCAGGTAATTAATGGATCTGGTCAAGTATGCAAGGGTGTTAAGCTGCGTAAGAATAATGGTGTCATCCGAGTTTAGGAATTGTGATCTTTTCCCGGACGGGTCACGAGTCTTAAACTGTGTTTTCATTCATGTCTTTTGGTTGTGTCTCATGAACAAGTTCTAAGTATGTTGTGGTTGTAATTCGTTGCATGTGTCGACTTTAAAACAATGTTGCCGTATTTTACTTTTTAAATCTGAATGAATGGATGAACATCATGGTTTTATCATCATATAGCATTGTTGTGATTATGCTATGGTATTAAGAAGTCACACCATAATAAACCCACGCTTCCGCAAAGCCAGGGTGTGACAGATCCAACCACAGAGGGTTATACTATCATGCAACCTGGTCCTAAGGAAGCTCTAAGGCATTTCCAAACCCATCTAAATCGGGTCAGAACTGAAGTCAAAGCAAAAGTCAAAGTTTTGCGACTTTCGGTTCCGAACCGAGCCTAACAGAAATTTGTCGGATCAAACAAGCTTAGACCAGTTCTTATACTTATTACCAAGTTATATGAGTGATAAAATAGGTTACACGCCTTCTACATTGCTAATTACATGTTAATACAAAATTTATGCTTCTGTTGACTTTTTATAACAAACTTTGACCCGACAAATGATCTAGTTAGAGCGGGAATCAGAGGGTGCCCTTTTAAGGGTTTATTGTCCACATAATTACCAACTTATAACTACTTTTAATTTGACTAATCACTGGACCATTAGTGATTAATAGATAAGTCAAACCTTAATTACGACGGTTTGACTTCTAAGCTAATAACTAAGCAAAACTCAATTAAGGAAGGTCAAGGATACTTACCAAGGTCTAATGCACGATTAGAGATGCTTAGGGAAAGGCCTTGAGCTCCAGAATTGATCAGAAGTGGAGTTGTGAATGAATGATCAAAATGGCCAACATGAGGGTCCTTATATAGTGCTTGCGATTGCTCAAGATTATGACAAACAAGCCTACATTGGATCCCTGATGTTAAACATGTGTCCCTAATGCCTAAGAATTAATTTAGGCATCCCTTGGTGGTGAAAAAGGGCAATATATGTCGTTTACATGGGCTGAACAACCAACTGATCGAGTTTCTGCATCTGGGCATGGCTTACGGACCGTAAGGGTCCAGCCATACGGTCCGTAAGGACCGGCCAGCTCACCAGAACTTTTTAAAAACTAACACATTTGGCCCCTGATCCTTCCAAACTTGATTTTAAGATGCTTTCTTGCACTTGTAACCCCCAAACTTGACTTTTAAGGACTCCAAGTCATAAACCAACTTTGTTAGGTCCCCGGTTATTCATACGATCACCGAAAAGTCTTAAATTTCGACGTTGACGCTTTTAACCCGTCGTATACGAATTCTATCATAACTTTCTCATACGATAACGAAACTTGATGAAATTTTTATCACGCATTCTAGTTAGGAAAATTAATCGTTACAAAGCTTCGAGTTTGCTAAAAGGTCACTCAGAGGTACACTTTAAACATGTTGACACATTTAACCCCTGTAGTTTGTAATCTCTCACTTTCTTTCACAATTAGCTTCGTATGACCCATGAATCATTCGTTTAAGGGTATAAACATCATGTATGGTTATTGTAAAGTATATTTATCCATTGTTGAAATTCTGAACCCTTATATTCACATACTTTCCTTGTTTGTCAACTCTAGTCCTTCTAAGGTAATCCTTTACACGTTTAAAGTTTATGACACGTGTCAATACATTATTGGACATGAATTTTCGAGTTGTTACATCCTCACCCACTTAAAAGAAATCTCGACCTTGAGATTTGTTAAAATGCTGGAAGTACTTTTTGTCGCATAATGGACTTAACTTCTATAACATATCTGGAGTCTTTCTAAGCTCCCAAAGTGACCCCTATGTTAGGTATATGTATTTGAAGAAACACTAGATGAACGACCGGGATCGGAATATCTAGGGGGTTTGAATCCGCATAAAAAGGTGGGTTTCCTCTCGTTTGATTCGATTACAATTGATCTCCTTCTCCGGTGAACTCTGCAAAAAAGAAGCAACGTTAGCCTCGCCAAGGGGAGAAAAGGGTTCTCTCCTTGACCCGACTCCGGTGTGAGAATAAGTATGGATTATGAAGAAGAAGATGTATTGCAGAAGTGTGTGTAACTTGAATTCATACCTGAGTTGTTTCTCATATTTATAACCGAGAGTTCTGGGCGGGAAAACCCGTTAGTGAAAAGTTAACGGAAGATGCTATCCCCGTGAGCGGTTATATTTCCTTCCGTTTAAGCTTCTTGATCCGTCGTGAATGCACACGGATCGCTGTTAGATCTATGGCTGGGGATATGCCACGTGGAAAGTGATCAAGTGGAGATTACTCTCCAATTACATGCTATTGTTGTGATTTCAGGGACATCTAAAGTGTTGACACGTGTCCAAACGGTTATAACCGTCTTAGTGGTGCACGATTGAACTCTTCTAGAAGATTACTGCTGTAATCTGGTGTGACCCTTTACCGTGTGGAGTCATCTGTACAGATAATATCCAAGTCTGGATATTAAGCGGAAGTGTTTATTTTAGGGTTTCCATCATTTGTTTATAGAAGAAGGCACAAGGATTTATGATTTCCTTTTGGGCGCTTGAGTGTTGACTGTTGTCTGTTTCTTAAGTCTCTTTTGTAAGACCAGTGCGCGGCCGCACAAGGTAAAAAAAGAACTTAAAGACGAGGTTATGGTATGGTCCCAAGCACTTATTATGAGGTTTTTGGGACCTTACCCCTTCAAGTCCCCCCAGTCTAGTGTTGCACTTATGCAAATAAGTGGATCGCTGGACTTATAAGAGGGAAATGCTTTTTGGCGAGAAAATATGAATCTTCTATGAGAAGATTTTTGCTTAAAACCCTTTTTTTAGGGAAAATATGATTTTTTACCCTTTTGTAATCATGGCTTGACATGTGGTGACGTCAATTGGTGATAAAAAATTGGTTTTGCGATATTTTTCCCTTCTTGTCTTGGGATTCGTAGTGGCGCTTGTCAGGTTTCATTAATGGAGATATGACCCTGGTTCCTGTACCGCCGTTTGGATGGGACGTTTTTCCTGACAATTAATCATGGTGATCAAGCTTTCCCATTTCCCGGAGTCTTGTTCCCATTTGTATATATATTTTGGGGATGTTTTCTTTCGTAATCTGGGTAATATGAAGACAAAGGGTTCCGTTCGTACTCGTCGTCCTCTGGATGTTTTGAGACTCTTCGAGGCTACTGAAGGCCTCTTACTTCTTGCCGATTCACCGCCGCTAGTAGCTACTGGTCCTAAGAAACCAGTATCTTCCGTTCTTCCCATAGTGATGGGATTTGTTTCTGAAGTTTGTCAGCCGGAGATTGAAGAAGAGGCTACTGTTTTGTCTGTGGATGCCTTGATGGCACGTTTTCCGGGGCTTCAGCACGGTGGGTGTGACCTGGTGTATTCCCGTCGGAAGAATCGTCGTGTTGTTCGTGTGTTGGTTGTTGTTGAAGATCCTGCTACCGGTTAGGTTTAACATAGAAACAAGATTTCCTCTTTTTTGATGTTCTTGTAAATATTCTAGTCTTGGTACTAAAAAAATTTTGAAGATCATTGCCATGATCTTGTTATGAAGTGTTTATGCTACACTTGATGATATATATGCTTGTGGTACACTATTGTGCATGTAAGTTTTGTGTTTAAATTACAATATGTTGCATGTGTTTAATTGCTTTTAGTAGGTAGGGCGAATGAGGAATGGTATTGTGCTCATGTGTGAACGTTTGTCTAAAAAGGCGTGCTAGTTTGCCTTGTTCAGATTGTTCATGAGGTGTACAATGTTTACCATATTGTTTTCGCGTAAACCAAAATAATTATATGCAATTTGTAATAAACAATGATATGAGTAAAGGTGATGTTTGTATTGATAAGAGCGCAAGGCTCGTAATACAAGGGATAATAAAGAAATACATTGCCTGTATGCTTTTATTTTTGCGGACTGGTTTAGTTTATATGTAACACCTGCGCAGCTGCTGCGCGTTCCGGGTGGGGGGAACTAGCGTCCCATCAAGTCTTTTTATGGTGTATGCCCCTTTTCCTAGGACCTCATTGATGCTATATGGTCCTTCCCATTTTGGCGCTAACTTTCCTGGTTTTTCCGCGTTGGAAGCCTCATTGTCGCGCAAGACAAAATCACCAGGAGCAAATGTGCATACGCGGACGTATGCGTTGTAGTATTTTTCAAGTTTGCATTTGTACCTTGCCTTTGTGATGGCGGCATTCTCGCGCCTTTCTTCGAGGAGGTCTAAATCCTGTCTTCGCTCTTGCTCATTGTTTTGTCTTTCCATAGCTAGCATGCGCGGTGATGGAAGACCGATTTCCGTTGGTATTACCGCTTCTGAGCCATAGACCAGGCTGAACGGAGTTTATCCCGTGCTAGTTTTTGGCATTGTACGATGGGCCCATAAGATGCTGGGGAGTTCATCAACCCATCCTCTGCGCGCTGTGCCTAGTCGCGCCTTAATGCCGTCGACTATTTGTTTGTTGATGCTTTCGACTTGGCCGTTTGTCTGTGGGTGCGCCACAGAGGCAAAGTTGTGTTCAATCTTCATTTCTTTGGACCATTTTTGAAGATCTTCTGAGGAAAAGTTTGTGCCGTTGTCGGAGATGATGCGCAATGGTAATCCGAATCTGCAAATATTATGTTCCCATATAAATTTGCGGATTACCATTGCTGTTGTTGAGGCTAGTGCCTTGGCTTCGACCCATTTTGTGAAATAGTCGACTGCTACAAAGATGAATTTCAGTGCGCCTGGTGCATCAGGAAAAAGGACCAACGAGATCGATGCCCCATTGCTGAAAAGGCCAGGCGGAGGTAACTGGCACGAGTGGGTTCTTTGGTCGGAGTGTTTTTGGCGCGTGGCGTTGACAGGCTGCGCGTCTCCGTAATAAGTCTATTGCGTCTACGTGCATTCCGGGCCAGTAGTATCCCGCGTTCTTTATTTTTTCCGCGACCATGCGTGGCCCTGCGTGTATTCTGCATAATCCTTCGTGGATTTCTCTGACCAGATATTGCGCATCTGTTTTGTCAACACAGCGTAGTAATGGTCCCATGAATGACTTCCGATACAGGACGCCATCCGCCATTTCATAATTTACTGCTTTGTGTTGGATTTTTTGAGCTTCTGCCTTTCCTTCCGGGAGCTTTCTGTGTTGTAGGTATAAGATGATCGGAGACATCCAGGATGGATTCCCGACTTCTATAACATTTACTTGTTTGAGATGAATGGAAGGATTAGACAATACCTCTATGCGCACTTCTTTTGCTAAGTGCTTGAAGCTGGTAGCGGCTAATTTGCTTAGCGCGTCTGCGTGCTTGTTTTCGCTTCTGTTTATATGGTTAACCTTGAATGTCTGGAATTGGCTGATTAACATCCGCGCTTGTTCAAGGTATAATGACATAGCTTCTTCTTTCGCATCATAATGGCCATTGACTTGTTTGGCCACCAGTTTTGAATCGACGTTGGCTTCAAGTTTTCTTGCCCCCATTTTAAGCGCTAAGCGGAGACCTGCCAAGAATGCTTCATATTCAGCTTCGTTGTTCGTGATTTGGAAGTCCAAGCGCATGGCATATGTAAGTTCGTGGTCATCGGGACTGACTAATCAAAGGCATGCGCTAGCTCCGTCGTCATTGGAAGCTCCATATGTGTGCAGAGTCCAGGCTCTATCATCAAAAACAGGAATAGGGTTCTGGATTGCCTCACACTCTTGAACTTTGTCGATGGGGACTTCTGTGGCAATGTCCGCTAGAACTTGCCCTTTAATTGCTGGTCTTGGTCTATACAGGATATTGTATCCCCCCAGCTCAATAGCCCACTTAGCCAATCTTCCCGCCACGTCGGGTTTGGATAGGATTTGGCCTAAATGATAATTGGTGAGAACCATGATGACGTGGCCTGAAAAGTACCGACGTAAGCGTCGTGACGCATGTACCAGTGCTAGGACCAGTTTTTCTATCATTGAGTAATGAGTTTCCGGGTCGGTGAGCATCTTGCTTATATAGTAAATTGGAGTCTGAACGTTTTCTCGTTCTACCATTAATACGGCACCAACTGCTACTTCTGTAGCAGACAAATATAAGATCAGTGGTTCTTTTTCTCGTGGTGGTGTTAGCGTTGGCAACTAGATTAGGCATTCCTTCATTTGCTTGAAGGTTGTTTCTGCTTCGGGTGTCCATTGGAAATGAGTTTTCTTGGTGCAATTCTGTAGTGTACTGATGAATGGATAAGACTTTGCCGCATGATTGACCAAGAATCTGTTCAAGGCTACTAAGCGTCCGGCGAGTCTTTGCATTTCTTTTATTGTTGCAGGTGATGGCATTAGCTGGATGGCCTGCACCTTTTCTGGATTTACTTTAAACCCATCTCGTGTTACTATGAAACCCAGAAATTTCCCTTCTTCCATCCCGAAGGAACATTTTGTTGGGTTGAGCTTTAAGTTTACGCTGCGCAATGAGTCAAATGTGTGCTGAATGTTTGCCAACATTGTTTCTTCCTCATGACTCATGATGACCAGGTCGTTGGTATGTTGCGCCTGTGTTGCGCAAGCCGAAGGGCATTTTGGTGTAGCAGAAGATGCCCTTATCTGTGCGGAATGCAGTCTTATCCTCGTCTTCTTCTTTCATCTGGACCTGGTGGTAACCTTTGTAACAGTCAAGAAAGCACTTCCATCGAAATGATACTAGAGAGTCGACTTTTTTGTCTATCTCAGGAAGCGCATAGCAATCTTTGGGGCATGCTTTATTCAGGTCTTTGAAGTCGACGCACATTCTCCATCCGCCACTGTGTTTCTGTACCATTAGTGGATTGGCAACCCATGTATGGTATTTAACTTCGCGCAAGATTCCCGCATTAAGTAGCTCTGTTACTTGCTCGTCCATGGCTTTCGATTTTTCCTCACTAAAGTTGCGCCTCCCCTGAGCAACAGGTTCTGCTGAGGGTCGGATGTTCAGACAATGTTGCGCTATGTCGCGTGGAACCCCAGTCATGTCTGCTGGGCACCAAGCGAATATGTCTTTATTGTTGGACATCAATTCTTTTAATTGTATTCGCGTTACCGATGAAATGGCATGTCCTAGCAGGATGGTCTGCTCTGGATATTCGTTGTTCAGAACCCATTTCTCTGGTTCGTTTGATGCTGAAGGTTTGGCCACTTTTGCTGGTGGTTCATCATCCACGTACATGACCTCTTTACTTGAGAATAAAATTGCTACTCCGGTTTCTGTTGGGAATACGCATGCAGCATGTGGAATAGAGGTGATCATGCTGAATTCTCTCTGTGATCTTCTCCCGAGCAATACATCATGGCGTGATGTTGCTGGCATAACCATGAAATTTACTGTGACTGTACGCGAATGCTCGCCATCAGATAGAGTCACGGGGAATGCTATTTGCCCTAACGGGAATACAGCTTCATTACAAAATCCGGTGAGAGGAAAATCGACCGGCTCTAGGCGTGCTTTGTCTTCTGGATCGAGCTGTTTGAAGCACTGCTCGTATATGATGTCCATCGAGCTTCCCGGATCTATAAACATATAGTCCGTCCGGTAATGGCCGAAGATGCCAGTAATAATTACTGGTCGTTCTTCCTGAGGGCGTCCAGGAACAACAGGAAACACAACTTGTTGTTCCCTCCAATGTTGATCATGGTTTCATTTGTTTGGCCTTCGTGACGGACCTCCTTGAACCATGTTTATTTGTCTGGTTTCCTGATGGTTGGTATCTTTTAATTGTTGAAGTATCTCAACATAACTGTCAGATTGGATGTCCCACTGACAAGGTGTCTGTAGGTCCAATACTGCAGTACTGAATTCATTCTTGTTTCCTTTTGGATAGTCAGATCTGATGTTTGGGGATTCAGATCTGTAAATTTGTGTGAAAATTTGGTTTAAAGCAGTCTGGCATCTGTCGAACCAGTACTCTAGAGCTTTCTCTGTGAGCTGATCTGAGGAACTCTTTCCATCTGGATGATTGTTATGTTTGTTGATCCCCATGATTCCGTCGATCTGGGTATTCTGGATTGCAGAACCCTTGAATTCAGATCGAGGACCTGATGGGTTAGATGATGAATTTTCTGCCATGTTTAAAACAGAGAATGAAAAAACTGAATCGAAACGAGATGAAAATTGATAATACAGAGGAATCGGTGGGCGCCAATGAAGAAACACTAGATAAACGACCGGGATCGGAATATCTAGGGGGTTTGAATCCGCATAAAAAGGTGGGTTTCCTCTCGTTTGATTCGATTACAATTGATCTCCTTCTCCGGTGAACTCAGCAAAAAAGAAGCACCGTTAGCATCGCCAAGGGGAGAAAAGGGTTCTCTCCTTGACCCGACTCCGGTGTGAGAATAAGTATGGATTATGAAGAAGAAGAAGATGTATTGCAGAAGTGTGTGTAACTTGAATTCATACCTGAGTTGTTTATCATATTTATAACCGAGTGTTCTGGGCGGGAAAACCCATTAGTGAAAAGTTAACGGAAGATGCTAACCCTGTGAGCGGTTATATTTCCTTCCGTTTAAGCTTCTTAATCCGACGTGAATGCACACGGATCGCTGTTAGATCTATGGCTGGGGATATGCCATGTGGAAAGTGATCAAGTGGAGATTACTCTCCAATTACATGCTATTGTTGTGTTTTCAAGGACGTCTAAAATGTTGACATGTGTCCAGACGGTTATAACCGTCTTAGTGGTGCACGATTAAACTCTTCTAGAAGATTACTGCTGTAATCTGGTGTGACCCTTTACCGTGTGGAGTCATCTGTACAGATAATATCTAAGTTTGGATATTAAGCGGAAGTGTTTATTTTAGGGTTTCCATCCTTTGTTTATAGAAGAAGGCGCAAGGATTTATGATTTCCTTTTGGGCACGCGAGTGTTGACTGTTGTCTGTTTCTTAAGTCTCTTTTGTAAGACCAGTGCGCGGCCGCGCATGGTAAAAAAAGAACTTAAAGACGAGGTTGTGGTATGGTCCCAAGCACTTATTATGAGGTTTTTGGGACCTTACCCCTTCAGTATCCTTTTGGAGCTTCTTAACCTATCGATCCTCAATCGATACAAGATGCTTCTCACATCATAAATCTGCATATCATTATGTGATAGTGCTTCTTGACTTATTGTCGAAACACGTCCTTCAGTCACTAGTGTGCAATGTATTGCGAGCTCCGCCAAGATCCTTAAACAGGTTTTAGCTTATAAGCTACTTGATCTTGATACGTTTGATTTCCTTCGAATGATTCTATATATTCAGAGCTTGACTAGCCTGATAATTTAACAAGTTTGGCACACCCTTCCTGGGTGATATCTTTTGTTGAACCTTATTCCTTAACAAGAATTTAGGAGGTTTGCTATTTTCATTAATCCTTGATTTTCTGCCGAATACTGGCATCTTACAGATGATTATGAATTTACGTGATCTTATTTGTTGTTTCCAGTACAACTTTCAGATCCTGATAATTGGACTTACCAATCTATTGTCCTAACAATAGATACTTAACATTCCATCTATACAAGGTCTTCAAAGGAGCAGCCTTGATGCTTATATATATCAACTATTATAGAAAAGCTTATCTTAAGGTGAGATGGTTATCCCAACCACTGCTTAACTAATTTTAAGGAATAACTAATCCTTCTCGTTAGTCGAACAGATCGACGATCCTGGGCAACTAATGAAAATTCTTAATCATTGCCTAATTAGGGCTGCGGTAACAATGCATAAGCAAAATGAACCGTCTTTCATAATTAACTATACCGAATTCTCATGATATTGAGTTAGGCTATATGAACCCTCTATTTTTAAACTTAGTTAATCAGGGTTTCGATTCTTCCAATGATGGTACTAACCGTCTTGGAGATTTCATAATAATACAGTCTTAAATGGGATATAAACCTTAACTCTACCTGCTTCTCAGGGGCAAACAGGGTAATCTTAGGAGAAGATAATCAAGTTACAAGGAGGTTACAGAGATTTTTACAAATCTCAGGCTCCAATTCATCCACCATTGCTTGTGTCAATTAAGTGACGCATTTATGTTATGAGTCCACGAACTCCTTGATCTGGAACATTTACTTGGACAATTCTATTTTTTTAGATATCTTCTTTGAATGCCATTAGCTGACTGTAGTACCATATGATCATTGGGATATCTTTGTGGTTCCAAGCATTAAACCTCCGTACTGATCAGGCATGGAAGCAATCTATGGAACATATTAAGATACACCAATCCTCATATGGCGCTTTTGTCATACCATTTGGTATTCGTAATCAATAGAGATCAAAGAGATATCAGTTTCATATGATGATGTACTTTATCTGAAGAGAGGTTACATTAGGACTTTATGATTGAAGATTTCTGACAGGAATAGAAGAAATGGTTCCTATGAATTTTCTATCTGTAAGTTTACCTTACACTTAATGTCTAGGATTCTTATGATATATTTTTAAAAGTCTAATATACTTACAATTTATGAAGGGTTGATTGGTATCCGATTCAAAGCCGAATTCTTAGCGTTTTATTCTACTTCATATTTTGTGCTTAGGGTTTTAACAGGCAGATTTAAGAACTAGCAAAATTTATTCCACAATGACTTATCTGCACCTGAATCAAACAATACCCTTGCATATACATCATGGATGAGGACGTACCGGTTATGATATTGTTATCTTGTATGACTTCTTTTGCATCCATCTGAGAGGCCTTAGCGTTGGTCTTCTTATCTCCTTTAAGCTTCTTAGCATATTTTGGGCAATTTGATTTGATATGCCCTTTCTCGTTACAGTTGTAACAAGTCGCATCACTTATCTCCTGGCATTCCAATGTTTTATGCTGGCTAGATTTGCAGATCCCACAAGCCCTAGGCTGTGATTGGGATTTTGATTCGTACCTGCATTTCCCATAATGGCGCTTCTTGCAGGTCTTGCATACTGGTTTCTGGTTGGACTTTTGTTTGTTCTTCGTCTTATAGCTCTGGGAGTTATCTTCCTCCCTTTTCCTTTTTAGCTCATCTTTTGCATTTGAGGCATGAACAAGATCCTCCTTATGAGTAAGGAAATGCGGTCCTAGATAAAATTTGGAGCGAGTAGCATGGGGCTCCTTGAACTTTTTCACAGCCTTCTTCACAGCTTTTCCAACAGCTGCGTCTCTCATGATTTGAAGAACGTTCCTCGGATTTCTAAGGTTCACCATTGTGGCATCATTAGCATGTGTCGCATTATCCATAACACGATCAACGGCTGTCTTATCCGAGTTTGTCATACTCGATATTTGTTCCTAACACCAATAAAACAATTTCTTAGTTGCAATCCAACAACTGCTATTCTTCATCCTGATGGCCTTAACATATACTAACCATGGTATCAATTGACCATACAGGCTAATATAGTACTAACATTCTTAATGAATGTTATTTAATATATATTCATTATGTTTAGCCTAGGTCACGAGAGACCATCAATGGCATTTAAGGTTTGGACCGAATCCATCATCTTTTTGACAGGGGATCAAAATGTCACATCTGTCTTTATTATATTGATGAATTTGGATAGCTTGAAAGCTTGTCATAAGGGTATCAGAAAAGAGTGATTCCTAATAGATATAAAATATCAATCTAAGATTTGTTGGAGCATTTTCTAAAGTATCATCGGCCAATTTCTACCTTGCATTAAATGACCGGAGTCCAAATCAGGCGGAGACAACAGTTCTCAGCATTTATCGTTTATTATAGAATCATATGTGCCAGCATCAAATAAATTTCTACATAAATTGCTTGATAAGGAAAGGTACCTGCTATATAGTTATCATTCTGCACCATCTCCTGGGTGTTCATCTGGAAGACTCATTCGTTTGTTTTCTTGGCCTCTTCAGGCTTCTTCTGATTCCTAGGGCAGTTAGTCTTGATCAGCCCCTTCTCGTTGCAACCATAACAGGTTGCATCTTTCAACTTCTTGCAATCCAAGGTTTTATGTTCCTTAGACTTGCAGATTCCACAGGGTAGAGGCTGAGACTCAAATCTGCATTTCCCAAGGTGGTATTTCTTACAGGTTTTGCACCTGGTCTTTTCATCCGACTGCTGGTTGCCTTTCTTAAACCCGGAACTCTTCTTATCCTCAGAGTTCCTCTTTTTCTTCCTATCGGAGCGATGAGAATTCTCATCCTCCCTTTCACACTTTCCATCTTCAGAGGCCTTGGCAGCCTTGTTTCTGACCACATCGAGTGTTAGAGATAGCGACAGATCTGCCGCTGACCTGAATGTAGTAGGTCTCGATGCTTTCACACTTGCCTTTATTTCTGGGTCTAGACCCCCAATAAAGCGAGCTATTCGCTTTGGTTCCGGTGTGATCAAGTAAGGAACCAATTGAGACATGGTATTGAAACTTGTAAGGTATGCTTGACAATCTAAGTTTCCATGACTAATGTCAAGAATTCAGTCTCAATTTTCTCAACTTCATGTTGAGGACAGTAATTTTCTTTGATAAGAGCAACGAACTGATCCCAAGTCATGTTGTACAAAGGGATCTTCCCCGTAGCTTGGGTCAGTGACCTCCACCAAGCTAGAGCTTCTCCTTTAAAAGATTGTGAAACAAACTTCACAATGTCTTGCTCTGCACATCCACTGATGTCAACAACGGTGTCCATCTCATCGAGCCATGTCATGCAATCGATGGCCCCTTTTTCTCCTGTAAAGTCTCTGGGCTTGCAAGAGACAAAATATTTATATGAGCAGGTCTTAACTGGTGCCTCTTGATGAAGCACCACCTGTCTAGACGGAACACTGCTTTGATTTGACGAGTTACGGACATCGTCTTCTTTTGACTCATGTGATTTAGAAGAGGGCTTACTACGAGCCATAGATAGAGTCTTAGAGTGTGTATCACTTGATTCATCATACTGTCTGTCGAGAGCTCGTGTAACGACATTATCTATTAATGCCTGCAGTTCCGCTCCAGTTATATTAACTCTAGGAGCATCATTATTTTCCCTCGGGTGGCTGTTGACCTCATCCGATCCAGCCATGTAGCTTGATTGCTACATAAATATTGACGATGATTCATTTAGAGGTTATTATGGATTCATCACTTTTGACGATTCATCAACCATGGTAATATAAGCCATATTGGTTAATTTGTTAGTTATATTTAATTAGTATTTTTCATTTTATCCTAGTTATAAATCATTAAGGATATTAAAGTGGCGCAAAAAGGCCTAGTCACAAGGATAGTTTTAAATTTATAAGCCATGATTTCAGAGAATCGAGGCATTAAGGTTTGAACACATTTCATTACCTTTTCTTGACAGAGAGTCAAAGACTTCAACTGTCTTTTGTCCCTTAGGACAATAAGTATGGCCCGTAGGCATTTCATCACTTATGGATGTTTATAATATGATCATCTTCATTCGATGATATTAGTCAAGATCGCATTGATCATACAAACTATTATGCTTGGACGTAGTCCAACATCTTTAGACGGGGGTCAAAGACCACCGCTGTCGTTGTCTTATCGGACAACAAGTTTGGCCCATAGGCACTTCATCACTAATGGATGTTTATAATATGATCATCTTTATTTGATGATTTAAGCCATGATTCTAAATCACTAGGCTAGATAAGGGTTTGGAATTTCCCAATATAAAGATGACAAGTGTGATTTTATCGCATCACTGTTATCAAGAGTGTTAACATGTTTTCAGATGTTAACGAGGATCTGAATCTCTTTTAAACAGGTTTTACCATCAGAGCTGGGTCTTTAATGACATTCAAGCTAGGTTTTACCCTTTAAGATTCTTTCAATATATATACTGGTAGATCAATTACGAAAAGGAAAAATAATTTTGATTCACTTCATATGTTATATTCATATAAAATGATAAAAATGGAATTTAGATTAAATATTCAAATGATTTTTAAAAGGAGTATATAATTGCCCTAAACGGGACTTGAAAGGAATGACGTTGTCCATGAAGGGACTAAAAGATAAACATGTCCTTATAAGGACTACTAAGGAAACGAATTTCAGCAAAAGGAGTTTTTCTTCTTCACTTCATTTCTGATTGTTTTCTCCTTGGATACACGTTTCATCCTAGCCGCGGTACGAAGCTCGGCATCTCAAGGCTCCGGATGTGGAGAATTTCCATTACGGCCTCTTTGGTTGGAGACATACTCAAAATATATAAATTCGGAAGCAATAGTTTTCAGATTAGGATTGAGAGTATTCCTATGTTAAGTCTAGACTCAAAAGGTTTAAGGAACGTGCTACTGTGTCATTGAGATTAAACACAAAAGGCTAGTGTTTAATTCACTTAATGTTGGCTCTGATACCAACCTGTCACACCCCGATATTTCCACGTATTACCGGTGGGCCCGGTGGGGAGTATCGTGACGTAGTCGATATCATCATAGTCAAACAACACAATTTTAAATGCACAGCGGAAGCAAAAGATAAATATATTACAAACCGATTCAAAAGTAACATCAATTATTACAAATGGATTGTAAGATGGATCCACAGGCGGATCTTAAAACATAAATATTGTTCAACAGACTTTAGACGCCTAGAACTTGCAAGATTCCTTATTAACGTCCTGAGCTTCCAGCCAATTAAGTTCAGTACCTGTCACTTAACCTTTTTGGAAAATACGTCAATTTACACTGGTAAATACAATTAACCGACTCATTTTAAAAAGAGTTTAAGAAAATTGATTTAGGTGCACCAGGCATAAAAATACCTTTTAAAACTTGGGACAATTATTTAAAAATAATCTTGTATGCAGATTTACATGTTCGTTGTATGTTCAGGGCCCGACGTAGAAACCGAGTCAAGCTTAACAGACATGCCACAAGTATAGGCCCACATGAGAGTGAGATACCGTTTCCCTTATGCACTGTCAGGTGTATGCCTACACCCCGTGCTTAAGACGTGGCCATTTTATAATATACTGATGTCAAGGATATCCGGGACATGGTCATTAACCCCTAAAGGCTTTTATTTCAAACAATACAGATTAAAGCGGGTTACCTCAATAATTTAACCACAATATGATTAAACATTCAATACCCGACCAAGCGGTATTATTATAATACCGTATCCCAAGCCCGTATAGGGAAAATAAGTTAAAAGTATTTACCTGAGCTAGCAATGCAATTTATACTCAGCCGTATATTCTAATCAGCAAGCACAAGTACTTCTACTAGGGCTCTTAATCTGGAACGAAGGTTTTATTAACCTATTAGATTCCTAACGGGTCTTATTTAAGTCTTAACTTAGACCGGTTAGTTTTAAGGAAAGACACGATTCAAACGCACGGTTAAGCGAAGACCGGAATAGAATGTGATTTAGAACCGACAAGTTTGAAGACTTGTATAATACGGGTAATCTAAACACATTCTGGATTTTGAGATAAAAACGATAAGGTTTGACCCGTTTCGGTTAATTTATGCAAACTAGTTACATAAACTGAACCGAACACGCAAGAAGCCTATCGGGTAACCATAAGAGTCATATACAGGTTTCCTAAGTTAATATGCCTTAGATATGTTGTGATATCAGTATGATACCTTCCATTATGCCCAAAACGAGTTTAATCTCAATTTAAGCCCTGTAGGGGTATTTTGGTCATTTTAAAGATTATAAAAGAGATTAATTTTAATTCTGAGACTCGGGTCTGAAATAATCAGTAAAACAACTTAATTTAATAGGTTATATCAGTTGGTGATAAGTCTGATATGCCAAAATGGTTTTAAACCCATACTAGGTGTTTAATACGCGTAAAAAGCCATTTTAAGCGATTTCCGGGTTATACAGGAAATCTGAGTTTTCTGATCAGGTTATAAAGTTCAAAATACTTCATTTATTATATAAAATTAGTAGCAATTGGATTGGTGTCAAAATATTATGTAAAACTCATTTTATACTAAAAAAGGGTATAATCGGTATTTACCGAATCAAGGCCATAACCTTAGGTTATGATCCGATTAAAAATAATTAAAAATCTTTAGAAATCCCAAAATATTATATTACATCAGTGGGTAAGAGGTTTGGTGTCAAAAATTGGGTTTAGATAGGCTTTACGCTAATTACGCCGTTTAATTAATAAAAAGCTTTCTAATTACGCTATTAAGCATAACTCCTAATCTAGACCTCCAACTGATTTGAAAATTTAGGGACATTTTATAAATCAGTAACAAAGATTATTGTTCTTCCACATTTCCAAAATTCTCATTTTATGGTAAAAAGGGAATTATGGTCAACATTAAGCAATTAACGGAAACGTGTAAACGAATCCAATGGGTCAACTGAATAAATTCCAGATATTGGTATTAATTGGACGAAGTGTAATGCTATAATCATCTGAATAACTAAGTTTACATGGGTCAGGCCATAAGGAAGATTTATGGCCAATAGATGTCTAAATCGAGTGTGAATTACTTCTAGAAACAATAGAATTCACTGTTAAAGGAAAATTTACCATGGTTGCCAATTACGGATGATTTAGAATCAGCAAGCTCAACTGAATAGGAGTACGAAGATGATGTGTCAACTTTTGAATCATAACATGAGGAAAAATCAGTGTGTTGATATTATTGGATTGCAAGGATACACTGAGATATAACAGAGTTTAGTGTATCATTGTCTTAATACATAATTGTATCCAGACTACTTTCGAATGATGAACCAAAGGAAAGACATACATAGTTTTACATGATTCGTATGATTATGATTAGCCCAAGATACAAGTTTATAATGACGCCGCAAGGTGTCATAATGATCGAAATAATAATAGCGGTGACCGAACGAGTTTCCCATATTTGAAATCAAATGCAAGGATTAACGAAGTAAATCTGAATATTTGTTCCAAATAAATCTCATAGGATTTTTAGTTTGAAGATGAAAGAACAAACAAATATCATAGAATTTCCGATAAATGATGAGAGAATCGATAGAGGTACACCGAAAAATAGCACGAATTTGTGTACTATTATCTTAACACATAATTGTATTAAGACTTTTTTAAGAAAATGAATCAATAAGATGGGTTTTAAGAATAGATAAACCTGCATATAAGGTATGCAACCGAGATTGGCTCAAGCCTCAACCGTAACCCAGTAAATGATTCAAAGAATAGTGAAGACCAAACAAGTCTATTATGGTTATGAATAGATGAAGTACTTGACATAAATACATTTATTAAATGTTATTTTCTACTAGGTTCAAATAATATTCTAACATAGATGTCACATATCAGCGATCGCATCTGGAATCATTGTTGCTTCATACGTAGTAAGTTCGAATGCTCGCCCGTTCTTCTTAGCTCCGTCTGTTGTTGTTGCCTTGTTGTCGGGTGCCTTCGCCAATTTTGGGCAATAAGGACGGATATGGCCTGTTTCTCCACAGTTAAAACGGACTGGGTTTTTCCTCTTGCATTGTTCCTCCTCATGATCGGATGATAGTCCAGGTAGATCCTCTGGGAAAACATCGGAGTATTCCGATATTACCAGAATTTTTTTTTCAGTTTCTTGCCCCTAGTATTAATGATCACCGAGACCATTAATACTATGCCTTACTTTCATGCATAACTTGAGACTTTCATCATAGAGATGAACTTTGTCGGCTTGTCTATCTTGTCTCCTTGTGATTACTTCTCCTACTGACTTGCAAATCTCAGAAATCACCTCAGGAATCATTGTTGTCATTTGTTCAATTTTATGAAGCAGACAGCATTTCCTTTCTGTCAGTTCTTTCATTCGTTTCATTTTATGGCATATGTCTTGATCGTGTGTTTCGAAAATCAGGTCTCACTATCTTAATGCCTTATTTTTGAAGCCTACATTACTTCATTCTTATTGGCGCAATAACATATATACTACTGGTTAGGACAATTTTAGTTCTTTGCAGCCCATATATTGCCGTAACGACTTATTTATTACTGACAATCTTAGTAGGATCACAGGTGACGAAAGTCTTGGTAGGTACATCTAGTCATAGTGTGACAACCCGTATCTTAGACTTCCTTGATATTGTAATGTAGCTCGTATAAACATTATGTGATCATGTGATGTGTTTAGTTTCAATTCAATGATGACGTTTTTGTGTTGCATAAATGTTATGCGTTTATACTTGTGTGTGTTAATTGGATAGCATAATCCTCGAGACCATGTGGGCTTCTTCAAGCCCAAACGTCCTTAAACCCAAACCGACCCCTTATGGAATGTGCATATGTATATAGGGGTGCATATCATTCTTTCTCTAAAAGTTTAGGAAACCCTACTCTCCTTTTCCCCTCAAGATCGACGACAACCCTCCTGTTTGATCGAAGCATTTTATCGGCCCTAGCATCCTCCTCGACAACTTGTAATCCGGTTAGTGTTCATACTCATATTTCTTCAATAATCATTCTCGGTCATGTGTGATGATTGTGTGTTGATTGATGATTATGGTGTTATGTGTTAGCATAATTGATGAAAGTAATAAGATAGAATGATGGTAGGGATACATCTGTTTGATGATATATGGATTAATTGTGATCATTAGAGTACATCATGCTTATATGTTAATTTGACAAACTAGGGTTTGTGCATTGAGATTGATAATCTAGCATGATCGAGTTTGGAAATAAGTAAAACATTGTTATTAGATAAACTGATTTATGTTCTAAGATTTCTGTATTATTCGATCCGAATGGACGGTGAATCGAGTAAATGGATGATGATGATTATTGTGTTTATTCTTGTTACTTAATCATGAAAGATATACTTAGGGTTTGTATGATATGGTAATGTGTAACTGTTTCGATCTTTGAATGGGGTAGAATGATTGGAAATTATGTTGGCTAAATTTAAGGAAGTCAGTTGACTAGACCCAATCGCACAAGGGATCCCAATCGCACAAGTAGCTTTGGGTCGCACAAGGACATGGGCTGCATAAAGTGTTTGGGCCTAGCTTAGTAATATTCTGGGTGGGCTGTGCACGGATCGCACAAGTTGTGCGATTGAGTAAGGGGCGGTGCAAGTTGTTGTTGGGCTAGCCCACACCCGGACCGCACAACCCAGAGCGACTCGCACAAGGGAGGACAGTCGCACAAGCCGAATGGGCCTTGTGCACTATTGGGCCTGTTTACTTCTGAATCGCACAAGGCATCCGGGTCGCACAAGATAAGTGGGCCCGAACGCCTGGGCCGTATGTGACTGTGTTTGATGACTTGACTGTTAAGTGGAAATTGTTATTGGGTTTGCATGTTATGTGTATCTGTTACGTGCTAGGTGATGTTTTGTTAAATACGTGATCGATAGTGAATGAAACTGATTTAGATTGGTTACCATGATTAGGACGTGGTTGGTAGATCAATTGTGAGCAAATAAATTTCAATACCGAGCAATCCAAGGTGAGTTCACTGCTCTTATTCCAAGCATGCATCCCGGGGAGGGATATCTGGTAATTGTTCCGGGGAGGAACGTCGGGTTAATGGGATGTTTATTATTACTCAGTTTCTATCATATAAGACCCCTTACATCTACCGATAGTTGCCGGGGAGGCAACGAGGTTATTTGTTGATAGCGCTATTAGGATTGGCACCCTCACACCGTTCCGGGGAGGACGGGCGTGAACTAATTACCTTGACCATTTGACCAATTCTTTGATAGAGGCATTGGGGTTGGGCAAATACATCTTGTAGCCATTTGCGGTAATCGAGTTAATAACAACATCAAATCAAATCGTTGAACTGTTTTATACACATATCTGGTAACTAAACGCGTTAATAAAACTTTGAATTCACCAACGTCGTCTGACACACTTGTCTGCATGCTTGCAGGTCGTTAGAATGTTGATCATGGACTTGCTATCTGGGAGTGCTGGAGTGGTCATGGATCGAGACTCTTAGATATTTTCTTGTTAATTATGAACTATTGTTTTGAAACAATTAACTTACAGTTTACATAATGCTTCCGCTGAATAACTACTTTGGTTTAACTTATACTTTGGATTTATATTTGAAATGAATGGAATGTTTTATTAAATACTATGTGTAGTTCAATGTGATTGGTGGCTTGGATCCTGGTACGTCTCACGTCCCGCGGTGTTTCCGCATGTGGTAATTTGGGGGTGTGACAGTTTGGTATCAGAGACACTGGTTATAGTGAACTAGGTTTTAAAACGTTTTCATTAAAACAAGACTATAACCGAACAACTCCGAAAATTGACCATGACACTCAGCTCCAGATTGCAAGGTTTGTCTTCTGTTTACTTTATGCATTACTTGTTTAGTAGTCACACACTCACAGATTGAATGAAACGACATATTAGATACCATGGTGACTTGATAGCATGACATTATTCCTCGACTTTTGTGATTCGTAATCCTATAATACCTCCTGTTTTGCTACTTGAATGCAGGGGGAAACTTTTAGCGCAAGTTACGAGGCACTGAGATAAGCATGCAAATTGCCTTATTATTATGGGTGCACACATAGTAAAAACGTGAGGTGCATGCAAGTCCCAGTGAGGCTTAACGAGTGTGAGAAGGGTTCTTCCCTATTGTGTGTAAACTTGGTAATTTGTAGATTTCAACGTGATATTTGACTCTTACCTCATCTCGACTCTTAAATCTGTTCCCTCTCCTTATATAGAATCATGAGTGGACGAGGTCATGGATGTGGTCACATCGCGATGACCTAAGCTGAGCTAACAAACCTAATAAACACACGTGTGGCTGAGGCTTTGGCAATCTACCAAGCTAGTATGATATGTGCCAATTACCTTTGTTCTTGTGTCGCGTACACAACTCTTACCCCTGTAATGTGTTTTTTTCGTCCATTAGGTCAGCAAGCGCAAAACCAAAACAATCCACCTGCTTGTACGGTCAAGATGTTCATGGATTGTAAGCCACAAACCTTCAGGGGGACTGAAGGGGCTGTAGGACTCCTACGATGGTTTGAGAAGGCAGAATCGGTATTTGCAATGTGTAACTATCCTGCTGGGGCCAGAGTGAAGTATGCTACGGGCATAGTCGAGGATGGTGCCCTGACATGGTGGAATGCCCAGGTTCAGATGTTGGGCATCGAGGTGGCAAATGCCACTACTTGGGACGATTTTAAGGAGCCTGATAAGGGAGGAGTATTGTCCTCGTGATGAGATTCAGAAATTGGAAAATGAGTATTATGATCTTAAGATGGTGGGATCCGAGATTGAAGCATACGTGAAACGGTCTCATGAGTTGGCTATCATGTGCCCGAACTTGTCCCGACCTCCGCACCGAAGAATAGAACTGTTCATCAAGGGATTAACTCCACGAGTGAAGGGTTTGGTTACTGCAGCGAACCTCAACAACTTACCTCAGATTATCCGTTTGTCTCACAAGATCACAGATCAGGAGGTGGAAAGTAGCTCATTGCCATCGCGTGTTTTTGCCACTACTGCTGCTACAACTACAGCTACTACGCCTGCTAGTGATAACAAACGGAAATGGAATGATGCTGATAAGGGAACCAGTGCCAGTTAATCTCAGAAAAGGCCTGACAACAGCAATAACCGTAGCTTCAGTCAGTCGTCTTCAGTTACTCAAGGCCAGGGCAGCAATCAGAATCAGGGCTCCTATGTTGGGAAGAAGCCACAGTGCAAAAAGTGTGGCTATCATCACTACGGATAGTGTGTCCGGGCTTGCCGTAGGTGCGAAAAGGTGGGCCATGAGGCCCAAGACTGTAGAGCTCCGCAGCCAAAGCAGCAGCAATAACAAAATCAGCAGTATCAGCGACAGCAAAAGCAACAATGTCACACCCCTTCCTGCGGCGGAAGCACGAGGTGTGATCAAGAAAGGTTCTCATTGCATACGAAAGGTAAACATACTACATGCTCATGAAATAACTTCAAATCCCATAATTTGAAAACATAAGTTAGCGTTTACATCGCGAGTTAACATAAAACATTGTTTCAAAAGGGTTTACAACTTTATTTAAAGACAACACATAAGCGACATCCACAAGCATGGGTAGGACCGTGCGCACATCCACTTCTAGTTACCTGAAATAATGTTGGTGTGAATTCATGCAGTTTTATATTTAACGCTTGTATACTTTGTATAAAAATCATGGTATGTATTTGTTAAATCACGTATTCAAGTGTAAATCAAGTATTTCCATATGTATCAGGTGTTAATGGGTTGCAAAGCCATTAACATGTGACACGACATAGGAAGTCACCAAACCATAGGCATTTTTCTATAGTCGATTCACGACTGAGACACAAAAACACTACTTGGTTCTAGTTGTCACCAAGAGTGGGGCTGCCCTGAACCCATTAGATCTAACCTTTTGTTCTACGGTCTAAGTATGTACACGATTAATGGTGCTTATGGTACCCTATTCGTGACACGATTTCTCGTATCAATTCTTGGCACTAGTTGTCGCCAAGAGTACTTCTCGCTTTAGTACATATCATACCATTTTGTAAATACTGAAGTATTTGTAACATGTATTTCACCCCCGAAGTTATAAATCTGAAAACAGTTAAGAGAAAAGGGGGAGCTTGAACTCACAACTTTGCGTTCCTGTGCGTCGTAAACTTCACCGGATTTGCTTAATTAACGTCGTACCCTATACGCGTTTTCTTAACGTTAGTCACTAGACTTGCGTCGCACAAGTACAGTCACTCTTTTTAGTGTATATATTCTTGTGTTAAAAATATTTTATATTTTTAACTAAGTATCTTACTTATATTATTTTCTCTAAAATTAATATAAGTATCTCATGTTTTGCACTTTGCACCTGAATTTTGTATCTTATATGTTGTATGTGTATTTTTATGTTTATACTCCTCATGAGTATTTAGTGTATTTTTAAGTCTTAATACACTAGCACGTATAACACATACTATATACACTTAGCACAAAATTTGGTGATAACATAATATATATTTTCCTCTCAAAAATATACATACTTATATCCATTTTTATTCTTGAAGAAATCCTCATTTCTTATCACCAAAAATTAGGGAAACCTTGGTAATACTTTTAAACACATTTTTAGGGAATAAGTTTCTCAAAAACTTATATTTTCTAAGTGTCAAAATTTATAAAAATTTTGACAGAGTTTCCCCTAAAAATGGAGGTTTCCCATGTTTTCAAAACATGTGTTTATTTTCTTTTAAATCGTCAACAATCATCAACAATAATCATCAACAATAATCACTAGTTTCTCCATTTCATGACTTTAATATTTACAAAAATGCGTAGTAACTTGCTAGTACATTTAGTAAGTCTTGTTATCTTTAAAAATAAGTTTAATCTCTTAAAAACTTTATTTTTTCAAGAATATGAAGTTTCACAACTTCTAGTCGGTTTTAACGAAAATTATTTCTTTGTTAAAACTTTTGTTACACAAGTGTCCACACACTTGTTTGTTCACAAAACACCTCTAGTTCATGAAAGATTCGGTTTTAAAACATGGTTTCGTCTTACAGTTGGTTCTTCGAAAATACCACTTGTAGATCTTTAGATCTACTAGTTTAGAACTTCATTTTACAAGAAAAATTACTTTTACACAAGTTCATGTTATTATGTAGTAGTGTTCATCATTTAACCCCTTTTCATACTTTAACAAACTCTATGCCATGATTCTTGAACATGACTAATCCGGGTTAGATGATGATCCGAGCTACCACAACATAGATCGGCACTAAATAATCACCACAAAACAAGTCTTACAAGTTTTACACAACATTATAGTTTTTATCCAAATTATTTCTCATTCTTGTAAACTTTTAGTATGTGATTTAGTATGTTCATGATTTTCACCCGAAAAAGTTCATATTAACCACCTTAGAATAGATCAAGAGTGTGTTTGAAGTCACTTACTACTAGCTCGAGGCTAGGGAAGAAACTAGTCGAAAATGCGTGGATAAAAGCAATGTAGCGAGGTTCTTCACAATCTGAGTGCACCGAGCTTCCTTATACGCAATCCTTAACACTTGTAGATACTTGGAAAGGCAAGATCAAAGCTCGAAAATGGATGGGTGTGGGTGGGTGTGTTCGGCCGTGAGTTTCAAAGAGAGGGAGAGAGAAGTGTGTTGTTGGTTAAGTGGTGAAATGATATGGTGTGCTAAAGCTTGTTCTTATAGACAAAACCTTTCACAATTAACCAATGGTTCTTATGTCTAATTGATATTAGACAAACAAGATTATAAAAATCAAATAAAGGACAAGGGTGTCCCCCTAGGGGACGAACTCGGTTAGGGGGGGTGTCTTATGGTTCATTTACAACTAATAGTTAGGATCTAGTTATGTTAAGTTGGAGGTTAATCCGGTTACTAGTGTGTTGAGCATTACAGCGGGTGTTAGGGTATTCAGGGACCCTAACTGGCTCAGAAAGAGATAAACAATGTTATAGGCAATCCTTTTATGTTCCGGGTAAAGTCCGGTTGTTCGGTTACATACTGATTCGTTAAAGTGCTAAATTGCACCTTTTAGTGTTTAATAAGTATCTTTTTGTAACACTATCGATTCCCAACACTTAGGGAAATATTCTGGATAATAAAACGACATTTCTGCAAAATATTCATATGTTTAAATGCCGAATTATTGCTGAATTATATAAATTATGCACTTAAAGTGCGTTTCGGGTGCTTTTTAGTGCTAAATTTTTGCTTTCGCAATGTATATATATATATATTAACCCTTGTATGTACTCTTGGGTTTTAATGTATTCTTGTCGTTGGACCTACACCTAGGCCTCAATTTTATTGCCTGACTGCTTTCTGCAGTATTGTTGACACAAAGTGCCTTACCGGTGAGTTTACTAGTATATTTGACGCAACACTCTTGTTTATGCATAAAGCAATATTTTGTAGTATACAACGTGCATGAATTCACTTGTTTAGTATGTAATCAGATATTGCTGACAATTAAGCACATAATTGCAGACATTAAGCAATAATTAATGTGTACAGAAATTACCGGTTTGGGCCAGTTGTCATAGTCTTCCCCCGTTAAAAGAATTTCGTCCCGAAATTCAGGCTGAACTCACTCTCGCTGGAGTCTTCTTGAATAGGTGGGGATACTTTTTCTTGAACTGGTCTTCACGTTCCCATGTGTACTCGGGTCCGTGCTTAGAGCTCCAACGTACTTTGACAAGTTTTACGCTGCTCCTCTTGGTCTTGTTGACTTTCCAGTCGGTAACCTCAACGGGTTGTTCTGTAAATCGGAGGGCTTCATCAATATGCACTTCATCCATCGGGATGATCACGTTTTCTTGTGTTGGACTCTTCTTCAGGTTGGATACATGAAACGTATCATATACTCCATTAAGTTCTTCCGGTAACTCCAACTTGTATGCCACGGTACCAATTTTCTTCAATATTCTGAATGGTCCGATATATCGTGGATTCAGCTTTCCACGCTTTCCAAATCTGACTACGCCCTTCCATGGTGAGACTTTTAACAATACTTTGTCCCACACCTTGAATTCTACTGATTTTCTTTTCGGATCAGCGTAGGTCTTTTGTCGATTTCGAGCCTCCTTAATGCGCTCTCGGATTTGCGCAATTTTGTCGGTTGTCTCTTGTACAAGTTCAGGACCAACCATACGTTTATCTCCGGCATCTGCCCAACATAAGGGCGATCGGCATTTGCGGCCATACAGAGCTTCAAACGGTGCGGCTTTTATGCTCGTATGATAACTGTTATTGTAGGAAAACTCAACTAAAGGTAGATGAGTATCCCAGCTGCCGCCTAGATCCATGACACATGCGCGAAGCATATCTTCTAACGTTTGTATAGTCCGTTCGCTCTGGCCGTCTGTTTACGGATGGAATGCCGTGCTTAGATCCAACTGAGATCCAAAGGCTTCCTGAAATGATTGCCAGATTCTTGAGACAAAGCGTCCATCTCTGTCTGAAAGGATTGAGATTGGCACTCCATGACGTGCCACAATTTCTCTTAAGTATATTTCAGCAAGCTTCCCAGTGCTGTCTTTTTCTCGGATCGGTAGGAAGTGCGCAGACTTCGTTAATCGATCAACTATTACCCATATCATATCATGCCCTCTCGGGGTCCTGGGTAATTTCGTTATGAAGTCCATCGAGATTTGTTCCCACTTCCACACGGGAATCTCTGGTTGTTGTAGTAGACCGGACGGTTTCTGATATTCAGCCTTAACCTTAGCACAGGTTAGGCATTTTCCAACATAAACAGCAACATCGCTTTTAAGTCTCGGCCACCAGTAGTATTCCTTTAAGTCTTAATACATTTTGTCCGATCCTGGATGGATCGAATATCTCGATTTGTGGGCTTCATTAAGGATGACTTCTCGTATGCCGCCATAGAGTGGAACCCAAATACGCTTCTTGAAGTATAAGGCTCCCTCTTCATTTAACACCATGTATTTCAGCATACCCCGAAGGTATTCAGCTTTACGGTTCTCTCCTTTAAGAGCTTCTTGTTGTGCATCACGAATGCGTGCAGTGAGGTTCGTTCGAATCGTCATTTCCAATGCTCGAACCCTTAGGGTCTTAACCCTTTCTTTTCGGCTCAACGCGTCCGCTACAACGTTCGCCTTTCCAGGATGGTACTTAATCTCACAGTCATAATCATTCAGCAGCTCAACCCAACGTCGCTGGCGCATATTCAATTCCTTCTGATCAAATATGTGTTGTAAGCTTTTGTGATCTGTGAAGATTGTACATCGTGTACCATATAAATAATGTCGTCAAATCTTCAAGGCAAATACCACTGCGCCCAGCTCCAGGTCGTGAGTGGTATAATTTCTCTCGGGAACCTTCAGTTGTCTTGAAGCATAAGCGATGACTTTTTGGCGTTGCATGAGCACGCAACCCAAGCCTTGTCGTGAGGCGTCGCAGTATACCACAAAGTCTTCAGTGCCCTCGGGTAATGATAGTATCGGTGCATCGCAGAGCTTGTTCTTAAGTAGCTGAAAGGCTTCTTCTTGTTTGTGACCCCGGTCGTATTTCCTGTCTTTCTGTGTAAGGGTCGTTAGCGGTTGAGCTATCTTTGAGAAATTCTCGATGAATCGTCGGTAATAGCCCGCTAAGCCCAAAAATTGTCGTACTTCGGTTGGGGTCTTGGGAGCTTCCCAATTCTTTATTGCTTCAATCTTGGATGGGTCTACATGAATGCCCTTCTCATTCACAACGTGACCAAGAAATTGTACTTCGCGAATCCAGAATTCGCATTTCGAGAACTTTGCATAAAGTTTCTCTTTCTTCAGTAGTTCCAAGATGGTTCTGAGATGTTGCTCATGCTCTTCTTTCGTTCGCGAGTAAATCAAGATATCATCGATAAATACAATCACGAATTTATCGAGATATGGTTTACATACGCGGTTCATCAGATCCATAAAGACCGCTGGCGCGTTCGTCAATCCAAATGGCATCACAAGAAATTCGTAGTGCCCATAGCGTGTTCTGAATGCGGTCTTTGGCACGCTTTCATCTTGGATTCTCAGCTGATGGTATCCAGATCGAAGGTCGATCTTGGAATAGTAGCTTGATCCTTGCAGTTGATCAAATAAGTCATCAATCCTCGGTAACGGATACCGATTCTTGATCGTGAGCTTGTTCAGTTCCCTGTAATCGATACACATCCGCAATGATCCATCCTTCTTCTTCACGAATAATACTGGAGCTCCCCAGGGTGAGAAGCTTGGCCTTATGAATCCTTTATCCAACAACTCCTGAAGTTGTGTAGATAATTCTTGCATTTCGGATGGTGCAAGTCGATAGGGTGCCTTGGCTACAGGAGCAGCTCCCGGAACCAAGTCTATATGGAATTCGACTTGTCGTTGCGGAGGTAGTCCTGGCAGATCTTCAGGGAACACATCAGGAAATTCTTTCACCACAGGAATGTCTTCAAGTTTTGGCTCCACAGCCTTCTTGTCTATAACGTGTGCTAGGAAAGCGACACATCCTTTCCTTAAGCACTTCCGTGCCTTTATGCAACTGATTATTCGAAGAGGCGCGTTTCGTCTTTCTCCATGTACTATGAGAGTTTCATCATTCGCCAGAGGGATGCGAATGATTTTCTCATGACAAATGACTTCAGCTTTGTTCTTGGACAACCAGTCCATTCCGACCACTACATCGAAGCTACCTAATTGAATAGGTAAGAGGTCGATGCTAAATCTTCATTCACCAAGTTCTAGCGTGCAGCCTCTAACAACTTCGCCCGATTCAACAAGTTTACCATTGGCTAGTTCTATGGAATAAGGGTTTTCTAATCTACTAGATTCTATTCCTAGTATGCGTTTAAATTCCACATACATGAAGCTATAATCGGCGCCAGTGTCGAATAATATGGATGCAAAGTGATTGTTAATGAGGAACGTACCGTTGACCACATTAGGGTCCTCGCGTGCGTCCCTTGCTCTAATTACAAATGCTCGAGCCTGAGCATTGTTTCCTTCTGGGCAATCCTTCATGAAATGATCTTTGCTTCCACATCTGAAGCATCCTTGGTTTCGCCCATTCCCGTTACCAGCACCATTTCCATTTCCACCATTGTTCCTATCATCAGCCCCATTACGATTTCCATTCCCGTTCCTCTTACTCCAGCGGTCTTCAGTGCGGTGACCCAACTTTCCACACTTGTCACACTTTGAGATGCGACAAGCTCCCTCGTGATGGCGTTTACACCGATGGCATTTGGGCAAGGTGCCCAGGTATCCCTTTGCTGGAGCATCGTTCATGGCTGCAAGAGATTTCGCCCCTTGAGGCGGGTTAGGGTCACGCTTCTTGTTGGAACCTTTGTTGTTACGAGTTGCTTGATTCAAGTTTGCATGTTTGCTCTTCTTGTCGCCAGACGACTCAGCATGCGTCTCGGCATTTTCTGTTGGGTTCAGTGATAGCTTCTTCATTCGAACACAATCTTCAGTAAGGCTGACAGCCAGAGTTACAGCCTCGGTGATTGTTTGTGGTTTGGCCGACGTCACCATGCCACGAAACTCTGAGGCCAGTCCCCAAATGTAGCGTTCAACGCGCTTGAATTCGGGAGTCACCATGTAGGGAAGTACTCTAGACAGATCGTGGAACCTTCGAGTGTAACCATTAATGTCGGCACCTTCCATAGTCAAGTGCCAGAACTCCGTCTCCAGCCTTTGGAGTTCAGCATGAGAGCAGTACTTCTCTCTCATTCTTTCTTTCAGTTCTTCCCAAGTTAAGCCATAAGCAGCATCATCACCCAAAGTTTGGACTTGCAGGTTCCACCAAGTCAGAGCTTCATCGACAAATAACCCGGTAGCAAAGGTGACTTGTTGATCCGCGGTACACTTGCTCATGCGGAAAGTAGCTTCAGTCTTCTCCGTCCAGCGCACAAATGCTACTGCAACTCCTGTGCCATCATAGTTCATCGGCTTGCAGTCGAGGAACTGCTTGAAAGTGCAGCCTGTAATTAACCCAACCAATTCACTTATGAGCAATCGAAGAAATAATGAAACAAGGACCGTTCATAAATTCCTTCATGCTTAGTAAATTGTTTTAAGGTTACCTTGAGCTGCGTTTCCTCCAGACGAATCTCCATTCCCATTACGCCTAGCGTTGCTTGGTCTTCCACTGTCTTGAGTACGGTTCGCCTCGTATTGGGCGATAGCAGCGGAGATCCTTTCCTCCAGTAGAGCGTTCAGCTCTTCAGCAGTTCTTGGCAGTGGGGGAGGAGGAGGTTGATTGTCATTGCGAGCATTCACAGCTTTCCTGGGTGCCATGTTCTGATAGAACATAACACAACAGGGTTAGACATTTGTTTGATATCGTCCTACTAGACAGTAGTAGTATATATATTCACAGGCATATACCACATAAGTGACATCAAACAATTATTACTCTAGCAGAGTACTTAGTGGGCTTGCACTGAGGGAATCTATACGTGACAAGACTTGCTGTGATTTTTGTGCACTGAATTCCATAATTATGTATGCATCCATAATTACGTAACTCCTTGCACAGTCCGCACAGTTCGTTTCATCCTCGTATTTCTTCCTTCAGATGGGCCATTGCTTTCAGATAAAGTCACGTATACTTGTGACATTCTACTTCTAGTACATGCTAATTATCACACAAAATTGCAAGTAATTTCTAGTCAACGACAAGTGCTACTCAAGTGCACTCTAAGTCTCGTAGTGTCTTTTCTAGACTCATGTAGACAGTTTCAGGTAGTGGATGTCGCGGGACGTTTTATGAAATGAAAACTCTTTGAAAATTGTTTTCGTGAATGGATCCTAGAGATTGTAGACTAGACTCGAGAAGGAATCCTGGTTCACTACAATCGCAGCTCTGATACCAATCTGTCACACCCCTTTCTACGGCAGAAGCACGAGGTGTGATCAAGAAAGGTTCTCATTGCATACAAAAGGTAAACATACTACATGCTCATGAAATAACTTCAAATCCCATAATTTGAAAACATAAGTTAGCGTTTACATCGCGAGTTAACATAAAACATTGTTTCAAAAGGGTTTACAACTTTATTTAAAGACAACACATAAGCGACATCCACGAGCATGGGTAGGACCGCGCGCACATCCACTTCTAGTTACCTGAAATACATGTGAGTTTTGGAAAAAAAAACGTCAACATAATGTTGGTGTGAATTCATGCAGTTTTGTATTTAACGCTTGTATACTTTGTATAAAAATCATGGTATGTATTTGTTAAATCACGTATTCAAGTGTAAATCAAGTATTTCCATATGTATCAAGTGTTAATGGGTTGCAAAGCCATTAACATGTGACACAACATAGGAAGTCACCAAACCATAGGCATTTTTCTATAGTCGATTCACGACTGAGACACAAAAACACTACTTGGTTCTAGTTGTCACCAAGAGTGGGGCTGCCCTGAACCCATTAGATCTAACCTTTTGTTCTGCGGTCTAAGTATGTACACGATTAATGGTGCTTATGGTACCCTATTCGTGACACGATTTCTCGTATCAATTCTTGGCACTAGTTGTCGCCAAGAGTACTTCTCGCTTTAGTACATATCATACCATTTTGTAAATACTGAAGTATTTGTAACATGTATTTCACCCCCGAAGTTATAAATCTGAAAACAGTTAAGAGAAAAGGGGGAGCATGAACTCACAACTTTGCGTTCCTGTGCGTCGTAAACTTCACCGGATTTGCTTAATTAACGTCGTAACCTATACACGTTTTCTTAACGTTAGTCACTAGACTTGCGTTGCACAAGTACAGTCACTCTTTTTAGTGTATATATTCTTGTGTTAAAAATATTTTATATTTTTAACTAAGTATCTTACTTATATTATTTTCTCTAAAATTAATATAAGTATCTCATGTTTTGCACTTTGCACCCGAATTATGTATCTTGTATGTTGTATGTGTATTTTTATGTTTATACTCCTCATGAGTATTTAGTGTATTTTTAAGTCTTAATACACTAGCACGTATAACACATACTATATACACTTAGCACAAAAGTTGGTGATAACATAATATATATTTTCCTCTCAAAAATATACATACTTATATCCATTTTTATTCTTGAAGAAATCCTCATTTCTTATCACCAAAAATTAGGGAAACCTTGGTAATACTTTTAAACACATTTTTAGGGAATAAGTTTCTCAAAAACTTATATTTTCTAAGTGTCAAAATTTATAAAAATTTTGACAGAGTTTCCCCTAAAAATGGAGGTTTCCCATGTTTTCAAAACATGTGTTTATTTTCTTTTAAATCGTCAACAATCATCAACAATAATCACTAGTTTCTCCATTTCATGAACTTGAATATTTACAAAAATGCGTAGTAACTTGCTAGTACATTTAGTAAGTCTTGTTATCTTTAAAAATAAGTTTAATCTCTTAAAAACTTTATTTTTTCAAGAATATGAAGTTTCACAACTTCTAGTCGGTTTTTACGAAAATTATTTCTTTGTTAAAACTTTTGTTACACAAGTGTCCACACACTCGTTTGTTCACAAAACACCTCTAGTTCATGAAAGATTCGGTTTTAAAACATGGTTTCGTCTTACAGTTGGTTCTTCGAAAATACCACTTGTAGATCTTTAGATCTACTAGTTTAGAACTTCATTTTACAAGAAAAATTACTTTTACACAAGTTCATGTTATTATGTAGTAGTGTTCATCATTTAACCCCTTTTCATACTTTAACAAACTCTATGCCATGATTCTTGAACATGACTAATCCGGGTTAGATGATGATCCGAGCTACCACAACATAGATCGGCACTAAATAATCACCACAAAACAAGTCTTACAAGTTTTACACAACATTATAGTTTTTATCCAACTTATTTCTCATTCTTGTAAACTTTTAGTATGTGATTTAGTATGTTCATGATTTTCACCCGACAAAGTTCATATTAACCACTTTAGAATAGATCAAGAGTGTGTTTGAAGTCACTTACTACTAGCTCGAGGCTAGGGAAGAAACTAGTCAAAAATGCGTGGATAAAAGCAATGTAGCGAGCTTCCTTATACGCAATCCTTAACACTTGTAGATACTTGGAAAGGCAAGATCAAAGCTCGAAAATGGATGGGTGTGGGTGGGTGTGTTCGGCCGTGAGTTTCAAAGAGAGGGAGAGAGAAGTGTGTTGTTGGTTAAGTGGTGAAATGATATGGTGTGCTAAAGCTTGTTCTTATAGACAAAACCTTTCACAATTAACCAATGGTTCTTATGTCTAATTGATATTAGACAAACAAGATTATAAAAATCAAATAAAGGACAAGGGTGTCCCCCTAGGGGACGAACTCGGTTGGGGGGGGGTTCTTATGGTTCATTTACAACTAATAGTTAGGATCTAGTTATGTTAAGTTGGAGGTTAATCCGGTTACTAGTGTGTTGAGCATTACAGCGGGTGTTAGGGTATTCAGGGACCCTAACTGGCTCAGAAAGAGATTAACAATGTTATAGGCAATATTTTTATGTTCCGGGTAAAGTCCGGTTGTTCGGTTACATACTGATTCGTTAAAGTGCTAAATTGCACCTTTTAGTGTTTAATAAGTATCTTTTTGTAACACTATCGATTCCCAACACTTAGGGAAATATTCTGGATAATAAAACGACATTTCTGCAAAATATTCATATGTTTAAATGCTGAATTGTATAAATTCTGCACTTAAAGTGCGTTTCGGGTGCTTTTTAGTGCTAAATTTTTGCTTTCGCAATGTATATATATATTAACCCTTGTATGTACTCTTGGGTTTTAATGTATTCTTGTCGTTGGACCTACACCTAGGCCTCAATTTTATTGCCTGACTGCTTTCTGCAGTATTGTTGACACAAAGTGCCTTACCGGTGAGTTTACTAGTATATTTGACGCAACACTCTTGTTTATGCATAAAGCAATATTTTGTAGTATACAACGTGCATGAATTCACTTGTTTAGTATGTAATCAGATATTGCTAACAATTAAGCACATAATTGCAGTCATTAAGCAATAATTCATGTGTACGGAAATTACCGGTTTGGGCCAGTTGTCACAAACAACCCCATCAGAACCAGGGCTTCAAGAAGGGGTGCTTCCAGTGTGGGGATGAGGGCCACTTTAAGCGGGATTTCCCTCAGTTGAATCAGAATGTTAACGAAAACAACAACCGCCAGAACAACAACAACAATGCTGGAAACAACAAGAACAACGGTAACAATGGGGGCAACGGTACTCGTGGAAGGGTATTCACGATCGGTGCTGGTGATGCTAGGAACGATGGCAATGTCATGACTGGTACGTTTTCTGTGAACAATCTTATTGCTTCTGTGTTATTTGATTCTGGTGCCGATTGGAGTTATGTGTCCCTAGAGTTTAGTCAGCGATTAGGGTTAACCCCAACGCCTTTAGAAGTTAAACATGTGGTAGAATTAGCCGATGGTAAAACGATAGAAGCTTCGCATGTTCTTTTTGGGTGTAAACTAGATTTCGTGGGTCAAGTGTTTGATATTGATCTCCTTCATGTTACCCTCGGTAGCTTTGATATAGTGGTTGGTATGGATTGGCTGTCTAAACACCAAGCTGAGATTCCGTGCAAGGAGAAGATCGAACGCATCCCTCTCCATAGTGGGGAGTCATTATCGGTTCAAGGGCATCGTAGTGGGACGATGGTTGGTATTGGCTCGGCTATGCAAGCGCAGAAATGTCTACGAAAGGGGTATTCTGCGATTCTAGCACTAGTTACTGATACCCCGTCAGGAGAAAGGAAGATCGAGGATCTGCCAGTTGTACGCGAATTTGCTGATGTGTTTCCTGAGGAACTTCCTGGTTTACCTCCTCACCGCTAAGTGGAATTTCAGATTGACCTTGCGCCAGGAGTGGCCCCGATTGCTCGAGCTCCTTATCGTTTAGCACCTAGAGAGTTGCAGGAGTTGTCTAATCAACAACAAGAGTTACTGGATAGGGGCTTTATTCTACCCAGTTCTTCGCATTGGGGAGCCCCAGTTTTGTTTGTAAAGAAGAAAGACAGGTCCTTTCGCATATGTATTGATTATTGGGAACTCAACAAGGTCACTATCAAGAACCGCTATCCACTGCCACGCATCGACGACTTGTTTGACCAGTTGCAAGGGTCAAGTATTTATTCAGAGCTCGACTTAAGATCGGGCTATCATTAGGTGAGAGTCCGAGAGGAGGATGTTCCTAAAACGGCTTTTCGAACGCGCTATGGACACTATGAGTTTTTAGTTATGCCGTTTGGATTGACGAATGCGCCAGCGGTCTTCATGGATCTCATGAACCGTGTATGCAAATCGTATCTCGACGACTTCGTTATAGTATTCATTGACGACATTTTAATCTACTCGAAGTGCAAGGAAGATCACGAGTGGCACTTACGTCTTATTTTGGAGCTCCTGAGGAAGGAGCAACTTTATGCAAAGTGTTCTAAGTGTGACTTCTAGATTCGGGAGGTACATTTTCTTGGACACATTGTTAATGAATTGGAGATACACATGGATCCTGCAAAGGTTGATGCTGTTAGAAATTGGGCGGCACCAAAGAATACTTCGGAGGTGCGGAAATTTCTTGGTCTCGCTGGGTATTATCGAAGATTTATTAAAGACTTTTCGAAGATTACTCAACCTCTTACCTCGTTGACTCAGAAAGGCGTTGTGTATTCTTGGGGGACGAAGCAGGAGGATGCTTTCCAGTTGTTGAAACAGAAACTCTGCAGTGCACCGATTTTGTCTCTACCTAAAGGTACCGAAGATTTCGCAGTATACTGTGTGATGCATCTATTCAGGGTCTCGGTTGCGTGTTGATGCAACGCAACATGGTGATAGCTTACGCCTCTCGCTAGTTGAAGGTTCACTAGAGGAATTATATGACGCACGACTTAGAGTTGGGAGCCGTGGTGTTTGCACTCAAAATTTGGAGGCATTACCTGTACTGTACTAAATGCACTATTTATACCGACCACAGGAGCCTTCAGCATCTTTTCGACCAAAAGGATCTGAATATGCGACAGCGTCGCTGGGTAGAACTTTTTAACGATTATGACTGTGCAATCAAGTATCATCCAGGTAAGGCCAACGTTGTGGCTGACGCACTTAGCAGAAAGGAATTGAAACCAAAGCGAGTTCGTGCTTTGCAGCTCACCATTCATTCTAACGTACCCGATCAGATCCGTTCGGCTCAGGCCGAGGCGTTGAAGGAAGAAAACTATGAAGCTGAGTACTTACGGGGTATGGAAAAACGGATCAGATTGTATTTACTATTTTATGGAGCGGATATGGATTCCGTTATTTGGTAATCTTAGAGAACTTGTGATGGAAGAGGCGCACAAGTCTTGGTACTCTGTTCACCCAGGTTCGGATAAGATGTATCAGGACCTCAAAATCATGTATTGGTGGCCGAAGATGAAAGCTTACATCGCAACTTATGTGAGTAAATGATTAACCTGCACGAAAGTTAAAGTGGAATACCAGAAGTCGTCTGGATTGCTACAACAACCTGAAATACCCATGTGGAAATGGGAGAAAATCGCAATGGACTTTGTCACTGGACTACCAAGAACTCAAGCGGGAATGACACAATTTGGGTGATCGTTGACCGTCTCACGAAGTCAGCATATTTTCTAGCGATCAAGGAAACAGATAAGTTCTCACAACTAGCTGTTGTATACCTCAAGGAGGTGGTTTCTAGGTACAGGGTGCCAACTTCTATTATCTCTGACCTTGACCCGCGTTTCATCTCAAATTTGTGGCAGTTGATACACAGATCGTTCGGCTCGCGTCTCGATATGAGCACTGCTTATCACCCACAGACGGATGGTCAGAGTGAGCGAACCATCCAGACACTCGAAGATATGTTACGAGCTTGCGTGATTGATTTTGGAAAGGGTTGGGAGAAACACTTGCCTTTGATAGAGTTTTCTTA
This sequence comes from Helianthus tuberosus, assembly GCA_030545235.1. Classification (NCBI taxonomy): domain Eukaryota; kingdom Viridiplantae; phylum Streptophyta; class Magnoliopsida; order Asterales; family Asteraceae; genus Helianthus; species Helianthus tuberosus. The sequence goes on along the minus strand of CM060354.1, from coordinate 98,089,458 downwards.
CAACAAAAGCTACCATACCAGCATTCAGGCAGCACCATTCGAAGCATTGTACGGACGAAAGTGTCCTTCACCTCTCTGTTGGGCTGAGGTGGGTGAAAGCCAGGTCAGAGGCCTTGAACTTGTGTTGGAAACTTCAGAAAAGATTGTGCAGATCAGGAACCGTATGGCAGCAACGTGCGACCGTCAGAAAAGCTACGCTGATAGGCGTAGGAAACCTTTGGAATTCGAAGTTAATGATCGCGTCATGTTGAAGGTCTCACCCTGGACGGGCGTGGTGCGTTTTGGAAAATGCGGCAAGCTCAACCCTCATTATGTTGGGCCATTTAAAATTCTAGAGTGATTTGGTAAAGTGGCCTACAAGTTGGAGTTACCTGCTGAGTTAGGTAACGTCCATGATGTGTTCCATGTGTCGCAATTAAAGAAGTGTTTGTCCGATGAAACACTGGTGGTACCGTTTCAAGAGCTGAAGATCGACGAAAAATTGCAGTTTGTCGAAGAACCAATAGAAATTATGGACCGGGAGGTCAAAGTCCGTAAGCACAGCCGTATTCCGATTGTGAGAGTTCGTTGGAACTCGAGACGTGGACCAGAGTTCACGTGGGAACGCAAGGATCAGATGAAGCTTAAGTACCCACATTTATTCCCAGAGGACAAGTCCAAGCCTAGCAAACCTAAATCTAGTACAACTAGTGAATTTCGGGACGAAATTCCCATTCAAGATGGGGATGATGTGGCACCCGAGGAGAATGCACAGTCATCTTGATCTAACACCGTACCGCTTTGGATTGCTTGTCAAATTTCAGGACGAAATTTCTTTCAAGTTGGGGATGATGTGACAACCCGTATCTTAGACTTCCTTGATATTGTAATGTAGCTGGTATAAACATTATGTGATCATGTGATGTGTTTAGTTTCAATTGAATGATGACGTTTTTGTGTTGCATAAATGTTATGCGTTTATACTTGTGTGTGTTAATTGGATCGCATAATCCTCGAGACCATGTGGGCTTCTTCAAGCCCAAACGTCCATCAACCGAAACCGAGCCTAAACCGACCCCTTATGGCATGCGCATATGCATATAGGGGTGCATATCATTCTTTCTCTACAACTTTAGCAAACCCTACTCTCCTTTTTCCCTCAAGATCGACGGCAGCCCTCCTGTTTGATCGAAGCATTTTATCGGCCCTAGCATCCTCCTCGACAACTTGTAATCCGGTTAGTGTTCATACTCATATTGCTTCGATAATCATTCTCGGCCATGTGTGATGATTGTGTGTTGATTAATGATTATGGTGTTACGTGTTAGCATAATTGATGAGAGTAATAGGATAAAATGATGGTAGGGATACATCTGTTTGATGATATATGGATTAATTGTGATCATTAGAGTACATCATGCTTATATGTTAATTTGACAAACTAGGGTTTGTGCATTGAGATTGATAATCTAGCATGATCGAGTTTAGAAATAAATAAAACATTGTTATCAGATAAACTGATTTATGTTCTAAGATTTCTGTATTATTCGATCCGAATGGAAGGTGAATCGAGTAAATGGATGATGATGATGATGATTGTGTTTATTCTTGTTACTTAATCATGAAAGATATAATTAGGGTTTGTATGATATGGTAATGTGTAACTGTTTCGATCTTCGAATGGGGTAGAATGATTGGAAATTATGTTGGCTAAATTTAAGGAAGTCTGTTGACTAGACCCAATCGCATAAGGGATCCCAAACGCACAAGTAGCTTTGGGTCGCACAAGGACATGGGCTGCATAAAGTGTTTGGGCCTAGCTTAGTAATATTCCGGGTGGGTTGTGCACGGATCGCACAAGTTATGCGATTGAGTAAGGGGCGGTGCAAGTTGTTGTTGGGCCAGCCCACACCCGGACCGCACAACCCAGAGCGAATCGCACAAGGGAGGACAGTCGCACAAGCCGAATGGGCCTTGTGCACTGTTGGGCCTGTTTACTTCTGAATTGCACAAGGCATCCGGGTCGCACAAGATAAGTGGGCCCGAACGCCTGGGCCGTATGCGACTGTGTTTGATGACTTGACTGTTAAGTGGAAATTGTTATTGGGTTTGCATGTTATGTGTATCTGTTACGTGCTAGGTGATGTTTTGTTAAATACTTGATCGATAGTGAATGAAACTGATTTAGATTGGTAACCATGATTAGGACGTGGTTGGTAGATCAATTGTGAGCAAGTAAATTTCATTACCGAGCAATCCAAGGTGAGGTCACTGCTCTTATTCCAAGCATGCATCCCGGGGAGGGATATCTGGTAATTGTTCTGGGGAGGAACGTCGGGTTAATGGGATGTTTGTTATTACTCAGTTTCTATCATATAAGACCCCTTACATCTACCGATAGTTTCCAGGGAGACAACGAGGTTATTAGTTGATAGCGCTATTAGGATTGGCACCCTCACACCGTACCGGGGAGTAGGGGTAAGCAAATTAACCACCATAACCGATAACCGAACCATAACCGACATAACCGAACCACTAATAACGGATAACCAATATATCCAATGGTTTTGATTATGATACTTTGTATAGCCGCTCAATCGGTTATGGTTATGGTTATGAAGCTTTGGTTAACCGAATATAACCGAAACCAAACCGAAGTTGTGATGTTAACTTTATATAATAGATTTGTGTTTTACAAAACCATATAGAGGGTTTTTACTAAGATAAAAGTATGTTAGTAACAAAATGATCTTGATGTAGATGTCATTTATTTTGATAAAGAACTATGGTGTTATGGCCATAATTATTTTTATTTGAAAATTACCTTATTAAAAAGAACTCTAAATCGGTAGTTTAACCAAAAATTTAGTCTTCGTTATCTTATAAAATAGGCTCAAGCTAAGTTCAAATCGTGCACAACCCTATTTATTTCAAACCTTGCTTGGTTACGTAACCGAAATTAACCAATACCGAACCATAACCAATTAACCATAACCGAAGTTTGGTTATGGTTATGGTTACCAAAACTCCATAACCGAACTATCGGTTATGGTTATGGTTAACAGTAAAAACTGACCAATGCACACCCCTACCGGGGAGGACGGGCGTGAACTAATTACCTTGACCACTTGACCAATGCTTTGATAGAGGCATTGGGGTTGGGCAAATATATCTTGTAGCCATTTACGGTAATCGAGTTAATAACAACATCAAATCAAATCGTTGAACTGTTTTATACACATATCTGGTGTCACACCCCGAATTCCACGTGTCACCGGTGGGGAGTATCGTGACGTGGTTGGCAACATAATAGTCAAACAACACAATATTTAAATGCACAGCGGAAGCAATTGAAAGATATATTTCAACCGAATAAAATATTGTAATATCATGTATCACAAACTGTTGAAAGTTTATCCACAGACGGAACGAAATAAATAGGAAACAGTAGTTCAACAGACTTTAGGCATCTTAAGCTTGCGAGACTCTTTTGATGCTAAGGAGATATCCAGCCAATTACGAGTAGTACCTGCACTTAATCTTTTTGGGAAAATACGTCAGTTTGCACTGGTAAATACAATCAACTGACTCATTTTAAAAATGATTAAAAATTGATTTGGATGCACATGGCACAAACATTTTATAACTTGGGATAATTATTATATAAACTTGTAAAAGAATTACATGTTCCTTATGCGTTCAGTAGCCCGGATCGTGCCGGGTTAAAGATCAATAGACACACCACTTAATCTATTTATGCAATGACGAGTGTACGCCTACACTCCGCACTTAGGTCGTGGCCATTTCGTAAAATGATGCCAAGGATATCCGGGACATGGTCATTAACCCCCCAAAGGCTTTAAGTAAACAAAACAATTTAAACGGGCCGATCAAATATCAATTAACCACCATACGATGGAAGATTTAATGCCCGACCAAGCGGTATTTTATATACCGTACCCCAAGGCCGTATAAGGGAAAATAAGTTAAAAGTATTTACCTGAGCAAAGTAATAATCACAATAAGCAAATGCAAGTAGCTTTTACTGGTCCTCCTATTCTGGAACGAAGGTTTATAATAACCTATTAGAATCCTAACGGGTCTTTAGTTAAGCTTAAGCTTAGACCGGCTAGTTTTAAAGATACGGCTCGTACGCACGATTAAACGAAGACCGGAATAGAATGTGATTTAGACCCGACAAGTTTGAAGACTTGCTTAATATGGGTATATTATACACATTCTGGATTTTGAGATAAAACCGATAAGGTTTGACCTGTTTCGGCTAATTTATGTAAACTAGTTACATAAACCGAACCGAACGCGTAATAAGCGTAACGGGTAAGCGTAAGAGCCATATACAGGTTTCCTAAGTTAATATGCCTCAAATATGTTGTGACATCAGTAAGATGTCTTTTATTATGCCCGAAACGAATTTAAACACAACTATGCCCCGTAGGGGTAGTTTGGTCATTTAAAAGGTTATAGAAGAGTTTAAGTATTAACCTGAGTTACAGGTCTGATATAATCAGAAAAAATACTTAGTTTACTAAGTTATAACAGTATGGTATTGCATATATGTGAAATTTATCAATTTTAACCAAACTATGCTCCATAGGGGCATTTTGGTAATTTCACATAAGCCGAAAAGCTCAAAGCTGAAGTCTGACTTAAACAACTTTTGCTTACTGTTAAAATGTTATAATTTACCTAAAATATCAGTAGGTATCAACCTTTGTATGTTTAAAATAGTTTTAATACATACTATGCGTTAAAACGTTTAAAAAGGCGATTAGAAGCCGTTTCCGGGTTCTATATAGAAAGCTGATATTTTTATTATTCTAGGAGGTCTAAAATAATTTATTTATCATATAAAAGCAGTAGCAAAAGGTTTGGGGTCAAAAAAGATATGTAAAACTCATTTTATAGCCCGAAAGGGCAAAACCGACAATTACCGGATTAAGCCTATGACTATAAGTTATGCTCAGCCTAAAATTAATTAAAAATCTTCAAAAATCCCAAAATAATATATTACATCAGTGGGTAATAATTTTGATATCAAAAAGTACGCTTAAATAGGCCATACGCTAATTACGCCGTTTAATCGCTAAAAAGCTTTCAAATTACGCTAATGAGCATAACTCTCAATCTATACCTCAAACTGATGTCAAATTTTGGGTGCAAGTTTATAATTTAGTAACTAAGGTTTCTACTCTTTTACATTTGCAAAAATCACGTTTTAAGGTGAAAAGGGCATAATGGTCAACATATGAGCAATTAACGGAATCATGCATATTAATTGGTTAACTAATGAACCAAGGTGTATAATCACAGAGGGTTATACTAGCATGTAACCTAGTCCAATTAAAGCTCTAAGGTATTTCTAAAACATACCAAAACGGGTCAGAACTGAAGTCAAAGCAAAAGTCAAAGCTTTGCGACTTTCGGTTCCGAACCGGGTCTAAACAGAAAATTGTCGGGTTGAACATGTTTAGACATGTTCTTACATTAATTACCAAGTTATATTAATGATCAAACAGTTTGTATGGGTTCTACGTTGCTAATTATGCATAAATTAGAAATTAAGCATTCTGTTGACTTTTTAATAACAAATTTGACCCGACATTTGACCTAGTTAGAGTGGGAATCAGAGGGTGCCCTTTTAAGGGTTTAATGCCCACATAATTACCAACTAATAACTACTTTCAATTCGACTAATCACTGAACAATCAATGATTAATCGCTAAGTCAACCGTTAATTACGACGGTTTAACTTTTAAGCTAAAACTAAGCAAAAACTTAACTAAGAAAGGTTAAGCATACTTACTGAAGTCCTATGCACGATTAGTGATCACTTGAGTATGCTTTGGAGCTCCAGAAATGATCAGAAATGCTGAAGGAAGGTGTGAAGAAATGGTTGCAACCTTGGCCCTTTATATAGTGCTCAAGAACTCATGGATCATTGACACACAAGCCTAACAATGGCCATGGATCACTTCCAGATGTCCCTAAGTGTCTAGGGGTTGCTTAGGGGTCGTGCAAGATGAGGAAAATCGGATTAAATTCGGTTACAATAGGGGTGTTCAAAAAACTCGTGGCTCGCAGCTCGCTCGAAACTCGCTCGAAAAAAGCTCGAAGAAAGCTCGGCTCGAAATTGGCTGTGTTTTTAACGAGCCAGCTCGGCTCGGCTCGGTTTGTAAACGAGCCGATCTCGAGCTTGGTCTGGCTCGGCTCGTGAGCTCGCGAGCTGGCTCGATAAGGTTTACATCCTTCATTTTTTTTGTCCCACATCGCTTAGAAAACAAAAACTAAAGGAATATTTCCCCTATAAAAGAAGGTAAAGATAATGTACAAAGTGAATTAACTATTTATACTTGCATATTTAGCCACATGGTTAAATTAAATGGCAATTATGGCCTTTAGTCTATGAAAAAATTCATTTTTAAGGGCTTTTTAAGTAGAAAATTGTGCGGTTTTTTGTTAGTTCGAGCTAGATCGAGCCGAGCTAGCTCGAATTCTAATCGAGTCGAGCTCGAGCCGAGCCAGCTCGAATCGAGTTCGAGCCGAGCTCGAGCTGGGTCTAGCTCGGCTCAACTCGGCTCGTTTACAGCCCTAGGTTACAAGGGCTATGGCAGACAAGAACCCAAAGAATTCGGAGCAGAAGGCCCCTCGAGGCACGCGTAGCCCCCCCCCCCCCCCCGGGCCTTCGCGTGGCGCGACGCCCCTTCTGATCAAATCTCAAATTTTTGATTTTTATGCTTTGGTCCTTGGCTCTTGGGAACTTTGCTACGACTTTATTTCTTGCACTTTGAACCCTCCAAATTAACTTATAAGGGCTTTAAGACATGATTTATTCGTTTGAAGGTATGAGCATCATGTAGGGTTAATGTATAATATATTTATTCACTGTTGACATTTAGAACCCGTATTTTCACATACTTTCCATGATTGTCAACTTTAATCCTTTATAATGTCCTTTCACACGTTCAAACCTATGACACGTGTCAACACATTACAGGACGTGAATTTTCGAGGTGTTACATCCTCACCCCCTTAAAAGAAATCTCGACCTCGAGATTTACTAAAATAAATAAGGGTACTTTTCTTTCATTGTGGACTCAACCTCCCACGTATATTCGGGACCTCTACGGGCATCCCATTTTACCTTTACAATAGGCACATGCTTCCTTCGAAGCTTCTTAACCTGTCGATCTTCAATCGACAATGGTTTTTCCACAAATTTCAAGCTCTCATCTATATGCACATCTGTATGTGGTACGACTAGCGATTCGTCAGCTAGGCATTTCTTCAGATTGCAGAATACATTATGAATACCACTGAGCTCTTCAGGTAAGTTTAACTTATAGGCAACTGATCCGACACATTCGATGACCTCGAAAGGTCCTATGTATCTCGGGCTTAACATGCCTTTCTTACCGAATCGCATCACCCCCTTCCAGGGTGATACTTTAAGCAACACTTTGTCACCAACTTCAAATTTCATAGGTTTAAGCTTTGGATCTGCGTAACTCTTCTGCCTATCTCGGGCAGCTTTGAGACGGTCACGAATCTGGACAATCTTGTCCGTCATTTCAAAGACTATCTCTGGTCCTGATAATTGGACATCTCCAACTTCCGCCTAACAAACGGGCGTTCTGCACTTTCTACCGTATAAGGCCTCGAAAGGCGCAGCTTTAATGCTGGTATGGTAGCTATTGTTGTAGGAGAATTCGATTAACGGCAGGTGGTTATCCCAACTACCACCCAAATCAATCACGCATGCTCGAAGCATGACTTCCAAATTTTGAATAGTACGCTCACTCTGGCCGTCCGTCTGAGGATGGTAAGCCGTACTAAAATTTAAACGCGTGCCCAAATATTGTTGGAAACTTTTCCAAAAATGTGACGTGTATCTAGTATCCCTGTCGGAGATAATAGACACAGGTATGCCATGTAAGGCTACAATCTTATCTACGTATAGTTGGGCTAACATGTCGGAGCTATAAGTCTCCTTAATGGGTAGGAAATGTGCTGACTTAGTCAGTCTGTCTACGATTACCCATATGGTATCATTTCCTTTCCTTGTCTTAGGTAACTTGGTGATAAAATCCATAGTTACCATTTCCCATTTCCAAGTGGGAAGTTCAGGCTGTTGTAGCAACCCTGACGGCTTCTGATGTTCTGCTTTGAGTTGCGCACACGTCAAGCATTTAGCTACATAGGTAGCTACAGACTTTTTCAAGCCTATCCACCAATAATTTGCCCTTAGATCCTGGTACATTTTATCGGCTCCAGGATGAATGGAATATTTAGAACTATGGGCTTCCTGGAGGATAACATCCCGAAGTCCTCCATAGATTGGAACCCATATTCGTCCATTCAATCTCAGAATTCCGTCATTGCGGGCTCCTCAGTTACTCCTAGCTTTTCGTTAGGATAGTTAGCTTCCAACACAGCTTCCTTCTGTGCAGCTAACAACCTTTCATTCAAACTGTTCTTTATTTCAATGCTCTTGGCGTTGATTCGGATGGGTTTCACCCTTTCCTTTCGACTCAAGGCGTCAGCGACTACATTCTCCTTGCCGGGATGATATCTGATTTCACAATTATAATCATTTAAAGTCTCCATCCAACGGCGCTGCCTCATGTTTAAATCCTTCTGATTAAATAGGTGCTGGAGGCTCTTGTGATCAGAATAGATCACACACTTGATTCCATATAAATAATGCCTCCAGAGCTTCAGTGCAAATACAATGGCACCCAACTCCAAGTCATGGGTGGTGTAATTCTTTTCATGCGCCTTTAACTGCCGTGAAGCATAGGCAATAACCTTGCCTTTCTGCATAAGCACACACCCCATGCCAGTGTGTGATGCATCGCAGTAAACTACGAATTCTTTGGTACCTTCAGGCAATGTCAGTACAGGAGCGTTGCTCAACTTTTGCTTCAGAATATCAAAAGATTCTTGCTGCTTAGGCCCCCAATCAAACTTTATCTTCTTCCTAGTTAAGGAAGTTACGGGTGCAGCAATCCTTGAAAATTTTTCAATGAAACGCCTATAATATCCCGCCAAGCCTAGAAAGCTACGAATCTCCGTAGGCGTCTTTGGCTCTTGCCAGTTCATAAAAGCTTCCACCTTAGCGGGATCCACTTGGATACCACGCTCACTAACCACATGTCCAAGGAATTGGACTTCTCGAAGCCAGAATTCACATTAGAGAATTTGGCATAGAGTTTCTCATGATGCAGGAGTTTGAGAATACAGCGGAGGTGTTTCTCATGGTCAGCTTGGTTCTTTGAGTAGATAAGAATGTCGTCGATGAAAACGATGACGAATTTGTCTAAGTAAGGCTTGAAAACACGATTCATGAGATCCATGAACGCGGCTGGTGCATTAGTGAGCCCAAAAGGCATCACTAGGAACTCGTAATGACCATAACGAGTCCTAAATGCAGTTTTGTGTACGTCTTCATCTCTAACCTTCAGTTGGTGGTAGCCTGACCTCAAGTCAATCTTCGAGAAATAACTTGCCCCTTGCAGTTGATCGAACTAATCGTCGATCCTGGGCAAAGGACACCTATTCTTTATTGTGACCTTATTAAGTTCACGGTAATCGATGCACAGACGCATCGATCCATCCTTCTTCTTGACAAACAAGACTGGTGCTCCCCAAGGAGACGAACTAGGTTTAATGAAACCTTTATCTAGCAATTCATCCAGTTGTGTCCTCAATTCCTTCATTTCTGTTGGTGCTAACCTGTAAGGTGCTCTAGCAACAGGTGCTGCTCCATGGATGATATCAATTCTGAATTCCACTTGCCTATCTGGTGGTAAACCAGGTAGTTCTTCAGGAAAAACTTTTGGGTATTCAGAAATGACGGGGATGTCTTCCATCTTAGGTTTCGGCTCATCAATGGTCACTTGTGCCATGTAGATGACACAACCCTTCTTTAAACACCTAGCGGCCTTGAGCATAGTCACTTGCTCAGGTAATCCATACCGGGTATCTCCCTGTATAGTAAGTGACTCACCAGACGGAGTCTTGATCACCACTTGCTTTTTATTGCAGACAATCTGGGCCTGGTTAAGAGATAACCAGTCCATGCCTAAAACGATGTCAAAACCAGCTAACTTCAAAGGAAGTAGGGACAAAGGAAAAGAGTGGTTCTTAATGGATATGAAACATCCATCTAATATGGTTGAGGCGGTTTCTAAGGTGCCATCTGCTAACTCCACCTCATATTTCACTCTTAGAGTTTTAACAGGTAAATTCAGCAATTTGCAAAACTTATTATCTATAAATGATTTATCTGCGCCTGAATCAAAAAGTACTCCTGCATAGATATCATTTATGAGAAAGGTACCTGTGATCACTTTATCGTCTTGCACAGCCTCCTTCGCATCCATCCTAAAGACCCTAGCATTGGTCTTCTTGGCCTCTTCAGGCTTCTTGGCGTATTTAGGGCAGTTGGTTTTAATGTGCCCTTTCTCATTGCAACTGTAGCACGTTGCATCCTTCAGCTTTTTGCAATCCAAGGTCTTGTGTTCCTTGGACTTGCATATCCCGCAAGCAAAAGTTCTTGACTGAGTCTGCGAGTTCGATTTGAGTCTGCACTTCCCGAAGTGCTGTTTCTTGCAGATTTTGCATTTGGGCTTCTCACCAGACTGATGCCCATCTTTCTTTGACTCAGACCCCTTCTTGTTGTCACCATTCCTCGGTGCTTCTTGTTTGACCTCCGTGAATTGTCATCTTCACGTTTTCTTTTCTCGGCATCCTTATTCCTTTGCGATCTTTGTCTGACCGCCTCCAAAGTGAGGGACAAAGATATGTCAGCTACAGATCTGAAAGTAGCTGGCCGAGAGGCCTTCACGCTTGCCTTTATCTCGGGGGCTAAACCCCCAATGAAACGAGCTATTCATTTGGGTTCCGGGGTCACCAGATACGGAACCAACCTCGACATGGTATTAAAGCTCGTGAGGTAAGCTTGGCAATCTAGATTGGTCATTACCAACGAAAGAAAATCTGACTCAATCTTCTCAACCTCATGCTGAGGACAGTAGTTCTCCCTGATGAGGGCAACGAATTATTCCCATGACATGTTGTACAATGGGATATTCCCAGTGGCTTGAATCAGTGATCTCCACCAGGCTAAAGCCTCACCCTTGAAAGATTGAGACACAAACTTGACTATATCCCTCTCAGCGCATCCGCTGATATCCACTACTGTGTCCATCTCATCTAACCACGTCATGCAGTCAATGGCCCCTTTTTCCCCAGTGAAATCCCTGGGTTTGCATGAAACGAAGTATTTATAGGAGCAACCCTTACTACGAGGTTCTTGATTTAGTACAACCTGTTGAGATGGAGCACTGTGGTGGTTTGAGGAGAGTCGATCATCATCTTTCTTTGGTTCTTCCTTCTTGGGAGGTGGCTTCGAATGCGGTGTAGATAGGGTCCTACTTCGAGTCCCACTATATTCTTCGTACTGCCGCTCTAAGGCCTTTGTAACTGCGTCGTCTACTAACGCTTTCAGTTCAGCACCCGTTATATTAATTCGGGCGTTATCATTATTCTCCACTGGGTGACTATTAATTTCATCTGAGTCAGCCATTTTAATTGAACTGCTACATAAAACAAGGACAATAGTTTACTTGGGAGTTTATTTTGGAATTGTCTTTTATGGCAATTCATTAACCATGGTAAACATATACCATATTTGGTTAATTTATTAATCATATTTATTTAGGATTATAATTTATCCTAATTATAAAACAATAACAGTTTTATTAGTAGCACAAAAGGCCTAGTCACAAGGACATTTTTAAATTATAAGCCATGATTTCAGAGAATCAAGGTATGAAGGTTTGAACATAGTTCATTACCTTTTTCAAACAGGGTCATAGGCTATTACTGTCTTTTGTCTCATATGAAAATGAGTAGGGCCCGTAGGCACTATATTACCAATGTATGGTCAAAATATGATCATCTTAATTGATGATTTAAACCCATGATTCAGAGATCATTAAGCTGGGTTAGGAATCTTTTAAAGAATCCTTTTATAAGAATAACGTGCGTGATTTTAACGAATCACGTCTGCCAGGAGCGTTAACATGTTTTCAGATGTTAACTGGGATTTGAATCTTTTTAACAGGTTTTACCATCTTGGCCCGGTCTTGTAATGACATGCAGGCTAGGTTATACCCTTAAGATCCTTAGTTAATATTAAATAGGCAGATTATTTTTAAAAGGAATGATTTTGATTTATTTATTTCATATATAATTTATTTATGCATAAAATGGCAGAAATGAAATTTATAAATTAAACCTTCCATTAATTATTAATAGATTACACATCGCCCTAAACGGGACTTTTTAGACAAACAAGTTACCCACGCAGGGGTCAAGCAACAAACTAGTCCACGCAGGGACTTAAACAAACATCATACCCTCGTAGGGGTTAACAGAAAGATAGACCCACGCAGGGGTCAAAACAAACAAACATACCCACACAGGGGTTAATACAGCAAGACAGGCCCACGCAGGGGCTCAACTGATACAAGGAAATTACAACATCAGTGGAAGGATTCAATGGTCCTTCCTGCTCTTCCCTTTTATTAAGCTTGTCAATATTTGGAAGAAACTTTGTCGCTCCCTGCGGTCTCTGTGAAAGTTTCGCTCGACTTGGTCCAACCTTTGCATAATTTCTTCACGCTCTGGTGGGGAGAACCTTGGCGGCTGCGATTGTTGCCGAATTATAGGTCTAGTAGGTATTTGGTACCCATGAGTCGGGTACCCTACTCCCCAAGGAGCTCCATACTGCCCTTCAGGATGAAGGGCGTTATAATTGGCCGCTACCAAGTAAGGGTCGGCTTCAGCGTAACCATAGTTGGTGTGAGCCGGCTGCTCAAACGGGTTGTACGCCATCGAACCCGTGTAGGCAGGAATCGGGTTATCAAAACCCATCGGTGGTGGTTGCGGTGCAACTGGGTTCGAAGGTCCACCCATTTGTGGATCTTCTTGAAGTGGCGGATAATGACTGCCACTTGATTGTCGAGGAGAGTTAAAATGAAAGTCCCCTCCACGTGCAGACATACATGCTCCGGTTCTCCTATGCCTCGGCGGTTGCGGAGGTGCCGGCTGAACTGGCGGCGGTGGAGGCGGTGACGTGACTGCCACAAATCGTGAATCCTCAGAGGGATCCTGCTGCTGCTGCTGGTGAGGCAACGAATGATGCGAGGGTGTAAAATACCACTCGTATTGATTAAATCGTGCCTGGTAACTGTCCGGACCATGGTAGGGTGATCCATGAAAACACGAACCATCTGAGACGTCGATAGGATGGTTCGTAGTTCCGGTTGCGGGCTCGACGGGATCGGTGTCCTCATCCATATCCTCTGCATGATCGCCAGAGTAATGATCCTCTGGCCCCAATGGGTTAAAACCCACTGGTTCTTGTATGTAATTTTCCGGGTTAAACCGGCCCCTAAAAACAGGTGTGGGGTTACCAAAGGAATTATGCGATAGGGATCGCTGAAGAGGTATGTAAGAAGGTTGAGGGTTGTCGGGCTCATTTTTCGAGTGTGGCCCATATGTGTTGTGAATGGGAGGTGTCGAACTGTGCGAAACAGATCGTCTCGCAGGTTCAAAAAGGTTCCTCTGGTTTTCTCTAGGGTCAGCACTCGCAGTGGTGGTAGGAGCTCGCATGTGCTGATTGATGATTATGGTGTTATGTGTTAGCATAATTGATGAGAGTAATAGGATAGAATGATGGTAGGGATACATCTGTTTAATGATATATGGATTAATTGTGATCATTAGAGTACATCATGCTTATATGTTAATATGACAAACTAGGGTTTGTGCATTGAGATTGATAATTTAGCATGATCGAGTTTAGAAATAAGTAAAACATTGTTATCAGATAAAATGATTTATGTTCTAAGATTTCTGTATTATTCGATCCGAATGGAAGGTGAATCGAGTAAATGGATGATGATGATTGTGTTTATTCTTGTTACTTAATCATGAAAGATATAATTAGGGTTTGTATGATATGGTAATGTGTAACTGTTTCGATCTTTGAATGGGGTAGAATGATTGGAAATTATGTTGGCTAAATTTAACGAAGTATGTTGACTAGACCCAATCGCACAAGGGATCCCAATCGCACAAGTAGTTTTGGGTCGCACAAGGACATGGGCTGCATAAAGTGTTTGGGCCTAGCTTAGTAATATTCCGGGTGGGTTGTGCACGGATCGCACAAGTTGTGCGATTGAGTAAGGGGCGGTGCAAGTTGTTGTTGGGCCAGCCCACACCCGGACCGCACAACCCAGAGCGAATCGCACAAGGGAGGACAGTCGCACAAGCCGGATGGGCCTTGTGCACTGTTGGGCCTGTTTACTTCTGAATCGCACAAGGCATCCGGGTCGCACAAGATAAGTGGGCCCGAACGCCCGGGCCGTATGTGACTGTGTTTGATGACTTGACTGTTAAGTGGAAATTGTTATTGGGTTTGCATGTTATGTGTATCTGTTACGTGCTAGGTGATGTTTTGTTAAATACTTGATCGATAGTGAATGAAACTGATTTAGATTGGTAACCATGATTAGGACGTGGTTGGTAGATCAATTGTGAGCAAGTAAATATCATTACCAAGCAATCCAAGGTGAGGTCACTGCTCTTATTCCAAGCATGCATCCCAGGGAGGGATATCTGGTAATTGTTCTGGGGAGGAACGTCGGGTTAATGGGATGTTTGTTATTACTCAGTTTCTATCATATAAGACCCCTTACATCTACCGATAGTTGCCGGGGAGGTAACGAGGTTATTAGTTGATAGCGCTATTAGGATTGGCACCCTCACACCGTACCGGGGAGTAGGGGTAAGCAAATTAACCACCATAACCGATAACCGAACCATAACCGACATAACCGAACCACTAATAACGGATAACCAATATATCCAATGGTTATGGTTATGATACTTTGTATAGCCGCTCAATCGGTTATGGTTATGGTTATGAAGCTTTGGTTAACCGAATATAACCGAAACCGAACCGAAGTTGTGATGTTAACTTTATATAATAGATTTGTGTTTTACAAAACCATATAGAGGGTTTTTACTAAGATAAAAGTATGTTAGTAACAAAATGATCTTGATGTAGATGTCATTTATTTTGATAAAGAACTATGGTGTTATGGCCATAATTATTTTTGTTTGAGAATTACCTTATTAAAAAGAACTCTAAATCGGTAGTTTAACCAAAAATTTAGTCTTCGTTATCTTATAAAATAGGCTCAAGCTAAGTTCAAATCGTGCACAACCCTATTTATTTCAAACCTTGCTTGGTTACGTAACCGAAATTAACCAAAACCGAACCATAACCGATTAACCATAACCGAAGTTTGGTTATGGTAATGGTTACCAAAACTCCATAACCGAACTATCGGTTATGGTTATGGTTAACAGTAAAAACTGACCCATGCACACCCCTACCGGGGAGGACGGGCGTGAACTAATTACCTTGACCACTTGACCAATGCTTTGATAGAGGCATTGGGGTTGGGCAAATACATCTTGTAGCCATTTGCGGTAATCGAGTTAATAACAACATCAAATCAAATCGTTGAACTGTTTTATACACATATCTAGTGTCACACCCCGAATTCCACGTGTCAACGGTGGGCCCGGTGGGGAGTATCGTGACGTGGTTGGCAACATAATAGTCAAACAACACAATATTTAAATGCACAGCGGAAGCAATTGAAAGATATATTTCAACCGAATAAAATATTGTAATATCATGTATCACAAACAGTTGAAAGTTTATCCACAGACGGATCGAAATAAATAGGAAACAGTAGTTCAACAGACTTTAGGCATCTTAAGCTTGCGAGACTCTTTTGATGCTAAGGAGATATCCAGCCAATTACGAGTAGTACCTTCAATTAATCTTTTTGGGAAAATACGTCAGTTTACAAGGGTAAATACAATCAACTGACTCGTTTTAAAAATGATTAAAAATTGATTTGGATGCACATGGCACAAACATTTTATAACTTGGGATAATTATTTAAATATATAAACTTGTAAAAGAATTACATGTTCCTTATGCGTTCAGTAACCCGGATCGTGCCGGGTTAAAGATCAATAGACACACCACATAATCTATTTATGCACTGACGAGTGTACGCCTACACTCCGCGCTTAGGTCGTGGCCATTTCGTAAAATGATGCGAAGGATATCCGGGACATGGTCAATAACCCCCCAAATGCTTTAAGTAAACAAAACAATTTAAACGGGCCGATCAAATATCAATTAACCACCATACGATGGAAGATTTAATGCCCGACCAAGCGGTATTTTATATACCGTACCCCAAGGCCGTATAAGGGAAAATAAGTTAAAAGTATTTACCTGAGCAAAGTAATAATCACAATAAGCAAATGCAAGTAGCTTTTACTGGTCCTCCTATTCTGGAACTAAGGTTTATAATAACCTATTAGAATCCTAACGGGTCTTTAGTTAAGCTTAAGCTTAGACCGGTTAGTTTTAAAGATACGGTTCGTACGCACGATTAAGCGAAGACCGGAATAGAATGTGATTTAGACCCGACAAGTTTGAAGACTTGCTTAATATGGGTATATTATACACATTCTGGATTTTAAATAAAACCGATAAGGTTTGACCCGTTTCGGATAATTTATGTAAAATAGTTACATAAACCGAACCGAACGCGTAATAAGCGTAACGGGTAAGCGTAAGAGCCATATACAGGTTTCCTAAGTTAATATGCCTCAAATATGCTGTGACATCAGTAAGATGTCTTTTATTATGCACGAAACGAATTTAAACACAAACTATGCCCCGTAGGGGTAGTTTGGTCATTTAAAAGGTTATAAAAGAGTTTAAGTATTAACCTGAGTTACAGGTCTGATATAATCAGAAAAAATACTTAGTTTACTAAGTTATAACAGTATGGTATTGCATATATGTGAAATTTATCAATTTTAACCAAACTATGCTCCGTAGGGGCATTTTGGTAATTTCACATAAGCCGAAAAGCTCAAAACTGAAGTCTGAGTTAAACAACTTTTTCTTACTGTTAAAATGTTATAATTTACCTAAAATATCAGTAGGTATCAACCTTTGTATGTTTAAAATAGTTTTAATACATCCTATGCGTTAAAACGCTTAAAAAGGCGATTAGAAGCCGTTTCTGGGTTCTATATCGAAAGGTGATATTTTTATTATTATTCCAGGAGGTCTAAAATAATTTATTTATCATATAAAAGCAGTAGCAAAAGGTCCGGGGTCAAAAAAGATATGTAAAACTCATTTTATTGCCCGAAAGGGCAAAACCGACAATTATCGGATTAAGCCTATGACTATAAGTTATGCTCAGCCTAAAATTAATTAAAAATCTTCAAAAATCCCAAAATAATATATTACATCAGTGGGTAATAAGTTTGATATCAAAAAGTAGGCTTAAATAGGTCATACGCTAATTACACCGTTTAATCGCTAAAAAGCTTTCAAATTACGCTAATGAGCATAACTCTCAATCTACACCTCAAACTGATGTCAAATTTTGGGTGCAAGTTTATAATTTAGTAACTAAGGTTTCTACTCTTTTACATTTGCAAAAATCACGTTTTAAGGAGAAAAGGGCATAATGGTCAACATATGAGCAATTAACGGAATCATGCATATTAATTGGTTAACTAATGAACCAAGGTGTATAATCACAGAGGGTTATACTAGCATGTAACCTAGTCCAATTAAAGCTCTAATGTATTTCTAAAACATACCAAAACGGGTCAGAACTGAAGTCAAAGCAAACGTCAAAGCTTTGCGACTTTCTGTTCCGAACAGGGTCTAAACAGAAAATTGTCGGGTTGAACATGTTTAGACATGTTCTTACATTAATTACCAAGTTATATTAATGATCAAACAGGTTGTATGGGTTCTACATTGCTAATTATGCATAAATTAGAAATTAAGCATTTTGTTAACTTTTTAATAACAAGTTTGACACGACATTTGACCTAGTTAGAGTAGGAATCAGAGGGTTCCCTTTTAAGGCTTTAATGCCCACATAATTACCAACTTATAACTACTTTCAATTCGAATAATCGCTGAACCATTAATGATTAATCGTTAAGTCAACCGTTAATTACGACGGTTTGACTTTTAAGCTAAAACTAAGCAAAAACTTAACTAAGAAAGGTTAAGCATACTTACTGAAGTCCTATGCACGATTAGTGATCACTTGAGTATGCTTTGGAGCTCTAGAAATGATCAGAAATGCTGAAGGAAGGTGTGAAGAAATGGTTGCAACCTTGGCCCTTTATATAGTGCTCAAGAACTCATGGATCATTGACAAACAAGCCTAACAATGGCCATGGATCACTTCCAGATGTCCCTAAGTGTCTAGGGGTTGCTTAGGGGTCGTGCAAGATGAGGAAAATAGGATTAAAGTCGGTTACAAGGGCTATGGCAGACAAGAACCCAAAGAATTCGGAGCAGAAGGCCCCTCGCGGCACGCGTACCCCCCCCCCCCCCCCAGGGCCTTCGCGTGGCGCGACGCCCCTTCTGATCAAATCTCAAATTTTTGATTTTTACGCTTTGGTCCTTGGCTCTTGGGAACTTTTCTACGACTTTATTTCTTGCACTTTGAACCCTCCAAATTAACTTATAAGGGCTTTAAGACATATACCCACTTTGTTAAGTCCTCGGTTAACTTTATTGTTACCCGAAAAGTCATAACTTTCAACGTTGACGATTTAACCCCTTGTATACGAATTTGATCATAACTTTCTCATACGATAACGCAACTTTATGAAATTTATATCATGTATTCTAGTGAGCATAATTAATCATTACAAAGCTTCGGGTTTGTTAAAAGGTCACACAGAGGTATAACTTAAACATGTTGACACATTTAACCCCTGTAGTTTGTAATCTCTCACTTTCTTTCATATTTAGTTTCGTATGATCCATGATTTATTCGTTTGAAGGTATGAGCATCATGTAGGGTTAATGTACAATATATTTATTCACTGTTGACATTTAGAACCCGTATATTCACATACTTTCCATGATTGTAAACTTTAATCCTTTTATAATGTCCTTTCACACGTTCAAACCTATGACACGTGTCAACACATTACAGGACGTGAATTTTCAAGGTGTTACATCTGGTAACTAAACGCGTTAACAAAACTTTGAACTCACCAGCGTCGTCTGACACACTTGTATGCATGCTTGCAGGTCGTTTAGAATGTTGATCATGGACTAGCTATCTGGGAGTGCTGGAGTGGTCATGGATCGAGACTCTTGGATATTTGCTTGTTAATTATGAACTATTGTTTTGAAACAATTAACTTACAGTTTACATAATGCTTCCGCTGAATATCTACTTTGGTTTAACTTATACTTTGGATTTATATTTGAAATGAATGGAATGTTTTATTAAATACTATGTGTAGTTCAATGTGATTGGTGGCTTGGATCCTGGTACGTCACACGTCCCGCGATGTTTCTGCATGTGGTAATTTGGGGGTGTGACACATAGGTTACTCTTACCTTCTAAAGAGTTCTTAATGAAAGTAGAATTACTCTCATTAACGTAGGTTTTTAGACGTCTTGTGACTAGCACAACTTTTAGTTACAGGTTTCCTACTTGCGTTAGTAGTCTAAGGTAACATATTGGAAATTCTTATACTTTCGATGGCGTCCCAACTTAAAGGGTTCCCGTCGTTTATATTGTCGGATGAGTTACGAGACAGGTGATCAAACGAAATGATGTTCAATATCGGAATTATAGATATATGAGAGAGATTCCTGCTAAAGAAATCTAGAATTATCATTGACACACATGCTCGTGATTTATGCTAAATTGTCAATCTTTATAGTTTTTGGATTTCCTTATAGATATACATATCTATATAATCATATATTTAACATACTATAATATACATACCATTCATAAGGTCAATGTATTTAATAGATTCACATTTCTAAAAACAGGTCAGACATCAGGTCATGGTACTATTTAGGGAATTTTGTCACTTGTTTGAGATATTATACCCCTTCTTAC
Organism: Helianthus tuberosus; assembly: GCA_030545235.1. NCBI lineage: Eukaryota > Viridiplantae > Streptophyta > Magnoliopsida > Asterales > Asteraceae > Helianthus > Helianthus tuberosus. The sequence continues at coordinate 98,069,380 of CM060354.1, read as the reverse complement.
CTGGTTCTCGCCGGAGAGGTAATCCCATCTTACTCGGTTCTCACCGGAGAGGTAATTATCATTGTATTTCCCACAAATAGTATCTTTTTAAATCAAGATTTTAAAGGTGCCTCTTTGATTAAGGCTTTCATCAAGAATCAAGGAAATTTGTATTCACATGACAGATCATACTCTAGAACCAAGTAGTACTAATAAGCAAGAAATAACAGCGATCAAGTGTTATTGCTTATTTATTGTACTTGCAATGTTCTAGTCCTCATTCTTACGGCATACCAATATCTATCACATTATACTTATACAAGTAATTAGCTCATCCTTAAGCTTATATTAAGGCATTTTTCTTAGGTTCAAGTCTAAATACTATCTTGGGTGCTACCAGATAATATCAATTTCCTAACTCTTCGTTTAAAGTTAGGTATTATTACAACACCTATTTGCTTATACAAGTGGCTCTAATACCACCTCTGTCACGACCCCCGAACCCACCCTGGAAGCGGGAGCCGTGAGCAGTCAAGTGGTACCGGTGGTTATTTTGAAAAGTATTGCAGCGGAAAATTTCATCAGGACCGTGAGTTAGGAAAATACCAGAGTTTAGAAAACACCGATTTTATTGATAAAATAGATGGGAATAACCCATGTTTTACAAAGGTAGGTTTAATATGGGATAAACCCGAATACATAAAACAATGTTTCTTATTTTAATTTAATTGATAAAATAAGCCACTTCTTTAAGCCTTTCGGTGCCATAGAACTCTTATTCTCATCTACTGTAATCACCTGAAATGCGTTTTAAAAAGGTTTTGTCAGCATGAAATACTGGTGAGTACATTCAATTTATACAAAAGAAACATTGTTATAATATACAGTATTAAGAGCTAATACAATGTTTATATCAATCAATTACCCCCAAATCGGTATTTGTCACTCGACCGGATCTGTGACTATGGTCATATCACACATTGGCTAACCCGTTGTCCAATGGTGAAGCTTATCAAGTAGTGTATTCAAAACCCCACATACCGGTAGTAATTGAAGATTACAAAGACTTAATCACTATAAGTATAACTGGAAAACATTTAAGGAGATTACAAAGGCTTAATCATTGTAAGTATACCTAGAAAACATTTAAGGTTTTGCAAAACAATTTGATAAAAAGAGAAGGACTCACCTTGTTAGCATATAGTCTTGATTAAACAAGCCTCTTGATTCTAAGCCTTCTGATAACAAATCATCTACTTTATAGTTCTGAATCTTCTGATGATTAAACATCTTGTTTGATAATCGGAGTTTTTCTGATAGTTAAACATTTAGTTTAACAAAGTGGAATGCTTTTAGTATAAAACCATATCAAACCTAACGATGGTCACGATATCAGAACTTTAACGAAATTCACAAAGTATAGTCTTATTTAGACAGCACTTTGGCATTCGTTAGTTGGTTCCCGAATCGCTCGGACAGAATATTGTATAGGTGATTATTGGTTAGAACACCAACGTATAGAGAGAGAAGAATAGAAGGAATGAGCAAAGAAAAATGAATTCTAATCTTCCTATTTATAGGTAACGGATATGCCTTTCTTTTCTAGGAAGTTTCTTATATATACCTTCCGTAGATAAAGCCTGCCCCAGAAAAAGTCTTCCTCATATAAAACCTTCTTTGGATATTATCTTCCTTAGATATTACCTTCACTAGATAATATTTTCCTTAGATAATATTTTCCTTAGATAATAACTTCTTTATATATTACTTTCCTTAGATAATATCTACCCCATATATACCTATTTAGATATTATCTACCTCATGTATATCTTTGTTGTTAAACTTTAGCTGTTTGAGTTTACTTTAACTGGTTAATTAAATAACTTACTTAACTGATTAACGTACTCAGCGAATTAATTAATCTTACATCGCTGATTAATTAATTAACTTACTTAATCTTACTTAGCTGTTAAGTTTACTTATCTATTAAGGTTTCTTGATTGCTAAGTTATCTTAACTACTAAGTTGTCTTAACTGCTAAGTTTTACTTAACCAGTAAGTTTTCTTAATCGCTAAGTTTACTTAACCATTAAGTTTCCTTAACCATTAAGTTTCCTTAACCATTAAGTTTCCTTAACCATTAAGTTTACTTAACCATTAAGTTTCCTTAACCATTAAGTTTACTTAATCGCTAAGTATTCTGGTTTAGCAGCTCCCTGGTTATGAATTCTAATTTCTAGATACACTGGAACTCGTATTAGCGTATTAACCCAAATTCAACTTTAACGATAATCACGAGATCGAAACCCTCACAACGAATGACAAAGTATAGCCAGATATTGGCAGTACTTAAACATCCATTGGATCGGTTTCAATAGATCGGATAAAGTACCATGCCAGTGATTATAGTTACTACCCTGATATCGCAGCAGAGTTTCGAGACTTTGATTGTAAATTTGAAAGAAACAGAGAAACGATCAACAAAAAGAACTATTTTTTCCGTCGAAATGTGAAATCTGAGCAAGTCCCAATCCCCTGGCTTTATAGCCAGTTTTGATCTCTCCCGCATGTCGCGCAAGGCTCAGCCGTCCCTGGCGCGTGTCGCGGGGTTAGTCGACATGGATTCGACTGCCACATGTCCCACGTAGCCATGACACGTGGCTTAGTCTCGTGACACGTGTCCACGGTCGCCTTTTTCGACCAATCACGCGTTTTTCTCGATTTCCGTGCAAATACTTATCACGTATGCGCGGGTCTTGATTCCATTTGTTTCGGTTTTTAATTTCGAATCTAATGAAGGTTACTTTTGTGTGGTTTAGTTCATTAATCGTCAGGTTTTCAAGTTTCGTTGCGCACATTTATGTTGTTGTTGAGAATACTTTTGAGGGTTGTTACACAAATCAAATCAGTTTATGTACAAATCATTCGTTCGTCATAGATTGTGTTTATGCAAGTTTATGTTTCACTATTATTTGTGTTAAACTAGTAGAAATACATGCGCTACGCAGCGGGGTTTCAGTTGGTATCAGTTCGATTTAGTTCGACGCCAGTATTGGGCATAGAAATCGAACGAAATACCAAAGAAGATATTGACATGTATTCTGCACCGATCAAAAAGAAAAAAATAACTTTACATTTGAACGGTATCGTTGAGGCAAGTTAGACCGCAAGAGAAATTAACGTTTTCAAAACTAAAAGAATAAAAAAAAATAAGTTTTTTTAAAAAATAATACTTATTAATTTCTTTTTAAAATAATATGTTTTTTTAAATGCTAACATCGCCAGCTGCAAAGGTGGGCTTAATGAGAAAATTTTCCTTTTATTGTACATCCTCTTTACATTTGTATTGTTTATATAATTGATCCTTTGGGCCATCAATAACACCACATATTATTCAGCAATACATAGTTCCCCACCCCACACCAAGCTTTGTATGACTTACAATATTTATTGCATGTTCTCTATATTCCTTGTTATACTCAAGGGGAAGCCATTTTGGATTTACATACGGATAAAGAAGATATAAGTTGAATGCATTTGCATGTAGAAAGGTTGTAAAGCAATTAATAAGGTTTTTGTACATTCGTATGGTCATCTTGCATTTCCAGACGCCCCATGTGAGTATTTAGATGATTTTAACTTTGGTTCAAAGTTTCAATTCTTAAGGTAAAAGAATGTTATAAAGGGAAGTGTTGTTACAACTATATCCTTCATGGACTAGTTCGGCTAACTAATATTTGATAAGGGGTCTAACTGTAGTTTCCACTATTGTAACCAACAACTGAATTATTCGTTAAGCCGATCAACCAATATTAGCCAATACTTGGGGATCAGATTAATGATTTCTCTCTCTCTCTCTCTCCATCTCTCTTAATTAGTTTCTTTCTCTAAATCTTATGGATATTGAATTGTTATGTCGTAGATCTCAAAATGAAGTGCATGTGGTGTGTTGGTTTTTTCTTCACCGGAGATAAGGGGAGCCTAGGCATTGAAGAAAATGCAACTGAATTTTTTAGGAATTTAGGTTTTTCATTTTTAGGTAAAAGTGTAAGATTGTCATTTATTTAACTTTAACATAAAAATATAATGGGCATCCACCTAAATGACCAAAAGCGTTATCTGCTTGTGAACAATTTGTACCAAACACTACTAGAAAACTACATTTTTTCCTACAAAAGTTTCCTACAAATTTCCCACAACTCAATTTTTTTTACAATTTTCCTACAATTTTTTGACAAAAAAGAAAAACAAAAAAAACCCAAAACGTTGCCACAAATTTCCTACAAAATTGACACACAATAAGCATTTGTAGCAATTTCGTCACAAAATTTATAACCTTTTCCACAAAATTCCGACAAAAATTATAAAATTTTATATTATTTGTAACAACAAAATAAATAATTTAAAAAATATAAAATATTAAATTTGTCGAAAATTTGTAGCAAATTTACACCCGTTGCTACATATTTCCTACAAAAAAAGTTATTTTATTTGTTACTTATCAATTTTAGAAAAATAGATAATTTTAAAAAATAAAATAATGACTTTGTCGAAAATTTGTAGCAAATTGACAGCAGTGGCTACAAATTTCCTACAAAACGGCTATTATTCAACAAATTAATAAGAAAACATAATTTAAAAAAAATAAAATATTCGAGTTGTCGGAAATTTGTAGCAAATGTACACCAGTTGCTACATATTTCCTACAAAAAAAAAGTTATTTTATTTGTTACTTAGCAATTTTAGAAAAATAGATAATTTTAGAAAAATAAAATGATAAATTTGTAGGAAATTTGTAGCAAATTGACAAAAGTTGCTACAAAGTTCCTACAAAACGGCTATTATTCAACAAATTAAGAAGAAAACATAATTTAAAAAAATAAAATATTAGAGTTGTCGGAAATTTGTAGCAAATTTACACCAGTTGCTACATATTTCCTACAAAAAAAGGTATTTATTTGTTACTTATTAATTTTAGAAAAATAGATAATTTAAAAAAATAAAATGATAAGTTTGTCGGAAATTTGAAGCAAATTGACAGCAGTTGCTACAAATTTCTTACAAAAAGGCTATTATTCAACAAATTAAAAAGAAAACATAATTTTAAAAAATAAAATATTAGATTTGTCAGAAATTTGTAGTGACACCAGTTGCTACATATTTCCTACAAAAAAAGTTATGTTTTTTGTTATTTATCCATTTAAAAAAATAGATAATTTTAAAAAATAAAATACTAATAAATTTGTCGGAAATCTGTAGCAAATTGACAGCAGTTGCTACACATTTCCTACAAAAAAGGCTATCATTCATTAAATTAAGAATAAAACCAATGTTTTAAAAACTGGTATTTTAATCGTACCGGATTTGACTTAAAAATGGTTTAACCGGTTGAACCGGGTTGTACCGGGTGGTTCAACCGGGTTAACTAGTTAACTGTATAATTTCATAAATTACAACTTCAACTCAAAAAAATAATCCAAAGTGCATGATAATCCATAACAAAAAAACATGATTCAAAAGTATTCAGTTTTCTAATAAAGTTTAAGCCATTGGAGTGTTGAATGCATCAAGTTCCCGGTCGCTTAAAAGATGAAATTCACTATCGTCACCATCCTCATCAACTAGAGCATAATTATGTATGGAAGATAAAAAAGTCATAAACATCTTAAAACCTAAACATTAAAGTGAAAGAATTGTTCACGATTTGCCATGGTGTATGTATAAAAAACTCAATATTCCATCAATTACATCTCATACATTAAACCACGTTCGAAAGAATAAATCACATTAAAACCTACACGTTTGAAAGCAATTGTAATAATTACTTGGTCAAAAGAGGGAAAGGAACTAGAAGGTAAGTGCTGAAAGTGGAAGAAGACGAAGCCTGAAGGGATGAACTGATGAATGGTGGTTTGAATTTTTGATCGACTGATGAACTAATGAATTGATGAAGGAGTATACCAAAGAAGATAGAAAGGCTTAGGTTAATATTATGGAGTGAAAAATAACGGGCCTGATAAAATTGTAAAAAAAAACCCAAAAGTTACAATGGGCCGGTCCGGTACACCGGTACATACCGGTATTTCGCTACTTACCGGCGGTATAAATCCAATGCCGTTTCATGTAATTACCGGCCTGTTTCGTACCGGGTGAAGATCCGGATTCAGGTATTACCGGTATTACCGGCCGGTACGAACCGGTTTTTAAAACATTGAATAAAACATAGTTTTGAAAAATAAAATGTTAAATTTGTCAGAAATTCGTAGCAAATTGACACAAGTTGCTACATATTTCCTACAAAAAGTTATGTTATTTGTTATTTATCAATTTAGAAAAATAGATAATTTTAAAAAATAAAATAATAAATTTGTCGGAAATTTGTAGCAAATTGACACAAGTTGCTACAAATTTCCTACAAAACAGTTGTTTATAGAAAAAAAAAAACATAGTTTAAAATATAAAATGTTAAGTTTGTCGAAAATTTGTAGCAAATGAACATCAGTTGCTACAGATTTCCTACAAAAAGTTTATTTTAATTTATCAATTTAGAAAAAAAAATATAATTTTAAATTATAAAATGTCAAATTTGTCGGAAATTTGTGGCAATTTATTATGTACTATACTATATCATACCTCATACCATACTATACCTATGTTGTACCATACGAAACAATCTTATACGGTACCATACGATACAATCTTACACTACACGACACGATACGACACGACGCAACATGACCCGACACTATACTATACGATATAGTATAGTATAGTATACTATATTACATTATGCGATACGATACGGTCCTATACTATACAACACTACACTATACTATACTGTACGACGCTATCATATACTATACAATACTACACTATAATATATATACCATATAGTATACGATACTATACTATACTATATTGTAATACACGATATGATCATATACTATGCTACACTATACTATATTATATTGTACGATATGATACAATCCGGTGCTATGCAAAACTACACTACAGTATATTGTACTGTACTGCACTGTATATGTAACATGGTTAATATTGGCCTTTAATGGATCATAATGGGCAATAGTAGATCATAAATGTGTTAGTTGACCATATTGGGCCTAAATGGATCACAATTGACAACAATAGATCATATATGTCTTAATGGACCATATTCGGCCTTAATGGATAACAACAAACAATAGTAAATCATACATGTCATGATGTATATGTGTTTGTGCATGTATGTGTGTCTGTGTGAAGGGGTATGGTCCCAGATCTCGCACCGAAGTGAACACGAGTGACCATCACCCATATCAAATACTCCCATCAACTAGGACTTATCTGCGTCAGTGCGGGCATGCGCGAACGCAGTTAACTGTTCCAGTCGGTCAAGTGATGAGAAGACTTACCTTGTGTATGAAAACGGTTGTTTTCGTCACGACAAGGGATGCGGTAACAACCGCAGTCGTTGCACATAGCGATGCGGCTCAGCACCGCATCCTATGGATGTTTTCATCATGACAAGGGATGCGGTAACAACCGCAGTCACTGCACATAGCGATGCGGCTCAACACTGCATCCTATGGATATCTTCGTCACCACAAGGGATGTGGTAACAACCATGGTTACCGCACATAGCGATGCGGCCCAGCAACGCATCCTATTGACGACGCAAGTAGGACTGACACTTTGACTTAAGTGTCCAAAACAACAAGTGGCACTGACAATCGTCACCTGTCCGCCCCACATCTCTGCAACGCTGGCACACAGACTGACAGCCCCAGCAGGACGTGGCATCACCTCAGGAAGTGTCTAACACTTCCGTGATCTACGCTTCTGACACACCTGCAACAGGCTGCGCGTTGTCGGTCTAGCCACTGAATTACCCTCCTTCACTCTTCGGCTATAAATACCCATCCCGGACCAGGTTTGAGGTATCGCTTATCTGCTCTCTCTCACACTTACTACTATCACACACTTTGCTCTCAAGCAAATACTGATTCTCACGTCGGAGAGTGGTAACAAGGAGCACCCCCACCCCATCCTCCTTGTTATGAGTCATGGTGTGTTTCCTTGTGCAGGAGACAGGTTAGCGGACGATCCAGCCACCGATCCTCGGAAAGAAGGGATTAACCCTACTTGACGAGACCAGTGAATTAACCTCCCCAGTTAACCACTATTTCATCACTATGTCTACGTGTATATGCATATGTGTTTGTGCGTATATGTATATGTGTCTATGTCTATTAGTATATGTATATGTGTTTGTGCATGTATGTGTGTACCTTTGATTATAAAGCTTGAATTCGGCTTGCAGGTAGTTTTTGAAGCTAGGTCTCGGCTTAGGCTTGGGCTCGAATCATTTAATATTTAGTCATATTTTACAATAGTAATTATTATTATTATTATTTAAATATATACTTAATATATTAATTAAAAAATATATAAATGGTGGGCTCGTTAAGGCTCGCGAGCCAGCTTGAGTTCGATAAGCGAAACTTAGACTAGTTTACGCTTGAATCGTTTCGAGTTTTTTTTTGGATCCGAACTCGAGTAGCTTGGCTCGTTTGAACCCTTAACAAATATAAGAGTTAAATGTCGTTTTTGTCCCGGTGGTTTGTGCCATTTTGCCAGTTTAGTCCAAAGGTTTCATTTTTCGCCTGTGGGTTACAAAAGGTTTAACCGTTGGCATTTTAGTTCACTGGGTTAACTTCATCTATTTTTTTCATAACGAGAAGGGCGATTCAGTCATTTTATATGTAACTCTGTTAACAAGAAGGACAATTCGGCCATTGTCGTTAACAGAAAAGAATGGATGAAGTTAACCCAGTGGACTAAAATAGCAACAATGAAACCTTGACCCACAGACGAAATATAAAACTTTTGTACTAAATCGGCAAAATGACCTAAGACTATGGGGTATGGGGCGGGGTTTGGGCGTGGGTTGGCTGAAAACGCCCAAGCCACCACCCCGGGTGGGTTTGGGTTTGGGCGTGGCCCCTTTGGCGTGGGATTCAGCCCGGGCGTGGGGCGGGGCTCTGACCCTGACATGACGGGATGTTATTGGCCAACAAAACTAGCCGGGATGTCATTGGCCAAAAAAAATTTGATATGGCTTGGCCACGCCAGCCCAGCCACGCCTACCATACCCCTATGAACTTGGGTTTGTGTATTGGGTGCCCCATAATCCACATGTCAACCCATGCCCCAAACCCCCGCCCCACCATACCCCACGGTCTAAACCATATAGACTAAAATGACATTTAACTCCAAATATAATCTCCCCAACTTAATTTCCCACACGAAAATTCCAAATTCCCGCTAGTATTTTTATATCTTTCCGCCTAAATTTCCTTTACCCTCTTAAAATCCAAATTACTTCTCATTTCCAATCCCCAGTTAATTAAAAACACAAATACACAGAGCTTTATCCTTCAGTTGAAAACCCTAGCGCCTACCACTACCACTGCCATCTTCACATCAGCTCGAACCATCTTCAGGTTTCACTACCATGTGGAAACCATACCAAGGAGATGCTAAACCCTTTTCCAACTCGGTCACCATCGGCTACCTTTTCGGTCTCCAATTCCATTCTTTCTCTACTATCATTATTATTATCATCCAGACTTCGTTTAATCATCTCATTAACTTAAGATCTGGTTTGAATTTTGCAGGAATTAAGCCCGGGATCAAAGGCTCATTGATGGTCATCGGAGGCTTGATCAGATTTATTTGTACCGGAACTCCACTCGACGTTTGATGGGTTTCTTCCCCAACTATGGTAAGTTATGCGCACCAGAACTCTATTAGACGTTTAATGTAGTAATTTTCCCCTTTCCCCCAATTTTTCAATCCAGGGTTTTGTTTTGTGGGAAAACGACTCGAAATTTTGACAGTATCAACGACTATGAAAATTTCACCGACAGCTATTGACTTAGAAGTAAACTCGGTCTTCCTTCCTTCTTTCATCACCATATTAAATGTTAACACCCTCTCTACTATGCACAATCAACCCTTCAAGACGCATTTTCAGCTGTTTACAGGTATTTCTGCAACACCCATTTGCGTTTCTTGATTGTGTGGTTGTAGTTCTTGTAAGTAAATGAAGAAATTGCACTTAGGTTGCCTTTTAATTGATGTTTTCTGATGGCGAAAATGTTGAAATTGATATGGTTTAGAAAGTATGGTTTCATGCCCACCAAGTGTTTGATGATCTGCTTACTCGGTTGTGATGTTTGGATTGACATGCTTTTGTTGTCAGTTGTTGTGTTTTACCTGTGTTTGCTAGTAAGTCAATACATGATTACTTTATTTTGAGATATATATATGGCTTGTTTGTTAAGCACTTTTATAAAATAAAGTTGCAACTACTAGTCAAGTAGATTTGAGATGACATGCCTATATGTTTAAACAAGTGGTTGTGTGTATATGTGATATGGGGGGGGGTCAGGGTTTTAAATCATCTAAATCATTACTCAATGCATTTCCTTATGAAGCTCTTGCAATGTTGAACAAGAGACCTACTTCTTAGTGCGGTAGCTAAAAGGATTTTCACCAAAACTCATATATACTGAACCCAAACTCGCAAATTTTGTGTCTGTTTTAGTGTTTTGTCATAAATTCTCACCCCTACAAAACAATACGTACTCGGTAAATCCCACACATAGCAAAAGCTGTTGAATTGAAGTCAATTGTAAAAAAGTTGCTTATGTTTTTGTCATTAAAGAGTGTGTGGACTGTTGGAGTTCGATTTTTTTTTATAGAAATAAGAGTCATGAAAGCCGTTAGTGAAGATTTTAGACATCCATTCTGTCAAAATGAAGAGAGTATTACTATGATGTGTTTTTGTGTATGCACTGGTCAAATTGGTTAAATGATATTGGGTGATTAATTTAATTATTCTGATCAATTTAATTATTCTGGTCATTGCTATTGAATGCAGGAGATTTAAGCTTGGATTTATATAAAAAAAGCCTTCTCCTTTTGAGCAACTTATAAAAGTCAGTCTGTGGGAAATTCTAGGTGTGGCTGCTATGTTGAACATTAAGTCTAGTGCCTTCTCTTGGGACATGCTTTCTTCACTTCACCACACTGAACATAGAGGCAAAAATGAACATTCTAAGGATTATATTAATAAAGCATTAAAGGTATGGGAATTTAAGAGCACATACTGAGGTTGGGCCGTTTAATAAATTCACCACAACTAAAACCGGTAGATTGTGCAGATTCGGTGGACATCTTGTGAGAGAAATGTTGAATGCCTCCAACATTGATGATGGTCTAACCCCTGGATCAAGAGCACTTGAGAAATCAATATATGAGCGTGTTACCACACAGGCCCATGGCTTTAAGGAGGTGGTCTCTCTCTCTCTCTCTCTCTCTCTCTCCCTCTCTCTATGTGTGTGTGTATATTTATATATTTACATATATATATGTGTGTGTAGCTTTCTGCAATCAAAAATATATTTTTTTTGAAAGCCGATAAGGGACTTTAAAGGGTTGAGATTAAAAATTGTTTTAGGTCAATTCATCGACCCATTTCAACATGTACCAAATATTCCTACTCTTCACCTATTAACCATCCCACCTTCTGCCCACCCACTGACCCATCCAATTTTGCCACCACCACTCATTCCCAATAATCTTTCTTGCTTTTGTTTGACAATTAGACAATGTGTTATGTTCAAGCAATGCTGGCCCAATGGACATTGAGAAAACAAGAAGAGTGTTGAAAGCATGAACTTACTGATTTTTTAGTACCCATCATTTTCCTTGGTTATAAACTTCATGTTTTTGTTTTTTTTTTTTTGGGTTAATTTAGGAGCATGAACAGCCCTTGTGGATGCTATTCTCAGATGGTGAAAGTGGTAATAACTTGCTAATTACACATAGTAATATGCATAATATTGTATTATTCAGTCTCCATCAATGATTTATGGCTCAGATATGTAAATAATTAGCCCTTTTTGGCTAATTAAACATCAGTCGTGATTATTGGATGGATGTGTATTTTATCATTATCCTCTTACATTGCCTTATTTTTTATTGAACCTACAGGAGGATTTTTATAGAAACTACAAGAAGATTAACTGATTTAATGGAAAGGTAATGTAATTGTGTAGATCCATATATATGCGTATATTTAGTGGAAAGGTAATGTAATTATGTAGATCCATATATATATATATATATATATATATATATATTAGCGTATTAAATACTAGTGAGTAATGATTGTATATGGTTACAACTTCGATAAACTTTTTTTTGGATGGCAAATTTCTTTTAATTCCTATCGTCAAGACCTCCCCTCCCAAACTCAGGTGTTTCAAGACTTTACCTTTGCGAATGGACCACCACCACATTGGTAACTTGGATAAACTTATTTGACACGTTAATAATTCAGAGAGGCATTTTTTTTCATATTGTGACGTTAAAATGCCCGTCCACCATAACGGGTACAGAACTAGTTATATATAGCTTTTGACTGCATCAAAACGAGTCAAGATTGATTTTTACCCGTGGTTCTTGAAATATATTGGCATCTTAATCATTTCTCATTAAGGCATATGCTATGAGCTTGGTTTAAAAAAGTGTGCTTTAAGCGAGCTTCCGAATTTGATATGGAATTTTCAAGTTTGCAACATAGTTTAAATGGGGGCCTGTTTCAGTTTGAACCCTGCGGACACGTTTGTCTAAGCAGGTCGTGTTTGTGTCGACCTCACTCGTTAGCGAGTTGACCTATTTAACTGGTTTATTTTTACAAATTTATGTATAAAATATGTGTTTTATCTGATCGCTAAAATTGATAGGGTGATTTATGCCGAATTTAGAACTTTCTGTGTCTTTATCCTTATTACATCACACGCACTTTGTTTCTTCAGAAACTGGAGCAATAATGGCAGTGGCATCAGCGTCTATGTTAGTAGCATTGAAGACTTTCTTCATTATATCAGCATGGGTAATGGCAGATGTGCTTGTTTATTCATTTGCCGCGGATGGCCAAGTCTCTTGTTTCCAGCCAAGCGAATGGTAATCTTTGTGAACAGGCTAGAACTATATATTTGTTCTTCTAATGATGAATGTTTCAATCGTTTGTCAAATTTATGGCAGGTGGATGCAAGTGGCGGAGTATGATTATATTGTGATTATACTTCCTATAATGGTAAGCAAGTTTATTTAAAATTTTCAAGGCTAAGTTATTGTTTGTTTGATATTTAAGTATTCCCTAAAGATAATAGCCCCTATTTATACTAACAAAACTACCTTTTAAAGCTACATGTCGGATTGTGTCGTTGTTTTACACAAGTACCGAAATCACATGCTAATCCGATGTCACTTTACTTTGCGTTGCGTTGTTGTTTTTATACTATAACTCGTTTGAGCAGCGTTATATTTTGTTTGGAATGCACATGTTTCTGTTTTAGATTTCTAGCTAATTCATATTGAATGGATATATACTTGTTATCTTTAGGCGTTTTTCTACAAGGAATCAAGATGGATCAAGAGAATTGGTTTTATAATTATATAATTTTTTGTGGCAGGTAATTTCTATATACATGATGGAATCTGTACATGTTTGAGTTGGTCTTATATTCTAGTTTGTTTCCCTTTTACAGCTTTGTTAACTGTGGATACATTGCTATACTGTTCCACCAATTGTCATCTGAAGAGTCTATGAAAGATCCATTATACGTTGTGCTAGCGAGACGTCAAAACCGGTAAGAATGGAGGACACTTCATATATATCCTGCTTAAAATGAGGCCTGTTGTCAAAATGGATTCAGAATGGGTTCAGCCGTGCGGGTCAAAATGGATCGGGTCAGAATAGGTTATTTTTAAACAGGGTTAATTTGATTTGGGTCAGAAGGGTTCATTTTCAAGGTTTATTTAGTTTGTGTTAGGAGTTTTTACAAAATAAGCATGAGTCGAGATGAGTTTTTATAAAAATTAATTAAAGACCACTCATGTATAAATATGTTTAATAAAAGTAAAATTGCAAGAAACATGTAACACCTCGAAAATTCGTGTTCAATAAAATAGCGACACGTGTCATACAAGACAAAAGCGTTAGAAACCCGGATCTAGTCAAAGATGTATGGTAGGGTTTAAAGCGTCGACATGTTAATTAAACACCTCTGAACGACCTAATTATAAATCCCAAGACCCTAATAAATATTATCAACATCTGATATACTCAAATCCGGTAAACACCAACAATAATCGATTCATGTTCGCAAGAATGGGATCCTACGAGGATATGCACGACAACCTTTATTTACGGCACTTTCAAAGGGATCCAAGAAAAAACTTTATACCATACCAAGGTGGTGTAAAATGTTCATGACCTAAACAAGAAGCCCCATACTGAAAATAATGGCCAAAAATCGTATTACACTAGTTACCCGTTAGAAACTTGAAAGGTCAAGAGAATTTTGGCCCTGATGAATGGCTTACGGACCGTAAAGGTCGACCCTTACGGTCCGTAAGGAGTCCCCAGATGCAGAAAATCGGGACAGTTGGCTGTTTGAGCTGGTAACCGACTTAAGAAGATATTTTAACATCCATGGGTGACCCCTAATAGTTCCTAGGACTTAGGGGCACTTGTTAATGATCAGGATCACCCCTTAGACTTAGTTGTCATCACCAAAATGGATCAAGAACACTATAAAAGGCCCTTTGGTTGCAACTTTGTGATCATTCATTCCATCTGCAATTGTGGAGCTTCCTGGAGCAGAAGAGCAGACCCAAGTCATCCTTAATAGTGCATAGGACTTCTGTAAGTACCCTTGACCTTCCTTGATTAAGTTTTGCTTAGTTATTAGCATAAAAGTCAAACCGTCGTAATTAGCGTTTGACTTAGCGATTAATCATAAGTGGTCCAGTGATTAGTCGAATTGAAGGTAGTTATAAGTTGGTAATTATGTGGGCAATAAACCCTTAAAAGGGCACCCTCTTTTTTTTTTTTTTTTGAACGGCCAACAAACTCAATCCCGGGCATTCTCGGGGCACCCACTGGACAAACGGAGTACTCCGAGAGTAACCCGAGTCCACCACCAATTCCGGGAAAAACCCGGTAACCCACCCGCCCGTAGGCACGAATGTGAAATTACCGGTAAAACCCGTTTGGCTCAAGGATCCAACCCAGGTTTCCCTGGGTCTCCTATCATTGCCCACCAGTGCCTCACTCTGCACCAAGTGAGAGTCGAACCTGAATCTCTTAAGAGAAATGCAAGTCCTCCACCACTTGATCATTTGTCGGGTCAAAGTTGATTAGAAAAAGTCAACAGAATGCTAATATTCGAGTTAACGCATAATTAACAATGTAGAAAGCATGTAACCTATTTTATCACTCATATAACTTGGTAATAAGTATAATAACTGGTCTAAGCTTGTTTGATCCGACAATTTTCTGTTTAGACCCGGTTCGGAACCGAAAGTCGCAAAACTTTGACTTTTGCTTTGACTTCGGTTCTGACCTGATTTAGATGGGTTTAGAAATGCCTTAAGATTTCCTTATGACCAGGTTACATGATGGTATAACCCTCTGTGGTTGGTTCGTTGATTGCCCCATTCGTTTACACGTTTCCGTTAATTGCTTAATGTTGACCATAATGCCCTTTTGACCATAAAACTAGAATTTTGGAAATGGGAAAGAACAATAATCCTTATTACTGATTTATAAAGATGTCCCTAAATTTTCACATCAGTTTGAGGTCTAGATTGGGAGTTATGCTCAATGGCGTAATTAGAACGCTTTTTAGTAATTAAACGGTGTCATTAGCATAAAGCCTATCTAAACCCAATTTTTGACACCAAACCTTTTACCCACTGATGTAATCTAATATTTTGGGAATTTTGAAGATTTTTAATTATTTTTAACTTGCTCATAACCTAAGGTTAGGGTCTTGATTCGGTAAATACCGATTATACCCTTTTCGTGTATAAAATGAGTTTTACATAATATTTTGACACCAATCCAATTGCTACTGATTTTATATAATAAATGGAGTATTTTGAACTTAATAACCTGCTCAGAAAACTCAGATTTCCGGTATAACCCGGAAATCGCTTAAAATGACTTTTTACGCGTATTAAACGCATAGTTTGGGTTTAAAACCATTTTGTCACATAAGACTTATCATCAATTAAGTTGTTTTACTGATTAATTCAGACCCGAACCTCATAATCATATTTAATCTCTTTTATAATCTTTAAAACGACCAAAATACCCCTACGGGGCTTATATTGAGATTAAACTTGTTTTGGGCATAATGGAAGATATCCTACTGATATCACAACATATTTAAGGCATATTAACTTAGGAAAAATGTTTAGGACCCTTATGGTTACCCGTTATGCTTCATGCGCGTTCGGTTCGGTTTATGTAACTAGTTTGCATAAATTAGCCGAAACGGGTCAAACGTTATCATTTTTATCTCAAAATCCAGAATGTGTTTAGTGTACCCATATTATACAAGTCTCCAAACTTGTCGGGTCTAAATCACATTCTATTCCGGTTTCGCTTAATCATGCGTTTTGAACCGTAAACCTTTCCTTAAAACTAACCGGTCTAAGTTACGACTTAAATAAGACCCGTTAGGAATCTAATAGGTTAATAAAACCTTCGTTCCAGATTGAGAGCCCCAGTAGAAGTACTTGTGCTTGCTGATTAGAATATACGGCTGAGTATAAATTGCATTTGCTAGCTCAGGTAAATACTTTTAACTTATTTTCCCTATACGGGCTTGGGATACGGTATTATAATAATACCGCTTGGTCAGGTATTGAATGTTTAATCTTATTGTGGTTAAATTATTGAGGTAACCCGCTTTAATCTGTATTGTTTGAAATAAAAGCCTTTAGGGGTTAATGACAATGTCCTAGATATCCTTGACATCATTGTATTATAAAATGGTCGCGCCTTAAGCACGGGGTGTAGGCATACACCTAACAGTTGCCTAAGGGAAACGGTATCTCACTCTCTTGTGGGCCTATACTTGTGGCGTGTCTGTTAATCTTGACTCGGTTTCTACATCGGGCCCTGAACGTACAACGAACATGTAAATCTGTATACAAGATTACTTTTATATAATTGTCCCAAGTTATAAAAGATATATTTGTGCCTTGTGCATTCAAATCAATTTTATTAAACCTTTTCAAATGAGTCGGTTAATTGTATTTACCAGTGTAAACTGACGTATTTTCCAAAAAGGTTAAGTGATAGGTACTGAACGTAATTGGCTGGAAGCTCAGGGCGTTAATAAGGAATCTTGCAAGTTCTAGGCGTCTAAAGTCTGTTGAACAATGTTTATGTTTTAAGATCCGCCTGTGGATCCTTTACTTTCCGTTGTAATACTTGATATTACTTCATATTCGGATTGTAATATATTTATCTTTTGCTTCCGCTGTGCATTTATATATTGTGTTGTTTGACTATGATGATATCAACTACGTCACGATACTCCCTACCGGGCCCACCGGTAAAACGTGGAAATATCGGGGTGTGACAAAACATAAGGAATTGCGTACTTATAAATACTTTTTAATAATTTATTAAAATAATTAAGTACAAATAAATAACAACATTTTAATATGACATTTCATTTTTTTTAATATATATGTGTGTTTTGTATTTTGTTATAATGGATTTTTACGTTAGTTAGATTTTTGTAGGGTTATGTTGATCGACCTGTTCGGGTTGATATGTGATGATTACGATTTTATAATTTTCAGCTTCAAAAAGTTCAGGCGGAACTAGAAAGAGAACGTGAGGCTCGGCAAAACATAGAAGCCCGTTTCGAACTATTTCAACAAGAGCGTGAAAAAGAGCGGGCCGACCGAAACGTATGGCGAAAAATATGGAAGAAATGTTGAAAAACATCGGAAAGAAGTAAACAAAGCTCTCGTTTTGTTAAGTATTGGAATGTTGGATTAGTTTTGAATCAAAAAACTTGCTCTTAGTTAGGATTTTTTGTGTGTTTTGGAACTTTTGGAATGCTTTAGAATCTTGCTTGTTGCAAATGTTTTGGAATGTTTCATAATTTTGCTTGCTTCAACTTTTTTGGAATGTTTTATATTTTGCTGCATTTTTATACAAAAAATGGTTTTTTAAAATTCTCTGATATTGTTATTTTGTCACAAATTTGTCGCAAAAAAATGTAGGAATTTTGTCGCACTAATTTCTAAGTTGTTGGAAATTTGTAGCTACATTAAAAAATATACTTTTTATTTGTAGGAAATTTGTCGCAAACTGTTTTGATAATTTTGTAGGAAATTTGTTGGAAACCGTTAGTTTTGTAGATAATTTGTAGCAAATTGTTTTTATAAATTTGTAGGAAACTTGTGGAAAGTTTTATGATTTGTAGGAAATTTTGTCGCAAGAAAGTTTAGGAAACTTGTGGAAAGTTTTATGATTTGTAGGAAATTTTGTCGCAAGAAAGTTTTATAAATTGTAGAAATTTTGTCGCAGAAAAGTTTTATAATTTGTAGGAATTTTGTCGCAAGAACGTTTTATAATTTGTTGGAATTTTGTCGCAGAAAAGTTTTATAAAATGTAGGAATTTTGTCGCAAGAATGTTTTATAATTTGTAGGAATTTTGTCGGGAAAATAAAAAATTATGAATATTTTTTTTAATAATGTTATTAATTTTAAAAATAAAATATCATAAAATAATATACAAAAAAGGCAAAAACGTGGAAGATTTGTCGGAATTTTGCAAGAAGTGCGATTTGTCAGTATTTTGTAGCAAATTTTGCGACGAGAGATTTTGTAGGAATTTTGTAGCAGATTTTGTCGTATTTTTGTAGCTAATCCGGTTACCCACAAGTTTATTTCCTATGAATTTTTTTGTAGGAAATTTGTGGGTAAGGCCAATTTCAGACAAATTTGCTACAAATTTGGTTGTCACAAACTTGACAATTTTCTAGTAGTGAAATGTGTAAGTTCTTATACTTTGGGATGTCATACCACGAATCGAGCTTGTTATTTATGTTGGATTTACACATCACATACAACAAAGACTTTAAACTCATTACAATATTTCTTTACAAATTCAAACTTTACACAATTGAACTTCAATTTAAGATGTTTTACTATACTTGTTAGATATTTTGACGATGTTTGAAAACCCACCATGCTCATCTTAACATACATGCTTAAAACATCCGTTATCACTGATGAAGCAATAATTCAAAAACCTGGCTACGAAACCATATCTACCACGTGCATCATATCATAAGATGCAAATCCAAATATTTACATAATAAAATCTGCCAATATCAGCCCACATTCACATGCAAGATTCACATAATACATCTGAATCTTTCCAAAAAAACGTTCACAATAACTAAGAAATCAGTTGGCTCATTTACACCATCGCCACTTCTCAAATCTTGGGACACTTCCTATAATCATTACAAAGCAATCCAAAATCATATATAATTAATCCAATTGTATTTAAAAATGTTTACCCCATCCTAATTATGTTCGAAAAGTAGGGATGTGAATTTCACTCAAAACATATGCCGACCACAAAATTCATGATATTGAGTCGGTTGTAGGTGAAAACCAAGTTCACATGTAATTAAACAGGTGAGATTCTAGTCAATGGAGTGGGTTCACACATTGGATGGTTTATATTTTGCATTTTCTTGAAAACGTATTTTATGTGATCATAGGTACTTTAACGTAATGTTTTTTTAGACATTTGTATATATATGTTTCTTTGTTTAAGTGAATTTCAATACACTTTTCGGGTTGGTGCCACAAACACGCATACGATTTTCTGGTTAGTGTAAATTGTTCATGCCTTGATTAACCCATACAAATAAAAATTGAAAACATAAGTCCATAATAGGCTTGTAGTTGGCTAGTTCTATTTTTGTATGCATTACCCTATATATTAAAAAGAGAAGCTTGTAAATAGTTTCTTGAGTAAACTGCAATTTTACCCCCTGAGGTTAGGGGTCATTGGCACTCTTACCCCCCTAAGGAAATAATTGTAATTTTACCCCCCACTGTTCACTGTTATGTCGTAACGTTACCCCCTAACCACAATTTTGTTGACTGATCTGTTGACTTGGTGGTGAAATGACTATTTTACCCTTTTATTTTACCCCCTGTGTTTTGTTTACTCTGTAATATTACCCCCTGCCACCACTGGCACCACCATTCACCACCACAACCACCACTGCCACCTCCAGCCACCACCCTCAACCACCACTGCCACCGCCATTCACCACCACAACCACCATTGCCATCTTCTTCCTCCCCCTCTCTCTCTCTCTAATTCATAGATCTGGTGATTTAATATTATCTCAATTTGTTTGTTTAATCTGAACCTTGATGATAAATTGAAAATCAAATTAGAATTGAGGATTGAGAAAACCAGATTATTAATATTATTTTACAAACGTTAAAAGAAACATAATCATACCCATAAAAATCTTGAAATCACTGAAAGGTTTTGGTTTTTATGAACACCCAGAGTTTTAAATCAACAACCACCGCAACCACAACCACCGCCCGCCACCGCCACCACCAACCAGTACTGCCCTCCCAGCCATCTCCGACAGCAACTATAACCACCATCGTATTTGATCTGTACAATCTAACAAAACTTTACACTCCAACCATATTCACTACTTAACTTGAAAATATCTTGATCCAAACTTCCAAAACTATATCTTTCTTGGATGGAATCCCCCAAAACCAAAAAACAGGGGCTCTTCACTCACTGCTACTTTGTAATCGTAAACAAACAAACACATAGATATAGATACGTTTGTACAAAATGGAGAGGAAGACGCCGGTGAGGAAGCCACACAGTGCGACCGCAGATCTGTTGAGCTGGCCGGAGACTCCTGTTGTTGATTCGGTGGAGGCACCCTCAGCTGCTGCTCGTTCTCACCAGCCTTCCGATGGGATCAGTAAGGTTGTCTTTGGGGGCCAGGTCACTGATGAAGGTGACGGTGATGGTTGAAGATGGCGGCAGTGGTGGTTGTGGCGGGGGTGGTTGTGGCGGTTCAGATGGCGACGGTTGAAGATGATGATGATGGAGGTTCAGATCTAGATGATGATGATGGAGGTTCAGTAGGATTCTATATATAATAAAAATAATGATAAAAATAATAATAAAAATAAATATAGGGTAAGATTACCAAAATACCCTTACATATAATGGTCAAACTACCGTTGACTGAGCTTAGGGGGTAAGGTTGCGACATAACAGTGAACAGTGGGGGGTAAAATTGCAATTATTTCCTTAGGGGGGGTAAGAGTGCCAATGACCCCTAACCTCAGGGGGTAAAATTGCAGTTTACTCTAGTTTCTTTTACCCTATATATTAAAAAGAAGCTTGTGAATAGTTTCTTCGCCACGTGGCAATACATTATTGGCTGCTTTTTCAGCCAGCCGATATTTTTATTGGATATATACATTTCTGTTTAATACCATTTATGTGTTTGTGCATTTAGTCCAGTGGTTTGTGTTGTTAGTTTTAACCCGGTAAGCACTGCTTCGATTATCCTCTATAACGTTTTTTATTTACTTTTTTAATGGCTAACTGAAACCTTTTCTTTGGTTATTTGGTTATTTTGAGATTCGGATATAAGAGAGTTTGAATTAAAAGCTAATTTGCATGTTTGATTGTTGTATGTATATTTTTAATAAGACTAGGGAAAAAGCCCGTGCGATGCACGGCATGCATAATAGCTATTGTTTGTTCGTGGTAAGATGTCTGACACAGCCGGTGCATAACATGTAAGACAATACGCCTACAAAGGGGCGTGCTTAAACTTTATTAAACCATGGACCATAAGTTGTTTCCTTGGCAAAACTTGCCGGCCAAAAAGAAGTGAAAAAAGATGTCTTCCAAGAAAAAATAAGTATGTCAAATGTGATCAGAATGATAAAGAATAAGGTCATTTTTAATAGATTGCTTTTATAAAGATTCATAATTACAAATAAGTCTAAAACGTAGTAACCCCATGAATGTTAGTCTCTTTCATTAAATCCCTTACAAAGTGTGTTCTTTTTTTTTTTTTTCCTTCCAAACAGTTTTGAAAGCTTGTGATTACCAAACCCAACACTTTGATCTCATGATTGTTAAGGTAAGATGCATAAACTTTATTTTTATGCAAAGACATTTATGACTTGCACATGGAAGAAATATGTTATCGTGGTTTATGCTAATTTCTAAGTGCAAATACATGGATATAAACTTCAGCAAACAAACCCAAAATGCGCTGGCAGAAAGCATAAAACGCTATTCAATCGGGGGATTGATGCAGAATCTAGGAGAACTATGTTGATCAAATCATGTATAAGTGACCTGGTTCCATCAAATGTTCAATTAGAAATCGAATAGGCAGCTAATAAACCACAATCTTCATATAAATTAAAGTTTAAAGCAAAGTGGATGAACAGCACTAATGAAATTTATATATAAACGGAAAAAACAAAAATATAAAAGTTTTTTTCTAAATAGTTAAACGGGTTAACGGGTCAACCCACGTTTTCGATACTTTCTCAAGATCTTTCCATTCAACCGGGCCAGCCAAAACCAGGAAGAAAGAGCACGCTGCTCGTCACCTCGTACTCGTGGCTATGCCACATCGGTTTTTCCGTGTCCGGAAGAGCTAAAAACAGTTCTTTAAGGTTGGACTCGTTTGACCCAACATAAAGAGCCGTACAATTTTTTTAGCATAAGATTAAAATGCTAGTTCCCATTTATAAAAACTTACCAGGTTCATGAAAGTGACCCGTTTAACACCCAATGGTTGAAGCTTATAACAACTCACCAGCTTTTTAAAATTGACCCAGTTAACCCGTGTAACAACTCATCAAGTTTTGTGATATAAGGTTTTATTAAAAGGCGACCAAGGGGCACGTCTAGGCACCTAGGTCAAGCAAAACCAAAATACCTTGCAGAGATTACCGTCTGAGCCATCGTCTAACCTGAAACCATCATCCTATAATCAAACGTTCATCAAAATGAATGTTAATAATTCTGATTCACAATCGAAAATGAAAACAAATTCATTACGTAAGCTTATAGAACATCAAACAGAAGAATATTATTATGAATTCTAACCTTCAGATCTGAGATCGAACTGTCGTTTAATGACCACATAAACACCAAATTGACATGATGATCGGAAGCACCAATCGCCTTCTCTTACCGGTGTCGGAGATCGTAACATCTTCATCTCCACACGTCGAAAGGTTATAATCGGAATTTCAATTTCAGTTTCAATTTGGAATAGAATACGTCAAAGATGCTAATCAAATCAAAACAAAAGGTGATAAAAAGGCAAAGTTATCCAATGAAAAGCAAAAACCACATTTCCTCCAATTTCATAGGTAACCAGAGATAATATTAAATTAAAAAAACTATAATAAATCAACGTTCAGGATCCTAAATCCTAATTATCATCATTTCAAAATTTAATATAATAATAATAATATGTTCAAATTAGCATTGGAATTCATTATTCATTGAACATCATCCAATCAGAAGATTGATGAAACGGAGGAGATTGATATGAACGGCACCTTTTTTGCGATCTTGATGACGTTTAGCGTGAGCAGGATCATTGGAAAGGTAACAGTCGATCGGGTCAGAGGTGGCAGGGGAGGTGGGGTTGGGTGAAACAGCGGCAGCAGGGGACGATGGGTGATAAAGAGCGGATAGGTTGCCCATACTGGCAATCTCTGTATAATGGAATTTGGAGCATCAGCAAAGTTGCAATACCAACACAGAATACAAAATGATAATTAGTATCTACAATATATTTGAACTTACTGGTTTGTATACCAATTTTGAGATGACATGAAGAGTCTCCTGTTCAAAATCCCTAATTTTCAACATTATATTCCACCTGTGCCCCAGCTCCTCTGTTCATCGACATCATTGTGACTTTCTTTTATATATGTATCTGTATTTTTAAATACAATTACAAATATGAATAGAACAGAATTAGAATGAAATTGATCTAATGGTTAGATATCAACATATAGATATTGGTATTGGTTCTTAATCACAAACAACTGAAGCTGTTAAAGCCCTAAGTGCACAGGTTTATTCAATCAAACAACAATAATAATGGCTTGTTTTTATCAGAAGGTTTATACTTAGAAGGATCTGTTACTTGTTAAAGCCCTAAGCTGCTAGAAGGTTTATACTTAGAAGGATCTGTTACTTGTTACCTGAGAAAGACGGCCAGCACTCAATGCTTGACGAAATCTAGCCTCTAAATAAAATCAGATTCCCCATCCTCCAAAGACACCAGAAAACTGTTTGTGCAATCCCATTAAACACAATTATGGTAGCATTTTTTCTGGATTCATGTCAATTACGACTCGTGGCGAGTCCATTCGATGGATAAACTTCCAATGTTCATATTCCATGTGTAGATAATAGTTCCTCCCAGTGGCTGAAAAAATGTTTGAAAAAAAGCATCAACAATTTACAAACTAAGCATCAAGAAGATTGGTGCGAAACAAAAAAACGACATACCTATTGTAGTTTTTGATGTGTGTGATTTGTGACTCAGTGTGACTCCTTGCTCGAACCATCTAAATCTCACAAAAACAACTTGTATTCATACTCAAAACCGAAAATAACGCCTGCAATTCTCATCAACAACAACAAAAACTAAAATAAAAACCAAATGAAAGGACGATAATCATACCAGTGCTCAATCACTATAGTTGTTTTAGCTTTCGATTCTGATATAAAACTGAACCAGCCACCACACAGAACCAACCACCAGACTCTCTCTTCTGGACCATCGTAGCACCCGAATTAGCCGAACGTATACCAGTGAGACTTCAGAAACCACCGGCCGCTTATGATAAATGTTAACAGTTTCATGCAGTAAGAATTCGACATTCATTTATTAATTCAATTAAATAACCTATGTAATTTAAAATCATTGTCTTTATTATTATGGCCCTTAAAACAATGAAATATTATAAATCATTTGTTAATTTATTAATTGGATTTGTATAGATGCATAACCACCAAGCACATTTGTTCATCAACCTCTTGGATCGGTATTTTATATATATAATAATAACACATGAAAAAGAAGAATAAATCATTATTGGTTTCCCTTTCAAACAATAAAGAGAGATACAATTAGTACATGTTCAGTAATGGTTTCCCTTTGAACCATGTTCACAGGTTCCACAACTACACATGAGAAAAAAATGGACTTACAATGCTTCTCTTCTTGTCATCCCTGATTAAGAACCCTTTGCTCACAATTGAGTACTTCTTCGTTGTCCATTGCATTCTATTTTTCGACAGTTTCAATATGTCTTCATAATCAGCTGGCAACATTTCTTCCCAATTTGCATCTGAATTTGATATGGGTTGCTTCTCATCTTTATGTTCCACCTGTAGAACAACATAACCATTAACCAATACACACTTTGATCAGATGACTAAAATGGAAGTATCAATCATATGGATTATCTGACATTGAAAATACTAAGAGCAAAATAAAAAATGCATTTCATTAATGATGCACATGAATAGTTAAGCTTTTATTTGTCATCTTACTTTTTCAAAGGGCCAAAACTCGATTCCGTAGCCGGGGACATGACGAATTTTAACAAACCATAAATATAAACTTAGATAGAAATAATGCGGATATAGAAACAATTTAAGTCAAATCATTATAAACTTAGCGTTATTCATCATATAATAATCATGTGTAGTGCAAGTGTGAGCTGAAACGAACAACTTCTATGCAAGTGTGTTGAGGTCTGCAGTTGCCATTAACTTCTATGTAGCAGCCCTTTCAAATATCTGTAAATACATTAACGTTTAGAACAATAAACAAATCTCAAGAACATAACACCTATTACTATGACATACTAACCTGATTAATCCAATAATTCCCACATTTTGGTCCCCAACCATAACCTTTATCTTTTGGTGTGGACTCATCATCATTCAACATCAACAATTTCTTCTGTTCATCATCACGATCAATTGGAAACTACAAATTAACGATTATTATAAACAGTATGGATATGTATAACGAAGAAAATCATCAACAATAGAAGAAGAAAAGGGCAAAATCCCCAAACGTAAATGCTAATTGCTGAATCAGATAACAACATATAAGAAGCAGCTTGGTAAGAATAAAATTACAGAGATTGAAGAATCGAAGGACGACAGATGAAGGTGCTCTCGGACGACTCTTTGCCTCCCGATTGCTTTCAATCTTCTCAACTTAGATATGCGCACCAAGTCACCCATAACACGGATCAATCTTCAATTCTTCACCCATTCTCGAAACTAACCCAAACAGAGTGCAATTACAGGTACCAATTGATCGATTTCTACACCCATTCATCGATTTCAAGTGTATCTCTGTTGGGGGAAAGAATTGAAATAATCACAGATAGGAGCCGATGAGACGAATTTTATGAATTGTTAGGGTTTTGATGTGTTAGGGGAAGGATGCATGTATTCCATACCCTTAACTTTATGCGCATAAGTTACACAATGGGATTAGTAAATGTTTAACGTTTTTTATTCCTTTAATTCCTTTAAATTCCATTTAATAAAATCCATTTAATTCCATTAATTCAGTTACCTTATCTTTAAATTTATTATTTAAGAGTCTCATTAATGTAGGTTTTATTATTTAAGAGTCTCATTAATGTAGGTTGTAAAATAATTCATATAACTAAATTTTTAATTATATATAGATAATGTACGCCAGTTCTTACAAACCAGATTGCTATGTTACTTTATTTAATCAAAAGAATAACAACAGTTACATTATAATAAATACTCCTCAAATTTTAAAGCCAAAAAAATAAGTAGCATCATTTTACTTGATAATGGACCATAGAAAGAGAAAGTTATGCATCTGACCAAGTTATTTCTAATTCTCCCTGATTAACTTCTGATACACCCAAAGCTTCCCAAACAGCTTTAGAGGCATCAACAATGTTATTGCGGCATGGGGGTTGATAGGCATGCTCTTCATCACAACCCATATTAGAGTCACACTCATCAACAACCATGGCCTGTACACTTCGTCCATTACCATTGATAGTGATGAAATTGCCACACCTGCTACCTCCATTGAACCACCCTGTTGATAGTGCTACTACCGCGGTGTCATCGGAGTGGAAACTACCATCGCATGCTGATTCGCTACCTCCATCACCTCCTTCTTGGAAACTGTTCAATGTTAGTGTCGCCTCCGTTGTACTTGAAACCGGTGGCGAACATTCGTAGGTTGTGTAAAATTGTCCTTCGACGCAACACTCCGAGTTATTTTCGGTGTTGCATTGTTGAGATGGTTCTTTACCAGTTATGCCTACGCTAGGCTGGCAGGTTTGAGCCTCAATCTGTGGGGAGCAAGCAAGAACAAGAACCAGCAATGCAACTAGGAAGGCACACATGCTGAAGATCTTTGTATTTGATTAGTTGTTCTTTCGTTCTCTACTACAGTTATGAAAGCTAGGGTGAAAGTTGTTGGTATTTATAAGAGGTCTTGGTTGCTGAGGAAGACTTTTTCTC
Source organism: Helianthus tuberosus (assembly GCA_030545235.1). Taxonomy (NCBI): domain Eukaryota; kingdom Viridiplantae; phylum Streptophyta; class Magnoliopsida; order Asterales; family Asteraceae; genus Helianthus; species Helianthus tuberosus. The sequence goes on along the minus strand of CM060354.1, from coordinate 98,041,844 downwards.
TAATGTGTTCATATTCAACAAAGAAAGAAGACTTGGTCTTCTAGCAAAAGCTTATTTGGTCAACCACCACTTGCACCCAGAATTAATACGGATTTAAACAACTTGGTTCTCCATACAAAAGAAGGGATTTTTTTTTTTTTGGTTAAAGGATCATTTCCTGTTGGAACCGTTTTTTTTCGCAAAACATATAGCAAAAAAGTTGCAATATTAAAAAAATGTTTTTTAATTGATTTCCTATAGATATAACTAAAACCACATTAACACTTACAGAGTCAAAGCATGCAAAACTTTTATATAAGCCATAAAAACAATAATATCTTTCTAAAATAAAATATTAAGTGCTTATATCAAACGGGTTAAGTTATTCGACAAAAACTCCTAATTGTAACAAATGTAAGAAGGATTTATAGTGTGACAAGTGTACAATAAACTAAAACTTAAAGCCACTACACCATCACTTAAAACCAAAACACACACCCTTACCCCACCTCACAACCACCCAAAAACCTAAACCCCCCACCCCCCCCCCCCCCCCCGGAAAAAAAAAAAACAAAAACTATACCACACCCCCCTCCCCCCCCCATCCCACCCCCAAAAAACTAAAAAGACCTAACCCCCCACCCTCCAAAAATCTAAAAAAATCCTAAACACTCACCACCACCCAAAAATCTAAACCCCCCATCCCCACCCATTCCCCCTTGGCAAAAAAAAAAATATTGGGGGGGGGGGGGGGGGTTAAGGTTTTTTGGTGATGGTGGATGTTTAGGTTTTTTTCTTTTTTTTTTTCTAGTGGATTTTTTAAAAAGCCTTTATACCCTTCTTATAATTACGAGTTTTTGTATTTTATCCTAATCCTATATCAAACATAACCAAATTATCATAAGGAGAATTTAATTTGGTTCTTGAGGTTTCTGAGGAAATTTCATGCAAACACCCTGCCAACTTACTACCATTTGGTCCATTTCAACCACCACTTGCACCAATAAGTAAATACCCACTTGGAAACCATTGACTACTAGGAGCTCCGTGTAATAAATGTAGGAGTTAAGTTGGTTTTTTTTTTTTTTTTTTTCTTGTTTTGCAAAAATTACACTTCAATACAAAAGTTATGTCACTGCTGGAATTCATTCTGGATTGACTAACTCCAATTTCATTAATACTAGGATTTTTATCCGCCGCGCGTTGCGGCGGCGTCGAAAGTTAAAGTAACTCGTATTTATACTCTATATTTAACCCAACTCTTTACTTAAAAAAAAAATACATCGCCATCGAATGAAACGTAGTATATTTAACCCGACTTGCTTTCAAATACAGTTTACGAACGTACACAAAATAAGTAGAACATAGATAAAAAAAAGTATAATAATTTGTCCACGTTGCGGTGTAAAGTCGTAAAAGTCATTTAAACCAAGGGGGTGTCAAGTTATTAAGTAGAAAATGTAAGAAGCTCAAAGTTGTCAATTACTGAAAGTTAGAAGTGAATGCGCAACTTACTTAAAGATAAGGGTTAATAGTGTTTCATGTCAAAAAATTAAGGGTGTAAAGTGAAAAAAACTTGAAAGTGTAAGGGCCTTTTTTGTTGGTTCAAAACTTTGAAGAAAAAAATAAAAAAGTCAAAAACTTGAGGGTTAAAAAAGAAATATAAATAATAAATTAGTAATTACAAACGTAACTCCTTTCTTGCAAATCAAGCCTACCTATTTTGACTCAAACTCTAATTCCTTTGACCGACTCAATCATATATATATATAAAGACAAAGGTCCACCGACCTTTATCTTTAATATTATATATAAATTGTATGGCTTAATATATTTATTGCATGTTCTCTATATTCCTTGTTAACTCAAGGGGAAGCCATTGAGGATTTACATAGAGCTAAAGAAGATATAAGTTGAGAACAATTGCATGAAGAAAGGTTGTAAAGCAATTATTAAGGTTTTGGGGCATTCGTATGGTCATCTAGCATTTCCAGATGCCACATGTTAGTATTTAGATGATTTTAACTTTGGTTCAAAGTTTCAATTGCTAAGGTAAAAGAATGTTATAAAGGGAAGTGTTGTTACAACTATATCCTTTATGGACTAGTTCAGTTAATTAATATTTGATACGGGTTCTACTGTAGTTTCCATTCTTGTAATGTCGTTTGTATAACATCTAAGCCAATCAACCAATATTAGCCAATATTTGGGATTGGATTAATTATCTCTCCATCTCTCTTAGTTTCTTTCTCTACATCTTACCGTAATGTTCGTATGAACATTGAAGATCTTTTGACATGCTACGCTTATCTGAATTATGGATATTGAATGACTATGTCACTAGATGTCAAAATCATGTGCATGTGGTGTGTTGGTTTTTTATTCACCGGAGATGAAGGGAGCCTAGCATTGAAGAAGATGCAACCGAATTTTTTAGGAATCTAGGTTTTTCATTTTTTATGTAAAAGTGTAGGTTTGTCATTTATATACTTTAACATAAAAATAAAACGGGCATCCACCTAAATGACTAAGAGCGTTATCTGCTTGTGAACAATGTGTAAAAAATGTGTAAGTTCTTATACTTTGGGATGTCATACCTTGAACCGAGCTTGTTATTTATGTTGGATTTACTCATCATATACAACAAAGACTTTAAACTCATTACAACATTTCTTTACAAATTCAAACTTTACACAATTGAACTTCAATCTTAGATGTTTTACTATACTTGTTGGATATTTTGACGATGCTTAAAAACCCACCATGCTCAGCTTAACATACATGCTTAAAACATTCGTTATCTTATTACTTATCTTATTACTGATGAGACTATAATTCAAAAACCTTGCTGCGAAACCATGTCTACCATGTGAATCATATCATAAGATGGAAATCCAAATACTTACATAATAAAATCTGCCAATATCAGCACACATTCACACACAAGACTCACATAAATACATAATACATCTGAATCTTTCCAAAAAGAGATTCACAATAACTAAGAAATCAATTGGGTCATTTACACCATTGCCACTTCTCAAATCTTGAGACACATTTCCTATAATCATTACAAAGCATTCCTAAAACATATATAATTAATTCAATTATATTTAAAAATGTTTACCCCATCCCTCTTTTCAAAGACAAGGGGTGTGAATTTCAACCAAAACATAAGCCGAACATGAATTTCATGATATTGAGTCAGTTGTAGGTGAAAATCAAGTTCACATTTAATTAGATAGGTGAGATTCCAGTCAATTGAGTGGGTTCACACATTGGATGGTTTATATTTTGCATTTCCTTGAAAATATATTTTATGTGATCATAGGTATTTTAACTTAATGTTTTTTCAGACATACATATATAAAGTGAATTTCAATACACTTTTCGTGGTGGTGCGACAAACACGCATAAGATTTTATGGTTGGTGTAAATTGTTTGTGCCTTGATTAACCCATACAGATAAAAATTGAAAACATGAGTCCATAAATGGTTAATTAACCACTACTATTTCTTGTTTACAACTATGTTTTTTAGTTAACTGTTATATATTAAAATAATAACAAAAACTATACAAATATTAATATCAATAAACGTACCTGCATATAAAGATATGTAGCGATCTCATCCTCCATGTATATGCCGCAGCGGACGGCAAAATCTGCAAGTGCCATAGCACGCTCCAAACAGGCTAGGTAGAAAGAAACCTTTGCGCGAGCGGGTGCGCTTGTTCCTGTGCCTCCGCCGGCTGGTTGGCGTGACAAGGATGAAAGTTTAACGACGATAAAAACTCGACAAAAATCTCTATGTAGCTCGACATATGCGATAACTCAAAATGGCGATTTCATGGTGAATCAATCGAAATAAACTCATGGGCTTTACCCGTCTCACCGAGGGTCTCAAGAGACGGCCAACACATTGCACTGTGACTTGCGACACCCATTCGTCTAAGCTTCGCACAATGGCCATTGGCTTCGGAATCAGGGGAAACTCCAAGTGTAACGACTCGCTTTTTGAAACTTACTTTAATTAGAAAGATTATTCATGTACCTATTCTTGGAAACTTACATCCGTACCGTAGTAGTAGTATTTCGCTTCCATTTTCGTAATTCGTAACTTCGATTGTAATAAAGATAGATTATTTCAAACAAATTATACCTTGTTAATTATTCATGCTTGCACATTTAAATCCGTTTATACATTTGATACATACATTCAGTCAATACATATTCGTGCTTCTCGTAAAGAAATACATGACTTTAGACGTTTAATTTATGCCAACGCCTGATATTATGTTCACAATACCCAACCTACACCTTTGTTTTTTACAAACTCATTTCCTAATTTCATGAAAATTTAAATATTAATATATAAACTGTATTCCTTAAACTTAACAAATTACTTAATTAATATTAATTATAATATATCTTATGTGCTAAATAACAAATTGATCAAAAGAAAAGAAAAAAAAAAGAGGGAAACTTGGGCCGTGTACCCAGCCCCACAACCGCAACCACTTTGGACGAAGTCCATTCACAAACTGTGATTCATTCTTTTATTTTTTTGGGGCACCAATTATCACCTCCTAGAGATACTAATAATATGCATATAATATCCAACTTAAGTGACAAAGTAATGGATGATACACCTGGTCTTGGCCAGCATCATGCTCACAAAAGGGCAGCCCATGCCTAGCCAAAATCAGCCTTCATTGGTTGGTTTTTGGCTCCAATCTCCCACATACTTGTATTTATTACACATTTAAACTCTAACCCTAATCCTCTCCTATAAAACTCAAGTATCTTTCTCACATTTTTCACTTTGCAAACCCTCTAAACACTCACTCAAAAACCCTCAATCAGCTGCAAATTCGGAAGATTGGACAGATTCATCACACTTCACTAAAGTGAGTATATCTCACTCATTTCTTAACCTTTTCACTTGATTTTTTTTCCCACTTGCTTGGAACAACCTTAGGAACATTTCCACAGGTTTTCTATGGAAACTAAGGTCTGGAATGTCACCAAAAGGGCTTCAAAGTGGACTGTTACTTTCTGTTTTCACTTAAACTTTGTTAAACTTAGCTAAACTGGAGATCTCTCATCTCAAACCTATGTCCTAATGCTCATGATCAATTGAATGGTTAGTTGGGCTTAAAAACAAAGCTGAGACAAGTTAAATCAGAGGTTAAAACCTCACAAACATTATGTTTTAGAAAGGGTTTTACCCACAAGAAGTGTTCAAACTTGAAGCTTGATGTATGTGTGATTGTTACACTAGCTTGGGCTATCTTTCATAAAAATCCACTCACTTCTTGATGTTTTGTTACTTGTAAGTTCATGACCCTCCTTGTTGTTTATAACAACAAGTGTAGTGGTGGACAATGGAGGCACCTAAATGGGAGCTTTGTTCTTCCTACCTCATGCATGATTTCTATGATACTAAGAGGTGCCTAAATGGAGACTTTAATCTTCTACCTCATGCTTGATCTATAGGACTTATAATCTATATATAAAACTCATATATTATCTATATAATCTATATAAATCTAAGTAGCTAGACTTGATGATAACTTAATAGTTACTTGTCAAGAACATGTTACATCACCTATGACCATACACATGTTACGATTCTAATGGACTTTAAATCCATGAAAACATACAAACTCTTTTGAGTTTCAATAGTGTCAAGAACATGTGCTATGTGCACAAGATGATTATTTTCATATGTTTATTTTCATGATATTTAAACTCCAAATCCCTAAAACCATATGTAAACATCTCTTAAACTCCAAATCGATCACAATCAACTTTCTACTCTCAACCACCTCGTTATGTTGGATAAAATCGGAAAGCATATGCAATTTTGTGAGTATACTCGAACCCATTTTATTTTTAAACACTTTTGGGTGCAACATGTATTCTATGTAAAAACACGAAACACTTGAAACTATTTGAATCATATTATATCAACATGTAAACATGTTCACCTCCCGCTAGTCTATTGGGAGTTAGTCTATGAACGATTTGATGCTTGTTAATCTCATATGCTATGTAAACTTGTAGTGTCTATATGCTCATTAACTTCGTATAAGCCCACCTTAACAATTATAGCGCTATAGGAGTAATGCACCGCTCACGAGTCTTGGGGTATTGTTAAGTTAAACATGTTACCTCCCGTTATTCTTTGGGATAGGCTATTTTAACGCATTGGATTCTTGGTTTTGAACATATACTTGACACCGTTTCAGCGTATTAGTAAGTTGCATCATGTTATTTATGTTGGATATGAACACGTAAAACAATTTTATTCTATGTTATACTATGTATCAAACTTGTATACTCGCCAACTTTTTGTTGATTGTATTTTAATACATGTTGCAGCATGATAGACAAGGTGATGCTAAGTGAAGAAACATGATTTAAGTGGACTTAGAAACACACTTAGATTAAACTATTTTGTTGTTGTATATTCGAAACAATGTTGTTTATGTTGATTTCTTGTATTATACTTTAGCAATTTATGAACTTCAATTTAATTTATATTGTCACATAGTGTTATGATGTTTTGAGCAATTTGTTCATCTCATCCCGATGTTTCCGCCATCGGTTGGGTGTGACACCAAGTATGGGTGACCCGGAAGTGGATCCACATGTTGCTGCTCCTACTCCTCGATCAGATCATCCATCTCCTCACCCATCATCCTGGAAAACAAATAATAACATTATGTATTTTAGACTATATTCACTCGTCTTACTGACGTCGAACTCGATAAAATAATTATATTATATATTTTAGCTTATACATGGTCATTATACCGACATCAGCATCGAACTTGAAAAAATAATTTTATTATATATTTTAGAATATACACGCTCGTCAAACCAGAGTTTGAGTCGACAATATCATAACATTATGTATTCTAGCCTATACATGCGCGTCATACCAACGCCGTCGACGTCCAACTCGAAAAAATACTTATATTACATATTTCAGACTACATACGCTCGTCATACTAACGTCGAAGTCGAACTCGACAAATTAATAAGATTATATATTTTATGCCGAATATACGCTCGTCATAACAACGTCGACATCGAACTCGACCAAACAAAAAGACTGTATAGTTTATGCCAATATATGCTCGTCATACCGACGTCAATGTCGAACTCGACAAAAAATTATATTATATATTTAACCTATATACGCTTGTCATACCGACGTGGACGTCGAACTCCACAAAATAATAACATTATGTATTTTAGCCTATATATGCTCGTCATATCGACATGGATGAACTCAAAAAAATAATAGCATTATGTATTTTAAATTATATACGCTAGTCATACTGACGTCGACGTCAAACTTGTTAAAATAATAACATTATATATTTTAGCCGATATACGGTCGTTATACATGCTCGTCATACCGACGTTGACATCGAACTTGACTAAATAATTACATTATATATTTTAGCCTATAAACGGTCGTTATATTGACGTCGACGTCACACTTGACAAAATAACAATATTATATATTTTAGACTATTCACGCTCGTCATACATAGCTGAGTTCGACGTCAAACTCGACAAAAATATAATATTATATATTATAGTCTATACAGGCGTGGCATACAGATGTCGACGTTGAACTCGGAAAAATAATTATATTATATATTTTAGACTACACGCGCTCGTTCATGATTAATGGAGACCAAGATCATTTCTTTTCTTTTTAGACGTCGTTGGCCGACTTCGTTGTAGTTTGGATTTCTGAGAGTTTACAACTGAACCTGTTCCACGAGAGCCCTGTGACGGTATGTATGAGTCGTGTCGGGAGCATCATACCTACTTTGTTGGAACCAGGAAAGAAGCTACTTACCTCGCCAAACGAGCTGTTTCTTGCAGCTTCGTCTATCCTTTGCTGCACTTTCTTTGATGTTGGCCAACCGCGGGTATCTTGTTCGACATCCAGTTGTTTCTTGGTAGATTTGGTTGGGGTCAACACCGCTTTAATCCTTGATAGCAAGATTTTCTTCTGAACAGGGGGTGCGAATCTAATTGGTGCCTCACAATATTTAGCTCTTCTGCCACACCGACTTCCTCGTCGGTAGTTTACATTGTTCCTCCAGAAGACATCTACATCTTCGAGTTGAATCTTACGACCTGCACAGTTAAATCAATGTAGTCTTTAAGCTACATATATGGTACTAAATCATAAAATGGTTGCATGTTTAACATTTATTAGCAGCACGTTTGTACTTATCCAGCCGAAAAGCACATAACAACCCACAACTAATCCACATCTGGCAACCACATGTACTTATCCAGATGACTAAAATGGAAGTATCAATCATATGGATTATCTGACATTGAAAATACTAAGAGCAAAATAAAAAATGCATTTCATTAATGATGCACATGAATAGTTAAGCTTTTATTTGTCATCTTACTTTTTCAAAGGGCCAAAACTCGATTCCGTAGCCGGGGACATGACGAATTTTAACAAACCATAAATATAAACTTAGATAGAAATAATGCGGATATAGAAACAATTTAAGTCAAATCATTATAAACTTAGCGTTATTCATCATATAATAATCATGTGTAGTGCAAGTGTGAGCTGAAACGAACAACTTCTATGCAAGTGTGTTGAGGTCTGCAGTTGCCATTAACTTCTATGTAGCAGCCCTTTCAAATATCTGTAAATACATTAACGTTTAGAACAATAAACAAATCTCAAGAACATAACACCTATTACTATGACATACTAACCTGATTAATCCAATAATTCCCACATTTTGGTCCCCAACCATAACCTTTATCTTTTGGTGTGGACTCATCATCATTCAACATCAACAATTTCTTCTGTTCATCATCACGATCAATTGGAAACTACAAATTAACGATTATTATAAACAGTATGGATATGTATAACGAAGAAAATCATCAACAATAGAAGAAGAAAAGGGCAAAATCCCCAAACGTAAATGCTAATTGCTGAATCAGATAACAACATATAAGAAGCAGCTTGGTAAGAATAAAATTACAGAGATTGAAGAATCGAAGGACGACAGATGAAGGTGCTCTCGGACGACTCTTTGCCTCCCGATTGCTTTCAATCTTCTCAACTTAGATATGCGCACCAAGTCACCCATAACACGGATCAATCTTCAATTCTTCACCCATTCTCGAAACTAACCCAAACAGAGTGCAATTACAGGTACCAATTGATCGATTTCTACACCCATTCATCGATTTCAAGTGTATCTCTGTTGGGGGAAAGAATTGAAATAATCACAGATAGGAGCCGATGAGACGAATTTTATGAATTGTTAGGGTTTTGATGTGTTAGGGGAAGGATGCATGTATTCCATACCCTTAACTTTATGCGCATAAGTTACACAATGGGATTAGTAAATGTTTAACGTTTTTTATTCCTTTAATTCCTTTAAATTCCATTTAATAAAATCCATTTAATTCCATTAATTCAGTTACCTTATCTTTAAATTTATTATTTAAGAGTCTCATTAATGTAGGTTTTATTATTTAAGAGTCTCATTAATGTAGGTTGTAAAATAATTCATATAACTAAATTTTTAATTATATATAGATAATGTACGCCAGTTCTTACAAACCAGATTGCTATGTTACTTTATTTAATCAAAAGAATAACAACAGTTACATTATAATAAATACTCCTCAAATTTTAAAGCCAAAAAAATAAGTAGCATCATTTTACTTGATAATGGACCATAGAAAGAGAAAGTTATGCATCTGACCAAGTTATTTCTAATTCTCCCTGATTAACTTCTGATACACCCAAAGCTTCCCAAACAGCTTTAGAGGCATCAACAATGTTATTGCGGCATGGGGGTTGATAGGCATGCTCTTCATCACAACCCATATTAGAGTCACACTCATCAACAACCATGGCCTGTACACTTCGTCCATTACCATTGATAGTGATGAAATTGCCACACCTGCTACCTCCATTGAACCACCCTGTTGATAGTGCTACTACCGCGGTGTCATCGGAGTGGAAACTACCATCGCATGCTGATTCGCTACCTCCATCACCTCCTTCTTGGAAACTGTTCAATGTTAGTGTCGCCTCCGTTGTACTTGAAACCGGTGGCGAACATTCGTAGGTTGTGTAAAATTGTCCTTCGACGCAACACTCCGAGTTATTTTCGGTGTTGCATTGTTGAGATGGTTCTTTACCAGTTATGCCTACGCTAGGCTGGCAGGTTTGAGCCTCAATCTGTGGGGAGCAAGCAAGAACAAGAACCAGCAATGCAACTAGGAAGGCACACATGCTGAAGATCTTTGTATTTGATTAGTTGTTCTTTCGTTCTCTACTACAGTTATGAAAGCTAGGGTGAAAGTTGTTGGTATTTATAAGAGGTCTTGGTTGCTGAGGAAGACTTTTTCTCTAATGTGTTCATATTCAACAAAGAAAGAAGACTTGGTCTTCTAGCAAAAGCTTATTTGGTCAACCACCACTTGCACCCAGAATTAATACGGATTTAAACAACTTGGTTCTCCATACAAAAGAAGGGATTTTTTTTTTTTTGGTTAAAGGATCATTTCCTGTTGGAACCGTTTTTTTTCGCAAAACATATAGCAAAAAAGTTGCAATATTAAAAAAATGTTTTTTAATTGATTTCCTATAGATATAACTAAAACCACATTAACACTTACAGAGTCAAAGCATGCAAAACTTTTATATAAGCCATAAAAACAATAATATCTTTCTAAAATAAAATATTAAGTGCTTATATCAAACGGGTTAAGTTATTCGACAAAAACTCCTAATTGTAACAAATGTAAGAAGGATTTATAGTGTGACAAGTGTACAATAAACTAAAACTTAAAGCCACTACACCATCACTTAAAACCAAAACACACACCCTTACCCCACCTCACAACCACCCAAAAACCTAAACCCCCCACCCCCCCCCCCCCCCCGGAAAAAAAAAAAAACAAAAACTATACCACACCCCCCTCCCCCCCCATCCCACCCCCAAAAAACTAAAAAGACCTAACCCCCCACCCTCCAAAAATCTAAAAAAATCCTAAACACTCACCACCACCCAAAAATCTAAACCCCCCATCCCCACCCATTCCCCCTTGGCAAAAAAAAAAATATTGGGGGGGGGGGGGGGGGGGGGGGGGTTAAGGTTTTTTGGTGATGGTGGATGTTTAGGTTTTTTTCTTTTTTTTTTTCTAGTGGATTTTTTAAAAAGCCTTTATACCCTTCTTATAATTACGAGTTTTTGTATTTTATCCTAATCCTATATCAAACATAACCAAATTATCATAAGGAGAATTTAATTTGGTTCTTGAGGTTTCTGAGGAAATTTCATGCAAACACCCTGCCAACTTACTACCATTTGGTCCATTTCAACCACCACTTGCACCAATAAGTAAATACCCACTTGGAAACCATTGACTACTAGGAGCTCCGTGTAATAAATGTAGGAGTTAAGTTGGTTTTTTTTTTTTTTTTTTTCTTGTTTTGCAAAAATTACACTTCAATACAAAAGTTATGTCACTGCTGGAATTCATTCTGGATTGACTAACTCCAATTTCATTAATACTAGGATTTTTATCCGCCGCGCGTTGCGGCGGCGTCGAAAGTTAAAGTAACTCGTATTTATACTCTATATTTAACCCAACTCTTTACTTAAAAAAAAAATACATCGCCATCGAATGAAACGTAGTATATTTAACCCGACTTGCTTTCAAATACAGTTTACGAACGTACACAAAATAAGTAGAACATAGATAAAAAAAAGTATAATAATTTGTCCACGTTGCGGTGTAAAGTCGTAAAAGTCATTTAAACCAAGGGGGTGTCAAGTTATTAAGTAGAAAATGTAAGAAGCTCAAAGTTGTCAATTACTGAAAGTTAGAAGTGAATGCGCAACTTACTTAAAGATAAGGGTTAATAGTGTTTCATGTCAAAAAATTAAGGGTGTAAAGTGAAAAAAACTTGAAAGTGTAAGGGCCTTTTTTGTTGGTTCAAAACTTTGAAGAAAAAAATAAAAAAGTCAAAAACTTGAGGGTTAAAAAAGAAATATAAATAATAAATTAGTAATTACAAACGTAAAGCACGATCTATATATGCTGACTCCTTTCTTGCAAATCAAGCCTACCTATTTTGACTCAAACTCTAATTCCTTTGACCGACTCAATCATATATATATATAAAGACAAAGGTCCACCGACCTTTATCTTTAATATTATATATAAATTGTATGGCTTAATATATTTATTGCATGTTCTCTATATTCCTTGTTAACTCAAGGGGAAGCCATTGAGGATTTACATAGAGCTAAAGAAGATATAAGTTGAGAACAATTGCATGAAGAAAGGTTGTAAAGCAATTATTAAGGTTTTGGGGCATTCGTATGGTCATCTAGCATTTCCAGATGCCACATGTTAGTATTTAGATGATTTTAACTTTGGTTCAAAGTTTCAATTGCTAAGGTAAAAGAATGTTATAAAGGGAAGTGTTGTTACAACTATATCCTTTATGGACTAGTTCAGTTAATTAATATTTGATACGGGTTCTACTGTAGTTTCCATTCTTGTAATGTCGTTTGTATAACATCTAAGCCAATCAACCAATATTAGCCAATATTTGGGATTGGATTAATTATCTCTCCATCTCTCTTAGTTTCTTTCTCTACATCTTACCGTAATGTTCGTATGAACATTGAAGATCTTTTGACATGCTACGCTTATCTGAATTATGGATATTGAATGACTATGTCACTAGATGTCAAAATCATGTGCATGTGGTGTGTTGGTTTTTTATTCACCGGAGATGAAGGGAGCCTAGCATTGAAGAAGATGCAACCGAATTTTTTAGGAATCTAGGTTTTTCATTTTTTATGTAAAAGTGTAGGTTTGTCATTTATATACTTTAACATAAAAATAAAACGGGCATCCACCTAAATGACTAAGAGCGTTATCTGCTTGTGAACAATGTGTAAAAAATGTGTAAGTTCTTATACTTTGGGATGTCATACCTTGAACCGAGCTTGTTATTTATGTTGGATTTACTCATCATATACAACAAAGACTTTAAACTCATTACAACATTTCTTTACAAATTCAAACTTTACACAATTGAACTTCAATCTTAGATGTTTTACTATACTTGTTGGATATTTTGACGATGCTTAAAAACCCACCATGCTCAGCTTAACATACATGCTTAAAACATTCGTTATCTTATTACTTATCTTATTACTGATGAGACTATAATTCAAAAACCTTGCTGCGAAACCATGTCTACCATGTGAATCATATCATAAGATGGAAATCCAAATACTTACATAATAAAATCTGCCAATATCAGCACACATTCACACACAAGACTCACATAAATACATAATACATCTGAATCTTTCCAAAAAGAGATTCACAATAACTAAGAAATCAATTGGGTCATTTACACCATTGCCACTTCTCAAATCTTGAGACACATTTCCTATAATCATTACAAAGCATTCCTAAAACATATATAATTAATTCAATTATATTTAAAAATGTTTACCCCATCCCTCTTTTCAAAGACAAGGGGTGTGAATTTCAACCAAAACATAAGCCGAACATGAATTTCATGATATTGAGTCAGTTGTAGGTGAAAATCAAGTTCACATTTAATTAGATAGGTGAGATTCCAGTCAATTGAGTGGGTTCACACATTGGATGGTTTATATTTTGCATTTCCTTGAAAATATATTTTATGTGATCATAGGTATTTTAACTTAATGTTTTTTCAGACATACATATATAAAGTGAATTTCAATACACTTTTCGTGGTGGTGCGACAAACACGCATAAGATTTTATGGTTGGTGTAAATTGTTTGTGCCTTGATTAACCCATACAGATAAAAATTGAAAACATGAGTCCATAAATGGTTAATTAACCACTACTATTTCTTGTTTACAACTATGTTTTTTAGTTAACTGTTATATATTAAAATAATAACAAAAACTATACAAATATTAATATCAATAAACGTACCTGCATATAAAGATATGTAGCGATCTCATCCTCCATGTATATGCCGCAGCGGACGGCAAAATCTGCAAGTGCCATAGCACGCTCCAAACAGGCTAGGTAGAAAGAAACCTTTGCGCGAGCGGGTGCGCTTGTTCCTGTGCCTCCGCCGGCTGGTTGGCGTGACAAGGATGAAAGTTTAACGACGATAAAAACTCGACAAAAATCTCTATGTAGCTCGACATATGCGATAACTCAAAATGGCGATTTCATGGTGAATCAATCGAAATAAACTCATGGGCTTTACCCGTCTCACCGAGGGTCTCAAGAGACGGCCAACACATTGCACTGTGACTTGCGACACCCATTCGTCTAAGCTTCGCACAATGGCCATTGGCTTCGGAATCAGGGGAAACTCCAAGTGTAACGACTCGCTTTTTGAAACTTACTTTAATTAGAAAGATTATTCATGTACCTATTCTTGGAAACTTACATCCGTACCGTAGTAGTAGTATTTCGCTTCCATTTTCGTAATTCGTAACTTCGATTGTAATAAAGATAGATTATTTCAAACAAATTATACCTTGTTAATTATTCATGCTTGCACATTTAAATCCGTTTATACATTTGATACATACATTCAGTCAATACATATTCGTGCTTCTCGTAAAGAAATACATGACTTTAGACGTTTAATTTATGCCAACGCCTGATATTATGTTCACAATACCCAACCTACACCTTTGTTTTTTACAAACTCATTTCCTAATTTCATGAAAATTTAAATATTAATATATAAACTGTATTCCTTAAACTTAACAAATTACTTAATTAATATTAATTATAATATATCTTATGTGCTAAATAACAAATTGATCAAAAGAAAAGAAAAAAAAAAGAGGGAAACTTGGGCCGTGTACCCAGCCCCACAACCGCAACCACTTTGGACGAAGTCCATTCACAAACTGTGATTCATTCTTTTATTTTTTTGGGGCACCAATTATCACCTCCTAGAGATACTAATAATATGCATATAATATCCAACTTAAGTGACAAAGTAATGGATGATACACCTGGTCTTGGCCAGCATCATGCTCACAAAAGGGCAGCCCATGCCTAGCCAAAATCAGCCTTCATTGGTTGGTTTTTGGCTCCAATCTCCCACATACTTGTATTTATTACACATTTAAACTCTAACCCTAATCCTCTCCTATAAAACTCAAGTATCTTTCTCACATTTTTCACTTTGCAAACCCTCTAAACACTCACTCAAAAACCCTCAATCAGCTGCAAATTCGGAAGATTGGACAGATTCATCACACTTCACTAAAGTGAGTATATCTCACTCATTTCTTAACCTTTTCACTTGATTTTTTTTCCCACTTGCTTGGAACAACCTTAGGAACATTTCCACAGGTTTTCTATGGAAACTAAGGTCTGGAATGTCACCAAAAGGGCTTCAAAGTGGACTGTTACTTTCTGTTTTCACTTAAACTTTGTTAAACTTAGCTAAACTGGAGATCTCTCATCTCAAACCTATGTCCTAATGCTCATGATCAATTGAATGGTTAGTTGGGCTTAAAAACAAAGCTGAGACAAGTTAAATCAGAGGTTAAAACCTCACAAACATTATGTTTTAGAAAGGGTTTTACCCACAAGAAGTGTTCAAACTTGAAGCTTGATGTATGTGTGATTGTTACACTAGCTTGGGCTATCTTTCATAAAAATCCACTCACTTCTTGATGTTTTGTTACTTGTAAGTTCATGACCCTCCTTGTTGTTTATAACAACAAGTGTAGTGGTGGACAATGGAGGCACCTAAATGGGAGCTTTGTTCTTCCTACCTCATGCATGATTTCTATGATACTAAGAGGTGCCTAAATGGAGACTTTAATCTTCTACCTCATGCTTGATCTATAGGACTTATAATCTATATATAAAACTCATATATTATCTATATAATCTATATAAATCTAAGTAGCTAGACTTGATGATAACTTAATAGTTACTTGTCAAGAACATGTTACATCACCTATGACCATACACATGTTACGATTCTAATGGACTTTAAATCCATGAAAACATACAAACTCTTTTGAGTTTCAATAGTGTCAAGAACATGTGCTATGTGCACAAGATGATTATTTTCATATGTTTATTTTCATGATATTTAAACTCCAAATCCCTAAAACCATATGTAAACATCTCTTAAACTCCAAATCGATCACAATCAACTTTCTACTCTCAACCACCTCGTTATGTTGGATAAAATCGGAAAGCATATGCAATTTTGTGAGTATACTCGAACCCATTTTATTTTTAAACACTTTTGGGTGCAACATGTATTCTATGTAAAAACACGAAACACTTGAAACTATTTGAATCATATTATATCAACATGTAAACATGTTCACCTCCCGCTAGTCTATTGGGAGTTAGTCTATGAACGATTTGATGCTTGTTAATCTCATATGCTATGTAAACTTGTAGTGTCTATATGCTCATTAACTTCGTATAAGCCCACCTTAACAATTATAGCGCTATAGGAGTAATGCACCGCTCACGAGTCTTGGGGTATTGTTAAGTTAAACATGTTACCTCCCGTTATTCTTTGGGATAGGCTATTTTAACGCATTGGATTCTTGGTTTTGAACATATACTTGACACCGTTTCAGCGTATTAGTAAGTTGCATCATGTTATTTATGTTGGATATGAACACGTAAAACAATTTTATTCTATGTTATACTATGTATCAAACTTGTATACTCGCCAACTTTTTGTTGATTGTATTTTAATACATGTTGCAGCATGATAGACAAGGTGATGCTAAGTGAAGAAACATGATTTAAGTGGACTTAGAAACACACTTAGATTAAACTATTTTGTTGTTGTATATTCGAAACAATGTTGTTTATGTTGATTTCTTGTATTATACTTTAGCAATTTATGAACTTCAATTTAATTTATATTGTCACATAGTGTTATGATGTTTTGAGCAATTTGTTCATCTCATCCCGATGTTTCCGCCATCGGTTGGGTGTGACACCAAGTATGGGTGACCCGGAAGTGGATCCACATGTTGCTGCTCCTACTCCTCGATCAGATCATCCATCTCCTCACCCATCATCCTGGAAAACAAATAATAACATTATGTATTTTAGACTATATTCACTCGTCTTACTGACGTCGAACTCGATAAAATAATTATATTATATATTTTAGCTTATACATGGTCATTATACCGACATCAGCATCGAACTTGAAAAAATAATTTTATTATATATTTTAGAATATACACGCTCGTCAAACCAGAGTTTGAGTCGACAATATCATAACATTATGTATTCTAGCCTATACATGCGCGTCATACCAACGCCGTCGACGTCCAACTCGAAAAAATACTTATATTACATATTTCAGACTACATACGCTCGTCATACTAACGTCGAAGTCGAACTCGACAAATTAATAAGATTATATATTTTATGCCGAATATACGCTCGTCATAACAACGTCGACATCGAACTCGACCAAACAAAAAGACTGTATAGTTTATGCCAATATATGCTCGTCATACCGACGTCAATGTCGAACTCGACAAAAAATTATATTATATATTTAACCTATATACGCTTGTCATACCGACGTGGACGTCGAACTCCACAAAATAATAACATTATGTATTTTAGCCTATATATGCTCGTCATATCGACATGGATGAACTCAAAAAAATAATAGCATTATGTATTTTAAATTATATACGCTAGTCATACTGACGTCGACGTCAAACTTGTTAAAATAATAACATTATATATTTTAGCCGATATACGGTCGTTATACATGCTCGTCATACCGACGTTGACATCGAACTTGACTAAATAATTACATTATATATTTTAGCCTATAAACGGTCGTTATATTGACGTCGACGTCACACTTGACAAAATAACAATATTATATATTTTAGACTATTCACGCTCGTCATACATAGCTGAGTTCGACGTCAAACTCGACAAAAATATAATATTATATATTATAGTCTATACAGGCGTGGCATACAGATGTCGACGTTGAACTCGGAAAAATAATTATATTATATATTTTAGACTACACGCGCTCGTTCATGATTAATGGAGACCAAGATCATTTCTTTTCTTTTTAGACGTCGTTGGCCGACTTCGTTGTAGTTTGGATTTCTGAGAGTTTACAACTGAACCTGTTCCACGAGAGCCCTGTGACGGTATGTATGAGTCGTGTCGGGAGCATCATACCTACTTTGTTGGAACCAGGAAAGAAGCTACTTACCTCGCCAAACGAGCTGTTTCTTGCAGCTTCGTCTATCCTTTGCTGCACTTTCTTTGATGTTGGCCAACCGCGGGTATCTTGTTCGACATCCAGTTGTTTCTTGGTAGATTTGGTTGGGGTCAACACCGCTTTAATCCTTGATAGCAAGATTTTCTTCTGAACAGGGGGTGCGAATCTAATTGGTGCCTCACAATATTTAGCTCTTCTGCCACACCGACTTCCTCGTCGGTAGTTTACATTGTTCCTCCAGAAGACATCTACATCTTCGAGTTGAATCTTACGACCTGCACAGTTAAATCAATGTAGTCTTTAAGCTACATATATGGTACTAAATCATAAAATGGTTGCATGTTTAACATTTATTAGCAGCACGTTTGTACTTATCCAGCCGAAAAGCACATAACAACCCACAACTAATCCACATCTGGCAACCACATGATATATTATGTTTGTACAACACATCTAGCTTCCTAATTAGTTCTCCTTCCAGCAAATCAAGTGCTTTATGGGAAACATTCCCATATAGGTTGTTAAAAAGTGGTAGTTTATGATGGTTCATCGTTTTTTAAATGCTTTCTTGAAAATATTTCGTTATTTCTCCTACTATGTTTCAACTATATCCATGACACGTCCCACTATTCAGTCCAGTGAGCTCTTACCCCGAACGTATCTCTTCAAAGCGATGTGTTGGCTCTCAACTCTGTTGGTGGTACGCTGACCCAAGTTGAGACTCTAATTACTCCACGCAAAGACAAACATTTATTTATAATCGTGTAACCAGTTATCATACACATAGTTAAAGACCCCTAAAAATAATATATTACAATGTGTTTGTGAGTAATATAATGGAAGGTGTGAATCATGTGTTGTAAAATACTTACTTTCATGGTTGCTAGTCACAAGTCGATCATACAGCTGCACAAGTTGTACTCGTATATGGTAACAAAGGAGACTCACACAATGTCCCCTAGAATAACATAAATTTCTCTCAGTCTACATTATTAAAGGCTTTTTGCAGTGTTTACAAATATTTTGTTGTATGTGAGGCCTTCGGGAATACTTTGGCACATGCATTCATCAGGGCCAGGTCTCTATCCATTACAATCACACGTGGCTCCATACACTCATTCAACATTGACCTGATCTTTTCGGGCAACCATATGAAGTTATCATTCTGTTTACACATAAACGCTTGCGTGATAGAAAATGACTTCTCGGTGGATGTCAAACCCACAACCTAGATAAATGTCATGTTGTAGATATTTGTTTTGTATGTCATGTCGATTAACAACACATGTGGGAATGCACACCACATATCACTAGAGCAGGGATGAACAAAGAAAAGCTCTGTTACGACATTAGTTACGGGTTCCTGATGGGTTTCATAAATGAAGTAGTTGTTCAACAACATGGTTTCAATTGTCTACATTGGAGTATGTCTGTCTCTCTGTGATGCTCTAATCATCTGCACTGCATTTTTTACTTCATTCTGAACATGGAGGCTGTCAAGGAACTGCTTCCTTATGGTTTGATAAATGTTGCGTGGCTCCGGTTTTTTCGTTGTTACCTGCTCTATCAACTTGTATTCGCTAGGAGAAAATCTTCGCACAAATGTGCGGGCAGACATATCGAAAGCATGTTCATGGTTATGTTCCAAGTTTCCCAATTCTATCTCCCAGTTATCATTATCATGGTTATTAGCCCACACCGCTATTAGTGAAAATGGGCAACCGATTTTTTGTTGTCGGCTTTCCTAACTGTTGCTTTAGTACGATGCTCACCACCACTGTTGCATTGAAGCCATACCCTCCCAACTTCGATCCACATCTCAATAACGTAATCATTCTCCTTTGCCCTTTTTGTACCCATTCCCTTAGGTCTTTTAGAGACTTGAAAAGTTCTTACACCAATATGGTTAACTTATATTTCATATTTAGGACTCTAAATAAAATTGTTTTTATTATATATACTAATTTTAATATGTAACATTTTAAATAAATAAATGTGACGCTTGCTTTGTTTGATAAGGATTGCACGGGTTAGGGGATTCCTCATCGGGCCCTTGCCAACATCAAACGTTGATGTGTTTGGAGGCACACCACCGTATCCTCTATCATCAGCATAGTCTTTTTGCACATACAAAGAGTGTGATGCATTGTTACTTTCATAATACGGTTGCTCACCATCGTATCCACCCGAATGGTCATGTTGCACATAGAAAGTATATGATGCATTGTCACTTTCGCAAGGGTTGCTCGGGTTAGGTGGTTTTTGATCATAATACAGTTGGTCACCATCGTATCTTCCGTATCCATCCAAATAGTCTGATTCCATGTAAAAAGATTGGCAACCCTATCCGTAATCTGGATACCCTTGTTTTGTTGGATAATAGGGTACATCAGGAGAGAGAGGCGGAGGCTCGTTCAAGTCTAGCTAGCAACGGTTTCATTTGATCAACATGAACATAAGACGCGTAGTATTTTAGTTTTACCTTTATTCTATTTCATAGTATTTTATTTTGTTTTGATATTATAATCCTATCTTAATCTGATGAAGCAAATGATTTGTTCTAGGTTTTTGTCCTGAGAGGTAAAAAGGAAGCTGAATTTTGTAGAAGAAGTTGAAGATGAGATGCCTCTCCTTGTTCTTAATGACGTTACTATAGGTTGAAGCTCATCTGGGCCAAGGGTTATAGAGGCTGATGATCTAAGCCATGTTTCTAGAATGACTTTAGCACAAGAAGGAAAAAATTTGCTATAAGACATCAAAAACAAGATCGAACTGTTCCTCCTCCTGGTTCAATATCTTATGATATAGCCAAAATCATGGCATAAAAGTTGAAAGCTTCCAAACCTCTAATTGAGGAGGTTGAACAAGTTAAGAAGATGCTTGGAAATGAGGATGAAGAGTCTTGGTATAAATTTCAAGAAGAAACACTTGATCCGTATAATAATAATATTGGTGTTAGGCATGAAAAAATGTTGGACCTGAGAAGTAGAGGGTTCTTATCAAAGAATCTACAGACATGGTCCACTATTGATCTATTAGCAGAGGTGAAAGATGACTTTCAAGAAACTAAAGGCAAAGTAGCAGATAATTAATTCAGAAGAAAGAATGAAGAAAGTTACTTCTAAAGATAAAGAAATGAAACATAGATTTGTAAGAGTTTCTTGAGGCCAGAGGTTATGGTTATGGGGGAAAGATTTGGTATTGAATATTTAGAATAGCGTAAATTACTTTTTTTGTGCTTTATGTTTATACCAAATTTCACTTGGTGTCCTTTACCTTTTAAATGGACAAAGATCATACTTTACGTGTTAAAAACATTGCACCTTCTGTCCTTTGAAACTAAGTCATTTAAAATTTTCAATTCAGTAGAGGATTAGAGGATAATAGGGTGCAGGGGAGTTCACCGCCATGTTCATTGATAGTACCGGAAGTATAAATCTTTGCTTGATTGGAGCAAGAAGTTTTAAGTCGGTTTGATTTGTGGGTTTGGTTCAAATTAATCTAAATGAAATTTTAGAGAGAGTGTTCAAACCTCAATGAATTTTTAAAGAGAGAAGAGAGGATTATGATGGTTGTGTTTGATTTGTGGGTTTGGTTCAATCCTAGATATTTTTTTAATTGTATCAATTTTTGTCTTATTTGTTAAATATATTTTTAATAATCATGATGCAAGGTTTTTAAAAAATAAAGGATGATTCTTGTTGATTTAAATGACAAAGGGCATCCACTAAAATTATAAACATAAAGGACAAAAAATGTAATTTACCCTTCAAAAAATGAAGCTTGTGGTTGGAGAAAAGTCCAAAAAAAGAAAAACTGGTTAGTCTACTATAGTAACACATAAACCTAAGCATAACTCTCAAAAGGAGCATAAAATGAAGAAGCTTAAATACTTTGATGAATTGCTAAACATACACTTCTTAAATGTTCCAAGATCCCCTTTGAAGAAATAAGCAAGCCCTAAAGTCAACCAATGGTCAAAGAAACCTAGAATAAAGAAGTCCAAAAGTGGTGGAAAGTGGTAAAAACTCATTGTTTAGGTAAGTTCTCCTGACAAACCTGCGGGTGTAGATATCATAGCTTGGAACTATAATTATTGCATACCAAAAAGTTCTAACGAACATGATGAAATACTAATCATTACCATCCTTAAAGTACATGGGTTATATGGTAATTAGTGTAAACATTGGCGGTTACAAAGTATAGGGACTGAATGTGACATGTCAGAAGTTGATAACTACCACCCCAAGGGTGGCGAAATCCCTTGGGAGACCACCCTTGATCGATTGGCAGCCACAAGAAAAGAAAGGGACGCGACTTTTGGCTTATGGACACACCTCTTTAAGATTCATTCTCATCCACACAATCTAGAGACACACCCGTTCACGAAGAGACGCGTCCATTCACTCGTACCTATTAAAAATTATAAATAGGGCCTTAGTTTTTCATTTGTAATCATTACACCACATTCCGTTGTATTGTATTCAAACTCTCAGTTTATATATTCAAGCTATTCGATTGTCTAGAGATCAAAGATCCATTGGGGCCAACAATTGGTATCAGAGCATCAGGCTCTAGGCATCGCAGGGAATTCGCGATCAGGTTTTATTGTTCTTTCTCAATTCACAAGTTAGTTTTATTTTCGATTCAGGGTCCAACCAGGGGTTAGGAATATAGGGTTTTGACTTTGGGGTTTAGTGCGAATTAGATTGATTGGTTATTACGCATTGGAGTTATACGTAGGTTAAGAATTGAAGGTTCTAGAAAGTAAAAGTTTACCGGTACAGGAGTTCGTATTGGTGGTCATAAATTTTTTGAAACAAGAAAATAAAGTTTATTAAAAGTGAAAATTGTTTGGTCAGAAGATATGTCGGGAACAACCGAACCAACTCCACAAATCGTAATTCAAAAGGAAGGAAGTTCTCTTTCCCAATTCAGTGTCCTATTTTGAAACCAACAAACTATACGGGTTGGGTAATTCACATCAAAACGATTTTGGAAGTGAATGGACTTTGGGAAACGGTTGAACTGGCAGAAAATACACAAACGGATCTTAAGAAATATAAGGCGGCAATTGCTTATCTGTTCCAAGCAATACCGGAAGATGTTGTATTGCAAGTTGCAAGACTGTAAAAGAAATTTGGGAAAATTTAAAGACAAGACACGTCGGTGTTGATCGGGTACAGAAGGCTCGCTGGCATACATTAATGTCAGAGTTCGAGTTAATGCAAATGAAAGAAGACGACATTGTGGACTCTTTCACCGCAAAGATAAGCAGTGTTGTTACAAGGGCAAGTGAATTAGGGACAACAATGAGTCAGTAGACTCTGGTACGAAAACTTCTAAACGTCGTGCCAGATAGATTTATTCAAATAGTTGCATCGATCGAGCAATACTATGATCTAGACACAATGACGCTAGACGAAGCTATTGGTAGATTAAAAACGTATGAAGAAAGGCTAAAGTTGAAGAAAAAGGAAAGCCCCGTGAACAATCTAGAAGAACTCTTGTATGCAGGTCATGGACAACATGTTAGAAATGGTGGACGGGGGAGATTCACTTCGTCACGAGGCCGAGGGAGAAGCAATTATTAACATAGGGGTGAAGGACACACCTCTTACGAGTCAGAAGGAACCAACAAACCACAAAGGGATGATAGCAAGCAAGAAACACCGGTTATGAGAGATAAGTTGAAAATCACTTGCTACAGATGTGAGAAACTTAGGCACTATGCCTACGAATGCCCAACCAAGAAAACCAAGGAAAATGAGACACCCTTGGTCGAAACAGAAGATGATGATGATGAACCGAAACTTCTGATGTGCCTAGACGATGAAGACAAGTAAAATGGAAAATTTGGTCGTGTGAAATGATCAAAGCAGAAAAACCGTGTGATGCGAGGAGGGAAATAACATGTGAAATATGAAATAAAATAATCCAGTGAGTGGATCCGGAAAAAGTGAACAATCCATGAGGGAAGCAATCAATGATGAAGAACCCGTTGTGAGAAACAACCGTGATGACGAGATTAAATCAGTGATAGACCAAGAAGAAGGTACGCGTGTGAAGGAAACAAGTAATCCTGTGACTGGGTCAGAAGAAAGAATTGTTGTGTGACACAACCGCTAGAGATCTAAGTGAGTTAGAATGTCTAAAAATCTATGCAATATGGATTCAAGTCATGTGATATGATGGTGGGCAAGTTAATCAAGACCGTTGGAGTTCGTGTTGAGACAACTACACAAGAGGACGTTCGTGTGATACAAATCAAGTACGGTTAAGACAAGTGTGAAGCAATACATCCGTGTGAAGAAAGTTCGTGTGAAGCTAGTTCGAGTGAAACAAGGTTCGCGAGGAGCAAGGATTGGTGAATAAGAATATTCCATGTGAAGTGTTGAATACAGAGGAGATTCGAGAAGATAAAGCTGCTTGGAGTTCAAGATCTACAACAACCCAAGGATGTTCATGATTAGGGGGTGAATGAAATACTAATCATTCCCATCCTTAAAGTACATGGGTTATATGGTAATTAGTGTAAAGATTGGCGGTTACAAAGTATAGGAACTAAATGTGACATTTCAGAAGTTGATAACTACCACCCCAAGGGTGGCGAAATCCCTTGGGAGACACCCCTTGATCGATTGGCTCCTACAAGAAAAGAAAGGGACGCGACTTTTGACTTATGGACACACCTCTTCAAGATTCATTCTCATCCACACAATCTAGAGACACACCCGTTCATGAAGAGACGCGTCCATTCACTCGTACCTATCAAAAACTATAAATAAGGCCTTAGTTTTTCATTTGTAATCATTACATTCCATTGTATTGTATTCAAACTCTCAGTTTATATATTCAATTTATTCGATTGTCTAGAGATCAAAGATCCATTGGGGCCAACACATGAAGGATGATTTGGGATTTCTTTAGGAATTGGAGAGTAGCTTGGTGTTTGAGAGTACTTTGAGAATTTGAAATTACTTTGTGTTTGAGGAATACTTAGTATTTCTTTATAAATAGGAGCTTTTAATGTATTTTTAATTGTTGTAAGAACATCAACCCTAATGGAGCTCACCTAGGAATATTGGAAGGGGCTTAATTGTTGAATGTATCTATGTAGGATATAATCCGCTGCAACATACGTTAAAATTTTAAAAGAATTACGAAGTAAGCAAATCCACCATTTTGGTAAATCGATTATGGGACAAATCGACAAATTGTAGGCCCATACGTTCTTGGATCGTGTAGTTTACATTTCTAACTCCTACAAGAACTTACCGTTGAAATTGATAATTTATTGAGACCATGCACAAAATTATATTTCTATATTACATCTCATACGACCTTGGAATTGGCCTTTTATCAACCGCTTCATTCGAGACCATTATCTTTGTCACCTTGGAATCTCTTGTTTATTTTCCAACCAAGCACCTTTTCTGCTTTGAAATTTATAGGTGCAATCTTTATTTATTGTTCTTATGGGACGACCATAATGTCAAAGAATTTGTCCACCTTGTAGAGCCAATTAAAGAAAAGGCTCGGCATCAATGTCCCCATGGATATTGGGAGTATTTTCCTTGACACAATAACCATCATAGTACTCGTTTTGTCATTCATCAATGTCGTTACGATGTTGTTGGACATCACGATGATTGTTCTGATGACCTCATCTTCAGAAGATTCGTCTTCATAAGTCGGAGTCTTTTTGTTGACAAGATGTCGATTGTTCCTAATTCCACTAGTATCGTCATTATAAGTGCTTACGATTAGGGTGTACATGGTCCGGTGGTTTCCATGTCACTTTATTAGCAACTAGGTATTGGGTTCTAATCTTGATAGCTACATTTTTAGTTGTTTTTTTTTCTTTATGTTTATTACCTATGCATTAAATGCAAATGACATTAATTGACTAATTTTGTATCATATTAAATCAAAATGGGAATTATATTTATTTGTCAAATCTAGTTAAAAGTAATTATTTAAGTTAATTTCTTAAAATATTATTCAATCTACAATCAGTTTTGTATGTTCCATTTTTTTTTTAAAAACGTCTTATTTTGTTTTTCTTTTTTCTCTTTCAACTTTGTGTATTTTCTAAATACGTTTGGATATGTTACCTTTACATGATCGTAAATAACGATTTTTAAAGTTACGACATAACTATTCCGTATTTTCTTAATTTACAACGTGTTTTCTTTCTACGTTTCGTTGTCTAAATGCGCATGTGATGTGTTTTTTATCTACGTTTCCACGTAAAAAAGAAGACTGCCGCAACATGAGGATGTTTCCACAAATTTTTTATTCATTTTCATATATTTATAACTCGTTTATATATTCTTTTTAAGAAATTTATATTTTAGGGGCCCGTATTTTATTTTCGCACATGACCCACATATTTTTGAAGATTTTCGGAGACGGCCCTGGGTGTAAATGAGCCGAGTTACTCAAGATGGACTCGAAAAAAGGTCGAAACGAGCCCGAGCATAAACGAGCCCGAGCACAAGCCTAAAAATAAGTTTGTTTAGTAAATGAGCCCTAGCTCAAGCTTCACCTATCGAGCACAAGCGGGCACACGAGCCTAAACGAGCTCGAGCATTAGGAATAAAGCTCGAATCAAGCTCGTGCTCAAGCTTTTGTAACTTAAACAAGCTCGACCTCGAGCCTAGTCAAGCGCGAACTCGACTCGGCTTTTTTGCATCCCTAATTAAGGTCACCTGTGATTACGGAACGCATATTTTTAATTGTTGTGAGTCGAACATAGCAGTGAGATCATCCACTACTTTCCACGGTCCTTCAACACCATCCAATTCACAATTGTTGTTGGGTTGTTGAATGACGAGGTATGGCCTGGATCAGCTAACCCGACCGAGTCATCATCTATTATTTTATTATAAATATTTAATTACATATGTTTATTCTAGAATGTTCTATTTTGCATGGATAAAGCTCGTAACCAAATCCCCAACCTTTTGGGAAGATCATGCAAATCCCTAACTTATCGGAGCCCATCCTAAGTTAGGGGAAACCCTAATGGTAAACTATAAATAGAGGTAAACATCAAAGGTATCGATCATCTTACTCTCGTTTACTCTCTGCTTCAACATTCATACTTTCTTTCTCCCAAACCGAGAATTATTCTCACGTCGGAGGGTGGTTACAGGCGACTTACAGGAATAACCCCATTCCTGTAACGAGTCCTAACGGTGTTCTGTTTTGCAATCAGTTGTTCGGATCGCCAAAGAGATGAAGTCCTAGCCGGAGCTTACCCATAAGGTCAGTGTTTCTTCATTGGCGCCATCCGTGGGACCTTTCGGTAACAACAGCAAGACTGAACCCAATGGTAAGCGATCAGAACACGGCAGTAACACCAAGTCAGGCAATGGTAACCAGCAACCCATTGTCGGAGACAACACCCGTTACCACCATGTCGGCTTCACCTACTGTAACCAGGTCTCTCGACCTGGAATTTGAAGCAGAAGCACCACCACCGGGTTTTGCAGGCACCTCTGCTGTTTCTTCTGGGACGACAGCAGCAGACCCTTTTTCATACACCTCTTTGCAGTTCCGATCGGTGGTACCAACCATAGCAGGCACCAACGCCTCCACTCCAGCATCAACCATGAGTGCACAGACGATACGTCATAACACTATGCCGGTTATCACATCTGCATGCCCAAGTATTATTACGTCTCCAATGAGCATGGCTCAATACTATCAGCCCTCGGCCACATAGGCCATGTCGCCTCTATACTCGGCAGCACTAACAACGGCGTTGTCCACTCCACCACACCAGCCAGTCGTCATGCCTGCAGGGACCATGAATGCCCCGGTTACGCCGGGGAATCAAGCTTACTTCCCAGGATGCTACTATGCGCCCCCATACGGGATTTACCCCCATACCATACTCAATCATACACTCCACAGATGGCGGCACAAAGTTATACTCAGCGGTCGCCATACGCGGCTTATATGCCACCTTGGTGGGCTTTTCCAACATCCCAACTGGCTTACAGTCAACCCCCGCCTACAGTGGAACCTGTATATGACAGAGGAAACGCATGTAGACCTCGTTTTTCTACAAGCGGGGGCCCCAGCTCTACGCTGAACATCACCCCGGCTCAACCCCCTATTACCCAGGGAACCAGCTAGGGCGGAGCAACCTCTCCAGTAAAACCCATTAACGTTGAAGAGGACGATCTCACTAGACCTTACAAACCAGTTCACGCTACTTTCAAGTCCAAGTTCACCAGAAGATGAAGCTCCAATTAAGGAAAAACCCAAGATGCCTCAAACTGTGGGCAAGTACGATGGTCTAGGTGACCCTGATGACCATCTCAACCTGTTCAAAAGTGCTGGGGAAGTAGCATGTTGGCCCATGCCCCTCTGGTGTAAAATGTTTGTCCAAACGCTGGTAGGAGCAACACGGGTCTGGTGGGATAGTCCACCCATCGGGGAAATTGATAGTTTTGAAGATCTAAAGGCCAAGTTCACGATGCAATTCAGCCAACAGAGAAGGCACACAAAGGATCGAAATGAACTACTACACATTCATCGACGAGACAATGAAACGGTGGAGAGTTTCATCATTAGATTCAACAAAGAAAGCCTAGCAATCCCAGGTGTCATAAATGATCTAGCATGTGGAGCTTTCCTACAAGGGGTAAATGATGACGAATTGTTAAGGACACTCTATGGAAGGGATGGTGTACCTCCCACTATAGACGAAATCTTGAGGATAGCCAAGGTATACGTTACACAAGAAAAGACTGTTGCAGCCAGTCATGCGGCTAACAGAAACAAAGAAGCTCAGAAAAGCCAGGATGACAGAGAGCAGCGGAGCTCTAAGGGTAAAGGTAGAGGAGACCGGTACCAAAAAAGTAACAGAACAGACTGATGATGCGATAGATCTAGAAGCACATACTCAAGAAACGAGTCCTCTTCTAAACCGCAGTCCGACTACCCTAACTTGAGCAAAACGCCGGCAGAGATCCTGGCATCTGAAAACCTCAGGTTTAACCCTCCAAAGCCATTGAAAGACACTCCCAACAAAGACACTAGTAAATACTGTGAATACCACAAGGGGAGCGCCCATGTTACCAACGATTGTTTTCAATTGAAGAAGCAGATCAAGTATTTCATAAAGGCAGGTAAGTTGGCTCACCTGGTTCAAGACATAAAACAGAACCCGCCTCCCACCAAAGAAGAAAATGACAATGGGGCGGGGAAGAGACAGCGGGAGCTAAATATGGTGTACGCCGATAAGGGAAAGGGAGCAAAACGGAGTTTCTCCACGCTTGAACCCTTGATGCTGGCAACTATGACAATCGAACCACGTGTAGAGGACCTGCACCTCACCACCGACCCCCTAATCATATCCTCCGAGGTTGGTGATTATAAGATGAGAAGAATCCTGGTAGACACCGGGAGTTCTGAGGACATCATCTACGAGCATTGTTTTAATAGAATGCAACCAGAAGACAGAAAGTTGCTCGAATCAGTGCACGCCCCTATTAAAAGGTTCACCGGTGAAAAGATTGATCCAATCGGCCAGATTACTTTCCTAGTCCATTTTGGACAGACCCCTCGGGAAAGAACCATACTCCTCACGTTTCTTGTGGTACGCGCTGAGTCTTACCACAATGTAATCATCGAAACGTTTACCCTATGAAAACTTGACGCTGTAGTTTCCACAGCGCGCGGGTTCATGAAATTCCCCACCCCTCAGGGGATTGCAACGGTGTACCGGGATAAGCTGGGAGAAGTACTGGATAGCAAAATATGCCATCAAGGGCCTACCGGCGCTATCGGCCTGGAAAGGTGGGTCTTAAGCACACGCCATCTAGAGCAAACAGTGACAATAGGGGATGGTCTTTCCCCTAAGGTTAAAAACAACCTAAAACAGTTGCTGAGAAGGAATGCCGACATCTTTGCTTTTGAACACTCTGACTTGAATGGGATACCCCGGGATAAGGCAGAACACAAATTAGCAACACTCCCGGGTGTTAAACCAGTCGCACAGGGTAAGCGTAGCATGGCTTCTGATCGCAAGGCGGTGGTAGTCAAAGAAGTGCGAAAGCTGGTTGAAGCTGGAATTCTTAGAGAAACAAAGTATCGCACATGGGTATCAAACCCTGTAATGGTTAAGAAACCAGATGGCACATGGCGGATGTGCATCGACTTCAAAGACTTGAATAAGGCAGGCCCTAAAGATGCTTATCCGCTGCCTGAGATGGACTTCAAGGTCGACTCTCTGGTCCCTTATATGTACAAGTGTTTTCTAGAAGCCTATAAGGGTTATCACCAGATCAAAATGTCATGAGAAGACGAAGAAAAAACGGCGTTTCATACTAATGTGGGCATTTTCTGCTATACCAAAATGCCTTTTGGCCTTCGAAATGCCGGAGCAACTTACCAGCGGCTCATGGACAAGGCTTTCGAAAAACAAATCGGCAAAAACTTGGAAGTATATCTCGACGATTTGGTGATCAAGAGCAGAGAGGAAAAGCACATGCTCGAAGACATCGAGGAGACTTTCCAGAAGCTGAGAGAATACAACATCAAGCTTAACCCCAAAAAGTGTTCGTTTGGGGTAGAAGAAGGTAAGTTTTTAGGGGTAGTAGTCACCCGGGATGGTTTTAAAGCCAACCCGGAAAAAGTAGCCGCTATAACGCGAATGCCCTCCCCCAGAACTTTAAAAGAGGCACAAGCATTGAACGGACCTCTGGTGGCGATAAATGGATTCTTGGCAAGACACGCCGAGCGATCCTTGCCATTCATACAGACGTTGAAAGATTGCCTTAATAAGAAAAACTTCAAGTGGACCAGTGAAGCGGAGGAAGCTCTGCAAGACATGAAGCGTTTCATTGAAAAACTTCCCATGTTGACAGCGCCATACCTAGAAGAACTACTGAAAATGTATCTGGCGGCAGCTCACAACGCGGTAAGCGTGGTACTCATGGTGGAAAGAGATGGAAAATAAACGCCCATATATTATATCAGCCGAGTTCTAGCGGGACCCGAAACGCGGTATCAAACACTCGAAAAGTTGGTACTGGCGTTAGTCCACGCTACCCGGTGTCTCAGAAGATACTTTCAAGGGCATCGTGTACAGGTCTTAACGAATTACCCGCTACAGCAAATCTTGCACAAGCCCGAGATCTCCGAAAGATTGGCTAAATGGGCAATCGAATTGGGAGCCCTAGATATTGAGTATCGAAAGCGAACCGCAATTAAGGGGCAAGTGATCGCCAATTTCTTGGCTGGAATTCCCGATGGAGAAGTAATACAAGACCCCACGGTCCAAGATATACCGGAGTCCAGCACGGCCAGGAAAACCTGGAAGTTGTACACCGACGGATCGTCCAGTAGAAAAGGATCTGAGGCGGGTCTAATGCTAATAAGCCCAGATGAAATAAGGCTAATGTACGGCTTATAGTTTGACTTTGAATGTTCCAACAACGAAGCAGAATATGAAGCGCTACTCGTGGTCTTTAGAATGGCCCAATCTATAGGAGCAACAAGGGTCGATGCATATGTTGACTCTCTACTAGTCAATAATCAAGTAAATGAAACTTATGAAGCCAAGGATGAATCAATGGCAAAGTATTTGGCTAAGACCAAGGAGCTCATAGCTTCCATCGATAGTGTCACACTTAATCACGTCCATCGAGGAAAAAACCAAATAGCAGATGACTTAAGCAAACTTGCTACCTCGGGTATGGAAAGAGAAGTAAAGGTAGAAACATTACAAACACCTTCCATTGAACCCCGGGAATTTTCTGCCATCACAGCGGAGGAACCCTGTTGGTACACTCCAATCCTAAAGTTCCTCACAAAGGGAGAATTACCTCCTGCCAGAGGCAAAGCCCGAAAGATACAAACCAAGGCGTTGCAATATGAAATGAACAACGACGTCCTGTACAGGAAGTCATACTTAGGACCACTACTGCGGTGTGTATCCCCAGCAGAAGCAAAATACCTAATCCAAGAAATTCTAGAGGTTTCCGACGCTTGTTTGCGTAGGCTTTCTGACGGTCGCGAGCTGCCGCCATGCGTTGCCGTATCTGAGCAATTCTTTCCGTTGTGTCCATTACAAGTTCTGGACCTGTGATCTGACTATCACCCACCTCTGCCCAACAAAGAGGTGATCGGCATTTACGCCCGTACAATGCCTCGAATGGAGCGGCTTGAATGCTGGTGTGGTAACTGTTGTTATACGAGAACTCCACTAACGGGAGGTGTTTTTCCCAGCCGTTGCCAAAATCGATTACACATGCACGAAGCATGTCTTCTAAAGTTTGAATAGTGCGCTCAGACTGCCCATCCGTCTGGGGGTGATAAGCTGTGCTCATGTCTAAACGAGAGCCAAAAGATTTGTGCATTGCTTACCACAGTTCTGAAGTGAAACGGGCATCACGATCTGAGATAATAGAGGTTGGCACCCCGTGCCTCGAGACAACTTCCTTAAGATATACGTCTGCTAGAGTAGAGAACTTGTCTGTTTCCTTGATAGCCAAGAAGTGTGCAGACTTAGTGAGTCGATCCACGATCACCCAAATAGTATCATTCCCATGTTGAGATCTAGGCAGGCCAGTAACAAAATCCATGGAAATTTGCTCCCATTTCCATTATGGTATCTCTGGTTGTTGGAGTAGGCCCGATGGTTTCTGATATTCAGTCTTGACTCTCGCACAAGTCAAACACTTGCTAACGTAAGTTGCTATATGAGATTTCATACTAGGCCACCAATATGTAGTTTTCAAATCGTGGTACATCTTATCCGAACCAGGATGTACTGAGTAGGGAGACTTATGAGCTTCATCCATTACAAGCTCGCGTAAGTTGCCATAGAGTGGGACCCAGATGCGTCCCGTTACATAGTAGGCGCCGTCTGCCTTTTGTTCCAACCGTTGCCTTGAACCGCGTAGGGCTTCAGCCCTGACGTTTTCTGGTTTCAATGCTTCTACCTGAGCATCTCGTATCTGAGAAGGAAGACTAGACTGAATAGTGAGTTGCAACGCCCGTACATGCCTAGGTGTAGTATCCTTTCGACTGAGGGCGTCGGCCACCACATTGGCTTTGCCCGGATGGTACTTTATAGCACATTCGTAATCGTTTAAAAGCTCGACCCATCGACGCTGACGCATGTTCAACTCTTTCTGCTTGAAGATATGCTCGAGACTCCTGTGATCGGTGTAGATGGTGCACTTGGTACCGTACAGGTAATGTTGCCATATCTTGAGCGCAAAAACAACAGCTCCCAGCTCTAAATCGTGTGTAGTGTAATTCCGTTCGTGAATCTTAAGTTGGCGCGAAGCATAAGCAATGACTTTATCCCGTTGCATCAACACACATCCAAGACCCTAAATAGATGCGTCGCAGTAGACCACAAAATCATCTGTGCCCTCTGGCAATGAGTGAATAGGTGCGCTACAAAGTCTATCCTTTAAGTGTTGAAATGCTGATTCCTGTGCATTTCCCCAACGATAGATAACGCCTTTCTAAGTTAGTGAGGTGAGGGGTTGTGCAATCTTTGAGAAGTCTTTGATGAACCTTCTGTAGTAGCCCACCAAACCCAAAAATTGGCGGATTTCTGTTGGTGTACGCGGTGCAGGCCAGTTCTTGATCGAATCAACTTTCGATGGATCAACATGAATCCCATCCTTGTTTACCACGTGGCCTAGAAAGTGGACTTCACGAAGCCAGAAGTCGCATTTCGAAAACTTGGCGTACAGCTGTTCAGTTCGAAGGAGATCCAAAATAAGCCGCAGATGTTGCTCGTGTTCCTCCTGGCTCTTGGAGTAGATCAAAATGTCGTCGATAAATACAATAACAAACTTATCCAGATAGGGCTTGCACACTCTGTTCATAAGATCCATGAAGACCGCAGGCGCGTTTGTTACCCCGAATGGCATGACTAGAAACTCGTAGTGGCCGTAGCGAGTTCTGAATGCTGTTTTGGAGACGTCCTCATCTCGGACTCTCAGTTGATGGTAGCCTGACCTCAGGTCAATCTTCGAGTAATAGCTCGACCCTTGCAACTGGTTGAATAAGTCATCGATGCGTGGAAGAGGATAGCGATTCTTCACAGTCACCTTGTTCAGTTCGCGGTAGTCGATGCACATACGGAAGGTACCGTCCTTCTTCTTTACAAATAATACCGGAGCTCCCCAGGGCGAAGAGCTAGGACGAATGAAACCCTTATTCAAGAGTTCTTGCAATTGTTTGGACAGTTCTTCCAGTTCGGTTGGAGCTAAGCGATAAGGTGCTCGAGCTATGGGTGCTGCACCAGGAGCTAGCTCAATCTGAAATTCGACCTGGTGGTGAGGCGGTAGCCCAGGTAAATCTTCAGGAAACACCTAAGGAAAATCGCGTACTATTGGAATATCCTCTAATCTCTTCTCTTTCGCTGATGCGTCAGTAACAAGTTCTAAGATAACAGTGTGGCCCTTTCGCAAACACTTCTGAGCCTTCAGGAAGGAGATGATGCCAACCACGGCACCACTCTTGTCGCCTTGAACTTCGAGAGGTTCTTTACCAGAACGGGGAATACGAACGATCTTCTCCTTGCATAGGATCTCCGCTTGTTGTTGAGATAACCAATCCATACCAATGACGATGTCAAAACTACCCAGAGCTATGGGAATGAGGTCGATAGAGAAAGTCGCGAGGATATGATTACTGTCACACCTTGACCACGTAAAGCAACTAGACGTGGCGGAAACGTCGGGGAGTGTTGTAACAGAATCATTGTTTCATAACCATGGAATAAATAAATTCTGTTTTATTGAATAAATGAACTCATTGTTTTAATACAATCAAATAAGTACAACTTTGATCTTCCAAGTTTTAAAGTTGCTAAGGCACGAGTCCATCCTAAATGTAGCATGTATCAACAATCATTGCAAAGCAGTACCTGAAACATGTGTAAAAAAAGGTACGTCAGCATAAAAATGCCTGTGAGATACATAGGTTTTGTGAAAATAGGATTCATGACTTGTAAGTTTAAGAAAATGTTTAATAAAGTTTAGTCATGAACCTTGTAAATTGATTTGTTTTGTAAATCGTTTAAAAAACAATAAGATCAGATGATATGTATAAATAAATGTAAGGTTAAATGAATAACCATGTAAAATGAGTTTGTATAAGATAAGTTGCTTGTAAAACAATATTTTGATAAAAAGGCTTATAGTATATTTGAAAATATACTTTGGGTTTTAAGAGAATCGAATGAGTAATATATTAAAGTATATTTCAGTTCCAATATCGTTAACCCAAGTGTACTAAATAACGCCATGGTATGTAATGCAATGAAAACACTTATATATAAGAAGTACCAGCGGCGTATCTACCATGTTTTCATCACATTACACCCGTCCCGTTATCTAAACACTAACCAAAACCCAATCGATAGATAGATAGATAGTACATTAAATATACCTTCGTTGTTTAAAATAATAGTTTTAAGTAGTATATTACAAGTATACTTCGGATTTATAAATAACATATTAAACTATGTTTTGGTTTTATAAATAACATATCAAAATATGCTTTGGATGTGATAAATAACATATTAAACTATGTTTTGGTTTTGTAAATAACATATCAAAATATGTTTTTGGATGATTAACAAAATATATGTTGGTTTTGTACAATATCACACATGGGAGCATATCAAACTATACTTTTGGGAGTATAACTAAATATACAAAAATAATGTGATTTAAGAATTCATTCAGACCTAGTGCATCAAAATACACCTTTGAGACTATAGGGATACCACAAAGGAAATCCCTATTTGGATGGAGAAACAAATTGGTTTCAGACATTCCATGACAACAGGAATGGGGTGTCAAATCCTATAGCGCTATATCATACTAACAACCGGTCTGGTGAACAAAATAAGTACAATTCAACAATTAATGTTATAGTCTTGGAAAAATCAGTGTTTAAACCATACATAGTCATTCAGTTTGTCAACAGATAAGTACTAACATGTATAATCAATTATACTTTTGGAAAACATGAAAATAACATATAGGTACACATGCTTCACCCCAAAACAGTTTGAAAACAGTAAAAGAGGGGACTATGTACTCACTTGAGCTTGCTTAGAAGTCCTAGGATAACCACCAAGCAATGCTAGAGATCACAGAAATCAAACGGCACCTATTATAGGTAACTATGTTAATATATCGGACCTAAATCGGAGGATCGGATAGAATGAGGGCTTGTAAACCAAATGAGTATGGGAACTCATGTAATATGGTTTAACAAAGCCTACATACTAAATGAAATCTAACCTAAGTGCTTACGACCCATCGCGACCCATTAAGATAGTTTATGCTACTTTAACGTGTCGTGCGCGCAAAAGCGCACTCGAGACGTCTAACTAACCCTATGACAAGTGTTATATGCCTAAACATGTTACATAATCAGTTATGTGACAAAAGTTTAGGTTACATATGCTTAATTACCAATTATACATGAAAAGGGTATTCTGGTAATTTACCTAAGGCATATAAACTACCTATCATACAACTACTCAAACGATGTGACCATAGGGTATAACCTCGGAAGGTTATTCCCTATATGCTATGGTCCTAAAGTATTTGGTCGGATCCTAATGATCAACCAAAATGGGTCGGGTTCGAAGGTATAAGCGATTTATTAGATCGCTTACCCTTACGACCCTAGACAAGCACAAAACTAAAAGTGACGAGCTAAGCATGTTAAAACATGCTTACCTAAGTTTGAAAACAAGTTTGGTATCAAAACAAACGGTTTTGATACCTAAGAGTAGTTTGGTTACAAAATATGCACGAATGCGCCTTTTGACCGAAACTACGGCTCGTCACTGAGCCTAGACAACGTGGTAATCAGTAGGCATAGTCACAAGGGACTATAACCATCGTGATTACACTCACATTGCGAAGTTCAAACGAACTTCGCATTGACCATAAACTGGTCAATGCAGAAAGTCAAACAAAGTTTGACTTTTGGACTCGGAAAGCAATAAAAGAACGAAGGAACACTTACAAAGGGTCCCCGAATTCTAATCTCGATCCAAGTAGCTCAGGTATGAAACAATGGTTTCAACTTAGAGCTTTTCAAATCAAGATTCCTGTGGGTTTAACAAATGAAGGCAAGGGGGTATTTATAGGATTCGTAGAGCCGTTAAGATCGTTTCTTGGAAACCGTGCTTTGATCTTGGCCATACATCTGCACACATGGTTTTGTAATACCATGTGCACTCAATACCAGCCCATAGATTCCCCAAAACCATGTGCAACAAGTGGAACGGACCAGATTCGATGTTTCTGCCAAGTTTCTGCCCAGATGAGGTGCTCGCGTAGCGCCACTGGTAAGGCATGAAGTGCTCGCGCTACGCTAGCATTTGCCATATTCAGAAAAGTTTCAAAAATGGCAGAAATGGTCCCTGCAGCCCGTTTAAGCTATTTTCGATGCGTTTGAACCCCGTTAACCTCATTTCAAGGCTCTAAAATGAAGTTAAAGTATAGGGAACTCAAAACATTTCGATGCGTTTGAACCCCCTAAATGACCCAAAAGTTTATTTTAGCACACCGAACACCTCAAAGCCTATTGCTAAGCTATAAAAAGGATATTTAAGGTGTGTTTAACTTATGGTCATGTTCCAAAATGTCTGTTACAGTTCAAATTGGCATACTTTCGCAGTTTGTCAAGTTTAGTCCCTGTAAGCGAATTAACTTGTTTTTGCCATACCAAAGCCTTTAAAACTTATTTCTAAGTTATGTAAAGGTTATTTAAGGTATGTTAAGCCTATTTCACTATTCCGGAGTGTTCGTTGGATTAAACTGGTTATATTTACGCATCAGAGCGCGTATAACCCTCCAGAAAGCGATTGAAAGCTTAAAATCGAACAAGAGTTGATATGTGCAAACGATACACATATTTTTACAAATCCCAAGTATGAAATACAGTATTTCATTGGTTTGGAATTTGTTTGATGGTTGAAGTGACACAGGTGTCACAGTCTCCCCTACTTTAGGAAATTTCGTCCCGAAATTTAATTCTAGAGGAAACTTGTGAAGACAGCTGTAACGGTTTCGCCTTCTAATAGATCTATTGAACCCTTAGGTAAAACTCTGGGCCATGTTAGGACTCTTAGCGAATTTGTTAACCCTCAAAGTGAATTCCTTGTAGTAGTAAAACATGGAATTTTGAACTACGGACAGAAGAACGTTTCTTATGAAGACTTATCATAGGAAACTTGTGTGTGCTTGAAATCAGAATTGGGGAGTGTGAGAATAAATGACATTGGTCGAGGTCCAAGACTTCTCCCGTATCATTATTCTTGTCACTATAGGTCTTAACACATGACAAAGCTTCCTGTGGTTTCTGTGTACTGAATTCCATAATTATGTAGGCCTCCATAATTACGTAATTCCTTGCACAGTCCGCACAGTTCATTTCATAATGCGTAGGGAAAGAAAAAAAAATCACTTGAATAAACATGAAGCGACTCGACTAGACCACCAAAGGGTCCTTTTAATTAGATCAACGAACGATCTTTTTAACTAGATCAACACATGATCTTCTTAACTAGACCGTCGTACGATCTCCTTAAATAGGCCACTTAAGGGATCTTTTTAATTATATCATCACATGATATTTCTAATCAGATTTTCAAAATCAATCTGTTTAACCAGACCATTCAAGAGGTCCAATTATAGAATAGTACTTTATAACCCAAGGGACTTAACTACAATGTTGAAGTCCATTAAGGATTTAAGATAGTAACTTTGGATATCCTTCTATGAATCCCTCATATGAGATATGGAAGATTCTATGAGGATTTGGATGGATCACATACAACCACAAAACATGTAAGAAAAACACATAAGCACTAATTTAGTTAACTTGATTCTTTAATTCGTTGTCTTTGAGCATGGATAATTAAAGCACATCAGGAATCCAATCCATGGATTTCATTTGGCACCTTAAGCATTTTCAAGGATCCATCTATAAAGATAGAAGGATTTTCAATAAGAGTTTGGCTTTGTTTCTTAAAAGAAACGAGTGTTAAAGGTTCTTAGGGAGATCACAAGTGATCATAAAATGACAGAACCATACGAGTAGTTTGTCTTTGGGTTGACATCATAAGGTTGCATCAAACATTCACATAAACGCGTAACTTTTACAAAAATAAAAACAACAAATCTTTATTTATGTAATAACCGAATTGTCTTGAAGTGTCAAAAGATAACAACCAAGGAATTACAAAACACTAATTGTTCACTGCTGCATCATTGTTCATGTTTGCCTCATTGATGTTAAGCACTCGTCCACGCACTGGAGGTGCGTTAACAAGTCTTGGGCAATTGTTCCTGTAGTGGGTAAGGTCACCACAGTTATAACATGACCCCGAAGGGAACCGTGCTTGAACAGCAGCAGGGTTTGCAGCAGCTTGATTTGCATAATGACAAACATTGATCAAATGTCCCAACCGCCCACAGTGGGTACATTTGTGACACTGCTCTTGCTCTAGATGATGACGGTTGCACTTGTTGCACAAAGGTGCTGTACCAACATAGTTTTGTCTTTTGCGAGGTTGTGCTGGCTGGTTTGGTGCAACCTGTTTGCCTTGAGCAGCTACAGCGTAGTTTTGAGAGGCTTTGCGCTTCTTCTTCTTGGACACCTCAGCATTTTCTTCCTTTGGTTCCACTTGAGCAGTCTTGTCAGATGGTCTTGAGTCGCCCTTCCGAAACAGCTTGCGCTTCCTGATATGGGATTCAGTCAGAGTGGCAGACAATTCAATAACTTGTCTGACAGTAGTAGGGTTGCTGCCAGTAACAATATCCTGAACTACGTCAGGAAGACCATCAATGTATTTCTCAATCGCCTTATCCAGAGGCGTAACCATAGTAGGGCATAACAAGCTCAATTCCTCATAGCGGTCAGTATAGGATCGATGTTCCCCACTGTCTTGCTTCAACTCATCAAATTCCCTTTCTAGAGCCCTTAGCTCATGACGAGGACAGAATTCCTTCATCATAAGAGCCCTAAGCTCAGCCCAAGTCTGTGCTAATGCAACCTCAGCACCGCGGTCTCTCATAACCCCGTTCCACCACGTAAGAGCCCTCTTCTGAAATACACTCGAAGAAAACTCGACCTTGCAATTTTCAGGACATTGAACGTGACGGAAAGTATTCTCAATGCTCACGAACCATTGAAGAACCCCAGTTGCTCCCTCAGAACCACTAAACTTGAGCGGTTTAGCTTAGTTAAAATTCTTGAAATTGCATGGAGCATTGTTGTTGTTGATGGCTTGAATCATTTGAGCATAAAGATTTGGGAAGGCAGCAGCCATTTGCTGCGCGATGATTTCCGCCAGTTCGGCATTCGCCATCTGATTGTCGCATTGAGGAGGCATTCTAAAAGAGGAAACATGAGAGGAAACAAGTGAGAGAATTAGACGAAAAGAATGAGATGGAACAAATCTGATGAAAGCAAGGATAGTGGTCATTTGTTTGTTACTACAAAACAACAAACGACCCCGGTGATTAATCAAAGTAAATAGGTCAAAAATAATGTATCGCGAAGACATGCTCGCCTATAAGTGGACACTCACCCCAAGAGTTCCCAGGTAAGAGTAACAGGTCCGATTATGTGGATTTGTACGAACACTCTAGCCTTAGATAGAAAACTCAGGGTACAGGCACCCACCCTTCCAGTTTGCACGTGTTCACATTATTTAGACCAACTTTGACGGGATTTGAAAACTTAGAGGGTTCAAAACCATATAATAAATCATCCTAGAACAGATGATTAGTTTTCAAAGCGGGATAGAAATTTGTGTTCTTATTGTGGTTGTCACCTAAGAATAAGTGACGGTATTGTTTTAAAACTTGAAGGGGTAAGGTCCCAAAAACCTCGTTTCGAGCATTTGGACCATACCACAACCTCGATTTTCTAACCTTCTTTAGACCTTGCGCGGCCGCACACTGGTCCAATAAAGAAGACTTAAGAGAAAAGCCACAACTTCATCTTTAACCCTCTTTAGACCTTGCGCGGCCGCGCACTGGTCCAACACAGAGGACACAGGAGAAAGGCAACAAACAACACCTGCGCGCTAAAGGGAGATTAATAAATCCTTGCGCCTCTCTCATAACAGACAGAAATCCCAAACAGCACTCCCGCTTAAATAATATCCAGACTTGGATATTATTCATCTAAGCTGACTCCACACGATAAAGGAGTCACACCAGATTATAGCAATAATCTTCTAGAAATATCAATCGTGCACCACTATGACGGTTGTAACCGTCTGGTATACGTGTCATCATCTCGGGCCTCCCCAAAATCACGATGATGGCATGGAATTAGAGAAAAACCTCCACTCACCCACTTTCCACGTGGCCAAACCCCAGCTGTCGATCAGGATCACGATCCGTGTGACCTCACAGTTCAATCAAGAAGATTCACGGAGAAAACATAACCGCCTACGGTGTTAGCATCTTCCGTGAACATTTCACTAACGGGTTTTCCCTCCCAAAGACTCACGGCTATAAATATGAGAAACAACTCAGGTATGAATTCAAGTGACTCACACTTCTTCAATACTTCTTCTTCTTCATAAACACATACTTATTCTCACGCCGGAGTCGGGTCAAGGAGAGAACCCCCTTCTCCCCTTGACGAGGCTAACGGTGCTTTGTTTTGCAGAGTTTATCGGAGAAGAAGAGCTGCTACGTCGAATCAAACGAGAGAGAATGAACCCCTTTATGCGGATTCAAACCCCCTAGATATCTCGGTTCCGACCATTTATCTAGTGTTTCTTCAAAACTAAACACAAGAAAACTTGTGTTAGGGTCCTAGGAAGGTTATAGTCTAGGTCAAAGCATTACTAATAACCTAATTCCCTATAACCATTGGCTCTGATACCAACTTTTCTGTCACACCCCGACCACGTAAAGCAACTAGACGTGGCGGAAACGTCGGGGAGTGTTGTAACAGAATCATTGTTTCATAACCATGGAATAAATAAATTCTGTTTTATTGAATAAATGAACTCATTGTTTTAATACAATCAAATAAGTACAACTTTGATCTTCCAAGTTTTAAAGTTGCTAAGGCACGAGTCCATCCTAAATGTAGCATGTATCAACAATCATTGCAAAGCAGTACCTGAAACATGTGTAAAAATAGGTACGTCAGCATAAAAATGCCTGTGAGATACATAGGTTTTGTGAAAATAGGATTCATGACTTGTAAATTTAAGAAAATGTTTAATAAAGTTTAGTCATGAACCTTGTAAATTGATTTGTTTTGTAAATCGTTTAAAAAAACAATAAGATCAGATGATATGTATAAATAAATGTAAGGTTAAATGAATAACCATGTAAAATGAGTTTGTATAAGATAAGTTGCTTGTAAAACAATATTTTGATAAAAAGGCTTATAGTATATTTGAAAATATACTTTGGGTTTTAAGAGAATCGAATGAGTAATATATTAAAGTATATTTCAGTTCCAATATCGTTAACCTAAGTGTACTAAATAACGCCACGGTATGTAATGCAATGAAAACACTTATATATAAGAAGTACCAGCGGCGTATCGACCATGTTTTCATCACATTACACCTGTCCCGTTATCTAAACACTAACCAAAACCCAATCGATAGATAGATAGTACATTAAATATACCTTCGTTGTTTAAAATAATAGTTTTAAGTAGTATATTACAAGTATACTTCGGATTTATAAATAACATATTAAACTACGTTTTGGTTTTATAAATAACATATCAAAATATGCTTTGGATGTGATAAATAACATATTAAACTATGTTTTGGTTTTGTAAATAACATATCAAAATATGCTTTGGATGATTAACAAAATATATGTTGGTTTTGTACAATATAACACATGGGAGCATATCAAACTATACTTTTTGTAGTATAACTAAATATACAAAAATAATGTGATTTAAGAATTCATTCAGACCTAGTGCATCAAAATACACCTTTGAGACTATAGGGATACCACAAAGGAAATCCCTATTTGGATGGAGAAACAAATTGGTTTCAGACATTCCATGACAACAGGAATGGGGTGTTAAATCCTATAGCGCTATATCATACTAACAACCGGTCTGGTGAACAAAATAAGTACAATTCAACAATTAATGTTATAGTCTTGGAAAAATCAGTGTTTAAACCATAGATAGTCATTCAGTTTGTCAACAGATAAGTACTAACATGTATAATCAATTATACTTTTGGAAAACATGAAAATAACAGATAGGTACACATGCTTCACCCCAAAACAGTTTGAAAACAGTAAAAGAGGGGACTATGTACTCACTTGAGCTTGCTTAGAAGTCCTAGGATAACCACCAAGCAATGCTAGAGATCACGGAAATCAAACGGCACCTATTATAGGTAACTATGTTAATATATCGGACCTAAATCGGAGGATCGGATAGAATGAGGGCTTGTAAACCAAATGAGTATGGGAACTCATGTAATATGGTTTAACAAAGCCTACATACTAAATGAAACCTAACCTAAGTGCTTACGACCCATCGTGACCCATTAAGGTAATTTATGCTACTTTAACGCGTCGTGCGCGCAAAAGCGCACTCGAGACGTCTAACTAGCCCTATGACAAGTGTTATATGCCTAAACATGTTACATAATCAGTTATGTGACAAAAGTTTAGGTTACATATGCTTAATTACCAATTATACATGAAAAGGGTATTCTGGTAATTTACCTAAGGCATATAAACTACCTATCATACAACTACTCAAACGATGTGACCATAGGGTATAACATCGGAAGGTTATTCCCTATATGCTATGGTCCTAAAGTATTTGGTCGGATCCTAATGATCGACCAAAATGGGTCGGGTTCGAAGGTATAAGCGATTTATTAGATCGCTTACCCTTACGACCCTAGACAAGCACAAAACTAAAAGTGACGAGCTAAGCATGTTAAAACATGCTTACCTAAGTTTGAAAGCAAGTTTGGTATCAAAACAAACAGTTTTGATACCTAAGAGTAGTTTGGTTACAAAATACGCACGAATGCGCATTTTGATCGAAACTACGGCTCGTCTCTGAGCCTAGACAACGTGGTAATCAGTAGGCATAGTCACAAGGGACTATAACCATCGTGATTACACTCACGTTGCGAAGTTCAAACGAACTTCGCATTGACCATAAACTGGTCAATGCAGAAAGTCAAACAAAGTTTGACTTTCAGACTCGTAAAGCAATAAAAGAACGAAGGAACACTTACAAAGGGTCCCCGAATGCTAATCTCGATCCAAGTAGCTCAGGTATGAAACAATGGTTTCAACTTAGAGCTTTTCAAATCAAGATTCTTGTGGGTTTTACAAATGAAGGCAAGGGGGTATTTATAGGATTTGTAGAGCTGTTAAGATCGTTTCTTGGAAACCGTGCTTTGATCTTGGCCATACATGTGCACACATGGTTTTGTAATACCATGTGCACTCAATACCAGCCCATAGATTCCCCAAAACCATGTGCAACAAGTGGAACGGACCAGATTCGATGTTTCTGCCAAGTTTCTGCCCAG
The DNA here is from genome assembly GCA_030545235.1 of Helianthus tuberosus. NCBI lineage: Eukaryota > Viridiplantae > Streptophyta > Magnoliopsida > Asterales > Asteraceae > Helianthus > Helianthus tuberosus. The sequence goes on along the minus strand of CM060354.1, from coordinate 97,996,940 downwards.
ATGAGGTGCTCGCGTAGCGCCACTGGTAAGGCATGAAGTGCTCGCGCTACGCTAGCATGTGCCATATTTAGAAAAGTTTCAAAAATGGTAGAAATGGTCCCTGCAGCCCGTTTAAGATATTTTCGATGCGTTTGAACCCCGTTAACCTCATTTCATGGCTCTAAAATGAAGTTAAAGTATAGGGAACTCAAAACATGCTCAAAAACATCTCGGATGTCGGTTCGTTTGGCCGTACGATTGCGTTGTTCGATTAATTACGACAGAATGCGCATAAGCGCGAAAAACGATCCAAATGGCGAGACGAATGGATTTTTTCTTATGCCAAACACTAAAATAAAATATTATAGTGCTTACATAAATTTTTGGATGTCCGGATGTATTCAGAACGTAAGTTATGCGTGAAAATGCAAACTTATGCACTTTTTGACACTTTGAGTCCCTGAATGACCCAAAAGTTTATTTTAGCACACCGAACCCCTCAAAGCCTATTTCTAAGCTATATAAAGGATATTTAAGGTGTGTTTAACTTATGGTCATGTTCCAGAATGTCTGTTACAGTTCAAATTCGCATACTTTCGCAGTTTGTCAAGTTTAGTCCCTGTAAGCGAATTAACTTGTTTTTGCCATACCAAAGCCTTTAAAACTTATTTCTAAGTTATGTAAAGGTTATTTAAGGTATGTTAAGCCTATTTCACTATTCCGGAGTGTTCGTTGGATTAAACTGGTTATATTTACGCATCAGTGCGCGTTTAACCCTCCAGAAAGCGATTGAAAGCTTAAAATCGAACAAGAGTTGATATGTGCAAACGATACACATATTTTTACAAATCCCAAGTATGAAATACAGTATTTCATTGGTTTGGAATTTTTTTGATGGTTGAAGTGACACAGGTGTCACAATTACAACCTTGAACTACGTGTATGGCCTCTAGACTTTTACCGTTAGCTAATTCTACGACATGTTTGGTGTTTAAAAGTGTTGGTGCGCGTTTAAGCATTTGGCTAACTTTTAGAGACATATAACTTGTATCCGCACCCGAATAAAATAATACAATAACATAAAAGTCGTAGAGAAGAAACTTACCCATAACCACATTAGGATCGTTCCTTGCATCACCCTGACCCAGCACAAATGCACGACCCCTAGCACCATTGTCGTTATTGTTTCCCCCATTGTTGTTCTCGTTGCCCTGATTATTGTTGTTGTTATTCTGATTCTGGTTTAACTGGGGGCAGTCCTGCTTGAAGTGGCCTTCAGCCCCACATTGAAAGCATCCCCTATTGCCTCGCTGTGGTTGTTGTTGCTGGTTTCGTGGAGCGGGTGGTTGTTGTTGCTGGTTCTGATTACCAGGTCATGAGCTCTTGCAATCTTTAGCCTCATGACCCATCTTGAGACATCGCTGACAACGACCCTTGTTGCACTGGCCATTGTGGTGCATGTTGCATGTATTGCACCTTGGGAAATTTCCTCTATATCCACCCTGTCTTTGACTACCAGAAAATTGCTGACCAGGGCTCTGGTAGTTATCAGTCTTCCGATGCTGTGCCTGAGACTGAGTTGTAGCTGAACCCTTGCTGGAATCCCCATCCCATTTCCGCTTATTGTCGCTGGAAGTAGTGAAAGTAGTAGCATTAGTAGCACTGATACGTTTGGGCAGCTTGTTCTGTTCCACTGCCTGATCTGTGAGGCGATGAGCAAGACGAGTAACATCCTGGATAGTAGCAAGGTTGGCCGATGTCACATGACTTTGAATTTCCGGTACTAGCCCTTTGAGATTGTTAGTGCATTACGTCTATTGACTTCGTCTTGTATCATATAATAGAATAGGATAGGATAACCAGTGCATGAGGTTCGAGAATCGAAAGTTGGTGGATTAGCAAGTAGGTCCGCTTATATGGACATTGTCCATAAAAGCGAACCTATTAGCAAAAGTTTTAAATGACAAAGAGTTTCTGAAATTAAATGAACATTATTGTGTTGAAATGCCTAAGGTCCAACAGACCTGGGCTAAATTGTTCAAATGATTTATAAAGTTTGAATGTGCAGGTGCTCAACGAAGCTGAAGATTATGATAATGGTAGTTGGAGCAGCCTAGCACAGGAAGAGGTTGTAGAACCCTGGTTTGGTTGAACAGGGAGTTTAGTTTGATTGTTTTCTGTATATAAATAAACAATATTTTCAAAACCCTAAAAATTTGAAAAATTAAAAACCAAAAATATGTTTTTAGTTTGTTAAAATTTGAAAAACCAAAAATATGTTGTCTTTAATATTGTTTTGAATAAATGTTGATTGAATACGCCGAAACCCTCACGGCTGAACAAACATGATTACTTTCATCAGATTGAAAAACAGTTTTCAAACTGTAAAATATCAATGTGTTGTAAATCATGGGGGTACGTTATATTTTCTGCAAATCAGTGCATGAGAAGCAGAAAATGGATGGCGAGACAAAGCTATCAGTATTGGTTGTCAAATTTTCTTTAAATGGTTTTGCATTTTAGGGGGAAAAATTGTCATTAGAAAATCCAAAAACATTTGAAAATTTGAAAAAGCCAAAAACATGATAAAATTCAAAAATTTGAGTTTTGCGTAAAAAGAGGAAATGATAGTACATCAGTAGACAGTTACAGTATGCTAAAGAAATGGAAAGTTTAAATGTGTTAAACGATCTCACCGTGGATGTGTCGGTAGGTTTTTATACACTTAGTAAACTTTTTCGGGATATAAACCTAAATTCAAACACTTGCTTATTTCGTGGGGAACACTACTTGGATATATAGGTAACCCCTGAAATCTCGTTTGAAAGGTCTCATAATCTGATATACTAGGTTTTTATACTCAATGATGTCTGGGGTATTATTCCGGGACTTCTGCTGAACGGTAGTTCTGACCTAGTCCTCGAATAATACTTTCAGCAAATGCTTGAAACACAGCATCACCCTCAGCATCAATGATAAGACAATAAAATTGCTTAGCAATGCTGTTGTAAAAAAGATCCTCTAAAGGGGACACACCCAAGTTGAGTCATGATCTCTCTGCTGAACGATGGTTCTGACCTGAGCTCTCATGATTCTTCATAATTTTTTAACCCCTTACAGATATCATTTGTGTTATAATTACCTGTAAGACTGAATATTGGGATCTGGATACGGGAGTATATGCAAGAGGTAGGACACATGAATGGGTTTAAGTTCTTAAAATACATAATTCGTATCCTGAATCAGTTGAAATTTGTATGAAAATTTAAGTGGATAAGTATATCGACAATCTAAGTGAATTGTTTAATTCTTAAAGTGAAATTAAGCTCAACGGTACTTGTGACTTGTCATAAACTGATATGATCCTCTGACGCATACTCAAAACAAAATATTGTCTGTAAATATGTTTGTACATATTTCTTTACTGCTTTATATTTTCAGAAAATACAAAAAGATTTTGATTTCTGCTTTATTTTCGACAACTGATATCTGAGTGCTGAGTTTCAAAATCTAAGTAAGCTGGTCGTGTTTCTGAAAATAAAACAAGTTCATTAATTTGAAACTTGAAGTTTAAAATCAAAAATTCAAAAACAGTTTGTGATATCTCCAAGGTCATTAATTTGGACTTGGGTGATTAACTGTGGGGGATTTGGATGCTTATATTGTTATAGAGCTAGTTTCCGATACGATTCAATGAAACTGCCAAATTCATGAGAAGTGATTTTGAGAAGATTGAATTGTCAGATTACGATATCTGGAAGATTAAAATGATGTTACTTATAGTTGTATGAGTGATTGCAGGAAAAGTCCAGACTACGATCCCGAGAGCTGAGTCTAAGGGGGAGTCTGAAGACAAGCTGAAAGTTAGAAGGAGGAGCTTGTAGCTGGAAAGCTAGGTGTCGATCCCTAAAAGCACGGAAGCTTGACGAAAGGGGGAGCCTGCTGATGATAAAGTTGTTGATGATAGAACCAGTGATGAAATCCTGGTGTAAAGTCAAAGAGAGAAGCTGATCAAGAGAGTGATGGATGCTTACAATGTTACAATCTGAGTGAGGATGCAGAATGATCAAGACTGAAGAAGGTGTCATAACAGAGAATAGTCACTGAAGACTTCGTCAATATCCGAGGGGGAGTCTGTTAGTGCATTACGTCTATTGACTTCGTCTTGTATCATATAATAGAATAGGATAGGATAACCAGTGCATGAGGTTCGAGAATCGAAAGTTGGTGGATTAGCAAGTAGGTCCGCTTATATGGACATTGTCCATAAAAGCGAACCATAAGCTAATAGGTCCGCTTATATGGACATTGTCCATAAAAGCGAACCATAAGCTAATAGGTCCGCTCATATGGACGTCCATATAAGCGAACCTGTCTCCACTGTATATAGTGCACATGTTGTTCATTTGGTAACGGTTCTGAAAATTGTAACGAAGTGCTGCCAGATTGCTTTCAGGTTGTAAACGTTGTTAAATCAATCAAAGAAGCATTATAATTAGTTTGAGAGTCTGTATCTTGGATTCCGCCTCTGATACAGAGAAAAGACTCTTCTGATTGACTCATTCGGGTTCAACAACGATCCTACAGAGATACAACTCAATACGCTTGATAGGGGAGTCCACCATGGTTGGACACAAGATGGCCAGCTCGTTTGACCTTTTCGTATACGCCTCTATCTCTGACCCCGTCATTTTCAGATTAAAGAACTCCACTTCTAACTTGTGGATGTCATCACGCGTACAGTATTCTTGCTTGATTAGTTCCTTGAAATCATTCCAAGGGGTGGCGTTAGCAGCTGCCAACCCTAACATCTGAACTTGCGCATTCCACCAAGTCAGCGCAATGCCTTCTAGAGTACCAGTGGCGTACTTCACCCTGCGAGCCTCAGGGCATTCACACATATCAAATAAGGACTCGAGCTTTTCAAACCAATGGAGGAGTCCAACTGCTCCTTCCGTGCCACTGAATGTGCTAGGACGACAGTCCATGAAAGTCTTGAAGGTGCAAATAGGTGGCTGAGCATGCTGACCTGTTGTGTATAAGAATCAGGACAAGGTTAAACACAAGAGTTGGTTTAGGAGTGTAGGATCTAAAGATCCTAGTGTGAGTTACGACTGCAGGGTATACCTCCTGCTTGTGCGGCTGCAAGTGCCGCAGCAACTTGTTCGTTAATCAGAGCCGTCAGCTGGGCTTGAGTCATGTTAATGCGTCCAGCCATGATCTTCATATCAAAGGCAACATAGGTGAGAGAGGTTCGCGAGAAATGCGATGACAGAAGAGTGTAAGCACACAAGTGTTCTCAAGCAATAGTTGTTACGTTTATCTAAGCATACCATGAGCAAATTTCTATGTAATCTAGCAAGTAGGCAATGTAAACATGGACAGTATTACCTATAGGGTTGCGTCTTGCACGTGGAGCGAAGCGTCGTTGTGGATCGTTGAGCACTGTACAGGTTATAGTCTGGTTTTAACAAAAACTTTTTCCCCTTATTAAAACTAAGTTCACTATAACCAATGGCTCTGATACCAATCTGTCACACCCCCAAAATCCACACGCGAAGTATCACCGCATGGAGGCGTGACATGACCAGGACCAAGCCACCAATCATATTGAACAATGTAATTAGTAAATGTAATTCAACCAAACAATATAAAAAGGTGTTCAAAAGTAAATTATAGTATCAATGTTTAGTGGAAGCATAAATGTAAAACCCAACATAAGTAATAAGTTTGAAATGTCATAAACGTTTAACATGGCATCCACGATCCATGTCCCACAACGACTGTGCCTCCCCGTGCAAGCTCCATGAGTACCTAACGACCTGCAAGGCATGTAACAACGAGTCAATAACAAAGTTGAGCGAGTTCACAGTTGGTTGTTTAGTTATAGTAATCGTTCGTAAATCATTTGTTCGCTTGTACCAAGTATCGTATTAATTCGTATCGCGGTCTCCCAGACATGTGTGCGAAGGATAGTGGCGGTTTCCCATGTATCCTAGACTAGTTGTATTTGTATTTCTATCGCGGTCTCCCAGACATGTTTGCGAAGATTAGTATTCGTATCGCGGTCTCACAGACATGTGTGCGAAGATTAGAATTTGTATCGCGGTCACACAGACATGTGTGCGAAGATTAGTGGGGGCTTCCTGTGTTTTACTAGTCTAGCTGTATCTATAGGTGTCCTACACCTAATGAGGTCAGTGGTACGTATATTAGTAGTGATGTAAGTACAAGTAATCATTCAATCCCATTCCCAACCCCGGGAATCCCATGCCTTGGTAAGAGTGTGAACTCACCTTGGTTTGCTCGGTATGCTAAAGTATGTTCACAAGTAATCAGTCAAGTCCTATATTTATACACGTATGTTCAATCAGTACAGGATTGTAAGGTTTCGCATGCAATCATTATCACAGAGTGTGTTTGACAGTTACATCATGCAATGCATAAACAATAATCATTCTATACGAGGTTCCAAATCACATGCAAGTCCCTTACTAAGTTGTCATACTTAACAGAGTTAATCATGCTTGACATACTTAACATAGAGATGACATACTTAACATACATGACATGCTCAACATAGATATGTACCCAAGTCAGCATGCTTAACAGAATCAATACATCTAACATAGTTAACGTACGTAACAGAGCTAATCGGAAACAACAGGGTCAAATCAGAATTAACCGAGTTAACAGTCTTAACTTAACAGGGTTAGCAGCTAATGGAATTACTGTGTCAGTCATTCAACGAAATCACACATATGCGGCGAAATCACCCATTGGCTAAAACCCTTGTTGGCGAAAACACTATTTTGGCGAAATCACCTTCTGGCGAAAACACTTGGGCGACGACATCCCAAGGTGTTTTCGTTGAGTCGTGTTTTCGTTGGCCTAAACAATAAATCATCATCATCACAGCAGTTAACAATAACCCTAATCATCACTTACAATACATGATCAATCATCGACAAAAATCATTAAATCAAACCATCGATATATAACCATGTAAATTATCAAATTATTGCGAGGTCAAGATCATTCACCAAATAGTCAACGGCACATGACAAGTTGTCGGATCATCATGATCATCATGCTAAACAAGAATCAAAGTTGAAAACAAATAAACAAACACATGCTTTCTGAAAAATCCATGTGCAAATATGAGACAAATCCATGTGCAAATATGAATACTATGACCGACTTCTATCCACATTGGCTGCACTTTTCAATACAATTCACATGCATAATCATATAACCTAATCGCATATATTAAATCCATAAACAAAGTTATCTAACAGTTACATCATAATATCAACCAAATAATCACAAGTGTTTATAATCCACTAACCGAATAAGGATGATCAAATCAGGGAATCAAACTTCGAATGAGATAAGGGCAGCCGTCGGTTTCAAAGAAAAACGAGAGAGAATGCGAGAGGCGGTTAGGGTTTTCCGATTAACTTATGCGTATAGGCTATGAACAAATATTATAATCGGACGTTACTGGGCCAAAGCCCATTCTGGTTTTCGTTGGCCACATGTGGACGAAATCACTCTAGTGTTTTCGTGGGAAGAGTGTTTTCATGTGGGGTGTGATTTCAGCCAAAGTTCCATTTCATTGTTATTAAATATATATCATAATATTAATACCAAGCATACTACAAACATGCACCCACATAATGCACACCAAGGACATATAAACAATACGTATATTGCACGACAATTAAATACAAAAACACACTTGATAACAAGTACTAAGTTAAGTCGAATAGAGACCTTGCAAACTCGGGTTGTCACAGAAGGTGCCGTAGTTGCAAAAAGTTTGCTCCTCAAACACTCCGCCCCAAGAACAATTTAATTCCTGTCACGGTGGCCTGTCCTTTTCAAAAATGGGCAGTCTATATCGTGGGGCCATTCCCGCTGGCCCTAGGGAAGCTAAAGTACCTAATCGTGGCAATCGACTATTTCACCAAGTGGGTTGAAGCCAAACCCTTGGCTAAAATAACTGCTGAAAACGCCAAAAAGTTCCTATTGGAGCACATAGTGTGCCGATTTGAACTGCCGCTATACTTGGTGAGTCATAATGGAACGCAATTCACCGACAGGGTCATACAAGACTGGTGCACAGAGTTGCAGATTAAACAAATCTTTACGTTGGTAGCACATCCACAGGGAAACGGCCAAGTGGAGCGGGCGAATAGGAGTTTGCTGAATGGAATTAAAAGAAGGTTGGGCTATGAGGGAAGTTCTTGGGTAGAAGAGTTACAAAATTTCCTCTAGGCACATTGAACAATGCCCAAGACAAGTAACAACGAAAGCCCTTTTAGCCTGACCTATGGCGCAGAGGCCATGATACCCGCGGAAGTGGGATTACCTTCGTTGAGACGCCTTAGTGCTAATGATGACAATGACAGGCTCCTAAGGGAAGTCCTAGATTTCCTGGAAGAACGACGCGAGGTAGCCGCTATCAGCGAAGCTAAGTACAAGAAAACTTTGGAAAAATACTATAATCAGCGCGTGGCTCAGCATACTTTCAAGGAGGGCGAGTACGTCATGCGTGATAATGAAGCTAGTAGAGCGGAACCCTCAAGCAAACTGGGACCCAACTGGGAAGGCCCATATGTCATCCAAGAAGACTTAGGCAAAGGGGCTTACCGCCTATTTAAGCTAGATGGCACCGCGGTTCCACGTAGCTGGAACGCGGCTCAATTGAAAAACTGTTATATGTAAAGCCCCACCCCTAACGGCGGCTCTGATTATTTTTCTTTTACAAACAAGTGTAATTCATCTCTAACGATGTCTCTTTTTGAAGTGTTGAGTTAATAAAAATTCTTTTTTTCCCACATTACTTACATGCACAGTAACAATTACCATCGCATTTAACCTGCACTTTACGGTACAAAAAATTACCATCGCATTTAATCTGCACTTTACGGTACAAAAAATTACCATCGCATTTAACCTGAACTTTACGGTACAAAAAATTACCATCGCATTTAAATTGCACATAACGGTAAAAAAGCATCCTGGACACGAAATATTTGTCATATATAAGTCAAAGGATGAAAAATATACAGCGCTAAGAGTGGGTATCTTGGTAATAGATACATTAACCACTACAAAAAAAGATTGGTATTTTGGTAATAAATACATACAACTATCTTACAAAAAACCAAGTACTTGTCCCTGTTGCTACACACCAACATACGGGAACCAAAAAACGAGCATGTTCTAAATATCTACTTCTTGGAAAGCATTGCCCTCACCTCTGCAGGGGTGTATAATGCCACACCATAATATTCAAACATATGAGGATCAACGATCAAGTCATCGACATTATCCTCATCCACCGGAAAAGCCAGCACCTCCCGATCATCAACCAGGTTTGAACAGCGATGGCCACTGTGGCGTCGTTCGTACGCCAGTCTACAGCGTTGAACATGATCAGGAGGAAAGGTTTCCATCAGAGTGTCAGCTGATAGACAAATCATACTTGCATCAGCTTTTGAAGGACCCTCATATACGACACTCTTGCAAGACCGGCTAACCCGGGGTACAGCATCATCGAAGCTCACCTCCCTTCCTTTGATCATCTCCTCCGTCACCGGAACTTGAAGATGAATCAAACCATCAGCTGCATCCAAGCGTCGGAGAACTTCAAAAATTTTCTGTTTATAGCACTTCCGGCCCATTTTTTTGAATTACCAAATTTGGAAAAAAGTGAGACTTAATTTATACAGGTCTAAGGGGTCTGATAGTGATGACGATGGCAAAATTAATGAAAAGTCATCATTACACGTCAAATCGCCACATTTCAGGCAAACGGCGGAGTCATTCATCATGATATTAGCATTAAATGTCTGATAGAAAATCAAGTGTTTGCACATAACCCAAACAAAACAGTGTTTATACAAATTATCTAAGGAATAGTGTACAACATAACAATATAAAACACTCATTCCTCTTCCGACTCTTTCGCTGGGTCCAACATTAGGCGTAAAGAGTCCACGCCGTCTTCAGCCACTTTGCTCGTCAGATCTGCATACGCGGGTAGTGGATCATTCCACGCCGCTTCAAGAGCATCCGCCATATCTCCTGAAGTTTGCCTCTTTTTGTGTGAAACGCGGGAGTAATTTTATCTGACTGCTGACATTCAAAGTAACCATGGTAAATTCCATCATGGTGACCCGATTGATAAGCTGCAGCAGAAAGGCGGTCCAACAAAGCAATAAAAGACTCCGATTGGTGTAGGTACTCAAACGCCCCAACCAGGCCATTGGTTATCAACCAGTTCCTGTCACCACGCAGTCCAGCAAGTTGACTGGTAAGGCTATCCACCTCGGTGTTTGATTGCTCCAAGGCACTCTCAGCCTCTTTTAGGCGTGACTGGTGGGTGGCGGAAGACTGGACAAGCTTATTCTTCTCGGAGACAAGGGAATCACATTGTTGCTGAAGCTTTCTAAGTTGATCCTCTCGCTCCTCCAACTCAACTTGCTTGGCTCGGGCCTTGGCGTTAGACGCTTCTACCTCAGCAGTTAAAGCTTGGTACCGTTCCTGCACCTGAGACACAAAATCAGTGTCAATTCAAAACTTTTCCATCTTAGCAGACATCTCAAATCTCACCTTTTGAGCTTCAGTAACAGCTTTACGCTCCAATTCTTCTTGAACAGTTTTAGCATGAGCAAGGACTCGATCCTTCTCCGTTATATCACGAGCCCATATTATTATCTCCTCAGCAAGATGAGCTGTCACACACTTCAAATCATCCTTTGCCTTGTTTTTCTCAGACACAAATCTGCTCTCCCTCAGACCAGCAGCTTAAAGTTGACTTTCCAAATGATATTTCTCATCCTTCAACTCTTGAATAGCAATCCACGCCTGGTGGAGCTCATTGTTATCATGCATCCACCGGTGTCAAATTTCTGCTAGTATCCGGGGCTGACTGACGGAGTCCACCATCATGGCAGTCATTAAATTTTTATTGTTTAACCCCTAAACATAGGCTGACTCAGCTAGGGGGTATGCACGCTCGACCCAATGATGTACCACTGGGGGAAGATCAACCTAGATGATTCCGCTATCTTCCACTTGGGCTGATAACGCTTGTCTTACACATTCGAATCCCAATTAATAGTGGGTAGATAAAGATCATCACCCAAATAGGCCCCATCATCAACAATCCTGCTGCTAGATCCCCCTGCATCGCTCATGGCGGTATCTCCGTCACTGGTTGCCTCGTGAGCAGCAAACACTGTGGGCATCTCCTTCCCAGTCGCAGAAAAAATGCTGAAGGGGGAGTCGAACAAAGACGTGGGAGTAACACTTGAAGGCAGCGGTGTCGAAACCGGACTGGTTGTCACAGCCACAGCGTTTGTAGGCATAGGGGGCGGCATAGAACAACTGACAGTAGCGGCAGCACTTGCCTGTGATATAAGCTCCGAAAGGCTTGGTCCGCTAATAGCAGAAGGTATAACTTCCACATATGTCAAAGGGGAAGAGAACACACCCTCAACTTGAACCCCAACAGTAGAACCTGTGTTAAATCAGATTTTCAGCAACATGGAACATAAAGACCACCATAACACCCACAAACAAAATTAGTTACCAGTGGGCATGGCATAGGCGGTTTGAATAGCCTCAAAAGCAGTCAGGGCAGGAACAATTTTTCGTTTTTTGACACGCGAGTTGGACTCACCAACTCAGTAGCAGCGGATGTAACAGCAACATCCCCAACGGGCACAACACCACCAACCGTAACAGCGGAAGTAGCGGCCCCCGCGACCATGTACTTCCTCTTGGTGACTCTCACCTGGATCGGTTTTTTCGCATCTGCACCACCTCTTCCGCTGGGGGGAGGCTGGGAAATATAAGCAGTTGGATCCGCCGGCACAGCAGGAAGCAAAAACTGCTCCAGGTGGATCTTCAGTACATCAGGCTCCTGTTCACTAATCATGCGGTCCGCGGCCCTTAAAGCAGCATTCCACGGAGGATCAACAAAGTTAAACAAACTCCACTTACCTGTTTGACATTTACACATGTCAATGTAGAAACAATTAACAGAGTAAATTCAAGGCAAAGAGACACATACCTTCATCTTCCCTTTGGAAGGAAGGATACAACCTGATGTCACGCCATAGTAGACTCATTCCCGCCATCACCAAGGCACCCTCCGGGATCACCGTGCACTTGAAGGGGCACTTACACAATCTCTTAAAAAGAGCGTTTGTCACATAAGCATCTTTTAGGGGACCGTCGTATTTAACTTTGTCCTTGGGTCCCATTTCCCTCCACTGCATCTCCCCAGGGATCACACTTGCGTCGATAAAGAAGAACTTCTTCTTCCAATCCTTATCCCGGGAACTATTAGGAATGTCCCTCAAGCAAGATACATCGGTATCTCTCCTGTCAAAGGTGAAAAAGGGGATTTTCACACAAGAACGAAAAAAGCCCTAAAACCGGTGAGTTCAGTGATGTGACCCAGGGCTATTCAAGCAAATTCGAACTGTTAGAGTTTAACCAACCCCAATGGATGCAGTTGGGAAATGTGGATGCGATAATGATCAAGAACTAACTTACAAAACTTGGTGATTGTAACACCTCGTAAAATCACGACCAATGTAATAAAGACACGTGTCATGGACTTTAATCATGTAAGGAATTATTTCAAAGGGACTAAAGTTGACAAACAAAGAAAGTATATGTGTAGAAGGATTCAAAGTGTCAATATTTGATAATTTCTCCTTTCAACAACCCTACACGATGTTTATACCCTTAAACGAATGAATCATGAATCATACGAAACCTTTTGTGGAAGAAAGTGAAAGTTTGCAAGCCGCAAGGGTTAAATGTATCAACATGTTTAAATTATAGCTCTGAGTGACCTTTTAACGAACCCAAAGCTTTGTAACGATTAATTATGCTCCCAAGAATAAGTGATAAAAAATTCCCAAGGTTTCGATATCGTAGGAAGAAAATACGTTAACATTCGTAAATAACGGGTTTAAAGCGTCAACATTGAAATTCAGGACTTTACGGGTGATCATATAACCAACCGGGAGCTTAACGAAATTTGTTTATGACTTAGAGTCCTTAAAAGTCAACTTTAGGGGTTAAAAGTGCAATAAACACAAGTTAAAACAAGTTTAGAAGGACCAGGGACCAAAATGGCAATTTCTGAAAGATGTTGACCAGAGCAGACCTCTACACGGGCCGCGTAGGCCCTCGGCCATGGTTTACGCGGGCCGCCTTAAACGCCCAGATACAGATTTCTTGGACAGATGCCTGTTCCAGCCAGTTCCACCGCCTTAAAAGCCTGGTTTTCGAATTCAGGGACTGCTCCAATGGTTTTTCATGCATAGGGGACACCTGTGGATGATCAAGCAACACTTGTAGACTTGTGTGGAGTAATCTTGTTGCATCTAAGTCACAATATAAGAACCTTATATTGCAACCATCAACTTGCTCATTCACAAAATCATTCAAAGCTTACTCTCTGGAGCTCTCTGGACTTCAAGCAAGATTTATTAAGCTTCTAATTCGTGCTAAGAGCCTCTGTAAGCATTCTTAGCTTCTCTAGTTCATGTTTTATTAGTCTAATGACCAAAAGTCAAAGCCGGCGTAATTAAGCTTTGACTTAGTGATTAATCACTAATGGTCCAGTCATTTTTCGAATTGAAAGTGGCTATGAGTTGGTAATTATGTGGGTAATAAGTCCTTAAAAGGGTACCCCCTTATTATCACTCTAACTTGGTCAATTGTTGGGTCAAACTTCATATTAAAAAGTCAACAGGAAGCTATTTTGCAAATAAACTAATAACTAACAATGTAGAAGCTATGAAACATGTTTTAACACTTGTATAACATAGTAATTAATGTAAGAACATGTCTAAACAGGTTCAACCCGAAAATTTTGAGTTGAGGCTTAGTTTGGAACCGAAAGTCGCAAAAGTAGACTTTTGCTTTGACTTTCAGTTCTTACCCGATTTAGCTTAGTTTAGATATGCCTTAGAGTTCCTTTAGGACCAAGTTATAGTTGACCATTATACCCTTTTGTCTTTAAAACGAGATTTTTGAAAATGTGAGAGGACAAAAACCTTTGTTACTGATTTATAAACATGTCCTAAAAATTTGACATCGGTTTGAGGTCTAAATTAAGAGTTATGCCCAATATCGTAATTTGAAAGCTTTTTATTAATTAAACGGCATTATTAGCATAAAGCCTATCTAAACCCAAAATTTTTACCCACTGATGTAATATAATATTTTGGGATTTTTGAAGAATTTTAATTATTTTTAAACTGATCATGGCATAGGGTTCTTGCCTTGATTCGGTAATTGTCGGTTATACCCTTTTTGCTAATAAAATAAGTTTTACACAACATATTGATACCAAATATTTTGCTACTGATTTTTTATGATAAATAAAATATTTTAAGCCTTTTGGGCTGATAAAAATCTTAGCTTTCCTTATATAACCTGAAAATCACCTAAAACCGACTTTTTACGCGTTTAAACGCATAGCATGGGTTAAAACTATTTTTGGCATATAAGACTTAATACATACTGATATTTTAAGTAAATTTTTATACTTTAACAGTAAGAAAAGGTTTTGAACTCAGATTTCCAATTTTGACCTTTAAAGCTTATGTGAAATGACCAAAATGCCCCTACGGTGCATAGTTTGGTTATAAATGATAAATTTCACATATATGCAACACCTTACCGATATGACTTGCAAAAATAAATATTTTTACTGATCATTTAAGGTCAGAACCTCAGATTAATATTTAACCTCCTTTATAATCCTTAAAATGACCAAAATACCCCTACGGGGCTTAAATTGATTTTAAATCCGTTTTGGGCATAATGGAAGGTATCCTACTGATATCACAACATATTTAAGGCATATTAACTTAGGAAACTTGTTCATGACTCATTTGGTTACCCATTATGCATTTATCGCGTTCGGTACGGTTTATGTAACTAGTTTGCATAAATTAACTGAAACGGGTCAAACCTTATCATTTTCACTTCAAAATCCAGAATGTGTTTAGTTTACCCATATTATACAAGTCTTCATACTTGTCGGGTCTAAACCACATTATAATCCGGTCTTCGCTTAATCATGCGTTTTGAACCGTATACCTTTCTTTAAAACTAACCGTTCTATGTTTAAACTTAAATAAGACCCGTTAGAAATCTAATAGGTTATTAAAACCTTCGTTCCAGATTTAGGAGCCCAGTAAAAGATAACTGCACTTGCTGATTGTATACGACTCGGATAAATTTGTATAATTTGCTCAGGTAAATACTTTTAACTTATTTCCCTTATACGGGCTTGGGGTACGGTATATAAAATACCGCTTGGTCGGGTATTGAATTTTTAATCGTATGAAGGTTAAATCATTGAGATAACCCGTTTAATCTGTTTCGTTTGTTAAAGGCTTTGGGGGTTAATGACCATGTCCTAGATATCCTCGGCTCATTCATTAAAATGGCCACGACTTAAACACGGGGTGTAGGTATACACCTCCCGGTGTGTATGTAAAATGATATTACCTGCCTGTTCGAGAGTAACTTGCCGTAGGTTATATTATGTTGTGTGTCTATTAATCTTTAACCCGGTATTCAACCCGGACTACTGAACGTATAATAAACATATAATTCTTTTACAAGATTATTTTTAAATAATTATCCCAAGTTATAAAAGATTATTTGTGCCTTGTGCATTTAAATCAATTTTCTTAAACAACTTTTCAAAAGTGTCGGTTAATTATATTTACCAATGTAAACTGGCGTATTTTCCAAAAGGCTAAGTGCAAGTACTAGACGGAATAGGCTGGATACTCCTGGGTGAATAAATAAAAGTCTTGCAAGCTTTATCACTTAAAAGTCTGTTGAACAATTATCTTCTTTTATTTTGATCCGCCTGTGGATCCCACTTTACAACCATTTGTAATAATTGATATTACTTTTCATCGGTTTATAATGCTTTTATCTTTCGACTTCCGTTGTGTATTAAACTGTGATAAATTGTCTATGATGATATCAAACTACGTCACGATACTCCCCACCGGGCCCACCGGTAATACATGGAAATATCGGGGTGTGACAGGTTGGTATCAGAGCCAACATTGAGTGGATTAAACACTAGCCTTTTGTGTTTAATCTCAATGACACAGTTTGCACATTCCTCGACTTTCGAGTCTAGACAAAGAACTTAGTACTGATCCTAATTCATTTTATTTTGTCCTTTATTGTTTTCCTTTGTTGTTTCTTGTGTTTATTTTGACAGGTTCAACAAAATGCCACCAAGGTTCCAAAGAGGAGGACGAGGCAAGGGGCCATTCAATGCCCTAAACGATCACGAGGCCAGACCTTCCCACCGGCGAACTCCGTCTGTTACCATGAGCACCAGTCCTCAAGAAGACTGGAGGACCTATTTGGAGCCCACGAGCCGATCTGTCTCGCTAAGTTCATCACCCTCTTACCATCATTCCTTTGGGCCACAATCAGAGAACGAGCCCGAAGATTCACACCACTCTTTCCTGCCATTGCGACGGTTAACCTCTCATCGGGCCTTCCAGGACCCGACCCCGTATTTCCAGAGTCGGTTCAACTCGGCAAATCAGATTGAAGAACCAATGGGTCATAACCCATTGGGCCCCGAAGACCATTTCCCTGAAGCCCAGGACATGGAGATGGATGATGACCCGGATCCCGCCGAACCACCATCTGGGACACCGACTCACCCCATCGAGATTTCGATTGGGTCGTCTTTTCATGGATCACCTTATCGTGGTCCAGACAGCTATGAGGCAAGATTTTCCCAATACGACTGGGTGTTTACCCCCTCTTACAACCCATCTCAGCAGCAGGATCCCTATGAGGATTCCCATTTTCAGGCGGTTACGCCGCCACCACCACCGCCAGTACAGCAGCCGCCTCTGGATCCACCGAGGCGAAGAAGAACAGGTGCACGGATGTCCGTGCGAGGAGGGGATTTCCACTTCAGCACCCCTCAACACTCTAGTGGAAGTCATTACCCGCCACTTCGTAGCAGCCAACTACAATGCTCTTCACCCTGTAGGGCCCTATGCACCTTCATACCAGTCTGGGTACCAAGCTTTTGGGTATCCATACCCGCCACCTCCTCAACCTCCACAGCAGCAGCCGTCGCAGTCGCCACTGATACCGCCACCACAGTAACAGGAGATTCTTCAGAGGTTGTGCCAGGTGGAACTGGAGGATCATGAAGAGCGTAGAAGCCACCGGGGATTTTTCAAGGATCTGGCGAATCTAATCAAGGGAAAGAAGAAAAGGGACTTTGAAGATTCCTTATTTATTTATGTTGTAATTCCTTTGTTTTCAATCAAGTCCCTGCGTGGACATCTATTTATGTATTGAGTCCCTGCGAGGACTTGTATTTCAGTTTAGCCCCTGCGTGGGCAAGTTATTTCTGTTAAAGTCCCGTTTAGGGCAAATATGTACTCCCTTTTAATTTTAGTGGAATGTTTTAATTTAAAATTTCATTTTATCATTATATCTATCAATATAAAATATGAAATAAATCAAAAATATCATTCCTTTTAAATGATCTGCCTTAAAATATTAAATAAGAATCTTAAAAGGTATAACCTAGCCTGCATGTCATTATAGACCTGGCCATGATGGTAAAACCTGTTTAAAAAGATTCAAATCCTTGTTAACATCTGAAAACATGTTAACACTCCTGGCAGATGTGATTCGTTAAAATCACACATGTCATCCTCATATTAGATTCTTCCAGATTCCTTATTTAGCCTAATGATCTACAAATCATGGGTTTAGATCATCATTTAAGATGATCATATATGAGACATCCATTAGTGATGTAATGCCTACGGGCCGTAATAATTATCAAATAAGACAAAAGACAGTTGTAGTCTACGACTCCCTGTCATTAAAAGGTAATGAACTACGTTCAAACCTTAATACCTCGATTCTCTGAAATCATGGCTTAAAATTGTCCTTGTGACTAGGCCTTATGTGCCATTAATAATACCCTTAATACTTTATAATTAGGATAAATAATAATGAAAATCCTAAATAAATATGTTTAATAAATTAACCAAATATGGTTTATAATTGCCATGGTTAATGAATCAGCAAAGGGATGATCCCATAAATAACCTCTGAATAAGATATTGTCAATTGTTTTGTAGCAATCAAGTTACATGGTTGAATCGGAGGAAGTAAACAGTCACCCGAGAGAAAATCATGACACCACCAGGATTAATGTAGCTGGTGCGGATCTACAGGCATTAATAGACAATGCTGTTACTAGGGCACTTGACAGAAAATTCAAAGAATCAAGTGGTACACACTCTAAGACTCTATCTGTGGCACATAGTAAGCCCCCATCTAAAGTAAATGAGTCAAAGAAGGATGATGCTCGTCACTCGTCGAATCAAAGAAGTATTCCATCTAAACAGATTGTGTTCAACCAAGAGCCTCGTGTTAAGAGTTGTTCTTATAAGTATTTTGTCTCCTGTAAGCCTAGAGATTTCACAGGAGAGAAGGGAGATGTCGATTGTATGTCCTGGCTCGATGAGATGGATACAGTGGTTGACATTAGTGGTTGTGCAGAGCAGGACGTTGTGAAGTTTGTGTCACAATCGTTTAAGGGAGAAGCTCTAGCTTGGTGGAGGTTACTGATTCAAGCTACAGGGAAGATCCACTTATATAGCATGTCTTGGGAGCAGTTTGTTGCTCTAATTAAAAAAAATTTGCCCTCAACATGAAGTTGAGAAGATTGAGACTGATTTCTTAACTTTAGTTATGAATAATTTAGACTATCAGGCTTATCTCACGAGCTTCAACACTATGTCATGTTTGGTTCCATACTTGGTTACACCAGAACCAAAACGTATAGCTCAATTCATTGGAGGTTTAGCTCTAGAGATTAAGGCGAGTGTGAAAGCATCAAGACCTACTACCTTTAGGTCAGTGGCTGATTTATCATTGTCTCTTACCCTCGATGCGGTCAGGCAGAGATCGCTTAGGAATTCAGATGAGGGGAAGAGGAAGTGTGAGGATGAGAACTCACGACATTCCGATAAGAAGCACAAAGGGAACTCTGATCACAAGAAGAGTTCCGGATTTAGAAAGGATGATCAACAGTCGGGTGAAAAGCCCAAGTGTAAAATTTGCATGAAACGTCATCTGGGAAAATGCAGGTACGAATCGAAATCCCAATCGCAGCCCAGGGCTTGTGGGATTTGTAAGTCAAATGAGCACAAAAGATTGGATTGCAAGAAAATTAAGGATTCGACATGCTATAACTGTAACGAGAAGGGGCACATCAAGTCCAACTGCCCAAAATATGCGAAGAAGCCCGATGAAGCTAAAATGACCAATGCTCGGGTCTTTCAGATGAATGCTCGAGAGGCCGTTTAGGATGAAAGCGTGATAACAGGTACCTTCCTTATAAATGATGTTTATGCAAGGGTATTGTTTGATTCGGGTGCGGATAAGTCGTTTGTGGATGATAAATTTTGTAAGTTATTAAATCTGCCCATTAGAATCCTAAGTATAAAATATGAAGTAGAATTGGCCGATGGTACCATAGAAACTGCTTCATCCGTGTTAGATGGATGTTTTATATCCATTAGGAACCACTCTTTTCCATTGTCTCTGCTTCCTTTGAAACTAGCTGGATTCGACATAGTAATAGGCATGGATTGGTTGTCTCATAACCAAGCTCAGATCGTTTGTGACAAGAAACAAGTGGTTATCAAGACTCCGTATGGTGAGCCACTTACCATACAAGGAGATACTCCATATGGTTTGCCTAAGCAATTGTCTATGCTTAAGGCGTCAAGGTGTTTGAAGAAGGGTTGTGTCATTTACATGGCGCAAGTAACAATTGATGAACCAAAGCCCAAGATTGAAGACATTCCCATTATTTCTGAATATCCAGATGTATTCCATGAAGAACTACCTGGTTTACCACCAGATAGGCAAGTGGAGTTTAGAATTGACATTATACCTGGAGCAGCACCTGTTGCAAGAGCACCTTACCGGTTGGCCCCAACTGAGATGAAAGAGTTGAGAACTCAGTTGGATGATTTGTTGGCAAAAGGATTTATTAGGCCTAGCTTATCTCCTTGGGGAGCACCGATCCTGTTTGTGAAGAAAAAGGATGGATCAATGCGTTTATGCATTGATTATAGAGAGCTGAACAAGGTTACAATTAAGAACAAATATCCATTGCCCAAGATCGACGATCTGTTCGATCAACTGCAAGGAGCAAGCTACTTCTCCAAGATTGATTTGAGGTCTGGTTATCATCAGCTGAAGGTTAGAGATGAAGAGGTGCATAAGACTGCATTCAGAACTCGTTATGGTCATTACGAGTTCTTGGTGATGCCTTTCGGGCTCACTAATGCACCAGCAGCATTCATGGATCTCATGAATCGCGTTTGCAAACCCTACTTAGACAAGTTTGTCATTGTCTTCATTGATGACATTCTTATTTATTCAAAGAATCAGGCTGATCATGAGAAGCACCTTTGATGTATCCTTAAACTTCTTCAGCAAGAGAAGCTCTACGCCAAGTTTTCAAAGTGTGAATTTTGGCTTCGTGAAGTCCAATTCCTTGGACATGTGGTTAGTGAGCATGGTATCCAGGTGGATCTCGCTAAGATTGAAGCTATCATGAATTGGCAAGAACCAAAGACGCCCACAGAGATTCGCAGCTTCTTGGGTCTGGCAGGATATTACAGGCGTTTTATTGAAAATTTCTCAAGGATTGCAGGACCCCTAACTTCATTAACTCGTAAGAATATCAAGTTTGATTGGGGTCCTAAGCAACAAGAATCCTTCGATATTCTTAAGCAGAAGTTAAGCAATGCACCAGTGTTGACATTGCCTGAAGGAATTGAAGAATTTGTGGTGTACTGTGGCGCATCACACACTGGCATGGGATGAGTGCTAATGCAGAAGGGCAAAGTTATTTCATATGCATCCCAACAGTTAAAAGTGCACGAGAAGAATTACACCACTCACGATTTAGAGTTGGGTGCCTTTGTGTTTGCACTAAAACTTTGGAGGCATTATTTATATGATACCAAGTGTGTGATCTATTCTGATCATAAGAGCCTTCAGCATCTGTTCAATCAGAAGGATCTGAACATGAGACAGCGTCGATGGATGGAGACTTTAAATGACTATGATTGTGAGATCCGATATCATCCAGGCAAGGCGAATGTAGTCGCCGACGCTTTAAGGAGGAAGGAAAGAGTTAAGCCCATTAGAATCAATGCCAAGAGCATTGAATTGAAGAACAGCTTGAATGAAAGATTGCTAGCCGCTCCGAAGGAAGTTGTATTGGATGCCAACTATCAGAATGAAAAGTTAGGAGAAACTGTCGAGCAGTTATCTTATGGCAAGGATGGAATTATGAGATTGAATGGACGAATATGGGTTCCAATTTATGGAGGACTCAGGGACGTTATCCTCCAAGAAGCCCATAGTTCCAAATATTCTATTCATCCTGGAAGTGATAAGATGTACCAGGACTTAAAGGCAAATTACTGGTGGATAGGTTTGAAGAAATCTATAGCCACTTATGTGGCCTAATGTCTTACGTGTGCTCAAGTTAAGGCAGAACACCAGAAGCCGTCAGGTTTGTTGCAACAGCCTGAACTTCCCACTTGGAAGTGGGAAATGGTAACTATGGATTATATCACTAAGTTACCTAAAACGAAGCGAGGGAATGATACTATTTGGGTTATAGTCGACAGATTAACCAAGTCAGCCCACTTCCTACCTATTAAAAAAACACACAGCTCAGATAAGTTAGCTCAGCTATACGTGGATGAGATTGTATCTCTTCACGGAGTGCCATTGCCTATCATCTCTGACAGGGATACAAGGTATACATCGCATTTTTGGAAAAGCTTTTAGCAATCCCTAGGCACTCGATTAAACTTTAGCACTGCATATCACCCTCAAACGGATGGTTAAAGTGAGCATACAATTCAAACGCTCGAGGATATGCTACGAGCTTGTGTAATTTATCTAGGTGGAAGTTGGGATGATCACCTTCCATTGATCGAATTTTCATACAAGAATAGCTATCATTCGAATATTCAAGCTACACCTTTTGAAGCTTTGTATGGAAGAAAGTGCAGAACGCCCGTATGTTGGGCAGAAGTTGGAGATGTCCAACTAACAGGACCTGATATAGTCCTGGAGACGACAGAAAAGATTGTGCAGATACGTGATCGTCTCAAAGCTGCCAGGGATAGGCAAAAAAGCTACGCAGATAAAAGGCGTAAACCTCTAAAATTTGAGGTAGGTGACAAAGTGTTACTTAAGGTTTCACCCTGGAAAGGGGTAATGCGATTTGGCAAGAAAGGCAAGCTAAGCCCCAGACACATAGGACCATTCGAGATCATCGAATGTGTCGGAACAGTGGCTTATAAGTTAAACATGCCTGAAGAGCTCAGTGGGATTCATAGTGTGTTTCACATCTGCAATCTGAAGAAATGTCTAGCTGATGAATCACTAGTCATGTCACATAAGGACGTGCATATAGATGAGAGCTTGAAATTTGTTGAAAAACCTTTGTCGATCAAGGATCGACAGGTTAAGAAACTCCGGAAGAAGCACGTACCGATCGTGAAGGTTAAATGGGATGCCCGAAGAGGCCCAGAGTACACGTGGGAGGTTGAGTCCACAATGAAACAGAAGTACCCTCATTTATTTCAATAAATCTCAAGGTTGAGATTTCTTTTAAGGGGGTGAGGATGTAACACCTCGTAAAACCATGACCAATATAATAAAGACACGTGTCATGGACTTTAAACATGTAACGAATTATTTCAGAGGGACTAAACTTGACAAAAAAAGAAAGTATATGTGTAGAAGGATTCAAAGTGTCAACATTTGATAATTTCGCCTTTCAACAACCCTGCACGATGTTTATACCCTTAAACGAATGAATCATGAATCATACGAAACCGTTTGTGGAAGAAAGTGAAAGTTTGCAAGCCGCAAGGGTTAAATGTGTCAACATGTTTAAATTATACCTCTGAGTGACCGTTTAACGAACCCTAAGCTTTGTAACGATTAATTATGCTCCCAAGAATAAGTGATAAAAATTTCATCGTATGAATAAAATACGTTAACATTCGTAAATAAGGGGTTAAAAGCGTCAACGTTGAAATTCAGGACTTTACGGGTGATCATATAACTAACCGGGAGCTTAACGAAGTTTGTTTATGACTTCGAGTCCTTAAAAGTCAAGTTTGGGGGTTAAAAGTGCAATAAACACAAGTTAAAACAAGTTTAGAAGGACCAGGGACCAAAATGGCAATTTCTGAAAGATGTTGACCGGAGAAGACCTCTACGCGGGCCGCGTAGGCCATTGGCCATGGTTTACGCGGGCCGCCTAAAACGCCCAGATACAGATTTCTTGGACAGATGCCTGTTCCAGCCAGTTCCACCGCCTTAAAAGCCTGGTTTTCGAATTCAGGGACTGCTCCAATGGTTTTTCATGCATAGGGGACACCTGGGATGATCAAGCAACACTTGTTGACTTGTGTGGAGTAATCTTGTTGCATCTAAATCACTATATAAGAACCTTATGTTGCAACCATGAACTTGCTCATTCACAAAATCATTCAAAGCTTACTCTCCGGAGCTCTCTGGACTTCAAGCAAGATTTCTTAAGCTTCAAATTCATGCTAAGAGCCTTTGTAAGCATTCTTAGCTTCTCTAGTTCATGTTTTATTAGTCTAATGACCAAAAGTCAAAGCCGTCATAATTAAGCTTTGACTTAGTGATTAATCACTAATGGTCCAGTCATTTTTCGAATTGAAAGTGGCTATGAGTTGGTAATTATGTGGGTAATAAATCCTTAAAAGGGTACCCCCTGATTATCACTCTAACTTGGTCAATTGTCGGGTCAAACTTAATATTAAAAAGTGAACAGAAAGCTATTTTGCAAATAAACTAATAATTAACAATGTAGAAGCTATGAAACCTGTTTTAATACTTGTATAACGTGGTAATTAATGTAAGAACATGTCTAAACAGGTTCAACCCGACAATTTTGAGTTTAGGCTCGGTTCGGAACCGAAAGTCGCAAAAGTAGACTTTTGCTTTGACTTTCAGTTCTTACCCGATTTAGCTTAGTTTAGATATGCCTTAGAGTTCCTTTAGGACCAAGTTATAGGTTAGTATAACCCTCTGAGGTTACACAACTTGGTTCCTAATTAATCTGATTCATTTGCATGTTTCCGTTAATTTCTTAAATATTGACCTTTATACCCTTTTGACTTTAAAACGAGATTTTTGAAAATGTGAGAGGACAAAAACCTTTGTTACTGATTTATAAACATGTCCTAAAAATTTGACATCAGTTTGAGGTCTAAATTAAGAGTTATGCTCAATATCATAATTTGAGAGCTTTTTATTAATTAAACGGCATTATTAGCATAAAGCATATCTAAACTCAAACTTTTTACCCACTGATGTAATATAATATTTTGGGATTTTTGAAGATTTTTAATTATTTTTAAACTAATCATGGCGTAGGGTTCTTGCCTTGATTCGGTAATTGTCGGTTATACCCTTTTTGCTAATAAAATGAGTTTTACATAAAATATTGATACCAAATCTTTAAACTATTTTTGGCATATAAGACTTAATACCTACTGATGTTTTAAGTAAATTTTTATACTTTAACAGTAAGAAAAAGTTTTGAACTCAGATTTCCAATTTTGACCTTTAAAGCTTATGTGAAATGACCAAAATGCCCCTACGGTGCATAGTTTGGTTATAAATGATACATTTCACATATATGCAATACCTTACTGATATGACTTGAAAAAATAAATATTTTTATTGATCATCTAAGGTCAGAACCTCAGATTAATATTTAACCTCCTTTATAATCCTTAAAATGACCAAAATACCCCTACGGGGCATAAATTGATTTTAAATCCATTTTGGGCATAATGGAAGGTATCCTACTGATATCACAACATATTTAATGCATATTGACTTAGGAAACCCGTTCATGACTCATTTGGTTACCCATTATGCATTTATCGCGTTCGGTACGGTTTATGTAACTAGTTTGCATAAATTAACCGAAACGGGTCAAACCTTATCATTTTCACTTCAAAATCCAGAATGTGTTTAGTTTATCCATATTATACAAGTCTCCATACTTGTCGGGTCTAAACCACATTCTAATCCGGTCTTCACTTAATCATGCGTTTTGAACCGTATACCTTTCTTTAAAACTAACCAGTCTAAGTTTAAACTTAAGTAAGACCCGTTAGAAATCTAATATGTTATTAAAACCTTCGTTCCAGATTTAGGAGCCCAGTAAAAGATAACTGCACTTGTTGATTGTATACGAATGGGATAAATTTGTATAATTTGCTCAGGTTAATACTTTCAACTTATTTTCCCTTATACGGGCTTGGGGTACGGTATATAAAATACCGCTTGGTCGGGTATTGAATTTTTAATCGTATGAAGGTTAAATCATTGATATAACCCGTTTAATCTGTTTCGTTTGTTAAAGCCTTTGGGGGGGTTAATGACCATGTCCTAGATATCCTCGGCTCATTCATTGAAATGGCCACGACTTAAGCACGGGGTGTAGGCATACACTTGCCGGTGCGTATGTAAAATGATATACCTGCCTGTTCGAGAATAACTCGTCGTAGGTTATATTATGTGGTGTGTTTATTAATCTTTAACCCGGTATTCAACCCGTGCTACTGAACGTATAATAAACATATAATTCTTTTACAAGATTATTTTTAAATAATTGTCCTAAGTTATAAAAGATTATTTGTGCCTTGTGCATTTAAATCAATTTTCTTAAACAACTTTTCAAAAATGTCGGTTAATTGAATTTACCAGTGTAAACTGACGTATTTTCCAAAAGGCTAAATGTAGGTACTAGACGGAATAGGCTGGATACTCCTGGGTGAATAAATAAAAGTCTTGCAAGCTTTGTCACTTAAAAGTCTGTTGAACAATTATCTTCTTTTATTTTGATCCGCCTGTGGATCCCTCTTTACAACCGTTAGTAATAATTGATATTACTTTTCATCGGTTTGTAATGCTTTTATCTTTCGACTTCCGTTGTGTATTAAACTGTGATAAATTGTCTATGATGATATCAACTACGTCACGATACTCCCCACCGGGCCCACCGATAATACGTGGAAATATCGGGGTGTGACAGTGATCGGCAATCGGAAGTTGCAAAATTTGAAAAAATCACTAAACAGAGTGATTTTACCTTTCTTCAACGGAAATGTCATAATCTTGAATAAGATTGTTGAACGAAGTAAGCCCCCATTTGACATATAAGGCATCAGAGCTTGCAGGGGCAGAAGAAGAGGGTTCGCCGGTTTTGGAAACCATTTTTGGATTCAAGAAGTTGAAGTGGTTGTGAACAAGGAAGGAAATGAAATCCCAAACCCTAAACGGGAAACCTATTTATAAGGGATTGCAACCTTTTGAATTCAAAAAGGCAAACGGGTGGGAACGCGTGTCAAGACAGGGGAGGTACAACTGTCATCCTAATGATGACTTAAGTGTCACATCCTTTCCCATCGTCGCCATTTTTCAAAAAGCATCTCGGTACCCCACTCGAGAAACTTACACTCAAAGGGGGAATTTCGACTTTTTCCTTTTTAGTCCGATTTCATGAATTTCATTCCATAACTTCGGACCGGGGGGACATAACGAGGTATGGCCCGGATCGGCTAACCCAACCTGGTCATCACCTATTATTTTATTATAAATATTTAATTACATATGTTTATTCTAGAATGTTCTATTCTGCATGGATAAACCTCGTAACCAAATCCCCAACCTTTTGGGAAGATCATGCAAATCCCTAACTTATCGGAGCCCATCCTAAGTTAGGGGAAACCCTAATGGTAAACTATAAATAGAGGTAAACATCAAAGGTATCGATCATCTTACTCTCGTTTACTCTCCTCTTCTACATTCGTACTTTCTTTCTCCCAAACCGAGACTTATTCTCACGCCGGAGGGTGGTTACTGGAATAACCTCATTCCTGTAACGTGTCCTAACGGTGTTTTGTTTTGCAGTCAGCTGTTCAGATCGCCAAAGATTTGAAGTCCTAGCCGGAGCTTACCCATAAGGTCAGTGTTTCTTGGTTGAACTCTTTCATCATTGTCCATCTTGATGATAACCTTGGTCTAATATAAACTAACTCAAAGTAGAAGCAAACAGACAAGAATAACAATTCTCAAACAAAAGTAGATTAATAACTCAAAGTAGAAGCAAACAGACAAGAATAACAATTCTCAAACAAAAGTAGATTAATTTAAGAGTGCTTATAAGATCACATGAGGAGCCCTTTTATACGAATTATTACTATATATTAATAATACATTTGAAATGAACAATAGTTTTATTTTATTATATTAATATATATAGTAATATAATAATAATAATTATTATTTTTTTGCTTTCTCAGTTTGATAAGCTTGGTGTCAACCAATACTTGTATCGAAAATCCAGGTACGGTCCGGTTCATTGTCGGTGCATTAAGGTAAAAATCGGCACTAGCCTAATACAGAAAACGCCAAAAGTCGGTACCGGATTGAGTTTGAGTATCTTTTATTTCGGGAAATTCGGTACTGATACACGGTACCATTTGCTCATCCCTGATCACGGGTGCCATACAAACAACAACGATATTGTACAACTTTTTCTTGTTGATTTTCTTCAGATTTTAATGATTTCTTTTTTTTAGTTTCAGGGGTAGGGATGAGCTCGGTGGCAACCGATACCGAAAATACCGGTTACGGTACCGGCATATGAAGGTAAAAATCGGTAGCGAACCGTTACTAGGAACGCCAAAAGTCGGTACCGAATGGGTACTTAGGATCCTTCGGTTTGGGAAATTCGGTACCGGTACACAGTATTATTTGCTCATCTCTGACCACGAGTTTCATATGAATAACATCATTAACATACATTTTTTGATTTTCTTTCGGTTATTTTTTTTACCTTTTTACATTTTCTTTTTATTCTTGTTAGTGGTTCCGTGTGCAACGCGCTCGTAGTGATTTCAAAACACATGTAAACACAGACTAAATAACAAAAGAAGTTCGCCGCAACGCGGCTAGGGTGATAAATCTAGTTTTCTAAATTTTACAGGTTTGCCAAGTTTTTGATATTCCTAATTCATTGAAAGAAGTTCAAATTAATACCATAAATAAAGACTAAAATTTTTGGTAATCAAATATTTATGTTTTATTAGCTGAAAAAGGAAAGTTTGAAAAATTGACGAAGTTGGGGGAAAATTTTAATTAATGAAATCAGAGTCTTATATTAAGGAATTCGAATTTGACAGCTGTAACAAACCACCTACCATGTGAATTCAGGGGGAAATCTCATTGAGACCTTTTGGTCACCATTTCATGTGTCTCGTAATTCCAACTATAGACCAAGTTACATTCAATAATAAAAGCTTGGAACATTACTACCTCAATCCTTCTTATCAAGCTAAGCTAGTTGAGATAAGAAATTGCCAGCTCTTTGACCCACTCCTCATCCACACCTCATGATCTATGGTCAAAGAACTCAACTGTTCAATCATGGTCCTAAACCAAAGCCTACATAAAAAAAGAAGAGTATGGCTAGACCAAAAGCCAAAGCATCCACAAAGCTAGAAAAATATGTTTTGGACAAATTAAAATAAGAGATTTGTACAATACTTCAAACTTCTTTCCATAACTAGTTGCAATACCCTGATACTCGCAATACTTTATTAAAAAAAATACTTATGAAGCAGTTTTGATTTAAAACAAGTCCCCTGGGTTTTTTGGCTTAAAAATCAGGCTGAGGTTGTTGGTTTGAATGAGTCTAGTTGGGGTCGTTTTAAGTTTTTTGTAATTTGTAATTTGTGGCCAGTCTCTTGTTCTTTCTGTTTTTGTTGTTGCTGGGTTGTTTCTCTATACTTGCTAGCTGGTTTGTTCTAATGAAGTATTGCCTTTCAAAAAAATAAAATAAAATTCAATGCTATTGCATGTATAAAGAAGTCAATATATTGCGGGAACAATGATTATGGTGATAATGTAGTTGAAATAAACTTGTAAAGGTTAACCAAAATATCAACTTGTTTTCATGTCCTGTTATGGGATTTGTTGATGCAACAAAGAATAGACCAAGGATAGTAGCTGGGCTGGTTAGGCAAAAGGGTTGAAGGATTCAACTTTGCCTAACGCAGGTTGCGGGGTCCCCCCACGTTTGCAAGATGTGCAGAGATGCTCACTAGATTGGTTTTGTTGTTTGCTAAAGATCCTCCTCTGATGTGTGGTCAGATTCGGATGTATGAGCAAAAGGAAGGTATGTGTTGAATGTGAAAGAAAGTGACTTGCATGAAGCAAGTACTCGAAGAGAATGACCAGAGATTTCAGGAATCAGAGCTTGCCTTTGGAATGTCTTGCACACTTAATGAAGTGTCACTTTTATAAGGAGAGCCTTAGCTCAAAGAGGAATGTGTTAACTAGTGAACATGCTTACAGTGGGGGTTTTGCCCTTTTTGGGGGTTGAAGCCTTTGACCTGCGGGTAAAAGGCTGTGCTCTATGGACCTGTGTTACTTTTGCGGCTGGAGAGTTTGGTGAAGCAATCAGAGATGTGATTGCCTACTGTTCACGTACTATTTTATCTGGTCTCCCGGGTTTCCATCCTTCGAACCATTTAACTTTTTTAGCTTTAATGTGTCTAAGTCATTTTATTTGGTCTTGGGCTACCCCCGTCATCAGCCCCCCCAAGTCAAAGGTTTTTGGGAGTGAGCTCAAAGACTTCTGACTTTTTCACATTTACTTTTATTGCTTAAAGGCTTGAAAGCTTGAAGTCTTGAAAGCTTGAAGGCTTGAAGGCTTGGAGTCAGTTGATTTTTTGAATTTAAAAAAAAAAGTGACAACTGATTTGATTGATGTGTGGCAGTTAATAGGTCGGCAGTTTTTGCAGAGATTAGGTTAATAACTGTTATGCAATTATAACCTGTATTTGGCTTTTATTTTGATTTATTATTCAAGACAAGCAATCAATCCTTCATTATCTCTCAAGTTTTTTCCACACTTCAGGTTAGTTCCGGTTTCCTCTGTTTCCTTATTTTCTTCTTATTTTTCTGTAAAATGGGTGCTCGTAAGGATTGGCAAAATCCTTTTCTCGATTAACCCAAGAAGTGGTAGAACTGTTTTGCATGGAATATGGTATTGGGAAGAAATTTAGACCAACTGCTCCGGCTTGTGACGTTCCGATTGATAAATGTCTGGCCGGTTCGATTGCTCTTTATTGTCGTCATTTTGAGTTTTCGAACCTCCGTCATCCATTTTCCCTCTTTGTTTTAAATATGTTGGAGTATTACCGAGTCTCCTTTGGTCAAAGTCATCCGAAGGGCATGGCTAGGGTTTTGCACTTTGAGGTTTTATGTCGTGCCCTTGGTTATGATCCTTCGTTGTTGTTATTCCGCCGGTTTTTTTGTTTGGCAAAAAACGGTGATTGGTTCACCTTTGAAACATCCAAGGTTGATACTTGTCTCATCTGTTCCATGGTTACCACACTTGCTACTTGGAAAGATCGTTTTTTCTGGGTCTCTGATTCTATTATCCCTTTCAAAATGGTGTGGAGGCACCCAGATGTTGTTCTCAATGAACCGGAACCCTCCGAATCTGATTTGAATGATGCTTTTCTCAAATCCATCCGAGTGTGCCCTTCAAGGGTTCGTCCTTTCCCTGAACATTTGTTAGTTCTGTTGGGGGTTAGTAAATTGTGGGAACAGGCCAATCGGGATCCGGTTCTTATGAGGAATGGCTAGGGTATGCCTTTTTTCTTGTTTTGTGTTTGGCAACATCTTTGTTTGGTGACTTATTTGTTTTTTGTTTTTTTGAAACATTTTGCAGTCATGTCTGCTTTGGACTTTATCAAGAGTGACGATACATCTGACGTTGTTTTTACGGATGCCCGAGCCGCTGAAGGGGATGATGCTGTTACCAGAGGTTTGAGGATACTGGGTATGTTAGTGGCTCCAATACTAAGGGTTTTACTAAGCATGCTGCTCCCAAGGCTTCAACCCGTCGATCTACTCGTCGTTTGTTGAAGGGTGCTCCTCAATCCACTTCTTCTGAACCAGTGGAATTGAGTGATGAAATCGAGGTTTCTGAAGATCAATGTGTTGATATGGATGCCGAAAAGGAGAAGAAACTGGTTGTTCATGGCAAGAAGACTCCAGTCAAGAAGGTTATGTCTACTCCTGTTCAGGGTTCTTCGAGCAGGGACGTTAAAGGGTTGAATGATGAGGTTTATGTGCCTGGTTGGTCTGTGAAGCTTGATGATAGTTTTAAGGATGCTGTTATTTGTGAAGATGTGCTAAGCCATATTTCTCATCCTTCGGTTCATAGTACCATTGCTGAGATGGATGATGACATGATGCTATCTCGAATGATTTTAAGTACTTGCAACCTTGCTGCCATGCTTCCTCAAGGTGTTGCTCGTTTTCGTAAGAGGATGCATGAGTATGAAGAATTTTCTAAGAAGAAGGAGAAGATGAAGTCTTTGATGGCTGTGATGAAGAAATAGATTAGTGGGTTTGCTGAGAAGGATGAAGCCTGGGTCAAAAAGGTTGGTGAATTGACTAGAAGGCATGAGATTGAAATGGGTGATCTTAAGAAAAGCTTCGAGGCCGATCGGTTGAAGCTCAAAGCTGATAGGGAGGCTTTGTCTGATCAACTGAGAGCCTTTGATGAGGAGAAGGAAGGCCTGAAGGCTTTGGTTCCTCGAACCACCAGTGATAACCAATGGTTAATTGAGCAAGGTTTCCAGCAAGTTGTTACTTACCTTCTTCACTCCAAGGAGTTCAATTCCTATTTTGGTGAAGTTTACACTAAATTGCTCAACTTGGGGAAACATCAAGGTCTCATCGCTGGTTACAAGCTTCATGAATCCGGCCATCCTTTAGAAAAGTCTCCTTATTTCGTCCTGAAGCTTCTGAGGTCTTCTAGGGTTCTGTTGAACAGATGGAGAGGCTGACCTACCCGTATGTCAATCAAGTTTCTACTTGTTTTGGTAAGCCTCTTACTGTTTTGCAGAAGCTAAAACCGGAGGGCCTTAATGAAAAAGTCTGTGCTGAAGTCCTGGGTTCCCTTTCAAGAAAGCGATCTTACTCGGGAGATAGTGATGACACCCTTTCAGGAGGACCTGATGCTTCGAAGGATGCAAGCTTGGAGGCTTTGGCGGTAGGTGGTGATGGTGGCATGAAAGCTAAGAAGTCAAAGAAAGCGAAGAAGGTTAAAGGTGAAGGTTCCGGGGTTTCCAAGCCTCCTGTTGATGCTTAATGGATATTCGTAGCTTTCTTAGCACTCTTGAAAACAATTTGTGGTTTGTATGTTAACTAAAACAATGTTAGGTTTCACAGGAACCCTTGAGGTTCTTGTTATGTGGTTGTGGTGGGGCCTGTATGGACGTTTGAACAATTTCTCAACTTGCAAGTTGTTAGGGCTTGCTTTTAACTTTGTTTGGAAGTCTGTTAAGACTTTCTTTGCTATGCTATTGTGTTTAACTATTTGTCTTGTGTTGTGTTTTTTTATACTTGTGCCTATTTCGTTAAGGCAACTTGGTTGGCTTCAAGCCTCCAAGCTTTCTGGCTATCATGCATGTAGGTTGAAGCCTTTGAGGCTTCAGGCTATCACCTATGTAGCTTGAAGCCTTCAAGGCTTCTCAGTTTCGTGACTTGTCTTTTAGTTTCATGACTTGGTTTGTATTTTTGAGCTTTGTAACTTTTTTGCTCACGCTGTTGTATCGTTCCTTAGATTATTTCTTTTCCTTGTACCTTTGTTTTTTTTAGGTTTGTGTTGCCTTCGTGTTTTTTATACCTTAAAGGGTTCAGTGCTGCAGTCACTTAGCCTTGGTATTTTTAACAAGAAGACATATCACATATCCTATTCATCATTTTCTTGTTTTCATTTGATTTCGTAAGCATGTTTGTTGATTATTTTTCTAAGGCTTAAGGAACATTTGGTGTAGGTTGTTCAAACCCGTCTATGAGACAACTTTGTTTTCAATAATAAGTCTCATGGAGTTGTATTGATTTAGGAACTCACCCCTTATATAGGTTCATTCAACCCTTGAACCTATTGAGCGATGTGGCCTGGGAGCTCATCCCCTTACATGGCCCTTGCCATGGAGTTTTTTGCTAGGTTCTCAACCTGATCTTAGGATAGAAAGACAAATTTGATGAAACGACTTCATTCATTCAAGAGATATTGTTTTTACAAAAGGTATTCATAGTGCCACTCTTGAAATACAACTTGTGAAATACAAACCAATCTTTCCCGTTCAGACATGGAACCTTTTCAAGGTTTTCCCATTCCAGTGTCTTGGAAGCCTTTTACCCTCTGAGTCGGCTAGCTTGTAAGATCCACCCTTATGCGCTTCAAGGATGGTATACGGGCCCTCCCATTTTGGGCCAAGCTTTCCTTGGTTCTCTTTTTTGCTAGCTTCATTGTTTCTAAGCACCAGATCTCCTGGTTTGAAGCGTTCATTCTTGACTCTCTTATTATAGTAGGTTTCCATTCATTGTTTGTACTTGGCCTCTTGAATTGCATCTTGGTCTCGTGCTTCCTCTAGGAGCTGTAAGTTCAACATGGTCTCTTTTTGGTTTGTTTCGGGATCCATGTTAACTATTCGTTGTGTTACAACTCCTACTTCAGCTGGAATCACGGCTTCGGACCCAAATACCAAGCTGTAGGGTGTTCTTTTGTGGCTTGTTTTTCGGTTGTTCTTATGGCCCATTGAACACTTGGCAATTCTTCAAGCCAATTGCTTTCATACCTTCCCAATCTGGTTTTGATTCCTTCCACTATGCTTCGATTCGTCCTCTCAACTTGACTGTTTGATTGTGGGTATGCCACTGAGCTGAAAACCTGATTGATCCTGTATTCTTTACACCAAACGCTGAAAGGCTTCTCAGCAAATTGCTTTCCATTGTCGGTGACAAGTACTCCCGGCAATCCATAACGACAAATAATGTTTTCCCAAACGAAGTCAATGACCTGTTTGCCCGTGATTTTTGCAAGTGGTTTAACCTTAGGCCACTTGGTGAAATAATCTATGGCCACCAACAATAATTTTACTCCACCTTTGCTTGGGGGAAATGGACCGACAATGTCCATCCCCCATTTATAGAATGGCTATGCTGAGGTTATTGGGACAAGATCATGCTTGGGATTTTTCGGGACGGGTGCATGAATTTGGCAGGCATCACACTTCCTTAGTTGCTCAGTGGTGTCTCGGTGCATTGAGGGCCAAAAATACCCAAGGTTCATTAGTTTTGCAACCACCTATCTATCTCCAAAATGAGCTCCGCATATACCTTTATGAACCTCTTTGACCAAATACTGGCTTTGCTCGGGACCAACACATCTTAGCAAGGGTGCGAGGTAACCCTTCTTGTAGAGGATTTCACCTTGCAGTATATACTGCCTTGCCATGATTTTAACCCTTTCAACCTCTGTTTGATTAGCGGGCAGTTCACCATTTTTAAGGAATTTCTTGATTGGATTCATCCAATTTGGATCTTCTTCGGCGATTACGTCTTGAACCTTCAACTCATCAATTGACGGAACCTTTAATACTTCTACCAATACTTTCTTGGTAAGGTGGGCAAAAGTGAGAGATGCGAGCTTACTCAAGGCATCCGCTTTCTTGTTTTGAGACCTGGGAATTTGCTTGATGGTACATGTTTGGAAAGTGTTCATAAATTCTTTGGATTTTTCTTTGTACCTTTTCATGTTGGGCTCTTTTGCAATGTAGCTATCATTCACTTGGCTTGAGACCAGCAACGAATCTATGAACACTTCAAGCTTTTGGACCTTCATTTCTTTAGCCAGTCTTAAGCCGGCTATCAGTGCTTCGTATTCAGCTTCGTTGTTGGTGGTCTGAAAATCAAAGAGAAGAGCATATGTGAATTCTAACCCTTCTGGGTTGATCAGAATGAGCCCAGCCCCTGACCCTTCAACGCTTGAAGCCCCATCGGTAAAACGCCTCCAGGCTTCAAGGTCTGAGGGTTCAGTGGTAGCTGTGTTCACTTCAATGATTGTTTGCTTTGGGACTTCTACAATGAAATCAGCCAAGACTTGGGCTTTGATGGCTTTTCTTGGAACATAGGTGATATTATGTTCACCTAGTTCCACTGCCCATTTGGCTAATCGTCCCGAGTTTTCTGGTCTTTCAAGCACACTCTTAATAGGTTGGTCGGTGACCACTTGTATAGGGTGTGCTTGGAAATACCTTCGAAGCCTTCTAGCTGTTTGGACTAGGGCTAGAGCTAGTTTTTCCAGGGGAGGATATTTGATTTCAGCCAATTTTAGAGTTTTGCTGAAGAAATAAACGGGTACCTGAACCTTGTCTCGTTCAATGGTGAGGACCGCACTTATTGCTTCTTCAGCAACTGAAAGGTATACCGAGATCAATTCTCCCGGTTCTGGGCTGCAATGTCAGGTAGGGAAGCTAGGTCTTGCTTCATCTGGTTGAAGGCTTCTTCGGCCTCCTCAGTCCATTTGAAATCCATCTTGTCGGAGCAACCCTTGAGCATTTTGAAAAAGGGTAAAGACCTTTCAACCAATTTTGAGGTAAAACGCTTCAAGGCTGCAAGCTTCCCGTTTAAGATTTCAACCTCCTTCTTGCTTCTCGGTGGTTTGGTTTCAAGAACAGCTTTCACCTTGTTTGGATTGGCCTTGATGCTTCGTTTTCCCACAATATGCCCAAGGAACTTACCTTCCTCAAACCCAAATGAACATTTCTCGGGGTTGAGTTTCATGTTGACCTTCCTTAGGTTTTTGATGGTTTCTTGGATGTTATCAAGCATTTGATATTCCGTTTTGCTTTTGATCACCAAGTCGTCGACATATGCCTCCATGTTTCTACCAATTTGACGTGCAAAGGCCTTGTCAACTAGGCGTTGGTAGGTTGCTCCAGCGTTTTTGAGGCCAAAAGATATCTTTTGGTAACAAAAGATCCCTTTGTCCGTGTGAAAGGCGGTCATTTCTTCATCTTCTTCCTTCATGAGGATTTGATGGTAACCCTTGTAGGCATCAAGAAAACATTTGAATGGGTAACCGGTGAGGGAGTCAACCTTGAGATCAATCCCTGGCAACGGGTAACAATCTTTGGGACAAGCCTTGTTAAGATCCTTGAAGTCTATGCACATTCTCCAAGAATTGT
The DNA here is from genome assembly GCA_030545235.1 of Helianthus tuberosus. NCBI lineage: Eukaryota > Viridiplantae > Streptophyta > Magnoliopsida > Asterales > Asteraceae > Helianthus > Helianthus tuberosus. Next base: position 97,960,677 of record CM060354.1, on the reverse strand, counting down.
ATGGCTTTCGAACCATGACCGTGTTTACAACCCAGGATTGATACTTGACTTCTCAGAGAATGCCGGCTGACACAAGCTTTTCAACCTCTTGGCATGCAGCCAAGCTTCTTTCGGGTGCTAGGCTTTGTTTCTTTTGGAAAACAGGATTAACATCAGGTGGTATTTTCAACTCATGTTCAGCAATGCTTCGAGGGATGCCTATCATATCTTTCGGGCACCAATCAAAGACATCGCTATAATGTGTCAACAACTTTTCAAGATATGAGAGGGTTTCTTGTGAAAGGCTTGGATTGACCCGTATCCTTTGCTCAGGGTACTTCAGGTTTATGATTACCCTTTGCTTGTCTTCTTCACTTTCGGAGCTTTCACCTTCAACCATGTAGGCCTCTTGAGTAGGTTGAAGGGTTGTTATTCCCCTCTCTGTAGGAAATTTGACAGTGCCATGGCCAATAGACACAACCATATAGAATGCACACTGCCCCGGCCTTCCAATGATCACATCATAGTTTGAAGGCATATTGATAACCACAAAGGTGAGTGGTTGGACTCTCTCCTTCTGACCTTCGCTGAAACGAACATCAAGAGTCAGTTGCCCTAAAGGCTTAAGGGGTATGTCGGCAATACCTTTTATGGAGTTCCCGGAGGGTTGGAGCCTTGAATGTTCTTCATTGCTCAAACGGTTGAAGAACTTCTCAAACATGATTTTGGTGGCAGCACCAGTGTCTATGTATGCTTTGCTCGTTTGTAATGTTCCCACAGTAGCCTCAACCACAAGAGGGTTTGAAAGAGGGTCATTCTCCGTTGGAGGGAAGCAAACACACTGAAGCTCCCAAGCTTCCAACCGCTGCCTTTTGTGTGGAACCCTTCCATCAAAATCCACCATATTGACTTCCTTGCCCTTTCCTTCAGCCATTTTGTCCCTTACTCCCCTCACCAAGTGAGCAAGTTCCCCGGACTTAATGGCTTCTTCGATCCTTTTCTTAAGCTGGAAGCAATCATTGGTGTGGTACCCCTTTTCTTCATGAAATTCACAGTATTGTGTGGAATTTTTGTTTTTTTCTGCTTTTGGGGAGAGGCCTAGGAGGCCGAAAGTTTTCCTTGACTTCTTCTGTTGCGAGGATTTCTTGAGGGGTCTTGGTAAGGGGTGTGAAACTTATGCCTTTCTCCCTGCTGGAAGGGTTCCGGCCTTCAAACCTTCGATGGTCTGAACCCTTTTGGCGTCTGTCATAGGAGATAAAGTTCCCCCTTTTTCTAGCTGGGTTGTTGCCTCGCCAGCTGGATCCTCTTTTCCTTTGCTCTTTAATGTCTACTGCCCCCTCTCCCCGGATGTGGGCTTCAGCCCTTTCGAGAGCTTCTTCCAAGGTCTTGGGCAGGGATTTGTTGAAATCTCTTATGAGATATTTGGATGTAATGGCGTTCATAAAACCGGCCACCCTCATCTTTTCGTCTGCCCCTACATATGTTAGACCTTCCTTCTTGTATCTTTCTATGAACTCTCGAAGGCTTTCATCATCTCTTTGTTTTATCTGAAAGATTACTGTAGCATCTTTAACGTACCGCCTCTGTCTTTTGATATGTATAAGGCAATGTCTTTCTTCATACCAGGCCACCAATAGTGAATACGAAGATCCTTATACATCTTATCTGAGCCCGGATGAATAGAATAACGAGACTTATGGGCTTCATTCATAAGCAAGGTACGAAGATCATCCTGGCTTGGGACCCACAAACGGTCCATGAAGTAATATGATCCATTGTCCTTCAGCTCAAGATCAGGTGTTATGTGATAGGGAAATTCCTTATCCATTAAACCTTGTGAAACACAAGATTGTTGAGCCTGAGAAATGCGGGCTTGGATATCGGATCGAGCTTGTATAACAGATTGAACACGTACACAATGAAGCTTAGTACGTTCCTTACGACTCAATGCATCGGCTACGACATTCGCCTTACCAGGATGGTAGCGAATTTCGCAGTCATAGTCGTTTAGAAGCTCGTCCCAACGCCGTTGCCTCATGTTGAGTTCTTTCTGGTTGAAGATATGCTGAAGACTTTTGTGGTCCATGAAAACCACACATTTTGTACCGTACAAATAGTGTCTCCAGATCTTTAGAGCGAAAACAACTGCACCCAACTCAAGATCATGAGTGGTGTAGTTCTTCTCATGTATCTTCAACTGTCTTGATGCATATGCTATGACTTTGTTCCTTTGCATCAGGACACAGCCAAGACCCAATTTAGATGCATCGTAATAAACGACGAAATCATCATTGCCCTCACGCAAAGTTAGAACAGGCGCGTCACAAAGCTTCCGCTTCAAGTGTTGAAAAGCTTCCTCTTGTTTGAATCCCCAGTCAAAGGGTTTGTTCTTCTGAGTTAGAGCAGTTAGAGGAACTGCAATCTTTGAGAAGTTCTCAATGAAGCGGCGGTAATAACCCGCTAGACCAAGAAAAGAACGAACCTCAGTGGGAGTAGTAGGCGTATCCCAATCCTTAATCGCACTGATCTTGGAGGGATCTACATGAATACCTTGTTCATTGATGATATGTCCTAAGAATTGAACTTCTTTAAGCCAGAATTCACACTTGGAGAATTTGGCGCAAAGTTGCTCTTTCTTTAGGAGTTCCAGAGTAAGACGAAGATGTTGCTCGTGATCAGCTCGCGTCTTAGAATAAATCAAGATGTCGTCAATAAAAACAATGACGAACTGATCCAAATAAGGTTTGCAGACCCTATTCATTAAGTCCATGAAAACAGCAGGATCATTAGTCAAACCGAATGGCATGATTGTGAACTCATAATGCCCATAACGAGTGCGGAACGCTGTCTTGGGAATATCTTCTTCATGCACCCGAAGTTGATGATATCCAGATCGCAGATCAATCTTCGAAAAATAAGAAACGCCCTGCAGCTGATCAAAGAGGTCGTCTATGCGAGGTAGGGGATATCGATTCTTGATGGTAAGCTTGTTAAGCTCATGATAATCGATACACATCCTAAAAGATCCATCCTTCTTCTTGACAAAAAGAACGGGAGCACCCCAAGGTGAAAAGCTGGGATGGATAAAGCCTTTGTCAGAGAGCTCCTGAAGCTGCTTAGACAACTCTTGCATCTCAAACGGTGCAAGACGATATGGAGCTCCGGCAATGGGATTTGCACCAGGTACGAGATCAATGCGGAACTCGACTTGGCGTGCTGGGGGTAGACCAAGTAACTCTTCAGGGAATACTTCAGAATAATCCCGAACGACAGGAATATCTGAAATAGACTTACCCTCGCCTTTATCTGCTGTAACATGTGCTAAAAAGGCCACATAGTTCTTCCGCAGATATTTCCGAGCTTTAAAACAAGACATAAGCTTGAGACCACCTGCAGGCTTCTCACCACGAACCTGTAGGATCTCGCCTGTTGAAAGCGGCACACACACGATCTTCTCGAAACAAACTACCTCTGCGTGATGCTTGGCTAACCAATCCATACCCACAATGACATCGAAGCTTCCAAGTTGCATCGGCGTGAGGTCGATAGGAAAAAGATGGTCGTTAAGGTTCAACTGGCAGTTGCGAAGAACAGAATCAAGAATAATGGGTTCACCACTAGCAACCTCTACTGTCAAAGGTTTACCTAGTTTTGTTCTAGACACGCGAAGCATTGGCTCAAAAGACAATGACACAAAACTCTTGTCGGCACCAGAATCAAAAAGAACAGATGCAGGCTGATTATTAATAAAGAACGTACCGTTCACCACATTATCATCCGCCTGCGCCTCTTGGGCATTCATGTTGAAAGCTCGCCGTCAAGCCTGAGCCTGATTCTGGTTTGCATTCTGATTCTGGTTAGCTAGCCTTGGGCACCGGTTTCTGTAGTGGGTCAGATCCCCACAGTTATAACAAGCACCTGGTGGGAAGTGTGGTCGTGCAGCTTGACCCTGTTGCTGAGCAGGAGGCTGAGCAGCTTGTTGAGCCGGGTTCTGAACTGCCCGATTCTGAGCAAACCGACAAACATCAACAAGATGACCTGACTTCCCACAGTTAGTACAGAAACGGCACTGATGTTGCGGCTGATGGTGACTGTTGCACCTATTGCACAAAGGTGCATTCCCTGAATAGGGTTTCTTCGCTGGAGGCTGTGCGGGTTGGTTGGGAGCTGCCTGGTTAGCTTGGGCAGTGACAGCAAAATTTTGGGAAGCCTTACGCTTCCTTGACCCTCGCGAAGAACCAGAATTCTTTCCTTTCTTGTCTTCACCTTTCTTGCTCTCACCCCTGTCAGACGACTGTTTCTTACCCTTGTCACCCTTCCTGTGTAACTTATTCTTCTGAATCTGCGACTCAGTCAATGTCGCTGATAACTCGATCGCCTGACGGAGTGTGGTAGGGTTGCTACCAGTAATGATGTCTTGTACTGAGTCAGGTAGGCCGTCGATGTACCTTTCGATAGCCTTGTCGAGTGGGGTAACCATTGTCGGGCAAAGCAGACTCAACTCTTCAAACCTATCTGTATATGCCCTGTGCTCGCCACTATCTTGCTTCAAGTCATCAAACTCTTTCTCCAACGCTCGCTGTTCATGGCGAGGACAGAATTCCCTCATCATAAGGGCCCTAAGTTCAACCCAGGTTTGTGCTAGAGCAACTTCTGCACCTCGGTCTCTCATAACCCCGTTCCACCATGTGAGAGCCCTCTTCTGAAACACGCTCGAAGAAAACTCGACCTTGAGATTATCCGGACACTGCACGTGGCGAAAAGTATTCTCAATGCTCTCGAACCATTGAAGAAGCCCAGTCGCTCCTTCAGAACCACTAACTTGAGTGGTTTAGCCGAATTAAAATCCTTGTATTTGCATGGAGCATTGTTGTTGTTGTTGGCTTGGTGCCATTGAGCAAAGAGATTTGGAAATTGAGCAGCCATCTGCTGCGCAATTATTTCTGCCAGTTCGGCAGTTGCTATCTGGGTTTCGCGTCGAGGAGGCATTCTAAAAGAGGAACATGAAAGGAAACGAGTGAGATGTTTAGATGAAAAGAATGAGATGATAAAAACAAGAATTGACAACAGCAAAGATGGTGGTCATTTGTTTGTTACCATAAGGCAAACAAACGACACACAGTGACTAATCAAAGTAAATGGGTCAAAAATAATGTATCGCGAAGACATTCTCGCCTATAAGTGAACACTCATCCCAAGAATTCCCAGGTAAGCACAACTGGTCTCGCGTCTGATGAGATATATACGAAGTGCTTGCCTAGACAGAAAACCCAGAATACAGGCATTCACCCTTCCAGTTTGCACGTGTTCACATTATTTAAAACCCAAAACCTTGACGAGATTTTGAAAATTTGAAGGCACAAGGCCAAAAATTTAGTCAAACTGGAAGGATTCAAAACCTTACAAAAGAGGGTTCAAAACCTTGTAATAAATCATTCAAAAACAGAAGATTGTTTTTCAAAAATCGTTTCGGAAAAATTTGGTTTTTTGTTTTGATAATCACCTAAGGATAGATGAAGTGCATGTTTTAAAATCTAAACACAAGATAACTTGTGTTAGGGTCCTAGAAAGTTATAGTCTAGGTTAAAGCATTACTAATAACCTAATTCCCTATAACCATTGGCTCTGATACCAACTCTTCTGTCACACCCCGACCACGTATAACATACAAAACGTGGCGGAAAACGTCGGGGAGTGTTGTAACAGAATTAATTGTTTCATAACCATGGCATTCAAAGTTGTATTTTATTTATAAACATAAGAGTTACATTGTCTTAAACAGGAAATAAAGAGTTCAGAACATAATTAAACTAAGTCTATCTTCATTTTATGTCTCTAAGGCACAGGTCCGCCCTAGTGTCACGATCATCATCCTATGGAAAAGCTCCTGAAAACACATGTGAAAATAGGTACGTCAGCATAAAAATGCCTGTGAGATACATAGGTTTTGTGAAAATAGGATTCATGACTTATAAGTTTAGGAAAAATTGTTTAATAACAGTCAGTCATGAACCTTGTAAGTTGTTTTGTTTTGTAAATCATTAAAAAGCAATGATATGTATAAGTAAGAGAATAATGTAAAGTTAAATGAATAACCAAGTAAAAATGAGTTTGTATAAGATAAGTTGTTTTGTAAATCAACGTCTTGTGAAAATAAGTTGTTTATGTAAAATGTAATATGTCAAATATTGAAATGATTTAAGTAACGCTACGACATGAAATATCATACAAACACTTATTTATAGGAAGTACCGGCGGCGTATCCACCATGCTTGTATTATATTACACACGCCTCGTTACTCGAATCATTTACCCAAACCAACCATCAATGTAAATTGTTCATGTATAAATGAATTGTCATGTGTTAATGTGTAAACCATATTGAAATGTCTATGTCCAATGTAAACCACTAAATGTGTATATCAATGTCAAAATGTTTATGTTAATGTAGATCATGTAATGTTTACCCAAAAATATCATGTATGGTCAGTGAAATATATTAACTAAACCATATGTAAAATGCACAAAAACAAGGTATTGAAGTAAAACATGGTTTAAATCAAAGTTATGTTTTGTGTAACAAATGCATGCTTTACTGATACAAACATTTATGCGGTATTGTGAAAATGCATACATCCAAGCCTTGAGACTGTGGCGATAAACCCTTAAACAAATTAAAGGTTTATCTAAGTTATGTATATCGAATTCGGTCATTCCTTCCAATCCAAACAAACCCAGGATTTCAGGAACAGGAGTTGTCAATTCCTATGGTACCACTACCTACTAACGAACGGCGTAGCTAATGTTAATGAATGTATTGTTCCATTGTAAACAACCCAAATGTCATAACAAAATATAAGCATGTGATGAAAATAACTGTACTAAGTACGCACACAATGGGCATACATAGCATGAAATGTAATGTAAAACAATGTACTAAGTATGCACACAATGGACATACATAGCATGAAATGTAATGTAAAACAATGTACTAAGTATGCACACAATGGACATACATAGCATGAAATGTAATGTAAAACAATGTACTAAGTGTGCACACAATGGACATACATAGCATGAAATGTAATGTAAAACAATGTACTAAGTACGCACACAATGGGCATACATAGCATGAACATAATGAAATCATGTACTATAATTGTACTAATGAACATAGCAAGTATACGATGTGAAAGCAGGAAAGCATGAAAGTAACAAGTAGGCACATGTGTTTCACCCCAAAACAGTTTGGAAAACAGTAAAAGAGGGGTCTATGTACTCACTTGAGATTGCTCAGAAGTCCAAAGATAACCACCAAGAAATGCTAGAGATCACGGAATCAAACGGCACCTAATATAGGTAACTATGTTAATAAACCCGACCTAATATCGGAGGATCGGATAGAATGAGGGTTTGTAAACCAAACGAGTATGGAAACTCGTGTAATATGGTTTAAGAAAGCCTACATACTAAATGAAACCTAACATAAGTGCTTACGACCCATTACGACCCGTTTAGGTAGCTTATGCTACTTTAACGCGTCGTTCGCGTTAAACGCGTTCGGACCGCCTAACTAGTCCTATGACAAGTATTATATGCCTAAACATGTTACATAATCAGTTATGTGACAAAAGTTTAGGTTACATATGCTTAATTACCAATTATACATGAAAAGGGTATTCTGGAAATTTACCTAAGGCATATAAACTACCTATCATACAACTACTTAACGAAGCGACCATAAGGTATAACCTCGGAAGGTTATTCCCTATATACTATGGTCACCTAATGTGTTTGGTCGGATCCTAATGATCGACCAAATGGGTCGGGTTCGAAAGTACAAGCGATTGTTTAGATCGCTTACCTTACGACCCTAGACAACGTGGTAATCAGTAGGCATAGTCCCAAGGGACTATAACCATCGTGATTACAATCACATTGTGAAGTTCAAACGAACTTCGCATTGACCATAAACTGGTCAACACAGAAAGTCAAACAAAGTTTGACTTTCGGACTCGAAAAGCAATAAAAGAACGAAAGAATACTTACGAAGGGTCCCCGAATGCTAATCTCGATCCAAGAATCTCAGGTATGAAACAATGGTTTCAACTTAGAGTTTCTCAAATCAAAATTCTAGTGGGTTTAGAAATGGATGGCATGGGGTATTTATAGTTTTCGGTTAGCCGTTAAGATCGTTTCTTGGAAACCGTGCTTTGATCTTGGCCATACACATCAAGATAGTGGTTTTACAATACCATGGGAGCCCCTAGTATTGCTCAATACCATGTGCACAAGGAGAATGGACCTGATTCAATGTTTCTGCAAGTTTTCTGCTGTCTGGGACTGCTTGCGCACCGCAACACTCTCATTGTTGAGGTGCGCAAGGACCAAGTTTGGCAGAATTACAGTTTTGGTCCCTGTTGTGTTATAAGGTCATTTCCGATGCGTTTAAGGCCCGTTAACCCCATTTCAAAGCTCTAAAATGAAGTCAAAGTATAAGGAACTTAAAATGTGCTCAAAAATATCTCGGATGTTGGTTCGTTTAGCCGTACGGTTACGTTGTTCGGTTAATTACGACGGAATGCGCATAAGCGCGAAAAACGATCCAAATGACGCGACGAATGGATTTTTCTCATGCCAAACACTAAAATAAAATATTATAGTGCTTACATAAAATTTTGGATGTCTGGATGTATTCAGAACGTAAGTTATGCGCGAAAATGCAAACTTGTGCACTTTTTGACACTTTTAGTCCCTGAATGACCCAAAAGTTTATTTTAGCACACCGAACCCCTCAAAGCCTATTTCTAAGCTATATAAAGGATATTTAAGGTGTGTTTAACTTATGGTCATGTTCCGGAATGTTCGTTACTGTTCAAATTGGCATACTTTCGCAGTTTGTCAAGTTTAGTCCCTGTAAGCGAATTAACTTGTTTTTGCCATACCAAAGCCTTCAAAACTTATTTCTAAGTTATGTAAGGGTTATTTAAGGTATGTTAAGTATATGTTGATGTTCCGGAGTATTTTTCGCATTAAACTGGCTACGTTTATGCACCAGTTTGCGTATAACTCTCTAGAAAGTGATATAGAGTTTGAAATTGAATAAAAGTCAAAACATGAAAAATGTAAAACATAACCAAACAAACATTGGGATCAAATGACATTGTTTTATTGATAATGGTACTGTTCATAATGATTACAAGCACAGATGTTACACTATAGTTTTCTTAAAAAGATTTTATAGAATTTTGAATACCCATTAGTCCATTACGTGATTTTGAATACCCAGCACATGACTACGTTATTTTGATTACCCGTTACGTGATTACACATTCAACATAAACCATTACGTGATTACAAATTTAATATAAATCAATTACGAGATTACACATTCAATATGATTTGTTATAACTAATGTTATTACAATTATGCTTACTACGTGATTACACATTTCAATAATAAGAACTTGATTGTTTACGCTTTATTACGTGGCTAAATCTCTAATTTATGACATTATAAGGTTATTATAGGTTGATTTAGCTAATGTTTTGTATATAGTTTATCCTTAATATGTGACTAGACCTGAAGTATTAGGTATTCTATATAAAATATTTTGTATTACATGTTTTGTTTTTACGTAATTACGTAATCACTAAGTGGAGTTTCACATAAAATACTATAATGAAATCACAAAATGGGTATTCAAAATCACATAGTCACGTAATAATACATAGTCAACTATTGTTACGTAATCATGCAATCACTTAGTGGGTTTCACATAAAATACTATAATGAAATCACGTAATGGGTATTCAAAATCACGTAATCACGTAGTCAGGTGCTGGGTATTCAAAATCACATAACCACCTAACTGATATTCAAAATCCTATAAAAAAGATTTAAGAAAAATATAACAATAAGTTGCTTGAATTAAAGAGAATAAAATGCTCATTAATACGGTGTAATTTTAAAAAAAAAATATTAAAGTATGAAAAAGTTGTAGTTATTTGAAAATGAAGGAGGGAAGTTGTTAAAGTGAGAAAAGACCACAATACCCTTTCTCTATTTATTTCTTCAATTGTTTGAACATAAGATTTACCAAATTGTCATCGTATCCTTTGCACGAATATATATATATATATATATATATAGGGGAGCGCTAAAATGAAAACCACCCCCAGTTGTAAGAACCACGAGAACCACTCTCAACCAATCAGAAAAAGGGGTATTTTAGTCATTTACCCGAAATGTCAAATCTTCCCTCTCTCTTCAATTAAATTCACTGACTTTTTTATAAATCTCTCTCCTCTCTCCTCTATCATCTCTTTCATCTATTATCATCTTCATCTCTCATCTCTCAATTCAATCTCTCAAATCCATGGTTCATCTTCTCCAAATAAACACAGAGAATCATCTCACACTTCATTTCTCAATTCCTTGTCTCCTCTCCCTCGTCTTCTGTCTGACAGCCACACCGGCCGACTGCCGGAGCCGGTATTCCGGTCACACCCCCTCTTTCGATATATGAACGAACCACCACCACCATCGTCGGGTGGTGGTGGTGAGCGACGGCTGGTCCAAGAAATCGACGAGAAAGAGAGATACGCAGCGGCAGAGGCGAAGAGAGAGAGATGAACGGTTGTCCCACCACCAGCATCGTCGGTTTAGATGAACGGTTGTCCCACCACCACCATCGTCGGATCATCTTTCGATAGATGAACGGACCACCATCACCATCGTCGGTTTAGCGGCGGCGCCGCCGCTCACAGCGGCAGCGGTTGGGGGATTTGGACGGTTGTCCCGTAACCAATATGTTCTTACACTTCATTTTATTCTAAAACATTTAATTTGATGTTCGATAGGTGGGTAAATTTGGGTTAGCACTGACAGCAAACTTGATTTGGAAGTTACCAGCAAACTTGATTTGGAAGATGCAAATTTGATTGCTGTGATGGATGGTGGTCAGTGTGTTGAAATGGGTACACATGGTGAACTGATTAGCGCATAGGGGTTGTATTCAGATGTGAAGAAGTGGTCAAACTTCCTGAAAGGTACATTACTAATCTTTTTCCTTTTTCCTTTTGTGTGTGTATGTATGTTTGTCATGGTTATATGAATTGTGATATTTTTCAGGTTACCAAGTAAAAGTGACAATGCCAGTAACTCAAAGTTTTCGGTTCGGTCAACAGCTGCTCAACGGTCAGATCTGGTGCGATTCTCGGTTTGGGTTCGGGAAATCTATGCCAACCCCCGGTCAGTTTCGCGATTCTCGGTCAGTTTCGGGTTTTTGGTTTGGGTCAAAAGCAGTCAACGGACCCGGTTCGGGTCAGCAGCAGTCAAACAAGTCAAAGATGGTCAACTGAGGACCGGTACAGTTTAAACGTAGCGAGTTATTGTTACGTTAGTTTAGATTTTATTTCGTTAACGCGCACCGAGCTCGAACCGATACTTTAGTGACTTGTTATGTTTGGCATTTTGATAGAAATTTTATATATTGTGTTTATATTGTTGAAAATTGTTGAGTTTTGAAAAGATAATGACAACTTGAGTTGTCGGCTTATTCAAAAAACAGAGGAAACTCTGTCCGTTTTCCGTAAAAACGTAAAACGTAAAAAGTTTAACGGGAAACTTAAAAAGTTTAATGTAAAACGTAAAAAGTTTTACGTAAAACGTAAAAAGTTTAACGTAAAACGTAAATTTTTTAACGTACGTAAATTTTTTAACGTAAAACGTAAACTTTTTATGTAAAAACGTAAAGTTTTTAACGTAAAACGTAACTTTTTATTAACGTAAAACGTAAAAAGTCTAACGTAAAACGTAAACTTTTTAACGTAAAACGTAAAAAGTTTAAAAAGTTTAAGCTAAAACGTAAATTTTTTAACGTAGAACGTAAACTTTTTAACGTAAAACGTTAAATTTTTAATGTAAAAACGTAAAGTTTTTAACGTAAAACGTAAATTTTTTTAACGTAAAACCTAAAAACGTAAAACGTAATGCGTAAAACATAAACTTTTTAACGTAAAACGTAAAATTTTTAACGTAAAACGAATTTTTTTTAACGTAAAACGTAAACTTTTTGACGCGTTAAAAAACGATGCGTGAAAAAGATGGGCGGAAAAACGGCGTGTAAAAAACGGCGCGCAAATTTTTTTTTTGATAAAACGGCGCCTAAACAAGGGGCGTGAATGCGGCGCATAAAAACGCCGCGAAAAAAACGACGCTTGAAAAATCTGAGCGTAAAAAACGGCGTGCAAAAACGACCCGTTAAAAAAACGATGCTTGAAAAAACTTGGCGTAAAATCTGAAAAACGTAATTTTTTAACGTAAAACGAAAAAACGTAAATTTTTTAACATGTGTCTTTTATTTTTAACGCAAAACGTAAAGTTTTTAACGTAAATGCTGGCGCGTTAAAAAAACGACGCCGGAAAAAGCCGGGCGTAAGAACGGAGCGTAAAAAACGGATCTTCAAAACATTTTTTTTTAAACAAATCTTAAAAAAATTATCATAAATATCTGATTTCAAAAAAGTTTTTAAACAAAAAAAATTAGTTTATTAACAAAAAATTATTAAGAGAAAAAGTAATTAATGAATGAGACAAAAAAGGCAATTTAAAATAATATGTATAAAAAACAAAACAAAAACAATTTTACCTATATACCCTTTAACAATAAAATATTAAAAACATAATAAGACAAAATGCTTTTAATATTAGTATTAACTACTTTTAATCTCATCCATCCATCTTTTAGATCTAATGGCTAGAAAGTGTTTCTTGTGGTTCTTACAACTGGAGGTGGTTTTCATTTTAGCGGTCCCCTATATATATATGTTGGAGAAGGATCCGTTAGGAACCACCATTTATTGCGAGAACCGCGAGAATCAGTGTGAACACAAACAGTAATTCCTAAAAAAATCTAAAAAACACCCAAATTTTTTTTTATTTTTTTTACTATTTTTTTTGGAAAAATCGCTATATTTTATTAATAAAAAATTCAAAAAAATATTTTTTTTCGAGTAACAGTTATCCATGCACATGTGCATTTGCATCATTTCTTTGTCAAATTCCGTAATTCATTACAAATATTAGTTAGTTGCACTTTCATTTACACTACCACGTGTAATACACTACTTTTTACGTTAACAATATTAGAAATGCACATGTGCATCTATATGTATCAACATGAAATAAGGTGTTTTGGTACACTACTTTGAATACACTTTCTCTTTCATCTATCATTCCATCCATAATACACAATCATGCACATGTGCATATGTATCATTTCTTTGACAATTTTCGTAACTCATTACAAATATTAGACAATTGCACTTTCATTTACACTACCATATGTAATACACTACTTTCTACATTACCAATATTAGAAATTCACATGTGTATCTATATGTATCAACATGAAATAAGGTGTTTTGGTACAATACTTTGAATACACTTTCCCTTTCATATATCATACCATCCATAATACACTACCATTACCTCCTACCATCCATAATACAATATCATTACCTCCTATCATCCATAATACAATACCATTACCAATATTTTGACTTTATTACATGTATATCAACACCATTTATACCATCCAATTATCATATTACATCATAAAGTAACAACTATAGCCAAACCATCAACCACTAGATATAACTAACAAAAAAACATGTATATGGGCTTACTTCTCCATTCAAAATCACAAACTTTTTGTAAAAAAACATGTTATATCATGGTTATACCTAATGATGCACAAGTGCATTTTGAATATTGGTAATGTAAAAAGTAGTGTATTACAGATGCTATTGTAAATTAAAGTGCAATTGTCCATTACTGATAACGTATTACGGAATTTGTTGAAGTAATGATACATATGCACATGTGCATGGATAACTGTTACTCGAAAAAAAAAGTTTTATTTTTTTTGGGTAACTAAATATAGCGATTTTTGCTAAAAAATATTTAAAAAATAAAAATAAAAATTTTTGAGTGCTTTTTTTATTTTTTTTAGATTTTATTTTGTGTTCACATTGGTTCTCGCAATAAGGGTGGTTCTCAAATGAACCTTACCCTATATATATATATATATATAGGGGGCCGCTAGAATGAGAACCACCACGAGTTATGAGAACCGCGAGAACCAAGTGCCACGGAGGGGCGTTGACCACGATTTTTTTTATACAACTAGATCCGTATATTTTAACAACATTCGTAAAAAAAATTTCAAACGGCGCGCCCGAGGGTGTAGTTTTTTACACCCAAAGTTTGTAAAAAAAAAGAAAAAACAAAAAAATAATAAAAACACCAAACTTTGGGTGTAAAAAACTACCCCCTTGGGCGCGCCGTTTGAAATTTTTTTTTACGAATGTTGTTAAAATATACGGATATAGTTGTAAAAAAAAATCGTGGTCAACGCCCCTCCGTGGCACTTTGTTCTCGTGGTTCTCATAACTCGTGTTGGTTCTCATTCTAGCGGCTCCCTATATATATATATATATATATATATATATATAATAAACTCACAACGGGGAACATATATAACAAGAAATTTATGTAAACAACATGAAAGAAAAGAAATAAGAAAACATTATGCGTCAGTCCATGTGATGTGCATTTCTCCCCAACTCGTTATTGGAATTCCTAGGCCTTCCCATACAGCTTTAGAAGCAACAACTAAATTGTTTTGGCACGGAGGTAAGTAGTCATGGTCTTTATCACAACCCACCGATGAATCACATTCATCTACAACCATTGCTTTTATACTTCTATTGTTGGCGTGGATCCTGATGAAGTTACGGCACCTCTCCCCGTTTTTGTACCATCCAGTTGATAATGCCACCACTTGGTTGTCATCAGAGTGATACCGGTTATCACACTTTGAAGGAGAACCACCATCTCCCCCCTTCTGAAAACTAGTTATAGTGAGTGTGGCGCTAGTTTTAGCTGAAACTGGGGGAGAACATCTGTAAGTTGAGTAAAGTTTGTGTGGAACGCAACAAAGTGAATCGTTGTTTTCCATGCACTGTCCTGGAGGGGGTTTCCTGCCTCTGATGTGTCCACTTGGCCTGCAAGTCTGAGCATTAGTTTGCAAGGAATTTGAAATTATGAGAATGAGCAACACGTAAAAGGACGCTTGTAGTATAATAAAGTTCTTCATTGTGCCTTCGTCTATGACTTTCTTTGCTTGTACTAGCATATGTGTAGATCTATGGCCATTTATTGTTGAGTAAAATAATTTGTGGCTAAAAGAAGGGTCAAGAAGCATAACTTTTGTTGTTATTTTCTAGTATTGATTAGGCAAATAAAGACAATGCTACAGTCTTTGGCTTGGAGCAGCCACAAAGAGACAATGCTAGAGTCAGCTGCGTTTTCTATTTTGTTTGTTATTTATTTATTTATATTTTTTTTTGGTTGAAACAATAGCTCATCCTATTACGTGAACTTGACAAGTCTCCTACACTAGATACTGTTGGAGACCCGGGTTCGATCCCCACCCCTTGCATTTTGGGGGAAAATGACCCCAAACTTGTTGAGGGGTCATGGCAATGATGGATTAGAGCCTTGAGTGCGTTATAGCCCGGGTTCGAGTCTTGAGCCGCACACGAGTTTTCTATTACAGCGCGGTTACTCCGGCTCTTGAGTGCGGAGGCTGCAACGACAGTCAAGTGGCTGTCGGTTGGAAATTTTCTCGTGGAGCGCCTATGGTCAACCTCGGATGCCTCGCCCGAGGGGGACTAGGACCCATGCAATGTGGGTGTGATCCTCTCGACTGTTGGAGTCAATCGCCGTTCAAAAAAAAAAAATACTGAATTTAAACATTTATTGCACCTACAACTCTTGTTCTAGTACTGACAAAAGTGGGATTTTGTAGGGTGTAGCCAAAGTGATGCTAATTACTTTAATTTAATGCCACTAGAAATGTTATTTGTGTAAAAACCAAGTGACACCGGTCAGTGCCCAATTTCCACTCAACCTTTAGCATGTGATTCTGTCAGTGTTAATGTTTTGTCAGTAGCTCATGGTGTTTGTAGCATATAAGACTGAGTGTAGTGGGGCAACCTTTTGAGTGGGCGTCTTGCGACACGTGGTGTCACGTCACATAAGAGGATTTTGACCAAAAAAGGGGTAGTGGGGCAACCTTGCTGGGTGGGGCGTCTTGCGACACGTGGCACCCATTTAATTTTGATTTTTTTATGTAAAAGATATAAAAAAATCCTATTTTTTATAAAAGTATTGATCAAAGTAAATAAAAACTAATACTTCAATAAAAAAAATTGCCAAGTCATACATAAGCATGGTGTGTTTCTGTCTATTCTTTATATCCATTATGTTCTCGAGTCGTGTCTCCGATGATACTTCTTGTGTCCAATATTCCGGGAACAATGAAGGGTCATTCTCATTGTAATCTTGGCAAATGGCTTTGTCTTCGTCTTCCAATATCATGTTATGCAAAATAATGCATGTGTAAATGACGTCATGCATTTTTTCCTTTGTCCAGTATCTTGCTGGATAATTGATGACGTGCCATCGCTTTCGAAGAACTCCAAACGCTCGCTCGATTCTTGTTTTCTCATGAAATATTTTCTTTTAAGATCAATAGGCTCGGTGAACGTCTTTACGAACGTTGCGTACTCCGGATAGATACCGTCAGTTAAATAATATCCGCGTTTGTAGTAATTATCGCTCGCATAAAACGCTGAAGTTGGTGCCAACCCGTTTATAATCTCTTCGAGAACCGGCGAAGACTCAAACACGTTGATGTCGTTGTGAGAACCTTGTTGACCAAAATATGCATTCCATATCCAAAGATCATAAGATGCAACCGCCTGCAATATTAACGACGGTTTGTGAATGTCGCCTCTAGTATGTGTACCACACCAAGCGGTAGGGCATTGTTCCCACTTCCAGTGCATGCAGTCCATGCTACCGATCATACCGGGGAAACCGTGAACGTGCTCATGCACTTCGTACATCCTTTGGAGATCACTCCAAGTCGGACGTCGTAAATAAGCCGGCCCATACAACTCAATCACACCTATATAAATTTAATTTAAATATGCATACGAACATTGACAGTAACATATAAAAAAATTGACGCTAAAGTTAAATATATAAAAAATTTGAAAACAAAATTTACTAAATATACCTTTACAAAAGTGTATGAGTGTGTCTCGCGCAGTCTTGGAAGCCATTCTCAGGTACTCGTCAAATGAATCAACGCTTGTGCCATATGCAAGTTGTCGGATGGCCGCAGTACACTTTTGTAACGAAGTAAAACCAAGATACCCACGAGCGTCATACTTTTGTTTGAAATAATCATAATCTTCCTCCATGTCGTTTGTAATACGGGTAAATAGACGTTTACTCATGCGAAAGCGACGTCTAAATATCTTCGCGTCATATACCGGCTCCTCCCCGAAATAGTCTTGCATCAGCCGTTGTTGTCCTGCGGCACGATCCCGCATAATATAATTTCTTCTTCTAATTAGTGGGTCATCCGTTTCATTGTCCTCGCTAGCAACGTGAACCATTAAATTGATCGTTGTCATTACCGCCTCGTTGATGGCTTCTTCAAATTCATAAGAACTAGATGAAGTTGTATCGTCGTCGGACGAGGATGACGAAGGGACGTTGAACTCCATTTGTGGTTCCAAAAAAACAAAATGGTTATGTTGAAAGAATGTAGTTTTATAGTGTGTTGTGTTGTATTTTTTTAGAGTAGGTTGTGTTGTATAGTAGATGTATATATATATATATATATATATAGTATTTTGGTTAATAAAAAAAAACATAAAATTTACTCAATATATCCGTTGGAATAACGGCTATATGTTTGATTTGTGTGTTGAATGGGCGACGAGAAGAGGTTGGGCAAGGGGGGGTCGCCACCCAAGTCGCCCCCGGGGGCGGTGTTCCAGGCGATATGGGGCGACTCCCACCCCCAGGTCGCCCCACTACACTTAGTCTAAGGCTGGAGGGTGTGGGATGGAGCCCCTAGGGGCTTTATCAAGACACGTAAGCGGCACGTAGGATCCACGTCAGCCATAACGCCCCTTTTAATTTGCACGGTGTGGGATGGAGCCCCCTATTAAACAAAATAAAAAAAAAATTTGATTGGATGACATGTGAGGCCCCACCTGATAAAGCCCCTTCTCCCTCGTTACCACCATGGAGCCCCCTCTATAGCGCCCCCTCTTAATCGTGTGGGTGTGGGTGTATAGCGCCGGGGGCGCTATAGCCTCTGACGTGGCGAGGGTGGCGCCCCCCACACCCTCTGGCCTAATGACTAAAGTGTTCATTAATATCATGGGTCTGGTTTGTGTAGTCTCTTTGGTGTTTATTCGTTAAGTAGGCGCCACGTTAGCATGGATGAAGGACTATCTCCTTGGGAACTATCCAAAGGTGTGGAGGATAGTCCTCCCTTCCTTTTTTTTATTATTAAAATAATTAAAACAAAAACAATAATTAAAACAAAAACAATAATAACTCTCTCTCTATATGGGTAGCCCACATTCAGCTTGTCCCAAACGTCCAAACTGATCCGTTGGCGACGCGACGAGGGGGAGGGGACGATCCCCACACCCCATGGTCTAAGTTTAAGAGCTGGTGATAACATATCTCGTATTTCGTTGCCAATTAGTGGCAACTGATTGTTAAAATTGTAATTCATCACTAAAAGCAAGTGTCAGTTGATAGAATAGGTCGTTCATCACTAACGATGATATCTCTTCTTCAAGAAATTCAAGCATAAAACTTTGTATATCATCTTTCTCCAAATAACATTAACCCATTATTATAGATTACACAACATCATCAAATGCTTACATATTATACACCACTATAAAATGGATTTTTTTAGGCTGAAGGTTGTTAAGAACATCAAAATACACAATAAATTGATTTTTTGAGGTCGAAACTTTTAAATAGGAACAAAAAACTTATAGGCTAAAATTCAAATCGAAATATAACTTTTTCTTTCTTCTTCTTCTTTATTTGTTTTATTTTGAGTTAAATGCACATTCCATGTGATAAAAATTATTTTAAAAATAGTTTAATACATAAATAGTTTTAGAGTAAATTACTTTTTGAGTCCCCGTGTTTTAGTGGTTTTAACCACTTGAGTCCAAAATCTAAAAGTTTAACGCCCTGAGTCCCTAGCCCTGAGTCCCTAGCCATTTATTTTATAACGTTTTGAGTCCAATTTTGTTCATTTTATAACGATTTGAGTCCAATAAAAGGTTAAAATTTGGACCCAAAAGGACTCAAATGGTTAATGAAAATGCTTATAGAGACTCAGGTCGTTAAACTTTTTGCTTTTGTACTCAACTGGTTAAAACTACTAAAACACAGGTACTCAAAAAGTAATTTACCCATAGTTTAGTACATTTATTTAAATAACTTTAGTTAGCAACTTCTGTATTCAATAGGGTTTTAATGTAATCATGTTGGATGCTATTTTGGATGTTTCAGTATTAACATAGTATTAATGTATTAACTTCTTTTGAATGAAATATAATACATGAATGTTTAGTTTGAATAAGATTGTATTTAGGAATACCTGCATAATAAAACCCTCCCCCACATCAACCCTGCAATATACCCAAATACAGTCTTATTGAAACTAAACATTCATGGATTATATTTCATTCAAAAGAAGTTAATACATTAATACTACGCTAATACTTAAACATCCAAAATAACATCCAACATGATTACATTAAAACCTTACATGAACATCTTACTTGAACTAGATAATGATTGAAAGTCCCTGGCCCTTGGCCAAGTGGACACCTAAGGCAATGATAAGGCTTTGGAACCGGCTTTGGTCTGGGGTTCAAGTCTGGGAGCCATCAAGGTTTTACACATAGGTGGGGTCACTCCCTATTAATCACTCGCGCGAGTACCTGTGTGGTTTTTCCTTGAACGCCTAGCCAAACTCTGATGCTAGTGTGGGCCCGGTTAAGATAACATAACTGGCCAGAGTAGGGTGGTGGGTCTCCCATTGCGGGAGTTGCGACCTTGGTTGTATAAATTGAAAGTCGCCGTTCTAAAAAAGATAATGATTGAAACTACAAGAAAGATTAAAACTAAACACCAGAATTACAACCGTTAAGAAAGACTAGAAGAATTGATATTTGGAGGTAAAGATGCAAATATGGCGGAGATAATCTCGGACATAAAGGCGTTTGGTTTTTTATGCTACAAACATAGGCATAAGGATAATTATTGTGACTGGGAATCATGGTGTAAATTCAACTTGATGTAATGGGTTTTAGGGCCTGCTTGCTCTCCGCCTTGGAGGCAAGTTTGCCGGTTTTTTAATGAAGTTTAATTTTCAAAAAAAAAAAAAAAAGAAAGACTAGAAGAGATTGACACAAAGACAAGTCCCAATCAAGATTTATAGGATGTATAAACCAAGAATTAATCTAAATACCAGATTTAGTACACTTAAGATTCGAGAAAACGCTTGATTTACCATAACTTTCACCTATTCATTGAGATCAGATCTCAACTATAAGAGAACAAAAAATAACATCCCTATTTTGATTATTGTACCATAGAACTCTAAAATCAAAAATTCGATGGAATCTGAAGGAAAACAAAAGCTAGTAATTGAGGGACGATGACAAAGCCCCATGGTCCTGATAGGCAGATACCATATCAAGAACCATGAATGTACATTAGAACACAATAATAGCGACAAAACTGTGACAAAAGATTTTACTAAAGTTTATGTCCAAACCAAAAAAACAACCACCAAACCCTAAAAGAACTCACACTAATTTATGAGTTCTTCAATGATACAATGTAATCAACTGATGCAACATATAAATTACATCAATAGAGGCATAAAACCAACCCTTTTTTAGTACTAATGTTGGAAAAAGCGCGTTTCTTTCCCTCTTTTGAATTTACAGGACTAAATGAACTTAAAAGAACAAAAGGAACAAATAAACAGCCAAAAACCAACATAAATACAAGAAGAAGGAATAACTTGACATGCCCGACCCCTTGGTAGCATCTCTCAAGACAAAAACAAGAAAACAGAAGCTGACCACGGGGCCTTGCCCAGCCAGGCCATGGGTCGTGGTCAGACCTCACACATAAAGTTAAAGACTGCAGAAGCTTCTATTCCTACCACGGGGCCTTGCCCAGCTCACCACGGGGTGTGGTCAACTCTCAAATTTGCAGAATCTTGATAGTACAGAAAGAGTTGACCACAGGGTCGTGTCCAGAAGCCACGAGGTCGTGTGGGGCCCTCTGCTGACAGCTGCAATTAATGAAAAAAGAGAAGGAGCTGGCCACGGAACGTGCCCACTGGACACGGGGCCGTGGCCGGGGTACTGTTCTGACTATAAATGGGTGATTGGTTCACTTCAAAGGTATCTCTTGGCAAACCACTTCTCTCTCACTTTTCCACCATTCCACCACCACTACAACACCAACACCCACCACCATCATCCATCTATCATCTTTAGAGTGTGTAGTAGTCTCGTGATCCAAGATTGATAGTAAGATTTCTTGTCAATCAAAGGCCATCCTTGGCTAATCTCTTACATCACTTGGTGAAGACAAGTCTTTAATGTATTACTTTTGATTTTTAATCTTTCGGCTCTTTTTAATTGGGTATGTATTAATGACTTTAATAACTAGTTTCTTATGTTGAAAGTGAATTTTCTTTACCATTTCTTCATGATGTCATTGATTTGCTCATTCGTGTCTTTAGGTTCTATATAAAGCATGTTAACTACTTGGAAGGGGGTTAGAATGGTCTAAAGTTCTTCTCTCATTCAGTGTATAGATCCTGTGAGGACTTGGTTCAAGCTTACTAGGACCTCCTTCAATGCCCCAAAGGTATTAGATGGCGGGGGTGCAAATAGCTTGAACCCCTCATATGTTAACTACTATTAAAACATTAAACCGACTTCTTGGGATTGTATCCTTGCTGACTTAAACCACTTAGCCAAGGGTAACATCACCTACAAAAGAGGGGCCTACCACTTTTCGCATTAATAACTTATTTAATTATCTTTCAATATTCCGACCCTTTGGAATTGTATCCCTGCTGACTCAAACCACTGGGTTGAGGGTAACGTCACCTTCAAAAGAGGGGCTTACTACTATAACTAAGATAATCTCTTAAAAAGTCCGAAAGTGCGAAAATCATCAAAGGGTACATTAAAGAGGAGTTGGATCCAAGTGATTCTATCTTGTCTATTTGTTTTTTTTTTCATTTTATTTATCTTTTAATTTTTAGATTTATTTTCATGTTTAAAAACTTTTATCAAAAAATTTAGATCGATTAGACGTTGACAATAAACCGGTATTAAAAGTTGTTGTGTCCTTGGACGACCTCGGTATCTTACCAACACTATACTACGCTCGCGATTGGTGCACTTGCCCTAGTGTGTGTTTAGTGTTAGTACAATATCGTGTTTTATAAATTTAAAACTTGACTAATGCGTAAAACAAACTTAAAATATTAATAAAATGATATCACGCTTCACGCACACCAAGTTTTTGCCGCCGTTGCCGGGGACACAAGGATTTTAAGAAAGTTTAAAATCAACGACCTAATTATTTTTAACATTTTTTCTTTTTTTTAGGATTTTTTTATTTTTATCAAAATCTGCAGAACTCAGCATGGGTCGTGCCCGGTCAGACACGTGGCCATGTCCATCATTTTTACAATCAGTTTTTGTTTTCTGAGTTATAGAAGAGCGACCACGGGCCGTGGAGGTGCACCACGGGGCCGTGCTGAACTCCCTAGTAACTGGGATCCAGAAAACAGCAACTGTAACACGACCATGGGCCGTAGCCATTGACCACGGGGTCGTGGTAAAAGATCTGACCGACATTTTTTTTATAGCAGGACTTAGAACTCAATTGTAGGGCCTGAAATCTCTACGCAGTGCATGAGCTCCAGTTCCGATAAAGACATAAAAGAACCTCTAGACGAACCGAACGCTTTCTAAGGAAAAGACTAAAAGCCAAGAATCAAGAGAAGGCTTCGGGGGAACGAATCCTGATGGCAGATCAACGTACCCTAGTGAATTACCTGCGGCCGACGGTCGGTAACCTCGGAGCCGCCATCAATGCACCGAACGTCGATGCCAACAACTTCGAACTTCGGCCGCATTTGATCCAAATGCTCCAAAATTCCGCAACATTCCATGGCCTACCCGATGAAGATTCCCATTTACATATTATCCACTTTTTGGAAATATGTGACACTTTCCGGATCAACGGAGCATCAAACGACATCGTCCACCTCCGAATGTTCCCATTTTCACTAAAAGACCGAGCCAAGGCTTGGCTCAACACCCTCCCAAGTGAATCGGTAAACACTTGGGATGAACTTGCCCAAAAATTTCTATATAAGTATTTCCTGCCCTCTAAAACCGCTAAATTAATGACTGAAATAAATACATATTCACAAGAGGACGGAGAATCCTTATATTAAACTTGGGAAAGATTCAAGGAGCTATTGAGGAAATGCCCTCATCATGGTCTCGCAGTGGCAACAAGTATCCACTTTCTATAATGGATTATTGCCACACACGAGACAAACAGTCGACTCAAGCTCCGAGAGAGTAATAGGTAATAGACGCCCAAATGAAATCTATAATCAAATTGAGGAAATTGCTCAAAACAATTTTCAATGGCACACCCCCCGAGGCTCAAAGTCTATTGCCCCGGGTGCCCATAAAGTAGATGAGAACACCTCCTTACAAGCCCAAATCGAGGCCCTATCCTCAAAAATCAAAAAAATAGAAATGACAAAAATGACCTCGGTTATGGCTTATGAAGGGTGTGGTGGGCCGCATGAAAATTGGAGTTGTATGAATGAAATGGAAAACCATACGGAAGTGGTAAACTATATTGATAATCAACCTAGACCGTCAGGTCCCCCAACGGGTACCTACAACCAAGGTTGGCGTAACCACCCTAACCTTGGTTGGAGGGAACCCGGGAATAGTAGTAACCAACAAAATCAAAATCAACGACCAAACTTTCAACAACAACCAAGAAATGAGTAACATAATTTCACTCAACAACAAGGGGGCCGGGAGAGGCTTGAAGACCTCATCACACGCCTCATCTCAGAGACCGACAAAAGGTACACAGATCGGTTCCTGCAAATGGAATCCGAAATTAGAAACCAACGAGCTAGTCTTCAAAACATTGAAAAACAAATAAGCCAACTAGCCCAAAGTTTCTCCGAGAGACCACAAGGCGCATTACCTAGCAATACTGAAACCAATCTAAAGTCGCAAGTACACCTCATAACATTACGAAACCGGAAAGTAGGTCCCAAGGATACACCACTACCCCCCACCAACAACAATCCACTCGACCAAACCATAAACACACTCTCAACCAACTAAGAAACAACTATCCCACAAAATTCCGAACCCACCAAAAACCCCTCGGTACCCTACCCCGGTCGGTTACTTCGCCAAAAGACCGATGAGCAATTCACAAAATTCATAAGCTTACTAAAGAAATTGTATATCAATCTCCCATTTGTAGAAGTCCTCACTCAAATGCCAAAATACTCAAATTCATGAGAGACTTCCTCACCCACAAAAGAAAGATTGAAACTTTGCAATTGGTCAACCTAAGTGAAGAATGCTCAGCCGTACTCCTCAACAAACTCCCATAAAAGAAAATCGACCACAGAAGCTTTACCATCCCTTGCTCCATCGGGGGATCAGCCATACGAAATGCACTTGCCGACATTAGGGCTAGCATCAATCTTATAACCGCATCAATGTTTGACCGACTCGGACTAGGAAAACCAGGTCCTACAAAAATGAGCATATAACTCGCCAATAGGTCTTTCAAATACCCACAAAGTGTCAGCGAGAATATATTGGTAGAGGTCGGAGAATTTGTCTTTCCAGCCAACTTTGTCATACTTGACATGGAAGAAGACACCAAAGTTCCCCTCATTCTAGGAAGACCATTCCTCGCCACCGCTCGTGCCATGATATATATGAGTGACGGGAAGTTAACATTGAGGGTTGGAGACAAGGAGATGAAATTCGGCGTTGGAAAAAGAGTAGAGGACGACCTAGTCAACTACATAGTTGTCATAGACTCAAGCTTGTATAACGCTCTCCGACGGTGCACACGGGATGCAAGACATCTCGCTCAGGTAACATATGCCGAGCTTTGGGTCTAGCCAAGGACCCTTATAAACGTGGCACAGCACGGAGGCATTCTGCGGAAGTATCCTTATTGTTAATTTAATTTAACTTTTATGTTTTCTAGTCTAGTCTTACTTTTCAGGAATAAATCACACTCAAAAAAGATGAAAACTGCCAAAGGGACGTGAAAACCGCACCCCATGCAGGTAAACAGTACTTCCGACAACTTTTTCAGCTTCCTAGCATGTGCAGCACGGGGCCATGCCCAGCCCAACATGCCCCGTGCCCAGATTCTACAGAAAACAGCAACTGCTCAGGTAACTGACCACGGGTCGTGCCCAGTGGACACGCCCCATGGTCAGCCTTCTGTATAATTTTGTTACTGGCACTCTGACCACAGGGCCGTGCCCAGACCACAAGGGCCCGTGGCCAGGTGCACAGTAACACAAAATCTTGTTTTTAAACACGCTTTTACACATGCAAATCAACCTAAAAACTTATTTTTGGACACATTGAGGACAATGTGTAATTTAAGTGGGGGGGGGGGGGGAGCTAAAACCTTGAATCTTGCAAGTCCTAATAACAAGCCTTACACAAAACTCGTATTGGAACTGCTAATCACCCCAAATCTTTTCAAAATTTTTCATTTTTTTTACTTGTCTTGGTTTAATTTGGGAAAAAACAAGTTCTAAAAATGTTATGTTTTTACAAATTTACAACCGATAGCGTCGTGATAAAAGGAACCAAATAAGAAAATTATAAAAACGCATGACAAATCTTTTTAAAAATTTGATTATATATACTTGTTCACTCTATAAACTCATTCCCACAATAAGTGAGTTTTGAGCCTTTATTGAGCATACACGCATACATCTTTAAACTAAATGCCCATATTCGTTTCTTGTGTGAATAGCCGCTTGGTTCTTACGACTCTAGAACTTGCCAAGACGATACATTCCCGGTCCTTACCAAATTAAACCCAAGTAAGTAAATGATGGAGGCATTAGGACTAACATTTTCTTTCAAAACCATTGTTTTCATTCTTTTTACATCACCACCTAAAATCCCCCTAGTTAACCCCTTTGAGCCTAAACCTTTTCGTATCAAAAACCCGAAAAACAAACACCCATTAACCACCAAAACCTTTTTCCTTTCAAAACCATTTGTTTTAGTAAAAAGCTCGGTTATCTTGGGACATGAAAATATATATATATATATATATATATATATATATATATATAGAGAGAGAGAGAGAGAGAGAGTTTTGCAATAACCAAACAAGTTCCTCAAAAATCTTGTTTGAATATGCTTAGTTTGAATAAATGTCACAAAAACAAAAAAAAAAGTTTTACGACAACCGACGCTTTTTACGATTTTCACCATTTCGCTAACTACTAACCCAAAAACCACCTACCTTAGCCCAAGCGTAACCCTTTCCAAAGTCCTTTTGTTATTTACAAAGGTTTTTAGTTAAAAAGGAGGAGGTTTGATCGCTTGGCAAACATATGGTAGAAGTATGTCCCATGCCGGAATCGAGTGTTATCACAAAAATACACCTTCGGCCAAGTGTTGAGTGATCTCCCGTGAGGTACGTGAACTTGTATATAAATAGAATTTTAAAGAGGCATGTTATGCCCAAATAAATAATTTTTCTTAACAAGTTTTTCTAAATAAATCATGACGAATAGGATTGTAAATGAAATAAAAACAAAATTATATAAAGATCTTGGATTCCCAACACTCAAGATAAGCCACAAAACTTCTTCTCTACCGATTCCATTTGGGTGTGTAAGCCACATTTAAATAGTTTTGCTTGAGGACAAGCAAAGATTCAAGTGTGGGGGTATTTGATGTGTACAAAATGCAACATATAAATTACATCAATAGAGACAAAAAAATAACCCTTTTTTAGTACTGATGTTGGTAAAAGCGCGTTTCTTTCTTCCTTTTGATTTTACAGGACAAAATGAGCTTAAAAGAACAAAAGGAACAAATAAGCAGCCAAAAACCAACATAAATACAAGAAGAAAGAATAACGTGACATGCCCAACCCCTCGGCAGCATCTCCCAACACAAAAACAAGAAAACAGAAGCTGACCACGGGACCGTGCCCAGCCAGGCATAGGTCGTGGTCAGACCTCACACATAAAGACAAAGACTACAGAAGCTTCTATGCCCACCACAGGGCCGTGCCCAGCTCACCATGGGGCGTGGTCAACTCTCAGATTTGCATAATCTTGAGAGTATAACAAAGAGTTGAACACGAGGTCGTGTCCAGAAGCCACGGGGTCGTGTGGGGCCCTCTGCTGACAGCTGCAATTAATGAAGGAAAAGAAGGAGCTGGCCACGGGCCGTGCCTACTGGACACAGGGCCGTGGCCGGGGTATTGTTCTGACTATAAATAGGGGTGCTTGGTTCACTTCAAAGGCATCCCTTGGCAAACCACTTCTCTCTTACTTTGCCACCATTCCACCACCAGTACAACACCCACCACCACCATCCATTTATCATCTTTAGAGTG
The DNA here is from genome assembly GCA_030545235.1 of Helianthus tuberosus. Classification (NCBI taxonomy): domain Eukaryota; kingdom Viridiplantae; phylum Streptophyta; class Magnoliopsida; order Asterales; family Asteraceae; genus Helianthus; species Helianthus tuberosus. The sequence goes on along the minus strand of CM060354.1, from coordinate 97,933,017 downwards.
TGTAGTAGTCTAGGGATCCAAGATTGATAGTAAGATTTCTTGTCAATCAAAGGCCATGCTTGGCTAATCTCGTAATGTAGGATCGTTTTCAAACCCGAACGAGTCGTTCAGAAGAGTTTATCTCAATACGAGTGGCGGAAACAAACGTATCGAGGTCAATTCAGCAAGATTCACACTATAAACTGTTGTATGATTGATTTGATGACGTTTTACAACCTGACAACACTTCGGCAGCACTTCGTTACACTGACCGGAAAGTTACAAATGAAATGGCACATAAGGGTATTTATAGGGTGAGTGATTTAGTTTGAAAGTGGCATGGCACTCCTCAAACGAAATTAGAACTTCTAATTTCGTTTGAACATGTCATATGTCATTTTCAAACTAAATTAGCTCAATCACATCTAAATCCTACCCTATTTCTCGTATTACGTGCCCTAATCTGTCTAAGTACAAACAAGACTCGATACAAGACGAAGTCGACAGACGTATGCACCAACAGGCTCCCCCTCGAATGTTGACTAGTCTTCAGTGTCGAGTCTTCGATTGTCAAACCTTCAGTCTTTATCAGTCTGCTCGCTATCCCCAAAAATTCTCCATTATAAGCATCCACAATCAATCTCTTTCTCTTTCTTGAAATCTTCAGGATCTGAATCTCGCTCTTCAATCTTCAGACTCCCTCTTGATGTCCTCAGACTCCCCCTTTCGCTAAGCTGGGATCGTAGTCTAGAATTCACTTTCAACAGGTTCTTAGATCTAAACCTGGCATTCATCTAATCTCAGGTATTGGAACCTGTCTAACCTGCACAAATCTCTACCCAAAAATAAATTTTCTGATGACCACTTATGGATAAGATTTTCAAAACTAATTTATCACCCGCAGGAATAACTTTTTAATTTTCCAAAAACCTTTTCTCTTTTAACACATACTCTCCCTCACTAACTGCTCAACTCTCTCCCAAACCAGATATCGTCATGTTTAGCACTCGGAATTTTGAAAATCAGCTCTCCAACCCCAGTTGTCAAAAATCTTTTTGAATTTTTTTCAACAATTTATGCTAAAACAAACTAAAAATCTTTTTGGATTTTTGAATGTACTGAAATGCAGTAAAGAAATATATGCAGACAATATTTTTGTGAGTTTGTGTAAGAGGATCATATCAGTTTATGAGACAAATCATCAATACCGTTAAGCTTTAAACATTTTCAGTTCTAAACGATTCACGTTGATTGACGATATTGTTATCCACTTAAACTCAATCTAAAAACTTTCGAAATGCTTACTGATACGTTAAGATATATTAATTTTGCACTAAGTTCTTATGGACCCCACGATCTCAGCATATCCCCTCATCATGCAATACACTGACTCAAGTAATGCCTTTAAACTTTTATCAACTGTGATTTATGCGAAAACAACGCAGAATGTTTAAACATGAACAATCAGGTCGATCTTTCGATACGCAGAGAAAGTCCAATGTTTAAACAAAATAAGAAAAATAAAACAAGTTGAAATTTTTTAGGCTTTAACCACCAGGTCGATACTTTCGAATACGCAGAGGTGATCCAAAGCTTAAACGAAACACCAAAGAAAATAAAGCAGAACGTTTAGGCACTAACATCCAAGTCGATACTCACGTATACGTAGAGGATATCCAATGGTTAAACAAAATAAAGAAATAAAACAAGTTTAAATCTTCGCAAAATGAAATGCACAATCACAGCGACTTTTTCAGCAAAGTTGTGAAAGTTCACAAACTTAACCAGTTTTATGTCTTTCGACAATCAGCGATTATTGAGTAGGCACACAATCAAGAAGGACAAAACTAAGTACTATGCTTTCGACCATGTTTCCCACTAGAACTAGGCTTTTTCATTTAAGTTTGTATCGTTATCGCAAATCTACTAGTCTAGCTGAGCCTACCATCACATCTTTAGTGAGACCGTTTATCACATTTTAACTTTCCATTTCATTAGCATGTCATGACAGTCCACTGATGTACTATCATTTCCTCTTTTTTACAACAAAACTCATTTTTGATTTTATCATGTTTTTGGCTTTATCATGGATTTTCAGAAATTTCTTACTCCCCCTAAAATTCAAACACATTTAACGGAAATTTGAAAACAAACTGTACAAACAACATGACAACTGAAATCGAATCACATCAATTCGCCATCCACTTGGCATAAACAATCAGAACTCCCCCTCACAACAAAATATTTTCCCATTATGATTTCAAAACACTTAAGTTTGTTTTAATCAAATGGTTTTTCCGGAAAATACATTTTGTTAATTGATTTTAACCATTTGTAGGTTAGGGGATAACTCATCATATTGTTTCACAACCACTTGTAGGAAATCAGATACAACTTAATGTCCCTGATTTACCACTTGTAAAAATAGTTCAATCAAGTTCAACCTAATGACCTTGATTAACCTTCAATTATCACAAACTCTTTTTCAACCACATGGCTTACCAACAATACCACATGTAGGTTGAATTCCCAGAATGCCGATTCCTACTCCTCACTTACCAACCTGGGAGTTCCGGCAAGTCACACTTTTACAAAAAAACAATTTTCATAAACAATGAAAGATGCCGATTCATGCTCCGCGATTACCTACTTGGGAGCTCCGGCAAGTCAGGATTTTAAGTAAAGAATACAGACACCCAAGCCTGACCAGCTTTAGGTGTAACCTTCTCAACTTCTTCAGGGGTTTGAACACTTCTTTTTGTTTCATAAAATTCTTTCACCCCTTTTACCTTCCCATCAACCATTTTACCAAATATCTTTATAACATTTCCATTAAACACTTTCTCAACATCAAATTCTTTCTTTTCAGAATAAAATTGATTTGAGATTTCAATTTTTCCAACTTTCTTCTTAAAATTTTCAGCCCGCAGTGGTGGAAAGTTTGCATCATCCACAGTCGGAACTGAATTCTCTTCTTTCATAACAACTTTTGGCTCCTCTGATTGTGTGGAATCAGATTCATCACCAGAACAATTCTCTGAACCTTTAACCACCCATTTCTGATTTTTTAAAGTTTCTTTTCTTTTTAGAACATTTTTTTAACACTCTCCAACCTCAAAGGTTGAGTTTTCAAAACCTGTAAATTTTCTGGTAGTAAGTTCAGTTTTATCAACAACTTTTTCTTTTAGTTTACCAGAGACTTCCTGTTTTGTCTGTATTGTTTTTGGACAATTTTTGGCAATGTGGCCAACTGTTTTACATTGAAAACAGGTTCTCGTCTCTATCTTCTTTTGAACAACACTTATCTTCATCTCTTCTTGCTTCTTCGCAAGGAATTCTTGGTTCATCTCCTTCCAAAATGAACTCTTTTGTTCTTTCTCAGCACTTGTTCCCGAAACAAAAACAGTTTTTGGTTTATAAATTTTCTCATTTTTATAATTTTTTGGGGGAATAAAACCTAATCCATTCTTTTTGAAATTACCGTTATGGTTTGGTTTCTTTTGAAAACCCGAACCAGAACTGTAACCTTTTTTCTTGTTTAAACGTTGTTGAACTCTTGAGGTGTAAGGTTTAGGTTTTTCAGAAAGATTTGCATCTTTTATTTTAGAAATATTAATTTCTGTTAGTTTGAAAACCTTTTTAATCATTTCTGGTTTAACACCTCTTATTGGAAAAACCTCATCAGAATATAATTTGTTAGAATCTATCAAAGTATATGCTACTTTGACCGGTTCGTCATTCAAATTAAATTTTGATAACAAAAACTCTTTATTATACACCCGTTTGTTCTTTTTGACTGTTGAATTTGACGGTTTGGACTCAAATTTTGACTCTGGTTTGAACTCCGACATTGACTCCTCTGTTTCATCCTTATCCAACACCTGATCGACCACCTTTTTTATTAACTCGGACTCATGATCAGTATCGGACGACGTGAACGTGACATCTATATTTTCTGGCAAGTTATCTGAAGACTCAGACTCCCATTGTAAATTTGTTGCCTTTTTGACTCTTTCAGAATTTGGATTTCGAGGAGAATATCCATTTTCGACCGGAGGTGGACATTTGTTATAGACAACACTTGGTTTCTTACCAGAAATCTTCACTTCATCATCTTCTTTTCTTTCGGACTTCTTCTCTTCCGAAGTCTTTTCTTCTTCAAACGTCTTCAATTTTTCAACTATGGGGTAAATCCTGTCAACAACAAAAGTAGAACATGAGTAACTTTTTAATAAATTGTTAACTCTTTCAGTTTCAATTCTTTGTGTTGCCAACTTCAATTCAAGCTTAGCACACTTCTTTGTGTAGTAGTTGACATCATCAAGGTGTCTCGTGTAAGCTCATTTGAGTGTATTCATTGCTACAGCTTGTTCACTACTTGATTCATTGTACTTATTCATCTCTCTGTTCAAAGTATCATATGATTCTTTCAGCCTTTTTATGTTGTGCAGCAAATCATTGTTCTGCAATATCAGAGAATCACAATTCATACACTTCTCAGCAACCTTGACTACCTCATCATTTGTTTTGATTTCAAATGCTGGAACTTCTTTAACTACTCTCACTTGAACTTCTTCAACTCTTTTCTTTTTCTTAGCTTCAGCTTGTCTCTTTTCTTCTTCTTCTTCTTCTTCTTCTTCTTCTTCTTCTACACATCTTTTCCATTTTTCTTCTTCAGCTTTCGCAATTTGTCTATATTTTTCTGCCCAATATTCATCAGAAGCATTAGTAACACAACATTTATGATTTGTAGATTTGTTCGGATCATAATCATCCTAGTTGAAATTTTCCCAGTTAAATCCTTCAGGTAACTTTTCATCATCTTGATTAATTAGGCATGCTTTGTTGTCAGTTGAAATATATTTGTTCCAGTTGAAATTTTCCATCTCCTCAACATCAATATCCATAAGCTTCGGTGATTTCTGCATAGTTCCCGTCTCATTTTCAAGCAATGTACTTTGAGTCACAGTCATCGGACTAGCAAAAGCGTTATAAAACTCGTTCTCCATGTTTCGGTTATTAAAGATTCACAAACAGACAGTTTCAAACGAACTGGTTCACCTCGTGAAATACCTGTAGACACAAAAATAAATGATCAGTTTAAATGAACTGAATATGTGAATGTGTGTGACGGTTGAATCGATCTAGGACTCGTGTCGAAGATTCGTGGACTCGTTTAATGTATTCCTCAAACTGAATGAATGGACTAGATCAAATGGGCCACGAAATATGGGCTTCCAATGGACCGCAAACAATGAAGTTCACTTGATAGCCTGATACATTTAAAATCCGATTGGGCTGATAAACTTTGACTTTAACAAATTATGCACATGAACCGAAAACAATTTGATTGGGCCGCGTATATGAATCACGTGGGCTGACACATGTATTCCTTGAGCCTCTACAATCACATGCTCCAGTGACTTAGTGGGCTGACAACTTTATTTGTTCAAAACTGATTGGGCCGAACACTTATGTTGTTATTTGACCGATGAAAGAATTAAAGAACTGATAAACTTGGTTTTTATTGGACCTCAATTAATAATATCACATGGTTCTCGATGTAGTAGACTGTCAATAATTAAATGTTTCACATGCACACCGAGGATTTAATATTTCACATGCAAATTTATCACATGAATTCAGAATATAGCCGACAACTTCAATAAACGTATTCACATGATTAGGCTGCTAACTCCACTAAACCGACAATTTTAAGTGTGCATGAAAACTGATTGGACCTCCAATTTGAATCTGATTGAATTCAGAAATCCACTTCACATAGAATACTCCCTCAAACGAAATACCTAATATCGTTTGAAATAACAACTTTTCAAACGAGATACCCGAGTTCAAACGGAAATCTTTTTTTCAAACGAGATAACCCATCAAGTTCAAATGAGATTCCCAATTCAAACGAAATCTCTCACAAATTTCAAACGGAATATGATATTTTGTGCAAACTCAAACGAGATCAGCAAGTAATCTCAAACGAAATCATTATGACATCATCTTTTCGGTCCAATTGTTGTCCAATTGATCAAGTAAATGGTCGATTTTAATTCTGAAACTGTCTAGGGTTTGTTAAAACAACATTGCGCACATGATATGTGAAAATCAGCCGTTTTTAACCGTGAAAACTTGTTTAATTGTGAAAGAAGGTGTAGAAATCAGAAAAATGAAGCTGAATTGGTATGAACTCTTCCTCCTGAGCTCTGATACCACTTGTAGGATCGTTTTCAGACCCGAACGAGTTGATCAGAAGAGTTTATCTCAATACGAGTGGCGTAAACAAACGTATCGAGGTCAATTCAGCAAGATTCACACTATAAACTGTTGTATGATTGATTTGATGACGTTTTACAACCTGACAACACTTCGGCAGCACTTCGTTACACTGACCGGAAAGTTACAAATGAAATGGCACATAAGGGTATTTATAGGGTGAGTGATTTAGTTTGAAAGTGGCATGGCACTCCTCAAACGAAATTAGAACTTCTAATTTCGTTTGAACATGTCATATGTCATTTTCAAACTAAATTAGCTCAATCACATCTAAATCCTACCCTATTTCTCGTATTACGTGCCCTAATCTGTCTAAGTACAAACAAGGCTCGATACAAGACGAAGTCGACAGACGTATGCACCAACACTTACATCACTTGGTGACGGCAAGTCTTTAGCATATTACTTTCGATTTTTAATCTTTCGGCACTTTTTAGTTGGGTATGTATTAATGACTTTACCATTTATTCATGATGTCATTGATTTGCTCAATCGTGTATTTACGGTCTATATAAAGCACATTATCTACTTGGAAGGGGGTTAGAAGGTGGTTTGGTAAAATTCTTGTATCGTTCAGTGTATAGATCCTGCAAGGACTTGGTTCAAGCTTACTAGGACCACCTTCAATGCCCCAAAGGTATTGGATGGCGGGGGTGCGAATAGCTTGAACCCCTCATATGTAAACTACTATTAAAACATTAAACCGGCTTCTTAGGATTGTATCCTTCCTGACTCAAACCCTTTAGTCGAGGGTAACGTCACCTTCAAAAGTGGGGCCTACCACTTTTCGCATTAATAACTTATTTAATTATCTTTCAATATTCCGACCCTTTGGGATTGTATCCCTGCTGACTCAAACCACTGGGTTGAGGGTAACGTCACCTTCAAAAGAGGGGCCTACTACTATAACTAAGATAATCTCTTAAAAAGTCTGAAAGTGCGAAAATCAACAAAGAGTACATTAAAGAGGAGTTGGATCCAAGTGATTCTATCTTGTCTGTTTGCTTTTTTTTTTCATTTTATTTATCTTTTAATTTTTAGATTTATTTTCATTTTAAAAACTTTTATCAAAAAATTTAGATCGATTAGACGTTGACAATAAACCGGTATTAAAAGCTGTTGTGTCCTTGGACGACCTCGGTATCTTACCAACACTATACTACGCTCGCGATGGGTGCACTTGCCCTAGTGTGTGTTTAGTGTTAGTACAATATCGCGTTTTATAAATTTAAAACTTGACTATTGCGTAAAACGAACTTAAAATATTAATAAAATCATATCACGCTTCACGCACACCATTATCAGTTTCAAGTTTCAACACGTCTTACACCATTAAGCCACCAACATCAAGCACTTTAGTAGTTATCATGAGATAATAAATGTGGATGTGGATACCCGAAGTTAGTGCCGCCCCACCTTGTATATCCCAGATTCTTAAAATGTTCAACCCCAGACAAGGATAGTTGAAACACCTAAGACATACATGTTGGAACAAATGTTGGGTTATAATCAAACTTTCGGTGTCACGTTATAATGGTTTAGAGTCATGGATCAAGCTTGTTAGCATGTGAGATCTTTGTGGTAAGTAAGGAATTAGGGAAGAGCCCTTGCTCGAGAACTTGTGGTAATTAGGAGTCGGGCTTAAAACCCTTGTTGATCCCATTACCACCATGTGTAATGGTTAAGGCTCATAGCCCATCGGCCTAGACTCTCTTGCTCCATATGGAATTGGAATGTTATCCCATTATATCTCCTACAACATTGTGTGATGGATCAAATGATAACTCTAAATACTACGAGAACATAGAGAGAAATAAATCAAAATCGTTATTTATATGAAAAAAAAAAAAGATTTGTAAGATATAACTTATCTCTTCAATTAATTATTCTACCTTTCCTCTCTCCTCTCTAAGTTACTATTAATAAGTTTTGTACACATGTGTAAAAGGTAAAACATACAAATGTGTAAGACCATCCGTAGTGGGGCGTGATTTTTAAAAAAAATTGCAAAATAACGCCCCAAAACGCCGCCACCCCCATTACATGGGGCGTTATTTTTAAAAATTTTTGAAAAAAATTCTTTCCGGCGTTTAAATTAAAACGCTCAACATACATGGGGCTCAAATTGACTGACCAATGGGAAGAGACTTTAGTGGTCCAAGTGGGTCCAATTTGACTGACAAATGGTTCAGTTTCTTTTTTCTTTTTTCAATATAGATGGTGGCCAACAACTTTAAAGTTGCATGAAATACAATTGGTCAATTATTTTAATGAATTACTAGTGCCGAGGAGATCATGTGAAATTTAATGAATTAATTTAAAAAAATAATAATTGAGAAATGATTGCATGGGCGTTATTGGCATAATGCCCCACTACGCCACTTTTGCTATAATGCCCCATCGCTGACTAGGACGCCACGTGGCGGATAATGCCCCATGGTGGGGGCATTATAACCCACTACCACTACACATGGTCTAAATGGTAAACTTAAACATGTGTTAACTTTTTTAATTTAGGAATACATCCATGTTCCCGAGGTTTCCAATTTTTTTTGTCATTTTCGTCCATTTCGCTAATCACATCTATTTTTAACGTTAATTAAGTGGCATTTTGGTCAATTTTACCATTTTTTATGTTTTTTCTTTTTTATTAATTTATCAAATTATTTTTAACAAAACAAAATAATATTATTTTTTTAAATAAAACCCACCGACCGACCCAACCCCACCCCCACCCAGGTCTCTCTTTCTCTCTTCAATCTCTCTATTCTCTTCTTCTTCTTCACGATTGTTGAAGGTGCGTCCGTGGTGGAATGGTAGGATAGAGATGGTTGAATATGTAATGGTTTGTGGTGTGTGCGAAGCGTGATATGATTTTATTGATATTTTAAGCCCATTTTTCGCATTAGTCAAGTTTTAAATTTATAAAACACGATATTCTACTAATACTACACACACTTGGGCAAGTGCACCCATCGTGAGCGTAGTATAGCTTTGGTAAGATACCGAGGTCGTCCAAGGACATAAGAGCAGTACCGGTTTATCCTCAACGTCTAATAAATCTTAAATTTTTGAGTAATGGTTTTAAACATGAAAATTAAAAACTAAAAAATGCAGAAATAAAATAAAATAAAAAAAGATAGACAAGATGAATCACTTGGATCCGACTCGCCTTTTATGTATCCTTTGATGATTTTTGCACTTTCGGACTTTTTAAGAGATTATCTTAGTTATAGTAGTAGGCCCCTCTTTTGAAGGTGACGTTACCCTCAACCCAGTGGTTTGAGTCAGCAAGGATACAATCCCAAAGGGTCGGAATATTGAAAGATAATTAATTAAGTTATTAATGCGAAAAGTGGTAGGCCCCTCTTTTGAAGGTGACGTTACCCTCGGCTAAGTGGTTTGAGTCAGTAGGGATACAATCCCAAGTAGCCAGTTTAATGTATTAATAGTAGTTTATATATGAGGGGTTCAAGCTATTCGCACCCCCGTTATCCAATACCAGTGGGTATTGAAGGAGGTACTAGTAAGCTTGAACCAGGTCCTTGCAGGATCTATACACTGAACAAGGCAAGAACCTTACTAAACTATTCCCTTAACCCCCGACCAGGTAGCCAACATGCCTCTATATAGACCGTAGAGACATGAATGGTGTAAATCTTTTACTTTATATAGAAAGTAAAGTAACGCCAAGACACCACGGACAAATGATAAAGAAAATTCACCTTCAACATAAGAAACTAGTTATTAAAGTCATTAATACAAAACCAAATAAAAAGTGCCGAAAGATTAAAAATCAAAAGTAATACATAAAAGACTTGTCTTCACCAAGTGATGTAAGAGGCTTATCCAAACATGGCCTTTGATTGGCAAGAACTCTTACTATCAATCTTGGATCCCGAGACTACTACACATTCTAAAGATGGATGATGGATGATGGTGATGGGTGTTGGTGGTGTAGTGGTGATGGAGTGGTGGCAAAGTGGGAGAGTAGTGGTTTACCATGAGATGCCTTTGAAGTGAACCAAGAACCTCTATTTATAGCCTACACAGAGCCCTGGCCACGGCCCCGTTTCCAGTGGGCACGCCCCCGTGGCCAGCCTTTTCTCTTCCTTCATTAAATGCAGTTGTCAGCAGAGGGTCCCACACGGCCCCGTGTCCAGTGGGCACGGCCCCGTGGTCAGAACCGTATATTTACTATCAAGATTTTGCAAGATTCTGTGTATCTTAGCGTTGACCACGCCCCATGTCGAGCTGGGCACGCCCCCTGGTGGGCATGAAAGGTTCTACAGCTTGGTCTTTTCTGCAGGCATCTGACCACGCCACCGTGTCCAGTGCGCACAGCCCTGTGGTCAGTCTTCTGTTGACTTTTTTTTGCTTTGGGGATGCTGCCGAGGGGTTGGGCATGTCACGTTTATTCCTTTTCTTTGTATTTATGTTGGTTTTGGCTGTATATTTGTTCCTTTTGTTCGTTTAAGCTCATTTGGTCCGGTAAATACAAAAGGAAGACAAAAATACACTTTTTCCAACATTAGTACTAAAAAATGGTTAGTTTTATGCCTCATTTGATGTAATTTATATGTTACATTTTGCACACATCAAATACCCCAACACTTGAATCTTTGCTTGTCCTCAAGAAAACTTTTTTAACATGTGGCTTTACATACCCAAATGGAAGAGGTAGGAGAGAAGTTTTGGGCTTGTCTTGAGTGTCGGGAATCTAAGATCTTTATTGGGTTTTATTTTTATTTTATTTACAATCCTATTCGTTATGATTTATTTAAAACATTTTATAAGAAAAATTACTTATTTGGGCATAACATGGCTCTTTAAAATTCGATTTATATACAAGTTCTCATACCTCATGGGAGATCACTCAACACTCAGCCGAAGATGTATTTTTGTGAAACACTCGAGGCTGACATGGAACTTACTTCTACCATATGCTTGCCAAGCAATCAAACCTCTTCCTTTTTAACTATAAACCTTCGTAAATATCAAGAGGACTTTGGGAAAGGGTTAGGCTTGGGCTAAGGGTATGTGGTTTTGGTTAGTGGTTAAAAAATGGCTAAAAGCATAAAAAGCGTCGGTTGTCGTAAAACTTTTTTGTTTTTGTGACTTTTATTCAAACTAAGCATATTCTAACAAAGTTTCTTTGAGGAACTTATTTGTTTATTGCCAGACTTTCATTTTTTTATATAAAGAAACGTCACAAGATAACCGAGCTTTTTACAAAAATAAAAGGGGTTGAAAAGAAAAAGGTTTTGGTGGGTAAATGGTGTTTGTTTTTGTAGGTTTTGAAATGAAAAGGTTTAGACTCAAAGGAGTTAACTAGGGGGATTTTGGGTAGGTGAAAAAAAATATGAAAAATAATGGTGTTGAAAGAAAATGGGTTAGTCCTAATGCCTCCTTCATTTACTTACTTGAGTTCTAGTTGGTAAGGACCGGAAATGTATCATCGTGGAAAGTTCTAGAGTCGTAAGAACCAAGCGGCTATTCACACAAGAAACAAAAAATGAGCATTAAGTTTAAAGATATATGCTTGTATACTCTATAAAGGCTCAAAACTCACTTGTTGTGGGAATGGGTTTATCATGTGATCAAGTATATATAATCAAATTTTAATTAGATTTGTCATGCCTTTTCATAATTTTCTTATTTGGTTCTTTTTATCATGACGCTATCGGTTGTAAATTTGTAAAAATATAACCTTTTTAGAACTTGTTATTCCCAAATTAAACCAAGACAAGTAAAAATAATGAAAAAAATTTGAAAAAATTTGGGGTGATTAGCAGTTCCAATAGAGTTTTGTGTAAGGCTTGTTATTAGGACTTGCAAGATTCAAGGTTTTAGCATCCCCCCCCCCCCACTCTCAAATTATACATCGTCTTCAATGTATCCCAAAAATAAGTTTTTAGGTTGATTGAACGTGTAAAAATGTGTTGAAAAACAAAATTTGGGGTTACTGGGCACCTGGCCACGGCCTCGTGCTAGCTGAGCACGACCCCGTGGTCAGAGTACTAGTAACAGCAACTTACTGAAATGTGGCAATGGGGAGTGCCTGGTGGACACGACCCCATGGTGGGTAGGGTTCAGACAAACAGCAGCTTAGGGTTGCGGGCACGGGGGCGTGGTCACTGAGCATGGCCCCATGGTGACAGTCTGCAAATGATGATTACAGGTTTGTGGTTTTTGGTTCGGGTTTCCGGGCTTATGTAACACTAATACTTAGTGCATCCAAGCTTCCTGGGTACCTGTTTTGCTTAAATACCACACCACACACTACATAACAAACATCCTAAACTTACCAAAGTTAATCATCCATCATCACACATAACACCAAAATAAAATGCAAAAAATAAAAATTGTTTAGGAAAGTAAATTGTTCAAACTATGGCACGCAGGCTAGAAATTGTTTTGAGGGATAGAAAGGGTTAACCTGAGAAACTGCATCCAATGTCACACCACCTCCACTACCTCTGATCAGTCCATGTCCTCCTCTTCATCATCTCCTCCTTGGTACACCATATGCTCCCTGGATGTAGGTGATGTCATCTTGCATGTCAGAGATGTTGCGCTCCATTACTCCAACCCGGGTTTAGGTGTTGCTGGCCATGTTGTCAGTGTTGCGGGTGCACAATAAGTTTTCCTGCAAAAGATCATGTAAACTTTGAAAGTTAGGAAAACCACCCCTTGGGAAGAGGAGGAACCCGGTTGGCCTTGAAACTGAGGAGGAGTACTGTTTGGGTTGGCGTGAAGAATGAGGGCTTCCTCCAGGATCCAAACGTGTCGGTGAGTAGTTTGGAAGTGGACTGTCCCGTCATCTGTCTCGTGGATGATCCCCATCGAACGGCATTGGGTGAGGTCTACTCTTCCCGACCATGGACCCTTATGGAATGATTTCGGCATGTGTTGAACATAGGTCTTGAAGAGGCAGCAGATCCATCCCCCAAAGAAGATAGGTGTCGGGAGGAAGCCAACTGATTCAGATGCATGTTACGGAGGAGTAGGTGTGGGACATCAAGAGGAACGTGGTTGTGGATGCAATACAAGACCGTAAGATCACGCAATTTGACAACACCGGTGCTATCATGCCTTTGACTAAGAGAGTTGCTAAGGACCCTATGAATGTAGCGGTAGAGAGGGTCCCGCAACTGGGAGCTCTTTGTGACACTTGGATCATATGCACCATCCCCGATTTGAGCCCACGCTGTCTGGTGCATGTTAGCTGAGATTTCATGGAAACCTCCCGTGTTCTCTTTTTCACCGGACTCTTCCTCGGTGAACAGACCCACTTGCACTCCAAATTGTGCGATAGAAATTGAAAGCATCTATCCCGCACATCGGAACTGAACTCATTCTCCGTCAAATGGCTCTACTTTTGCTTTGAACACGAAAGAGATGTAGAACTCCGTGCTATACTCATGAACCGCATGGAGTCTTGTGTGACACCTGGCTATTTAGGTTGTACCGTACAAATGTAACACGTGTCGTGAATCAATAAAACGTTGTATTTGATTGATATTAATGTTTATGTGTGATATTTGATCTTGGTAATGTGACACCTGTGCCTCCGTGGCCATCAAACAAATAAAAAATCAATAAAATATTGTGTTTCATACTTGGGATTTGTAAAAATATGTGTACCGTTTACACATATCAACTCTTCTTCGATTTCGGGTTCTAAATCGCTTTCTGGAAGGTTATACGCGCACTGATGCATAAATATAACAAGTTTAATGCAAAAAACACTCCGGAATAGTGACATAGGCTTAACGTACCTTAAATAACCTTTACATAACTTAGAAATAAGTTTTGGAAGGTTTAGTATGCCGAAATCAAGTTTATTCGCTTACAGGGACTAAATTCGACAAACTGTGAAAGTATGTCAATTCGTACTGTAATGAACATTCCGGAACATGATCATAAGTTAAACACACCCTAAATATCATTTACTTAGCTTAGAAATAGGCTTTGAGCGGTTCGCTGTGCTAAAATAAACTTTTTGGTCATTCAGGGACTAAAAGCGTCAAAAAGTGCATAAGTTTGCATTTTCGCGCATAACTTACATTCTGAATACATCCAGACATCCAAAAAATTATGTAATCATTAAAATATTATGTTTTAGTTATTGTCTTGATAAAAATCCATTCGTCGCGTAATTTGGATCGTTTTCACGTCCGTTACGACTTCCGTCGTAATTAACCGAACAACGAAACCGTACGGCCAAACGAACTGACATCCGAAATAATTTTGAGCATATTTTAAGTTCCCTACACTTTAACTTCATTTTGGAGCCTTAAAATGAGGTTAACGCGGCTTAAACGTGTCAAAACACATCAAAAATCAAGTTCGGAGTCACAGGGGCCTGTTCTGCCATTTTTCAAACTTTGCTGGTCTGCACAAGGCTTACGGACCATAAGCACTTATCCATACTGTCCGTAAAGACCTCCCAGATCAGCAGAATGTTGATTCCAGCTTGATCCAGCTGTTCCACACTTGTGCAAATGGTTTTGAGCATTTCTAGGGGCTCCCCTGGTTTTGTAAATCTATGGGCTTGATGTGTACGGCTGGGATTGAATCTCGGTTTTCAAGAAATGATCCTAATGTCACACCCCGACCACGTAAAACAACAAAACGTGGCGGAAACATCGGGAGTGTAGTAACATAATCATTGTTTCATAACACATGGAAATTGAAATATTGTTTTATTGATTAAAAGAGTTACAATGTCTTGACAATCAAAGGAACATAACATAAATAACTAGTCTTTCATCTTTTATTGTTGCTAAGGCCCAAGTCCGCCTAAGTGTATCTTGATAAATCCTATGCATCATATCCTGAAACACATGTGAAAATAGGTACGTCAGCATAAAAATGCCTGTGAGATACATAGGTTTTGTGAAAATAGAATTCGTGACTTATGTTTAAGAAAATGTTTAGTCATGAACCTTGTAATTGGCTTTGTCTTGTAAATCATTTGAAAAGTGATAAGTAAACCAAATGATATATATGTATAAAAGAATAATACATGGTTAAGTAAATAACCAAGTAAAATGAGTTTATATCAGATAAGTTGTTTGTAAAACAAAGTATTGTGAAAAGTATGTTATTTGTATAAAATGTTATATGTCTAAATTGAAATGATTCAAATAACGCTACGATATGTAATACCATACAAGCATTTATATATAGGAAGTACCAGCGGCGTATCCACCATGCTAGTATCATATTACACACACCTCGTTACTTAAATCACTTACTCAAACCAAACCACCAAAGTAAAATGTTTATGTATAATCAAATGTCAAAATGTTTGTGTGAAAACCATGTCTAATGTTTATGTCTAATGTAAATCATGAATTGTGTATATTAATGTCAAAATGTTTATGTCTAATGTAAATCATGAATTGTGTATATCAATGTCAAAATGTTTATGTCTAATGTAAATCATGAATTGTGTATATCAATGTCAAAATGTTTATGTCTAATGTAAATCATGAATTGTGTGTATCAATGTCAAAATGTTTATGTCTAATGCAAATCATGTAATGTGTATCCAAAATATCATGTATGGTAAGTGAAATATATCAACTATACCATATGTAAAATGCACAAAAACAAGGTATTGAAGTAAAACATGGTTTAAATCAAAGTTATGTTTTGTGGAACAAATGCATGCTATACTGATATAAACATCTATGCGGTATTGTGAAAATGCATACATCCAAGCCTTGTGACTGTGGTGATAGACCCCTAAACGAATTTAAAGGTCTATCTGTGTTATGTTTATCGAATTCGGTCATTCCTTCCACCCAAACAAACCTAGGGTTCAGGAATGGGAGTTGTCAAGTCCTGTGGTACCACTACCTACTAACGAATGGCGTGATCAATGTTAATGAATGTATATTGTCCCATTTGAACAAACCAAATGTCATACCAAAATGTAAGCATGTGATGAATATCAAATGTACTAGGTATGCAACAAATGAACATACATAGCATATGATGTGATGTAATGTAAAACAATGTACTAAGTATGCACACAATGGACATACATAGCATAAAATGTAATGTAAAACGATGTACTAAATATGCACACAATGGACATACATAGCATAAAATGTAAGGTAAAACGATGTACTAAGTATGCACACAATGGACATACATAGCATAAACACAATGAAATCATGTACTATAAGTGTACTATTGAACATAACAAGCATATGATATGAAAACATGAAAAGCACGAAAGTAACAAGTAGGCAGATGTGTTTCACCCCAAAATGTTTGGAAAACAGTAAAAGAGGGGTCTATGTACTCACTTGAGATTGCTTAGTAGTCCTTGAGTAACAACCAAACAATGCTAGAGATCACGGATATCAAACGACACCTAATATAGGTAACTATGTTAATATACCGGACCTAAATCCGAAGATCGTATAGAATGAGGGTTCGTAAACCAAACGAGTATAAGAACTCATGTAATATGGTTTAACAAAGCCTACATACTAAATGAAACCTAACCTAAGTGCTTACGACCCATTACGACCCGTTTAGGTAGCTTATGCTACTTTAACGCGTCGTTCGGGTGAAACGCGTTCGGACCGCTTAACTAGTCCTATGACCAGTAATATATGCCTTAACATGTCTAATATTGTTGCCAAATCAGTTTAGATACTAAAAGTTATGTTACATATGCTTAAAATGAATTTTGGCGTAAAAAAGGGTATTTTGGTAATTTACCTAAGGCATATATACTACCTATCATACAACTTAACTAAACGTCGTGACCATAAGGTATAACCTCGGAAGGTTATTCCCTATACATCTATGGTCACCTAATGTGTTTGGTCGGATCCTAATGATCGACCAAACGGGTCGGGTTCGAAGGTATAAGCGATTGTTTAGATCGCTTACCCTTACGACCCTATATAAGCACTAAACTAAAAGTGACGAGTTAAGCATGTTAAAAACATGCTTAACTAAGTTTAGAAAATAGGTTTGGTATCAAAACAAACGGTTTTGATACCTAAGAGTAGTTTGGTTACAAAATACGCAATAACACGCATTTTGGCCGAAACTACGACTCGTCACGGAGCCTAGATAACGTGGTAATCCGTAGGTATAGTCACTAGGGAATATAACCATCGTGATTACGCTCACGTTATGAAGTTCAAACGAACTTCACATTGACCATAAACTGGTCAATGCAGAAAGTCAAACAAATTTTGACTTTTAACGCTAAAAGTATAAAAAGAACGAAGGGACACTTACAAAGGGTCCCCGCTAGTAAAT
This sequence comes from Helianthus tuberosus, assembly GCA_030545235.1. NCBI lineage: Eukaryota > Viridiplantae > Streptophyta > Magnoliopsida > Asterales > Asteraceae > Helianthus > Helianthus tuberosus. The sequence goes on along the minus strand of CM060354.1, from coordinate 97,915,455 downwards.
CTTGATCGAATAGCTCAGGTATGAAGCAATGTCTTCAACTTAGAGCTTTTAGATCAGATTTGTGGGTTTTTGGAAAGAATGGAGGTGGGTATTTATAGTAAATGGACAACCATTAGGATCGTTTATCGAATAACGTGCCTTGATCTTGTCCATACACTTGTTGAAATACCCATGGAACACCAAATTGGCCCCTCATTATACTGAAGAGGGAAGTGCAAAGGGATTAGGAGGGGGTAACAGCTGTTAACAGCTGTTTAATCAGAATCTGCTGATCTGGGGACCCCTTACAGACCGTAAGGGTGATGGCTTACGGTCCGTAATCCATCAACTATGCAGAAATGACAGTTTCAGTCCCTGCACCTTGTTTCATTGCGTAACGGCACTTCTAACACCCGTCAAACCCAATTTCAAGTTCCAAAATGATGTTAAGACATAGGGAACATGAAATATGCTTGAAAACATCATGGATTTCGGTTCGTTTGGCCGTACGATTGCGTTGTTCGGTTAATTACGACGGGAGTCGTAACGAACGCAGAAACGATCCAAATTAAGCGATGCATGGATTTTTGACAAGCCAAACACTAAAGCATAATATTATAATGCTTACATAAATTTTTGGAGGTCCGGATGTATTCAGAACGTAAGATATGCGCGAAAGTGCAAACTTGTGCACTTTTTGACGCTTTTAGCCCCTATTGATCAATAAAGTTTATTTTAGCATACCAAACCCCTCAAAGCCTATTTCTAAGCTATGTAAAGGATATTTAGGATATGTTTAACTTATGATCAAGTTCCGGAATATAAAACTGTTACAGTTCAAATTGGCATACTTTCACAGTTTGTCAACTTTAGTCCCTGTAGGCGAATAGACTTGATTTTGCCATACCAAAGCCTTCAAAACTTATTTCTAAGTTATGTAAAGGTTATTTAAGGTATGTTAAGCCTATGTCACTGTTCCGGAGTGTTTGTTGCATTAAACTGGTTATATTTACGCATCGGTGCGCGTATAACTTCCAGAAAGCGATTTAGAGCCCGAAATCGAACAAGAATTGATATGTGCAAACGATACACATATTTATACAAATCCCAAGTTTGAAATACAATATTTCATTGGTTTGGTATTTGTTTGACGGTTGAAGTGACACAGGTGTCACACCTAACGGTTCTACGAAAACTATAAATACCCCTCCACCCCATTTGCTCAAACTCACAATTTGAATTTGATTCATGCTCTCTAAGTGGAAGTATATGCTTCCTACCTGAGAGAGAATCGGATCAAATACTTGTGGGGACCCTTTGTAAGTGTTCCTTCGTTCTTTTCATTCGTTTTCACATGAAAGTCAAACTTTGTTTGACTTTCTGCATTGACCAGTTTATGGTCAATGCGAAGTTCGTTTGAACTTCCTAACGTGAGCGTAATCACGATGGTTATAGTCCCTAGCGACTATACCTACTGATTACCACGTTATCTAGGCTCAGTGACGAGTCGTAGTTTCGGCCAAAATGCGTATTCTTGCGTATTTTGTAACCAAACTACTATTGGGTATCAAAACCGTTTGTTTTGATACCAAAACCTGTTTTCTAACTTAACTAAACATGTTTTAGCATGTTTAGCTCGTCACTTTAAGATTTGTACTTGTCTAGGGTCGTAAAGGTAAGCGATCTAATCAATCGCTTATACTTTCGAACCCGACCCGTTTGGTCGATCATTAGGATCCGGCCAAACATATTAGGTGACCATAGTTGTATAGGGAATAACCTTCCGAGGTTATACCTTATGGTCACGACGTTTAGTTAGTTGTATGATAGGTTGTTTATATGCCTTAGGAAATTGACCAAAATGCCCTTTTTGCACATAAATTCATTTTAAGCATATGTAACCTAAATTTTGACATCTAAACTGATTAGGCAACAATATTAGACATGTTAAGGCATATATTACTTGTCATAGGACTAGTTAGGCGGTCCAAACACGTTTTACACAAACGACGCGTTAAAGTAGCATAAGCTACCTAAACGGGTCATAACGGGTCGTAAGCACTTAGGTTAGGTTTCATTTTAGTATGTAGGCCTTGTTAAACCATATCATATGAGTTCCAATACTCATTTGGTTTACAAAACCTCATACTATCCAATCTCCCGATTTAGGTCTGGTTATTTATGTAGTTATTTATATAGGGTGCCGTTTGTTTCCGTGATCCCTCTAGCTTTGCTTGGTTGTTGTTCAAGACTTCTAAGCACCCTCAAGTGAGTACATAGACCCCTCTTTTACTGTTTTCAAACTGTTTTGGGGTGAAACACATGTGCCTACTTGTTACTTTCATGATTTCCATGTTTTCATATCATATACTTGCTATGTTCATTAGTACCCTATTAGTACATGATTTCAATATGTTTTTCTATGTATGTTTACTTAACATGCTAGCACATTGTTTTACATTACATTTCTTTTGCTATGTATGTTTACTTAACATGGTAGCACATTGTTTTACATGACTCTTCTGCTTTGTATGTTAACTTAGCATACTTAGTACATTGTTTTACATTTTGTTGCATATGCCCATCCAGCGTATGGACACATTGTTTTATATGTTGAACCATTTGTAACTGTTTGATTATGTGAACCATTTGTAACCATTTGATTATGTGAACCGTTTGTAACCATTTGATTATGTGAACCGTTTGTAATCATTTGATTGTGTGCACCGTTTGTAACCATTGATTATATGAACTGTTTGATACATTATTCTACAAAGCATAACTTTTGATTTATTCAAATACTTTGTTTTGTACATTTTTACTTGTGGTTTAAGTAGTCTCATTTTACTTACCATACATAACTTTTGTTTACACATTACATGATTTACATTTGATGGTTTTCACACAAACATTTGACTTTTGACTATACATAAACATTTCTACATTGGTGGTTGGTTTTGGTTAAGTGATTTAAATAACGAGACGTGTGTAATATGATACAAGCATGGTGGATACGCCGCTGGTACTTCCTATATATAAGCGCTTGTATGGTATTACATATCGTATCGTTATTTGAATCATTTCAATTTAGACATATAACATTTTATACAAATAACATATTTTTCACAAGACATTTTTACAAACAACTTATCTTATACAAACTCATTTTACTTGGTTATTCATTTAACCTTACATTATTCTTTTACATATCATCTACTTTATCATCGCTTTTCAAATGATTTATAAAACAAAACATTTACAAGGATCATGACTGACTTTTTCTAAACAACTTTTCTTTTAAACTTATAAGTCATGAAATCCTAATTTCACAAAACCTATGTATCTCACAGGCATTTTTATGCTGACGTACCTATTTTCACATGTGTTTCAGGAAATGACGCATAGGTTTGATCAAGATACACATAGGCGGACTTGGGCCTTAGTGACATTAAAAGATGCAAGACTAGTTAATGATGTTATGTTTCTTTGTTGTTAAGACATTGTAATTTCTTTTAATCAATAAAACAAAATTTCAATTTCCATGTGTTATGAAACAATGATTCTGTTACAACACTCCCCGACGATTCCGCCATGTTTTGTTGTTTTACGTGGTCGGGGTGTGACAGAAAAGTTGGTATCAGAGCTCATGGTTATAGGGAATTAGGTTATTAGTAATGCTTTGACCTAGTCTATAACCTTCCTAGGACCCTAACGCGAGTTCACTTGCGTTTAGTCATAAAACAATACCGTCACCTATCCTTAGGCGACAGCCACAACATGAACACAAACTTCAAAACCGCTTTGAAAAGCAATCATCTGTTTTAGGATGATTAATTACTAGGTTTTGAACCCTCTAGGTTTTCAAAATCTCGTCAAAGTTTGGGTCTTTTGATGTGAACACGTGCAAACTGGAAGGGTGAATGCCTGTACCCTGAGTTTTCTGTCTAAGGCTAGAGTGTTCGTACAAATCCGTAGTATCGGACCAGTCACTCTTACCTGGGAACTCTTGGGGTGAGTGTCCACTTATAGGCGAGCATGTCTTCGCGATACATCATGAGGACCTATTTACTTTGATTTAGCCTTTGTGTATCGTTTGTTTGCTTCGTGGTTCAAACAAATGACCATCACCCATGCTTTTGGTCGGTATTTGTAACATCCTATTCTTACCCAATGCCATTTCACTTGTTTCCTCTCTTGTTTCCCCTTTTTAGAATGCCTCCATGACGCGAAAATCAGGTACCTATTGAAGAACTGGCAGCTGTCATTACGCAGCAAATGACTGCTGCAATCCCGAACATCGTTGCTCAATGTAACCAAGCTCTCAACAACAATAATGCCCCCTGTGACTTCAAGACGTTCAACTCAGCTAAGCCATCAAAGTTTTCTGGGTCTCAAGGATCGATTACACTTCTGCAATGGTTCGAGAGTCTAGAGAGCACCTTTAGACATGTTCAATGCCCAAATGAGCGAAAGGTAGACTTCGCTTCTAGTGTCTTTGAAAAACGGGCTTTGACGTGGTGGAATGGTGTGATGACAGATAGGGGTGCCGATGTGGCACTGGCTCAAACGTGGGAAGAGCTTCGAGCTCTGATAATGAAGGAATTCTGTCCTCGTCACGAGATCAGGGCCTTGGAAAGGGAATTTGATGATCTTAAGCAAGATAGCGGTGAGCATCGAGCCTACACGGACCGTTATGAGGAGTTAAGTCCGTTATGCCAAAACCTGGTCACGCCTTTGGATAAGGCAATCGAAAAGTACATTGATGGCCTACCTGACTCAGTACAAGACATTGTGACTGGTAGTAATCCCGCTACAGTTAGACAGGCCATTGAGCTATCCGCTACCTTGACTGAATCTCAGATCAGGAAAGGTAAACTTTTCCGAAAAAAGTGACAAGAAACAAACCGAGGAATCAAAACCCAAGGAGGAATAGACTAGATCCCCTAAGAAGTCAAAGAAGCGAAAGGCTTCTCAGAACTTCGCCGTGGTAGCTCACAATGATCAAGCCATCCCCAACCAACCAGCTCAACCCCCTGCTAGGAAGCCCTACAACGGAACTGCACCCTTGTGCAACCAATGTAGCCTTCATCATCATGCCAATGTAAAGTGCCACAAATGCCAAACTTGTGGACTCATAGGCCATACAGCAAGAGTTTGCCCAGCTGCAGCTGCACCAAATCAAGCTGGCAACAATCCTGCCCAAGGTCGTTTTCCACCAGGTTCTTGCTTCAACTGTGGCGAGATGAGCCATTTCCGAAGAAATTGCCCGAAGCTTGCTAATGCGAATCCAGCGCATGGATGAGCATCTGACCGATTGGAAGACAACGCTGTTAAAAATAATCAAGCTTTATGTATTATTTTCTTTTGTTGTCAAGGTCCATGAAACAGTTGTTGATGTTGTTAATAAATAAATCTTTTATTTACATTGCAATATGTTTATGTGGTTGCATATATAAACAACATATCCCCTACCATACCGACAATCAAGGAACCGTATTCCTTGAAGAACAGACTATCCCCAAAATTTCTTCCACTTTATGATCTCTTGCGTTTTCCACGAAAATCCTAAGTACCCGTTTCCTCCAAGGAAAACGAAGTACGAGGCGCAAGTTACAACTCTGGCTGAATACCCAATCCTTGATAGGATACCTAAGGGTATTTCCGTAAGTCCTTAATTGTTGTATACCTTAATTCGAATGTGGTGATTCCTTGTAATCAAAAATTGAATTTTTGGAAGATCATCCTATCTTTTCAGATAGATGCTTGAGGACGTTGAAGTCCATCGACTAGGTTCCTGGTATACCTTGAATACCCATGTTCAAATCTACGTCAAGTTAATGGCAATCAATAACAAGATAATAACAATTAATAACCAAGAAAACAATTATGTGATTATGTGCTTATGTGTTCTCCTTTTTATGTTTTTATGTGATCTAAATTTTTGGTTATCCAAAATCCTCGTAGAATCTTCCATATCTTCGTATAAGGGTTTCATAGTAGGATACCCAAAGGTACTACCTTAAATCCTTAATGGGCTTCTACGTAATAGTTAAGACCCTTGGATTGTAAAGTACTATTCCATAATTAGACCCCTTGAGTGGTCTAGTTAAACAGATTGATCCAAAAATCTGGTTAGGAATATCAGGTGATGATATAGCTGAAAAGACTCCTTGGTGGTCTAATTAAAGAGATCATTTGTCGATCTAATTAAAAGGACCCTATGGTAGTCTAGTCACACTCATCACAGGTTTAATTTTCTTCCCCTACATATTATGAAATATACTGTGCGGACTGTGCAAGGAATTACGTAATTATGGACGTGTACATAATTATGGAATTTAGTGCACAGAAACCACAGCAAGTTTTGTCAAGTGTCTAGAGTTAACCCTATTCATTTCCATTTCTGATGAAGCAACCGTTAAAAATGACTCCGTCTGTTCATTTTCGTTTCTGAAGATTGTCCGTTGAGGAAATGAATCTCCGTCTGATTATTCCTTCATTTCCGCTTCTAAAGAATACTCGTTGAAGAAAATGACTCCGTCAGTTCATTTTCGTTTCTGAAGATTGTCCATTGAGGAAATGAATATCCGTTTGTTTACCCTTTTCATTTCCATTTCTGAGGAAGCAACCGTTGAAAATGACTCCGTCAGTTCATTTTCGTTTCTAAAGATTGCCCGTTGAGGAAATGAATATCCGTTTGTTTACCCTTTTCATTCCCGTTTTTGATGAAGCATCCGTTGAAAATGACTCCGTCTGTACATTTTCGTTTCTGAAGATTTTCCGTTGAGGAAATGAATCTCCTTCTGTTTATTCCTTCATTTCCGCTTCTGAAGAATACTCGTTGAAGAAAATGACTCCGTCAGTTCATTTTCGTTTCTGAAGATTGCCCGTTGAGGAAATGAATATCCGTTTGTTTACCCTTTTCATTTCCGTTTTTGATGAAGCACCCGTTGAAAATGACTCCGTCTATTAATTTTCGTTTCTGAAGATTGTCCGTTGAGGAAATGAATCTCCGTCTGTTTATTCCTTCATTTTCGCTTCTGAAGAATACTCGTTGAAGAAAATGACTCCGTCCGTTCATTTTCATTTCTGAAGAATGTCCGTTAAGGAAATGACAGGATTATGCCTTGCATATCTCTGGTGGTTATTTGACACAAAGTCACAAGACAGACTCCTACGAATAAATTTCGAGACAAAATTTCCTAAAGTAGGGGAGACTGTGACACCTGTGCCTCCGTGACCATAAAACAAATACAAAATCAATAAAATATTGTGTTTCATACTTGGGATTTCTAAAAATATGTGTATCGTTTACAAATATCAACTCTTATTCGATTTCGGGCTCTAAATCGCTTTCTGGAAGGTTATACACGCACTGATGCATAAATATAACAAGTTTAATGCAACAAACACTCCGGAGTAGTGACATATTCTTAACGTACCTTAAATAACCTTTACATAACTTAGAAATAAGTTTTGGAAGGTTTGGTATGCCGAAATCAAGTTTATTCGCTTACAGAGACTAAATTCGACAAACTACGAAAGTATGTCAATTCGTACTGTAACGAACATTCCGGAACATGATCATAAGTTAAACACACCCTAAATATCCTTTACTTAGCTTAGAAATAGGCTTTGAGGGGTTCGGTGTGCTAAAATAAACTTTTTGGTCATTCAGGGACTAAAAGCGTCAAAAAGTGCATAAGTTTGCATTTTCGTGCATAACTTACGTTCTGAATACATCCGGAGATCCAAAAATTTATGTAATCATTAAAATATTATGTTTTAGTTATTGGCTTGATAAAAATCCATTCGTCGCGTAATTTGGATCGTTTTCGCGTCCGTTACGACTTCCGTCGTAATTAACCGAACAACGAAACCGTATGGCCAAACGAACTGACATCCGACATAATTTTGAGCATATTTTAAGTTCCCTACACTTTAACTTCATTTTGGAGCCTTAAAATGAGGTTAACGGGGCTTAAACGTGTCAAAACACATCAAAAATCAAGTTCGGAGTCACAGGGGCCTGTTCTGCCATTTTTCAAACTTTGCTGGTCTGCACAAGGCTTACGGACCGTAAGAACTTATCCATACGGTCCGTAAGGACCTTCCAGATCAGCAGAATGTTGATTCCAGCTTGATCTAGCTGTTCCACACTTGTGCAAATGGTTTTGAGCATTTCTAGGGGCTCCCCTGGTTTTGTAAATCTATGGGCTTGATGTGTACGGCTGGGATTGAATCTCGGTTTTCAAGAAATGATCCTAACGGTTCTACAAAAACTATAAATACCCCTCCACCCCATTTGCTCAAACTCACAATTTGAATCTGATTCATGCTCTCTAAGTGGAAGTATATGCTTCCTACCTGAGAGAGAATCGGATCAAATACTTGCGGGGACCCTTTGTAAGTGTTCCTTCGTTCTTTTCATTCGTTTTAGCATGAAAGTCAAACTTTGTTTGACTTTCTGCATTGACCAGTTTATGGTCAATGTGAAGTTCGTTTGAACTTCCTAATGTGAGCGTAATCACGATGGTTATAGTCCCTAGCGACTATACCTACTGATTACCACGTTATCTAGGCTCAGTGACGAGTCGTAGTTTCAGCCAAAATACGTATTCTTGCGTATTTTGTAACCAAACTACTATTGGGTATCAAAACCGTTTGTTATGATACCAAAACCTATTTTCTAACTTAACTAAACATGTTTTAGCATGTTTAGCATGTCAGTTTTAGATTTGTGCTTGTCTAGGGTCGTAAAGGTAAGCGATCTAATCAATCGCTTATACTTTCGAACCCGACCCGTTTGGTCGATCATTAGGATCCGACCAAACATATTAGGTGACCATAGTTTTATAGGGAATAACCTTCTGAGGTTATACCTTATGGTCACGACGTTTAGTTAGTTGTATGATAGGTAGTTTATATGCCTTAGGAAAATGACCAAAATGCCCTTTTTGCACATAAATTCATTTTAAGCATATGTAACCTAAATTTTGACATCTAAACTGATTAGGCAACAATATTAGACATGTTAAGGCATATATTACTTGTCATAGGACTAGTTAGGCGGTCCAAACACGTTTTACGCAAACGACGCGTTAAAGTAGCATAAGCTACCTAAACGGGTCATAACGGGTCGTAAGCACTTAGGTTAGGTTTCATTTTAGTATGTAGTCCTTGTTAAACCATATCATATGAGTTCCAATACTCATTTGGTTTACAAAACCTCATACTATCCAATCTCCCGATTTAGGTCTGGTTATTTATGTAGTTATTTATATAGGGTGCCTACTTGTTACTTTCATGATTTCCATGTTTTCATATCATATACTTGCTATGTTCATTAGTACACTATTAGTACATGATTTCAATATGTTTTTCTATGTATGTTTACTTAACATGCTAGCACATTGTTTTACATTACATTTCTTTTGCTATGTATGTTTACTTAACATGGTAGCACATTGTTTTACATGACTCTTCTGCTTTGTATGTTAACTTAGCATACTTAGTACATTGTTTTACAATTTGTTGCATATGCCCATCCAGCATATGGACACATTGTTTTATATGTTGAACCATTTGTAACTGTTTGATTATGTGAACCATTTGATTATGTGAACCTTTTGTAACCATTTGATTATGTGAACCGTTTGTAATCATTTGATTGTGTGCACCGTTTGTAACCATTGATTATATGAACCGTTTGATACATTATTCTACAAAGCATAACTTTTGATTTATTCAAATACTTTGTTTTGTACATTTTTACTTGTGGTTTAAGTAGTCTCATTTTACTTACCATACATAACTTTTGTTTACACATTACATGATTTACATTTGATGGTTTTCACACAAACATTTAACTTTTGACTATACATAAACATTTCTACATTGGTGGTTGGTTTTGGTTAAGTGATTTAAATAACGAGGCGTGTGTAATATGATACAAGCATGGTGGATACGCCGCTGGTACTTCCTATATATAAGCTCTTGTATGGTATTACATATCGTAGCGTTATTTGAATCATTTCAATTTAGACATATAACATTTTATACAAATAACATATTTTTCACAAGACATTTTTACAAACAACTTATCTTATACAAACTCATTTTACTTGGTTATTCATTTAACCTTACATTATTCTTTTACATATCATCTACTTTATCATCGTTTTTCAAATGATTTATAAAACAAAACATTTACAAGGATCATGACTGACTTTTGCTAAACAACTTTTTTTAAACTTATAAGTCATGAAATCCTAATTTCACAAAACCTATGTATCTCACAGGCATTTTTATGCTGACGTACCTATTTTCACATGTGTTTCAGGAAATGACGCATAGGTTTAATCAAGATACACATAGGCGGACTTGGGCCTTAGTGACATTAAAAGATGCAAGACTAGTTAATGATGTTATGTTTCTTTGTTGTTAAGACATTGTAATTTCTTTTAATCAATAAAACAAAATTTCAATTTCCATGTGTTATGAAACAATGATTCTGTTACAACACACTCCCCGACGATTCCGCCACGTTTTGTTGTTTTACGTGGTCGGGGTGTGACAAGTAAATCCATACTTTGATAAAAATTATGTTGGCAATAATAAGATAAACGCTTATCGCGTAACGAACAAAATGCGAAACGAACGTCGGTGACCGCCCGATCAATGTTAAAATCCTAAAAATAATTTCTTATGATTAGAATAGTAATTTTAATCATGTCCGGAAGGAAATATAAATTAAAACGCTAAAAAACTCTATTTTTCGAGTTTAAGCGCGTACCGCGCGATACTAAGCGTATCAGACAAATACTGTCAACGTAGCCAGTCGAGGCAACTAATAATTATTTCAGTAATATTTTGGCGAGTTTATTTTTGTAGAGTGATAAAAATAATTTAAAACGTCATAAAACGGGATTAAAACGCTTGATAAAGTACCCGATATTTAGTAAAATACGAGTTTAAAGCCAAGGATGTATATGTATATGTATATATGCGTATGTATGTGTGACAACTCGAAATTTAGAACCTTTCGTTGTACGTTTGAACACTAAGTGACTAGCTAATTTGATGATTTGATGAATGATATGTGCGAACTTATATGATTATGTGTTATGCTATGTGTGCGCTTGTGTGTATGTAGGCGAGTATGTATATGAACCGAAACGACACGAACCCGGCTCGAGACCATGTGGTCTCGAGTGAACGATGACCTATGGGCCGGTTGGGCCGCACCTCATGTAACCCACACGAAACCTACTAGGACTAGTATATAGATCACACTCCTAGCAAACTAGTCCATTCTTTGGACAATCCACTCATACTCTCCAACACACACACTCTCCACTCTCTCACACTAAAACCCTAAGCTACAACATCATACATTCCTCTCCTTCATTCTCGGATCCAATCGACAACCGTAAGAAGCTCTCGGATCGCCTCTCACACACACCGGTTGGAAGCTCCACTCACACCTTTGAACCCACACTTGAACCGGTTAGTGAATTTATGATGTTTGTTGTTATTTAATAATGGTATGAATGATAGAACCTAACTAGTGTAGTGTATGCTTGATGATGTTTGTGAACCGGATGTGTATTGTGTTTTGAGTCGATAATGATGTATGATTTTCGGTTGATGATGATGATTTGATAACATGTTTGCTTGTTAAGGTTCATACATGATAGATATATATATCCTCCTTGAATAACTTAACATGATTAGAGTGGTTGCTAATGATTCATGATCACTTAACATATGAATAAGTAGAAAAATGGTTGAATATGGTGCTATTATGTTCTCGGATTGAATATGTGAATGATAAGGATCATTGGTGCATTAAACTAAGTAGATTATGTTGACATAAATCGGTTTAGTGAGCTTGTTTGTTCAAAGGATGAAAACCCTAAAGATGAACATGATGAACACATGAAGAACTTGTTGAATATCATATGAACATGTTGAAAATTTGAAATCTGATATGTTTGATCCATTTTTAGTAATTTGCTAGACAAGAAACATGTTTAAGGTTTTTGGTTGGATAGTACAAACTGTTACAAGAAATCAGAATGTTAGTGGGTAGTACACTGTACCAAATCAGCTCCTGTCCAACCGAAACCATCGGTTGCGACTCGAAACCATGCATGATGAGTCGAAATCTCCCAGTTGCGACATCGGTTGCGAGTCGCAAACACCTGGTTGCGACTCGAAACCACAAATGATCAGCACATAAACCGTTTGACTCGAAACCCCGGTTGCGAGTCCAGTTGCGACTCGTAACCAAAACAACACAAACCGAAACCATGATTGCGACTCAGGTTGCGAGTCGCAAACGCCTAGTTGCGACTCGAGATTATACACAGATACACGCTGTTTGGGCTTGCACCTCGTTTCGGACTTAATTGTTTGGGCCGAACTCTTGGGCCTAATGCACAAGACCTTATATGTTACTGTTGAACGTGAACATTGTTGATCTGCCATGATTAAACGTGTATGCCTTAGATAATACTTGAATGCAATGTGCTAGAAACATCCGTGTGCTACTTGGTTACGAACCTGACTTGTATGATACAACTATGATAGGACGTGAGTAGCCACAACATTGCTTGTTTGACTTTTCTGTGTTTCTACCGAGCAAACCAAGGTGAGTTCACACCCTCTACAAAGCATGGGATTCCCAGGGGTCGGGAATTGGGGTTAAGGAACTGGGTTCCTCGTCCTCCTTGGGTAGGACAGCAAAGGTTCAGGAATGTAATTCCTCGTCCTCACGGACAGATAACTCGTACTAGACCAAAACTCTATCACGAAGTCCCTCATTTTTATATCGACTTAATCGCCGGGCCAATGGCGAGCGGGTCATTAGTTAGATAGCGCTATTTAGGTCTGACAAACCTCACACCGTGCCGCAGAGGACGGGCGTGAACTAATGGATCTGGGGCACGTCAATGATGATAGACATTGACAGTTTCAGGGCACATAAACATGACTACAGTCAGCAGTCGATATGGTAACGAGTCTAGTAGATACACGGGGTAGCCCCCACGGCCGAAATGCCAGATAACTAACACGGGGTAGCCCCCACGGCTGGATAGCCAGAGTAACCGGGAATAAACAAGTCACGTTTTTAACTATGGGGTAACCCCCACGGCAGGATGCCAGCTAAAGGAGACTGCTTTCGAAACAACTTAAAACGAACACCCAACCGTGAACTCACTCAACTTGTTGTTGACTCGTTACTACATGCTTTGCAGGTCCTTAGGTTTCTTAGCTGGAGCTTGCATGGAGGAGGATCGTTGTGGGACATGGACGACTGTGTGCCATGTTAAACTTTGAAACAATTAAACTTATGTTTTGATTTAAGACTTATGCTTCCGCTTGCAACTTAACTATGTTTTGTTTGAACACCAATTGTATTGGTTGGATTTTTATAACTACTTATATGCTTGTTCAATATGATTGGTGGCTGGATCCTGGTCAGTCACGCCTCCAAGCGGTAGTACTCCGCAGGTGGATTTTGGGGGTGTGACAGTATGGGTGTGTGTATGAGAGAGAGTGTTAGTGCATATGTATGTTGACTTCGTCTTGTATCGAGTCATGTAACTATAATAGATAGACTAGGACACGTTGTACGAGAGAAACGGGAAACAGACCTGAACCAGCCACCTCTCACGAAGTGGAAAGTTCATGCTTTCTGGCAAGTTCATGCTTTCTGGCAAGTTCATGCTTTCTGGCAACTTCATGATTTCTGGCAAGTTCATGCTTTCTGGCAAGTTCATGCTTTCTGGCCAGGTCGTGCGACCTGGACCAGCTCGTGTGGTCTGGTTCATGGGGTCTGGCATTCCTATATATAGGTGAGTCCAGGTCTTCATTTGTAACTTGGTAATTCCGGAGACGAAGTGTTGCCGAAGTGTCGAACGATCTGTAAACACTATCAAATCAACACAATCGACAGTTAAAGTGATTCTACGTGCAAATCTAGCTGTTATAACATCAATACGTCTGATTCCGCCTTTCGTATTGATCGAGAGCTCTTCTGATCGACTCGTTTGATCGAATCCCGATCCTACAAGTGGTATCAGAGCTCAGGAGGAAGATTTCTTACCTATTCAGCTTGTTTTTCACGGATAAAACTGATTTCTTCTCATCTCTACTCATCTTTCTACACTTTCTTATCAAATTTACCGAGATTCCACGGTTAAAATGACCTGATTTTGACAAATAACACGTAAAACACTGTTTTGAACAATCTTTGAACAAATTTGACCGTAAATTCAACCTAAAAACTGATCAAATTTGACAAAATGATGAATTTTTTGACTTAGAAGTTTCAAACGGAGTGAATCTTTGTCCAAATCGCGAGAAAAACCCTTCAGATCGTTTGAAACATCTTCAGGTCGTTTGAAATTAGGTCCAGGTCATGTGAAACATCTTCAGGTCATTTGAAATTAGGTCCAGGTCGCACGAGTTGACTCCAGCTTGTACGAGTTGACTCCAGGTCGCACGAGTTGACTCCAGGTCGCAAGAGTTGACTCCAGGTCGCACCAAATTCAGATTGTGTCAACTTCCAGGTCGTTTGAACTTCAGATCGTGTGAATTACCAGATCGTTTGATCTCAGCTCGTTTGAAACTTCAGCTCACTTGAATATTGTGTTTTTGTATACCTTTTCACCGAAACATGGAAAATGAATTTTACAATGCGTTTGGTACTGCTTCGGTTACTCCAGTTACCGTTGCAGAAACTGTCGGTATCGAGAACGAAATAGGAACTTTCCAAAAGCCTCCAAAGCTTATGTACATTGAGGACTTTAAAGGGTGGCAAGACCTTTTTGAAAACTGGGTACAAGCGAACAAGTTTGATGCATGGGTTTCTTTAGAGAAAGATTATACTTTACCAAAAGATGAACTTGGGAATGAAAAACAATTAAGTCAATTTTTACTGGATGAAAAATTAAAATACACAAGTGAAAAAATGATGATTAGCATTCTCCAACAAGCAGTAAAAGAAGATATTTTTGTTTTGCTTCAACATGAGGGAACTGCTAGATCAATCTGGAAAGCGTTGATTAAAAAGTTTAAGGGTAGTGCCGAAATGATCAAAAATAAACGAGCATTACTAAAGAAATCGTTTGATATGTTTACAGCTTTTGAAGGAGAGACAACTAGGAAGATTATCGAGAGATATTGTCATCTAGTCATGGAGATGAAAAGATTGGACATCAAGAAAGAAGATGATGAATGGGTTGATAAATTAGCCGATGCGCTACCACAGAATGAATGGGGAACATATCTATTGATTTTAAAGCATAACCGACAATTTGAAGATATGAATTTAAGTAGGTTTATCCAGAAGTTGGAAGAACATGAGCTATCAATTCGAAAAACTACTACAATGAGAAGTCCGGGTGCTCAACAGGATGTTAGTCTGTACTACAGAGAAAACAAGATTGAGACTACTCCTAGTCCGAAGATTCAAACTGCGTTCAGTGCTGAAAATTCTTCCGGAACAAATGCAAGAAATACAACTCAGAGCAGTGGATATTCTTCGTCTTATTCAAGTTTTGAACCAAATTTCTCAACACCGAGTTCTCAACAACAAAGTTTAACAAATTTTACCGGTCAAGTATTGCAATGCAATGTTGCATTACATATTCAAAATGGTCAAAACTTTTCTCCAGATATTGCGAAGCAACACATGGCATCTCTTGTCACTGTGTTAGAGTCGTATGAAAGCTTAGTTGCTGGACGAATCAGAAATCTGATGCTTACTAAAGAGGATTATGATCAGATTGTTTCTGAAGAACTTGAGTTGATGGACATCAAGTGGTGTTTAGCTAGTGTTTTGAGAAGAGCAGAAAAGTTTAAACAGATCTCCGGAAGATATGATCTTCGTGAAGCTGCAACATCTCAGCTAGGTTTTGACAAATCGAAGGTTGCTTGTTTTCGTTGCCGAGAAAAAGGACATTTTAAATGAGAGTGTACAAACAGAGAAGCAACCGGAAGACAAGATCCTTTCGGAAACAACGATTATCATAGAAAAGCAATTTATCATCAGGTTGCTCAACAACCATATCAACAACTATCTTCACACTCACGTACTATTCTGATTGAAAAATCAAAGGGTAAAGCTTGTATTGGTCTGCTAGACCAAGAAGATGAAAGGATTCTGAAAGTGTTCAATTGGGATGATTATGATCCTTCTAGACCTTCAGTTTCTAAAGCATTTGTTGCTCAAATCTTTAAAGATTCAACCTCGGAAGAAGAATCAATCAAATCTAAGAACAGTCCTAGAAGACAACCGATTTTTAAGTCTTCAGGAAGTGATGAAGACACTGATGATGAGGGAGAGTATATTAATAAAGCTAGAAAACAATTGGATCCTTATAGTTTTGATTTGTTTTTTGCAGATAAAATCGAGATATTGAAAGAGAAAAGGGCTGCTAGACTGAAGAGAGAAATGGAAGCAAGATGGGTTGCTGAAGAAAAGACAGAAGCTGATAAGGCAAAAGTTGAAGAAAAATCGACAGAGAAGGTCGAGGTTGAAGAGAATGAAGTGAAGATAGAAGTTGAGAAAGAACCGATTATGATTGAAAAGGTGGTGGAGAAAATAGTTGAAAAAATTGTCGAAGCTGAAAAAATTGTTGAAATTGAAAAAATTGTTGAGGTTAAAAAGATTGTAGAGGTTGAAAAACCTTGTGCTAAGTGTTTAGAATCATGCAAATATTGTGCCAAGAAAGATACAAAGTATGCTGAATTGGAGAAGCTAAAGAGAACTTATTGCATAATGTGAGAAGCATAAAGGAATCATATGATCTCCTAAGCAACAAAGTGAACTTGTACAAAGGAGCTACTGATGAGGATATCCAGATGAAGAATCTTTTGAAAGCAACAGTTCTTCAAAAGCAAATTGCAATAAAAAAATACATTGAGATTATTGCAGGGCTTAAACAAGAATTGGCAGCGATGACGATTGAAACAGAAAGGGTGAATACTTTACTTCGAAGTTATCAAAGTTCAGAGTATGTCATTGATCGCATCTATCCTACCGTTGCAGCTCATAAGTATGCAGAATATGAAGAAAATTCTGGTAAGAAAACTGGTTTGAATTATAACAGAGTACCAAATCCAATGTGGGATGGCTATACCCCCCGACACTTTGAAAAGGTAGCTGAAGCACTCAATCTGAAATCCGAGTCTATCGATGGATTACCAGATGATATTGATGTCACCTTCACAGCGTCTGACACTGATCATGAGTCCGAGTTAATTAAGAAAGTGGTCGATCAGGTGTTGGAGAAAGATGAAGAGTCAACGTCAAAGTCTAAATCTGAAAATTCGAGTTCATCAGACAGAAGTTCGAGTTCACCGGTCAAAAGGGTTTACAATAAATATTTTCTGATATCAAAAAATAATTTGAGTGACGAAACATTAAAAGTAGCATATACTTTGAATGATTCCGACAAATTATATTCCGATGAAGAATTTCCAATAAGAAGTGTTAAAAATGAAATGATTAACAAGGTTTTCAAATTAACAGAAATTAATATTTCTAAAATAAAAGATGTAAATCTTTTTGAAAAACCTAAAAAATACACTTCAAGAGTTCAACAAAGATTGAATAAGAAAAAGGGTTACAGTTCTGGTTCGGGTTATCGAAAGAAACCAAACCATAACAGTAATTTCAAAAAGAAAGGATTAGGCTTTATTCCACCCGAAAATCATAAAAATGAGAAAATTTATAAACCAAAAACTAAATTTGTTTCAGGAGCAAGTTCTGAAGAGGAGAAGGAGAAACCTTTCTGGAAACAGTCAAACAAGGAGTTTCTCGCCGAAAAGCAAAAGAACGTGTTGAAGTAATCTGAACAGAGAGTTGAAAGAAGAACCTGTTTCAGATGCCAAGAGGTTAGACATATTGCTTGGAATTTCCTAAAGCTCACCAACACAAAACAAGGAGTTTCTTCTAACTCTAAATTGAAAGAAAATTGTGTTGATAAAAAGGAACAACCAACAGACAAATTTAAGGAGTTCAAAAATTAGACTTTCAAACTTGGTGAAAGTTCGAAACATTTTTACAAAATAAGAGCCAATTTAAACAAACATAAATGGGTTGTTAAGAAATCAGAGGTTGTTTCTGGCAATGAATCTGATTCGTCAAAGTCAGAGGAGCCACATGTTGTGCTAAATGATGAGAATTCCGTTCCGACAATGGATGATGAAAATTTTCCACCATTGTCAAATGGAAACTTGAAATAAAAAATTGGTAAGATTGAGATTTCAGATCAATTCTTCTCTGATAAGAAAGAATTTCATGCTGAAACCAGACTATAACCTGTACAGTGCTCAACGGTCCACAACGATGCTTCACTCCACATGCAAGGCTCGACATTCTAGGTGATATGGTCTGTATATTACCTACTTGTTAAATACATGGTACATTGCTTATGGTATGCTTGGTTAGTATAACTACTGTTGCTTGAACACGTGCGTGCTTACTCTATCCTATCATCTTATTTTCGCGAACCCCTCTCACTCACGTTCTTCTTGGTATGAAGATCATGTCTGGACGCGTTAACATGACACAAGCCCAGTTGACGGCTTTAATCAACGAACGAGTTGCCGCAGCACTTGCAGCTGCACACGCAGGAGGTATATCCTGCAGTCCAAACTCATTCTAGGATCTTTAGGATCCTACTCTCGTGAACCAACTTTTGTGTTAAAGTCTGTCTTTTCTTTCGCTCACATTAGGTCAACACGTTCAGCCACCCGTGTGCACTTTTAAGACTTTCATGGACTGCCGACCAACTACTTTTAGCGGCACTGAAGGAGCAGTAGGTCTCCTACACTGGTTTGAGAAGCTAGAGTCTGTGTTCGAAATGTGTGAATGCCCTGAGGCGCGCAGGGTGAAGTACGCTACTGGTACTCTCGAGGGTTTAGCCCTCACATGGTGGAACGCTCAAGTTCAGATACTAGGGTTGGTTGCTGCCAACGCCACCCCATGGGAAACTTTCAAGGAAATGATCAAGGAGGAATACTGCAGTCGTGATGAGATTCACAAACTCGAGGTGGAGTTCTTCAACCTCAAGATGACGGGGTCCGAAATTGAAGCTTATGTGAAAAGGTCGAACGAACTGGCAATTCTGTGCCCTACTATGGTGGATCCTCCCATCAAACGCATCGAACTATTTCTTCAGGGCTTAGTGCCGGAAATCCAAAGTCATGTGACTTCAGCGAACCTCGCTACCTACCAGCAAACTGTTCAGTTGGCTCATCGTCTCACGGATCAGGCGGTGGAGCAGAACAAGTTACCAAAACGCATAGGTGCTGCAACTACTTCTGGTACCTCTAGTGACAACAAACGGAAGTGGGATGGAACTTCGAGTAAGGGTTCGGCTTCTGTCCAGTCCCAGTCTCAGCAGAGAAAGACTGAGGACTACAAGAGCCCTAATCAACAATCGTCTGGTGGCGGATACAAAGGAAATCACCCCAAATGCAATCGCTGCAGCCTGCACCACAGCGGGCCATGCACCAGGGGCAACTGTCATCGGTGCAACAAGCCTGGTCACGCTGCAAAGGATTGTAGGAGCTTATACCCCGCCAACCAGAATCGTCAGCAAGCTCAACAGAACCAGCGCCAGCAACAGCAACAGGGTGATAACAAAGGGTGCTTTCAGTGTGGAGCTGAGGGCCACTTCAAGAGAGATTGTCCTCAACTGAACAGGAACCAGAACAACAACAACAACAATAACAACAATCAGGGGAATGGTAACAATGGGAACAACAACAACAATGGCGCCAGGGGGCGGATGTTTGTGATCGGCCAAGGTGAAGCAAGGAACGACCCCAATGTTGTGGCGGGTAAGTTCCTTCTCGACGACTTTTATGTTTCAGTTTTATTTGATTCGGGTGCCGATACTAGCTACATGTCACTAGAAGTTAGTCGAATGCTTAAGCGTATTCCAACACCCTTGAACATCAAGCACACCGTAGAGCTAGCAAATGGTAAGAGTTTAGAAGCCACACACGTGGTCAAGGGTTGTAAACTTATTCTCGCTGACCAGACCTTCTCTATCGACCTCATTCCTATTGTCTTGGGTAGTTTCGACGTTGTCATTGGGATGGATTGGTTATCCCGACACCGCGCAGAGATTCTTTGCAACGAGAAGGTTGTCCGTATTCCAGGTCCCGGTGGTGAACCTCTCATGATTCATGGCGACAAGAGGAGTGCTGTTGAGAACGTCATTTCTCTCCTTAAGGCCCAAAAGTGCTTGCGAAAGGGCCACACTGCTATTTTGGCTCTCATTACTGACACCACGGAGAAAGAGAAGAAGATAGAAGATTTTCCAGTTGTACGCGATTATCCAGAGGTATTTCCTGAGGAATTACCTGGTCTTCCGCCTCATCGTCAAGTCGAGTTTCAGATCGAACTAGCTCCTGGAGCTGCACCTATAGCTCGTGCACCTTATCGTTTAGCCCCATCAGAGTTGAAGGAACTCTCTACGCAACTACAAGAACTCTTGGATAAGGGTTTTATTCGTCCTAGCTCATCGCCCTGGGGAGCTCCAGTGCTATTTGTAAAGAAGAAAGACGGTACTTTCAGAATGTGCATCGACTACCGAGAACTCAACAAGGTGACGGTGAAGAATCGTTATCCTCTACCGCGTATCGACGACTTGTTCGACCAGTTGCAAGGGTCGAGCTACTATTCGAAGATTGATTTGAGATCGGGTTATCACCAGCTGAGAGTCCGGGAAGAGGACGTCTCCAAAACAGCCTTCAGAACTCGATACGGGCACTATGAGTTTTTGGTCATGCCTTTTGGGATGACCAATGCACCTGCGGTTTTCATGGACTTGATGAACCGAGTGTGCAAACCTTACCTGGACAAGTTCGTTATAGTCTTCATCGACGACATCCTGATCTATTCCAAGAGTCGGGAGGAACACGAGCAGCATCTGCGACTTATTCTGGAACTCCTTCGAACAGAACAGCTTTACGCAAAGTTCTCGAAATGCGACTTCTGGCTTCGAGAGGTCCATTTCCTAGGCCACGTGGTGAACAAGGATGGGATTCACGTTGATCCATCCAAGATAGACTCGATTAAGAACTGGCCTGCACCTCGTACACCAAAGGAAATTCGCCAATTCTTGGGTTTGGCGGGATACTACCGGAGATTCATAAAGGATTTTTCTAAGATTGCACAGCCTCTCACCTCACTAACGCAGAAGGGCGTTATTTATCGCTGGGGAAACGCACAGGAGTTGGCATTTCAACACCTAAAGGATAGACTTTGTAGCGCACCTATCCTTTCCTTGCCGGAAGGCACAGACGACTTCGTGGTCTACTGCGACGCATCAATTCAGGGTCTTGGTTGCGTGTTGATGCAACGAGATAAAGTTATAGCCTACGCCTCACGCCAACTCAAGGTTCATGAAAAGAACTACACTACGCACGATTTAGAGCTGGGAGCTGTTGTTTTTGCGCTTAAGCTATGGCGGCATTACCTGTATGGTACCAAGTGCGCGATCTACACTGACCACAGGAGTCTCGAGCATATCTTCAAGCAGAAGGAACTGAATATGCGACAACGACGATGGGTCGAACTACTGAATGACTACGAGTGCTCAATCAGGTATCACCCGGGCAAGGCCAATGTTGTGGCTGACGCCCTCAGTCGAAAGGACACTGCGCCTAAGCGCGTGCGAGCTTTACAACTCACGATCCATTCTAGTCTTCCTCCCCAGATACGAGCAGCTCAGATAGAAGCACTGAAACCAGAAAACGTCAGGGCTGAAGCCCTACGCGGATCGAGGTAACGCTTAGAACAGAAGGAAGATGGTGCTTACTATGTAACGGGGCGCGTTTGGGTCCCACTTTATGGCAACCTACGAGAACTTGTGATGGACGAAGCACACAAGTCTCGCTACTCAGTACACCCTGGATCAGATAAGATGTATCACGACATCAAAACTACGTACTGGTGGCCTAGCATGAAGGCCCACATAGCAACCTACGTCAGCAAGTGTTTGACTTGTGCGAGAGTCAAGTCGGAATACCAGAAACCATCAGGCCTGCTCCAACAACCAGAGATACCTCAATGGAAATGGGAGCAAATTTCCATGGATTTTGTTACTGGCCTACCTAGATCCCAGCGCGGGAACGATACTATTTGGGTGATCGTGGATCGACTCACAAAATCTGCACACTTCCTGGCTATCAAGGAAACGGATAAGTTCTCCACTCTTGCAGAAATATACCTCAAGGAAGTCGTTTCGAGGCACGGGGTGCCCACCTCTATTATCTCGGATCGAGATGCACGTTTTACTTCAGAACTGTGGCAAGCAATGCACAAATCCTTTGGCTCGCGACTAGATATGAGCACAGCGTATCACCCTCAGACGGACGGGCAGTCCGAGCGCACTATTCAAACCTTAGAAGACATGCTTCGTGCATGTGTAATCGACTTTGGCAACCGCTGGGAAAAGCATCTGCCACTTGTGGAATTCTCGTACAATAACAGCTACCACACCAGCATAGGAGCTGCTCCGTTTGAGGCATTGTACGGACGTAAATGCCGGTCTCCTCTTTGCTGGGCAGAGGTGGGAGAAAGTCAGATCACTGGCCCATAATATGTGGTAGATACAACCGAGCAAATCGCTCAGATACGAAAACGCATGACGGCCGCTCGCGAACGTCAGAAAGTTTACGCCGACATGGGCAGGAAACCACTTGAGCTCCAGGTTGGGGAGCGGGTACTACTCAAAGTTTCACCCTGGAAGGGTGTGGTTCGTTTTGGTAAACGCGGTAAACTTAACCCACGATACGTTGGACCTTTCGAGGTCATTGAGAAAATAGGCAGGGTGGCCTACAGACTAAACTTACCAGCGGAACTCGGTGCAGTTCACAACGTTTTTCATGTGTCGAATCTGAAGAAGTGTCCGTCAGATGAGACCCACGTAGTTCCTTTGAAGGAACTCACGATCGACGAGCAGTTACGATTCGTCGAGGAACCAGTCGAAATCACGGACCAGGATGTTAAGGTCCTCAAGAGCACTAGAATACCTCTCGTTCGAGTTCGTTGGAACTCACGTCGCGGCCCAGAGTTCACCTGGGAGCGCGAAGATCAGATGAAACAAAAGTATCCCCAACTGTTCGCAAACAGTACACCCACTACTGAGGCCGAAGCTACGGAATTTCGGGACGAAATTCCAGATCAACGGGGGGTGGATGTGACACCCCGGGAAAACCAGGAAAACCATACAACTTAACTAGCTTCCTCAGTGAGTGCCTACCAAATTTCGGGACGAAATTTCTTTCAACTTGGGGATGATGTGACAACTCGAAATTTAGAACCTTTCGTTGTACGTTTGAACACTAAGTGACTAGCTAATTTGATGATTTGATGAATGATATGTGCGAACTTATATGATTATGTGTTATGCTATGTGTGCGCTTGTGTGTATGTAGGCGAGTATGTATATGAACCGAAACGACACGAACCCGGCTCGAGACCATGTGGTCTCGAGTGAACGATGACCTATGGGCCGGTTGGGCCGCACCTCATGTAACCCACACGAAACCTACTAGGACTAGTATATAGATCACACTCCTAGCAAACTAGTCCATTCTTTGGACAATCCACTCATACTCTCCAACACACACACTCTCCACTCTCTCACACTAAAACCCTAAGCTACAACATCATACATTCCTCTCCTTCATTCTCGGATCCAATCGACAACCGTAAGAAGCTCTCGGATCGCCTCTCACACACACCGGTTGGAAGCTCCACTCACACCTTTGAACCCACACTTGAACCGGTTAGTGAATTTATGATGTTTGTTGTTATTTAATAATGGTATGAATGATAGAACCTAACTAGTGTAGTGTATGCTTGATGATGTTTGTGAACCGGATGTGTATTGTGTTTTGAGTCGATAATGATGTATGATTTTCGGTTGATGATGATGATTTGATAACATGTTTGCTTGTTAAGGTTCATACATGATAGATATATATATCCTCCTTGAATAACTTAACATGATTAGAGTGGTTGCTAATGATTCATGATCACTTAACATATGAATAAGTAGAAAAATGGTTGAATATGGTGCTATTATGTTCTCGGATTGAATATGTGAATGATAAGGATCATTGGTGCATTAAACTAAGTAGATTATGTTGACATAAATCGGTTTAGTGAGCTTGTTTGTTCAAAGGATGAAAACCCTAAAGATGAACATGATGAACACATGAAGAACTTGTTGAATATCATATGAACATGTTGAAAATTTGAAATCTGATATGTTTGATCCATTTTTAGTAATTTGCTAGACAAGAAACATGTTTAAGGTTTTTGGTTGGATAGTACAAACTGTTACAAGAAATCAGAATGTTAGTGGGTAGTACACTGTACCAAAACAGCTCCTGTCCAACCGAAACCATCGGTTGCGACTCGAAACCATGCATGATGAGTCGAAATCTCCCAGTTGCGACATCGGTTGCGAGTCGCAAACACCTGGTTGCGACTCGAAACCACAAATGATCAGCACATAAACCGTTTGACTCGAAACCCCGGTTGCGAGTCCAGTTGCGACTCGTAACCAAAACAACACAAACCGAAACCATGATTGCGACTCAGGTTGCGAGTCGCAAACGCCTAGTTGCGACTCGAGATTATACACAGATACACGCTGTTTGGGCTTGCACCTCGTTTCGGACTTAATTGTTTGGGCCGAACTCTTGGGCCTAATGCACAAGACCTTATATGTTACTGTTGAACGTGAACATTGTTGATCTGCCATGATTAAACGTGTATGCCTTAGATAATACTTGAATGCAATGTGCTAGAAACATCCGTGTGCTACTTGGTTACGAACCTGACTTGTATGATACAACTATGATAGGACGTGAGTAGCCACAACATTGCTTGTTTGACTTTTCTGTGTTTCTACCGAGCAAACCAAGGTGAGTTCACACCCTCTACAAAGCATGGGATTCCCAGGGGTCGGGAATTGGGGTTAAGGAACTGGGTTCCTCGTCCTCCTTGGGTAGGACAGCAAAGGTTCAGGAATGTAATTCCTCGTCCTCACGGACAGATAACTCGTACTAGACCAAAACTCTATCACGAAGTCCCTCATTTTTATATCGACTTAATCGCCGGGCCAATGGCGAGCGGGTCATTAGTTAGATAGCGCTATTTAGGTCTGACAAACCTCACACCGTGCCGCAGAGGACGGGCGTGAACTAATGGATCTGGGGCACGTCAATGATGATAGACATTGACAGTTTCAGGGCACATAAACATGACTACAGTCAGCAGTCGATATGGTAACGAGTCTAGTAGATACACAGGGTAGCCCCCACGGCCGAAATGCCAGATAACTAACACGGGGTAGCCCCCACGGCTGGATAGCCAGAGTAACCGGGAATAAACAAGTCACGTTTTTAACTATGGGGTAACCCCCACGGCAGGATGCCAGCTAAAGGAGACTGCTTTCGAAACAACTTAAAACGAACACCCAACCGTGAACTCACTCAACTTGTTGTTGACTCGTTACTACATGCTTTGCAGGTCCTTAGGTTTCTTAGCTGGAGCTTGCATGGAGGAGGATCGTTGTGGGACATGGACGACTGTGTGCCGTGTTAAACTTTGAAACAATTAAACTTATGTTTTGATTTAAGACTTATGCTTCCGCTTGCAACTTAACTATGTTTTGTTTGAACACCAATTGTATTGGTTGGATTTTTATAACTACTTATATGCTTGTTCAATATGATTGGTGGCTGGATCCTGGTCAGTCACGCCTCCAAGCGGTAGTACTCCGCAGGTGGATTTTGGGGGTGTGACAGTATGGGTGTGTGTATGAGAGAGAGTGTTAGTGCATATGTATGTTGACTTCGTCTTGTATCGAGTCATGTAACTATAATAGATAGACTAGGACACGTTGTACGAGAGAAACGGGAAACAGACCTGAACCAGCCACCTCTCACGAAGTGGAAAGTTCATGCTTTCTGGCAAGTTCATGCTTTCTGGCAAGTTCATGCTTTCTGGCAACTTCATGATTTCTGGCAAGTTCATGCTTTCTGGCAAGTTCATGCTTTCTGGCCAGGTCGTGCGACCTGGACCAGCTCGTGTGGTCTGGTTCATGGGGTCTGGCATTCCTATATATAGGTGAGTCCAGGTCTTCATTTGTAACTTGGTAATTCCGGAGACGAAGTGTTGCCGAAGTGTCGAACGATCTGTAAACACTATCAAATCAACACAATCGACAGTTAAAGTGATTCTACGTGCAAATCTAGCTGTTATAACATCAATACGTCTGATTCCGCCTTTCGTATTGATCGAGAGCTCTTCTGATCGACTCGTTTGATCGAATCCCGATCCTACAAGTGGTATCAGAGCTCAGGAGGAAGATTTCTTACCTATTCAGCTTGTTTTTCACGGATAAAACTGATTTCTTCTCATCTCTACTCATCTTTCTACACTTTCTTATCAAATTTACCGAGATTCCACGGTTAAAATGACCTGATTTTGACAAATAACACGTAAAACACTGTTTTGAACAATCTTTGAACAAATTTGACCGTAAATTCAACCTAAAAACTGATCAAATTTGACAAAATGATGAATTTTTTGACTTAGAAGTTTCAAACGGAGTGAATCTTTGTCCAAATCGCGAGAAAAACCCTTCAGATCGTTTGAAACATCTTCAGGTCGTTTGAAATTAGGTCCAGGTCATGTGAAACATCTTCAGGTCATTTGAAATTAGGTCCAGGTCGCACGAGTTGACTCCAGCTTGTACGAGTTGACTCCAGGTCGCACGAGTTGACTCCAGGTCGCAAGAGTTGACTCCAGGTCGCACCAAATTCAGATTGTGTCAACTTCCAGGTCGTTTGAACTTCAGATCGTGTGAATTACCAGATCGTTTGATCTCAGCTCGTTTGAAACTTCAGCTCACTTGAATATTGTGTTTTTGTATACCTTTTCACCGAAACATGGAAAATGAATTTTACAATGCGTTTGGTACTGCTTCGGTTACTCCAGTTACCGTTGCAGAAACTGTCGGTATCGAGAACGAAATAGGAACTTTCCAAAAGCCTCCAAAGCTTATGTACATTGAGGACTTTAAAGGGTGGCAAGACCTTTTTGAAAACTGGGTACAAGCGAACAAGTTTGATGCATGGGTTTCTTTAGAGAAAGATTATACTTTACCAAAAGATGAACTTGGGAATGAAAAACAATTAAGTCAATTTTTACTGGATGAAAAATTAAAATACACAAGTGAAAAAATGATGATTAGCATTCTCCAACAAGCAGTAAAAGAAGATATTTTTGTTTTGCTTCAACATGAGGGAACTGCTAGATCAATCTGGAAAGCGTTGATTAAAAAGTTTAAGGGTAGTGCCGAAATGATCAAAAATAAACGAGCATTACTAAAGAAATCGTTTGATATGTTTACAGCTTTTGAAGGAGAGACAACTAGGAAGATTATCGAGAGATATTGTCATCTAGTCATGGAGATGAAAAGATTGGACATCAAGAAAGAAGATGATGAATGGGTTGATAAATTAGCCGATGCGCTACCACAGAATGAATGGGGAACATATCTATTGATTTTAAAGCATAACCGACAATTTGAAGATATGAATTTAAGTAGGTTTATCCAGAAGTTGGAAGAACATGAGCTATCAATTCGAAAAACTACTACAATGAGAAGTCCGGGTGCTCAACAGGATGTTAGTCTGTACTACAGAGAAAACAAGATTGAGACTACTCCTAGTCCGAAGATTCAAACTGCGTTCAGTGCTGAAAATTCTTCCGGAACAAATGCAAGAAATACAACTCAGAGCAGTGGATATTCTTCGTCTTATTCAAGTTTTGAACCAAATTTCTCAACACCGAGTTCTCAACAACAAAGTTTAACAAATTTTACCGGTCAAGTATTGCAATGCAATGTTGCATTACATATTCAAAATGGTCAAAACTTTTCTCCAGATATTGCGAAGCAACACATGGCATCTCTTGTCACTGTGTTAGAGTCGTATGAAAGCTTAGTTGCTGGACGAATCAGAAATCTGATGCTTACTAAAGAGGATTATGATCAGATTGTTTCTGAAGAACTTGAGTTGATGGACATCAAGTGGTGTTTAGCTAGTGTTTTGAGAAGAGCAGAAAAGTTTAAACAGATCTCCGGAAGATATGATCTTCGTGAAGCTGCAACATCTCAGCTAGGTTTTGACAAATCGAAGGTTGCTTGTTTTCGTTGCCGAGAAAAAGGACATTTTAAATGAGAGTGTACAAACAGAGAAGCAACCGGAAGACAAGATCCTTTCGGAAACAACGATTATCATAGAAAAGCAATTTATCATCAGGTTGCTCAACAACCATATCAACAACTATCTTCACACTCACGTACTATTCTGATTGAAAAATCAAAGGGTAAAGCTTGTATTGGTCTGCTAGACCAAGAAGATGAAAGGATTCTGAAAGTGTTCAATTGGGATGATTATGATCCTTCTAGACCTTCAGTTTCTAAAGCATTTGTTGCTCAAATCTTTAAAGATTCAACCTCGGAAGAAGAATCAATCAAATCTAAGAACAGTCCTAGAAGACAACCGATTTTTAAGTCTTCAGGAAGTGATGAAGACACTGATGATGAGGGAGAGTATATTAATAAAGCTAGAAAACAATTGGATCCTTATAGTTTTGATTTGTTTTTTGCAGATAAAATCGAGATATTGAAAGAGAAAAGGGCTGCTAGACTGAAGAGAGAAATGGAAGCAAGATGGGTTGCTGAAGAAAAGACAGAAGCTGATAAGGCAAAAGTTGAAGAAAAATCGACAGAGAAGGTCGAGGTTGAAGAGAATGAAGTGAAGATAGAAGTTGAGAAAGAACCGATTATGATTGAAAAGGTGGTGGAGAAAATAGTTGAAAAAATTGTCGAAGCTGAAAAAATTGTTGAAATTGAAAAAATTGTTGAGGTTAAAAAGATTGTAGAGGTTGAAAAACCTTGTGCTAAGTGTTTAGAATCATGCAAATATTGTGCCAAGAAAGATACAAAGTATGCTGAATTGGAGAAGCTAAAGAGAACTTATTGCATAATGTGAGAAGCATAAAGGAATCATATGATCTCCTAAGCAACAAAGTGAACTTGTACAAAGGAGCTACTGATGAGGATATCCAGATGAAGAATCTTTTGAAAGCAACAGTTCTTCAAAAGCAAATTGCAATAAAAAAATACATTGAGATTATTGCAGGGCTTAAACAAGAATTGGCAGCGATGACGATTGAAACAGAAAGGGTGAATACTTTACTTCGAAGTTATCAAAGTTCAGAGTATGTCATTGATCGCATCTATCCTACCGTTGCAGCTCATAAGTATGCAGAATATGAAGAAAATTCTGGTAAGAAAACTGGTTTGAATTATAACAGAGTACCAAATCCAATGTGGGATGGCTATACCCCCCGACACTTTGAAAAGGTAGCTGAAGCACTCAATCTGAAATCCGAGTCTATCGATGGATTACCAGATGATATTGATGTCACCTTCACAGCGTCTGACACTGATCATGAGTCCGAGTTAATTAAGAAAGTGGTCGATCAGGTGTTGGAGAAAGATGAAGAGTCAACGTCAAAGTCTAAATCTGAAAATTCGAGTTCATCAGACAGAAGTTCGAGTTCACCGGTCAAAAGGGTTTACAATAAATATTTTCTGATATCAAAAAATAATTTGAGTGACGAAACATTAAAAGTAGCATATACTTTGAATGATTCCGACAAATTATATTCCGATGAAGAATTTCCAATAAGAAGTGTTAAAAATGAAATGATTAACAAGGTTTTCAAATTAACAGAAATTAATATTTCTAAAATAAAAGATGTAAATCTTTTTGAAAAACCTAAAAAATACACTTCAAGAGTTCAACAAAGATTGAACAAGAAAAAGGGTTACAGTTCTGGTTCGGGTTATCGAAAGAAACCAAACCATAACAGTAATTTCAAAAAGAAAGGATTAGGCTTTATTCCACCCGAAAATCATAAAAATGAGAAAATTTATAAACCAAAAACTAAATTTGTTTCAGGAGCAAGTTCTGAAGAGGAGAAGGAGAAACCTTTCTGGAAACAGTCAAACAAGGAGTTTCTCGCCGAAAAGCAAAAGAACGTGTTGAAGTAATCTGAACAGAGAGTTGAAAGAAGAACCTGTTTCAGATGCCAAGAGGTTAGACATATTGCTTGGAATTTCCTAAAGCTCACCAACACAAAACAAGGAGTTTCTTCTAACTCTAAATTGAAAGAAAATTGTGTTGATAAAAAGGAACAACCAACAGACAAATTTAAGGAGTTCAAAAATTAGACTTTCAAACTTGGTGAAAGTTCGAAACATTTTTACAAAATAAGAGCCAATTTAAACAAACATAAATGGGTTGTTAAGAAATCAGAGGTTGTTTCTGGCAATGAATCTGATTCGTCAAAGTCAGAGGAGCCACATGTTGTGCTAAATGATGAGAATTCCGTTCCGACAATGGATGATGAAAATTTTCCACCATTGTCAAATGGAAACTTGAAATAAAAAATTGGTAAGATTGAGATTTCAGATCAATTCTTCTCTGATAAGAAAGAATTTCATGCTGAAAAAGTGTTTAATGGTAAAGTGCTACATATTTTTGGTAAGATGGCTGATGGGAAGGTAAAGGGAGTGAAAGAATTTTATGAATCGAAAGTTGTTAAACTAAATGAGGATGGTTCACCCATGATTGATCAGGCATGGGTGAGATTCTTTAAAAAGTAAAATCCTGACTTGCCGGAGCTTCCAAGTTGGTAATCGTGGGGCATGAATCGGCATCATTCTTGAAAAATGTTTCTATGAAAAACCTACAAGTGATAGTTTTTACAAAGTGGTTGAAAGAACAAAGTGATGAATGAATCCCCATGATGTGTGAAATCAATAAAACTAATTTTCCGGAAAAACCATTTTGATTAAAACAAACTTAAGTGTTTTGAAATCATAATGGGAAAATAGTTTGTTGTCAGGGGAAGTTCTGATTGTTTAAGCCAAGAGAATGGAGAATTGAAGCAATTCAAATCAGTTTGTCATTTTACTTGTACAGTTTATTTCTTTTATTTTCAAATTTTCCCGAAAAATCAAAAATTGAAACATATTTTTGATTTTAGGGGGAGTAAAAAATTAAAATTTTGAAAAATCCAAAAACATGATAAAATCTAAAAACCAAAAACATCAAAAAATAAAAAATGAGTTTTGTTGAGAAAAAGAGGAAATGATAGTACATCAGTAGACAATCACAGTACGCTAAAGAATTGGAAAGTTAAAATGTGATAAACGGTCTCACTGATCATATGCCAGTAGGTTTTTACACGCTTAGTAGATTGTGGTCATGAAATGATGAATAAGTTATGATTTGATGAAGATAATTTTTAATCAGATTCTAAACACTAAAAATATAATTATTTTAAGTGTTAAAATAGTATAAAACTTTGGCATCAAGTTTACTAGCTTTGCATGTTGTACTTGATGTTTTAAGTGTTGTAAAATACGTGAAATCGCATGATTTATATGACTTACATAAAAACTGAGCTAATCTAATTATAACCATCATTTTAATCAGTAAATAACATGGATTATGTTAAAATATCAACTCGTTATGATTTGGGATGGTTATGGTAACGTTTAACGCAAAACTATGCGGTAAAACGGTTAAAAATCGGCTTTTCGAAGGATTTTTATAAAACTATTTTAAATCAGTAAGTAAACTAATATTTTTAGTTTACATATAAGTATTTTAACTTATATTAAGTTTACTTGGTGTTTGGTTAGTCATACGTGACTTCCGACGCCCGAAAACGTTACCGAATCACTAAAATACGCGTTTTACAATGTACACTAGCATGGGTTATTTATGGGTGAACCTTATGTGTTAAAATGTGTTATGTGATTTAGATATGTGTATATGATAATCTGTTAAGTGTTGACACGATAGCGGGAATTTAGACTATGCATGTACGCTTGTACGCTTAAAGCGGTAGAATCGGTAAAATCGCGTTAATGTGTAACTTGTTTGTCGAGCATGAAAATTGATACATATAAGTTATTTTATGTATACATGCTTTAAAAATGATAAAATAAATGAGTTAACGAGATTTTGGGTGTTGCGATGCTAAGTTTATGTTTTCGTTTACGTATATATATTACGACGTGCAAATCGAAGATATATTACGTATAAACGGGTGTGTTAATGGATTTACATGATAATGGTCACTAATAAAATCGTTCAAGTCACAAAATCTTAAATATATATATATATATATATATATATATATATATATATTAACGTGCCAACATAATCTAAAACGATAACTTTTTGAGAAAATCTCAAAGTTATGTGAAAATTCTAAAATACGGAGAAACTTAGGAATTTTGTGATATATTGATTGATAAATCGTTCCTACGTATAATAGGACGTGAAGAAATCAATTTGTGGGATTGCGCTATTTAAAATACGCACCCAATGGTGAGTGTCACTAAACCCCCTCTTTTTACTGTTTTGTATATGTTTTGGGGGAAGAACACGTCTAAAAAGGGTTTAATAATGTTTTTGAATAAAACATACCTTTTGATATCTAAAATTTATTTTTTCATTGAAAATATATGGATTTGTTAAATATATATGTTTCGGGGAGAAACAGTTTTGGTGAATATATGTTTCAGGAAGAAACGATTTTGGTGAATAAATATGTTTCGGGGAGAAACGGGGAAGTGTATGGTGTTTCAGAGAAAACGACCGTGTAGTTGGGACGAATTTGCTTGATCCCAGGGATTTCAGGAAATTCGTACAACATCATATATTAAATTTATCATATTAGTAGGATATATATTGTGACATCTGTGCTAGTGTAATCATTGTATAAATTCTGAATAGTTCAATTACAATTAAAACAATGTGATTTGATCCCAATATTTTTTTATTTATGTTTGACATTTTGCACATTTTGATTTTGTTCAATTTTAAACTCTATATCGCTTTCTGGAAAGTTATACGCAAACTGATGCGTAAACGTAATTAGTTTAATGCAAAAAACACTTCGGAACATCAACATATTCTTAACATACCTTAAATAACCTTTACATAACTTAGAAATAAGTTTTGAAGAGTTTGGTATGGTAAAAACAAGTTTATTCGCTTACAGGGACTATTTGCGACAAACTGCGAAAGTCTGCCGATTCGTATAGTAACGTACATTCTGGAACATGATCATAAGTTAAACATACTATAAATATCCTTTACATAGCTTAGAAATAGGCTTTGAGGGGTTCGGTATGCGAAAATAAACTTATTTGATCAATAGGGACTGAAAGCGTCAAAAAGTGCATAAGTTTGCATTTACGCGCATATCTTACGTTCTGAACATATCCGGACATCCAAAAATTTTTGTAATCATTAAAATATTTTATTTTAGTGATTGGAATGCTAAACTTTCATTCGTCGCGCAATTTGGATTGTTTTTCGCATCCGTTAGTGTTTTGTCGTAATTAACCGAATAACGTCATCGTACGACCAAACGAACCGACATCCGAGATGTTTTCAAGCATATTTCATACTTCATATACTTTGACATCATTTTAGAGCCTTGAAAATAGGTTAACGGGGCTTAAACGCGTCAAAAATCAACTTTATAGCATGCAGGGACCTGTTCTGCCAAAACATGAAACTTTTGCAAAAAAACAGGCTCCCTCATGCCACGCGCCAGACCAAGGCGCTCCTGGCACATGGCGCGATAGTGCCGTTTTCCAGAATTACCAGTTTTCAGCAATCAGCTGCTGAATCATGGTTTTAATCCTTGGTTTTTGGATACCATGAGCTGGTTTGTGTGTTTTGCAAGGTGCCCAATCATTGTTTAACAAGTGTAGGGTCATGATCAAGCTTCATAACATATGGAATGATCCTATGGCTTCATGATTCCTATAAATACCTTGGGTTTTCCCATCTTGTTCCTTGCTCATTTGCATTTTATGCTCTCATCTGCTCATTGAAGTTATCCCTCTGGTTGAAGGCTTCAATCTTTAGTATTCTTTGTTCTTAATCCAAGCTTGGACCCTTTGTAAGTCTTCTTCATGCTTGGTTATGCATTTCAAGCATGAAAGTCAAACAATGTTTGACTTTCTTCTTTGGCCATGGTTTGGTTATTACAAAGTTCGTTTGAACTTTGCAACGTGAGCGTAATCAAAATGGTTATAGTCCCTTGTGACTATACCTACTGATTACCACCTTGATTAGGTGTAGTGACGAGTCATAGTCTCGGTCAAAATACGTATTTATGCGCATTTTGCAAAGAAGCTATTTTCGGGTATCAAAACACTTTGTTTTGATATCAAACTTGTTTTCTAACTTAGTTAAACATGTTTAACTCGTCACTTTTTAGTTTAGTGCTTATATAGGGTCGTAAGTTAAGCGGTCTAAAACACCGCTTAGACTTTCGAACCTGACCCGTTTGGTCGATCATTAGGATCCGACCAAACATATTTTGTGACCATAGTTGTATAGGGAATAACCTTCCGAGGTTATACCTTATGGTCACTTCGTTTAGTTAGTTGTATGATAGGTAGTTTATATACCTTAGGAAAATGACCAAAATGCCCTTTTTGCGCATAATTCCATTTTAAGCATATGTAACTTAAATTTGGCCACATAAACTGATTATTAAACATGTTAGGGCATATAATACTTGTCATAGGACTAGTTAGGCTACTCGTTTGCGCTTTTGCGCAAATGACGCGTTAAAGTTGCGTAAGCTACCTAATTGGGTCATAACGGGTCATAAGCACTTAGGATAGGTTCCGATTTAGAATGTAGGCTTTGTTAAATCATATTATATGAGTTCCAATACTCATTTGGTTTACGAAACCTCATTTTATCCGACCTTCCGATTTAAGTCCGGTTTATTAACAGTTATTAGGTGCCATTTGATTCCGTGATCCCTCAAGCGTTATTTAATTGTTATTTCAAGATCATTAAGCACTATCAAGTGAGTACATAGTACCTTTTTTTACTGTTTTCAAATAATTTAGGGTGATACACATGTGCCTACTTGTTACTTTCGTGTTTTTCATGCTTTCATGACATATACTTGCTATGTTCATTTGTACGCATATAGTACATGATTTCATTATGCTTTGCTATGTATGTTGACTAAGCATGCTAGCACATTGATTTCATAAAAACTTTTTTTGCATATGTTTACTCAGCATATGGACACATTGATTTACATTACATTTCTGCTATGTATGTTTACTGAGCATGCTAGCACATTGATTTCATAAACATTTCCGCTTCGTATGTTTACTTAGCATACTTAGTACACTATTTTCACATAACATGCTTACATTTGGTATGACATTTGGTTTGTTTAACGAAACTAAAATACGTTCATTAACACTGATCATGCCGCTCGGTAGTATGTAGTGGTACCATAGGAATTGACAACTCCCATTCCTGGAATCCTAGGTTTGTTTGGACGTAAGGAATGACAGAATCCGAAAAAAATTTAGTAAACCTTGGATTTGTTTAAAGGTTTATCCTACAGTCTCAAGGCTTGAATGTATGCGTTTAACATTACCGCATAAATGTTTGTATCAATAAAGCAATTATTTTTGTAAAACATAACTTTTTGAATTAAAAATACTTTGTTTTGTACATTTTACCTATGGGGTTGAGTAAATACTTTTTATTCACCATACATAACATTTGATTATACATTGACATTATATATATGGTTTGAGTAGATACTTTTTACTTGCCATACATAACATTTGATTATACAAGACATGATTTATATTTGACATTAGACATTGCTTACACATAAACAATTTGACATTGGTTTAAACAAGACATTTTGGTGGTTATTTGGTGAGTGATTTAAATAACGAGGAGTGTGTAACATGATAAAAGCATTTGGTACTTCCTACATATAAGTGCTTTTATGATATTACATATCGTAGCGTTATCTAAATCATTTCAACAAAGACATGATAGATTTTATACAAATGACATATTTTCACAAGACATTGTTTTTCAAACGACATATTTTATACAAGTTCATTTTCACTTGGTTATTTATTTAACCATGCAATATTCTTTTATATCATCTGATTTTCTTATCGATTTTCGTATGATTTATAAAAGAAAACATTTTTGTAAGGTTCATGACTACTTTTTGTTAAACATTTCTTTTAACTACAAGTCATGAATCCTTCATCAACAAATCCTATGTATCTCACAGGCATTTTATGCTGACGTACCTATTTTCACATGTGTTTTCAGGAGCTGATGCTTAGGGTTGATCGTGACACACTTAAGCGGACTCGGGCCATAGTGACAATAAAAGATGCAAGACTAGTTTAATTTATGCTATGTTTTCCTTGTTTTAAGACAATGTAATCAATGTTAATAAATAAAACGAAACTTTAAATACCATGGTTATGAAACAATAATTCTGTTGCTCCACTCCCCGACGTTTCCGTCGCGGTTTGTTGTTTTACGCGGTCGGGGTGTGACAGAAGAGTTGGTATCAGAGCCAATGGTTATAGGGAATTAGGTTATTAGTGATGATTTGACCTAGACTATAACTTTTCTAGGACCCTAACACAAGTTATCTTGTGTTTTGATCTTAAAACATAAACGTCACCTATCTTTAGGTGATTGCCAAAACAAGAACACAATTTTCCACAACGATTTTGAAAATCAATCATCTACTCTTAGATGGTTTGTTAGAAGGTTTTGAACCCTCTAGGTTTTCAAAATCTCGTCAAAGTTTGGGTCTAAATAATGTGAACACGTGCAATCTGGAAGGGTGGATGCCTGTATCTCGAGTTTTCTGTCTAGGCTAGAGTGTTCGTACAAATCCACATAATCGGACCAGTCACTCTTACCTGGGAACTCTTGGGGTGAGTGTCCACTTATAGGCTAAAGCATGTCTTCGTGATACATTATTGTGACCCATTTACTTTGATTAGTCACTGTGTGTCGTTTGTCTGCTTTGTGGCAACGAACGAATGACCACCATCCTTGCTTTTTGTCGATATTTGTAACATCTCATTTTTCATCATATCATCTCACTTGTTTTCTCTCATGTTTTCCTCTTTTAGAATGCCTCCTCGATGAGACTTACAACAACCACCTAACGCCGAACTGGCGGCTATCATAGCGCAACAAATGGCTGCTGCACTCCCGAATCTCATCGCTCAAATTAACCAAGCCGACAATAACAATGCACCTGCTCCGTGCAACTTTAAAAGTTTTAATTCGGCTAAACTGCTCAAGTTCAGTGGTTCTGAAGGAGCAACTGGGCTCCTACAGTGGTTTGAGAGCATTGAGAGCACTTTTCACCATGTACAGTGTCCTGATAATCGTAAGGTTAAGTTTGCTTCTAGTGTGTTTCAAAAGAGGGCTCTTACTTGGTGGAATGGAGTCATGAGAGATCGTGGTGCTGATGTTGCTCTAGCACAAACCTGGGAAGAGCTTAGGGCTCTTTTGATGAGGGAATTCTGTCCTCGTCATGAAAAAAGGGCGTTAGAAAGGGAATTTGATGATCTGAAACAAGACAGTGATGAACATCGGGCTTATACCGATAGATATGAGGAACTGAGTTTACTTTGTCCCACAATGGTTACCCCACTTGATAAAGCTATCGAAAGGTATGTCGATGGTCTACCTGACCCTGTCCAAGATATCGTTACTGGTAGCAACCCTACCACTGTTTGATAGGCCATCAAGTTGGCTGCGACCTTGACCGAGTCGTAAATCTAGAAAGGTAAACTCCACAAGAAAGGTGATAAGAAATCATCTGACAAGAGTGAGAATAAGAAGGGTAAGAAATCTGACTCTTCAAGAAGGTCTAGGAAGTGGGGTTCCAAGAACTTTGCTGTTACAACGCAGGCAAACCAAGCTGCTCTAAATCAGCCCGCGCAACCACCTGCCAAGAAACCGTACATTGGCAATGCGCCTTTGTGCAACAAGTGTAACAGCCACCATCAACCGCACGTTCAGTGTCGTTATTGTACCAACTGTGGGAGATCAAGTCATCTTGCCAACACATGTCGTCTTCCTCATAACGAGAATCAAGCAGCTCAAAACCCTGCTCAGCAACCTGCACAACAACCTGCTCAACAACCAGCACAAGCTACACGACCCCACTACCCGCCTGGTTCTTGCTACAATTGTACGGATTTAGCCCACTACAGAAATCAGTGTCCAAGGTTGGCTAATGCAAATCAGGCGCAGGCTCGTGGTCGAGTCTTTAACATGAATGCTAATGAGTCGCGTGCAGATAACGAGGTGGTGAATGGTACGTTCTTTGTTAACAATCAACCTGCTTCTGTTCTTTTTTATTCAGGTGCCGATAAGAGTTTTGTGTCATTATCTTTCGAGCCTTTGCTTTGCATGACTAGAACAAAACTAGGAAAGCCCTTGACAGTAGAGGTAGCTAGTGGTGAACTCGCTATACTCGATTCTGTTTTTCAAAATTTCCAGTTGAACCTTAATAACCATCTTTTTCCTATCAACCTCACACCAATGCAACTTGGAATCTTTGACATTATAGTGGGAATGGATTGGTTAGCCAAGTACCACGTAGAGGTAGTTTGTTTTGAGAAGATTGTTCGTGTACCGCTTTCGACTGGTGAGATCTTAGAGGTTCGTGGTGCGAAACCTGCTAGTAGTCTTAAACTCATGACATGTATTCAAGCTCAAAAGTACTTACGAAAGAACTATGTGGCCTTCTTGGCACATGTCGTAGAGGAGAAAGGCAAAGGTAAGTCAATTAAAGACATCCTAGCTGTTCGGGATTATCCTGAAGTATTTCCTGAAGAACTACCTGGTTTACCCCCAGCACGCCAAGTTGAGTTTCGTATTGATCTTGTACCTGGTGCGAATCCTTGCTAAATCTCCTTAGCGTCTTGCACCGTCTGAGATGCAGGAATTATCTAAGCAACTTCAGGAGCTTTCTGACAAAGGTTTTATCTGTTCGAGTTTTTCATCTTGGGGTGCTCCCATTCTTTTTGTTAAGAAGAAAGATGGCTCTTTCAGGATGTTCATCGATTATCGTGAGCTTAACAAGCTTACCATCAAGAATCGATATCCCCTACCTCGCATTGATGATCTCTTTGATCAGTTACAGGGTGCTACTTGTTTTTCAAATATTGATCTACGTTCTAGGTATCATCAGCTTCGAGTGCTCGAGGAAGATATTCCCAAGACAGCTTTTCGCACGAGATATGGTCACTATGAGTTCACTGTTATGCCATTCGGTTTGACTAATGCTCCTTCTATTTTCATGGACTTGATGAATAGGGTTTGTAAGCCTTATTTGGACAAGTTCATCATCGTTTTCATTGATGACATTTTGATTTATTCTAAGACACGATCCGATCATGAACAACATCTCCGTCTTACTTTGGAACTCCTAAAGAAAGAACAACTGTTCGCCAAATTCTCCAAGTGCGAATTTTGGCTTAAGGAAGTTTAATTTTTGGGACACATTGTCAACAAACAAGGTATTCATGTAGATCCCTCCAAGATCAGTGCGATTAAGGATTGGGATACACCTACTACTCCCACTGAAGTTCGTTCATTTCTTGGTCTCGCGGGTTATTACCGCCGCTTTATTGAAAATTTCACCAACATTGCAGTTCCTCTCACTGGTCTAACTTAGAAGAATAAACCTTTTGAGTGGGGATCCAAACAAGAAGAATGTAACACCTCGTAAAATCACATCCAATGATGTATTGACACGTGTAATAAACCCTAAAGAAGTCAAATGTTCAATTTAAGGGACTAATTTTTCAAAAAATCAAAAAACTTTGATAATGAAAGCACTGGAAGTGTTAGCATACCTAAAATAAGTTTCTAAATAACCTCTCACGATGATTATATTCACAAATGAGCCACTTTTCGATCGAGTGTAGCCGTTTGGGTAATTAATAGAAAGTTTGCGCAATGAAGGGTTAAAAGCGTCAACATGTTAATTCTTACCTCTGAGTGACCTTTTAACAAACAGGGAGCTTCATGATATTTGATTATACTCTCGGGAATGCCAATTATTGGCCGTCTAAGGTTTTTATGCCTATAAGTGAAGTTACGCGCAACTTTGCAAGTTAGAGGGGCTAAAAGTGTCAACATGTTTAATTATACCTCTGAATGACCTTTTAGCGAACCTGAAGCATCGTGATGTTTAATAATACTTTGAAGAATGCCTAATATGGATTAGATGAGGCTTCAATGCTATTAAATGATGAGATGCGCAAGTTTGCGCAATAGAGGGACCTAAAGCGTCAACTTTTGAATCTACGCCTTTCGGTGACCATTTAAGCCAACGATAGTGTAGTAGTATTTAATTATATGCTTGGGAATGCCCATTATGGGCCATGTAAGACTTGGATATCATTAAACAACGTTTCGTTCTACTTTGCGCAATTAAAGGACTAATTGCGTCAAACTTCAAAAGTATGTCGATTCGTAGGGTATCGGACCTTCCAGAATATGACCATGAGTTAAACATACCCTAATTATCCTTTATATAGCTTAGATATAGGTTTGGAGGTGTTTGGTGCGCAAAAATAAACTTTTAAGTCATTCAGGGACTAAGAGTGTCAAAAAGTGCAAAAGTTTGCATTTTCGCGCATATCTTGCATTCTAAATATATCCGGACACCCAAAAATTTATGTAAGCACTAAAATATTTTATTTTAGTGTTCAGCATGATAAAATTCCATTCGTCGCGTAATTTGGATCGTTTTTCGCGTCCGTTCGTGTTTCGTCGTAATTAGTCGAACAACGTGACCGTACGACCAAACGAACCGACATCCGACATATTTTTGAGCATGTTTTATGTTCCCTATGTTTAGGCATCATTGTAGAGCCTTGAAAATGGCTTAATGGGCCTCAAACATGCCAAAAATGACCTTATATGCTAACAGGGACCAAAACTGCAACTTCTGAAAGTTGTTTGATCTGTGCAGGCCGTAGGCTACGCCCCCTGAAGCGTAGCCTACGCCCAGGTATGGGCAGATTCTTATTTTCAGCATTCTGGTTGTTTTTCAAGGGCTTTTATGTAAAATCCTCAATACCTTGAGATTGTTTTCAATCCCCATTGTATTTAGAAACCATGGGCACACATGGAGGGTCAAGATTGAAGCACGGGTTACGAGAAACGATCCTAACGGTTCTTGAAATCCTATATAAACCCACTTGATCTTGCTCTCATTTCACACTTGATCTGAATTGTTCTAAGTTGGAGCCTTTGTGCTTCATACCTGAGCATCCTATATCAATTCCATCCTTGCTTGGACCCTTTGTAAGTGTCCTTTCGTGCTTAGTTTAAATTGTTTAGCGTTTATAGCCGAAAAGTCAAGCGTTTTCGATAAACGCTTTGACTTTTAAACGGTTGAGCCATTGTTCGCAACGAACATGGCTACGTGACCGTAATTAGGTAGGTGTTAAACCCTCAAAAGGGCACCTCCTAATTACCACGTTTACTCAGTCAATTGTCGGGTCAAACTTCTTAATAAAAAGTCAAACGAGTCAGTTTTTACAAATAAATTCATAACTAATAATACTGAAGTTATGGAACATGTTTTAACACTTAAATAACTTGGTAATTAATATAAGAACATGTTTAACCATGTTCAACCCGACGATTTTGAGTATAGGCTCGGTTCGGAACCGAAAGTCGCAAAAGTAGACTTTTGCTTTGACTTTCAGTTCTGACCTGATTTAGCTTAGTTTAGATATATCTTGGGATTCCTTTAGGACCATGTTATAGGTTAGTATAACCCTCTGAGGTTATACAACTTGGATCCTTAGTTACCCTATTCATTTGCATGTTTCCGTTATATGCCAAATTGTTGACCGTTATGCCCTTTTGACCTTAAAACGAGAATCTTGAAAATGTGAAAAGACAATAACCTTGTTTACTGAATTATAAACATGTCCTTAAATGTTCACATTAGTTTGAGGTCTAGATTAGGAGTTCTGCTCAATAGCGTAACTAGAAAGCTTTTTATTAATTAAACGGCGTAATTAGCATAAAGCCTATCTAAACCCAATTTTTGATACCAAAACTTTTACCTACTGATGTAAAATAATATTTTGGGATTTTTGAAGATTTTTATTTATTTTTAGGCTGAGCATAACATAGGGTTCTAAGCTTAATTCGGTAGTTGTCGGTTTTGCCCTTTTGGGCTATAAAATGAGTTTTACAAATCCTTTTGATATCAAACCTTTTTTTACTGATCTAATATGATAAATAGAATATTTTAAGCCTTCTGGAATAATAAAAATATCATCTTTTCTTATAAAACCCCGAAATCGCTTAAAACCGTCTTTTTAGGCGTTTTAAGCGCATAGTATGAGTTAAAACTATTTTTGGCATATGAAACTTAATACCTACTGATGTTTTAAGTAAATTTATATATTTTAACAGTAAATAAAAGTTTTAAACTCAGACTCTCTAATTTTGACCTTTTAAGCTTATGTGAAATTACCAAAATGCCCATACGGTGCATAGTTTGGTTATAAATAGTAAATTTCACATATATGCTATACCCTAATGTTATAACTTATTAAATTAAGTATTTTTACTGATTATATCAGACCTGGAACTCAGAATAATATTTAATCTCTCTTATAACCTTTAAAATGACCAAAATACCCCTACGGGGCATAAATTGGTTTTAAATTCGTTTTGGGCATAATGGAAGGTATCCTACTGATATCACAACATATTTAAGGCATATTAACTTAGGAAACCTGTTCATAACTCTTTATGTAACCCGTTACACACTTTTCGCGTTCGGATCGGCTTATGTAACTAGTTTGCATAAATTAGCCGAAACGGGTCAAACCTTATCATTTTTATCTCAAAATCCAGAATGTGTTTAGTTTACCCTTATTACACAAGTATACAAGCTTGTCGGGTCTAAACCACATTCTAATCCGGTTCTCGCTTAATCATGCGTTTTGAACCATATCCTCCTTTAAAACTAATCGGTCTAAGCATAGGCTTAATTAAGACCTGTTAGGAATCTAATAGGTTATTAAAAACCTTCGTTCCAGATTTAGGAGCCCAGTAAAAGCTATCTGTACTTGCTTGGTGGTATACGGCTGGGATAAATTGTATAAATTTGTTCAGGTAAATACTTTTAACTTATTTTCCCTTATACGGGCTTGGGGTACGGTATATAGAATACCGCTTGGTCGGGCATTGAATTTTTAATCGTATGAAGGTTACTTTATTGAAATGACCCGTTTAAATTGTTTTGTTTTCTTAAAACCTTTGGGGGGTTAATAACCATGTCCCGGATATCCTTGGCATCATTCATTGAATGGCCACGACCTTAGCACGCGGGTGTAGGCGTACACCCGCCAGTGCATATATAAATAATAAGGTATAACCGCCGGTTACTAGAATAATTCGCCGTGGGACTATGCCATGTGGTGTGTCTATTAATCTTTAACCCGGTATTCAACCCGGGCTACTGAACGTATAACGAACATGTAATTCTTTTACAAGTTTATATATAAATAATTATCCCAAGTTATAAAATGTTTTGTGCCTTGTGCATTCAAATCAATTTTCTAAACCTTTTTCAAAATGAGTCAGTTAATTGTATTTACCAGTGTAAACTGACGTATTTTCCCAAAAAGGCTAAGTGCAGGTACTAATCGAAATAGGCTGGCCTCTCCTTAGCATCAATAAGAGTCTCGCAAGGTTGGATGCATTTATGTCTGATGAACTACGTTTCTTTCTTATTAATCCCCATGTGGATCTGTTACAATCCATTTTGTGATACTTTGATATTACTGGATAAACGGTTTGTAATATGATTCATCTTTTGCTTCCGCTGTGCATTTAAAATTGTGTTGTTTGACTATGATGATATCAACTACGTCACGATATGTCACACCCCGACCACGTAGAACATACAAAACGTGGTGGAAATGTCGGGGAGTGTTGTAACAGAATTAATGGTTTCAAATCCATGGCAATTAAAGTTTCGTTTTATTAATCAAATATGAAAGTTTACATTGTTTTAACAAGAACCAAAGAGTACATAACATAAATTAACTAGTTCTTGTCTCGTTTTAAGTCACTAAGGCACAGGTCCGCCTAAGTATGTCTTGATAAGTCCTAT
The DNA here is from genome assembly GCA_030545235.1 of Helianthus tuberosus. NCBI lineage: Eukaryota > Viridiplantae > Streptophyta > Magnoliopsida > Asterales > Asteraceae > Helianthus > Helianthus tuberosus. Next base: position 97,871,267 of record CM060354.1, on the reverse strand, counting down.
GCATCATCTCCTGAAAACACATGTGAAAATAGGTACGTCAGCATAAAAATGCCTGTGAGATACATAGGTTTTGTGAAAACAGAATTCATGACTTATGTTTGAGAAAATGTTTAGTCATGAACCTGGTAATTTGCTTTGTCTTGTAAATCATTAGAAAAATGATAAGATCAGGTGATATGTATAAATAAGAGAATAATGTATGGTTAAATGAATAACCATGTAAAATGAGTTTGTATAAGATAAGTTGTTTGTAAATCAATGTCTTGTGAAAAGTATGTTATTTATATAAAATGTTATATGTCTCAAACTGAAATGATTTAAATAACGCTCGAGAAGGAATCCTAGTTCGCTATGATCAGAGCTCTGATACCAAGCTGTCACACCCTGGCTTTGCGGAAGCGTGGTTAATTTGGTGTGACTTCTTTATACCATAGCTTAATCATAACAAAGCTATATGAAAAAAAAAATCATGCAAGATCATCCGTTGAATTAAGTTTTAAAACATAAGTAACACAACATTGTCTTAAGGCGTTGACTCATGCGATAGACACTACAACCTGATAACATAAAAAGAAACGTTGTTTGAAAAGACATAACACCAACGTGAAATAAACGCAGTTAAGGACTGTGACTCGTCCAGGAAAACGCCACATCTCCTAAACTTGGATGACCTCATAACCCTTATGCAGCGGGAAAACGTAGCATACCATGCCAGATCCTTAATTACCTGAAATACATGTAAGTTGGAAAAATCAACAAAAATTGTTGAGTAAGTTCATGTGTAGTGAGTAAGTAAAACCTTTGTAAGTATAAAATCCTGGTATGTAGCAAATAAGGAAAAAGAGATCACCAATGGTTTGCAAGGCCATTGATATGTGTGAAGTGCAAGTAGGAAGACTCAAACCTAGCAGATTTATGCGTTGGGTACAAAGTCACCCCGAGGTCCGTACTGTTTGGGCCTGGGGCTGGGCTCGCTACACCCAGATAGATCTACCACTCCTGCCCCTCGGTCCTACTATGAGGATTAATAGTCCAAAGTTTCCGCCTACCCACTCACATGATCTAAATAATAACCCTCCTTACGCTAACCATACCATATAAGAATTATTCGTAATCATAGTAACATGTATTTCACCCCCGCAGTTTAGAAAACTGAAAACAGTTAGAGAAAAGGGGGACATGAACTCACCGTGGTGCGTCTCTATCCAGTAAATCTCCTGATCAAGCAGTTGTGCGACGACCTACACGTATTAACTCTGTTAGACGGACGGCCGTGCCTTAGCTTTATGGTTTAAGTTTTTGGGAAATAGTTAGACAACTATTTCGTGTTCACATTTTGTAAATACTTGGTAATTATTTTCCTTCCTAAGGATGGGGGATTTAATATATGTGCGTTCGTATGACTTCAAAGTATATTATTAAGTCTCACTTAATATATATCTTAATTCTAACTCCAAAATATAAATATTTTTCTCAAAAATATTATATTTTAATACATATAATTTTCCCAAAATAATTCCTTGACAAAATACGCGTTCATGCATATTTTCTTAAAATGCGTAAGTTACGTTTTAAAGGTCGGGTGGTATTAACTATACCGTTGTAACTTAAGTATTTATCATAGAGGCGTTCGTAATATTTTGGAGTTGTTAACCTTTGGTAATATTATTTTTACCCTAAAAATAATATTTGTATATTTTACAAAATAATCATAAACACATAACAAGTGACGTTATGAAAAATATATACTAAATATATATTTACCAAGTTTTATTTTGTGAAATCCCACCTCCGATATTTTGTAAATAGAGTCGTGGCGAAATCTATAATTTGAAAACAAATCAAATGTATTTCTAACACTTGTAGTGAAAATATTTCTAAGTGTTAGGTTTTTGAGAAAATTTCGCCAGAGTTTCCCCTGTAACTGGAGGTGGCCACGCTTTCAAGCGTATCATTTTCTTTTACAAATCAAACCAACAATTTTCTCATTCAATCAATAAACATTATTCAAACCATCAAACTAGTCAAAATAGATGTAAATCGCAAAAATACGTGAACTTGTGGTTTTTCCAAAATATGTAGTATCTTTCCATTATTTTTAGTGGATCTTTCGTATAAATCAACCCGGTTTCGTAAAAGTCTCGTTTTTAAAGAAAATAAATTTCCACAACTTCTTGTCAACATTTACAAAAATAGTTCTTTCGTCAAAACTTTGTGTTACACAAGTGTCTACACACTTGTGTGTTTACAAAAGCACTTTTGGTTATGTAAGATCTGTCTTTAAAATTATGTTTTCTCTTGACACGTGGTCCTTTGAAAATACCGCTTGTAGATCCGTAGATCTACTAGTTTTAAACACTATTTCGTAAGTAAAATCGTTTTTACACAAGTTCAAGTTTCTCATGTGGTAGAGTTTCATTACTTAACCCTTGTTACACTTAAACAAGCTCTATGTCATGATCCATGATCATGACCAATCCGGGTTAAACAATGATCCGAGCTACCAAAACATAGATCGGCACTAAGTAATTACACAAAACAAATCCTACATGATTTACACAACAAACAAGCTTTTAACCATCATTTTTAGCATTTTTAGTAGACTTTTTCATATCATTCTGTATGTTCTTAAGTTTTAACCGTTATATACTATTTTAACCACTTTAAATAGATCGAGAGTGTGTTTCAAGCAACTTACTACTAGCTCGAGGCTAGGGAAGAATCTAGTCGAAGATTGAGTGGATAAAAGCAATGAGAAGAGGTCCTTCACGTTCCGAATGCACCAAGCCTCCTCGTATGTGATCCTTAGCACTTATATGCTCTTGAAATATCTTGGACAAAATCAAAAAATGGATGGATTGATATAGGGGTGTTCGGCCGTGAGTTATTTAGAGAGGAGAGGGAGAGTTTTTGTTGAGTTTGAGAGTGTGAATGTTATGGTGTATTATGCTTAGTTACTTATAGGCAAAAATCATGGTTATTATCCAAGAGTTCCTATGTCTCCAAGATATTAGGCAAGTGTGAATAAAATAGTCATGCAAGTACATGGGGTGGTCACAATGTGACCGATTCGGTTGGGGGGGGGGGGTAACCTAGTCCAATTCCAACCATAAGTTAAGTATTAGTTAAGTTAAGTGAAGGTTAACTCGGTTACTAGCGTGTCGTGCATTATGACGGGTGTTAGGGTATTCAGGGACCCTAACTGGCTCAGAAAAAGAAAAAAAACAAGGTTGATGACAATATTTTTATGTTCCGGGTAAAGTCCGGTGGTTCGGTTGGATAGAGATCCGTTAAAGTGCTTAACAAAGCTTTAAAGTGTCGTTATTATTATTTTTAGTGACACAACTTATTCCCGACACATTGGAAAGTGTCTAGTAATATTTTTCCCATGTTTTGGCACTTTATTAGGTAGCTTAATGCTGAATTTTAATTAAAGTGCTGAATTTTGTACTTAAAGTATGTTTTAGGCACATCCGGTCACTGTAATCTCATTCCTAGTGACGCAGTTCTACAACCCTTATATCCCTACACTTTCTATTAGTGTAGTAAACTATCTCTGGCTCTTACAGGCCTTAGAGGCAGTGCCTGCCTGGTGCTAGTTATGACAGCACGTTTAATAGGTTATTCGTTCATTGTGCTACTGTGCGTTTGGTGCATCAAGGTTGTCACAAAGGTGCTGTAAGCAAAACATGGAGTGTCGGCAAGTAAAGTATGATGCAAGTAAGTACATGTATCAGCATTCAAGTAGCAGTTTATCCACAATTTCAAGTAAGCACATTAATTAATTATTAATTAAGTCGTACGGATACCTGGTTTAGTAAGGGTTGTCACATTCTCCCCCCGTTAAAGAAATTTCGTCCCCGAAATTTGTACTACCTTATCTCCTTATGTTCACGTCACACATGTATACATAATTAATATCGAGGTAGATAGTCATCAAACCGAATCAACCCTTACTCACACTTGGGGGGGGGGGGGGTCCAAGAATACTTAACAATCCGTACCCTAGGGTTAAGAAGGTGGGTGCTCATAGCAGTTGATGTTAGAAGTACAAAACGTACTTTACGTATAGCCTAATATATTCCAGCTAGCAGGGGGTCCGCAAGAGAGGAGTTTCAACTGATAAGATCCTCAAACGACCGATTGTAGTATCCAAGCGAGTTTTTCACGAAACAGAGCGCCCGCTATATAAATTCAAAAATTATCAACTCAAATGAAATGGTAAAGTGATCTCTCAACTCCCGAGTAGACGAGTGGCAAAGTTCAGTGCGTTTAAACCTTTTGAACTGTGAGGATACACTGAATGAATACAGACGAACCTGGTGTATCCTTGGTTTGATTTGTGGTTGGATCAGGAATGTTTAGATGACAAGTCAACAAAAGTTTATGTATTTTTGCGTGGAACGGTTGACCATGATTAGCACAAGCTACGAGTTTGTAATGACACCACAAGGTATATCAATGACATGATTTCCATAATAGCGGTGACTGAACAAATTCACTGAGTTTGAGACCAGATGAAGGTGTACCGGATCAAGTCGGAAGATGAAACTAAGTACTAACGAAAGAATCGTCAGGGGGTACACCATGATATGAAATAAATTTATGTACCTTTGACTCAGCACGCAAGTGTGTTGAGAGTGATTTAATTGTGATAAAGAAAACGGATTTAGGGCAAGTTGTCAAATAATCAATTAAATCCGTATACGAAGTGAGTAGTCAAATAAGCGCAAGCTTCTGTTCTATGAAAGTATCACTATAAGGTATCGAAATCTATCAACGATTTAGTGGAGTCTTAGACCAAATAAGTCTACTACGACCCGAAACAAAAGAATCTGTGCCAAAGTATTAGAATATGATGCTCTCAATGCATCATATGGCGTCTCAAATTAAGCATGTGAACTGGATAAGTTCAAGCAGTTGAACCTAGTTTCAACGTAACCAAACAATAAACGTACATATCAACAAGGAAATCTTGACATGATAGCAAACATGTAACTTGAAAGAAGGTAGTTCCAATAAGTGTGTTGACTTGATAACAAAAGAGTCAACAATGACAAAAATGTAGGTCATTCGAATCACAACCAGTAATTAGATTTGACAACGTAATATCTGAACATTCATGAAGCGTTTATTCGAAATGAAACCACATGCGTAGCAAATGGTGCATGGGTTATATATAGGTTTTCAAGTGATGAAGTGATGCGTTCTTACCAAAACGAAGAAGTGACCAAATATACGAAGCAAACGTGCGTTCGCTCTCAGCGAAAGAAAACAACGCGATGCAACTACTTGAGGGGAGTAGAAATGCAAATTTCTACTTGTTAGAAGTGAAAGTGAAGGCTTCAATGGAAGAAAATTTAAGTACTTTCGGGTTCGTTAGCTGCAATGACAAGTTGGTCAAGTTAATGGTGTTTGATTGAGTTGACAGATATGGTTCCTAGATGTAAGGCTTCTAGTTTTTTTTTTCTAGATTCCGCACCTCGTGTGGGTCTGGTTTATTCATTGTGTAGGAAGCAGCATTTTGTTTATATCTAAGCACAATCATTGTCCCACAATTTTACCTTGGTATACTCCCTGAGTTGCTCTGCTAACGATGTTCGATCGTTGATCAGTCGTGTAGTAGTAGTTGAATCATCATAGTCGCTCGTGTAAGAAGTCCGCTAATTTTTAGCAAGAGTTACTGACTCTGGTGGGTTAGTTCGTTCGGTTCCTGGTAGCTGACGCTTACTTGAAACTCATCATCCCCCTTTTTGACGAGCAGATATGGGGTTTTCCCCAACAGGGGATTTTTGGTCTGTTATCTTCCTTCTCCATCCACTTCTGAAGCTTCACTGTCAATCCTCGCGTTCCCGAAGATGTAAGTCGTTGAGGGGTATTGACTACAGGTGCGACGCCAGGAATTTATCTGATGCGAACAGGATTAGCCATGGGAGAGAACATTATGGCAAACCCCCGGGGAAGACCTTAGGGCATTTTGTTGTAATAAGAAGATCTTCGTGCTTAGTTCTTCGGCTCCTCCTGTCCATTGCCTCATGGGTCATGATTGCTTCGTCGTTCGACTCCGGGATGCGGATAACGATTCTCCGCTTGGTTGCTCGACCACGGTTTCATCCTAGCTACTATGACGAGGTCGTTTATTAACCAGCCTCATTAAAAGTGGGTTGTCTAACTTACTCTCTACTAAACTAAGTAGGTTCCTAATTCCATGAGATGCGGGGCTATGGTCGGCACTGGTATCAAATAACATGAATGCAAAATTTTGAGTTGGTAAAGAACGTACCAGTAACCATATCTGGGTCCTGGCATGCTTCACTAGCTTCGGTGTTGGATGTTCCTTCATGGTCTTGGTCAGTCTCCCTTGGGCAATCTTTCCCAAGCTGCCCCTTACCATCACTGTTACAACCTTCCTTTCCCCTTTTCGTCTCCTGCCAACACGTTTCCCTGTCGTGTCCCCTTTTACCACAGTTGTCACACTTCTTATTACCGCATTTCCCGTTATGATGGCGCTGGCATACTTCACACTTAGGTAGATTACCCAGGTACATCTTTCCCTTTTTGGCCTTTTTCTTTTCATTTGCCTGATCACCTCCCTGAAATTCACCGAGCTTCCTTTTGTTCTTCCCAGATGTCTCCACTGGTGTTTCCTTTTTCTTGTCCGGGATCGAAAGTTTCACCAGCCTAAGTGCTTCCTTAGTGAGCTCCTGTCCTATCACATGGGCAATCATGGGTGATGGTGGCGTTGATACCATCATCAAGCTCAAGGCTTGAGGTGTCAGTTCCCAAATGGATTGCTCCATTTTCTTCAACTCGGGTTCCACTAGGTACGGAATGACCCGCGACAAATCGTAAAGCCTTCGTACGTGCTTCACCACATCTGGACCTTCCTTCTGTAGTTCCCAGAATTCTAATTCCAGCCTTTGGATATCAATCTGTGAACAATACTCCTTCCGCATTATTTCTTTCAGCTCGCTCCATGACATCGCATACGCTACAGCCTCGCCCAATTCTTGAACCTTACGGTCCCACCATAATAGAGCTCCATCTTGTAGCAATCCGGAAACGTACGGGACTTGCTGCTCTGGCGTGCAACCACTCATTCGCACAACGGCATCCACATTCTCAGCCCATTTTACAAAAGCTATGGCACCTCCCGTGCCACCGAAATTCAGAGGGTTGCATTCTAGGAAATGCTGGTAGGTACAACCTGTATCCAAGAATTCATCATCACAAAGGTATTAGCAAGGCACTTTGGGGGACTTTCCAAACGTACCGTAATGTGTCTCAGGTGACTTAAACATTACCGTTAGGTAGGTTTCTCCCCGAGGCACCTTCGCCATGTTGGTAGCGAAGAACCTCGTGCCGAGCTCTGACTCGAGAGGCGTGCGCTAACCATTCTGCCTCAGTCAGTCGGGTGATCTCTTGATGCGACATCTTCTAGGAAGAAGTTCATGTTAGTTAGGTCGCTTCTATTCGGGGAACATAAATAGTCGTTCGAAACACATGTATCACACATGTTTAAGTCATCATATTACACATCACCCATTTTATCAAGCAAGTAATTGGAATCAAGTTTATCGAAAGTATATCAAACAAACACGTGTTTCTCAGTCATAACACATATCACGTCTTATGATTAGGATTTCATTATACGGGTAAGCACATTGCATCAAACTCATAACATTCGTACGTAATTTGAGGGTTTCGTTTAATGAAAGTTTAGCAAGTAAACATGTAGTCTTAAAATTTTAGTACGCACATAAGCGTTACTGATCGCATTTAGTAATGACATGGCGACTGTGCTTTCGTTGATTATTGGCCATAGTGCTTTGGGTGCATGCTTAATGACAATTGGTTCCCATCGTTTTCCAGCTACAACTTCATTGTCTTACAAAATGTATCACATTATCCGGGTCACCGGGTCTCTCTACCCTTGCCCAACAAGTATATCCGCATATCTAAATTACGTAGTCAGACGTGGTCTTCACAAATTTCCACAATCTTGGGGTCTCGACCCAATCATAACGCAGTCTGCGTTATCAAGACACCAACATTTCTGGTGGCTAAGGCGGGGGGAAGGAAAGAAAAGTAAACTGTCGACATGCTTGAATTCCTCTGCGAGCTCGTATATTCCTCGAAGTAGTCAACTGATTTGCCGCTTAATGGTAAAAGGAACGAGTATCGAGATCCTGAGGACGGTGAAATTTCAGAGGTCAAGAGCATAAAAGGGATCCTGATGTACGTGGCGGATCGAGGCATGCTGGTGGAGGGCGTGGTGTTTACTTAAAGTTTTCAGACAATATGCTGTCTTGTGATGTAGACACGTAATGTTTTGTGTTTTAAGTTGCCCTTTGTGGTGTCAGTTCAAGCTTCAACGTTCCGCGACTCATATCCTCAACTGCAGTTGATGTTACAGGAGCAACTTGTGTGGTTTTCATAACGCGAGAAATGGTGAGGGTTTATAGTTAGTATAGTGCGTTTATAGGGACCATCAAATCGGCTTATCGAGCGTTGTAGAGGTGAATATAGTAAGCGGTGCGGCCTGGAGCATCTCTACTAGGCGCGGGTACGTCCAGACAGAAAGTGTTAGGCACGATGGTGCACGGGCGTCGATCCTCACAAGGGAAAACGAACCTCTCCACAAATGAGGGGGTTGTCTGATGCAGGTAGCTGTAAGGGGAGCAACGTCCGGCAGACAAAAAGAAACAGGATCGTGACCACGTAAAGGGGTAGGTTCAGCAGGTGCAACATCAAGCTGACCCAAATGGTGTAGTAGCTGGTTCAAGTGCAGGCTCCGGGTCATGTAACGGTGTGGAGGACATCAGCGGTGAGTATGGGTAGCAAAGGTGCATCCATAGGAGCTGGAACAGGGGCTGAAACAGGGGCCACAAGAGAGCGTCACAGGAAACTCGAAAGGTGGGTAACCATTGTCATCGTCTATCCACCCATTTCGGGTGTGCGCGTATCGAGGATCAACTTGGGTTGCAAAAGGCGCATGATCGAACCGTACAGGCACAGGTCAGGGTGGGGTGCAACAAGAGAGTCAGCAGGTGTAACAGCGATAAGTGGGGGATCAACATGACCAGCAGCAATAACATGGTCACCCTCCAGTAGTGGTGCATCAGCAGGGTGATCATCAATGGGTAGGTCAGCAATCACAGGATCAATGCCAGCATCAACAGGGTCATGCTCAAACACTGGGTCAGGAGCAGCTACTGGCTCAAGGGCCATGGCAGGCTCGGGATCAACGAACTCCATATAAAAATCTGCATGATCAGCGAATGCAGGGTCAACTGGGTCTACTGGGTCAACCATAGGCTGATCCAAGTGGATGAACTCTATCTCCTGGTCCGGGTCAAATCCAGGGGGAAAAACAGGGTCTGAATCCTCATCGAGGTCGTGATCGAAAGCAAATCTAGGAGCAGAGACAGCAGATGATGCCCTGTCAGGATCCGAACCGTGTGAATAGTGCTGTGCGCTCCGAGTGTGTGACGGTGCGGAGGCCACAGACTCGAAGGAGTCTGGAGCGGGTGAGTGTGCAGGTGACTCCTCAGCTGGAGCATCTGCGAGTAACAAAAGACCACCGTCAGCTAGAAGGGCCTCGCCCTCAACATCGTCCTCCAGGGGCTCATCATCAAACGGATTGACGTCGTCGTCAGCGTCGGCGTCGAGGAGTATATCGTAAGCAGGATAAACGGCCAAATGTATGGGAGCAGGGATCTCTATGAGTGGTAGGTACCCAGCAAAAGGACCATCAGCGGGCTTATCGACAGCGTCGGGTTGCGCAAAGGGCTGAAAGTCATCCTCGTCTGTGCTGGCAACATCTGATGTGTGGACCTCGTGCTCTGAAGACTCTAAGTCGTCTGATACTATGGGTCTAGGGTCCGTGGTGTCCGATTCACTAGTGCCTGATGAGTCCATGGTATCTGTATCATAAACACAAATATGCACAAATAATCAATCATATAATCAGACAAGCACATTAGTCACCAAGTAAGTAATCAAACAATTCTCCTAGTCCCACTAGCCTCCCAGCCTCTCAGACTGCTCTTCCTAGTCCCACTAGCCAAATTCTCCCAGCCTCTCAGACTGCTCTTCCTAGTCCCACTAGCCAAATTCTCCCAGCCTCTCAAACTGCTCTTCCTAGTCCCACTAGCCAATTCTCCCAGCCTCTCAGACTGCTCTTCCTAGTCCCACTAGCCAATTCTCCCAGCCTCTCAGACTGACTCCCTAGTCCCACTAGCCAATTCTCCCAGCCTCTCAGACTGACTCCCTAGTCCCACTAGACAACTACCTCGGTCTCCTAGACCGAGCCTCGGCCTCCCAGACCGAGCCTCAACCTCCCAGACTGAGCCTATAAATAATAAATAAATGTGCTCAACATTTGTTTGTAAAAAGTTTTGGATCTGAACTTAAGTGGTATGCAGTGTAAAAATGTTTTCGTGAGAGCCCTAGTGATCATAGTCTAGACTTGAGAAGGAATCCTAGTTCGCTATGATTAGAGCTCTGATACCAAGCTGTCACACCCTGGCTTTGCGGAAGCGTGGTTAACTTGGTGTGACTTCTTAATACCATAGCTTAATCATAACAAAGCTATATGAAAAAAAAAATCATGCAAGATCATCCATTGAATTAAGTTTTAAAACATAAGTAACACAACATTGTCTTAAGGCGTTGACTCATGCGATAGACACTACAACCTGATAACATAAAAAGAAACGTTGTTTGAAAAGACATAACACCAACGTGAAATAAACCCAGTTAAGGACTGTGACTCGTCCAGGAAAAAGCCACATCTCCTAAACTTGGATGACCTCATAACCCTTATGCAGCGGGAAAACGTAGCATACCATGCCAGATCCTTAATTACCTGAAATACATGTAAGTTGGAAAAATCAACAAAAATTGTTGAGCAAGTTCATGTGTAGTGAGTAAGTAAAACCTTTGTAAGTATAAAATCCTGGTATGTAGCAAATAAGGAAAAAGAGATCACCAATGGTTTGCAAGGCCATTGATATGTGTGAAGTGCAAGTAGGAAGACTCAAACCTAGCAGATTTATGCGTTGGGTACAAAGTCACCCCGAGGTCCGTACTGTTTGGGCCTGGGGATGGGCTCGCTACACCCAGATAGATCTACCGCTCCTGCCCCTCGGTCCTACTATGACGATTAATAGTCCCAAGTTTCCGCCTACCCACTCACATGATCTAAATAACAACCCTCCTTACGCTAACCATACCATATAAGAATTATTCGTAATCATAGTAACATGTATTTCACCCCCACAGTTTAGAAAACTGAAAACAGTTAGAGAAAAGGGGGACATGAACTCACCGTGGTGCGTCTCTACCAAGTAAATCTCCTGATCAAGCAGTTGTGCGACGACCTACATGTACTAACTCTATTAGACGGACGGCCGTGCCTTAGCTTTATGGTTTAAGTTTTTGGGAAATAGTTAGACAACTATTTCGTGTTCACATTTTGTAAATACTTGGTAATTATTTTCCTTCCCAAGGATGGGGGATTTAATATATGTGCGTTCGTATGACTTCAAAGTATATTATTAAGTCTCACTTAATATATATCTTAATTCTAACTCCAAAATATAAATATTTTTCTCAAAAATATTATATTTTAATACATATAATTTTCCCAAAATAATTCCTTGACAAATCAAATGTATTTCTAACACTTGTAGTGAAAATATTTCTAAGTGTTAGGTTTTTGAGAAAATTTCTCCAGAGTTTCCCCTGTAACTGGAGGTGGCCACGCTTTCAAGCGTATCATTTTCTTTTACAAATCAAACCAACAATTTTCTCATTCAATCAATAAACATTATTCAAACCATCAAACTAGTCAAAATAGATGTAAATCGCAAAAATACGCGAACTTGTTGTTTTTCCAAAATATGTAGTATCTTTCCATTATTTTTAGTGGATCTTTCGTATAAATCAACCCGGTTTCGTAAAAGTCTCGTTTTTAAAGAAAATAAATTTCCACAACTTCTTGTCAACATTTACAAAAATAGTTCTTTCGTCAAAACTTTGTGTTACACAAGTGTCTACACACTTGTGTGTTTACAAAAGCACTTTTGGTTATGTAAGATCCGTCTTTAAAAGTATGTTTTCTCTTGACACGTGGTCCTTTGAAAATACCGCTTGTAGATCCGTAGATCTACTAGTTTTAAACACTATTTCGTAAGTAAAATCGTTTTTACATAAGTTCAAGTTTCTCGTGTGGTAGAGTTTCATTACTTAACCCTTGTTACACTTAAACAAGCTCTATGTCATGATCCATGATCATGACCAATCCGGGTTAAACAATGATCCGAGCTACCACAACATAGATCGGCACTAAATAATTACACAAAACAAATCCTACATGATTTACACAACAAACAAGCTTTTAACCATCATTTTTAGCATTTTTAGTAGACTTTTTCATATCATTTTGTATGTTCTTAAGTTTTAACCGTTATATACTATTTTAACCACTTTAAATAGACCGAGAGTGTGTTTCAAGCAACTTACTACTAGCTCGAGGCTAGGGAAGAATCTAGTCGAAGATTGGGTGGATAAAAGCAATGAGAAGAGGTCCTTCACGTTCCGAATGCACCAAGCCTCCTCGTATGTGATCCTTTGCACTTATATGCTCTTGAAATAGCTTGGACAAAATCGAAAAATGGATGGATTGATATAGGGGTGTTCGGCCGTGAGTTATTTAGAGAGGAGAGGGAGAGTTTTTGTTTAGTTTGAGAGTGTGAATGTTATGGTGTATTATGCTTAGTTACTTATAGGCAAAAATCATGGTTATTATCCAAGAGTTCCTATGTCTCCAAGATATTAGGCAAGTGTGAATAAAATAGTCATGCAAGTACATGGGGTGGTCACAATGTGACCGATTCGATTTAGGGGGGGGGGGGGGTAACCTAGTCCAATTCCAACCATAAGTTAAGTATTAGTTAAGTTAAGTGAAGGTTAACTCGGTTACTAGCGTGTCGTGCATTATGACGGGTGTTAGGGTATTCAGGGACCCTAACTGGCTCAGAAAAAGAAAAAAAAACAAGGTTGATGACAATATTTTTATGTTCCGGGTAAAGTCCGGTGGTTCGGTTGGATAGAGATCCGTTAAAGTGCTTAACAAAGCTTTAAAGTGTCGTTATTATTATTTTTAGTGACACAACTTATTCCCGACACATTGGAAAGTGTCTAGTAATATTTTTCCCATGTTTTGGCACTTTATTAGGTAGCTTAATGCTGAATTTTAATTAAAGTGCTGAATTTTGTACTTAAAGTATGTTTTAGGCACATCCGGTCACTGTAATCTCATTCCTAGTGACGCAGTTCTACAACCCTTATATCCCTACACTTTCTATTAGTGTAGTAAACTATCTCTGGCTCTTACAGGCCTTAGAGGCAGTGCCTGCCTGGTGCTAGTTATGACAGCACGTTTAATAGGTTATTCGTTCATTGTGCTACTGTGCGTTTGATGCATCAAGGTTGTCACAAAGGTGCTGTAAGCAAAACATGGAGTGTCAGCAAGTAAAGTATGATGCAAGTAAGTACATGTATCAGCATTCAAGTAGCAGTTTATCCACAATTTCAAGTAAGCACAGTAATTAAGCAGTAATTAATTATTAATTAAGTCGTACAGATACCTGGTTTAGTGAGGGTTGTCACAGCATGTGACGTGAAACAACTGTACTAAGTATGCACACAATGGGCATACATAGCATGAAATGTAATGTAAATCATGTACTATTAATGTACTAATGAACATAGCAAGTATAGGATGTGAAAACATGGAAAGCATGAAAGTAACAAGTAGTCACATGTGTTTCACCCCAAAACAGTTTGGAAAACAGTAAAAGAGGGGTCTATGTACTCACTTGAGATTGCTTAGTAGTCCTTGAGTAACAACCAAACAATGCTAGAGATCACGGATATCAAACGACACCTAATATAGGTAACTATGTTAATAAACCGGACCTAAATCGGAGGGTTTAGATAGAATGAGGGTTTGTAAACCAAACGAGTATGGAGACTCGTGTCATATGGTTTAACAAAGCCTGCATACTAAATGAAACCTAACCTAATTGCTTACGACCCATTACGATCCGTTTAGGTAGCTTATGCTACTTTAACGCGTCGTTCGCGTGAAACGCGTTCGCCTAACTAGTCCTATGACAAGTATTATATGCCTATAATGTTTAATTATGTTACATAATCCGTTAAGTGACGAAAGTTTAGGTTACATATGATTAATTACCAATTACACATGAAAAGGGTATTTTGGTAATTTACCTAAGGCATATAAACTACCTATCATACAACTACTTAAACGTTGTGACCATAAGGTATAACCTCGGAAGGTTATTCCCTACCTACTATGGTCACCTAATGTATTTGGTCAGATCCTAATGATCGACCAAATGGGTCGGGTTCGAAGGTATACGCGATTTATTAGATCGCCTACCCTTACGACCCTAGACAACGTGGTAATCAGTAGGCATAGTCCCAAGGGACTATAACCATCGTGATTACAATCACGTTGCGAAGTTCAAACGAACTTCGCATTGACCATAAACTGGTCAACGCAGAAAGTCAAACAAAGTTTGACTTTCGGACTCGAAAAGCAATAAAAGAACGAAGGAACACTTACAAAGGGTCCCCGAATGCTAACCTCGATCCAAGTAGCTCAGGTATGAAACAAAGGTTTCAACTTAGAGCTTCTCAAATCAAGATTCTAGTGGGTTTGGCAAATGAAGGCATGGGGTATTTATAGGATTTCCCGAACTGTTAGGATCGTTTCTTGGAAAACGTGCTTCAATCTTGGCCATACACTTGCACCCATGGTATTGTAATACCATGTGCACATCAAACCAGCCCATAGATTCCCCAAAACCATGTGCAACAAGTGGAACGGACCAGATTCGATGTTTCTGCACATTCTGTTGTCTGGGACTGACGCGGGCCGCGTAAAGTTTAAGCTTGGTTTTACGCCCCAGGCCTAAGAACTTTGACAAATTTACATTTTTAGCCCCTGCATGCCCAAAACTTGGTTTTCGATGCATTTTTGACACGTATAAGCCCCGTTAACCCATTTCAAGGCTCTAAAATGAAGTTAAAGTATTGGCAACTCAAAACATGCTCAAAAATATATCGGATGTCGGTTCGTTTGGCCGTACGATCGCAATGTTCGCTTAATTACGACGGAATGCGCATAAGCGCGAAAAACGATCCAAATGACGCGACGAATGGATTTTTCTTATGCCAAACACTAAAATAAAATGTTTTAGTGCTTACATAAATTTTTGGATGTCCGGATGTATTCAGAACGTAAGTTATGCGCGAAAGTGCAAACTTGTGCACTTTTTGACGCTTTTAGTCCCTGAATGACCAAAAAGTTTATTTAAGCACACCGTACCCCTCAAAGCCTATTTCTAAGCTATGTAAAGGATATTTAGGGTGTGTTTAACTTATGGCCATGTTCCGGAATGTCTGTTACAGTTCAAATTGGCATACTTTCGCAGTTTGTCAAATTTAGTCCCTGTAAGTGAATTAACTTGATTTCGGCATACCAAACCATCCAAAACTTATTTCTAAGTTATGTAGAGGTATTTTAAGGCATGTTAAGCCTATGTCACTATTCCGGAGTGTTTGTTGCATTAAACTGGTTATATTTACGCATCAGTGCGTGTATAACCTTCCAGAAAGCGATTTAGAGCTTGAAATCGAACAAGAATTGATATGTGCAAACGATACACATATTTTTACAAATCCCAAGTATGAAATACAATATTTCATTGGTTTGGCATTTTTTGATGGTTGAAATCTCACAGGTGTCACAGTCTCCCCTACTTTAGGAAATTTCGTCCCGAAATTTATTCGTATGAGTCTAACTGTGACTTTGTGCCAAATAACCACCAGAGATATGAAAAGGCATAATCCTGACATTTCCTTAACGGACATTCTTCAGAAACAAAAATGAACAGAATGAGTCATTTTCCACCATTTGTTCAGAAACGAAAATGAACGGGATGAGTCATTTTCCACGATTTCTTCAGGAACGAAAATGAACAGAATGAGTCATTTTCCACCATTTCTTCAGAAACGAAAATGAACGGGATGAGTCATTTTTCACGATTTCTTCAGG
This sequence comes from Helianthus tuberosus, assembly GCA_030545235.1. NCBI lineage: Eukaryota > Viridiplantae > Streptophyta > Magnoliopsida > Asterales > Asteraceae > Helianthus > Helianthus tuberosus. The sequence goes on along the minus strand of CM060354.1, from coordinate 97,855,114 downwards.
GACGAAAATGAACGGGATGAGTCATTTTCCACGATTTCTTCAGGGACGAAAATGAACAGAATGAGTCATTTTCCACCATTTCTTCCGAAACGAAAATGAACGGGATGAGTCATTTTCCACCATTTCTTCAGGAACGAAAATGAACGGGATGAGTCATTTTCCACCATTTCTTCAGGAACGAAAATGAACGGGATGAGTCATTTTCCACCATTTCTTCAGGGACGAAAATGAACGGGATGAGTCATTTTCCACGATTTCTTCAGGGACGAAAATGAACGGGATGAGTCATTTTCCACGATTTCTTCAGGGACGAAAATGAACAGAATGATTCATTTTCCACCATTTCTTCAGAAACGAAAATGAATGGGATGAGTCATTTTCCACCATTTCTTTAGAAATGAAAATGCACGGAATGAGTCATTTCTAGCCACACGACCAAACTTGCTGTGGTTTCTGTGCACTGAACTCCATAATTATGTATGCATCCATAATTACGTAATTCCTTGCATAGTCCGCACAGTTTGTCTTGTAATGTTTTAGGGGAGGAAAATCAAACCTGTGATGAGTGTGACTAGACTACCATAGGGTTCTTTTAATTAGATCGACAAATGATCCTTTTAATTAGGCCACCAAGGAGTCCTTTCAGCTATCTCATCACATGATATTCCCAACCAGATTTTTGGATCAATCTGTTTAACTAGACCACTCACGGGGTCTAAGTATGGAGTAGTACTTTATAATCCAAGGGACTTAACTACAACGTAGAAGTCCATTAAGGATGTTAGGTAGTACCTTTGGGTATCCTACTATGAATCCCTTATTCGAAGATATGGAAGATTCTACGAGGATTTGGATAAAAAAATTTGGATCTCACAAAAACATAAAAGGGAACACATAAGCACATAATCACATAGTTGTTTAACTTGATTATTAATTTGTTATTAACTTGTTATTGATTGAATATGGATATTCAGGGTACACCAGGAAACCAGTCGATGGACTTCAATGTCCTCTGGGATCTATCTGAAAAGATAGAAAGATCTCCAAAAATTCGATTTTGTTTTCAAAGAAACGTAATATTCGAATTAAGGAACACAACATTTTTAGGATTTTCGGAAATACCCTTAGGTACCCTATTAATGATTTATAGAGGTACTTTGGGTATTCGTCCAGTGTTGTAACTTGCGCCTTGTACTTCGTTTCCTTGGGAGAAACGGGTACTTAGGAATTTCGTGGACAACGCAAGAGATCATAAAATAGAAAAAATCTTGGGGGGTAGTTTGCTTTTCAAGGAATACGATTCCTTGATTGTCGGTATTGTAAGGGATATGTTCTTTATACATAGAACCTCATAAATACATTGCAATGTAAATAAAAGATTTATTTATAAACAATGATAACAACTGTTTCATGGACCTTGACAACAAAAGAAAATAATACATAAGACATGATTATTTCTAAAGGGTGTTGTCTTCTAGTCGGTCAGATGCTCATCCCTATGCTGGATTAGCATTAGCAAGCTTTGGGCAATTTCTTCGGAAATGACCCATCTCGCCACAATTGTAGCAAGAACCTGGTGGAAAGCGAGCTTGAGCAGGATTGTTGTCAGCTTGATTTGGTGCAACTGCTGCTACGCAAACTTTTGCTGTATGACCTTTACGTCCACAAAATTGGCATTTGCGGCACTTCACATTAGCATGATGATGAAGGTTACATTGGTTGCACAAGGGTGAAGTTCCATTGTATGGCTTCCTAGCAGGGGGTTGAGCAGGTTGGTTGGGGACGGCTTGATCATTGTGAGTAACCATGGCGAAGTTCTGAGAAGCCTTTTGCTTGTTTGACTTCTTAGGGGATCTAGTCTGTTCATCCATGGTCTTTGATTCCTCGATTGGTTTCGATTCCTCGACCGGTTTGGTTTCTTGTCACCCTTTCGGAAAAGCTTACGTTTCCTGATCTGAGATTCAGTCAAGGTTGCAGCTACCTCAATGGCCTGCCTAACCGTAGTGGGGTTACTACCAGTAACAATGTCCTGAACTGAGTCAGGGAGACCATCAATGTATTTTTCGATCGCCTTATCCAAAGGCATGACCATGGTAGGACACAGGCTCAGCTCCTCATATCGATCAGTGTAGGCTCGATGTTCACCGCTGTCTTGCTTAAGATCGTCGAATTCCCTTTCCAAGGCCCTGATCTCGTGACGAGGACATAATTCCTTCATCATCAGTGCTCTAAGTTCTTCCCACGTTTGAGCCAGTGCAACTTTGGCACCCCTATCTCTCACCACACCATTCCACCACGTCAAAGCTCATTTCTCAAAGACACTAGATGCGAAATCTACCTTTCGCTCGTTTGGACATTCAACATGCCTGAAGGTGCTCTCTAGACTCTCGAACCATTGCAGAAGTGCAGTCGCTCCTTGAGACCCAGAAAACTTTGATGGCTTAGCTGAGTTGAACGTCTTGAAGTTGCAGAGGGCATTATTGTTGTTGAGAGCTTGGTGACATTGGGCAACGATGTTCGGGATTGCAGCAGTTATTTACTGTGTAATGACAGCTGCCAGATCTTCAATAGATACCGGATTTTCGCGTCGTGGAGGCATTCTAAAAGGGGAAACAAGAGAGAAAACAAATGAAATGGCATTGGGTAAGAATAGGATGTTACAATTACCGAACAAAAATCATGGGTGATGGTCATTTGTTTGAACCACGAAGCAAACAAACAACACAAAGGCTGAATCAAAGCAAATAGATCCTCATAGTGTATCGTGAAGACATGCTCGCCTATAAGGGGACACTCACCCCAAGAGTTCCCAGGTAAGAGTGACTGGTCCGATTATGTGGATTTGTACGAACACTCTAGCCTTAGACAGAAAACTCAGGGTACAGGCATTCACTCTTCCAGTTTGCACGTGTTCACACTATTTAGGACCCAAAACTTTGACGAGATTTTGAAAACTCAAAGGGGTTCAAAACCTTACATTAGAGGGTTCAAAACCTAGTAATCAATCATCCTAGAACAGATGATTAGTTTTCAAAGCGGTTTTGAAATTTATGTTCTTGTTGAGGTCGTCGCCTAAGGATAGGTGACGGTATTGTTTTATGACTAAACGCAAGTAAACTCGCGTTAGGGTCCTAGGAAGGTTATAGATTAGGTCAAAGCATTACTAATAACCTAATTCCCTATAACCATTGGCTCTGATACCATCTTTTCTGTCACACCCCGACCACGTAGAACATACAAAACGTGGCGGAAATGTCGGGGAGTGTTGTAACAGAATTAATTGTTTCAAATCCATGGAAATTGAAGTTTCGTTTTATTAATCAAACATGAAAGTTTACATTGTTTTAACAAGAACCAAAGAGTACATAACATAAATTAACTAGTTCTTGTCTCGTTTTAAGTCACTAAGGCACAGGTCCGCCTAAGTATGTCTTGATAAGTCCTATGCATCATCTCCTGAAAACACATGTGAAAATAGGTACGTCAGCATAAAAATGCCTGTGAGATACATAGGTTTTGTGAAAACAGAATTCATGACTTATGTTTGAGAAAATGTTTAGTCATGAACCTGGTAATTTGCTTTGTCTTGTAAATCATTTGAAAAACGATAAGATCAGGTGATATGTATAAATAAGAGAATAATGTATGGTTAAATGAATAACCATGTAAAATGAGTTTGTATAAGATAAGTTGTTTGTAAATCAATGTCTTGTGAAAAGTATGTTATTTATATAAAATGTTATATGTCTCAAACTGAAATGATTTAAATAACGCTACGACATGTAATATGTCACACCCTGCTAGTAGCGGAAGCGTATTGTGTGTGACGTAAGAAAGGTAATCATTGCATCCAAATGTATCAACAACATGAACCAACAACGATGCCATATATATCTAGTTTTCCCACAAAAGAATTACAAGTTTTAACATAGTTTCCAAGTTCACCAACGTTTGACAAAGCATAGTTCTAAGTTATTTTACATATAACAAAAGATTGTTTTTGACACAACACAAAGTGAGGTTTTGTCTCCTATATACCCATACGAAGTTGGGATATAAAAGACAAACCCTCCCAAAAGTGGCTATCGTTGTCATTTGTTTTCCCGAATCCCATAGTGAATCACCGGCTTAAGACCTGTTTCCTGAAATACATGTAGTTTTAAAAAGGTCAACAAAAAGTTGAGCGAGTTCATGCAGTATTTGATATCATATGAAATATAGTACTTGTTATCTTGTTATCATGGTATGTTCTGGTTTAAAATCATGGAGTCTGTTAAGATCTATCAGTGGGTAGCTAGCCCCCTGACATGATGCGCCATAAGCAGAATAACCAACCCATAGACACTTAGTTCGCATTGGGATCAACAAAAGCACTCCACGGTTAACAACTAGGAGTGGGGCGTGCCTCAAGCCCAATAGATCTACACCTTTTGCACCTCGGTCACTACGTGATTAATGGTTATTAGTGTGTATTCCCCTACTTATGCACATTGACCCTGTTTTCTACTCCGAAATTAACATACCAACAGTTTAACATGTATTTCCCCTCGATGTTTTTGAAAACAAAACATTGAAAACAGTGAAAGGAGGGACATGAACTCACAAATTTGCGTTCCTTGTATGTAATACCGTAGCGAGCGTCCGTACGTGTAATTAACCTACATGTGTACTAACTTTATTAGACACTAGGTCTTTCGGACCTCGTACAAGTTGTTCATCTTGAATTCTTTATTATGTTTTCGCTTGTCATCATTATTATTGGGCCTAGCCCTAGTTTTCTTGTTATTGGGCCCAGCCCTAGTTTTCTTGTTATTGGGCCTAGCCCTAGTTTTCTTGGTATTGGGCCTAGCCCTAGTTTTCTTGTTATTGGGCCTAGCCCTAGTTTTCTTGTTATTGGGCCTAGCCCTAGTTTTCTAGTGAGTCCATTAAATATATTCTTGAAATTTATACCAAAAATTCACCAAGCATATAACTTAATAAGTTCGTTTTTCACATGAAAAATACTTGGTAATTTTTATAGTGTTCGACTTTCCGGGTTCTTGTTTTTGACCACTCAGCTATGCGTTCGCTTTAGTGTCTAAAAATATGTTATTTTTAGACTCGACATTGTAGTAACTTGTTCACGATGTCGGTACGCCCAATTTGTCGTTATCAAGTGTTATGTATTTACATTTCGGCCATTTTATTTAATTGTCCGATTTTACTAGCATTTCTTGGACCATGTAGGAACATGTATGTAGATTTATTTTGATTACCCTACGGGTATCTAATACATACACATATATAGCACACATTGCAAGTACTTAGCAAGTTTCCAAAAATATATAATTTTTACCAAAAATTATATATACTTATATGGTTACATTTTTAACCATATATTTATGTAAAAGAATAAGTTTAAGTTCATGAAACTTATTGAATATTTAAATCTTAAATATTCTCATTAGGGTTTCCAAAATAACGTTTATGACCACTAATCGCGTTTAACATTGTTAATCACCCTTTAATCCCCTCTTTAATCGCGATTAGGTTTTTAGAAAAATTCGCCATAGTTCCCCCTAACTATAACGTTTCCCACGTTATAAAAACGCGTTTAAAATCAATAATCAATTTTCTCAAATCACCACAATTTACCAAGTTTCACTAAATGTCATTTTATAACAACAATTTCACACTTTATCCTTCAAAGCTTATTATGAGCATTTCTTTGGTAAATCCTTTTATCACTTTAAAGTTAACCATCCTTCAAGTTTATTATGTATATGAACTTGTTTAAACTTGTTTTTCATCTTTAAAGATTCTCACATCTTTATATAAACATTCTCAAGACTTTTACATAACACTTTTCATAAGTAATATTACATAAACTTATTTTTATGTCAAAAACCAAGTTCATTAGTGTTGTTAAAAGCCCTTTTCTCATGATTATTCTTGGTTTATTCTTTCAAAAATCACTAAATCAAGTTTATATATAAATGCTCATAATCTTTGAAGTTGATGATCTTTCTTGATTTAAACATAACCATGTTTAAATCACATATTTATGTTCATAATAATATGAACATAAATATAAAATACTACACAAAACTAACAACAAGATCATCATAAATCTAGACTTTAAACTACTAGTCTAGACAAAGATAATATAATCAACAAGATCACATGAATATTATAACACTAAACAACATAAATCAACACATAATATGGTTATATTTAGTGTTTATAAGCTTTATGTTTAGGGTTTTTGATTATATTTTTCTTTAGTTTCAAGATAATCAACTTGTACTTTAGTAATCTACTAGTAATATAGATCATAAATATGGTGATTAGAAGACTCACAAAGCACCCAAGCTAATTAAGAAGATTAGAAGATGATTAGGCTCCAAGGAAAGCTCCTAGTGTAGCTCCATGCTTAAACCATGCTTAGATGAGGTTGAAAGGCTTAGATTTAGTGTAAAAATGTAGTGTTTATGGAAGTGTGAAGGTGAGTTTTGTGGGTGTTCTTGGAGCCGTGAGAAGAGAGAGAGACTAGAGGAGTTTACTTGTTGAATTTGGAAGTTGATAAGTGGTGGATGAAATGGTGATTTGATAAAGGCATGGGTTATATCATTCTTTCAACAACAACTACATCACAACCATGCTTCAACCTATCTATTTTCAAACAACATCAACATGGTGGGGCCCTCTTGGATTTACGGCCCACATGTATGGGGGGGGGGGTACTTTGTAAATTTTATAAAAATGGTTTAAAGAACTAGATATTTTAGTGATTAAGAGATGTAGGGTGATTAGGGGTTTAATTAGGTTGTTAAGGGGTGATTAGTGTTTCGGAACCAAAATTATTATTAACTAGTTTACCAAACTAGTAAAAATTGCATTTTGATACCTAGAATGCTTTTCGTTTCGTCGTCGGCTCGTTTACGGTGCTTTTATGTCGTACCGACAAGTAATTCCGTGAGTTGTTTTCTTGCATCCGGAAGTTGTGTGAAGTGCTTCCGAGTCCCAAATTTAGCTTAACTAGTTCACTAGATTCTTCGTTTGCTTGTTTCATGACCAAAAATGTCGTCTACTAGTTCTTCGAACCGCTAACGGACTAGTTTAGCGCATAGCGATGTAACGCCGGAAACTTGTGATTTTGAATCTTCCGTTGGTATTATCGTATTGTTCTAGTAAGTTTTACATCAATTGACATTATTCCTAAGTCCCGGAAATGCTTTGTTTTAGGTTCGGACGCATTAAAAATACCATATTTTAAGCCGAAACGGACACTTTTGAGATTAGGGCGTTATACCGGAAAGTCTTGTTTCTTTGCAAGACATGTTTTCACAATAATGTTTTCTCATATAAATGGACTCAGTTATGTTATCCGAGTGTCGTTTTTCAGTGTTTTGGTCTAGTTTCACGGTTTGCTGGCATAAAATAGTGTAACCGTGAATAGTGCACGCATCACTTTCTACCAACACTTTTAGGACATTGTTTGCTTGGGTTCGCAATGTGATGAAAACCAACATATGTTTTAGCATTGTTTCCTTGTCCTAACCTTGTTATCCACTTAACGACACTGTTACGTAATTAAATTACGCTACATGCATGAGATTATGTAAATAAAATAGTGATTAGTTTGTACGGATTTTCTGGTTAATTGCCATTTGTCACATAATACCATACAATCACTTATATATAGGAAGTACTAGCGGCGTATCCATCATGCTTGTATCATATTACACACGCCTCGTTACTTAATTACTTACTCAAACCAAACTACCAAAGTAAAATGTTCATGTCTAATGTAAATCATGTAATGTGTATCCAAAATGTAAGCATGTGATGAATAACAAATGTACTAAGTATGATGAACAATGCAACAAATGGACATACATAGCATGTGAACTGTACTAAGTATGCAACAATAGACATACATAGCATGTGACGTGAAACAACTGTACTAAGTATGCAACAATAGACATACATAGCATGTGACGTGAAACAACTGTACTAAGTATGCACACAATGGGCATACATAGCATGAAATGTAATGTAAATCATGTACTATTAATGTACTAATGAACATTGCAAGTATATGATGTGAAAACATGGAAAGCATGAAAGTAACAAGTAGGCACATGTGTTTCACCCCAAAACAGTTTGGAAAACAGTAAAAGAGGGGTCTATGTATTCACTTGAGATTGCTTAGTAGTCCTTGAGTAACAACCAAACAATGCTAGAGATCACGAATATCAAACGGCACCTAATATAGGTAACTATGTTAATAAACCGGACCTAAATCGGTTAGATAGAATGAGGGTTTGTAAACCAAACGAGTATGGAGACTCGTGTCATATGGTTTAACCAAGCCTACATACTAAATGAAACCTAACCTAATTGCTTACGACCCATTACGATCCGTTTAGGTAGCTTATGCTACTTTAACGCGTCGTTCGCGTGAAACGTGTTCGCCTAACTAGTCCTATGACAAGTATTATATGCCTATAATGTTTAATTATGTTACATAATCAGTTAAGTGACGAAAGTTTAGGTTACATATGATTAATTACCAATTACACATGAAAAGGGTATTTTGGTAATTTACCTAAGGCATATAAACTACCTATCATACAACTACTTAAACGTTGTGACCATAAGGTATAACCTCGGAAGGTTATTCCCTACCTACTATGGTCACCTAATGTATTTGGTCGGATCCTAATGATCGACCAAATGGGTCGGGTTCGAAGGTATAAGCGATTTATTAGATCGCTTACCCTTACGACCCTAGACAACGTGGTAATCAGTAGGCATAGTCCCAAGGGACTACAACCATCGTGATTACAATCACGTTGCGAAGTTCAAACGAACTTCGTATTGACCATAAACTGGTCAACGCAGAAAGTTAAACAAAGTTTGACTTTCGGACTCGAAAAGCAATAAAAGAACGAAGGAACACTTACAAAGGGTCCCCGAATGCTAACCTCGATCCAAGTAGCTCAGGTATGAAACAAAGGTTTCAACTTAGAGCTTCTCAAATCAAGATTCTAGTGGGTTTTGCAAATGAAGGCATGGGGTATTTATAGGATTTCCCGAACCGTTAGGATCGTTTCTTGGAAAACGTGCTTCAATCTTGGCCATACACTTGCACCCATGGTATTGTAATACCATGTGCACATCAAACCAGCCCATAGATTCCCCAAAACCATGTGCAACAAGTGGAATGGACCAGATTCGATGTTTCTGCACATTCTGTTGTCTGGGACTGACGCGGGCCGCATAAAGTTTAAGCTTGGGTTTACGCCCCAGGCCTAAGAACTTTGACAGATTTACATTTTTAGCCCCTGCATGCCCAAAACTTGGTTTTCGATGCATTTTTGACACGTATAAGCCCCGTTAACCCCATTTCAAGGCTCTAAAATGAAGTTAAAGTATTGGCAACTCAAAACATGCTCAAAAATATATCGGATGTCAGTTCGTTTGGCCGTACGATCGCGATGTTCGCTTAATTACGACGGAATGCGCATAAGCGCGAAAAACGATCCAAATGACGCGACGGATGGATTTTTCTTATGCCAAACACTAAAATAAAATGTTTTAGTGCTTACATAAATTTTTGGATGTCCGGATGTATTCAGAACGTAAGTTATGCGCGAAAGTGCAAACTTGTGCACTTTTTGACGCTTTTAGTCCCTGAATGACCAAAAAGTTTATTTATGCATACCGTACCCCTCAAAGCCTATTTCTAAGCTATGTAAAGGATATTTAGGGTGTGTTTAACTTATGGCCATGTTCTGGAATGTCTGCTATAGTTCAAATTGGCATACTTTCGCAGTTTGTCAAATATAGTCCCTGTAAGTGAATTAACTTGATTTCGGCATACCAAATCATCCAAAACTTATTTCTAAGTTATGTAGAGGTATTTAAGGCATGTTAAGCCTTTGCCACTATTCCGGAGTGTTTGTTGCATTAAACTGGTTATATTTACGCATCAGTGCGTGTATAACCTTCCAGAAAGCGATTTAGAGCTTGAAATCGAACTAGAATTGATATGTGCAAACGATACACATATTTTTACAAATCCCAAGTATGAAATACAATATTTAATTGGTTTGGCATTTGTTTGATGGTTGAAATGTCACAGGTGTCACACGATACTCCCCACCGGGCCCACCGGTAATACGTGGAAATATCGGGGTGTGACAAAGAAGCATTTCAGACCTTTAAATAGAAACTCTACGATGCACCTATTCTATCTTTACCTGAGAGAAATGATGATTTTGTCGTCTATTGTGATGCATCCAACTTAGGCCTTGGCTGTGTTCTCTTGCAAAGGAACAAAGTCATAGCCTACGCATCGAGACAGTCGAAGATACACGAGAAGAACTACACGACTCATGATCTTGAGTTAGGTGCAATAGTTTTTGCTCTCAAAATCTGGAGACACTACTTGTATGGTACAAAATGTGTGGTTTTCACTGACCACAAAAGTCTTCAGCACATTTTCAATCAGAAGGAACTTAATATGAGGCAACAACGTTGGGTTGAACTTCTAAACGACTATGATTGCGAAATTCGCTACCATCCTGGTAAGGAGAATGTTGTGGCTGATGCATTGAGTCGTAAAGAATGAGTCAAGCTTCATTGTGTTCAAGTTCGATCTGATATTCAAACCCGCATTTCTCAGGCTCAACATACTTGTGTCACACATGACTTGATGGGTAAGGAATTACCATTTCATATTAAGCCTGATCTTGAACTGTAGGACAATGGATTGTATTATTTCATGGACCGTTTGTGGGTCCCAAGTCAAGACAATCTCCACACCTTGCTAATGGATGAAGCTCATAAGTCTCGTTATTCTATTCATCCTGGTGCAGACAAAATGTATAAGGATCTTCGAACCCAGTATTGGTGGCCGGGTATGAAGAAAGACATTGCCTTGTACGTATCCAAATGCCTTACTTATCTTAAGGTTAAGGCCGAATATCAACATCCATCTGGATTATTGGAGCAACCAGAGATTCTAGTTTGGAAATGGGAAAACATTGCTATGGGTCTCATTACCAAGTTTCCACGCACTAAGAAAGGTCATGATGCCATTTGGGTAGTTTTTGATCGTCTTACAAAATCAGCGCACTTCTTGCCAATCCGTGAGGATCTATCTGCTGATAAACTTGCCAAAATCTATGTGGATGAGATTGTATCCTGACATGGTGTTCCTTTGAGTATTATATCTGATAGAGATGCTCGATTTTCGACTCACTTTTGGAGAACCATGCAAACTGCAATGGCAACCCGGCTTAATTTGAGCACAGCTTATCATCCGCAATCAGATGGTCAATCTGAAAGAAAAATCCAGACATTGGACGATATGCTTAGAGCTTGTGTGATCGATTTTGATGGTAGTTGGGATTCGTATCTTCCGTTGATTGAATTCTCCTACAACAATAGTTATCACTCCAGCATCAACATGGCTCCTTTCAAGGCTTTATACGGTCGAAAATGTCATTCACCAGTCTGCTGGAATGAGATCGGTGAAGCTCAGCTTACTGGACCTGAGCTTATTCTAGAGACTACAGATAAGGTCAAGAAAGTTCGCGATAACCTTCAGACAGCTAGAAGCCGTCAAAAGAGTTACGCAGATATACGATGCAAGCCCTTGGAATTTCAAGTCGGTGATCGCGTTCTACTCAAGGTTTCACCTTGGAAAGGTGTGATTAGATTTGGAAAGAAAGGAAAACTTGAACCTAGATATGTTGGACCATTCAAGATCGTCGAAAGAATCGGAAAGGTGGCCTACAGACTAGAATTACATCCTGAACTTGGAAATGTTCATCCAACCTTCCATGTGTCCAATCTTAAAAAGTGTTTAGCTGATGAGAACCTCCACATACCATTTGACCAAATTCATGTTGATAACACGATGCACTTTGTTGAGAAACCTATGGAAATAATGGATCGTGAAGTCAAGAAACTCAAACACAAGTGCATACCAATTGTTAAAGTTCGTTGGGAATCTAAACGTGGTCCAGAATTTACTTGGGAATGTGAAGATCAAATGAAAGCGAAATATCCACATCTATTCTCACAAGTTTCCTCTAAATAAATTTCGGGACGAAATTTCATAAAGTAGGGAAGACTGTGACATCTGTGCTTGTGTAATCATTGTATAAACTCTGAATAGTTCAATTATCAATAAAAAAATGTGATTTGATCCCAATATATGTTTATTTATGTTTGACATTTTGCACATTTTGATTTTGTTCAATTTTAAACTCTATATCGCTTTCTAAAAAGTTATACGCAAACTAATGCGTAAACGTAATCATTTTAACGTGACAAACACTCCGGAACATCAACATATGCTTAACATACCTTAAATAACCTTTACATAACTTAGAAATAAGTTTTGAAGGGTTTGGTGTGGTAAAAACAAGTTTATTCGCTTACAGGGACTATTTGCGAGAAACTTTGAAAGTCTGCCGATTCGTATAGTGACTTACATTTCAGAACATGATAATAAGTTAAACATACCATAAATATCCTTTACATAGCTTGGAAATAGGCTTTGAGGGGTTTGGTATGCGAAAATTAACTTATTTGATCAATAGGGACCGAAAGCGTCAAAAAGTGCATAAGTTTGCATTTACGCGCATATCTTACGTTCTGAACATATCCAGACATCCAAAAATTTTGTAATCATTAAAATATTTTATTTTAGTGATTGGAATGCTAAAATTTTAATTCGTCGCACAATTTGGATCGTTTTTCGCGTCCGTTCGTGTTTCGTCGTAATTAACCAAATAACGTGACCGTACGACCAAACGAACCGACATCCGAGATGTTTTCAAGCATATTTCATGTTTCCTATACTTTGACATTTTAGAGCCTTGAAAATGGGTTAACGAGGCTTAAACGCGTCAAAAATCAACTTTATAGCATGCAGGGACCTGGTCTTCCAAAAACATGAAACTTTTGCAAAAACAGGCTTCCTCATGCCACGCGCAAGACCCAGGTGCTCCTAGCGCATGGCGCAATAGCGTCGTTTTCCAGAATTACCAGTTTTCAGCAATCAGCTGTGGAATCATTGTTTTATCCTTGGTTTTTGGAAACCATGAGCTGGTTTGTGTGTTTTGCAAGGTGCCCAATCATTGTTTAACAAGTGTCGGGTCATGATCAAGCTTCATAACACATGGAATGATCCTATGGCTTCATCATCATCATCATACTCAGTAAATCCCACCAATAGCATAGCTAAGATAGGGTCTGAGGAGGGTAGATGTAGACAGCCTTACCTCTACCCCGTAGGAATAGAGAGGCTGCTTCCAGTGAGACCCCCAGCTCGATTGTAGTTTTGTATCAAGCCTTGGACCTAAGACACATAACACTCAAACAATCGGGACAGAGACTGATTGGTGCATGTACCCCCGTGTCTTTCAGCTATCAACGTCACCACATGATGCATGATTAACCATCCGCCGCTTTTAACGTTATTTTCACGAAATTAGTAAAATAACGTTAAAGTTAGTTCCATTTCACTTTTGGCCCCCGAGCGCCCACACATATATATATTATATGTGCACACCGCAAACGGGGCAACATCCTATGGCTTCATGATTCCTATAAATACCTTGGGTTTTCTCATTTTGTACCTTGCTCATTTGCATTTTATGCTCTCATCTGCTCATTGAATCTATCACTCTGGTTGAAGGCTTCAATCTTTAGTACTCTTTGTTCTTAATCCAAGCTTGGACCCTTTGTAAGTCTCCTTCATGCTTGGTTATGCATTTCAAGCATGAAATTCAAACAGTGTTTGACTTTCTGCTTTGACCATGGTTTGGTCAACACAAAGTTCGTTTGAACTTTGCAACGTGAGCGTAATCACAATTGTTATAGTCCCTTGTGACTATACCTACTGATTACCACGTTGATTAGGTGTAGTGACGAGTCATAGCTTCGGTCAAAATCCGTATTTATGCGCATTTTGCAACGAAGCTATTTTCGGGTATCAAAACACTTTGTTTTGATATCAAACTTGTTTTCAAACTTAGTTAAACATGTTTAACTCGTCACTTTTTAGTTTAGTGCTTATATAGGGTCGTAAGTTAAGCGGTTTAAACTATGCTTAGACTTTCGAACCTGACCCGTTTGGTCGATCATTAGGATCCGACCAAACATATTTTGTGACCATAGTTGTATAGGGAATAACCTTCTAAGGTTATACCTTATGGTCACTTCATTTAGTTAGTTGTATGATAGGTAGTTTATATGCCTTAGGAAAATGAGCAAAATGCCCTTTTTGCGCATAACTCCATTTTAAGCATATGTAACTTAAATTTTGCCACATAAACTGATTATTAAACATATTAGGGCATATAATACTTGTCATAGGACTAGTTAGGCTACTCGTTTGCGCTTTTGCGCAAATGACGCGTTAAAGTAGCGTAAGCTACCTAATCGGATCATAACGGGTCATAAGCACTTAGGATAGGTTCCGATTTAGAATGTAGGCATTGTTAAACCATATTATATGAGTTCCAATACTCATTTGGTTTACGAAACCTCATTTTATCCGATCTTCCGATTTAGGTCCGGTATATTAACTTAGTTACCTATATTAGGTGCCGATTGATTCTGTGATCCCTCAAGCGTTATTTGATTGTTATTTCCAGTTCATTAAGCAATATCAAGTGAGTACATAGTCCCCTCTTTTACTGTTTTCAAATAATTTAGGGTGATACACATGTGCCTACTTGTTACTTTCGTGCTTTCCATGCTTTCATGACATATACTTGCTATGTTCATTAGTACGCATATAGTACATGATTTCATTATGCTTTGCTATGTATGTTGACTGAGCATGCTAGCACATTGATTTCATAAACACTTTTGTTGCATATGTTTACTCAGCATATGGACACATTGATTTACATTACATTTCTGCTATGTATGTTTACTGAGCATGCTAGCACATTGATTTCATAAACATTTCTGCTTCGTATGTTTACTTAGCATACTTTGTACACTATTTTCACATAACATGCTTAAATTTGGTATGACATTTGGTTTGTTTAACGAAACTAAAAAACGTTCATTAACATTGATCATGCTGCTCGGTAGTATGTAGTGGTACCATAGGAATTGACAACTCCTATTCCTGGAATCCTAGGTTTGTTTGGACGTAAGGAATGACAGAATCCGAAAACATTTTTAATAAACCTTGGATTTGTTTAAAGGTTTATCCTACAGTCTCAAGGCTTGAATGTATGTGTTTAACATTACCGCATAAATGTTTGTATCAATAAAGCAATTATTTTTGTAAAACATAACTTTTTGAATTAAAAAGACTTTGTTTTATACATTTTACCTATGGGGTTGAGTAAATACTTTTTATTCACCATACATAACATTTGATTATACATTGACATTTTTTATATGGTTTGAGTAGATACTTTTTACTTGCCATACATAACATTTGATTATACAAGACATGATTTACATTTGACATTAGACATTGCTTACACATAAACATTTTGACATTGGTTTAAACAAGACATTTTGGTGGTTATTTGTTGAGTGATTTAAATAACGAGGCGTGTGTAATATGATAAAAATATGGTGGATACGCTGCTGGTACTTCCTATATATAAGTGCTTTTATGATATTACATATCGTAGCGTTATCTAAATGATTTCAACAAAGACATGATACATTTTATACAAATGACATATTTTCACAAGACATTGTTTTTCAAATGACATATTTTATACAATTTCATTTTCACTTGGTTATTTATTTAACCATGCAATATTCTGTTATATCATTTTTATAAAAGAAAACATTTTTATAAGGTTCATGACTAGTTTTTGTTAAACATTTCTTTTAACTACAAGTCATGAATCCTTCATCAACAAAACCTATGTATCTCACAGGCATTTTATGCTGACGTACCTATTTTCACATGTGTTTTCAGGAGCCGATGCTTAGGGTTGATCGTGACACACTTAGGCGGACTCGGGCCTAAGTGACAATAAAAGATGCAAGACTAGTTTAATTTATGCTATGTTTTCCTTGTTTTAAGACAATGTCATCAATGTTAATAAATAAAACGAAACTTTAAATACCATGGTTGTGAAACAATAATTCTGTTCCTCCATTCCCGGACGTTTCAAACGCGGTTTATTGTTTTACGCGATCGGGGTGTGACATATATATTGTACGTGAGGCAGGCGTCATAGATGGCCTCAATATGGGCCATGCGCAAGTGATGTCGTTTAATCATTTAAGTATTGGACGTGAGGAATTGTTGGTAGATCTATCGGGTTGACAACCCCGTCGTGACCGGTCTCTCCATGTCAAGTCAAATGACGAATTGATATTCTGTTCATAGTCTAGCATTGAATATACCTTCATTGTTTATATATAGTTCGTAATGTCTTGCTAACTTACGAGTCTGAACATTTGATGCTATCAATTTAATATGCAAACTCGGGAAGATGTCTATGGTCGGAAGGTTCTACGGAAATGCTTGCGACGGCTGAACCTTGAGTTATTTTACAAGGAAATGAATTAACTTTCTTGAAAATTATATGGATGTTTTTATAATAAACACATAGTTAGAAAGTTTTTCCTTGGGTCAAATTATTTTAAATTTGAATATGTGAATTCACCCTCCTTTGTGTTGACACTTGGTTTTAACGTGTTCTTCAGGTACTTGAGTTCGGCTTCAGGAATTATGGCGTATCTGTAGGATCGAATCGCGACCTGAATGAGTCGTTCGGAAGAGCTCTAGTCCGTTTCAGAGGCAGAAACTAAGAAACGGATGTAAAAACAGCTTGAATATCACTATAAACCTCTTGTGTATTGATTTAAGAACGATTACAATCACAAGGAATACCGGCAACACCTCGGTATCAAATCTGAAATCTGTTCAAACTGTTACAAATGAAATGCTCACTAGCCTATATATAGGACTCAAGGTCTCGCTTGAAAACACACATGACAATCCCAAGCGAAACCACCACATAATTTCAAGCGAAACCCACATGTATAACATTCTGATTTCAAGCGAAACCACATTAAATGAATATAAAATTCTTGTTTCAAGCGAGTCATCATTCTGTTTCATTCTTAACTTTCATGTGCTGATGCAATAGATGATGTCATATGTATGATGTCATCATCAATAATGATGACATCATGCTTGATCCGAAGCGCAACGTATCCAAGACTCAATATAAGACGAAGACGACAGATGTATGCACCAACAGACTCCCCCTCAGATGTTGACGAGTCTTAAGTGTCGAGTCTTCGCAATCTTCAGTCTTTATCACTCTAACATTCTTCAACTAATCTTTTAGGATCAAATTCCTAGCTCTTGCAACTTCAGACTCTCTTTCTCTAACAGACTCCCCCTCAACTTGTACTGGGATCGTAGTCTGGCTTTCACAGGTTCAAGTAACGTAACCTGGCTCACCTGCATATTCTCTACCCAAAACATAAGTTTCATAAAAGATAAGGTATAACAAATTTAGAAACTTTGCTAATCTCTTGAAGACACAACCCTGAATACATCATTTTCAAGTATCAAACAAAATGATTTATCATGTCAATTTCTGATGAACCACTTGAATATATATCATTTTCATTTCACACATTTTCAAACAAACTTTCCCAAACCTGTTCGTCATGTTTAGCACTCGGAATTTTGAAAATCAGCTTTTCAACATCAGTCGTCTAAAATCTTTTTGAATTTTTCAAAATTTATGCTAAAACACACTGAAACTCTTTTTGGATTTTATGACATAACAGAAATGAAAATGCAGCAAAGAAATACATACAAACAATATTTTTGTGAGTTTGCGTAAGAGGATCATATCAGTTTTTGAGACAAATCACCAACACCGTTAAGCTTTGTACATTTTAAGTTCTAAACGATTCACTTAGATTGTCAGTATACTGATCCACTTAAATTTTCACACAAAGTTCAACTGTTTCGAGATACGAGATTAATGTCTTAAGTACTTAAACTTATTCGCGTGTCCCACCTCAGAATATACTCCCGTATCTAGATCCCAATATTCAGTCTTACAGGTGAGTATACCTAGATGATATCTGTAAGGGGTTAAATTGCGAAGAACCGTGAGAGCTCAGGTCAGAACTTCCGTTCAGCAGAGAGATGACGGCTCGACTTTTGGTGGGTCCCCTTTAGAGGATCTTTTTTACAACATCATTAATTAGCAATTTTATTGTCTATTTTTGCTGAGGGCGGCGTATATTTCAAGCAAGCATAAAGTATTCTCCGGGGACTATGCCATTGCTTCCGCATTATCAGAAGTCCTGGGATAATACCACAGATATCACTAAGTATAAAGACCTAGTATCTCAGAAAGAGGGGTCCTTCAAACAAGATTTCGGGGGTTACCCATATATCCGAGAGATGTTACCCACGAATTAAGAAAGTTTGAATTTAGGTTTATATCTCGTCACAATCTACTAAATGTGCAAAAATCTACTGACACATCATCAGTGAGACCGTTTATCACATTTTAAACTTTCCATTTCTTTAGCATGCTGTGATAGTCAACTGATGTACTATCATTTCCTCTTTTGTACAACAAAACTCATTTTTCATTTTTTACTGTTTTTGCCTTTTTGCCAGTAGGTTTTATCATGTTTTTGCTTTTTCAAATTTTCTAATGTTTTTGGTTTTTCTGAAATTTTTACTCTCCCTAAAATGAAAACACATTTTAGGAAATTTGAAAATAAACTGTACAATAAAGTGACAACTGATATCAAATCACTTCAAATCGCCATCCACTTGGCATAAACAATCAGAACTCCCCCTCACAACAAACTATTTTCCCATTATGATTTCAAAACACTTAAGTTTGTTTTAATCAAATGGTTTTTCCGGAAAATAAGTTTTGTTGATTTTAAGAAACCATTTGTAGGTTAGGGGATAAACTCATCATTTTCTAGAATATCACTTGTAAGTATGGTCCAATCAAGTTCAACTTAATGACCTGGATTAACCATTTGTCAGTGAAAACCTTCAACCACTTACAGGTTCACTCACCAACCATAACCACTTGTAAATCAAAATATAACAATTTAAAGATATCACCTGTACTTTACCAACTGTACCACTTGTAGGATCATTTGCTAAGAAAGATGTCGATACCTGCTCCACTCTTACCAACCTGGGAGCTCCGGCAAGTCAGGATTTTTAGTTAGAAACTGCTGTCACCCAAGTCTGACCAATCTTGGGTGATTCTACTTCATCATCACTCCATTCTGCTTTTCTTCTATAAAATTCTTTTGCACCTTTCACCTTCCTGTCAACCATCTTTCCAAAAATATGTTTAACATTTCCATTAAACACCTTTTCAACATCAAATTCTTTGTTATTAGCAAAGAATTGATTTGAGATCTCTACCTTTCCCACTTTCTTCATCAAATTTTCTTTTGACAATGGAGGAAAATCCTCATCGTTCACCTCTGGAACGGAATTCACAACCTTTTATCAATCAAAGACTCCTCTGATTTTATGGAATCAGATTCATTGTCAGAATTACTCTTAGATTTAACCACCCATCTTTGTTTACTCAAATCGACTTGTCTTTTGTAAAACCGTTTTGAAGTTTCACCAACTTCCAAAGTCGATTTATCAATACTTTTTCTTCTCATTTTAGAGTTAGAAGAAACTCCCTGTTTTGAATAGGTGAACTCTTGGCAGTTCCAAGCAATATGTCCAGCTTTTTGACACTTGAAACAGGTTCTTCTATCAACTCTCGAAGCAAACTTCCTCCCATTCTTCTTTACCTCAGCCAGAAACTCTTGGTTTGATTGCTTCCAGAACAGTTTCTTCTGTTCATCCTCTGAACTTCCTCCTGAAACAAATGTTGTTTTTGGTTTATAAGTTTTCTGATTTTTATAATTTTTTGAAGAATTGAAACCAAGACCTTTCTTTTTAAGATTACCATTATGGTTTGGTTTCTATCGATAACCAGAACCATAATTGTAACCCTTTTTCTTGTTCAATCTCTGTTGAACTCTTGAAGTGTATTTTTTAGGTTTTTCAGCAAGATTTAAATATTTTATTTCAGAAATGTTAATTTCTGTTAGTTTGAAAACCTGTTTGATCATTTCAGTTTTTATACTTCTTATTGGAAATTCCTCATCAGAATATAATTTGTCTGAATCATACAAAGTATAAGCCACTTTGATTGATCCGTCATTCAAATTAGATTTTGATAACAGGAATTCTCTATTGTAAACTCTGTTAACCGGTGAACTCGGACTCTTTTCTGATGAACTCGAACTTTCTGATTTAGTCTCCGACTTTGACTCTTCATCCGTATCTAACACCTGATCGACAACTTTCTTTACTAACTCAGACTCATGATCAGTGTCAGACGCTGTGAATGTAACATCAATATTGTCTGGTAATTCATCAATGATTTCAGACTTTAACTTGATGTTGAGAGGCTTATTAACTCGTTCCTCATTTGGCTTTCTGGGAGAATAAGTTTCTTGGATCGGGGGCGGACATCTGTTATACTTGACACTTGGTTTCTTACCAGTATCAGTATCTTCAGTCTTTTTCTCCTTGAATGCCTCAAGACCTGCAACAGTAGGATAAACACGATCAATCAAATAATCACATGTTGTATAGCTTAGCAACAATCATTTAATCCTTTCACTCTCAATCTTCTCAAGTTCTACTTATTTCTTCAATTTAGCATAGTCTTCAATATACTCATTGATGACGCTCTGCTTTGTCATTAATGTTGCACTCATTTTATCCATTGCTTTTTCGGTTTCTGAATTTGTCTTCTTCAGACCATCAACTGTTCTGTTCAGTACATCATAAGACTCTTTAATGTACTTCACATCAGACAATAAATCTTCTTTAATCTTTTCTAACTCAGCAATCTTTGTATCCTTCTCAGTACAATCTTTGCAAGAAACTGAACACTTCAAACATGGTTTTTCAACTTCAACCAATTTTTCTACTATCTTTTCAACCTCGACAATCTTTTCAACTTCAACGACTTTTTCTACCCCGATGAGTTTCTCTACTTCGACCAGTTTTTCAACTTCGACTATTTTTTCAACCTCAACAATCTTCTCCACTACTTTCTCCACTTCAACGATTTTCTCTATTACTTTCTCAGTTACTGGATCAACATTTGCTTCTCCAGCT
This sequence comes from Helianthus tuberosus, assembly GCA_030545235.1. Taxonomy (NCBI): domain Eukaryota; kingdom Viridiplantae; phylum Streptophyta; class Magnoliopsida; order Asterales; family Asteraceae; genus Helianthus; species Helianthus tuberosus. Next base: position 97,833,918 of record CM060354.1, on the reverse strand, counting down.
TCTGTCTTTGTCTTTTCATCAGCTAGCCTTCTTGCTGCTTCCAGCTCTTTCTTCAATTTGGCAATCTTCTTCTGATTCAGCATCTCCATTTTATCTGCAAAAAAACAAATTAAAACTAGTAGGATCAATGCCTTTTCTAGCTCTGTTGAGATGTTCTTCCTCATCATCGGTATCCACATCACTTCCAAGATCTGGAAAAATCGGGATTCTTTTCTGATGAGCATTGTAGAATTCCTCAGCCATGATTCAATAATCAGATGATACTTCGGGAAATACCTGAATAACAAACGAACACAAAATCAGTTTAAACGTACTGAACACGTAAAAATGTGTGTTGATGAAATCAATCTAAGACTCGTGTCGAAGATTTGCGAACTTGTTCCAAAGTTGTTCGAGTGAAACCAATGAATGAATGAACTTGATCGGATGTGCCAAGTAATATGGGCTTTAAATGGTTTGAACTTTATACTCCAACTTTAGATGGGCCGCAGATTTCGAGATAAGTAATAAATTGGGCCTTTGAAATATACTTGAGCCGAGCTCCAATAGTGATTAATGATGTCAACACACTTGATGTTACTGAAAAAATTCTATTGGACCTCCTCACTAACTCGATGTCATGGGCCGAAACAAGATTTTATCAAATCTCAATGATATTTAATACAATTCCTTCTCTATTACTTCACATGCAATTACTTCTACCAAGACATGGTCCGACAATTTTAAGATTCAATATGATATGATTGGGCCTCCAATATTCAGTACTATCCAAACACTTAACAAGTCTTGTAAATGTATATACTCAATTGACTGACACAAGATGATAAGTTCGGTATAGTCGGCTGACACCTCGGTATGGGCCGACAAAAACAAGTATATCAATACACACTGATTGGACCGAATATAACCACTAAGCTGATAACCACAATTGTTTCACATGCAAAACTGAAATAGCTGACACTTTTCATTTGTTCAATAATTCTGATTGGGCCAAAATGTATAGGACATATCACATGCTAGATATTATTGTTTTAAACCTAGATATATGAAGCCGACAACAATTCAACTTTTAATACATCTCACATGCAAACTGAAACTCAACACATGATTTCTTTTCCCAAATATCAATGACCTGACATCCTCGTAAAATGTTTGCACAATACACAAAGCACTTTTCAAGCGGTCATTGTCGATTTCAAGCGGTGTAATTTCAAGCGGTCAAGCGGTGTGATTTCAAGCGATCAAACAGTTTGTAGGATCGGTTTGTGACCCAAACGAGTCGTTCAGAAGAGATTTTATCAGTTTCAGATGCGGAAAATAAGAAACTGACGTCGAAACAACTTGCTTATCACTTTAAACACTGATTTGATTGATATAAAAGCAATTACAATCAGTCTTCACACCGGCAGCACCTCGGTATGGAATTCATGAACTGTTACAAATGAAATGACATGACCCCTATATATAGTATTCTGACTTTCGCTTGAAGCCTGACATACATGTTCAAGCGAAACCTACCTAAATATCTTCAAGCGAAACCTTCATACAATTAACTAACAGTTTGTCTTCAAGCGAAACACAACATTCTGATCATATGATGTGATGATGTCATTGTTGTGATGTCATCCTTGATGTCACACATGTGATGTCATCATTCTTAAAGATGACTTCATGCTCGTTCAGATCTGCAACGCAACCAAGACTCGATATAAGACGAAGACGACAGATGAATGCACTAACAGAATGATGACATCATACATATGACATCATCTATTGCATCAGCACATGAAAGTTAAGAATGAAATAGAATGATGACTCGCTTGAACTGAACCGCAACGTATCCAAGACTCGATATAAGACGAAGACGACAGATGTATGCACCAACAGTATCTTGTGGTTGTCGATGCATGTTTAGTTTGAAAATGTTTTGGACAAATTTTTAAAACTATTTGGGACCAATGTAATAAGATCCATAAGGATCAAAACAACTTAACTATGGTGTGATTGTGACGAACTTTAAGACTTATGTTTTAGTTAAGTTAAAATGTCCAACATTATGATGCATCATTCAACAAGATATTAATGGGCACCAACTTTCATCACCACCACGTTTTATATTCCGCTGCGACGTTTTTGGGATGTGACATCTTGTGCAGAGGGCCACCCTTAGTGGTCCCGTGACCAATGTGTTGAAACGGTTTAGTTGCCTCACAGCTTCTAAGGTATCGAGGCACACTTGTTTTGGTGTTTCTTTGGGCCTTGTTTTCAGAATATCATAGCGGGCTTGGTAGTCCCACTCATTTGGCTTAAACTTAGTGAACTTGCTGGCCATCTCTGCAAAAGAAAACACAAAAACAATCAGCATGAAACTATAAATTTTTGAAGAAAACGGAAAATAGAAGGCTGGACACGGCCCCGTGGCCATTGGCCACGCCCCGTGTTCAACTGAATCCTTTTGGCCACGCCCCCGTGTTCGCTGACCACGACCCCATGGTCAGGGTTCTGTTTCCCAAAAATGTCATTTTTCGACCCGGTTTTGAAAACTTGAAAATTTTTGGTTGAGTAGGGGCGGTTTTCCCAGAAAATGAAACCCCAAGTGCCGTTTTTCCAAAAACAAACCATTTACCCCTTCAATTTCATCTTTTTCGGTTCAAAAACAAGGGTTAGAGGTTTCTGTTTGAAATCGGGCAAATCTACAAACAATTTCAGTTGATTTACTTCCTATAACATGCAACTATACTAATACTAACAGATCTAAGCAAAAATTTGGGGTTTGGTTCGGTTCAAGTTCAAGAACCCTAGATTTTCTCCAAATTTTTTATGTTAATCTACATGCAAATCGTTAAACTAACTAACTAAGATGATAGAATCATACCTTGATGATGTTGAACGAATGAAAAATGTGAAAATCTGCAGAGATTCTCAAAGGAACCAGAGAGTTTTCGGGGGAACGGGTCGTGGTGAAATGAAAATGAGAAGACAAAAGGGGGTTTTATTCCCGACAGTAGCCGAACACGGCCCCGTGCTCGCTGGGCACGACCCCGTGGGCGGCTAAAATATATTTTTTTATAGTGCACGTGTACGTGACCTGTTTCCCGAAACTTGGTTTAGAAATCTTACCAATTTTTGAAGCTTTCCCGAAGTCCATTACCTACAAGACATGATGTTAGTACACAAACCTTCGTTTATTCCTCGACCGCTTGTAGCTAAATCTCTTCCTCATCATCCTCGATGAATCCTTGATAAAGCTTAAGCCGTTATCCGTTGACTTTGAATGGAATTCCATTCGGAGATTTAATTTCAATTGCACCGTGTGGAAAAATATGGGTGATAGAAAAAGGTCCCGACCACCTAAACTTTAATTTCCCGGGAAATAATCGAAGTTGTGAATTAAACAATAAAACTTGATCTCCTACTCGAAATTCATTAGGTTTAATATGTTCATCATGCAAGTTTTCCATTCTTTCCTTATAAATTTCGGAGTTAGAGTATGCTTGATTCCTTAATTCGTCTAATTCATTTAATTGACAAAATTGATTCTTTCCGGAAATTTCTATGTCAAAGTTTACATTTTTTAATACCCAGAATGCTTTGTGTGCTATTTCTGTTGGCAAATGACAACTTTTTCCATAGACAAACTTATAGGGGGTTGTACCTATGGTTGTTTTATATGCGGTTTGAAAAGCCCATAAAGTATCGTCTAATTTATCGGTCCATTCTTTTTTATTTAATCCTATGGTTTTTTCAAGTATTCTTTTTAAACCTCGATTAGTCACTTCGGCTTGTCCATTTGTTTGAGGGTGATACGCGGTTGAGATCCGGTGATAGACCCCATATCTTGTTAAAAAAATTTCAAGTTGATGGTTACAAAAATGGGTACCCCTATCACTTATTAACGCTTTTGGAGTTCCGAAATGAGAAAATAGTCGTTTCAGGAATCTTACCACAACTCTTCCATCATTTGTTGGAAGAGCTTCGACTTCAGCCATTTTGACAAGTAATCCACTGCCACAAGTATATATTTGTTTCCTTTTGATGGTGGGAAAGGTCCCATAAAGTCTAGTCCCCACACATAAAAAATTTCACAAACAAGAATGCCATTTTGTGGCATTTCGTTTTTGGAAGAAATATTACCTGACCGTTGGCATGCATCACATGTCTTGATAAGACTTTGGGAGTCTTTGTAAATGGTTGGCCAATAGAATCCCGAATCAAATACCTTTCGTGCAGTACTAGCAGCACCATGATGTCTTCCGTATGGTCCTTCATGACAATGGCGAAGAATTTTTCTTGCTTCACTACCATGTACACATCGTCGGATAAGTTGGTCGGCACACATTTTGAAAAATAAGGATCTTCCCAAAAATAACGCTTTACATCGGCAAAGAACTTTTTTCTTTGATAATGTGACAATCCTTTTGCAACTATTCCACTGGCTAGGTAGTTGGCGTAGTCGGCGTACCATGGTTCTTCTTGGTATTCTACCATTTCTAAGGACTCCGTTGGGAATTTTTCATTGATGAGCTCGTCCCTAGTTGCCTCCAAAGCTGGATCTTCCAAGCGGGATAGATGATCTGCAGCGGTGTTTTCTGCTCCTCTTTTGTCTTTTATTTCAATGTCAAATTCTTGGAGGAGTAGAATCCATCTTATTAAACACGGTTTGGCATCCTGTTTTTTAAAGAGATACTGAATGGCTGCATGGTCTGTATAAACTATTGTTTTAGAAAGAAAAAGATAAGAACGAAATTTATCAAAAGCAAATACTACAGCTAATAATTCTTTTTTAGTTGTTGTGTAATTTTCTTGTTCATCGTTAAGTGTTTTACTAGCGTAGTATATTGGGTGAAAATGCTTTTCTTTTCGTTGTCCCAAGACAGCTCCAGCTGCAAAGTCACTTACATCGCACATGATTTCGAAAGGTAATTTCCAATCAGGCGCTATCATGATTGGTGCATTGACTAGCATTTCTTTTAGAGTTAGAAATGCTTGGTTGCAATCCTTGTCAAAGATGAATGGAGCTTCTTTTTCAAGTAATTTTGTTAAAGGTCTTGAGATTTTAGAAAAGTCTTTGATAAATCGTCTATAAAATCTGGCATGCCCTAGGAAACTTCTGATAGCTCTAATGGAGGATGGGGGTGGTAATCGGGAAATGGTGTCTATTTTAGCCCGATCAACCTCCATTCCTTCGCTTGAGATTTTATGACTGGGTAATATTCCCTCCGTTACCATGAAATGACATTTTTCCCAATTAAGGGCGAGGTTAGTTTCCGCACATCGGGATAGCATTCGTTTAAGGTTATCGAGGCATTGGTCGTATGAATCTCCAAAGATGGAAAAGTCGTCTATGAAGACTTCCATAGTCTTTTCTATCATATCATGGAAGATGGCCACCATGCAACGTTGGAAAGTGGTGGGGGCATTACATAGACCAAAAGGTATGCGTCGATAAGCAAAAGTTCCGTATGGACATGTGAATGTTGTCTTTTCTTGGTCTTCGGGAGCTATCGGTATTTGAAAGTAACCTGAAAAACCATCTAAAAAAACAATAAAATTTGTGACTGGATAATCTTTCTAACATTTTATCAATAAAAGGTAAGGGAAAATGATTTTTCCTTGTTGCCTCATTTAATCTACGATAATCTATACAAACTCTCAATCCGGCAACGGTTCTGGTTGGTATTAATTTATTTTTTATGTTAGTGACCACCGTCATACCTCCATTCTTAGGAACTACTTGGACGGGACTTGCCCAAGGACTATCGGAAATTGGGTAGATGAGTCCGGCGTCAAGTAGTTTGATGACCTCTGTGACACCTGGGTCACTGCGACCATCAAACAAATACCAAACCAATGAAATATTGTATTTCATACTTGGTATTTGTAAAAATATGTGTATCATTTGCACATATCAATTTTTGTTCAATTTCAAACTCTAAATCGTTTTCTGGAAGGTTATACGCGCACGAATGCGTAAATATAACCAGTTTAATGCAACAAACACTCGGGAATAGTGAAATTGGCTTAACATACCTTAAATAACCTTGACATAACTTAAAAATAAGTTTTGAAGGCTTTGGTATGGCAAAATCGAGTTAAATCGCTTACAGGGACTAAATTTGACAAACTGCGAAAGTATCCCAATTTGAACTGTAACAGACATTCCGGAACATGACCATAAGTTAAACATACCATAAATATCCTTTATATAACTTAGAAATAGGCTTTGAGGGGTTCGGTGTGCTAAAATAAACTTTTGGGTCATTCAGGGACTAAAAGTGTCAAAAAGTGCACAAGTTTGCACTTTTGTGCATAACTCACGTTCTGAATACATCCGGAGATCCAAAAATTTATGTAAGCACTAAAACATTTTATTTTAGTGTTTGGCATAAGAAAAATCCATTCGTCGCGTCATTTGGATCGTTTTTCGCGCTTATCCGCATTCCGTCGTAATTAACCGAACATCGCGATCGTACGGCTAAACGAACCGACATCCGAGATATTTTTGAGAACATTTTAAGTTCCCTTTACTTTAACTTCATTTTAGAGCTTTGAAATGGGGTTAACGGGCCTTAAACGCGTCGGAAGGCCTTATTACACTACAGGGACCAAATCTGCCATTTTTGAAACTTTCTGTGCAGAAACATTGAATCTGGCCTATACCACCTTTGCACATGGTTTTGGGCAATACTATGGGCTGGTTTTATGTGCACATGGTATTACAATACCATGGGTGCAAGTGTATGGCCAAGATTGAAGCACTTTTTCCAAGAAACGATCCTAACGGTTCGGGAAATCCTATAAATACTCCATGCCTTCATTTGCAAAACTCACAAGAATTTTGATTTGAGAAACTCTAAGTTGAAACCATTGTTTCATACCTGAGATTCTTGGATCAAAATTAGCATTCAGGGACCCTTCGTAAGTATTCTTTCGTTCTTTTATTGCTTTTCGAGTCTTTTCGAGTCTGAAAGTCAAACTTTGTTTGACTTTATTCGTTGACCAGTTTATGGTCAATGCGAAGTTCATTTGAACTTCGCAACGTGAGTGTAATCACGTTGGTTATAGTCCCTTGGGACTATGCCTACTGATTACCACGTTGTCTAGGGTCGTAGGGTAAGCGATCTAATAAATCGCTTATACCTTCGAACCCGACCCATTTGGTCGATCATTAGGATCCGACCAAACACATTAGGTGACCATAGTAGGTAGGGAATAACCTTCCAAGGTTATACCCTATGGTCACATCGTTTGAGTAGTTGTATGATAGGTAGTTTATATGCCTTAGGTAAATTACCAGAATACCCTTTTCATGTATAATTGGTAATTTAGCTTATGTAACCTAAACTTTTATACATAACTGATTATACAACATGATAAAACATGTATAGGCATATAATACTTGTCATAGGACTAGTTAGACGTCTCGAACGCGCTTTGCGCGCACGACGCGTTAAAGTAGCATAAGCTACCTTAATGGGTCGCGATGGGTCGAAAGCGCTTAGGTTTGGTTTCTTAGTAGTATGTAGGCTTTGTTAAACCATATTACATGAGTTCCCATACTCATTTGGTCTACAAGCCCTCATTCTATCCGATCTTCCGACTCAGGCCCGGTTTATTTATATGGTTTTAGACTGCCGATTGATTCCGTGCTCCCTCTACCTTTGCTTGGTTGTTGTTCAAGACCTCTAAGCATTCTCAGGCGAGTACATTTTTCCCCTATTTTACTGCTTTCAATTGTTTTGGGGTGACTCATATGTGCTAAATGTTTTCGATGTTATAACGATGGTTTCAAAAACGATTAAGAAGATTTATACAAAACTAATAACGATTTCGATAATGTGAACGAACTTGTTGGTTGGGTTACATAACAAATGACATTCATTAGCAATGATCAAGCCGACCAGTATTAGGTTATGGTACCATAGGATCTGACAAATCCCGTTATCTTACTGCACCCGTGGTTATGTGTGGGGGTGGTGGGTAGCGACTGAATCTGTAATTGTTAATTTACCCTTTGGTAAGGGTTTATTAATGCGAGAACGAGAAGCAATGAGGGACGAGTCACGAAGGTTTGAATGTTATTAGCGAGACGACCATATAAGTAGTTTCACGACCTAAAACGAATTATACGATTTGGGTAAACGATTGCACGATGAATTATACGATTTGGGTAAATGATTGCACGATGTTTTATACGATTTGGGTAAACGATTGCACGATGTTTTATACGATTTGGGTAAACGATTGCACGATGAATTATACGATTTGGGTAAACGATTGCACGATGTTTTATACGATTTGGGTAAACGATTGCACGATGTTTTATACGATTTGGGTAAACGATTGCACGATGTTTTAACGATTTGGGTAAACGATTGGTTTTCAAACGATGACACACAAACGAGGTTTTCGATATGATATAAACTATACGAGTTGTTAACGAGATTTATTAACGAGTTTTATTAACGATTTATTTCGAGTTGTTTCACAATTTGCTTTACTAAAACAAATGTTTTTGGGTTAAGAGTCATGGCTACGAGATTTTATAAACTATAACCCGCTTGATTTGAGTTGGTTAATTAAGTTGCAATATTATACTCTTTTCAAAACAAGGTTTTTAATAAAGTATTGCAACATCTAAACTAGCCATGATTTCGACACTCCTACAAAACTTATGTGCTCGCCAGCATTTCTTTGCTGACCTCATTTTCACATATGTTTCAGGTATTGTTGAATGATATCGATTGATAGGATGCATGCTAACATAGGACTGGACGAGGCTTTAGTGACTCAATAACAATGATAGACTATGTTTAAATTGTGTATTTAGATTTCCAGACGATGTAAATATTCAATGTTTAATAAAACGATACACTTTTTGTATCCATGGTTATGAAACAATGATTCTGTTGCAACGCGCCCCGATGTTTCCGCCGCGCTTTGTTGTTTTACGTGGTCGGGGTGTGACAGAAAAGTTGGTATCAGAGCCAATGGTTATAGGGAATTAGGTTATTAGTAATGCTTTGACCTAGTCTATAACCTTCTTAGGACCCTAACGCGAAGAAATTTGCGTTTAGATTTCTAAAACAAAACTGTCACCTATCCTTAGGTGATAACCACAACAAGAACACAATTTTCGAATCTGCTTTGAAAACTAATCATATGTTCTAGGATGATTTATTACTAGGTTTTGAACCCTCTGTTGTAAGGTTTTGAACCCTTTGAGTTTTCAAAATCTCATCAAGGTTTTGGGTTTTAAATAATGTGCACACGTGCAAACTGGAAGGGTGAATGCCTGTATTCTGGGTTTTCTGTCTAGGCAAGCACTTCGTATATATCTCATCAGACGCGAGACCAGTTGTGCTTACCTGGGAATTCTTGGGATGAGTGTTCACTTATAGGCGAGCATGTCTTTCGCGATACATTATTTTTGATATATTTACCTTGATTAGTCACTGCGTGTCGTTTGTTTGTTCGAGGTAACAAACAAATTATCTCCTTCCTTATGTTTTGTCGATACCTCTTTTGTTTTTCCAAATTTTCAAACCTCACTCGACTCCCTTGTTTCCTTGTTAGACAATGCCTCCTCGACGCGATCCTCGAACTTTTACTATTGAAGAAATCGCAGCCCTGGTTTCTCAGCAAGTGGCTGCTGTACTTCCCGGTGTTGTAACCCAAGTCCACGAGATATTTAACAACAACAACAACAACAATAATAACAACAACAATAACGCACAATGTAATTTCAAGAACTTCAATTCTGCGAAGCCACTTAAGTTTTCTGGGTCGCAAGGAGCAACTGCGCTCCTGCAGTGGTTTGAGAGTATCGAGAACACATTCAGACATGTGCAGTGTCAGGATGCGCGTAAGGTGGAATTTGCTTCGAGTGTATTTGAAAAGCGAGCGCTTACTTGGTGGAATGGTTTTATGCGCGATAGGGGTGCCGAAGTGGCTCTGGCACAAACATGGGCGGAGCTTCGGGCTCTCATGAGGAGTTTTGTCCTCGTCACGAGATTCGAGTTTTGGAATGAGAGTTTGACAACTTAAAGCAAGATGGGGCTGAACACCGTGCGTACACGGATCGTTTTGAAGAACTCAGTCTATTGTGTCCCACCATGGTTACCCCTCTGGAGAAAGCGATCGAGAGATACATCGATGGTTTACCCGATTCCATTCTAGAGATTTTGATCGGTGTTAATCCTCCTACCCTTCGCCAAGCAATAGAGTTGTCTGCTACCTTGACTGAGACCCAAGTCAGGAAGGGTAAACTCACCCGCAAGGGTGATAAAAAGAAGGCGACTGATTCTGGAAAGGACAAGAAAAAGGGTGAAGAAGGTGAGTCATCGAAGAAATCAAGAAAACGAAAAGGTGCCCAAAACTTTGCTGTTACAGCAAAGACTGCTCAGAACCTGCAGAACCCACCGGCTCAGCCACCTGCAAAGAAGGCATACGCTGGTACCGCACCTCACTGTGCTTGTTGCAACGGTCATCACGCTGCACAACAAGCTTGCAGGCAATGCACGACGTGTGGTAGACTTGGGCATATGGCCAACGTTTGTCGTTTTGGACAAAATCAGGCTGCTCAGGTTCAAGCTCCGGTTCAAGGGAATGCTGCGAGATTCCCACTGGGTTCATGTTTCAACTGCGGAGAGATTGGTCACTTCCGCCACAACTGTCCGAGACTGGTGAATGCAAATGCTAACGCAAACCCGAATGCGAACGTCAACGTCAATGTGAATCCAGCACGTGGACGAGTGTATAACATCAATGAGGCAATCAACGATGCAGTGATTAACGATTAGTATTTTGTATTTCCTCTGGTTGTTATCTTGAAACATTTAAAGACAATGCAGTTGTTATATAAATAAAAATTTGTGGTTTTTATTTTCTTTAACTAATGCAATTGTATGAATGTTTGATCCAACCTTATGATGTCAACACAAAGACAAACTACTCGTGTGGTTCTGTCATTTTTATGATCACTTGTGACCTCCCCAAGAACCTTAAACGATTGTTTCTTTTAAATCAAAAGCCCAAAGTTATTTACGAAAAGGATATGTTGCTTTTCTAGCACATGTCACCGAGGAGAAAGGCAAGAGCAAGAGTATTCAGGATATTCCGATTGTTCGGGATTATCCAGAGGTGTTTCCTGATGAACTGCCTGGTTTGCCTCCAGTTCGTCAAGTCGAGTTTCATTTTTGACCTTGTACCCAATGCCAACCCAATTGCGAAAGCACCTTATCATCTTGCACCGTTCGAGATTCAGGAATTATCAAAACGGCTTTCTGCACGAAGTATGGCCATTACGAGTTTATAGTCATGCCTTTTGGGTTGACAAATGCTCCAGCCATCTACATGGACTTAATAAATAGAGTCTGCAAGCCTTATTTGGATCAGTTCGTCATTTTTGTTATTGATGCCATCTTGATCTATTCATGTCCCGAGCCGATCACGATCAACACCTTCGTTGACATTGGAACCCCTAAAGAAGGAACAAACTTTTCGCTAAATCCTCCAAGAGGAAATTTTGGCTTAAAGAAGTTCAATTTTTGGGTCATGTAGTCAACAAGCAGGGTATTCATATGGATCCATCCAAATTGCTGCAATTAAGGATTTGATTTCTTGTATGCTTTAAATACCCGTGTCCAAAGATAACAAATTTAAAGGTCAATTTAAACAATAATGCGAGTGTGGGATTATGTGATTATGTGATATGTGTTTATGTGTTCTCCTCTATGTTTTTGTGTGATCCGATTTTCAAATCCTCATAGAATCTTTCATATCTTCATATGAGGGATTCATAGTAGGATATTTAAAAGGTACTACCTTAATCCTTATGGGCTTCTACGTGGTAGTTAAGACCCTTGGGTTATATGGTACCATTCCATGATTTGATGAGAGACCCTTGAGTGGTCTAGTTAAAGATTGATTCAAGATCTGATTAAGAATGGCATGTGATGATACAGCTGAAAGGACCCTATGGTGGTCCAGTCACACTCATCACAGGTTTGTTCATTTGGTTTTACCCTACACATTATAAAATAGACTGTGTGAACTGTGCAAGGAATTGTCTAATTATGGACGCGTACATAATTATGAAATTTAGTGCATAGAAACCCAGTAGGATTTATTATGTGTAAGAACCGATAGTGACAACAATAACAAAATGAGAACGATGTAATGGAGGTACGGTGGACGCACCAATGACGCTTCATATACTTGTATATAAGTGTCCCTCTTGCATTGAAAGCATAATGTTATTTAAAGTTACTAGAAGTTCAGAACCCTAACCAGTGTTGTTTTGTCTTTTCAACTTCATGTTTTCAAGCTCTCACAAGTTTCCTCTGATTAAATTTCGGGACGAAATTTCCTAAAGTAGGGGAGACTGTGACACCTGGGTCACTGCGACCATCAAACAAATACCAAACCAATGAAATATTGTATTTCATACTTGGGATTTGTAAAAATATGTGTATCATTTGCACATATCAATTTTTGTTCAATTTCAAACTCTAAATCGCTTTCTGGAAAGTTATACGCGCACGAATGTGTAAATATAACCAGTTTAATGCAACAAACACTCGGGAATAGTGACATTGGCTTAACATACCTTAAATAACCTTGACATAACTTAAAAATAAGTTTTGAAGGCTTTGGTATGGCAAAATCGAGTTAAATCGCTTACAGGGACTAAATTTGACAAACTGCGAAAGTATGCCAATTTGAACTGTAACAGACATTCCTGAACATGACCATAAGTTAAACATACCATAAATATCCTTTATATAACTTAGAAATAGGCTTTGAGGGGTTCGGTGTGCTAAAATAAACTTTTGGGTCATTCAGGGACTAAAAGTGTCAAAAAGTGCACAAGTTTGCACTTTTGTGCATAACTCACGTTCTGAATACATCCGGAGATCCAAAAATTTATGTAAGAACTAAAACATTTTATTTTAGTGTTTGGCATAAGAAAAATCCATTCTTCGCGTCATTTGGATCGTTTTTCGCGCTTATGCGCATTCCGTCGTAATTAACCGAACATCGCGATCGTACGGCTAAACGAACCGACATCCGAGATATTTTTGAGAACATTTTAAGTTCCCATTACTTTAACTTCATTTTAGAGCTTTGAAATGGGGTTAACGGGCCTTAAACGCGTCGGAAAAGGCCTTATTACACTACAGGGACCAAATCTGCCATTTTTGAAACTTTCTGTGCAGAAACATTGAATCTGGCCTATACCACCTTTGCACATGGTTTTGGGCAATACTATGGGCTGGTTTTATGTGCACATGGTATTACAATACCATGGGTGCAAGTGTATGGCCAAGATTGAAGCACTTTTTCCAAGAAACGATCCTAACGGTTCGGGAAATCCTATAAATACCCCATGCCTTCATTTGCAAAACTCACAAGAATTTTGATTTGAGAAACTCTAAGTTGAAACCATTGTTTCATACCTGAGATTCTTGGATCGAAATTAGCATTCGGGGACCCTTCGTAAGTATTCTTTCGTTCTTTTATTGCTTTTCGAGTCTTTTCGAGTCTGAAAGTCAAACTTTGTTTGACTTTCTGCGTTGACCAGTTTATGGTCAATGCGAAGTTCATTTGAACTTCGCAACGTGAGTGTAATCACGTTGGTTATAGTCCCTTGGGACTATGCCTACTGATTACCACGTTGTCTAGGGTCGTAGGGTAAGCGATCTAATAAATCGCTTATACCTTCGAACCCGACCCATTTGGTCGATCATTAGGATCCGACCAAACACATTAGGTGACCATAGTAGGTAGGGAATAACCTTCCAAGGTTATACCCTATGGTCACATCGTTTGAGTAGTTGTATGATAGGTAGTTTATATGCCTTAGGTAAATTACCAAAATACCCTTTTCATGTATAATTGGTAATTTAGCTTATGTAACCTAAACTTTTATACATAACTGATTATACAACATGATAAAACATGTATAGGCATATAATACTTGTCATAGGACTAGTTAGACGTCTCGAACGCGCTTTGCGCGCACGACGCGTTAAAGTAGCATAAGCTACCTTAATGGGTCGTGATGGGTCGAAAGCACTTAGGTTTGGTTTCTTAGTAGTATGTAGGCTTTGTTAAACCATATTACATGAGTTCCCATACTCATTTGGTCTACAAGCCCTCATTCTATCCGATCTTCCGACTCAGGCCCGGTTTATTTATATGGTTTTAGACTGCCGATTGATTCCGTGCTCCCTCTAGCTTTGCTTGGTTGTTGTTCAAGACCTCTAAGCATTCTCAGGCGAGTACATTTTTCCCCTATTTTACTGCTTTCAATTGTTTTGGGGTGGCTCATATGTGCTAAATGTTTTCGATGTTATACCGATGGTTTCAAAAACGATTAAGAAGATTTATACAAAACTAATAACGATTTCGATAATGTGAACGAACTTGTTGGTTGGGTTACATAACAAATGACATTCATTAGCAATGATCAAGCCGACCAGTATTAGGTTATGGTACCATAGGATCTGACAAATCCCGTTATCTTACTGCACCCGTGGTTATGTGTGGGGGTGGTGGGTAGCGACTGAATCTGTAATTGTTAATTTACCCTTTGGTAAGGGTTTATTAATGCGAGAACGAGAAGCAACGAGGGACGAGTCACGAAGGTTTGAATGTTATTAGCGAGATGACCATATAAGTAGTTTCACGACCTAAAACGAATTATACGATTTGGGTAAACGATTGCACGATGAATTATACGATTTGGGTAAACGATTGCACGATGTTTTATACGATTTGGGTAAACGATTGCACGATGAATTATACGATTTGGGTAAACGATTGCACGATGTTTTATACGATTTGGGTAAACGATTGCACGATGTTTTATACGATTTGGGTAAACGATTGCACGATGTTTTAACGATTTGGGTAAACGATTGGTTTTCAAACGATGACACACAAACGAGGTTTTCGATATGATATAAACTATACGAGTTTTTAACGAGATTTATTAACGAGTTTTATTAACGATTTATTTCGAGATGTTTCACAATTTGCTTTACTAAAACAAATGTTTTGGGTTAAGAGTCATGGCTACGAGGTTTTATAAACTATAACCCGCTTGATTTTAGTTGGTTAATTAAGTTGCAATATTATACTCTTTTCAAACCAAGGTTTTTAATAAAGTATTGCAACATCTAAACTAGCCATGATTTCGACACTCCTACAAAACTTATGTGCTCGCCAGCATTTCTTTGCTGACCTCGTTTTCACATATGTTTCAGGTATTGTTGAATGATATCGATTGATAGGATGCATGCTCACATAGGACTGGACGAGGCTTTAGTGACTCAATAACAATGATAGACTATGTTTAAATTGTGTATTTAGATTTCCAAACGATGTAAATATTCAATGTTTAATAAAACGAAACACTTTTTGTATCCATGGTTATGAAACAATGATTCTGTTGCAACGCGCCCCGATGTTTCCGCCGCGCTTTGTTGTTTTACGCGGTCGGGGTGTGACAACCTCGTTTTTAACCACCTCTCGAACGTTTGGATTTACTCTTCGTTGTGGTTGTATTACCGATTTATAGTCGTCATTTATTAAAATTTTGTGCGTGCACATGGAAGGGCTTATTCCTTTAATATCTACAAGCTTCCATGCGATCGCGTTTTTGTGTTTTTTTTTTCAAAAGTGTGACTAATTTTTCTTTTTCTAAACTAGTTAATTTTGAACAAATAATTACAGGTAGCTTACCATCCTTATCGAGAAAAGAATATTCCAAACCTTTTGGGAGTTCTTTGAGCTCAAGTGGTGGGTCTTTTGGAGACTCCTTATTTAGTTACTCATTTTGGTCAAGAACCAAAAAGGTTTGTTCAATGGTGACCTCTTCTTCGACAAAGTGGTCGATTTCATCTTCCGTATCGGGCGGTTCATCTTCATCTTCATTTAGGGGGTCGTCATTGCCGATTGGATATTTCATTGATTGGTCAAGATCGACATATTTTTTGTCGGGCCCTAATTGAATGGGTAGGTTATTCTGCTTTCGGTTAATCAAAGCTTTATGGGTTTTCACAAAAGGTCGTCCCAACACGAGTGGAGCGTCATCAAGAATGACGAAGTCAGTTGGGACTACCGTTTGATTTGTTTGGACTAACACATCTTCAACTACTCCCATTGATTTCATTATTTTCCGATTACAAAGAAAAATGGGTATTTGAAGTGGAGAAAAATCACTAATACTTAATTTTTCGAAAATATAGTTCGGCATTATATTAACACAAAGATCTCTATCGATTGTAATATTACTAATAAAGGAATTTTGAAAGAAACATGGAACCGGTGTAATGTTAATTTCAAAAGGATCATTTTTTATTAGCGTAGTTTGATCATTTGTTAACTTCATGCTTACCGTTTCGTCAATTTTAGTGTTAGTGTTTAACTCTTTCAAAAACTTAGCATGAGTAGGTACCAAACAACGGTTTTCGAAAGAAGGTGTTAAGAGATTAATTTCTTGAAAATTAGACTTTTGTTGAAGATTAGCGTGTTCGGACTTACCTTTTTCGTTGTTTGGTTAATGCGTCAGTTTTTCACTTACCTGTTCTTCCATTTTTACCTCTTCTACCATTGCCTCTTTAGTATAAACTACCTCTTCCCACGCGCGGGATTCCTTTATGTTGCATTCGATAGTTTTGAGCTGTTCCATTATTCTTTCGGCTACGGGGAGGATAGTTGGTGGTTCGTCAAAGTGAGCGGGATAAGTATCCCAAAAGCTTGAGTGCGGAAGTTTGATCCTTGGTCCTTCATAATACTCATATGAGGTAGATGGTTCACACCATTGTTCCTCATCGTAAGTATATGATGGAGAGGATTCATACCTTGGTTCTTCATAATACTCACATGAGGTAGGTGGTTCACGCCATTGTTCCTCAAGATATGAGTATGATGGAGAAGGCTCATACCTTGGCTCTTCATAGTATGTGTATGAAGTGGTTGGCTCGTACCTAGGCTCCTCATGGTATGTATACGAAGGGGATGGTTCGAAGAGGCCATAATATTGTACCGAGTGAGGATTACCGCAAATGGTATAATACTCTTCTTCATAATCATCCTCTTCATAGTGGTAATTGTAACCTCCTGAGTATTGATCCATAAGAATCACTCAGCATACCACAAAAGAGTCTCGGGACCAGAAAATATAAATAAAAAACAGAAACTGAGGCTAACCACGGCCCCGTGTTCAGTGAGCACGGCCCGTGGTCAGATTCTGTATCTGGGTGTTTTAAAATTTATTACTGGTTTAGTTCAGCACGGGGGCGTGTTCAGTGAGCACGACCATGTGTTTAGACTCTGTATCTGGGTGTTTTTTAAATGTTTTGTTATTTTTATGCAGCACGGGGGCGTGTTCAGTGAGCACGGCCCCATGTTCAGACTACTGTAAAGCAAAAAGTTCATAAAAATGTAAAAATGTGCGCGCAGTTTTAAAAAGGTTTTTGAAAAATGATTAGGCCGTCGATTTTAAGCTTTCTTAAAATCCTTGTGTCCCCGGCAACGGCGCCAAAAACTTGGTGTGTGCGAAGCGTGATATGATTTTATTGATATTTTAAGCTCATTTTTCTCACATTAGTCAAGTTTTAAATTTATAAAACACGGTATTCTACTAATACTAAACACACACTTGGGCAAGTGCACCCATCGTGAGCATAGTATAGTGTTGGCATGGTTGCAGAAATCGGCCTAGGCGGCCGATTAATCGGCGCCTAGGCGCTAGGCGGTCATCTACTGCCTAATTTTGAGCTAGGCGGTCAATTAATCGGTCATGGTCAAAAATCGGTCAAAATCGGTCCGAGGCGGTCAAAATCGGTCCTAGGCGGTCAAAAATCGGATTAATCGGACAATATTAGTCGGTCAAAATCGATCAAAATCGGTCCTAGTCGGTTCTAGGCGGTCCTAGGCGGTCAAAATTGGTCAAAATCGAACCATACTATCTGAAACTTGAAGTATTTATGTGAATTGTGAAGTATTATTTTTATATTATTGGGTATATATATATAATTTTGAAAAAATACATATAAAAATCCCATTCCGATTAATCCCTAGGCTGTACCTCACCGCCCGACTAGCGCCTAGCGCCTTCTACAACATTGAGTGTTGGTAAGATACCGAGGTCGTCCAAGGACACAAGGGCTTTTAGTACCGGTTTATCCTCAACGTCTAATCAATCTTAAATTTTTGAGAAAGGGTTTTAAACATGAAAATTAAAAACTAAAAAATGCAGAAATAAAATAAGATAAAAACCGATAGACAAGATGAATCACTTGGATCTGACTCGCCTTTTATGTATCCTTTGATAATTTTTGCACTTTCGGACTTTTTAAGAGATTATCTTAGTTATAGTAGTAGGCCTCTCTTTTGAAGGTGACGTTACCCTCAACCCAGTGGTTTGAGTCAGCAAGGATACAATCTCAAAAGGTCAGAATATTGAAAGATAATTAATTAAGTTATTAATGCGAAAAGTGGTAGGCCCCTCTTTTGGAGGTGACGTTACCCTCGGCTAAGTGGTTTGAGTCAGCAAGGATACAATCCCAAGTAGCCGGTTTAATGTATTAATAGTAGTTTACATATGAGGGGTTCAAGCTATTCGCACCTCTGCCATCCAATACCAATGGGTATTGAAGGAGGTCCTAGTAAGCTTGAACCAGGTCCTTGCAGGATCTATACACTGAACAAGGCAAGAACCTTACTAAACCATTCCCTTAACCCCCGATTAGGTAGCCAACATGCCTCTATATAGACCGTAGAGACATGAATGGTGTAAATCTTTTACTTTATATAGATAGTAAAGTAACGCCAAGACACCACGGACAAATGATAAAGAAAATTCACCTTCAACATAAGAAACTAGTTATTAAAGTCATTAATACAAAGCCAAATAAAAAGTGCCGAAAGATTAAAAATCAAAAGTAATACATAAAAGACTTTTCTTCACCAAGTGATGTAAGAGGCTTATCCAAACATGGCCTTTGATTGGCAAGAACTCTTACTATCAATCTTGGATCCCAAGACTACTACACACTCTAAAGATGGATGATGGATGATGGATGATGGTGGTGGGTGTTGGTGGTGTAGTGGTGGTGGAGTGGTGGCAAAGTGGGAGAGTAGTGGTTTGCCAAGGGATGCCTTTGAAGTGAACCAATCACCTCTATTTATAGCCTGCACAGAGCCCTGGCCACGGCCCTGTGTCCAGTGGGCACGCCTCAGTGGCCAGCCTTTTCTCTTCCTTCATTAAATGCAGTTGTCAGCAGAGGGTCCCACACGGCCTCGTGTCCAGTGGGCACTACCCCGTGGTCAGAATCGTATCTGTACTATCAAGATTTTGCAAGATTCTGCGTATCTTAGCGTTGACCACGCCCCGTGTCGAGTTGGGCACGCCCCCGTGGTGGGCGTGGATGCTTCTAAACTTTGTCTTTTCTGCAGGCATCTGACCACGCCCCCGTGTCTAGTGGGCACGGCCCCGTGGTCAGTCTTCTGTTGACTTGTTTTTGCTTTGGGGATGCTGCCGAGGGGTCGGGCATGTCACGTTTATTCCTTTTCTTTGTATTTATGTTGGTTTTGGCTGAATATTTGTTCCTTTTGTTCGTTTAAGCTCATTTGGTCCTGTAAATACAAAAGGAAGACAAAAACACACTTTTTCCAACATTAGTACTAAAAAGGGTTAGTTTTATGCCTCATTTGATGTAATTTATTTGTTACATTTTGCAAACATCAGTTTGTCGGGGGTTGTGGAGGGGTAGGTATGATTAGGAGTAGGGTTCAAGGTATGGTAGGGTGAAAGTGGTGATACGATGGATGATGGACGATGTCGCTCAAATGTGGGTTGCTAATTGGTGCGATGAGAGTAATTTAGAGGGGTTAGGGTTTCAGATGAAAGGTGGATGGTGGTGGCTAGCAATGAATATAGTGGAGATTGTGGTAGTTGATGATGGTTGCAAACGTGTGTGAATTAATGTGGAGGGTGGAGTTAGGATGTTTTGGTGTTAGACCACATTAGGTGGAGTTAAACAACGAATGGAGTGAAGGGATATGGTGCTTGCAGGTGATGGTCGGAGGTTAGGGTTAAGGTTTCGGGAAGATGGTTGTTGCAGTTGATTCTCAACGGTGGTGGTATGGAGGTTGTAGGTGGTGATGGTGAAGTGGGCTTGTGGTTAATATTGGTGATGGCGTCGATTACAGTGGCTTGTGGTGGCGTTGGTGATAGAGATGTTGGCTCATATTGGTGATGGTGGCAATTGCTATGGGTGGTGGTCGTGTGGTGAAGGTTGCAGCGGTGGCTGGCCGGTGGTGGTTGTAGTGGTTGTTGTGATAGAGAGAGAGTGTGTGCATGCATAAGTGATTAAGTTGTGTGTGTGTATATATATGATTAAAAGAAAAGAAATATGTAAAAATGGGGTTGGGTGAAAATGTAAAAAATATAAGAAAATTGTAGAGTGATAAAAATGCCCCTGAGTTAACTGACATGTTTGGACGAAGTTATAGGTCTGGACAAAAATGAAGAAAAAAAATGAAACATTAGCAACATAGATGAAGTATTTAGACTGAAGTGGAATTTGTGGCCAAACCACCAGGATTAAATGACAATTTACTCTATTAATAATAACTAGTTGATTTTCCGCCCGCGCGTTGCGGCGGGGACCTAATGTTTGCGAAATGCGTGTTGGCAACGGCAAGCAGATACCGAATATCAAAAAACAAATAAAAATGACGTGGTAACGATAGTCACTTAGTCCTAAAAAAGCGATTTTAAATAATCTAATATATAATAATAGGACCCACACGTCCTCCACGTTGGAAATTCGGTTGTTTTCAGTTTAGTTATTACGGTACTAACACGTTAAAATATGGATGAGCTCGGTACAGATAACGACACCAAAAGTACCAATCCGGAAAATCATCGAAATTAGGTACCGGCACCTAAAATGCTCGGTACCATACGGTATGGTATTTAAGGGTAAAAACCGGTGAATACCGGTGCCGAACCGATACCGAAAATGTCAAAAGTCGGTACCATTAATTCGGTACTGAAAATATACCTGGTTTGGTAAATTAGATACCAGTACCGGTACCCGATACCATTTGCTCATCCCCTTGATGATGTTACTATTCATTGGGTTGTGTATAAAAAGTAATCTAAACGGTGCAATTACTTGCGTTGCTACGTTGTTACAGGATTTGATGAGCTCGGTACCAACCGGTACAGAAAATACCGTTACCAAAAAGCCCTAAAAGTGGGTACCGGTACCGAATATACCTGGCACGGTACGGTTCGGTACCGGTCGGTACTGGTATGGTACCGGTATTTGAGGGTAAAAACCGGTGAATACCGGTGCCAAACCGATACCGAAAATGTCAAAAGTCGGTACCAATTCGGTACCGAAAATATACCCGGTTTGATAAATTTGGTATTAGTACCAGTACCCGATACCATTTGTTAATCTCCATGATGATGTTACTGTTCATTGCATTCAAAATTTAATATATAGGTAAAGGTAATGCTATTATTTTTAAATAATATAATGATTTTGAATATGTTTTCTTTGTAAATTTATAACAAGTAAATAATTCAAAAATTCAAATTTACATGTCACTGGTAAACTAACTAGATAACCGAGGCCAATGAATCTGCTAGATATGTCAAAGAAAAGAAAATTTTAAGAAGTTTTTTAAATTACTATTTATACTATTTTTTTAGCCGTCAATTAATCTTCTAAATGAGCTACTGATGAAATTTATCACATCGGGAAACACCCGCCTTCTAACCGGCGTAAACCCTCACCTATGGCCGAAGTCCATGAACACTTGGCCAAAGGCACGATAGTGCGATAGAGGTAAAACCCGCTCAGTTCAAGGATTGAACTAGCGATCTCCCCTACTCGCCTAGTCTCCTATCATCATCAGGTGCCTCAGAAAATAATAGGGAGAGCGGAAATTGAACTTGAGTCCCTTGAAATACCAAATCTCTCCCATACCACCTCACTGGCATTATTTATGCTGCTAATCATGTGTTTAGAATCGATCTAGCTGCTATGCATTTTGTCATTCTCTAGGAATATCTTTCTCTTTGTTAAACTTAATCAAATGAAATACAATTATTATAATTATAAATAGAAAAAAAATTAAAAAGGGTTTTTAAATTAATGCTCCTTCCTCTTTAATATGTGACTATTAGTAAAACTCGTGTAAAAATACATGCGGTTTTTAGAAAACCATGCATACCACATTTTATTAGTCGATGAATGATTATACATTTTTTAAGGTTTAATTTAAAATGGATTATAAAGAAAGGAAACATAATTTAAATAACAAAATAACAAACACGGACAGTCTTTAGAAAACGTCAGGTTAAGGTTGCTTTAGAAAATTTATATACCACATTTTATTAAACAACGAATCACTATACTTATTCAAATTCCAACATCACTAATAAAAAAAAATATGAAATGCACGTGTTAAGGTAGCTTTGGGCACTACTCAAGCTCTAGAGCCCGGCTTTCCCATGGTTGAGCAGCAATCCATCGCTCCATCCAACTCCAGCCCCAATTATATGTTGCAAGATTTGAACCATTTGCATCTAAATTGGAATTAGAATGTGCCCTCCAATGCAAATATTTGGAAAGTTAACCGAATTCCTACTACCAAAGAAAGTTAACTGGGAGTGGATAACAGAATGTGAGTTGACATTTGACTTTACCCGATGAGAGAAGGCGTATGTCATTGCGCATTCACGCTTTATAGTTGCTTCTTCTCTTTGTTTTTGCGCGCAATAGCCTCAATCATCTTATGATATGATGGTTGCCCTTCCATTCCACCTGCAATCAGTTTTGACCAAATTATTGGCCAAACTCTTGCAAAGACCCTACCAATGACATCTAATGACCTAAATGTATAACCTTTTCCTTATTTTTCTGAACAGTTACTTGAAAATGTAAAATTATCAAATCTTTACTCTATTTACATCATAAAATCAGTTACGCTTTTCTTATACTTCATCAAATAATCTTTGATTTATTAGGTCAAAGAGAACTTTTCCAGATTCATAATCTTGTTTTATTTAGTTTTATATATCCCATGATGCCAACAAATTGAATATTTTTTCTTTATTTTTTAAAGCTTTTACTCACTCACTAAAATTATTGAAAAAGTCAAAACCTTTGATTTCTTTTAGATCAAATAGATTTTTTAAAGCTTTTCTACTTACTCACTACAAACATAGAAAAAGTCAAAACCTTTTTCTACTTGGACTTAATATCATGTAATTTTCTACTTGGACTTGTATGTAAAGCTACAAGTGTCAAGTTGGGGTGGCGGGCGTCAAAGTGATAGTTGGAGGTGGCAGCGGCCAGGGGCAGATTTAGAGGGGTTTACCGGGTTCCCAGGAACCCAGTCGATTTGGAAAAAAACGTTTTTTTGTAGTGTAAACCTTGTATGATTTGGAAAAGAACGTTTTTTTGTAATGTAAACCTTGTATGATTTGGAAAAAGGAACCCAGTGAAAAAACTGGCTGGATCCGTCACTGGCAGCGGCCAATTACCAATAGTTAAGGGTGATAAAATCCAATAACCCTATAAATAATTTAAGATATGGCCATATGGGTATGTGAGGCATTAAAAAATTGTCCCGACTTTAGATATCGGCTTAGGCTTCTGAAAAGGTAAAGCTACCCCAGTTTGCACATAAATATATCTAAAAGAGATGTTTAGTACAATATACCAGATACTCACGTACGGATTTAATATCAGAATCATGATTCTGTGTTGTCATACGTAATAATATAATGATCACGAGTAATAATAAGTATGTGGCCTATAGCTTTCACATATATGATATAAGGCGGTGGGGTGTGGCTAGTAGCGAATCTTGAGATTTCCGACCGGGAGGTCGAACAAGTATATACACAAAAATTTCTATAAAATCGGGGGGTCGAAAACGTGTGTACCTGTTGCTACAACCAGTGGCGGAGCTTGACCAAAAGTTTCGAGGGGGCGTAAAGTGATGGGACCGAATTTTTTTTTCCTATCGTTATGTTTCGGGTCGGGTCAAATCGACTATTCGATTCAAGTCGGGTCAAATAATAATAGCTCCAAATAAAACTAACAAAAAATTCATTCACTAATAATACATTAATTAATTCATCATCAAAGTATCGAGTTAATTGAAGAGGTATGGTCCCAATTTCCTGCCCACATGGCAAGGACCACACCACTTTTTCATCCTACATGGCGCCTACATCAGCAAGCTAATCCAGAAGCTTCTAGAAGCTTCTGGAAGACATCAATGTGACACCAAATATGCTCCCTCCGACAGAAAGGACAGCACGTGTCACCATTCATCAAGCGCCATGTACGCCTGCAGCAGATCAAGGAGCAGACCGACAGTACCAGTACGACGTCTCCAACATGGACAAATATAGGCGCGCCACGTGTACCACCACACTGACCACAGCAGAGGAGACCAAGAGGATATTCCCCTTGGTCGGACAGCTGGCACCCTATAACGGCTGGCAAGGTTGCTCCTCCCTCCTTCACCCTCCGGCTATAAATAGGACACTTCATCATTCAGGTTAAAGACATCCTATTCTCCACACTCTCACTCTTAACACACACTGTTTCATTTCCTCATAACAGAACTTATTCTCACGCCGGAGCCCGGTTAAGAGGGAAACCCCCATATTCCCCTCTTAATGAGCTAACGGTGTTGCTGTTTTGCAGGACCCGTCATTTGGCGAGTAACAAAGGAGATTGAACCCCACAAAAGAGACGAACAGGCTAGTTTCACCTCAGGTGTTAACTAGTGTTTCATCATTGGCGCCCACCGCAGTTTTTGCAAACCTTTTTCATCTCCTTTTTGTTTAAAACACTCTTCAAAATGGCTGTAACAAACCCTTCCCACCAGGTGGACGGAGAAGTTTCTTCTTTTGAGCTCATTTCGGACATCGCGCACGTCCAAAGGGGCCAAAGGAACGAAATCATCCAAGAAGGGCAAATGAACAACGATTTTCCTAGTATCTTTGGAAGTGCATCCAGGGTTGTTAGCCAAACCACAACTGGATCCACTTTCCAACCTCCACCTAGGATCATCACCCAAACTACAAATGGAACCACTTTCCAACCTCCGTCTGGGGTAGTCCAACAAACACCCCCACCAGTGCAAACACCAAGCCATGGAGCTGGCCCCTCAGCTCCATCGGAACAAGCACAACTGAACTTCTCTGCACTTTTAGGGCTACCCGAAGGGAAAACTCTGGCTTCCTGGTATGCCGAACAGATGGCGTCTATAAATCTCGTTTACACACAACTCAGCGCACAGCAGGCTTTGCTCCAAGCACAAGCCAACCAGTCCGCATTCGTCACCCCACAACAAAGGCCTCTGAGCACTCACACGCCTCAGCAGGCTAATGCACTGAACTTACACCCTGAAACAGCACCTGCACCAAACATCAGAAGGCCAAGCGCGCACGACACGCGCGACACTTACGGCGAAACAGAGAGCAATTATGTGCAGTATTCTCATCCACAAAGAAAACCGGTGCAAAGTCGTTTAGGCCCGCGCAATATGAACGATGAGTGGGACACTTATAAGGAAGAAGATGATGCGACGTACAAAGAAAGCACAGTGTTCAGCAGGTTACCACCAGAACACGAGGCGTACGTACCCCGCAAGCGTGCGGGGTACAACCAAAAAGCAGAACATGACTACACACTAAGCTATCGCCCGGATGGCATAGCTGAAAACTCAAAATTCACCAAAGAGATCGCAACAGCCGACATCGACAAGACAAAATTGCCACACAACGTAGGCAAATACAATGGCTTGACAGATCCCGACGACCACCTCCAAGTCTTCAACGGCGCAGGGTTAACAGGTGGATGGAACTTACCAACTTGGTGTCATCTTTTCGCACAAACCTTTGTTGGCGCAGCGCGCGTCTGGTTCGACAGCCTGCCAACAGGAAGAATCAAGTCATGGATCGACTTTCGAGACAAGTTCCTTGCGCATTTCTCGCAACAGCGCAGGCATACTAGAGACCCGGCCGATTGTCTGAATATATGGAGAAATGATCATGAAAGCATGGAAGATTTTATTACGAGGTATAACAAAGAATGTCTAGAGATTGGTGATGTAGGCGAAAAGATGATGCGCACGCATTTTATGAGGGCAGTAAAATGCCACGACTTGATCAAGCGATTGAAAGGAAGAGATGGAGGCCCCAAAGATTGGGAAACCTTCATTGAGGCAGCAAAAACAATTGCGCAAACAGACAAACAATTGACCGGTGATGACAACCGTCAATACAGTTACAACCACAATGATCGGCGCAACAAGAAAAATAAAGTCCAATCATGGAAAACATCCGGTTACAGGGAAAGAAGCCCGGCAAGGGAAGACGCGCGCAACACAATCAACCAGATCGCTCACCGCAAGGAGGTTAAAAGGGATAACGGTTAAAAGACTCCTTCCGAAGTTTTGTCAACCGAAAACCACCAGTTCAAACCTCCCCTACAGATGAGAAACAAGAGGGGTCAAGACCCAAACCATTTCTGTGAGTTTCATAAAGACACAGGTCACTTGACCGACGTTTGTTTTAGCTTAAAACAAGAAATACAAAGGGCCCTAAGAGATAGAAGACTCACTCATCTGGTGAAAGGCGGAAAGCGCGACCACCGTCAAATTCAATGAAGGGAAGAAGGGCCGGACAACAAGAAGCTCCGAAAATTAGAAACTCACATGGTTCAAGGAGGTCCAAGAAGGCCAAGAAAGAACTACAACAAGCGCACACAAGACGACTCTTGGCGCCAGAGACAAGTTGTTATCCCCATAGTAAGAGGAGGACCGAGAGAAAGAAGGCCCATAGTCATATCCGGTGTAATCGGTCACTACCAAACCGACTACATTTTCATTGATCTAGGGAGCACCGCATATATCATCTACGAACAATGTTTTAATCAATTCGATCAAGAGGACAAGGCGCGCTTGGAACCGGTAGATTACCCACTGACCGGTTTCTGCAATGAAGCCATCTTTCCTCTAGGCCAGATATCGTTCCCAGTGCTGCTCTCAGACGGAAGAAATTCAAGAATGGAGGAGGTCACGTTCATGGTACTACCAGCGCATTCAAGGCATGACATTCTGTTGGGAAGAGAATCCCAAGGAGGCTTTAGCATGATTTGCTCTGGGCCGCATTCATCCATGGGATTCCCAACAGAGACAGGGGTAGCGCTGATCTATGCAAGCAAAGAAGTCTTGGCAACAGACAAAATCAGGCCAGCAAAGGCAAACAAATCTGTACCACGCACGAAGGCTGAAAAATGGGTGCTAAACAGCAAATACCCAGAACAACCGGTCACCTTAGGCCTCGCAATGTCTGATCTCACGCGCGCAGCGCTAAAAAAGTTGTTAGTCGAAGACATAGACGTGTTCGCCTGGACACCAGCTGATATGGTGGGTGTTCCACGGCATATAACAGAGCACAGACTTAACGTCTTAGAGGCCGCCAAACCTGTAGTACACGATAAACGTCATTTAGGAGACATAAAGCATGATGCTATGAAAGAACAAGTCACAGAGCTGTTGAATGCAGGCATCATCAGAGAAGTCCGGTACCAAACTTGGGTGGCGAGCCCTGTCATGGTTCAAAAAGGAAATGGCAATTGGAGGATGTGTGTAGATTACAAGGATCTAAACAAGGCATGCCCGTGCGACTGTTATGCCTTACCAGATATCGATGAGAAGATTGATTCGCTGGCAACATTCAGATGGAAATGTTTCCTTGACTGCTATAAAGGGTATCACCAGGTACAGATGGTCGTCCAAGACGAGGACAAAACCGCATTCCGCACACCGACAGGGCTGTACTGCTACACCAAAATGCCTTTCGGTCTAAAGAATGCAGGGGCGACCTATCAAAGACTGATGAATGAAACGTTCAGTGATGCCATCGACAAATACATCGAGGTGTATATGGATGACTTGGTCATCGTGAGCAAAGAGGAAAGTGAGATGCTGGCGAATATTCAAAAGGCATTTGATACACTGCGCGGAGTAAGCATCAAGCTAAACCCAGCGAAATGTTCCTTCGGCATGGAAGAAGGAAAGTTCCTGGGTTTCATCGTCACAAAGGATGGTTTTAAAGTAAACCACGAAAAGGTGCAAGCAATTGAGAGAATGCCTTCTCCGTCAACTATCAAAGAGATGCAAAAATTGGCAGGACGGTTGGCAGCACTCAACCGCTTCCTAGCCAATCACGCAGCCAAATCTTTCCCGTTTATCAAGACACTCCGCAATTGCATGAAGAAGAGTCAGTTCCAGTGGACTCCGGAAGCTGAAAAAGCGTTCCGCGAAATGAAAGACTGCCTCATAAGGCTACCAACACTAATGGCACCAGTGAAAGGAGAACCTTTAGTGATGTACCTGTCAGCCTCTGAGAAAGCAGTCGGTGCAGTTCTGCTCGTAGATCGACAAGGCATACAGACACCAGTTTATTATGTGTCTCGCACTCTCAATGATCTAGAGACGAGGTATGCTATAATGGAAAAACTAGTGCTGGCTCTAATTCATGCATCAAGGCGGCTGC
The DNA here is from genome assembly GCA_030545235.1 of Helianthus tuberosus. NCBI lineage: Eukaryota > Viridiplantae > Streptophyta > Magnoliopsida > Asterales > Asteraceae > Helianthus > Helianthus tuberosus. The sequence goes on along the minus strand of CM060354.1, from coordinate 97,805,297 downwards.
GCAGATATTTCACCAATCACGTCATTCATGTCTTAACAAATTACAACATTGGCAACATCCTTGGAAGGCCCGAGATTTCTGGAAGATTAGCAAAGTGGGCGATAGAACTGGGAGGCCATAATGTTGTTTTCAGGCCGAGACCAGCAATCAAGGGCCAGGTATTGGCCGATTTCATGACAGAAGTACCCGATGACAGGTACCGAGAGTGTAACGCAATGGAAAGAGCCGAAAGGCAGCATTCGGAAGAACCATGGCTACTATATACAGATGGCGCATCCAATGAGGACGGCGCAGGCGCAGGACTCAGGCGCAGGACTCAGGCTGGTAAGCCCAGTAAAACATGAATTCACGTATACTATCCGGTTAGACTTCAAAAGCACGAATAGTGAAGCCGAATACGAAGCCTTTCTCGCCGGTCTGAGGTTAGCAATCAAGATGGGAGTCAAACACATAGAGGCGCATGTGGACTCCATGTTAGTAGCTGGGCAGATTAATGGCCAATATGACGCCAAAGGAGATGTAATGGCATTATACCTAGACCAAGCGAAAGCATTGCTACAGAACTTCAATTCTTACAAAGTGCACCATATCAATCGAAGTGAGAATAAACCAGCCGACGCACTAAGTTAGTATCCACAAGTTTCCAACACTTGGCCAAGGATGTGCGCATCGAAGTCTCGGTACCATTGTGGCAAGTGAATGTTATTCAGTTGGGGATGACGTCTTGGATAACCCCCATAATCATGTATCTCCAGTCTGGGATACTACCAGAAAACAAAGCAGAAGCAAGGAAGATTCAATACAAAGCCGAGCACTACCAGATGGTTGATGGAATCCTGTACCGAAAATCATACCTCGGGCCACTGTTGAGATGTGTCGACCCAGAGGACGCGAACTACTTGATCAGAGAAGTACATGAGGGGATCTGTGGCATTCATGTCGGAACTCGAATGGTGGTAGCAAAAGTGATGAATGCCGGGTACTACTGGCCCAGGATGCATCTAGCCTCAGTGTAGGTTTTGAGAAAATGCAGCGGGTGCCAGAGACACGCTCCCAAGACGATGCGCCCCAAGAACGAATTAGTCCCTGTAACAACGGCATGGCCGTTCCAACAATGGGGAATAGATATGGTTGGCCCCTTACCTGAAGCCCTGGGTGCAGTGAAATTCATCATAGTCGTGGTGGACTATTTCACAAAATGGGTGGAGGCAAAGGCACTGGCGTCAACCACATCTACCGTAGTTCGGCAATTCATCTGGGAACAGATAATCTGCAGATTCGGGCTGACTCTGAGAATCATCACCGATAACGGGACGAATTTTGCTGCAGAAGATCTCCAACGATGGTTCAAAGAGTTACACATAGAGCATACGTTCTCCTCGGTTGCGCATCCGTAGGGGAATGGTCAAGTAGAAGCCGTCAACAAGAGCATTGTAGACAGCATCAAAGCACGACTGGGAGAGTAAAGAAGAGGCTGGGTTGACGAATTTCCAAGCATATTATGGGCCCATAGGACGATGCCCAAAACAAGCAACGGGGAGACACCGTTCAGCTTAGTCTATGGGTCCGAGGCTGTGATACCAGCGGAGATCGGACTGCCATCACCAAGAATGCTCTCCATGAACATGATCAACAACGAAGAAGAAAGGAGGTTAGACCTTGACCTACTAGAAGAAAGGAGAGAGATGGCAGCAATAAATGAAGCGAAATACAAAACAAAGCTGGAGAAGTATTACAACTCCAAAGTCAGAATCTGTACCTTCAACCCGGGAGATTATGTCCTGAGGGACAATGAGGCGTCTAACGCCGAAAAGCCTGGAAAATTAGCTCCCAAGTGGGAGGGTCCTTATGTTGTAGACGCAGTACTCGGAAAAGGGGCATATAAGCTACGCACCCTGGACAACAAAGAAGTCCCAAGAACCTGGAATGCTCAACAGTTAAGAAGATGCTACATGTAAACAGCCAAAGTTTTCTTTATGTACTTGTAACGGTTGCGCGCCAACACATTTAGCACTAATACAAGAAGTGTTTGGCTATCCTTTTCCATGCGAATTTCTTGTCACAACTGCATATATTACTTCGGGCATACACGAAAACATCCATGGCTCGACCTTAGGAAACGTTGTAGACCACCAAGGCCTGTCACAAACGAGTGCACAGCCGGGTCAAAAAACACAACCAAAGCCTAAACAACGCCAAATAAATACTTCGTGCCCACGTAAACACGAAAGCATCGAACACACGGTAAACAAACATTGTAAAGACCCCCAAAGCTGAGCACAGCTGGGTCTACACAATAACCTGTAACTCGATCACTTCGTATTCACGAAACAACCTGCGCACATAAACGACAGAATAAACGTTGTAACTAACACAACACAACCTGTCAGCGCCATCATTCATTCGTGATACCTAATCAAAGTAATTACACATGCACATATTGTAACGATAAACAAAATTCACAAGAAACTAAAACACGCATTCAACATTAAATATGTCAACAATAACAAAACGTGTTGCAGATACGACAACTATAGGTAAATTGTTCCCGAAACATAAAGGTAAATTGTTCAAGAAATTGTCAAGATAGTTATAGGGCTATCAAAGCCCACACACGGCATGCAAGCTAAATTTCTTCACTCCGGATGACTAGTACCAGCGTCTCCAGTCGGGCGATCTTCATCTCCAAGGGCCTTCTTCAATAAGGCAACACCATCAGGTTTCCGAGACAATTTCTGGGCTGCTTTAACAACACCAAATTCCAAAGACACAAATTCTTGTCGTTTTGCGGCATAAGCAGCACCACAATCCTCCTTGTAGAGCTTGAAATGATAGTCTTTCTCATTGTTTACAGTTGCACCCATACCCTCACTATAACCATCCTTCCGACCGCTATTGTACCCCGCTCGACCCAACTCAAACATGTAGTTGGCAAGCTCATGGGATTTCACTATACGATCAGCAATCTGCGAGAAGCACACAGCAACATAAGAAGAGTAACTAACACAAACCAAAACCAAAAGCAAACATAAACAAAGGAAGTTACCAGAGGCATCGCACGCGACAACAGCCACTTGCAATCGGCAGATATCTCCTCAGTAAGGAGTTCAGAAGCCTTGCATTCAGTGATCTTTTTCTCAACAAACTCTTCCAACGCAGCTATACGCTCAACATACTCCTGCTCTCTCTTCCGATGCGCACTGGGGTCTGCCTCATCCTCTTCACTGATTTTGCGTTTCTCAGCAGACATCCGCACAATCGCATCACGTTGCGATTGCAACTCCTTGTTGGTGCGTTCACAGGCAACCTCCCAATCCTTCTGCTTCTAGGAATTAGCCTGTTTTTCTTCAGCAAGCTTGTTCTCAGCATCTGAAACCCTCCACAACAAACCTTTCTGCTCAGAATTAAACTTCTCCCTCTCTTCCGCAAATGCCTTCTTCTCATTTTCAAACTCAAGTGTCTCCTCCCCTATCAGTTTCCACTCACGAACAATCTCTTGCGAGGAGGCAAAAAAGTTAACTCCGGTACGAACATGATCATCTAGCAGATCAAACCGGTTGCGCTTTTTCTGAAATAGCCTCTCAGCAGGGGGGAGAGACAAAGAGAAGAACTCGTTGCAGTTATCAAGCTCATTTATCCGAGAACCCTGGGTCAGATTCCAGCGAGGAGCATGTGGCAAATCGTCACACGCTGGGTTATGGGTACCCCAGGAACCAGCACGAACGTTTTCAAACTCTGGACTCCAAACCACACCTGAAGTAGCACCACCGCCACCGCCTGGTGGACGCTTGGTATAAATGGTTTGACGCTGTGTAGCCTCGCTGGATTCCGTTTCTATGTCAATGCCTTTGTTTCGACCGTCTCCACCAGCGCCACCTACAACATAACCACCAGCGCCACCTGCGCCATCGCCACCACCTTCACCAACATGCTCAGCATTTACATCATCTTGTTTTTTCTTCTCACCCAGATCATCATGGGGAGGAGACAACTCGAACGTCCTAGACGGTGGAGAGGCAGGAGGAGTGATTTTTGAAATATCAATCTTGTGCGGAGTCTTGCCCGACTTGACACCTGCCATGAGACAACCATAATACTAAAAAACAACCCGAAAGTTAAATAACTAGACTTACAACTACAAAGCCTTTACCTGTAGGGGCAGAAGCAGCGTATATTTCCTCCAAAAGATTGCCACGATTTCCACTAAAAACACCCATGTCAATTTTAGACTCCGAGGGTGCAGCAAGAGTTTCCTTCTGGAGTTTGGCCCTTTTCGAGGCAAGCATAGCAGCAGCCTGCTCATCAAGTTTCCGCTTCTTATCCTCAAGAACCTTCTTCTTCATCATCTCCGTCAAAGTAATGCTGTCATCAGGATCAGACCCACGATGTCTCTCTCCGGCCCCTAAACCAGACAATGTATCAGAAACGACAACGTAATCTAAGACAGGAAGAGTAGAGGGTCGCTTACGAGGAGTCTCAGTGGCTTTTTCCTCAGCCCTCTTCTCCTTCCCCTCCGGCTTGCCAGCCTTTGTTTTTTTCCTTGTTTCCAACTGATCAGCAGTCTCAACCGGAACTTCCACATCATCATCAACGGGTTCATTAACAGGCTCATGTGCAACCCCCTGCGCCTGACCTGCACGCGGGGAATGAGAAGTTAGGCCTTCAAGAGATCGGTCAGATTCCCCACTCGAGATAACAATAACTTCCTCGCGAGTAGGATCAATAGCATCATCAACATCATCTTCAACATCTTCACCTAAAACAACGTTGGCATAAGCAACAAAACTCTCATTCGAAGGATGCAAGAAACGGTGGCGAATTTGATCCAACTATGTTGGTTTCCCAACCTCCAGAATCGCCTCAACCATGGCACCACCGGCTTTCGGATCCAGAACATTCAACAAGCTGTACCCAACTGCGAAAAACAAGGAGATGAGGAAGAACATATAAAAAAAACCATGAAACATTACATACGTTTGCCCTGATAACCATAAACAGGAACACCTAGAGGGTTCTTCGGGAACCACAGCAAGCTCATACCAGCACCAACTAAAGCCCTCTCCTCCACCTGAGAAATAGCAGTGGCTTTGTGCGTCACTTTTTTGTACCACTCATGTTTCGCGAAATCCACCGTTACGTCTATCTTCGGGACCCCTTCACTCACTGACCGATAGTGCATATCTACCGGGATAACACCGCGGCGAATGTAGAAAAACTTTTTTTTCCAATCATGCAGGCTTTTCAGAGGAGTGGAACAACAGGGGATAACACCACTGGTCCGGGAGTTAAAAGAGTAAAAACCGCTAGTGTAAGTCACGGTGTAAAACACATTAAACATTTCAAAAGTTGGCTCAACACGGTTGGCTCTGCAGATAAACTCAAAATGGGTAACACGGGGAAGCCCAATCGCGTTGATTTGAGAGATATGGAGCCCATCATTCCTCAACACCTCAGAAGTAAACTTGGTCATCGGGAGTCTGAAGTTACCCTGCCGGAAAAAAACAGCATATAATGTAATGTAACCAGGAGGTGCATCCATGGCGGTAGAACCTGGAGTTGGAAACTGGGCACCCCATTCAGGAAGGAAACCCATCTCTCTCACCAAATTCTGAAACTCTTCCTCTTTCCAACCTATAGTCACCTGGTCAGGGCCCGGAGGATTCTTACCCTTATTCCTCCTCTTTTTCGACAAAGGATTGGCTCCAGACATATTGAGAGAAAATGAGAAAAGACAACATGGATAAACTTAAAAGAGGGAAAGAGAATGAAATATGAGAAATCACCGGAGTTCAAATTTTGAAAAGTGAAAGGAATGAAGAAAACCGCCGCGTATTTATACCCATCGCATTTAATGCGATGGGTAGTGGGCCGTCAGGAATTCAGAAGGTCATCCAATGGGGAAAAGACACGTCAGCAGAGAGAGAAACCGTCACCTCTTTTTTCGGAGCGTGGACGGCACACGTCTGACAAAGGGATGGAAAGTAACTGACACCACTGAAAAGGCGCCTGTTCACCTCAGAAAAGACAGGGACATTAGACAGTCACATCAGTTCTCTTTATCCCAAGAAAGGAAACTTCCTGCAGAAGGAAACACCAACACGCCATGCGCCATGCATCCGGTTGGCTCAACTTTATAAAGTTACCAACACGCCATGCGCCATGCGTCCGGTTGACTCAACTTTATAAAGTTACCAATACGCCATGCGCCATGCGTCCGATTGGCTCAACTTTACAAAGTTACCAATACGCCATGCGCCATGCGTCCGGTTGGCTCAACTTTACAAAGTTACCAATACGCCATGCGCCATGCGTCCGGTTGGCTCAACTTTACAAAGTTACCAATACGCTATGTGCCATGCGTCCGGTTGGTTCAACTTTATAAAGTTACCAATACGCCATGTGCCATGCGTCCAGTTGGCTCAACTTTACAAAGTTACCAACACGCCATGCGCCATGCGTCCAGTTGGCTCAACTTTGCAAAGTTACCAACACGCCATGCGCCATGCGTCCAGTTGGCTCAACTTTGCAAAGTTACCAACACGTCATGCGCCACGCTACTATTACGATAAACCGTGCAAAATAACAAACATGTATCCCAACAACACCAACAACCACTACCCTTATAAGTCCAGAATCCCTCCTAGACGATCAACTCAACTAGAAGGCACACTGGACTGGGGGGACTTGAAGAGGTATGGTCCCAATTTCCTGCCCACATGGCAAGGACCACACCACTTTTTCATCCTACATGGCGCCTACATCAGCAAGCGAATCCAGAAGCTTCTAGAAGCTTCTGGAAGACATCAAGGTGACACCAAAGATGCTCCATCCGACAGAAAGGACAACACGTGTCACCATTCATCAAGCGCCATGTAGGCCTGCAGCAGATCAAGGAGCAGACCGACAGTATCAGTACGACGTCTCCAGCATGGAAAAATATAGGCGCGCCACGTGTACCACAACACTGACCACAGCAGAGGAGACCAAGAGGATATTCCCCTTGGTCGGACATCTGGCACCCTATAACGGCTAGCAAGGTTGCTCATCCCTCCTTCACCCTCCGGCTATAAATAGGACCCTTCATCATTCAGGTTAAAGACATCCTATTCTCCACACTCTCACTCTTAACACACACTGTTTCATTTCCTCATAACAGAACTTATTCTCACGCCGGAGCCCGGTTAAGAGGGAAACCCCCATATTCCCCTCTTAACGAGCTAACGGTGTTGCTGTTTTGCAAGACCCGTCATTTGGCGAGTAACAAAGGAGATTGAACCCCACAAAAGAGACGAACAGGCTAGTTTCACCTCAGGTGTTAACCATTGTTTCATCATTAATATACATGAACAATATATTAATATCATATCATCAAATACTAATAATACATTAATTAATTCATCATCAAAGTATCAAATTATCTATTAAGTATTTTAGATCTTGTCATTTATTTTATTATAATTCTCATTCATGAATAAAAATAAATAATGCATTCCTATAATCCAATTAACAATAACCATAAAAGAATAAAGAAAAGAATTGTTACCCAAATGTTGGTGGAACCGTGAATCACTGAATTGCAAATGGATAAGTATGGCATCACTTCTCAAATTGTGAAATTGGCCCAAAAGTCTTACCGGAGAACTGAAGAAACAAAAGTCAGAACCAAAAGTCTTGCGGCAGGATGCAGAAACAAAAAGCTACGGCAGCTGGGAAAAAGATAAATAATATTTGATAATTAATAATTTGGTATTAAGTTTGTTGTGTGGTGGGTAATCTAGGGATAAACAAATAAAATAAGAGTTAAAATATATTTACCAAATTACCCACCATTTAGGAAAAATAATCGGGTGGGCGATCCTATATAAATTTTAAATTTTCAGACGAAAAATCGGACCATACACACACTTCTAGCCGAAACATTGGAGTGGGCGGGAGCACCCCCGGGTAACCATAATGCTTCGCCCCTGGCTACAACAATTATAAGACCAAAGATAGTGACTGGGCTGGCTAGGAAAAAGGGTTCAAGGGTTTCGATTTGCATAACGCAGGTCGTGGGGTCCCCTCACGTATGCAATACATAGGGTTGGATCACTTTACTATTGATTGCTTTGAATTCTGGATTGAAGGATATTCAACTCAGAATGTTTGTATGCATGTGATAGTGTTGGAGTGAGTGAAGAATAGAACCTGTAAAGAACAAGTTCAAGAGAGAGAGAGTGAAATTTCTAGAAGTTGGTAGCTGAATGACAAAGTGTTATGATTTATATGGAAGGAGCCAACTATAAGGAGAAACCATTGACCAGTGATCCAAGGCTGCAGTGGAGGACTTGCCCTTTTTGGTAGGTTGAAGGCTTCGGACCTGCGGATAAAAGGATGTCTCTTCCCACATGCACCTTTTGCGGCCGAGTGAGAGATATCACACGTAAAGTGTTATGTGACCTGTCACTGTTTTGTACTTTTCGCTCTTCACCACAGCTGGTCATTTCCGAACCCTTTTACTTTTCAACCCTTTAAGCTGTATTGTATTTTAGTCGGTTTATTAAACTTTGACAAGCACACCAATAAAATCCTAATGCCACTTCAAAAGTAACGTTACAATTAATATCTATTAATAGAGCTTGGGAAATGAATAGTGTTTTCAAATCGTGGTTTTGTCTGATTGATGCATTTGGGCGGTCATCACACCCATAGACACGTGTACCTTTTGCCCCATCATCAACCTTTTTAAAACTGTTCTAAATATAAAGAATGAGAAGAGAGAGAAAAGGAAAACTGAGGGAGAAGAAGGTGGGCGGTGCTCCGGTCACCACAGTGGTGGCTGTGGTGATTCTTTGCCCCATCAACCCTTTTAAAACCGTCTTGAGGAGAGGGAACGAGAGGAGAGGGACCGAGAAGAGAGAGAAAGGGGAAATGGTGAGAGAAGAGGGTGGGCGGTTACCGGAGGGTCACCACCGTGACTCCGCCACCATGGTGTTTTGTGTTGCTCTTTCTTGCGGTTCTGGTGAAAGTGAAACCATGTGAAAACGAGCATTGTCTAAACTCTCATCTCTCCGATCTATCTTCATACCTAAATGAATCGTTACATGTACACCATCGCCAATGACTCTTCGTCCATTGGCATTGGCAACCATCGTCACTCATCATTTCTCGGGTACTCTTTATCGCCTCAGATCTGTAATTATCCGTAATTAATTCGTATATCCGAGATGTGTATTTCGTCTGTTTGTGATATTGTTTGTTGATTTATGGTTTTGAATGTTTGTCTGGTGTACCGAAGTTGTGTATATCTTATTTTTGTGCAGGGCATGATCTGTAGTTTTATGGTTAATTTCTATTTTTTTATACAACTAGGTTACTGTGTATGGAAAATGTAATTTTTGATACTTTCAACTGCAATGGTTAGCCTGCACCAATTGTTTCTTGTAAATTGGAGATATCACCAATTTCTTTTTTTTAGTCTCTAATTTTACATTTAACTGATTGTTTACTGATTTCTTTTAAAACTTTATTATCTTATTATTAGTAAAAATTCAAAAGTGTTTTTTTTTTAAACTTATTTTTGTTCTATTTTTTGGTTTTTGATAACCCCAGGTCAGAACATCCGTAATCTGGTCAAGGATGATGGGGCAGAACATCCCGAGTAGGAAGCCGAGAGAAAGGGCCGTCATTTTGGATATGGTAATACCTTTTTTATTTTTTACATGTTTTACAAATTACAAATTAACAATCCAGTTTTTACTAACAAAAGTTTTGTTTCATTGAATTTAAGATGCAATGTTTTTGTTTGATCAACTCTAGATAAGCGTAATAGACAAGGGAGGCAAGATTGCCCACAAAGATGTTGTGGATGAGGAAAATGAGAGTGTTGAGATGGTTGCTTCGCAGGTTTCGTGAGTCAAAGAAGATTGACAGGCATATGTATATCATGATATGAAGGTTGAGGGTAATGTCTTTGAAAATAAGCGTGTGCTCATGGAAAGCATTTATAAATCGAAGGCTGATGAGGCCCATGAGAACTGTCTGACCAGTTTGAGGCCAAGAGTGCCAAAAACAAGGCTAGCAAAAAACCAAAATTGTCATATAAATTCTTTAATTGCAGCTCCAAAGGTAAAGAGTATCCGAAGAAGAATGAAGAAAAGAGCTTCACGAAGCCGAATTATTCTCAAGGTTTGTTCGCTTTGTTCTTCACGGTGGTAAGTTACATACACTTTCTGATTAGCATAAAATACCAAATCAAACCAATCTTCGGTTTTGGTTTCAGGATAAAGACACTTTCAGTTCGGTTTGGGTTAGCATAATACAACCAAATTAATAAAAATCAACCTGATTAATTATAAAAGTGGGTTTAAAATTTTAAATGAAAATCGTTTACCAACAAAGCCACTGTTGACTTCTTATAATGTATCTACTGGTGTTTACCAACAAAGCCACTATTTTGTAAACATAAGTGAATGCACTGTATACAGTGACATGTTTTTAATGTTAATTAATTAATTACGAAGAATTATCACATATAAAGGCTTTTTTTTTTCCAATTGGTTTGTTAAATTTTAATAATGGTTTGATTCAAGTTGTTGTTGTTTGATTGGGTCACTATTCTTTGGATTTGTTTTGCAAGGTTCGGTATGTTAATCAAAAATCAAATCAGATTTGTTGTTTGATATATCTATTAATAACATAACTTAAATGAATAGTATTTTGAGTTGTGGTTCGATTTGAATGGGCAATTTGGGCAGTTCTTCACACGTCACCCGCTTCTTTCCCATTTCGTGATACCATATTCGTGTCACTAGGTTAATCACGGTTCCGTAACTTGTGTTTGGCTCTGTTGGGTTACTGTTCGAATTTGGGAAATGAAATTGGGATTACGTGTCTGTACCGGCAAATAGATTAAAAACAATCAAGTCTAGCCCTATTTAAACACATGAGTCTAAACCCGTTGAATGTGGTTCAGTTGGGACTGACTTCAATCCGGTAACCAGAATGGGGGCTGTTTGTAAGTTAGTCATTGTTTTTGCGACACCCGTTGCAGCCATTATCAACCCAGTTGTATTTACCGGATCTGTTGGAATTAAGGGTATATGGAACTGAAAGTTATATTCGGCCGTTACGTCCCGAGTTCGTTTGCCGGCTACGATGACTTTGGTAAAAAAATTGGTTTGATGTTGCATAGCAAGGATGGCGAGTTAACTATTTACTACTAGCAACCTGTTATGCAGCCATCGGAACCTCAATATCGATTCTGAGTCGTCAACTACAAGTCATTAACAAACCAAAACGAGTTCCGGTTCCGTGACCAACCTCATTAAAGCGAGTGAATCATCCGTATAAATGCATTGGTAGAAAATGGAAAAAACGGTTTCATGTAACTTTAATGTCTTCAATTGGCAGTCGTTGGGGTGTTGTGATGCCAACAATATCTCCATCAGGCGTTTTATTTTGCACACCCCAACCAATTTTTTGAAGAAAAACGCCCCGGGGGCCGATGTCGGGCGTGCTTCATAAAAAAACGCCCAATTTTTTATCCACTACGCATGGTCTAAGGGGTTTATTGTTTCATATGGGAGTATGAATTTGAATATAGCAAGTTCATTTTTGACTTTCAAAACCAAAAGTAATAAATAATGGAACACTACTATGATAGCTCTTGATTTACTTTGCTCTTACAGAATGTGAACATGTTATTAATGCAATCGCATCTGGGAAGCACATTTTGAATTTTCACCAGTATAGTGGTACGTGTTCAACACTTAGTTTTGTTATGAAAACCTCTTTAGAGGCTTCAGGCATGAATTTGTAACTAAACTACTCCGTCCATCGTGAAATCAAACTCCACTTTTGACTCCAAACTTAAATGATGCATACTTATTTTATATTTTCATTATGATATCCGGGTTTTCTAATATTTTATTTGTTGGCTAAAATAACTATTGGAACTATTGTTACAAAGGATGGAGGCGGAATGTATTCGGGTGAACTTGAGATAATCAACAAGTAAAACAACACCATTGCTCGGAGCAACGTAAATCCTTTTCCAACACTTCTCATGTTATTGGGTGTTTCAGATGTTAATCGGTTTGCCAATATATGTAGGTGAAGGCATTAGCGTCATTAGCGCCACAAAGAAGACTAGGTACCAAACGCATGAAGAAAAAAAACTTTTGTGATCAATGTTGAAACCGTAATATAATTCACATAAGCCACTTTTGTGTATGAACTTCATTGGCATAAGTAAAATGTTCACATCAAGAATGATTTCGTTTAGCGCGCCGCAACGCGCGTGTGGGTATAAACCTAGTTTTTTTAATTCAAGCCTTGCTTGAGTTGAACAAGTGAATGAATTATTAACTTTTAGTAATAAGAGCATTTATCTAACAGAAGTTTTAGTTGATTATATACTTGTTTTACGTATATAATATATATAAATTTACACATAACTTTATTGAAGATAATGTTGTCGATTTTTTTTCTCTTTGCTTTTAGTTTTAGTCGATATATGTAACAACTCTTTCTGTTTACTCTTATTTGTAGATGCGGCATGACACAAGAGAGGCTACAGATAATGATATAGATTTTTTGTTGATGACGATGCCGAAATTTTTCTAGTGAGTTAGGTATTTCGTTAGTTTAGCTTATATAAGATTATATGTAGTTTATTTATGGAATTTAATGTAGTTTGTTATGCATTCAAAAAGGATTGTAATTTGACGGGTTTATTTTCGAATTGAATGTGTATTGGGTTGATTAGAAAATGTTTGATTGTTGTATATAAGCTTGATGTATATTTCCGAAAAGCATTTTAACTACAAAATTATTTTATTTTCCAGCGAAAGAAATGCGTAAGAAAGAAAGATACATTTTGTTGGAATTGCGTAAGAAAAAAACTTAATTTCGTAGGAATTACGTAGGAAAAATAGATACATTCCGTTGGAATTGTGTAGGGAAAACACTAATTTCGTAGGAATTGCATAGAAAAAAGAATACAGTCCGTTGGAATTGTGTAGGGAAAAAATAGTTTCATATCCCTGCCTAAAGAGAACCACCTCCACCCATAGACAACCATCACCTCCAGTCACCGGGAAAAAAGAACAATGTCACAGTGACGGGGGTATGGGGAGTCCACACTCCACCGACCTTCGGTGACCAACACTGGAACAGTTGTCCCCAACGTCATCATTAACCTCCGCCGAAGGTGATGTCGTTGATGTTATTGAGGAAGAAGATGGCGTCGAACTTGCTGATCGGTATGGGTGGATCTGAACAGGGACCTAGATGTGGTGCTATGGGGAGGCTATGGTGGTGGATTTCATATCTCTGATTTGTGAATATAGGGCTCCTGATTTTTTCTACATGATGATTTTAAACTTGAATTGAAGTTTCGGTAGGTTATGTAGCGGTGTCGTCGCTAACCGCCCTCGGTGCCGCCGCTAACCGCCCTCGCTTTCCATGCTGTTTTGTGCACTATTTATCTCTATTTTACTATTATTTAGGGGCTGGTGGTGATTTGTGTTAAGACAGTAGCCAAAGGAAAACTGGAATTCATTTAGTGTTTAAAGAACTTATAATGGAATACTAATGATTTGTATTAGTTTAGGGGTTGGTGATAGTTTATGTATAAGGAAGTAGATTGTGTCCACACTAAGCGTTAATTTTTGTGTTGTCATTTTTTCAATCTTTTAGGTGGAGTGGTGGTGGATGGATGGATGGGGATGGGGATGGGGATGGGGATGGTGGTCGGAGTTCGGAGAAGTCAGAAGTGGCGGTGGTCCATGGTGGCTCCGGTGAAAATGGGTTGTTGGGTTTGTGTAGTTTTATAATTTCTTACTTTTATGTAATAAAAACACATTTTGTTTCATAAAATAAGTAAAGAGGGTATAAAAAGGGAAAGTGAAAATAAGGAAAGTGATGAAATGACAATAATGAGGGTGTTTAACTGAGTTTTTAGACGACGTTAGTCCTAAATGTTATAAGATGTAACAAAACATGAACATAAAGATTGGGTTTTGCCGATTTCATAGTGAAAGGTATGAAATGCAGTTTAGGTATAACATAAAGGTTGATTTGTGCAATTTAGTCTACATTATATGTGAACACCGCAAGCAAAGCGTAATTGTTACATAGAAAGTAAAGACTATATGTCGGATGAGAGATCTGCTGGTAATGTCACCATGAAAGCAGCCCTAAATAACCTAATTAATGAAGTAACTTCTAGCAGTTAACAAAACTGATGGATAGTTACAAAGATACTGTTACATTGAACTATTGCCTTGATAAAGAAGAATATAACAACTGGATTCCTAAACTCCTGGAGGATTCTTGCATCTTAGGAAATTTCGTACTTCTGGTATTTGGTTGACTTGTTGACTTGATCTTCTGATTTTCAATTTTGACTTTTGTTGACTAGTTTACCAACACTTTGACAATCCAGCACTTGTACTTTTGTTCTCTTTTCGTTAGAGCATCAGTTCTGTTCTAGCACTTTTGGTGGTTGTTTGTGAAGCTTTCAACGAGGAAAGTTCTGACCTTTAGATTGTATTTCAACTTATTCAATAAGACAGTGAAGATGGTTACCTTAGATTTTGGCTTTCATAATCAACACCTTGGGAGAGGGGGGTCTTGGGTTCAAGTCACACAAACTATATGAATAAAAGGAATTTGCCGTTAAAAAAAAAAAAAATCAACAATCTTACATAACCCAACACATATATCTAGTGGGAATAAATTTTGGATATAACCTCCTTGAACAATTTCATAGATCATGGTCATAAGTAGGTTTCATATTGGTATTGGTATTGGTATTGTGTTTCTATACTTTGACATAAGATACATATTGGAACTTGATTCTATAAAGGCATGTTATTTGACATGTCCTAATGTTGTAATAATTGAACATGGAACTTCCATAATTGAACTTGTCATTAAAGTATAATTGACTGGTTATTTTCAGTTGTCGCTAGTCAAGCACTAAGTGGACACCTCATACCAAATTTGATTATCTACCAATTGAAAACGGGAATGGTGCAAACTCCAAAAAAAACATTAAAGATTGTGTGGTTGACCACGTAACTGGAAGAAAAAGGCAAAAACATTAAAATCGTGGCATAACTTTTAAGAGAGGTTTTTTTTTTTTTTTAATTTTTTGTGGTGTTGGAACCGAGGGATATCAACAAATTTTTTTTTAAAGGCTAACAAACATTATTATTAAAAACTGAGCTAACCACATAGTTAGCTCTACCAGGTACATGACAGTGGATAGTAACAGAACATACACCAAAAACTCATGCTAAGAAACCTCAAAATTACACCATTGTTGCCATGACATGGATTGTCCCTTGGCCCGATTGCGTACCCACAGAAATCCCAGCTGTCGAATTTCATCCTTTATTCCATCCGCGGTTGTTACCTTTCGATTGAAGACTCGGTCGTTTCTACATCTCCAAATGCACCATACCGCTATTTGAATGATAGAGTACAACATCTTCTTCCACCTCGGGGATCCTCTCACATGCCGATGTATCTCAAACAAGTCCTTTATACCAAACACAAAGACCTGATTGCACCTACTCCATTGGGCGATGAAGTCCCAAACAAGCTGTGCGAAACCACAAGCAACAAATAAATGCTCGACCGACTCGTTTGATTCTCCACACAGTTTGCAAGTTAGAGATTCGAAATGCACGTTTCTCCTAGCCAAATCTACCATTGTCGGTACGCGGTTAAGCGCTAACCTCCACGAAAAGAAGTTAACCTTAATTGGGACACACGCATTCCATTCAAATGCCAAATTCAAATATGGGAATCTTTCAGTTTGCATTCTAACTCTCAAACTGCATACCGAAAAGTTACCGGACGAGTCTAAATCCCATCTCCACTTATCGTTGCCCTCCCCGACATTAACTGACATCAAAGCATGTTCCAGCTCCGCTAACTGAGTGAGCTCTGCTTCTGAATCTGGAGGCCGCGCCCATCTGAACCTAATTGTCAAAAGACTGCCTGAGTCGAATATCCTATCTGCCACTTTAGTCGTCTTCTGTTGCTCCAACTTGAATAAATTCGGGAACTTGTATTGCAGTGGATTCTCGTACAACCATTTATCTTGCCAGAATGTTATTTGATCCCCCTGACCCAGAATGCCTCTGAATAATAGTGCCAAATTCATCCCATATTCTCCCATGTCTTGCGACAAATGCCCCACTTGTTTCCACGGACCCGCAATGGTTACCTTCTTTGGGATAAACTGCCATGATCTTGAGCTATTATATATACTCCATATAACCTTCCTCCATAAACCGTTGGTATAGACCTTGAATCGCCACCACCACTTTGCTAGCATGGCTAGGTTTGCCTCCCTCAACGAACCTAACCCCAACCCTCCCCTTTCTCGCGGTGTCATAGCGTGTTGCCATGCGACCCAACTCATCTTTGAATGGTCTGAATTTATTCCGCACAAAAATTCCCTCCTAATCCTTTCAAGTTGCTTAATCACCTAACGCGACGCCTTGTAAATTGAGAAGTAGTAAGTAGGCAAAGCATTAAGGACTGACTTTATTAATGTTATCTTCCCTCCAAACGAAAGTATATTTGATTTCCATGCCGATAGCCTTTTTTTAAAAACCTCCATTACCGGGTCCCAATGTTTCACCATGTTCATGTTTGCCCCGACCTGAAGCCCCAGGTGTTTAAACGGTAGTGACCCGACCCTACACTTGAAGACATCCGCCATGGAACTTGTATTTTCATTACACACCCCGATGCCATATAAACTGCTCTTGGCTGCATTGACTCGTAAACCCGAAGCTAAATAGAAACAACGTAATATCCTGTTCAGGTTTCTAGCATTGTCTGTACACCATTCTCCCACGAAAACCGCATCATCTGCATATAAGAAATCCGATAAAGTAGGGCCGTTATTGCCACACCGTAGCCCGTTAAACAACCCAATTTCTCCGACCTTTTTTAATACCCCAGTTAATGCCTCCATAACAATCAAAAAGAGGAAAGGAGACAGTGGGTCGCCCTACCTCAATCCTCTGAAACACGGGAATTCATGTGTAGGAGAACCATTCACCAATAAGGTCTAAAATTAGGTTTTTATTTTCTTTTTTAATTTTAAGCAATTTATTATGGCACAAACTATCTACACACTTGGTGTGTAGATAGCCAACCCAAAAAGGGGGTTTTTGTCTTATATGCACACCCTGCAGTGTCGAGCTGTAGTCAAATCGCGACGTTTTGTTCCGGTCAACTAGACAAAGACTGACGGGTGTCTGGCGGGTCTGTTGACCGGACCAAAACGCCGAGCTTTGGCCGCGTTTTGGTCCTGTCAACCAGACAAAAGACTGACCGGGTGTCAGTCTTTTGTCTGGTTAACGCGGCCAAAGCTCGGCGTTTTGGTCCGGTCAACAGACCCATCAGACACCCGTCAGTCTTTTGTCTGGTTGATCGGACCAAACAGCCGCTGTTTGGCCACAGCTCGACACTGCAGGGTGTGCATATAGGACAAAAAATGTCTTTTTGGTGTGCAAATAGCCAATTGGGTGTGCCAATAGGTACACCCTTTATTATTTGCTTACACAGGTATAAGATATTTGGTTGTTTTACGTCTGTAACAAATACTCATTCAGGTATAATATAGGACCTTCATATTCACACATCTCAAACTTTATTTCTACACCTCCCAAAGCGTCCCGCTTTGACTAAAGCAGGGCGATTTGGCATGCTTTCCAGATAACCGGTGATGTGATGGTGTACGATGTCCCTGTTTTGTACGTTGAAGCGCCCTGCTTTGGCCAAAGCGGGGCGTTTAGGGTGCGATCTGCAGACAAAGGGGGATGAGACTTGATAGGATTTTATATTCTGTACGGTGTCGGAGAAAGTGTCACGTTTTGAACCCTAAGTGCCGCACTTTGGCCAAAGCGCAGCGCTTCGACCCTCATTTCATGCATTTAAGAGGCAGACCATGTGTTCCGTCTCGTATCCTCAAATTTTTTTTTATCCATTTCAAAAAATTGAGGTTGAGGTTCTGTTGTTTTTTTTTTTTTTTGTTTTGAACTGTGAAAATTCTGTTAAGGGGAGCATTTTTTCAGTGATTACGATGTCGTGGTTTAGCAACTACATTTTCGGTGAATACTCTGAGGAGTCAGTTGTTCCAGATTCTTACGAGGGAGCCGCTATTTCTGCCTCGTACGATATACCGATCCCTTCCAACACGAGGGAGGAGGAGGAGCAGGTTGTATCTGACATTCGTTATCGTGACAATACGGTGGAGCTGGATTGAATGTCCATGTGGAAGACTCCGACGCACAATATGGCTATTCGGATTACGGATACGGAGGTGAACCGTATCCTCAGGCTGAATATCCGTACGGTCAGCCAAACTATCCCGACCATGGTTACGGTGGTGAGCAGAGCTATGTACAACAAGACTATCTCGACCCCGGTTACGGTGGTGAGCGGAACTATGTACAGCAAGACTATCCCGACCACGGTTACGGTGGTGAGCCTAACTATATATATTTTGTAAAAATAAAACAACTTTAAATCAACTTTAAATTATATATGTTTTATAAAAATAAAACAAAAAATCTACAACTTTTCAACAAAATAACACAACCAAACAACAAATCAACAACCTATTTTTTCCACCAAAACCTCACTTTTTCCCCCAAAAATAGCCAGCCCAAAACGCCCCACTTTACCCAAAGCGGGGCGCTTCGGTACGAGGTAATCAACCAAGGACTGACAGGCTCAGCCCTTGTCTGTTGACTTTAACCTAAAGCTCTCCACTTTGGCCAAAGCGGGACGTTTTGGGGTATGCGAATAGACCAAATGGGTGTGGGAATAGCCTGCGCCTAATATAATAGATCAATTGAAAAGTAGAAAAAGTGATGTTTCGTGAGATCATAAAATTAGATATTATTATGAGCTGTGACATTTTAAAATTGTGATCTTATACTCTGATTGACTCGTTATACAAGTTTATGTTAATAGCCTAAATCATACATCTTTGAAGTTTGGATTACAATTTTTAGTGGGCTAATTTCTAAATTTGGACCGATACAAAGCGGGTTAGAGAATTTTGTTTTTAGAACGACTGTTTTTGTTGAAATATTTGGCTGGTCATTTGGGCTTACTAGGTTTTGACTTGGGCCATTCAGTTGGATAAAAGATTTATTTTTAGAAAATTGGTTTTTAATAAACCAACCTTTGTCCCATTGGTAAAAAATAATGCTACCTACAGATTTGGTAATTAATAATCCCACGTTTTAATATGTTGGTACTCAATGGACCTCCGTTAGTTTTTTTTAACTGAAGTTAGTTTTTAACTTTTATTTATTACACAAACAGTCCCTGTAGTTATAATTTACTAGTTTTAAGTTTTATTTATTACACAAACAGTCCCTGTAGTTATAAAAAAATCATAAAAATAAAAAAAAAATCAAAAAAAATCATAAAATCAAAAAAATTCTAAAAAAATCAAAAAAATTCTAAAAAAATCATAAAAATTCTAAAAAAAATCAAAGAAATTCTAAAAAAATCAAAAAAATCATAAAAAACCGTTTCGAACCGTACCGTTTCGACGCGTACCGTTTCGACCCGAACCGCTTTCGACCCGTACCGTTTCGACCCGTACCGTTTCGACGCGTACCGTTTCGACCCGAACCGTTTTCGACCCGTACCGTTTTTATGATTTTTTATGATTTTTTTAGAATTTTTATGATTTTTTTGATTTTTTTAGAATTTTTTTTGATTTTTTTAGAATTTTTATGATTTTTTTGAATTTTTTAGAATTTTTAGATTTTTTTTTTATTTTTATGATTTTTTTTATAACTACAGGGACTGTTTGTGTAATAAATAAAACTTAAAACTAGTAAATTATAACTACAGGGACTGTTTGTGTAATAAATAACAGTTAAAAACTAACTTCAGTTAAAAAAAACTAACGGAGGTCCATTGAGTACCAACATATTGAAACGTAGGATTATTCATTACCAAATCTGTAGGTAGCATTATTATTTACCAATGGGGCAAAGGTTGGTTTATTAAAAACCAATTTTCCTTTATTTTTTGAACAAGTTTTTAATCTACAAAATTTTCCAAAATGGGGAGTCGTCACAAGATTCAGGAGATGTTAAAAAATAAATTTGGAAATTTCACGTTCTTGGAAAATGCAACAGTTGAAATGATGATGGAACGGTATTAAGATTTAGCATATAAGATGGACGAATTTTGTATAAAGATTTCAGATATAAACTGAGGAGATATTAAAGTTTGATTGGGATGATTTTGTGTTCAAATTAAAGAAACGTTCTTCAGATTGGAATGATTTTGTGTTCAAATTGAAGAAACTTGTGTTCAAATTGAAGAAACGTTCAGATTTGTCTAAAGTTGGTGTATAAGAGTTTCTTAGGCCAGGGGTGTGGCTTAACGTCACCCCGCCAACTAGGCAACCATAGCGCCCTTGGGGCATCATCGACCACACCGAGCAAATGAAAGGGGGCGCCATCCTCCTTCCGACAGCGCGTTAACGAGGCCACATTAAGTTGATCGATGGAGAATGGTCAAAATGACCATTGGTGCAAACGGTAACATTCAAAAAAAAATAATTTTAAACTTTATAATTCACCTATAAATACCCAATTTTTTTCCATAATTTTCATCCCTTCTACCTCTAATCTTTATACCAACTCTCTACACTTTTTTTTAAATAATCACACAATGTTTCCCAACAACCAAAACGTGTGGGATCCGAACCATCCGTTTTGGCAAAGTGCACCAAACAATCCCAACAATGAGCAAGAAGGCCGCTATCGAAAAGACCCGTGGACAGGTGAGCTTGGATATTATTGGATGCCACCTAGCACCCCAACTTCTCCTCATCTGACCACTCCACCGATTCCCGATTTTTACGGATATTATTCCCAACCTCCATTTTTCCCCAAAACATACCCCAAACCCAAAACACACCCGAAACCGAATCGGTACCCGAAACCCAAGCCGAACCCATTTTCTCAAAAGGTGGACGATCGAGAAGGCATCGTAAGAAGGGTGAGACCGAAACACGTGCTCCTAAGAAGGTCGAATTGTGGACGCCTAAGGAAGAATTTGCGTTGGCACAAGCGTGGCTCGACGTATCGGAAGATGAGATTGTTGGTAAATTTTATCGCCATAAACTTTTTTACATACTTTTATAAATATACTTTTGTAAATATATTTTATAATTAAACGTTTTTATAGGAAACGACCAAAATGTAAAAGTATTTTGGAGGAGAGTACGTGAGAAATTTTTCGCCGTAGTGGGTCATGGGGAATATTGTACGACCGACTCTTTTTCAGGCAAGTGGACCGCTATGCGGACCAAGATTAGCAATTTCAACAATATACATAATATTCTCGTCAACAATCATAGAAAAAGAAGCGGTTCGAGCGACATGGACGTTATGACCCAAGCCCACAACGACTATAGATTGCATCATGGGCATCCGTTTACGATGCTAAATTCGTGGGAGCTTCTTCGCAAATCTCCCAAGTGGCATCTTGTACCGCCGTCTGACCCAACCGCCCATAGGTCAAAACAGTCCAAATCAACATCCACTATCGAACCATACGAGTTCGATGCTCGAGCAACAACTAATCTAAACGACGACTTCGACGAATTTGAAAAACCGCAAGAGCTGCCACGACCAAAGGGTAAGGATAAAAGAAAGGCAGCGGAACGGACACGAGCACTAGACACGTCTTCTTCAACGCCATAGGATGGCCCGTCAAGGTTGGACGAGTTCCACAACAGACTCAACAAAATAATCTCGATGAAGGAAAGGAGCAAGAACCAACAATGGACAAACAAATCTAGACAAACATGGAATTTCTCGCGAAATACTTTTCACATCTAGCAGAGGAGTACCGAATCATTTTGGAGGCTCGTAAGGCACAAATTCGAGCGAAATATATGTAGTTTTTATTTTCTAGTACTTTATTTTTTAACTTTGCATTTTTTAGAACTTTGTAATGTTTTCTTTTATTTTAACGAAATTATGTCTTTTTTTTTTAATTTCTTTAGTTATTAAAATTGGCCTTTAATTTAAAATAAAATCTATAAATAAAAAATAATAATTAGGTAATGATGATGGGGGCTTTATACCACACCCTGCAAGTTAAAGGAAGGGGCTTTAAAGCCCCCTGTGTGACGTGGCGGTGAGGTGGCGTGATAAAGCCCCCAGGGGCTTTATACCATACCCTCCAACCTTAGAAGTGTAAAAAAGCATGAACCCGTAGCAAAATGGAAGAAGGAAATGGAGAGAGAAAAAATAATGGTGAAGAATTTTGAAGCCAAAGAATCTACCATTTACCGTTGAAGCTTCATGTTCTAAACCGGTTTGTCCAAATTGGAAAAATATTAGACAGATAATGTCAAACTTATGAAAGATGTGGAGAATTTGACACTGGAAAATAAAAATTTAAAACAAAATCAAAACTATTCTGAAAACAAAATAAAAATTTTAGAAAACAAAAAATTAGTTTTAAATGAAAATATTGTCGAAAAACAAAAAGAATGTAGGTCCTGGTTACGGATCGTTCGTTAATGTCACGGTGATACCTAAACCTAAGTTTGATGTGCGCAATCCATCAGAAATAGGTAGAAACACAAAATTTCACAATTTTCTATGTTTTATAAACATTGTCCTTCACGGTACAAATTTGACAGTGCTCGTCCCAAGGTCTGTCACGTACACTACAGAACACTCAGTCCGCACGTCTATTTATAGACATTCTACATCTATGCAGACTTAAGATTTACGTTCGTACGGACTTACGCACTCACATTCGTGCGAACCTAACATATACTATCGTGCGAACCAGCTGCTCATCTGTGTGGATGAGCTACATCCGTGTGGATGTACTACATCCGTACGGATGAGCTTGTTTTACAACGTAAACTCATCTTTGACGCTTCTAGACCTATTTCATCAAGACGTAGGCGACAGACATATGCATCAACAGTCTCCCCCTTGGTTGTTGCCGCAATCTTCATCTGCACTCTTGATTAACATCTTCAAGTTAAACACTACAGTCTCCTTTTAAACATGTAAAGATATCAAATTCCTTTTTCAACTAGGCTTTTTTACATTTTTTTGCATTGCGTTACTGCCTTGATATTTGACTTTATCGCATTCTAGATTGATTGAGTTGTTCCCTGATGCTGAAGAAGTGTGAAGATATCATCTTTGATAGCTTGTTGGAAAAGATTCAACATCTTCTTTTCTCTCACGAACTTATCTTTTTCGGCCGAAGTAAATTGAATTATGGTTTTCTTTAGACCGTTTTCTCCAATGGCATCCTCCTTCCGACAGCGCGTTAACGAGGCCACATTAAGTTGATCGATGGAGAATGGTCAAAATGACCATTGGTGCAAACGGTAACATTCAAAAAAAATAATTTTAAACTTTATAATTCACCTATAAATACCCAACTTTTTTCCATAATTTTCATCCCTTCTACCTATAATCTTTATACCAACTCTCTACACTTTTTTTTAAATAATCACACAATGTTTCCCAACAACCAAAACGTGAGGGATCCGAACCATCCGTTTTGGCAAAGTGCACCAAACAATCCCAACAATGAGCAAGAAGGCCGTTATCGAAAAGACCCGTGGACAGGTGAGCTTGGATATTATTGGATGCCACCTAGCACCCCAACTTCTCCTCATCTGACCACTCCACTGATTCCCGGTTTTTACGGATATTATTCCCAACCTCCATTTTTCCCCAAAACATACCCCAAACCCAAAACACACCCGAAACCGAATCGGTACCCGAAACACAAGCCGAACCCATTTTCTCAAAAGGTGGACGATCGAGAAGGCATCGTAAGAAGGGTGAGACCGAAACACGTGCTCCTAAGAAGGTCGAATTGTGGACGCCTAAGGAAGAATTTGCGTTGGCACAAGCATGGCTCGACGTATCGGAAGATGAGATTGTTGGTAAATTTTATCTCCATAAACTTTTTTACATACTTTTATAAATATACTTTTGTAAATATATTTTATAATTAAACGTTTTTATAGGAAACGACCAAAATGTAAAAGTATTTTGGAGGAGAGTACGTGAGAAATTTTTCGCCGTAGTGGGTCGTGGTGAATATTGTACGACCGACTCTTTTTCAGGCAAGTGGACCGCTATGCGGACCAAGATTAGCAATTTCAACAATATACATAATATTCTCGTCAACAATCATAGAAAAAGAAGCGGTTCAAGCGACATGGACGTTAACGACTATAGATTGCATCATGGGCATCCGTTTACGATGCTAAATTCGTGGGAGCTTCTTCGCAAATCTCCCAAGTGGCATCTTGTACCGCCGTCTGACCCAACCGCCCATAGGTCAAAACAGTCCAAATCAACATCCACTATCAAACCATCCGAGTTCGATGCTCGAGCAACAATTAATCTAAACGACGACTTCGACGAATTTGAACAACCGCAAGAGCTGCCACGACCAAAGGGTAAGGATAAAAGAAAGGCAGCGGAACGGACACGAGCACTAGACACGTCTTCTTCAACGCCATAGGATGGCCCGTCAAGGTTGGACGAGTTCGACAACAGACTCAACAAAATAATCTCGATGAAGGAAAGGAGCAAGAACTAAAAATGGACAAACAAATCTAGACAAACATGGAATTTCTCGCGAAATACTTTTCACATCTAGCAGAGGAGTACCGAGTCATTTTGGAGGCTCGTAAGGCACAAATTCGAGCGAAATATATGTAGTTTTTATTTTCTAGTACTTTATTTTTTAACTTTGCATTTTTTAGAACTTTGTAATGTTTTCTTTTATTTTAACGAAATTATGTCTTTTTTTTTTAATTTTTTTAGTTATTAAAATTGGCATTTAATTTAAAATAAAATCTATAAATAAAAAATAATAATTAGGTAATGATGATGGGGGCTTTATACCACACCCTGCAAGTTAAAGGAAGGGGCTTTAAAGCCCCCTGTGTGACGTGGCGGTGAGGTGGCGTGATAAAGCCCCTAGGGGCTTTATACCATACCCTCCAACCTTAGAAGTGTAAAAAAGCATGAACCCGTAGCAAAATGGAAGAAGGAAATGGAGAGAGAAAAAATAATGGTGAAGAATTTTGAAGCCAAAGAATCTACCATTTACCGTTGAAGCTTCATGTTCTAAACCGGTTTGTCCAAATTGGAAAAATATTAGACAGATAATGTCAAACTTATGAAAGATGTGGAGAATTTGACACTGGAAAATAAAAATTTAAAACAAAATCAAAACTATTCTGAAAACAAAATAAAAATTTTAGAAAACAAAAAATTAGTTTTAAATGTAAATATTGTCGAAAAACAAAAAGAATGTAGGTCCTGGTTACGGATCGTTCGTTAATGTCACGGTGATATCTAAACCTAAGTTTGATGTGCGCAATCCATCAGAAATAGGTAGAAACACAAAATTTCACAATTTTCTATGTTTTATAAACAATTGTCCTTCACGGTACAAATTTGACAGTGCTCGTCCCAAGGTCTGTCACGTACACTACAGAACACTCAGTCCGCACATCTATTTATAGACATTCTACATCTATGCAGACTTAAGATTTACGTTCGTACGGACTTACGCACTCACATTCGTGCGAACCTAACATATACTATCGTGCGAACCAGCTGCTCATCTGTGTGGATGAGCTACATCCGTGTGGATGTACTACATCCGTACGGATGAGCTTGTTTTACAACGTAAACTCATCTTTGACGCTTCTAGACCTATTTCATCAAGACGTAGGCGACAGACATATGCATCAACAGTCTCCCCCTTGGTTGTTGCCGCAATCTTCATCTGCACTCTTGATTAACATCTTCAAGTTAAACACTACAGTCTCCTTTTAATCATGTAAAGATATCAAATTCCTTTTTCAACTAGGCTTTTTTACATTTTTTTGCATTGCGTTACTGCCTTGATATTTGACTTTATCGCATTCTAGATTGATTGAGTTGTTCCCTGATGCTGAAGAAGTGTGAAGATATCATCTTTGATAGCTTGTTGGAAAAGATTCAACATCTTCTTTTCTCTCACGAACTTATCTTTTTCGGCCGAAGTAAATTGAATTTTGGTTTTCTTTAGACCGTTTTCTCCAATGGGATCCTCATATTCCTCTTCAATTGCATACCAACAGTCCATGTAGTTGGCGTGAACCCAATTTGAAAACCTTTCATGCCAACTTTTGAATCCATCCATATTCATCAGCTTAGGTGGCTTGGTCATAGTACCTAGTTCATTATCTAAGTTTAGGTTCTGTACCACCGTTGTGGGAGCTGAGGCAAAAGCATTGTAGAGCACTCATTCTCCATTTGGCGTAAAATTTGGTTAAAAATCTGTTCGTGCGGATTTAGAAAATGTTCGACAAAGATTTGGTGCGGATGTAGATTCTTTCGTGCATCCTCAAACAAAAACAAACAAATTTTTATGTTCGCGAGAAAGTAACTCTTTTGATGGATGAGACTCGTTTGTGCGAAGGTAATTTTTCTAAGCGACTGAATTTCTCTTCTGTGCGAATGTATTACGTTTGTGCGGACGAGGTTCCTTCGTACGAACGAGTATTTTCAGATTTTCTCATTTTTTAACAATTTTGATGATTCTGATTTAATTTTAAGCTGAATTTTTTAAGGGTTTGTTAAAAACGTGTTTTATGTAATCCTCGAAAAAGTCAGTCCCTTTTAACGGTTCAATCTGTGAGAAATGATGAAAATAAAGAAAAATGAGTAGAATAGAAGTCTTCAAAGTATGAATCTTATGTATTATCTCATATATGAGCCTCCATGCTCTGATATCACTTGTAGGTCGTGGTTATGGATCGTTCGTTAATGTCACGGTGATAACTAAACCTAAGTTTGATGTGCGGCATCCATTAGAAATAGGTAGAAACACAAGATTTCACAATGTTCTATTTTTTATAAACGATTCTCAGTCACGGTACAAATTTGGTACGGATGTAGAAAATGTTCGACAAAGATTTGGTGCGGATGTAGATTCTTTCGTGCAAACCTAAAACAAAAACCAACAAATTTTTATGTTAGCGCGAAAGTAACTCTTTTGACGGATGAGAGACGTTCGTGCGAAGGTAATTTTTCTAAGCGAATGAATTTCTCTTCTGTGCGAATGTATTACATTTTTGCGGACGAGGTTCCTTCGTACGAATGAGTATTTTCAGATTTTCTCATTTTGGACGATTTTGATATGATTCTGATTGAATTTTAAGCTGAATTTTTAGGGGGTTTGTTAAAAACGTGTTTTATTTAATCCTCGAAAAAGTCAGTCCTTTTTAACGGTTCAATCTGTGAGAAATGATGAAAATAAAGAATCATGAGTAGAATAGAAGTCTTCAAAGTTTGAATCTTGTGTATTATTTCAGATATTTGCCTCCATGCTCTGATACCACTTGTAGGTCCTAGTTATGGATCGTTCGTTAATGTCACGGTGATAACTAAACATAACTTTGATGTGCGGAATTGATCAGAAATAGGTAGAAATACAAGATTTCACAATTTTCTATGTTTTATAAGCAATTCTTAGTCACGGTACAAATTTGGTGCGGATGTAGAAAATGTTCGACAAAGATTTGGTACGGATGTAGATTCTTTTGTTCTAACCTAAAACAAAAACCAACAAATTTTTATGTTCTTGCAAAAGTAACTCTTTGGATGGATTAGACTCATTCGTGCGAAGGTAATTTTTCTAAGCGAATGAATTTCTCTTCTGT